>CM060910.1:109024500-110406000 GCA_030737875.1 Allium sativum
ATGCATGAACCCCTTTGTCAAAAACCGCGAGGTTTTAAGGTAGAGCGAGGAGCCGTACTAGGGACGGTCCCGGTTTTAACTACCCTGCCGTTATGCTGCCGAAATTTTGAATAATATTCGTGTGTTTGAATTATTTTCATATGCTTAAACTATATTTATTCATTGATTAGAAAACATTCATGTGTTGAATTGATATTCATTCGTTGATTAGAAATTCATGTGTTGAATGGTATTCATATTTTGATATAAATTGTTTGATAATAAAAATCACATTTTTATATATATATAGAAACTATAGAAAACATTCATGTGTTGGATTGATATTCATTCGTTGATTAGAAATTCATGTGTTGAATGGTATTCATATTTTGAAATAAATTGTTTGATAATAAAAATCACCTTTTATCGACTATATGAACTGTGTAAAATAATCTCGTTTTAAAAGAAATTGTTTTATGATAAAAATCCTATTTTTATCACCTATATGAAATATATAGAAAAATAGTGTTTTGAAATGAATTGTTTTACAATAAAAATCACATTTTTATTGTATGCATAAATCGTTGAAATGTGAAGTGTTAAAAATAGCCACTTGTTCAAAATAAACATATATGAGTTGAAATATTCATTAATTAGCTAATGAAATGATTTGCACCTATGTATGTAACATTAGAATAAATGGTGTCTTTAAACCAAACAGAAGTCAAATATGAAGTTGAATAGAAAATGATAAATGATAAGAACTGTATATATATGTACATGCATATTTATTGAACAGGTTATAGCAAAGGGGCTAGAGAAGAGGAATAAAATTTTGTGCCCGACAAATAGGTACACATTTACTGCTTTGTTTGGGTGATGATTTTATGAGCCTGTTGGCTAGCCGCTTGGCTTTTTCTTTTTCTTTTTGAGATTAGAAGGACCGGGAAAGCTATTTGTGATTTCCCGATGCTCCCGGTGCAGGGGAGGTTATGGCGAAATTTTCCAAAATTTTAAGGTGTTAGAAAAATATTTGAAGTGAAAACGATATGGAAATCATTGAATGAACTATATTTATATAAATATATAAATATAAATAAAATTAAAACGAAACGAGGCCGTGCAGTTCGTATTTTGAAACCGTGGTTTCAAACAACTAGTGCGGGAAATCCGACCATTGGATTATCCCGAAACCTCAACCGTCGGGTTCGCCTTGGAAAGATCTTCCCAACGGCACCAACCTTGCAAAAATCCAACGGTTGGATTGTCTGGAATGTTTAATTCAAATCTGAAGAAAAACAGCGCCAGAAGCGATTATATTTATATATATAAATATAATTATATATTTAATCGAATAACGACGCTGCAGTTCGTAATTTGAAATCGAAAATTCAAACAATTGTACCAGGAGATCCGACCGTCGGATTTTCCCGAAACTGGAACCGTTGGATTCGTTTTGAAAAGACCTTTCTAATGATGTAAATTTTTTGAAGATCCAACGGTTAGATTTTCAGATATGTGTAAATCAAATCTGAAGAAAAACAGCGCCACGGCCGCCTTATGGCCCGAAGCGTCGTTTTGAATAAAATGGCTATTTTAAAATAAATAAAAATAGCGATAAATAGTTATAAAATATCATAAGCGATATGGAATAGAAATAAACTGAATTTGTTCGATTTATGTGGCTTTTGATGGTTGAATGTGTTTGGTGTGAAAATTACATTAAAAGAACACAATTGGTGTTGTCGAATAATTTAACCATTGAAATAAATTGATTTGAAATTCTAAATATACGTGAATTATTTGAGAAGGCCGAGTTAATTCTCATTTCAAATAATTGACCGACGATTGAAAGTCGAAGATGAAGACGATGGTCGAAGACCGGAGATCTTCACCTCGTTTGGATGGTAACCGAGATCCTGATTGGGAGGCATCCCGAAATATGGATAATGAGTGGTGATCGTCCAGACGTACGTGGTGATCGATGGGTTTGCGAGGTATTTAGTGCCTCCGGTTTCGTTCAGACCCAGAACGGACTTGTAAATGGACTGTGTGTCCGACATTGGATTTTATTCTGTGTTGATTGATCTCTGTTAAATATACATTTGTTTGGCGGCGGAGAATTTATTCTTTTGCTTAACGCCCTTCTCTGAGACGTACGAGCTCAGAGGTTGTATATCGATGGACATCAATCGCATGGCGTGAATTGCCGGTGTGGCATGCTAAGATGCAGTGATCAGGGCTTCTGTTGAAAAGCAAAGTCTTGTGGTGATGATCAAAGCACCGCTTGTGTGGCGTAGCTTTGTGTATAACGTGAATTCGCAAGCCTCACACCCCGGTATGAACCTAAAACGGGAGAAGGACCTCAGGGAGGGCATGCGTTTCTTTCTAGCTAGGGTGGTGTCAGTGACCTACCAGCCCTGACATTTATATACTTTTCACCTATGTGGTTGTTGTTGTTGCGAGGCGCCTCGGTTTGATCGGACGATCCGGGTCCGATGGAGTCATTCATTGGCTCATTTACGCCCCAAAGGGCGGGGAGACGTATTGTTCAGGCATAATAATCCACATCGGTGGACCGGCCCTGTCGCTCCAAGGCTTGCCTGCGCGCTTGCCTGAGACATGGGCTAGATTGTCTCGAATTCGGTAAGGACTATCTTTTGCCTTGGTTCATGACGGAAATCCAATTTCCAAATACGACATCGTGCGGTTTTGATTGTATACCTATATATGGCGACATAGTGGTATGGGGCATTAATGCCGTCTATGATTGATAGTTATGATTTGAAATTGTTTTCAAAACATATAAACACTAGCAATAATATCAAATGCCTTTGTTTTATTCGTATCAAGCATATTTGGCCGTTATAAGGTAAAAACTCTATCCTCCGGTTTGCGTTGCATTGTGTGATGGGAACTGAGTCTTATAACGGCTTCATTTTTATAAAAAGCATAGCGATGTTTAAAAGAAAGATTTGTTTTTAAAGCACTGGCAATCCAATGGAGTAAACCCGTTCCACGAAAGTGGCGTGGTCCTGTGATTAGCCAAATTATATATATGTGTTGAGTAGATTTCTCATACCAGTCCCATGACTGACTCGTAGTTTGTTTCACTTTCAAACTCGGGTGCCCCTTTTTCTACACGGGCAGCCTTGTATTCAGGTTTAGCTGGTTCTTTCTGGATAGCTGGAGCTGAAGATGGATTCTATCATTTATTTCCTTTTATGCTGTTCAGCTCCTATTGTACATATTTTGTTTATTTCCGCTGTAGACATTTATGTATAGCTGAACTGTATTTGTACTAAGTAAGATCCTGTATACTGTGTAACTCTGATGATTACTTTATCCAGTATATTTTATTGTTCATTATCTGGTGTATTTATTTAATTCTGTTCTGCTATTTTCTGTTTTTGTGTTATATTCCAAAGATAGCCCTGTTTCCGTCTGAACGGGATTTCGGGTCGTCACACTTATCTGTAAATCGAACTGTACACGAAATCGGCATCGATAATGACGACAAAGCACAAATCGAACAAAAATTCTTATAAAATCAATATGTGAAATCGACAAAGCAAAAAATCGAAAACAAATTATACCTGAAGCGACTGAATGGGATTGAAAGCAATTATAATCCGAGCAAAAATCAGATAAAGACCCCAAAATCCGATTAGATATGAACGGATCTGATAATCTTCTTTCTTTTTTTTTTACTGAAATCGGGATTTGAGTAGTTGCCTTAGGCGGCCCCTTTTTGCAAAAGCGTTGGGCAAACTGAATGACAAATGAGAAATAGGGTTACGGATGTATGTTTACATTTTTACCCTTAGAAATTAGCCCTGCCAACACGAATAAGCGTTGGCAATAAAAAAGTTAAAATTATGTATTTTTGGTAACACTTTTTTAACATAACAACGCTTATTCTTGTTATTACACTGCAACACAAATAAGTGTTGGCGATTGAAAAAAAAGGGGTCACCAAATGGCCATTATGGTGTAGTGTACCGCGCCATTTCGAGTTCGTTTTATAATTAAAATAAATTTATATGTTCTAACTTCGATTTAAATAAATTTTAAATCGTTAATATTTAAAATAAATCATTCTAAATATTCAAAATCCATTAGAATAGCTAAAATAAAAAAAATTAAATTGGTCTAGAATTTCCGAGTTATTGCATAGAGCTGCACTAGCGTTGTTTTTATTGAAACTTGATTTGGACATATTTTAAGATCTAATCGTTGGATTTCTAGACTCCACTTATCATTTGAAATCTCATTTCATTTTTAATCCAATGTTTCCAGTTTTGGAAAAATCAGATGGTTGGATCTTCCCCTATATTAGTTGGAAGTTACAATCGACGTTCGCGAACTACCGCTGCGTGACGATTTCTATTCTGACCATAACTCAACTCCTATTATAAGCTACTTCAAATAGCTTTAAAAATAGTTTAATAATTATATAAAATATTTATAATAATTTCGAAAAAAAATATTTTCAATTTTTCACTTCAAAATCAAATTATTTCAAAAAAATTAATATCCCTATTATAATATTATTTTATTATTAAAATAATATTATTTTTCCAATTAATTATTTTAAACCTGATTTTTCCTAACGTCCATAATAAAAATAAATAAGAAAGTTTTGTAAAAGAAATTGTGTCAAAACCTTTCAGGGATACTCTAACTGAACTTCACTTTTTCTAGTTACTATTCATTTCAAAATAAAAACTTCGACAGACCTTAACTACTTGAAAATTATTTCAAATTCATTTCTACCTTTTGCATAAGTTTATCGTAATGAATTATACTTTACGTCCATCCAAAATCAAGCGTCAATTTTTTACTATTATTTTCACCTATTATTATATTAATATAATATTCATTAAAATCATTTTTATAAATGGGGACTTAACCGATGGGCTAATAATTATAAATTTTAGCCACATACAACCATGAATATCGTGTTAACATTAATTTTAGCCACATACAACCATGAATTTTAGCCACATATAAATTTTGGCCACATACTTTTATTTTCACCGATGGGCTAATAATTATAGATTTCACATACCATATTGTTATCAATTTTGATAACATCAATCATGAATATCGTAATACCATTTACAACATACATGTTCAAACAATATAAGACTACTTGTTTTTGTCAGTCAACATACCAAATAACAACACATCAACACATGTATTCAACATTAATGGGGTTCACACCCATATTCAACAATCTCATAACAAGTTAATGTCCATATCCATGACCATTTAAGGTCTTACCCATCTCGATGTTCACAATAACAGTTCTACGTGTCATTTATGCAAGTGTCCACTTAAAGATTAAATCTTTTTCATTCGACTTCGTATTAAACCATCCCAACATTGCCATACCACAACATGAACTTATATATAACATCATAAGTTATAATACATGCAAACAAGTTCATACATACAAGTTCATAATTAAATAGCCCTTTTTAAGTTCAATGTTTCTCATCATGGTTTCCACTCCACCTGACTTTGATTGTAAGATGTCCTAAAGATTTCGGAAAAATTCTGCACTCTTCCGACATCACTGAATTATTTTTAGAGAAAATTAGGAAGGGGTTCGATGCGATTTGGTTTTTGGTTTTCGAACGAACAGAAAGGTGTCTATAACTTAATTTTTCGGACGAATGGAGTATAATTTCTGGGCTAACGGAGCTCTGGCTTAAGGAGGTAGGGCCCGGGGTTGGAGGTGTGTGCAGGTTGGTTTGGGGGTGATGTTGGAGGTGAGTTGGGCTATGAGTGGAGTGCTGTTGGAGGCGGGTTGGGCTGGGAATGGGGGCGAAGGAGTGATGTTTGGTGGTTTTTAGGGTGGAAATGGTGTTTAAATGGAAGTTTAAGGTGGTAGGAGGAAGGGCCCCATGGCCACTTGGGATGACGTGGAGTGGGCTAGGGGTGTGGTGGCTGCTAATTCAACAAGGGGGCTGTAGCAATGGGGAAGGAGGAAGAAAGGAAGAAGAAGTAAGAAAAGAATGTAAAGTGGAAAAATGGAGTGAAAAGTGTTGGTATTTATAGGCAAATATTGAGTACATGTATTAGTGAGGTGTCATTAACCCAAGCTAGGGGAGAAATCCCACATTAAGCCATAGAATGCATGACAACTCCAAACTAACACAAATAGTAATAGCTAGATCAAGGTGTGAACGCGTTTTAAGGCACAAGTAGTTAATCTTCAAGCTATTTACTCGTGCGATCACATATTGACTCCGTTTTTGAAGAAATTTGGAATCATAATATATTTTTACGTTACAGTTCCGATGAAACTAATTTCGTTGAATTCCAAGTTCGTTTGCTCAAACAGTGCTAGTTCGAACTAAATTTGAATTTAAATTAATGATCGGTTTAAACTAAAATTTCGCCAAATTTCAGATCAACTCCAAATGATGTGAAATTTGGAACCCTACCATTTTTCGATGTTCCGGATCCAATAAAAGTGGTTTCGTCAGATTCCGAGGTTGTTTGAAAAATATTTATTTTCTAGGCTATTAGAAATATTATCAAAATATCAATTTTAAATCGACTAAAATCCTTAAATAACCAATTTAAACTTGGAATTAATATTTTTAAATTGGTTCCAAAATTTCGGGTCCTTACTGATGAAAAACCGTAAATTGATGCAATTTGAGATCTATTCTTTCCGGATGATGATCAAGAGTTTTGATGCAATCTACGATGAATTGGGATGAAATAAGATGAAGAATTAAGGTTCACGTTGAATCTGGAGAATCATGGAAAGGTTATGATCCCCAAATTGATGCAATTTGATTTGATCTAATCTTTCTGGATGATGATCAAGCCTTTAGATGCAATCTAAAAGTATGATTGGATATTCTCCCAATGGACCATCGCTATTCTTCAACGTCTTATGATCCACAAACAACTCAAAATTAACTCCTAACAAAAAACGCCTTCAAATCTTTAAAGAAAATATATCGCCACTAACTCCAAATCTTGAGCCAGGTAATTCCTTTTGGGCGACTTCAGTTGTCGACTTGCATAAAACACAACCCTATCTTTCTGCATTAGCACCACTCCAAGTCCAGTGCCACATACATCGATGTATACCACCATCTCTTCATTCCTGCTCGGAATAATCAACATAGGAGCACTCATCAACCTCTCCTTCAAAATTCTGAAAGTTTTCTCATATTTTGCATTCCATGCAAAGACCTGATTCTTTTTTGTTAATCCGGTTAAGGTGCTGCTATCTTCAAGAAATCCTTGATAAATCATTGATAATATCCATCTAAATCAAGGAAGCAACTAACATCTATTGCACTCTTGGGTCGGTCCCAATCCTAAATTGCAACCACTTTAGTAGGATCCACCGCTGTTCCTTGCCTTGACACGACATGACCCAAGAATCACACTTCTTTCTTCTAGAAGTGATGCTTTGAAAAGTTAGCCCCCTCAACTGATGTTTCCATAATATTTCCAAAACAATCCTTAAGTGTGTCTTGTATTCCTCCTCGGTCCTAGAATAAATGAATATGTCATCTACAAAAATAATCATAAACTTATTCAATTGACCTCTGGAAACACGATTCATAAGATCCACAAAACATGCTAGCACATTAGTCAATCCAAACAGCATCACCAACCACTCATAAAATCCGTATATGTCATAAAAGTAGTGTTCAACACACTATCCCTAGAATCTCTCAGTTGGTGAAATCCCTTTGTCAAATCCATCTAGGGAAAAAACCTTGTCTTTGGGAAGTTGATTAAATAATTCATTGAGACTCTACAGTGGATACTTTTTCTTCTTAGTCACCTTGTTTAGCTTAAGTTAATCCACAAAGAACCCCAAAGATCATCGTCCTTAGTCGTAAACATAACCAGTGCACCCCACTCAGATACACTTCTCTAAATGAATCACTTACTTAACAAATCGTTTACTTGCACTTATAACTCTCGATGTTCCTTGGGCTCGATCCGCCTAAGCGGCATAACAATAGGCCTGGCTCCATCACCTAAATCAATTTGAAATCCAATCTCTTGATGCAGTGATAGTCCTTTGACCTCCTTAAAGACATCTGAAAACTCACTAGCGATTTGCACCAATGACAACCCATCCCATGGAATCACAAGCGAATATAAAAAGTTGACCAGAACATCATCTTCTGATAGACAGCACATCACCATCGTTCGTCCTTCCACATTCTCGATCGTCACCTCGAGCCTCTTGCAATTCACAATAGTCGCATACCTCTTGAGCCAGTCCGTAAGTTCAAAATAAAACAATCACACATAAAAGAGAAACCATGACTCGATAGGACTACACCACAACAAATCATACAAAAACTAGAACATCCTCCTACTGGATTAGTCACAACTAATGGTTCATCAACAATCTCAGGTTCTAAGCCCAACTTGCAAATAAGCCCATTACAAATTAAAAAATGCGATGCTCCAGTATCAAACAAAACTTGAACTGAAACATCTCTGATAGAAAGCATACCTTGCACAATGACACTCTTTCCCTTTTCCGCAGCAGTCGGACCCCTCAAGGAAGACGACCTAACATCCAAACCATATGCTCTCACGACCTTCTTATCCTTAGGTTGTTCTGGACAATTCTTCCTCATATGCCAAGATTTATCACAATTAAAGTACTTCCTTTCCACCTTTGGGTTCTTATAATCCTTAGAAAAATGACCTTTCTCTTGATAGTTGTAGCAGGTAACCTCAATCTTCAGTTTCTTCTAGTCATATTTCATTTGTTGTTGTTGTTTATTTTTACCATTCCACTTTTTCTTATTAACATTACCCTGTTGTGGATTTGACGACTCCTTATTCTCAACAACAACCTCTACTTTCTATGGAAACAAACATTCCTTCCTTAAAGCCTTCTCGACTAGCTTCTCATAGGAATCATCAATATGGTCGATCGGTTGTTTCCCAAGATTCTCACCGAAACCTTCTCATTCTTCTGGCAAGTAGTCTTAATATACGAATGAGCATACTTGGATAGAGCTTATAGCTCGGCCGCATACTCAAACACGGGTCTACCTCCTTGCTTAACCTCAATAATTTTTTTGAAGTGCATATAATTGTGTACATTTATATTCGCACATTTATTTTTGTTTTAGTTGCATAAATGATTTTTTTTGATATTTTATATGATCAACCCATGGTTTAAATGTTTTAAAAATTATCACTCATTTGGGGGGTAAAATAGTAAATTGTGCAAGTTTTAATTTGTGGTATCATTTACTTGTTCATTATAGTTGTCTCTTGTAGGAATTAAGGAGCAAAAATGAAGTATGCACATGAAAATATAAAGAAAAACATGCATATACACAAGAGGAGGGAAAAAATAATTCATCCTATGGAAAGTGGAGGACCCCACCTCTCAAATAACCCACTTACTCTTAAGGCTTCATATTAGAAACTAATGCACTAATTGGATGAGACAAAAAAGGCTTCATACATTTTACATGATTGATTAGTAGGTAAAAACAAAGTTAGAAGCTTCATAAAGTGGACATTTTAGGTAATTCCGAAGAAGAGTGATTAGGGTTTTAGATCATGTGTGTATATATATATACACCCCTATATTTCATGTAATTTTCATCTTATTTTTATCATATGAAAGTGTAAGTTGCTCGAGCTAATAAAAATAGCTTCCAAACCATTTTCTCTTATGTCATTCTTATGCTTATTCTAATTTCTATAATTTCCTTTTGTTGTTTATAGCTTAGATTTATTTAATGCAATTAGTGTAGATTTACATTTCATGCAAGTAGATTAGTTTAATTTATTCTTGTTCTTTAGTTCTATCCTTCCTTTTGATTTTGTTTAATGTTGCATTCTACTTTTGTTGAATTAATAACAAACATGAGAGGCTAATCCCTTTGATTTAGAGGTAATGAAGCCCTCTTGATTATGTAGATGCAACATATTTTGAATTTTATGATCTCTTTTTATGCTTAATGGAATGGTTGCGGTATTAATTGCATTGTTATTTAAGTTTTGGTTTTGATGTATAATCTATGTTGTTAACAACACATATGATATGCTTAGTAAACATAAACACAAGATTGCATCTTCATCTACATATGAATATGGTAATTAAAGTGTAATTAAAATTCAAATTTGATACACTTTGTTACAAAATTAACAGTAAATAGAGTATACTTAAAGTAAATTTTAGTTTCAACTTTTGTTGTTATCTCATGAGAGTATAATTGTGGATTAGAGAGTGTATTAAAGTTTGACGGTTTGAATGTGTTAACTAATAACACAATTAGGTCGTGCTTATGATAAATACACTAACTAATTATACAAAAGATCGGATGAGAGATCAAGAAATCATTATATGTTGATTTATGCGGTCTTGAGGGTGAAGTTACTTCTAAATTGCTCTCGCTTCATTAACTTTCAACTTGTCCTCTTTTGTTAATTTTGTAGTTTTTAGTTAATCAAAATCTCAAGTTGTACAATTCAATTGAATAGAATTAGAATTTCTTCTTTATTCGTGGATAGACCCGTATTCGCCACGTACTACAAGTGTATGTTGTGCGCTTGCAGTTTAATACACTTCGCGACAGATTTCTAATTGATAGAATATTCGTTGTCTAACAAGTTTTTGGCGTTGTTGCCAAGGATAGAATTTAGTTTTAGTTTTCTTCTTCAAATTAATTTTCTTGTTTGTTGTTCTTAAAAGAATATCCTCTTAGACATTTAGTTTCATTTCTTTCTGTTGTTTAATTGTGGATTTTCAGCTTTCTTTTGAGTTACAACCAATCTTCTATAAAAAAAATGCA
Source organism: Allium sativum (assembly GCA_030737875.1). Lineage (NCBI taxonomy): Eukaryota > Viridiplantae > Streptophyta > Magnoliopsida > Asparagales > Amaryllidaceae > Allium > Allium sativum. The sequence goes on from CM060910.1 coordinate 109,035,300, forward strand.
TGGTTCTGTTTTCATTTGCACTGTTTTGTGCATTCATGTTTATTTAATTTGAGCATTTGTTTTTTTAGTGTGGTCCATTTTTTTAAAAAAATTGTGTTCACTATTTTTTAGTTTGTTCCAGTTTTAGAATTTTGTGTTTGCATTTAGCATTTTTTCTTTTCATTTTACTTGTTTGAGGTCTTCGTTAAACAGTGAGACAAAAAGTTGAGACAAGGCATTGACTTCATTTTATTTCATTTCTAAACTTTACAAAATCTTCACGACAACCTACAACTTTACAAAACATTTTCTACATCTTCACGTCATATACTTCTCCTGCTCTGTCAACAGCTTTCCTTCACTGCCTCACCAAATACCCTACCTTCTTCATTACAAGCTCACTTACACAAACTTCATACTTCATTACCTTTCATCCAACTTCCTCCACCCTGTCATCTGCAGCACATTGATTAGCACTGATCAGCACCATCCTTCCTATATCACTCCACCGCCTTAACGACTATCCATATCCCCTTGCTAAAAGCATACACACACCCAAACAATTCACCATATTTCACCCTTCCATCCACAAACATACCTCAAGCCATACACATACCGCTATACAAACACCAAAACTACAAACCATAGTCCACAGCCCACTCCGGCACATCACGATCATCACTCTATACAGCCACATCGCTTCACTACATACAAACACCTCATTGCCCACAAGCCATTTTCTATCAACAACTCATCCACCTCATTTCCACACAACTAGAATCTACTTGCATCCTCTTTCCTTCTACCACCACTACTCATACATTTTCTTAACCTAGCTCAAGCAAGCCATATTACAATTCCTCCTTGATATCAACCATTCAACTAGCCTCTACCTTGTAATCATGTCACCAACCACAGCCTATCTCCATCAGTCACCAAAGCTTCCATCTACTAAACCATTCACTTCATCTTTCATAAACCTCGCCATACATCTCAATTCACAAACCTGAAACCTTTTACTATATTCAAAGACCATCACTTCCCACGAAAGCACGAACCACCACCACAATCAATTACAAAACCACACTCCAAACGCCAAACTCCCTCCGACCAGCAGCCACACTACCTCAAAGTGTTTCCAGAAAAACTCCAGTCAACACTGCTACTCACCCTCTTCCTTAACAAACCCCTACTACTCCATATGCACTGCCACACAACCCTCTTCCTAAACAAAAACCATCTTCCACATACACAGTCAGCCTCATCACCCATCACTGCAACTAGAGTCCAAACTGCTAGCCTACTTCACCAGCTTCCAAACCACCTGACTGCAATTCAGAATTACGAAATTGTGTGACATCCACAACCGTGAACCCCGAATTCAATTACAAAACCACCACCAGCATCCTTTGGCTGCCTCAAAATCTTCGAAACAAACTCCATCTCCCCTCTGCAAAATTCGACAACTCCAAACTCCATGTGAACCGCAACTTGAACTACCAGAAATTGAAATCGAGTTGAATTCAATTTTGCAAAAAAAATCTTTGAAGACGATACTCTATGTACTTTTCACTATATTGTTTTTTACCTTATTCCCTCTTTCTTTCTTTACATTGGAAATTATTTCTTTCATTAAGTTGTAATTGATTATATGAACGAGCGTGGAAAATTATGTTAAGTACATCGTGGTGATGGATACCGGGCTCTGTTGAACCAGGCCGAGTTATTTCTTTCTTTCTTGGTTTATAAGTTTGTTTTCCTTTTGATGTTAAAGTGTAACAAAAAATATTTGCCTTACGTTTGTTTGTGAGATTGTTTTAATTTGTTTCATGATTTTCTCCTATTTTCAAAAAAAAATCAATTTTCCTTTCAATTGTTTATATATCATCTTCACTTTTCAGGTAGCACAAAGGAAGATTGCTTTGCTTCACTAGCGAGGATATAACTTGCTTGCTTGGAACTACTTTGCTTTGGGATGCGTGCTTGATCTCGCTCTGCTTCACTTACTTTCTAAAAAAACGCCACTTAAAAAAAGAATTTCTAATAAATTATGCACGCTCAGGTATCGTGTTTTAACCCCTTTGTTTTAAGCGCATTATTGATTGCTTGCATTTGCATAAAAAAATCCAAAAATAAAATAAAAATTCATTTGTAGTTTCATTGTTAATACACATTTAATATTTGTTTTGCATTCATCTCATCTTATTTTCTTTTATTAAGGGCGGACCCAAATTCACTTGAGGTGGAGAGTTTATTACCCTTCTTTAGCCCAGAAAATTGTATTTCATCATAGAATTTGACTAATAATAACGATTAGATGTTGGACTTGTGGGAGTCGCAGACTCATTTAGGGTTTAATTATATTTTGATAGTTGATTTATTTTAAACAAATTATTTCTTGGTGTCTAGACTACGACAGACATATGACCGTTTATAAATATTATGGTGATTCGTAAATATTATATCGGTTGCTCCTCTGAAGGTACTTAAACCTTCGGCTGCATACCTAAGGTGATTCCTAGTGCACCAATAACTCTTGCCTGTTAACTGACTGAGAAATCTTTTGTTTAATTTAATCAAACGTTTCATTATACTATTTTTGGTTTGGAGCCACTAAGGATAGAAAATTTGAAGTTAATCCTTGTATTCATTTAGTTGCATTAGATTCATGCATATATAATATATATATATATATATATTAGAAAAATCAAAAAAATTATCTTCATTTGTAAAGCAAATCCTTTTTCTCTTATCCAAAAATTCCAAAAAAAAAATCCTAAAAAAATATTCGTTTTGTAAAAATCAACTCTCCTTTTTAAGAAAAAAACCCTTTTTGTAAAAAAAATTAACATCTCTTTCTTTTTTTTTTGTTAAAAAAACAAAAAAAAGAATATAAAATTTCAAAACAACACTCGTTTTGTAAAAAAAATCGCTTCCATTATCTTCTTGACTTTGTCCTTTTCTTCCCTTATTCTTCACGTTAGTACATGAGTATTTGAACTCACGATCCATCTATGAATCGTTGGACTCGTGAGCCTTCCACTAATCGTTTAATTCGAATAAACATTCCTTCAACCATGGACAAAGAAAATCCCCCTCGAACTCTTATGGACAAAATCTTCTCCGATCGAGTTTCTATTCCTTCTTGCATTATATTGTCCACCCCAGCAGGCAATCATTTTGAAATTCATTCGAATCACATAAATGCTCTTCTAAAATTCGGCAATTTTGAACATGATGATCCTTACATTTTCTTAACAAAATTTGCACAAGTTTGTGTAACCATGAAATTTCAACAACTAAGTGACGATGGAATCAAACTTAGGTTAATTCCATTTGCACTTAGCGATTACGCCGAAAAATGGTTGTATAGCTTGCCTGCAAATACGATTGGAACGTGGGATGAATTTGTGAAATTTTTTCTAAATGAATTTTACCTCTTGGAAATAACATCCAAAATTCGAAATGAAATCGTTAATTTTCATCAATTTGGGGGTGAATCCTTTGCAAATTATTTCGAAAGATTTAAAGAACTTCTAGTCAAATGTCTGCATCACAATTTCGAAAAATGGACTCTTTATCAAATTTTATATGATGGGCTCAAAAATAACTCTCGAACCATGCTTAAGTCAATTAGCCAAGGAAACTTTCTAGCCTAAAATCACGATTCTGCTTGGCAATTTCTCAAAATTTTGGCTGAAAAATCGGCTCAATGGGGACAATCTAATGAAAAATCAATTTATTCCCGATCAATTGCTCATTTGGTAGGATCTTTATTGGCCTTAGAAGCAAAAATCGACGCGATGTTAACCAAATTCGATAATTTCCTTTCATCAAATCAAACGAATCAAGCTCAAGCTTTTTAACCCTCATATTACAAATGTAATGATCCTAACCATATCGTCGATTAATGCCCACACTCATTAGAACAACTCAACGCGTTTAATAAAGTTAGGAACGACCCATTCTCCTCAATATACAATTCTAGTTGGAGAAACCATCCTAACTTCTCTTGGAATCAAAATAATTCAAATACGAATTTGGTTCGACCCTGTAACAACCCGCATTTTTAAATATCCGAAGATCGTAAAATATTTTTATGTTATTCCCTGAGGGCTGGATCATTCTCATATTTTAATATGTTGCTTATGGGGATGTGAGACATGTCCACAATTTTTACCAAAATTTTTTGTGACATTTTTCCCCTATCAGTCTTGTACAAGGCATAACTTTTGACTCAGATCGAATCAGGTGTTGAAACCTGTGCCATTGGAAAGGAAATGATGTTTCCTTTTCCGTAGAGTGGTAACATTAAAGATGTGGCTCAGCGGTTTGGGAGGAATCGCTGTTTTAAGTTTCATAGTTCGCTGTTCAGGTTTGGAAAGCTATAATGGGATGATTTGGGGAGGCCCATTAGTGGGCTGGTAAAGGCTATACATAGGAGGTAGAAGGCATGGAGAATAGTTTACTTTCTCTATTCTCTCATTTGGAAGAGCTAGAGTTCCTCCATTTCTCCATTCTCTTCACCTTTCCACCATTAAAGCTTAGAGAATCGAAGATCTACAACATTTGAGGCTAGACCTACGCAAATCAAAGAAAGAGATCATCAAATCGAAGAGTTTAAAGCAAATTCTTTGTTCTCCCGATCTAGATCTAAGTGTTTTTTGGTTATTTTGGAGAATTGGTGAGTGATATGCATCTCTCACACTGAATTCAATCAAGTATATGAGTTGTATGGTCTTAATTTCATCAATTTCAAGTGTTTTCCCTAAATCTACATCACGGTAAGTTTAATTTCATATGAATCGCTATAGGATCTAATTTAGCAACTTAAAACCAATAATTTTTATGTTATTTCATATGCTCATGCAAGTTAGATCAATAATTATGTTCATTTATCATGATTGTGGTGAAATTTGCATAATTTTGATGAAAATCATCATTTTCATGTTAGTAGCGATTTCATAACATGCTTATGGTTGTATTGGATGAATTGAGATTTCGTCAATCTTGTCGTTTGGTGAAGTTTTGGTTGAATTTAGTGATAGATTAGAGCTGTACAGGCCATGGATCGGCTAGAATGATATGGATCGGTCATGTAATACAAGCGTAGTGCAAGGCGTAGTACGCGAGATGGGTCGGTCGGCATGACTTAGATGGATCGGACGGTCATGTTCCGGTTGCATGGGTCAGCTAACTCTATAGGTTGGCACGTTCTAAATCTGATGGGTCGACGTGTGTTTCAGTGATATGGGTCAAGTTCTAGATGTATGGGTCGGTCATGTTGAATCGACCGTGTATGAATTGGTCTTGTTTTGGAGGCTATGGATCGGTCGGGTGTCTTGGTGGGTGGATCAGTCGGATCGGGTAGCAACAAATGGGTCGGTCCGGGTTTGTTAGTGATGGATCTGGTTGGGTGCAAAAGACATTGGGTCATTTCTAAAAAAAAATCGGGAACGACCCAAATTTGAACAAAACGGCCTAAAAAAAATTCGGGGGCGATGCCCCCAAACCCATGCCACAGCACAGTGCACTCTAAAACGCCGTGGTTGGTGGCATGAACGCTGGGTTTATTTCATAGCAAATAAATGTAACACTATGAATTGTCTTGAACCATATATCAATGTTATTTGGTTCAATGATGTTATGACTTAGAAGTGAATTCAAGTAGGAATATTTGAAGTATCAAGATGTGTTTGTTGATCGGTATGGAACAACGAATGAGATGACAACTCAAAGGTCGTGGGTTGGTGAATAACGGTTGCTCGAGAAGGTTGCTTGAGCTATGAAAAGTCATCAGGTTAGATGGTTAGAGATGCGAATGCCGAGAGATTACTGTTATCGCAGGATCTAGCAGGCTCAAAGAAGGGGTACAATAAGGGAACCTAAAAGGCCGGAAGATTGCTGATCGAGTACCCTGGGTATCATTGAAAGGCTTAGGTATGTATCGTTGAAAGGCGTATGGAGATTCTATTAGATTAGGGGTTACCATTAGCCCCTAACATATGGCAAGGTTGGCCATCATACGATTAACGATAGTTTCGAAGCAGGATTGGCGGTGATAGCCAGAGTCTATCATGGTTGATTAGTTACCTTGTTTGTACCGACTCACATAAATTGTCCAATATCGAAGGAGATGTTTCTTAGGTGCTTGTCTGATATTGGTTTAAGCCTTTGGGGCTTGTGCTTGAGGGATGTTAAATTCGATTAGGATGGTTTACGTGATATACATATAATCTGGATGTTATGAGTGCTAGTGGTGTTTGCTTCTGAGTACCATGAATGAATGGTTGTTCTGGTTTCCATGAATGAATGGTTGAAGTGTTTGATGTAAAGGCTATCAGTGTCCGATGTGTGAAAAATGGGGTTGAGTTCTTCTCAGGTGTTGTGGGTAGATTAGTTCGTTTGTTTACCCATTCTCATATACTTTATTGATGATGTTAGTTAGCTGTTTTATCGCTCACTAAGACTGTTGTATGACTCAAGGTTTTATGTTTCCCTCTTATTACCTTGGGTTGTTCATCTAGTTGTGGATAGGAAGACTGAGTAGAAGGTGACAGGTGATAGTTTGGTGAGACGATGATGCTGATCGATGACGAGCTGGAGGCTTACGTACCAGTTTTATTACTATCTAGTATTTGTTTCCGCTGTTTGAGTTGCTATGAGTGTTGTATTGAGGCTTTATGTACATGCTTTGATATTTTCTATAATGTATGGATAATCTTTCAAGACGTTGTGAAAGTTTAAAAAGTTTGTTATATGATGCTTCACTATTACTACTTGTTGTACATGTTAAACTATGTTTTATCCTTGCGCTATGAATTTTACGACATGTACCGTTTGTATTATCATACCTTGATGATCATCCATAGCTGCCTGGCACACCCTTCAACGCATTATTTCTCTTGTTTAGTGCAGGGGTTGTGGGCGGTCGTCATAGACCCCCTCTTCAAGCATTTCCGAATAGTCCTTCGAATTCTCCCTTTCAACAAAATCAATTACAAAATTTTGCGCCACCTTCTCAAAATCAAGCACAACAATCTTTTGTTCCCCAAGACGATAAACGGTTGACTTCACATGAGAAAAGTGTTGAAAATTTGACTAAAGCAACAACTCAAAATCTCCAATCAAATAGCAATTTGCAAAATTTATTGACTTCGTACATGCAAAACAAGAGTCAATTGATCGCTAAACTCAAATGTAAATGAGTCAGTTAGCCACTTCTGTAAGTGAATGGGAAAGAGGCACATTCCCAAGTCAACCCGTTCCCAACCCCAAACCAAAATCCAAATCCAAACCAAGCTCATGTCGTTCAAGATAGCAATCTAACCAGTTGAATGCTATCACGAATTTACGATCCGTTAAGAAGATCGGTAGTCCAGCTGAAAATCCAAATAATGTACCGGTTGTTCCTCTCGATCCTTCCAAAACCATAGATAATCCCGATCCAAACGATGAGTCCAACGCTGATCCAAATTCTAAATCTTATTCTTCTCCAACTCAAGTAGACCAACCTATTGATTTTCGTATTCCATTTCCACATCGTCTTCGACCAAAGAAACATTCCGACCAAATGGAAAAAATGTTAGAAATTTTCAAACAAGTGAAAGTTAACATTCCTCTTATTAACATCATTCAACAAGTCCCTGCATGCTAAATTTCTTAAGGAATTGTATACCCAAAAACGACACACTCATGTACCCAAGAAAGTCTTCTTAGTCGCCGGACTTAGCGAAGTCTTGACCCAATCTGTCCCTGTCAAATACAAAGATCCTGGATTCCTACGATCTCGTGCACAATAGGTGATAAAACAATTAGCAAATGCCTAGTTGATTTGGGTGTGAGTGTCAATTTGATTCAATATTCAATTTACCAATAACTTGGCTTAGGTGAACTTAAACCAACAAAAGCGACTCTTCTATTTGTTAATTGTTACATTAAGAAATCCGTTGGAGAAATAGAGGACGTACTCATCAAAGTTGGTCAATTCATATTCCCTATCGATTTCATCGTCTTAGAGACTCAACCCGTGAATAACCCAATGAGTCAAATTCCATTGATTTTAGGCCGACCCTTTCTGGCCACTTCAAATGCTCTAATAAATTATCACAACAGTTTGAAAATCTCTTTTGGAAACATGACTTTAGATCTTAATATTTTCAATCTTGAAAGTCATTCGAATTAATCATGTGACCAAATGTTAGAAGTTAATGCCATTAATGAAAATTACGAAAACTAATCAATTGATCTTAATGATAAATGTGAGGCCGAGTACGAAAAATTGTTCCAAGATGCTCCTAACGAAATCAAATACATGCTTCCATTTGAATCACTTTCAGTTGAGTTCGAATCTCAACCAAGTTCTTTGATCGAGCAACCATCAAAGTTGAATCTTAAACCTCTTCCTGATCACCTCAAATACGTTTACTTAAGTGATAACGAAACTTGTCCCATCATAATTTCTTCAAATTTAACTCGTGATCAGGAAATTTCCCTTCTTTCGACTCTTTCTAAAAGAAAGACGCAATCGGTTGGTCCATTTCTGACATCAAGGGAAATAGCCTCATAATCGTTCAACATCGTATTCACTTAACCAATGAAACTAAACCCACTCACGAGGCACAGCGCAGGCTTAACCCTAGGTTGAAAGAGGTAGTTCGCAATGAAATTCTTAAACTTCTTGACAATGGTATCATCTACCCCATTTCCAATAGCTTATGGGTTAGCCTCATTTATGTTGTTCCTAAAAAGTTCGGACTCACCGGTGTCGCAAACAAACAAAACGAACTTCTTTCAACACGTACTCAAACGAATTGGCGTGTTTGCATTGATTATCGGAAATTAAATAATGCAACACGTAAAGAACACTTCCCTCTTCCCTTCATCGATCAAATGCTCGAACTCTTAGCCAGTCACAAATTCTACTACTTTCTTGATGGTTATTCTGGCTATAACCAAATTCCAATCGCTCCCGAAGATCAAGAGAAAACGAATTTCACATGTCCATTCGGTACCTTTGCTTATCAACGTATGCCTTTTGGTCTTTGTAACACTCCTACGACTTTCCAACGATGTATGGTTGGCTTCTTTTCCGATATGATCGAACACTTTCGTGAAGTTTTTATGGATGATTTTTCGATCTTTGACAATTCTTTTTCCTCTTGCTTATGTCATCTTAAGCTTTTTTTTAAATCGATGTAAAGAAAAACACTTAACCTTGAACTGGGTAAAATGCCACTTCATGGTCAAAAAAGGTATTGTCCTTGGACATGTAATTTCAAATAATGGTAATGAGGTAGATAAAGCGAAAGTTGACGTTATTTCAAAGCTACCCATTCCAAAATCCATTAAGGACATTTGTTCATTTCTTGGGCATGTTGGCTTTTACTGACGCTTTTGAAAGACTTTAGCAAAATCGCTCGTCCATTGACTACTCTTTTGGGAAAGGACGTCCCATTCGACTTTAACTCTGACTGTGCTGCTTCTTTTTAACGTCCGAAAAACGAACTCGTTTCTGCCCCGATAATATGCTCGCCCAATTAGGAACTTCCTTTAGAAATCATGTGTGATGCTTCTAACTTCACGGTTGGTGCTGTCTTAGGACAACGCATCAACAAAATTCTTCATGTAATTTACTATGTGAGTATGACCTTGAATGACGCTCAACTCAATTATACAACCACTGAAAAAAGAATTTTTAGTTGTTGTCTTTGCGCTCGAGAAGTTTCGATCTTACTTGCATTACGCCATAAACGACCTAATGCAACGAATTTGCAAGGTATTTCCAGCCAAAATGTCTCGATAACTATACTATTTTGGTCCTAATGCAACATTTTATTTTTAGTGTTACTTTAGCCATAAAAGTGTGTTGCTCTAGATAAACAAGTGTAACACTAGGCAACATTTTGTATAGTGTTGTCATAACAAACCTTTCCATTGTCCTACGTGGCGATCCACACCATTAGTTAAAACAGTACCTCATCCATCCATCCACGCTATCAATCCACATCCCACCTATCTCCATTTACCGCTTTTGTTTTCATTCACTTACTTTCTTTTTCATTTCGTTTTAAACCCCAAAATTTCAAAATATTCAATCCCTAATTGTAACGACCCGTATTCTACGCATCATATGACCGTAGAATATTTATTTCTCTCACATATGAAGTCGTATGGTCATGTAACTTTGGGAGACGACTATTGGGGTCATTTCCCATGTTCATGATTTTTCCCGATTTTTAAATGACCATTTTACCCCTAGTTGGCACTATTTTGGCCATAACTTTTGACTAAAAAGGAATTTTGACCTGAAACCACTTCCATTGGCTCCGGATGATGGTTTACAATTCCGTAGAGTGGTCACATTAGCCAAACGGACTCACCGTTTGGGAGATATGGCTGAAACAAGTTTTAGATGGTGAAAAACAGCTTAATTGGGCTTAACCGGGTGATTAACAGCTAGGCCCAATGGGGAATTTCGGATTTAGAGGTATAAGAGGACTGATTAGGGTTAGGAAATCACTTTCATTTCAGTTTTGAGCCGCCACAAACCTTCTTGAGACCTTAGTAATGGCTTTCACCCTCTAAAACCACTCCAAAACACATTTTTAGTGAAGATTAAGCCTAAACTACATCAAAACAAGGCCAAATAGCATCAGAGCAAGGTTGGAGCTGCTGCTATACATAGGGATTCGACCCAAACAGAGAGTATTTCAGATTTGGTGTTTTATTTTGTGGCAAAGGTGAGTGATTTGCATAGTTTTGACACTAATTACAGTTAATTAAGGGTAATTAGTGAAGATTAGCGAATTTATACACTAATAAATTCTGGAAAAATGTTTAGAAATTTGGAGATAATATTTTATGCCTCTGTTAGAAAATTTGGACGATTTGATTAAGTTTTACTAAGTATGTGCTTAAACATGATTAAGTGGGATTATCGGAAAATGTGAGGTTTTAGCCACTTTTGATCCATTTTGATTCATTTGAATTGTTGTTTGCTGTTTGTGGTTGCTATTACGTGTTGCTATGACTCTATGGTGTGTTTTATGATTGATTAGAAGTGTTAGATTTGTTGAAAACGTCGTCGAATGGCGTAAACAAGTTGCTGGAAAAAGTTGCAGAAAGTTGCGCAGGGTTTCGGATCGGATCGGATATGTGAACTGGGCAAGAAACCCGACCCGGACCGGAGTCTGGCACAAAAGAGACTTGGCAAAAAGGAAGGCCATGTTGGTTAAGCTGGGGATCGGATCGACTTGGAGACGCAGGGCTCGGATCGGAAGTAAACACTTGGGAGAACTAGCAAGAGGGAAGGCCACGCGGATCAGATGGCAAGGAGGGATCGGATCGGAATACGTGAAGAAACGAGGGAGCGGATCGCAGCGGAAGCACGAACTGGAAGGGAGGACACCCGACCCGACCCGGAGGAGGACACCCGACCCGACCCGAAGTGGAATAACCGACCCGAACCGATGCGACGCTGTGGACCCGAACTGAACCGCTACAGGAGAAGACTACGAACCGACCTGAAGTAGAGGGCCCGACCCGAACCGATGGCTAGAAGGAGAACCCGACCCGACCCAGTATTGACCAATAACCCGAGATGCAAAGGAAGTCCAAATGAGAAGTTAGAGCTCAAGATTCAGATGGGAATCAACGAATTCGCTTCATGGTTGGGCTTTGCTGCGGGACGCGTGCCAAGGGGTTATCGGTGTCTATAGCTTTGGATCACTATGGTAGGAGGTATGAAGGCGGATTCAAGGCCATTATGGCATTGGTAGAACCAAGGGCTACGACCAATGAAGTGGGTCATTGAAATGTTTGGTCATGACTCCATGTGTTTAGCTTGGTCACAGCAGGGTTTCTACAAGTCGGGATTCGTCGTTACCTCAATTTGTCTAGTGTTCCAAAGTGGTAAATACCGTATGCTTTACGCACTGAGTGAGAGACGTGAGGATGATTGCTATGGATGATTTATTTGCTATCATATTGACATGCACACCCCACCCCCGTATTCTTACACTATTTATTATGGCACCTTAGAGTATTGTACGGTATGTGGTACTAACTCCTTGGTTGCAGGTCTAGGTTCAGGTATGGTTTAGTATACCTGTTATTATTCTGTTTAGATGCTTATCGCTCATACCAGGCTTTATGTCTGACCCAGAGTTTTATGTCTCCTCTTATTACTCTGGGTGCTCACACGAGCAGACTAGAGACAGGTTAGCTGGTGATGCACGGGTAGATGATCCGGAGACGAGCAGGAGGCTTCCACGTAATATATATATATAGTATTCTCCCTGTGTTGTTGAAGATCACTGCTTGGGCATTAGTGGTGCATCTTCTACTTTAGCTTTCTTTTGTTAGAGACAGTAAATTTGGAAAGTTGTAATAAGCTGTAATTGGATTTCCGTTGCTCTGACGTTGATGTTGGTTTTAGTTATCAACTTATACACTGTCTCACCTGTTTTATGTCAAGTATTTTGTTATTATATTTTATTCCATGCGCTGTGAGACATTCTACAGGTTCCTCGTTTAGTTAATTCCCTTCTTTCCTTTCTTCTGACGACCGTCCCGTGCTAGTCGGGTATGTGTACAACGCACTCTCGGAGGAAATGCAGGCTGGTGCGGGGCGGGCCGTCACACTTGGTATCAGAGCTCTAGGTTGCGTAGTTAACCTAGGGAAGTTATCAGGAAGAGATAATATACGTATACGAGAGAGCGTATTTGTGATTACTTTGGTTTTTAAAAGCTATATATATATACTATTACTAGTATAAGGATGAAGTCGTACTGCACTAGCACCACTATGGAGTCGTTAATCGTTTCCTTTTTCAGATTGACGATGAGCCGATATACTAGAGGTGCTGGTAGGGGAGCCAATAATGGGAATGCTGCTGACATGAGGACGATGTTTACTGACCTCATGAGAGAGATGCTTAGAGATGTACAGAGGGCAACTCCCAATGATGGAAATGGTGGTGGTCCAATAGCGCAGGCGCCAAGAGTCGACTTCGCCAAGCTGAATAAGGATTATACTAGCCTTGGTGGGAAGCCGTTCCACGGAACGGAGTCGGCCATGGATGTTCAGGATTGGTTGGATAGTTGCGAACGTATCTTCGAGGATTTGGGTATCGAGGATGCGATGAAGAGAAAGCTAGCGTCCTGTCAGCTGCAAGGGCGGGCAATGAATTGGTGGAATGCTACAAAGGCAGCTACTCCCGAAGATCAGATTACTTGGGAGCAGTTTAAAGCTCGCTTTAGCGAGAAGTTCATTCCAGCTGCTCAGAAGTCAGTGTTGTTTAAGAAATTCTTGGAGCTCAAGCAGAATGGCAGAGCTGTCTCGGAGTACATTGCTGAATTTGACACTTTGTCAAAATATGGGTTATCTCTTATTGATACTGCCGAGAAAAAGAATGAGAAATTCATAACTGGTTTGGATCAGTACTTGGGGGAAAGACTTATTAACCACATCGATGAGACGTTTGAATCGATTGTGGGGAAAGCATTAAGATCAGAAAGTCTCTACCCTAAGCCGAAGACTGAGGTTGCATCCGCAGATGAGCCAAAGCCACAAGCAAGTGGTGGAGGCAAGGGTGGTTCCCAGAATAAGAGAAAGCAGAGTCAGACTAAGGATGGCCAGAAGAAAAAGAATAAACAAGATGTTGAGTGCTTCAGCTGTGGTAAGAAGGGCCATTATGCTAGTAATTGTCGGGCCAAGCCAGTGGATAGGAAGTGCTTCAACTGTGGCCAAATGGAACATCACAAGGACAAGTGTCCACAACCCCCTAAAGAAAAGCAAATGGTGAAAGCTTACGCCCTTAATGCTATTCCTTCTTCGTCGAATGCCCCAACTGCGGCGGAGAAAGGAAAGAATGTCGTCATTCAAGGTATGCTTTCTGTTTATGATGTTCCTGTTAGAGTTTTGTTTGATACCGGAGCTTCCGGTTCTTTCATATCTAGTGACCTGGTAGATAGGTTGGGATTGGAGCCCGAGATTATCGATAGACCTTTAGTAGTGACGTACCCGATTGGTGGTTCGACTAGCCTTAGCATGATTTGTCGTAATGTGGTCCTATCGAGTCATGGATGCATGTTTGTTTGTGATTGCTTTGTTTTGGGCTTTACTGGGTTTGGCATTATTTTGGGAGTAGATTGGCTCCAAAGATACGGGGTGGTGGTAGACTGTGATGGCTTATTGGTGACAGCTAGAGCGGATGATGGATGGAGGATAGTGTTTGGTGGTCTGCCCAGTAAGGGGGTATTGGCTAGTTTTCTAAACTCCCTCGACATTCCGCATAGTGAGTTGTCAGGTTTGCCCGTGGTTGGCCAGTATCCGGATGTTTTCGAAGAAGTGACCGAACTTCCACCATACCGAGAGATTGAGTTCCGTATTGATTTGGTAAAAGATGCCAGACATATATTGATGCCACTTCGTCGTATGGCACCAAGAGAGCAGCGAGAGCTCGAGGTGCAAGTCAGCGATCTTTTAAAGAAGGGATTTATCAGAAGGAGTGTTTCTGAATGGGGAGCACCCGTTGTGTTTGCTACCAAGGCGGATGGTTCCCTTCGTTTGTGTGTAGACTACCGCGAGTTAAATAAGGTGACGAGGAAGAACAAGTATCCTCTACCGCGAATAGATGATTTGTTCGATCAGTTGAGTGGCGCGAGAGTATTTTCTCAGTTGGATCTCGCGACAGGTTTTCATCAGCTTAGAGTGGAAGCTGAGAGTATAGATAAAACGGCATTTCGAACGCCGTCTGGATTTTATGAGTGGTTGGTCATGCCATTCGGGCTGACCAATGCCCCAGCATATTTTGTGGATCTTATGAATAAGGTATTCAGAGATCAGTTGAATAAGTTTGTCCTTGTGTTCGTTGATGATATTTTGGTCTATTCGAAGACAGAGGAAGAACACAAGGAACATTTAAGAGTAGTTATGGAGGTGTTGAGAAAACACCAATTAAAAGCAAAGTTTTCTAAGTGTCACTTATGGAAGAGGGAGGTGAGGTTCTTGGGCCATGTTGTATCAGAGAATGGTATTGCCGTGGACCCGGCGAAGGTGGCTACGGTACAGGATTGGCCTACGCCCAAGAATGCAACGGATGTAAGAAGTTTCTTGGGGTTAGCTGGATATTATCGTAGGTTTATCCAAGGTTTCTCCAAGATAGCAGCACCATTGACCCAGTTGACTAAGAAGAATCAAGCTTTTTTCTGGGATGAAAGGTGCGAGAATGCATTCAAGAGTCTAAAGGACAAGTTGACAAGCGCACCAGTGTTAGTCATCCTTAAGGGGAATGAAGAGATGATGGTATACACGGATGCCTGTGGTACCGGACTGGGTGCTGTATTGATGCAGGGCAGTAGGGTTGTAGCTTATGCAAGTCGGCAATTGAAACCGCACGTGAGAAGATACCCTACCCATGATTTGGAATTGGCAGCGATCGTGTTCGCGTTGAAGACGTGGAGACATTATCTCTTGGGAGAAAGATTTGAGCTGTTTACAGATCATAAGTCATTGAAGTATCTCTTCTCCCAGAAGGATCTAAATCTCCGGCAACAAAGGTGGTTAGAATTCTTGGCTTCCTATGATTTTGACATCGCATATACACTGGGAAAGGGCAATGCGGTGGCTGATGCATTGAGTAGGAGACATGCCAGCTTAGGGGCAATGTTTCTAGAATGGAAGCAACTGGAGTACATCGCTGGGTTTGATTTCAGACCAAAGTGCGAATTGGATCCAGAATTGTTAGCAAGTTTGACGATCAGACCCACTTTAATTGAGCGGATCGGCTCTAGTCAGAGGGACGATCCTAACCTATTAGGAATCATCTCCAAGTTAGAGATGGGTATCGATGAGGAGATGAACAAGTATGGGCTTGATCGAGAAGGATGGCTTAGAAAGAATGGGAGACTATTCGTACCCAATGTCAATGAATTGAGAGATGAAGTGCTTAGAGAATGTCATCACTCAAAACTGACTATACACCCCGGTGGTAACAAGATGTATCGAGGCATGAAGCAGACCTACTACTGGGAAGGGATGAAAAGGGACATTGGGAAGTTTATATCCAAATGCATGAATTGCCAGCTAGTTAAAGCCGAGCAAAAGAAGCCTAGTGGGTTGTTACAACCATTAGAAATTCCCGAAGGGAAATGGGAGCAAGTCTCGATGGATTTCATCGATGGTTTACCAAGGACTAGATCGGGACATGATAGCATTTGGGTAATTGTGGATCGACTGACTAAAAGTGCAAGATTTTTACCAGTCAAATCGACCAGAACGGCAGCTAAGTTAGCAGAATTGTATATGAAGTGGGTAGTGAGATTTCATGGAGTACCTAAAAGCATTGTGAGCGACCGAGACCCGTTGTTCACTAGTGGGTTTTGGAAGAACTTACAAGAGGCTCTAGGGTCAGAGTTACATCTCAGTAACGCATATCATCCTCAGACCGACGGTCAGACGGAGAGGGTGAATCGTATTTTGGAAGATCTCTTGAGAGCATGTATATTGGATTTTGGTGGATCATGGGATGACCATTTGCATCTAGTAGAGTTTGCATATAATAATAGCTACCAATCCAGTATCGGTATGGCTCCGTTTGAAGCTTTGTACGGAAGACCGTGTAACTCACCATCATGTTGGATAGAGACTGGCGAGAAGTTTATGCTTGGACCAGATGTGGTGAGGGAAACTTCAGATAAGATCAAGATCATTCAACAACGAATGAAGGCTGCCCAAGATAGGCAGAAGAGTTATGCTGATAAGAGAAGAAGAGACTTAAAATTCTCAGTTGGTGACTTCGTGTTTGTCAAGATTTCTCCGTTGAAGAGCATAATACGATTTGGCAGGAGAGGCAAGTTGGCACCAAGATTCGTTGGCCCATTCCCTGTTCTTGAACTAGTCGGGAATTTGGCATATAGAATTGACTTACCAGAGAAGATGGCGGGAGTTCACAACGTTCATGTTTCCCAACTAAGGAAGTTCGTTCATGACTCAGATATGACTTTTTCACCTGATCAGTTAGAGGACTTCGAAGTAGAACCCGAGGCGGTTGGGAACCGCAAGCCGGCCCATATTGTCGAGCACGACATGAAGCAACTTCGAAGGAAGGCGGTGAAGCTAGTCAAGGTTCAGTGGGGCGAGGACGAGAATGATTGTACTTGGGAGACAGAGGAGAACATTAGGAAGACACACCCAGAACTCTTTGCCTGGTAAGATCTTGACTTCGATTTAGTTTTCTGCATGCTAGGATAGGCTTGTTTGCTTGTTTTGCATGTTTGATTGTTGTATGTGGTTGTTAGGCATGCGGGATCCTTTGTATGTTTTGGGTTAAGGAATTTCGGGGACGAAATTTCTTAAGGGGGGGAGAGTGTAACGACCCGTATTCTACGCATCATAGGACCGTAGAATATTTATTTCTTTCACATATGAAGTCGTATGGTCATGTGACTTTAGGAGACGACTATTGGGGTCATTTCCCATGTTCATGATTTTTCCCGATTTTTAAATGACCATTTTATCCCCTAGTTGGCACTGTTTTGGCCATAACTTTTGACTAGAAAGGAATTTTGACTTGAAACCACTTCCATTGGCTTCAGATGATGGTTTACAATTCCGTAGAGTGGTCACATTAGCCAAACGGACTCACCGTTTGGGAGATATGGCTGAAACAAGTTTCAGATGGTGAAAAACAGCTTAATTGGGCTTAACCGGGTGATTAACAGCTAGGCCCAATGGGGAATTTCGGGTTTAGAGGTATAGGAGGACTGATTAGGGTTAGGAAATCACTTTCATTTCAGTTTTGAGCCGCCACAAACCTTCTTTAGACCTTAGTAATGGCTTCCATCCTCTAAAACCACTCCAAAACACATTTTTAGTGAAGATTGAGCCTAAACTACATCAAAACAAGGCCAAATAGCACCAGAGCAAGGTTGGAGCTGCTGCTATACATAGGGATTCGACCCAAACAGAGAGTATGTCAGATTTGGTGTTTTATTTTGTGGCAAAGGTTAGTGATTTGCATAGTTTTGACACTAATTACAGTTAATTAAGGGTAATTAGTGAAGATTAGCGAATTTATACACTAATAAATTCTGGAAAAATGTTTAGAAATTTGGAAATAATATTTTATGCCTCTGTTAGAAAATTTGGACGATTTGATTAAGTTTTACTAAGTATGTGCTTAAACATGATTAAGTGGGATTATCGGAAAATGTGAGGTTTTAGCCACTTTTGATCCATTTTGATTCATTTGAATTGTTGTTTGCTGTTTGTGGTTGCTATTACGTGTTTCTATGACTCTATGGTGTGTTTTATGATTGATTAGAAGTGTTAGATTTGTCGAAAACGTCGTCAAATGGCGTAAACAAGTTGCTGGAAAAAGTTGCAGAAAGTTGTGCAGGGTTTCGGATCGGATCGGATGTGGGCTCGGATCGGATATGTGAACTGGGCAAGAAACCCGACCCGGACCGGAGTCTGGCACAAAAGAGACTTGGCAAAAAGGAAGGCCATGTTGGTTAAGCTGGGGATCGGATCGACTTGGAGACGCAGGGCTCGGATCGGAAGTAAACACTTGGGAGAACTAGCAAGAGGGAAGGCCACGCGGATCAGATGGCAAGGAGGGATCGGATCGGAATACGTGAAGAAACGAGGGAGCGGATCGCAGCGGAAGCACGAACTGGAAGGGAGGACACCCGACCCGACCCGGAGGAGGACACCCGACCCGACCCGAAGTGGAATAACCGACCCGAACCGATGCGACGCTGTGGACCCGAACCGAACCGCTACAGGAGAAGACTACGAACCGACCTGAAGTAGAGGTCCCGACCCGAACTGATGGCTAGAAGGAGAACCCGACCCAGTATTGACCAATAACCCGAGATGCAAAGGAAGTCCAAATGAGAAGTTATAGCTCAAGATTCAGATGGGAATCAACGAGTTCGCTTCATGGTTGGGCTTTGCTGCGGGACGCGTGCCAAGGGGTTATCGGTGTCTATAGCTTTGGATCACTATGGTAGGAGGTATGAAGGCGGATTCAGGGCCATTATGGCATTGGTAGAACTAAGGGCTACGACCAATGAAGTGGGTCATTGAAATGTTTGGTCATGACTCCATGTGTTTAGCTTGGTCACAACAGGGTTTCTACAAGTCGGGATTCGTCGTTACCTCAATTTGTCTAGTGTTCCAAAGTGGTAGATACCGTATGCTTTACGCACTGAGTGAGAGACGTGAGGATGATTGCTATGGATGATTTATTTGCTATCATATTGACATGCACACCCCACCCCCGTATTCTTACACTATTTATTATGGCACCTTAGAGTATTGTACGGTATGTGGTACTAACTCTTTGGTTGCAGATCCAGGTTCAGGTATGGTTTAGTATACCTGTTATTATTCTGTTTAGATGCTTATTGCTCATACCAGGCTTTATGTCTGACCCAGAGTTTTATGTCTCCTCTTATTACTCTGGGTGCTCACACGAGCAGACTAGAGACAGGTTAGCTGGTGATGCACGGGTAGATGATCCGGAGACGAGTAGGAGGCTTCCACGTAATATATATATAGTATTCTCCCTGTGTTGTTGAAGATAACTGCTTGGGCATTGGTGGTGCATCTTCTACTTTAGCTTTCTTTTGTTAGAGACAGTAAATTTGGAAAGTTGTAATAAGCTGTAATTGGATTTCCGCTGCTCTGACGTTGATGTTGGTTTTAGTTATCATCTTATACACTGTCTCACCTGTTTTATGTCAAGTATTTTGTTATTATATTTTATTCCATGCGCTGTGAGACATTCTACAGGTTCCTCGTTTAGTTAATTCCCTTCTTTCCTTTATTTTGACGACCGTCCCGTGCTAGTCGGGTATGTGTACAGCGCACTCTCGGAGGAAATGCAGGCTGGTGCGGGGCGGGCCGTCACACTAATTTTCATTCACCCGCTGTTTAATCAATACTAATTTTCTCGTTCTCACCCATACATTAAAATTCAGCAATCTACTTTTATCTCCGTACAAGATTCTTCGATCTGGAGGGCACCCATCTCCAATCGGTCCTCAGCGAAATCAGATATGTGTTTCTAGTGATTCAATCGTTGTTTCAAAAAAAAATCACGGCTAAGGCATTAGAGAAATTGAGTTATTCAGCGTATTCAACTTTCAAATTCCTGTAGGATTTCCATTTCACCCAACTGATCTCCGATAAAACAGATTTGTTATTACCGCAGCTTTTGATCATTCTGCATAGGGTAAGAATTTTGTTGTTGGATTTAAACAGTTAGGTTTGGGGATTTAATTTCGTTTGTGGGTTTGTGGGTACTAACAGTTACAATCCTTAAAATATTGTTGTAAGCATTGGTATCAGTTCGATGTTGTTGTAAGGATTTGGGGCTTTAATTTCGTTTGTGGGTTTTAACCCGAACTGTGTTTAGTATGATCTGAATCTTATTTGTGGATATATGATGTTAGTTTGTGGATATTATGATGATTGTGCTGAATATAGTCGGATATATGCCGTTTTTCCATTGCCATGTTTCTTGTTCGAGTTCTTGTGTAATTGATCTGTCCAACTTCTTGAACATGTATAGTTGTTAATAAATTAATTCATATAGACAAATATACATGCGTATATTCATATTCACATGTATGTGTATATATATGTAGTTGATCTGTCCATCTTCGAGTTCAATGACCACTCAATCAATTTCCACTTCAACTTCAATAACAACAACGGGAAGTAAGCATTGCCACCACAAAATCCCAGCGAAGATGAGGACTATGAAGGTACGGTCGAATGAGGGAAGAAGTTTTTTGGTTGGTCCATATGGCCTGTAGGTAAAAATTAGGTATTTTTAGTTACTTTGCCAATTATCGTATTTTTCAGTGATGTTTTAGTTGAGAATTTAACATATGTGCAGAATGGCGATTGTGGGTATTTTATTGGCATGATGAAGTGTAAGAAATCAATAGCAATGCTGAAATGGAAGATACTACTGTTAAATTTATGGAAAAATAAAATAATATATCGCAATTTCTCATGGAAAGGAAGACACTTGAAGACAAGCTGCTGAAGCAAAAGAAAAAGAGCGCAAAATCTGATGAATTTGTGGCTGATATGAAGGTAGAGTTGGCCTTAATGTGCATTACATGTGGTGTGACGGCCCACCCCGTACTAGCTGACATTTCCTTGAAATGTGATGTGCCAATGCCCGACCAGCACGGGATGGTCGTCAAAAGAAAAGGGTTTGAAACGATGAATGATCAAGAACTTGTAGTATATCTCACAGCACATGGAATAAAATATAATAATAATATAACTTGATATAAAACAGACAAGATAGTGCATAAGCTGAAAAAAACTAAACCATATCCATCAGAGTAGCAGCTTATGATCCAAACCATTATTACAACTTCAAAATACTATTTCTAAAAGGAAATAAAGAGGTACACTACCAATGCCCGAGGTAGTGACCAACAACAACATAGGAAGAATATGGAAATAGTATGTGGAAGCCTCCTGCTCGTCTCCGGATAGCTACTCGTGCATAACCACATAACATGTCTCTAATCTGCTTGTTTAGGAGCACCAAGAGTAATAAGAAGAGACATAAAACTCCGGGTCAGATGAAAGTCTGGCGTGAGCGATAACTAATCTATACCACTAAATAAAGCAATAACAGGTATAAATAATCATACCTAACCTGGACCTACAACCAAAAAGTTAGCACAACAAGTTGTACAATACTCTAAGGTAACACTAACATATAGTGTAAAAATGGGAGTGTATGTGTCATGGTGTAGCAAACATCAAACATAGCAATCATCCTTACATCTCTCACTCGGTGTGTGAAGCATACGATACCCACTGCTTTGAACACCAGATCTATTAGGGCCATGACGGAGTCCCACTCCGCACAGCTATTGCTACGACCACTTTGCCCTTTGGGGCCATGACAGAGTCCCACTCCGTACAACTATTACTCTGACCCAACTGCATTGGTCCATAGTTAATAACCCTAATGAGTTCACCAGTCCATACAGCCCTGGCTCTAGTTCGTCTACATGCCCCCTCTCACAATGGTGAACCAAATTATAGATATCGATAACTCCTTTGCACACATCACGCAACAAAGCCCAAATCACAAAGTTAACTTGTTGGTTCCCATCTGGATCCTGAGAAATAACTTCTTACTTGGACTTCCTTTGCATCTCGAGTTTTTGGTCTTCCCTGGTTCGGTTCGGTCGAGCTCTTCCTGTTCGGTTTGGATGTTTCGGTCCGGTGCTCAAGCTTCCGTTCGGTTCGTGGCTCGCGGTTCGTGGTTCTCTGCACGGCTCGGGGAACCCATTCGGTTCAGCCTCTTTCCTCGGTTCGTGAGTGCAGGCGGCTTGTGGTGCTTGAGTGCGAGCGGTTCGGTTCGAGGTATGCTGCACGGTTCGGGTTGTGATGCCTCATCAAAGTCTTCGGGTGCGAGTGGATCAGGGTCGAGGCTCTTGGCTCAAGCAGGCGGCTCGTGGTGCTCTTCAGGTGAGCAGGTCGGTCATGCGGAGCACGAGCTGGTCCGGTTCGAGGAACCCGATCCGGTTTCCTGCACTTCCTTCCAGCAAGCTGTTTACGCCACACAACGGCATTTTCGACCATTTTAACTTTCCTATGCGATCACAAAACATACCAAACAGCAATAACAACATATGAGTTCAATCAAAAAGATCAAAACAACAATCACATAGGCTATTTTAGATCAAACATACCCAAAACCATGATTTCCCCCTTAATCCACTAAATTCCGGGATTATCAAACTTAATCCAAATTTATACCAGCGACATAAAATAATATTTTAGAAATTTTACATATTTTTCTGAGTCATTAATTTGCTAATTATCACTAATCACCCCTAATTGGCCATAATTAGTGAATAAACATGCTAATCACTCAACTTAGCCAATAATTAGTGATAGATCTCAAACTTCCACTTATTGGGCTTGGATCCCTATGTAGTGCAGCAGCTCTACCTCGAATTTGGTGTTAATCCGACTTGATTTGATGTAGTTTTGCTTAATTAGTGATTAGAAAGTGATTAGAGAGAGATTTAGAAGATGAAGGTCATTACTAGGGTTCAAGGAATGTTTGTGGCAACTGGAAAAATGAAAGGAGATGATTCTCCAACTCCTTTCAGCCCTCCCATAACCGTAATCTCGAAATGGGCTATGGGCCTAGCTGCTAATCACTGTATTAAGCCCAATTAGGTTGTTTTTTCCACCTTCAAATCTTATTTCAGCCAAATCTCTCAAACAGTAAGTCCGTTGATTTATGTGACCACTCTATGGAATGGGAAACTATCATCTGAATCCAATGGAAGTGGTTTCAGGTCAAAACTCCTTACCAATCAAAAGTTATAGGTGAAACAAGATTCACTAGGGGCAAAACGGTCATTTAAAATTCGGCAAAAATCCTGAATGTGAGAAATGACCCCAATAGTCGTTTCTCAAAGCTATACGACCATGTGATTCCGTATGAAAATAAAATAAATATTCTACGATCCTCCATACGTAGAATGCGGGTCGTTACACTCTCCCCCCCTTTAAGAAATTTCGTCCCCGGAATTCCTTAACCCAAACATACAATGGTGCCCCGCATGCCTGTCAGCCATTTTCAACAAATCAAACATACATAACAACACAATAAGCCTATCCTAGCATGTGGTTTACTAACAAGGGAATAACTATATTGCTATTAGAATCTTACCAGGCAAAGAGTTCTGGATGTGACTTCCTTATGTTCTCCTTGGTTTCCCAAGTACAGCCATCCTCATTATCGCCCCACTGGACCTTGACTAGTTCCACCGTCTTCCTTCGAAGTTGTTTCGTATCGTGTCCGACAATACGAATCGTCCTGCGGCTTCCAACTGCCTCGGATTCTACCTCGATATCATCCAACTGATTTGGTGAAATAGTCATATCAGAATCATGCACGAACTTCCTTAATTGCGAAACTTGAAATAAGTTGTGAACTCCCACCATCTTGTCAGGCAATCCAATTTTATACGCTAAATTCCTAACTTGTTCGAGAACTGGAAATGGACCAACAAACCTTGGTGCTAATTTACTCCTCCTACCAAACTGAATCACACTCTTCAACGGAGAAATCCTTTTGAATACCAAGTCGCTAACAGAGAATTTCAGTTCTCTTCGTCTTTTATCAGCATAACTCTTATGTCTATCTTGGGCAACTTTCATTCGTTGTTGAATAACCTTAATCTTATCTGAAGTTTCTCTTATTACATCTGGCCCATGCACAAATTTCTCACCGGTTTCCAACCAACATGATGGTGAGTTGCACGGTCTTCCGTACAAAGCTTCAAATGGAGCCATAGCAATACTGGACTGATAACTATTATTATATGAGAATTCAACCAGATGCAAATGGTCATCCCATGAACCCTCAAAATCCAATATACAAGCTCTCAAGAGATCCTCGAATACACAATTCACCCTCTCTGTTTGACCGTCGGTTTGAGAATGGTACGCGGTACTGAGATGTAATTCTGACACT
The DNA here is from genome assembly GCA_030737875.1 of Allium sativum. NCBI lineage: Eukaryota > Viridiplantae > Streptophyta > Magnoliopsida > Asparagales > Amaryllidaceae > Allium > Allium sativum. The sequence continues at coordinate 109,059,827 of CM060910.1, forward strand.
AAAGCCTCTTGAAAGCTCTTCCAAAACCCACTCGTAAATAATGGATCTCAGTCACTCACAATACCTTTAGGGTACTCCATGAAAACTCACTGCCCACTTCATATACAGTTCTGCTAACTTAGTTGTCATTCTATTCGGCCTAACCGGTATAAACCTTGCACTTTTGGTCAATCGATCCACAATCACCCAAATGCTATCATGACCCGATCTAGTCATTGGCAAACCGTCAATGAAATCCATTGAGAGTTGTTCCCATTTCCATTTCGGAATTTCAAGTGGTTGTAGCAAACCACTAGGCTTCTTTTGCTCGGCTTTAACTAACTGGCAGTTCATGCACTTGGATATAAACTTCCCAACGTCTCTCTTCATCCCTTCCCAATAGTAGGTCTGCTTCATGTTTCGATACATTTTATTACCACCTGGATGTATAGTCAGTTACGAGTGATGACACTCTCTAAGCACTTCATCTCCTAATCCATTAACATTGGGTACAACTAGTCTTCCATTCTTTCGAAGCCATCCTTCTCGATCAAGTCCATACTTGTTCATTTCCTCACCGGCGATACCTATCTCTACTTTGGAGATGATTTCCAATAGATTAGCATCGCCCCTCTAACTGGAACCGATCCGTTCCATCAAAGTCGGTCTGATCATCAAACTTGCTAACATTTCTGGATCTAATTTACACTTAGGTCAGAAATCATATCTCGCGATATACTCCAGTTGCTTCCATTCCAGAAACATAGCCCCCAAATTGGCATGTCTCATACTCAGTGCATCAGCTACCGCATTAACCTTCCTGGGTGTATATGTGATATTAAAATCATACGAAGCGAAGAAGTCTAACCATCTCTGCCGACGAAGGTTTAAATCCTTTTGAGAGAAAAGATACTTTAATGACTTTTGATCGGTAAACAACTCGAATCTTTCTCCCAAGAGGTAATGTCTCCAAATCTTCAACGCAAACACAATCGCTGCCAATTCCAAATCATGGGTAGAATATCTTTTCTCATGTGGTTTCAGTTGCCGACTAGCATAAGCTACTACCCTACATCCTTGCATCAGTACAACACCTAGTCCGGTACCACATGCATCCATGTATACCGTCATCTCTTCGTTCCCTTTAGGAATAATTAACACCGGTGCACACATCAACTTCTCCTTTAGACCCTTAAATGCATCCTTGCACCTTCCGTCCCAGACAAAAGTTTGATTCTTCTTGGTCAACTGAGTTAACGGTGCCGCTATCTTGGAGAAATCTTGAATAAACTTACGATAATATCCCGCTGACCCCAAGAAACTTCTCACGTCCGTTACATTCTTGGGCGTAGACCAATCTTGCGCTGTAGCCACCTTTGTAGGATCCACGACAACACCATTTTCTGAAACGACATGGCCCAAGAACCTCAATTCCCTCCTCCAGAAGTGACACTTAGAAAATTTCGCTTTCAGTTGGTGTTTCCTCAACACCTCCATCACTGTCCTCACATATTGCTTGTGTTCTTCCTCTATCCTCGAGTAAACCAAGATATTGTCCATGAACACAAGAACAAACTTATTCAATTGATCCCTGAAAACCCTATTCATAATATCCACAAAATATGCGGGTGCATTGGTCAACCCGAATGGAATGACCAACCACTCATAAAATCCAGAAGGCATACGAAATGCCGTTTTAGGTATACTCTCAGCTACTACCCGGAGCTGATGAAATCCAATCGCGAGATCCAACTGGGAGAACACTCTTGCTCCATTTAATTGATCAAACAAATCGTCTATCCATGGAAGAGGATACTTATTCTTCCTAGTCACCTTGTTCAACTCGCGGTAGTCTACACATAAGCGAAGGGAACCATCGGCCTTGGTAGCAAATCAACAGGTTCTCCCCACTCGAAAACACTTCTTGGGATAAATCTCTTCTTCAAAAGATCGCCTACTTGCACTTCGAATTCTCGCTGCTCCCTTGGCGCCATACGACGAAGTGGCATCACTATAGGTCTAGCTTCTTTCACTAAATCAATTTGAAACTCGATCTCTAGTTGTGGTGGAAGTCCGGTCACTTCCCCGAAGATGTCCGGATACTCGCTAGCAATAGGTACATTTGATAACTCATCATGCGGGATGTCGAGGGAATTTAGAAAACTAGCCATCACCCCATCACTAGGTAGGCAACCCAATACCACCCTCCGCCTATCATCTGCTCTAATGGTCACCGAAGACCCCTCACAGTCTACCACCATCTCATACCTTTGGAGCCAGTCGACTCCCAAAATGATGCCAAACCCAGTAAAGTCCAAAACAAAGCAATCACAAGAAAACATACATCAATGACTCGATAAGACCAAATTTCGACAAATCATACAAAGGCTAGTCGAACCACCGATCGGGTTCGTCACAACTAAAGGTCTATCGACAATCTCGGGTTTCACTTCCAACCTATCTACCAGGTCACTAGATACGAAGGAATGGGAAGCCCCGATATCAAACAATACTTGAACAGGAACATCATAAATAGAAAGCATACCTTGAATAACGACACCCTTTCCCTTCTCCGCCACGATTGGGGAATTCGACGAAGAAGGAACAGCGTTGATAGTAAGGGGTTGGGGACATTTATCCTTGAGATGTCCTACTTGGCCACAGTTGAAGCACTTCCTGTCCGCTGACATTGCTCGACAATCTCTGGCATAGTGGCCCTTCTTGCCACAGCTAAAACATTCTGTATCTTTCTTATCCTTCTTTTTCTGACCATCCTAGGTTTGGTTCTGTTTCCTCTTGTTATGGGAATTCTTCTTGCCTTCACCGCTTGCCTGCGGTTTTGGCTCTCCTACAGATGCAATAGCAACCTCGGTCTTCGTCTTAGGGTAAAGGCTCTCCGATCTCAAAGTTTTCCCCATAACAGATTCGAAAGTCTCATCGATATGGTTTATAAGCCTTTCGCTCAAGTATTTATCTAGACCAGTTATGAACTTCTCTTTCTTCTTCTCGGCAGTATCGATAAGAGATGATCCATATTTTGATAAGGTATCGAATTCTACAATATATTCCAAGACCGCCCTACCATTTTGCTTAAGCTCCAAAAATTTCCTAAACAATTCTGATTTCTGAGCGGTTGGAATAAACTTATCACTGAAATGAGTCTTAAACTGATCTCAAGTAATTTGATCCTCAGGAGTAGCCGCTTTAATGACATTCCACCAATTCATAGCCCGTCCTTGAAGCTGACGCGATGCCAGCTTTCTCTTCATTGCATCATCGATCCCTAAATCCTCGAAGATGCGCTCACAACTATCAAGCCAATCCTGAACCTCCGTAGCAGATTCCGTTCCATGGAATGGCTTCCCACCAAGACTAGTATAATCCTTGCTGAGCTTCGTGAAATCGGCTCTAGGCGCCTGCACTACTGCACCACCGCACCACCACTGTTTGCAACATTTGGAACTGCTCCCTGAGCATCCCTAAGTATCTCTCGTATGAAGGCAGTAAACATCGTCTTTATATCAGGGACATTCCCATTGTTGGCCGCTGAACCCGATCCCTCTTCAACTCCCGATACGGAGTTCCTCATCGTACTCCTCATATTTCGGCTCATCATTCAATCTGTAAAGATAAAACGATTAACCATCTATTTAGTGGTGTCCGTGCAGTGCGACTTCATCCATAGGTATACTAATAATATATGTATATAGTTTTTGAAAACCATAATATCACAAATACGTGCTCTCATATGCGTATACTATCTCTCCCTGATGTATTCCCCTAGGTTAAACTACGCAACCTGGCTCTGGTACCAAGTGTGACGGCTCATCCCGTACCAGCCGACATTTCCTCGAAATGCACTGTACCAATGCCCGACCAACACGGGACGGTCGTCAAAAGAGAAGGGTTTGAAACGATGAATCGTCAAGAACCTGTAGTATATCTCACAGCGCATGGAATAAAATACAATAATAACATAACTTGATGTAAAACAAGCGAGACAATGCATAAGCTGGAAAAAAACATATCCCAACAGAGTAGCGGAATCCAAAACACAGCTTATGATCCAAACCATTATTACAACTTCAAAATACTGTCTCTAAAAGGGAATAAAAAGGTACACTACCAATGCCCGAGGTAGTGACCAGCAACAACACAGGGAGAATATGTAAATAGTACGTGGAAGCCTCCTTCTCATCTCCGGACAACTACTCGTGCATAACCACCTAACCTGTCTTTAGTCTGCTCATTTAGGAGCACCTAAAGTAATAAGAAGAGACGTAAAACTCTGGGTCAGATGAAATTCTTGTGTGAGCGATAACAAATCTATACCACTAAATAAAGCAATAACATGTATAAATAATCATACCTGGCTTGGACCTGTAACCAAAGAGTTAGCACAACAAGATGTACAGTACTCTAAGGTAACACTAACATATAGTGTAAAAATGGGAGTGTGCATGTCATGGTGATAGCAAACATCAAACATAGCAATCATCCTCACATCTCTCACTCAGTGCGTAAAGCATACGATATCCACTGCTTTGATTACCAAATCCATTGGAGCCATGACGGAGTCCCACTTCGTACAACTATTGCTACGACCACTTTGCCCTTTGGGGCCATGATGGAGTCCCACTCTGTACAACTGTTACTCTGACCCCACTGCACTGGTCCATAGTCAATAACTCTAACGAGTTAACCAGTCAACACAACCCTAGCTTTGGTTCATCTACATGGCCCCCTCTCTCAATGGTGAACCAAAGTTATAGATATCGATAACTCCTTTGCACACGTCCCGCAACAAAGCCCAACTCATGAAGTTAACTCGTTGGTTCCCATCTGGATCCTGAGAAATAACTTCTTACTTGGACTTCCTTTGCATCTCGGGTTTTTGGTCTTCCCTGGTTCGGTTCGTTCCAGCTCTTCCTATTCGGTTTGGATGTTTTGCTTCGGTCAGGTGCTCAAGCTTCCATTCGGTTCGTGGTTCTCTGATCGGCTCAGGGGAACCCATTCAGTTCGGTCTCTATCCTCGGTTCGTGAGTGCAGGCGGCTCATGATGCTCGAGTGCGAGCAGTTCGGTTCGAGGTATGCTGCACGGTTTGGGTCTTGATGCCTCATCAGAGTCTTCGGGTGCGAGCAGATCGTGGTGCTCTTCAGGTGAGCGGGTCAGTCATTGGGAGCACGAGCCGGTCCGGTTCGGGGAACCCGGTCCGGTTTCCTGCACTTCCTTCCAACAAGCTGTTTACGCCACATGACGGCGTTTCGACCATTCTAACTTTCCTATGCGATCACAAAACATACTGAATAGTAGTAACAACATTTGGGTTCAATCAAAAATATCAAAACATCAATCACATAGGCTATTTTAGATCAAACATACCCAAAACCATAATTTCCCCCTTAATCTCCTAAATTCCGGGATTAGCAAAATTAATACAAATTAGCCTAAATTTATACCAATGACATAAAATAATATCTTAGAATTTTTACATATTTTTCTGAGTCATTAATTCACTAATTATCACTAATCACCCTTAATTAGCCATAATTAGTAAATAAACACGCTAATCACTCACCTTAGCCAATAATTAGTGACAGATCTGAAACTTCCACTAATTGGGCTCGAATTCCTATGTAGTGCAGTAGCTCTACCTCGAATTTGGTGTTAATCCGACTTGATTTGATGTGGTTTTACTTAATTAGTGATTAGAAAGTGATTAGAGAGAGATTTAGAAGACGGAGGCCATTACTAAGGTTCAAGCAATATTTATGGCAACTGGACAAATGGAAGGAGATGATTCTCCAACTCCTTTCAGCCCTCCCATAGCACTAATCCCGAAACGGGTTGTGGGCCTAGCGGCTAATCACCCTATTAAGCCCAATTAGGTTGTTTTTCCACCTTCAAATCTTATTTAAGCCATATCTGCCAAATGGTAAGTCCGTTTGATTAATGTGACCAATCTACAGAATAGGAAACCATCATCCGAATCCAGTGGAAGTGGTTTCAGGTCAAAACTCCTTACCAATTAAAAGCTATAGGTGAAAACAAGATTCACCAGAGGAAAAATGGTATTTAAAATTCGAAAATCGTGAATGTGGGAAATGACCCAATAGTCGTTTCCCAAAGTTACACGGCAATATGACTTCATATGAAAATAAAATAAATATTCTATGATCCTCCGATACGTAGAATGCGGGTCGTTACATATGGAAAACACGAGAAAGGAGAAAAATTCTTTGCACGAGCTTTAGCTATGCCCTGGATCATGTTTGGGATTGTTTTGTATGGCAATGTAGTGCAGTGAAGTACCATCCAAGTGAAATAACATGTATGTACAGTTTTTCTTCATAATTTTTTCACATTTCGTCCTTTTGGAGTTGTTGAAGATGAATTGTAATGTGTATTTTTGTATGTTTTGAAACGAATCTATGAATGGCGTTTTATGCAAGTGGTGTATGTGATATTATGAAAGTAACTATAGTACTATTGTATGTGGTATTATGCAAGTAGCTGTCGTACTATTGTATGTGGTATTATGCAAGTAACTTACCCAAACAAATTCAGAAACTTAATATCTATAGCAACATTTTTGGATGTTGCTACATACACCTAAGGATGTTGCTATAGACCTAAATAGGGTTCTACTGTAATAATATTTGTTGTGTTGCCATAGATAGTCAAAATGTTGCCTTTGATGTCTGCAACAAGGGTGAAAATTGCATCACCTTAAAAACATTGCAAAGACCTATGCCAACATTTTTTGGGACTATGGGAACAATTTTTTCTCATTGCGTAAGGCTGTTTATGGCGTAGTGTTGATTAGTTCCCACATCACAGTCTACACTGACCATTCTGCTCTTTAACACCTTTTTGGTAAAAAGGGTGCTAAGTCACGCTTAATTCGATGGATCCTTTTACTTCAAGAATTCGATCTTACAATCAAAGACAAAAAAGGATTCGATAACCTCATAGCCGATCACTTATCTCCTCTCTCGAACGCACCATCTTCTTTGCCAATTAATGAAAACTTTCTTGATGAACAACTCCTTTCTGTTTCAATCGATCCTTGGTTCCCGACATAGTGAACTATCTAGTCACTAGGGAAACTCCCTCTTTTTGGTCCAAACAAGATAAATACAAATTTCTTTCCCAAGTAAAATACTTCTATTGGGACGATCCATACTTATTTAAGTGAAACACCCCACCTCCGTTAGGGTCACTCTCAAAGGGAATGCCCTAATTTTGGTGGAGGTTTATAAGTACAAGTCACAGATATACAAGACAGATATAATAACACATATTTGTAAACAGCGGAAGAACAACAAACTTTATTTCATAAAGTCAAATACGTGTTACAACAACATCCTTTCCAAAAACATAACATAACACTTTCATAATCTGTCTTGAGTACATTATTTTTAAAGAAGCATAAATAAAACATAGATAAACTGCAAAAGCCCCATAGTGGATTGTCCAAAGCCATAGTTCAAAACAGGAAAGTCCAAGCAATACATTTCTCTTCTTCAAGCTGGATGTTGGGGCTGGTCAAGCTGCTGTGTTCCCTCCCCGAGGACCTGGGGGGGGGGGAGACGGAAGAAAGAAGACGAAAGAAAAATAGAGTCAGACATAAAGCCTGAGTAAGTCTAGTACTACTTTGTCTATGAATAAAGAACTGGGTACGATAAGTAAAACAGGAAGTGGGCAAACACTATGAACTTGGTTAAGTTATCTAGGGTCGAATATACCATCGTACCCCATGTTAATCTCTGAACCCATATAAACTAGTTTCCAACTGGCACCCCATAATCAGGGTGCTGTGATCCATTCAATGATGATCGGCTCCTACTCGCAAAGTTACATGTGTCTTACGGCCCCCGATGTCTGTAGTTACCTATGCTGGTCCCACCATGGGGTGTATCAAGTCCCATAGTGGCAACCCGACACAACCTTAGAGTGCAAAGGTATGCTACTGGTGTCCAGTGCTTTATTTTTCTACGCCGGAGTGTGTGCACGCCCGCACACCGTTAGAACCTACACTGCTACACCACCGCCGTCGATTTGACCTCTTACAATCAGCCCAGTAATCGTGCCCCACCCTGCCTAGTTTCAGGGTATCCTGATACACCTTCTAGGGTTACTGCTGAAAAGGGTCCCCCGTTACTAGGTTTTCTATCTCTAGCCAACATGCTAAGTTGGTTAAGTGTTTCCTAACCTAACCCCACCAGTCCGTTTAGTTTAGCATGTTCCATTTTGATTAAGTCTTTAGTTCACTTAATCCTAACAATCCTGACTCAGCCTTAATTGTCTTATTAAGGCCCTGACCTCTCACATTAGACAGGTATTGTTGTGGCTGCCTGTTGCCGGTTGGTTCCGGGCAGTCTTACGCCACAACTCAGTCTAACCTCGGGTCCTTGCTGGGCTCCATGTTTAACCTCCCACATTGGATAGGTATTGTTGTGACTACTGGACAGCCGGGCGGTTCCGGGCAGGTTTACATCACAACTCAATCCAACCTCGGGTTAAACACATCGTATTTTCTACATTTACATGTCTTGTCATTCTTCTTTATTTATATGTAAATATTTGCGGCCCATTATTAAGTTAATGGTGTAAAGGTTACACCAATCATGGGCCCAACCCATACTTGACTTTGGGCCCTTCTATTTCATATTTTCATTCATTAATTAATTTTTAACCCAACGTTATTTTCCCCCGTTTTACACGTCCGTTTATATATATTGGGCTTAGCCTTTTAAAGCCCAATTTAGCCATGCGAAAAGGGGAGGCTTATGGCGTATACACAAAGAGGGGAAAGTGAGCGCATGAACTTGCATATGACGTTGGAAAATACATAATAGAAATTGGTGTACTTGCATAGTGGTGACATGTATTTTGGTCATAAAACATAGGTGACATAAATCAAGGCATGTAAACTTGCATAGGTTTAACTACAACATGAACCTATATTCTTATTTAGGCATAATGTCAAACATAAGCATGGCCTAAATACTTCTAGCATAAACATGGCATATTGTCAAACATAAGCATGGCATAAAATACTTCTTGCATAGGCATGACATATTGTCAAACATAAGCATGGCATAAAATACTTCTAGCATAGGCATGGCATATGGTCAAACATAAGCATGGCATAAATACTTCTAGCATGAACATAGCATAATTCAACTTAATCATGATTTAAGCCTAATCACATAACGATGGTATAAACATACTTATGCATAAATATTCCTAAACATGGTGTTTGCTTTAAACTTGCAAAAAAAAAGGGATTTTTGAGTCCAACCTAGCCATGTCATCATATAATCCTTTGAAACAAGATAGACTTAATAACGGATTTCAATTATGCCAAATATCATTCCTAGCCATATTCATAAGTTTGCAAAAGCATGACTTAATACATGGATTATGGTGTCAAAATTCCACATAGTTTCATATGAACTATAATAACCAAACTTGTTTCAATTACTTGCAAAATGATTTATGCACAAAAATATACATCATAATGGCATAATAACAAAGCCCCAAACTTGCATGAATTTCAATTAACTACATACATGTAGCTTCAATATAGATTACACAATTTGCGCAATATTCCAAACGTATACTTGCATAGAACTACCGCATGTAGTTCTTTATAATGAATAACATAATTTTGCACAAATATGAATTACTTCCATTGCCACAATTCAAGCATACACATCCACACAGTTGTTTATTAATACCAAAGTAATACTCTACTTACAATGGTTTGATGAATTCTCTAGTTTAGGGATTGAAGACGCAAATTCCTTTGTTGAATTGATTAGCTTTAGGTTGCTTGAATTGCTTTAGGCCTTAGAACTTTCTCCCTAATCCTCTCTTTAGTTGGCGGCTACTCTTTGTCGTTCCTCAGCAACATGGCGGCTATGTTCTTAATTTGAATGAATAGATTAGGGTTTAGTCTAGGGTTGTTTATATAGAGGTTAGGAATTGATTAGGACCCTTGATGTTGCTAGGTTAGATCATAGCCATTCATTAGGAAGAGAGACCAATAAAAACCCGCCACCTAGCCCTAATGACAAAGCAGACCACAGAAATTCGACCAAACACAGACCCGGCCAGCCAGGTTGACTGGGCTCGACCAGGTCGACACCCCTGTCGACAGGGCTGTCGACAGCCCTGTCGACATGGGTAGCCCAGGTCGACAGCCCAGTCGACCTGGGTGGCTAGGCGGGTGTTTTATCCGCCTGGCCCATTGGGCCCCATTTCAAATTATTATTTTATTCTGTTTGAATTTTAAATTTAATTCAAAACTTCCGAAGGCCATATCTTCTTCATACGGACTCCGTTTTTCGAAAACTCGGACTCTATTTCGCGTATTTTTCCGAGACGAACGCAATGGCGTATCCCGTTTCCCTTAGTTCTTTGATTTGAATTTGATTATACTTTAATTCATGAATTTCACAGTTATAGAATTTTCGGGGTGTTACATTCTCCCCCACTTAAAAGGATTTCGTCCCCGAAATCTTCAAGTTAGGAGGAATGTAAATCCTAACATCCAATAATCCATCTACTCATCCATCAAACACGAGCATCCATTGTCCTTAAAAGACTTCTAATGCTTCATGATCATATGCAAAGTGTGTGTGTACATGTACTTATCTAATGCAAAATCAGGCGGTCTACTGATTCAGTTGACCTCCTTAATGTGAATTATGTAAGTGCCATGAATCCATTATGTATGCAAATTTTCCTATTCTTGATTCTACATGAGTGCACAATCATTCAATACAAATGCAGCATCCACATGACAACACATTAAAGTTCAACCACATACGAATGCAAACATATATGCATATGCAATATGAAGTGACTGAGCCGATCTAAAACCTAGATTGTGTGTGTATATGCAACCACGAGCAACCACTTGCAATCACTTGCAACCACTTGCAACCATCATACATAACATGTTTCAACTACATGTTTCCATCCAAAGGGTTTCTACCTAAAAGATAAGGTCGAGGAAATATACCTAAAAAGATAGATAAAAGCGCAACTTAAGGAAAAAGAAAGATCAAGGATGTACCCTCGAACAGAAAAGGGTAGGCAGTGCGTATTCTAGCTTCAGTTTCCCAAGTCGCGTCTCCCTCGGTGTCGCTCCACAGAACTTTGACGAGCTTGACTTCGCGGTTGCGTAGCTTCTTCACTTCCGTTCCTAAGATGCGGGTTGGAACTCTTCTTATGGTTGCTTCGCGTTCCACTTCGGCCTCTTCGAGGATATTCGGCTCTACCACTTCAGCAGACTCATGCAGACATTTTCGGAGATGTGAAACGTGAAAAACGTTGTGGACTCCGGCCAACTTCTCGGGTAGCTCTAATCTATAGGCCATTTTCCCAATCTTCTCGATGATAGGGAATGGCCCTACGAACCTTGGTGCTAGCTTTCCTGTGGTTCCAAAACGAACAACGTTTCTTAGCGGTGATACCTTGAGAAAAACTCTGTCTCCAACCTCAAATTCAAGGTCGGTCCTCCTCTTGTCGGCATAGGACTTTTGTCTGTCTTGGGCCGTCTTCATCCTCCTTCGTATTAAGTCTACTTTCTCTGAGGTCTCTCGGATCATGTCTGGTCCAAGTATAAGCTTATCCGTGGACTCCCACCAACAAGTGGGCGATCGGCACGGTCTTCCGTATAAAGCTTCGAAGGGCGCCATTCCGATGGTTGCTTGATAGCTGTTGTTGTAGGCAAATTCCACCAAAGGGAGGTGGTCTTCCCATGTCCCTCCGAAGTCAAGGACGCATAGCCTTAAAAGGTCTTCCAAAACTCTGTTCACTCTCTCTGTTTGGCCGTCGGTTTGGGGATGATAGGCTGTGCTCAAGCATAACTGCGTTCCTACTGCTTCTTGCAGACTCCGCCAAAACTCGCTGGTGAAGATGGGGTCTCGGTCACTAACAATGCTAGATGGTATTCCATGGAGTCGCACGATTTCCTTGAGGTAAAGTGATGCTAGGGATGAGGCAGTTCTCTTACTTTTGATAGGTAAAAAGTGGGCGCTTTTAGTAAGCCTATCCACTATTACCCAAATACTAGTGTTGCCTCTCCTAGACCTAGGCAGCCCATCGATGAAGTCCATTGAGATGCTATCCCACTTCCACTGCGGGACCTCCAGAGGATGTAGCAGTCCGCCAGGCTTTTTCTGTTCCGCCTTAACCTGTTGGCACACCATACACTTAGGAACGAATTCTGCCACGTCCTTTTTCATGCCGTTCCAGAAGAAAGTCCTTTTTATGTCTTTGTACATTTTATCTCCGCCTGGGTGTATCGTCATCTTGGAGTGATGTGCTTCCTCGAGAACCTTCTTTATTAAATCGTTTGTCTGTGGGACGCATAGTCTTCCATCTCGCCTTAGTACACCCTTATCGTCAATGGAGTATCTGTTGAGGTGACTTGAAGTCTCACCCCTAATTAGCCTATCAATTATTTCCACAAGCTGAGGGTCTTCGCGTTGTGCTGCCCCTACTGAATCTACTAAAGTTGGGCGCACTTCGAGAGATGCAAGCAAGCCCGGTACGAAATCGGAGGAGGGCCTAAAGTCGAAGCTGGCTATAAACTCTAGGCTTTGTCTTTCAACAAACAACGGGCTTAGGGTCAATTTCTTTCGGCTTAACGCGTCTGCCACTACGTTGCCTTTGCCCGGAGTGTAGGAGATTTCGAAATCGTACGAGGCAAGAAACTCCATCCATCTTTGTTGCCTCAAGTTAAGATCTTTCTGCGAGAAAAGATATTTCAACGATTTATGGTCAGTGTAAAGTTCGAATTTCTCACCTAGGAGATAGTGTCGCCAAGACTTGAGTGCAAAGACGATGGCGGCTAACTCAAGATCGTGGGTTGGGTAGTTCTTTTCGTGCACCTTCAACTGCCTCCCGCCATAAGCTACTACCCTTCCTTCTTGCATTAAGACGGCGCCTAGCCCTGTCCCACATGCATCCGTATAAACAGTGAACATCTTGCTCCCATCTGGCAGCGTCAAAACTGGGGCTGTTGTGAGAGCCCTTTTCAGTCGTTGGAAAGCAAACTCGCAATCCAAATCCCAATTGAACACTAGATTCTTCTTAGTCAATTTCGTGAGCGGAGCTGAGATTTTCGCAAAATCCCTTATGAACTTTCGATAGAAACCCGCTAGTCCTAGAAAGCTTCGGACCTCAGTCGCATTCCTTGGTGTCTTCCAATCCTGTACCGCCACTACCTTCGCAGGGTCCACTGCTAACCCTTGTTTGGATACTATGTGCCCAAGGAACCTCACCTCTTCTCTCCAAAAGTGGCATTTGGAGAATTTGGCTTTTAGTTGATGGACTCGCAAAGTTTCCATGATTGCCCTTAAGTGCTGAGCATGTTCCTCTTCACTCTTTGAGAAGATAAGGATATCATCTACGAAGACCACTACGAATTTGTTGAGGAAATCTCTAAATACCCTACTCATCAGGTCCACGAAGTAAGCAGGTGCATTTGTCAAACCGAAAGGCATGACAAGCCATTCAAAGAAACCGTCTGGGGTTCTGAATGCCGTTTTATCGATGCTATCTTCAGCCACCCTTAGCTGATGAAAACCGGTTGCTAAATCGAGTTGGGAGAAAACAGACGCTCCTACAAGCTGGTCAAATAAATCGTCAATTCTAGGGAGAGGGTGCCTATTCTTTTTCGTTAGCTTGTTGAGCTCCCTATAGTCAACACATAGACGGAGTGAACCATCCGCCTTTGTAGCGAACACCACTGGAGCGCCCCATTCTGAAATGCTCCTCCTAATGAACCCCTTTTCTAGAAGCTCTTTAATCTGTTTACTGAGCTCTTTCCTTTCTCGTGGAGCCATATGTCTAACGGGCAACGCAACGGGCTTTGCATTATCTACAAGATATATGCGGAAGTCTATTTCCCGCTTCGGAGGCAAGCCCTTCACCTCTTCGAAGACATCCGGATATTCCCGGACCACTCTAACTGATTGCAAATTTTCAACAGAGGCATCTAGCGATTCAAGATAACTAAGCATAACCGCATACGAGGGATTACAAGAAATTTCCAAAGTATTACCGAGCTGGGTTAGGAGCCTAACAACCCTTTTCTCACAATCAAGGATGGCCCCATTACTGGATAGCCAATCCATACCCAAAATCAAACCATAACCCGAAAAGCCCAAAACAAAGGCACTACATAGAAATTCAACACTTAGGATAGAAATTTTCAAATCCAGACAGATCATAGACAAATGAGCTGGGCCCCCAATTGGGTTTGAAACAATTAAGGGGTCCTCTACCATACTAGTTTTTAGGTGCAGAGATTCTACTAAAGCAGACGAGATAAAGGAGTGTGATGCGCCAGAATCAAATAAAGTGCGAACGGGGTGATCATAAAGATAAACTACACTTTCTACAGAAGTATTTATACCTCGCTGTTGCAATGGTGGCGCTTCTAGCACATGAACCTGTGCCCCTGGGGTGGATCCAGTGCCCTGCCCCTGTCCTCGTTTCCTTGGGCAGTCCTTAGCCATGTGGCCTGTCTGACCGCACGAAAAGCACCCACCATTCTCCTTAGCCTTCTTCTTCCGGCAGTCCTTTACTAAGTGCCCCACTTTGCCACAGAAATTACACTTCCTCTTCTCTTTGTTGCCTTTCCCGCCCTTCTTAAAGTCTGTCTTCTTAGGCTGCAAACCCTCTTTCTTCCCTTGAGAGCTTTCTGCCTTTGTTTCCTTCTTGCCCTTATCCTCTTCGTTCAGCAATGCCATTTGCACCAATCTTTCATACGTGGCTCCCATGGGTATATGGGTCATGGCCAAACTATGTAATGGCTCATTTAACCCCTTGACGAAACGGAGAGCCTTCTTATGCGGGGTGTTGACTAGGTCAAGCCCAAACCTAGCCAGCTCATCGAACTGATTCACATACTCTCTGACAGTCTTGTCTCCTTGCTTAAGAAATAAGAATTTTTCCAACTGCAAACTTCTTTCTGCATCTGAGAGAAACTTAGTCTCAAACCTTGCCCTAAAGTCCTCCCATGTATCCACTGGTCTTTCAGCATTGGTGACTTCCCACCAGTAGGAAGCCTCGCCCTTCAATAGCCACACCGCTAGTTGTACCTTTTGTCTATCTTCTACCTCAAAGATGATGAATAGGTCCTCCGTTTCTTTTAGCCAATTCCTAGCTGCTACGAAGGACTCAGTTCCATGGAAATCCCTTCCTCCCATAGCTTTAAAATCTTTACATATCTTAGCGAATGTGTTTCCCCGTGGAGGAGGTGGAGGAAATGGTGCTGCTGCGGCTGGATGATTCCCTTCAGCTGGAGGAGGAGGAACGGTAGGACCTGGCTGAGTGGCCCTTGCTTCTAAGAAACGTCTAAACCAACCAGGTATGGGTACCCCTTCAGGCAAGTTAAGTTCTTGGGACATGCTGAAACAAAAAGGATAGATTCAAAACGAAGGATAAGAGATAATACCTATGGCTTTGGGGAGTGGACTTCGCCTTTTTAGAATAAAATAATATTTTTCTTTTTTAAAAATGCTTCTTTAAATTTCCTTTTTGAAAATAATTTTTCAAAACTTTTTATCTTATCTGGTAAACCTATGCTCTGATACCAAGTGAAACACCCCACCTCCGTTAGGGTCACTCTCAAAGGGAATGCCCTAATTTTGGTGGAGGTTTATAAGTACAAGTCACAGATATACAAGACAGATATAATAACACATATTTGTAAACAGCGGAAGAACAACAAATTTTATTTCATAAAGTCAAATACGTGTTACAACAACATCCTTTCCAAAAACATAACATAACACTTTCATAATCTGTCTTGAGTACATTATTTTTAAAGAAGCATAAATAAAACATAGATAAACTGCAAAAGCCCCATAGTTGATTGTCCAAAGCCATAGTTCAAAACAGTAAAGTCCAAGCAATACATTTCTCTTCTTCAAGCTGGATGTTGGGGCTGGTCAAGCTGCTGTGTTCCCTCCCTGAGGACCTGGGGGGGAAACGGAAGAAAGAAGACGAAAGAAAAATAGAGTCAGACATAAAGCCTGAGTAAGTCTAGTACTACTTTGTCTATGAATAAAGAACTGGGTACGATAAGTAAAACAGGAAGTGGGCAAACACTATGAACTTGGTTAAGTTATCTAGGGTCGAATATACCATCGTACCCCATGTTAATCTCTGAACCCATATAAACTAGTTTCCAACTGGCACCCCATAATCAGGGTGCTGTGATCCATTCAATGATGATCGGCTCCTACTCGCAAAGTTACATGTGTCTTACGGCCCCCGATGTCTGTAGTTACCTATGCTGGTCCCACCATGGGGTGTATCAAGTCCCATAGTGGCAACCCGACACAACCTTAGAGTGCAAAGGTATGCTACTGGTGTCCAGTGCTTTATTTTTCTGCGCCGGAGTGCGTGCACGCCCGCACACCGTTAGAACCTACACTGCTACACCACCGCCGTCGATTTGACCTCTTACAATCAGCCCAGTAATCGTGCCCCACCCTGCCTAGTTTCAGGGTATCCTGATACACCTTCTAGGGTTACTGCTGAAAAGGGTCCCCCGTTACTAGGTTTTCTATCTCTAGCCAACATGCTAAGTTGGTTAAGTGTTTCCTAACCTAACCCCACCAGTCCGTTTAGTTTAGCATGTTCCATTTTGATTAAGTCTTTAGTTCACTTAATCCTAACAATCCTGACTCAGCCTTAATTGTCTTATTAAGGCCCTGACCTCTCACATTAGACAGGTATTGTTGTGGCTGCCTGTTGCCGGTTGGTTCCGGGCAGTCTTACGCCACAACTCAGTCTAACCTCGGGTCCTTGCTGGGCTCCATGTTTAACCTCCCACATTGGATAGGTATTGTTGTGACTACTGGACAGCCGGGCGGTTCCGGGCAGGTTTACATCACAACTCAATCCAACCTCGGGTTAAACACATCGTATTTTCTACATTTACATGTCTTGTCATTCTTCTTTATTTATATGTAAATATTTGCGGCCCATTATTAAGTTAATGGTGTAAAGGTTACACCAATCATGGGCCCAACCCATACTTGACTTTGGGCCCTTCTATTTCATATTTTCATTCATTAATTAATTTTTAACCCAACGTTATTTTCCCCCGTTTTACACGTCCGTTTATATATATTGGGCTTAGCCTTTTAAAGCCCAATTTAGCCATGCGAAAAGGGGAGGCTTATGGCGTATACACAAAGAGGGGAAAGTGAGCGCATGAACTTGCATATGACGTTGGAAAATACATAATAGAAATTGGTGTACTTGCATAGTGGTGACATGTATTTTGGTCATAAAACATAGGTGACATAAATCAAGGCATGTAAACTTGCATAGGTTTAACTACAACATGAACCTATATTCTTATTTAGGCATAATGTCAAACATAAGCATGGCCTAAATACTTCTAGCATAAACATGGCATATTGTCAAACATAAGCATGGCATAAAATACTTCTTGCATAGGCATGGCATATTGTCAAACATAAGCATGGCATAAAATACTTCTAGCATAGGCATGGCATATGGTCAAACATAAGCATGGCATAAATACTTCTAGCATGAACATAGCATAATTCAACTTAATCATGATTTAAGCCTAATCACATAACGATGGTATAAACATACTTATGCATAAATATTCCTAAACATGGTGTTTGCTTTAAACTTGCAAAAAAAAAGGGATTTTTGAGTCCAACCTAGCCATGTCATCATATAATCCTTTGAAACAAGATAGACTTAATAACGGATTTCAATTATGCCAAATATCATTCCTAGCCATATTCATAAGTTTGCAAAAGCATGACTTAATACATGGATTATGGTGTCAAAATTCCACATAGTTTCATATGAACTATAATAACCAAACTTGTTTCAATTACTTGCAAAATGATTTATGCACAAAAATATACATCATAATGGCATAATAACAAAGCCCCAAACTTGCATGAATTTCAATTAACTACATACATGTAGCTTCAATATAGATTACACAATTTGCGCAATATTCCAAACGTATACTTGCATAGAACTACCGCATGTAGTTCTTTATAATGAATAACATAATTTTGCACAAATATGAATTACTTCCATTGCCACAATTCAAGCATACACATCCACACAGTTGTTTATTAATACCAAAGTAATACTCTACTTACAATGGTTTGATGAATTCTCTAGTTTAGGGATTGAAGACGCAAATTCCTTTGTTGAATTGATTAGCTTTAGGTTGCTTGAATTGCTTTAGGCCTTAGAACTTTCTCCCTAATCCTCTCTTTAGTTGGCGGCTACTCTTTGTCGTTCCTCAGCAACATGGCGGCTATGTTCTTAATTTGAATGAATAGATTAGGGTTTAGTCTAGGGTTGTTTATATAGAGGTTAGGAATTGATTAGGACCCTTGATGTTGCTAGGTTAGATCATAGCCATTCATTAGGAAGAGAGACCAATAAAAACCCGCCACCTAGCCCTAATGACAAAGCAGACCACAGAAATTCGACCAAACACAGACCTGGCCAGCCAGGTTGACTGGGCTCGACCAGGTCGACACCCCTGTCGACAGGGCTGTCGACAGCCCTGTCGACATGGGTAGCCCAGGTCGACAGCCCAGTCGACCTGGGTGGCTAGGCGGGTGTTTTATCCGCCTGGCCCATTGGGCCCCATTTCAAATTATTATTTTATTCTGTTTGAATTTTAAATTTAATTCAAAACTTCCGAAGGCCATATCTTCTTCATACGGACTCCGTTTTTCGAAAACTCGGACTCTATTTCGCGTATTTTTCCGAGACGAACGCAATGGCGTATCCCGTTTCCCTTAGTTCTTTGATTTGAATTTGATTATACTTTAATTCATGAATTTCACAGTTATAGAATTTTCGGGGTGTTACATTAAGTATTGTCCAAACCAAATTATTCGTCGATGCGTTCCTGATAGCGAAATTAGGAGCTTTCTCACGTTCTGCAATGGTCATGCGTGCGGTGGACATTTTGGCCCTAGGAAAACCGCTGAAAAGGTGCTTCAATGTGGTATATATTGGCCTACTCTCTTTAAAGACTCGTTCGAATTCTGTAAAACTTGCAATCATTTCCAAATGCTAGGAAATATTTTTCGATGAAATATGATGCATTTGAACCCCTTCCTTGCATCGAAATCTTTGACGTTTGGGGTATTGACTTTATGAGACTGTTCCCAAATTCTTTTGGAAACTTGTATATTCTTCTTGTCATCAACTACGTTTCGAAATGGGTCGAAGCCGTTCCATGTAAAACAAATGATCATAAAATTGTTGTGAAAATTTTAAAAGAAAACATCTTTTCAAGGTTTAACACACCTCGCACAATAATAAGTGATAATGGAATGCATTTCTGTAATCGATCTTTTGGATCCTTAGTGAAAAATACTCAATAACCGACAAGTTATCCACTCATCATTCACAAACTTATGGTCAAGTCGAAGTTTTGAATCATCAAATAAAATAGATTTTTGGAGAAAACTGCAAATAAAACTCGAAAAGATTAGTCATAACAATTAACCGATGTGCTTTGGGCTTACCATACTACTTTTGAAATTAATCTTGGAATGCCCCCTTTCCGATTGATTTATGGTATAGCCTGCCGCTTACCCGTTGAACTTGAACATTTAAAGCGCTTTGTGCAAAAAAAGAACTTAAACTTTGATCTTGAACAAGCAGGCGAAAACCAAAATTTGCAACTCAACGAATTAGAAGAAATTAGGAATGATGCATACGAAAATGTGAAAGTTTACAAGGAAAAAACCAAAGCTTTTCATGATAAGTCAATCCTAAGAAAAACGTTTTTGCCAAACCAAAAAGTTCTATTGTATGACTCACGGCTTCATTTATTCCCTGAGAAGCTAAAATCGAGATGGACCGGACCTTGTGTTGTTCGAATTGTTTTTCCACATGGTGCCATCGAAAATAGAAATCCCGTGGGATGGATCCATTTTCAAAGTTAGTGGTCAACATCTAAAACCACTCTTGGAATTGCCTATTGATTGAGAGGAAGAGCTCATGATTCTTTATGAGACATGCGACATCAAGTAAGAAAGTTTAATCCTCCTTTGTAAATATGTAAATATTTCTCTTTTGTTCACTCATTGTGTCATGCATTGACTGTGGGGACACAATCGAAGCCAAGTGTTGGGGTGGAGTGGGGAGTTTGCCTTACATTCTTCTTCTTTCATTTTCATGCATTTGGAAAAACGACTCATTTTAGATTGGTATAACGAAGCAAGTTAACAAAACTTTTTGGTCAGTTTATAGTAACTTTTTTTCTTAACTAAGATCAAATAAGAAATATAATGAAAAGTTGAAGTACGAGCGATAATAGTGTAACCGGTACAAAGGAAGATTCTTAGGTGATGGCTATGAAGTCTAGTCTAAATTGTAGTCTTTGTTTAATGAGTGGAGGACTTAAAGTACATGTATTAGCTTTTCGAGTTTTTAAAACTAAGTTGTGCTAAGCTAAAATTGCATAACTCTCTCTTTTCTTCTTATAATCAATAATAATAGTAATCCAAGGGTATCCAACATTGCTTGTAAATCTAGCATTAGTGTGCAAACCCGCTAAGCTTTGTCCCAACTCTCATATCAGTCCGCAAGGCAGTGCGTGGATGTTATACCTTGGTCTCATTTTATGAGTTGGACACCTAAGGATTACCGACATCTTGTTAACAAAGTCAGCGCCGGTCTGCACAATCTGCCAAGCTCTGTCCCATACTCTCACGTCAGTCCGCGAGGCAGTGCATGGGCGGTATACCTTGGTCTTTTCAGTTAGGTGTGTAATTAGTTATAAATTTTATTTTTTATAAAGATAGAGAATAAGCAATGATGCCCAAACACTTCTTAACCTTATTGATTTGACTAGTCATATATAGGGAAATAATAATACCATTTTGCAAACGGTGATAAGCAAACTAAAAATTTATTTCATAGTTGCACTATGTTATCAACCGAACCAATTGGCCAAACTAGAATTTAACGTATGAAAACTTGAGTTATGTTGAAATTTTGTGACAAATCGAGGAACCAATAATTTCTATAGAATGGTTTCGAATTGTATACTACTATGTTGCAACTTTTCTGAAGCAAGTCGTGTTTTCATTTTTTTTTTTCATTTGCATATTCTCGTTGCATTCATGTAATTGCATTAGAACCATAACATACTGCATTTGGATTTTGTGGGTAGTTTCCGCTGAAAACTCTCACGAGACAACAATCGTCCTACATGGTACACCCAGAGGTTTAACGGCTTATTGCATACGCTCAATGCAATCGTGCTCCTTACGAAAATGGATTTATCTTAGTTTTTTTACTTTATTCGAGGTAGAATAAAAAGATAAGTGTGGGTGTATTTGATGTGCACATAATTGTGTACATTTATATTCACACATTTAATCTAGTTTTAGTTGCATAAATGAACTGTAACGACCCGAAATTTTAGCCATTTAATTTTGAACATTTAAATTTTATTTTGATGTTGTATTGGAAATATAAATAGAAATTTACATCAAATTTATTAATTAAATGACACTAGAACGTATAATTTATAATATAATTTAAAATGAGCCTGAAATATCGATGTAGTTCGTAATTTAACGTTTTGAACTTCAGTTGAATGTACATGACCCAATATAAGTCGGATTTCTCTGAAACCAAAAACGTTTGAGTCTATTAAAATGTATCTTTCTAATGGAAGTAAAAAATCGTGATTTCATCCTATAGATTTTAAGTTATGTCCAAATCAAATTTTCAGAAAGTCGCTGTGAAATCGTGTATAAGCCATAATGGTTTATTTAATATAATTAAATATTGGTTTTGAATTTGGATAAGATTTCTGAGACGTAATTATAATTTAATTTATAGAATTTTTTTATAATTTTTATTTTGAAAAATAAGTAACTTTTTATTTGAAGTATTTTACACCCTATATCGGCGTTTTGGGATATCACAGTATAAGTTAACTTGTCTATATTATTTTATTTTAGGGATCATGGCACATCGCTTGACACAATAGTAATTGTTTTATAGCAGTCCGCTTGTGAATAAAATTATGTGTAGCGGGGTACACTAAATTTTAAATACTAAATGAAAAGTAACGTGAAGCTTCTGCGGAAAGCCACACAGTTCCTTCTAAGTGAAGCCACATAAATCTTCTATGTGAAGCCAATCCCTATTTTTATATCATCCTGATTCTCCTTCGTTCTTTTTGGAAAGAGAATGCAATCTTATAGGTAAAAAGAAAAATTGTTTTCTGTCTAAATTCCCCTTTCTCAGATTCTTTTTCGTGTTTTCTATCTCAACTGAAAGTTGTTTCTCCCCAAACCGAAAAATTCACTTCGCCATTCCCTTATTCTTTTATTTCTTCATTAAAAATATAAACCAGAGAATCATCCACTTCAAACAAAAATTAAAAATATGACACTTAATAGGAAAATTAAAGCTTAGATTTGCTGAACCCCCTTGTTTCAAGTGCTTCAAAATGGTGTGGCTCAGTCTTTGTTTTTCTTTCTGATAATCGTTCGAGAAGTATTATTTGGAGCTCCGATTAGCAAAGCCGAGGGAAGGAGCTGGGCTAAACGACGGTCATTGTTGGGTTTAGTGTGGCAAGGCGAGGTTGTACGGTGGCTCTTGGTGGCACCGATGAAGATCTGAAGGCAGGTGAACTTTTCAAAATTCAAAACTGAGTTGTGGGTTCAATTTTTGGGGTTCTGAACGTTCTGTGAGCGCCGAAGTAGTTGTCTGGGGTCGCGGGTCTGTGGGGATGTTGCGAGGCAGTCATTGTTGGGCGGAGTATGACGAGAAGGAGGAGGGAGTTTGGGGACTGATGTTGGTTATGGGGTTGGCTTGTACAGTGTTGAGGAGGTTTGTGATACCGATTTCAGTTGTCTTGAACTGTAATGGAGGGAGAATTCCGATGAGAGAAAGGCTCCTGTTGAATTCGATGAAGATGTAGCTGAACAAATGGTAATAGTTGTGGAAGTAACCGAAACAGTATACGTACAAAAACGGGATGAAAGAGGGTTAGTGGGAAAGGAAAAGCTGAAATGGTGATTAACGTAAAAGTTTAATTACTATGAGATAAGTAAAGAGGAAGATGGGTTTGCTCGGTCATGACTATGTAAGAAAAGGGTGAAGCAGCAAACTGGAATTATTTCAGCAAAAGAGGAAGACAGATTCATATTGGGTTCGGCAATACTAATATTTAACAAGTAATTAATTCAATTTAATGTACCATTAATTAATTATAATTATTTTTAAATAACACTAATATTGTACTGTTTATAACTTGGGCATGGGTTAACAGAATTGGATGAAACAGAACCACCGGAATCGTAACGAAGAAGTCTACGTTATGGAACCAAGATGGCTAGCAACAGAGCAATTGGAATTACTTAATAAAATCAAATGCCTAGTTGATTTTAAAACGAAACAAAAGCAGTATCGCCAACTGCGAACCAAGGTGAGTAAACTAACTAACTCTATCTCGTTTATATTTTTATATAAACGAGTTTTAAATTTATATAGAGTAGTTTATACTGTGTGATGGTTGTTTGGATGAATTTGGTTGAAATGGTTGATATAGTTATATAGTTGATCGATTATTAGCTCTGTTTATAATGATATTTCATATTTATGTGAAATCAATGTTGATTGACATCTGCGGATGCAGGGAAACAAGTTGGAGGGATCCAACTTGATCCCTCAACATTTATATTATTGTTTGTTATTTACTATGATATATACTGTAATTGATTATGCTGTGTTGAACTACCCTGGCCCTAGAATTTTGGTATTTAAATACCGTAAAATATTTTCAAATATAAGAAATGAAATTTGAGTTTTAAAAAGGAAATTTATTTCCAAAAATAGAAATGTAATTTCGAATAGAGTTGAAATTACAAACATGTTAATGGAGAAAACAAGAAGTTGTTTATAAACGAGAGTATAAATTAAGTGAATTATTTATCTTTTTGAATTTGAATTTAAACGAAAAAGTGGAAATTGGTTTTGAAACCAATATTTGAAATTACATTTGAACTTAGCAAATTATAAAGGAAATTATAAACAAGATTTTAAATGATTGCAATACAAATGAGATTATATGGAAAAATATGAATAGAAGTTATAAATAGAATTAAGGATAAGATATTATTTGTAAGTACAAAATCAATTTGATTTGATTATATATAAAATAAATATATTCACGATTAAAGTGAATAATGATTTAAAGGAAATAGTTTGCAAATGAAACATCTCTAAAGGAAATTTAGATTTGAAATATGGATCCAAACGGGAAATTGAATGAAAAGGGAAATGTGAAATCGTTTTAAAAGAAACCGATCGGTTTTAGTTCAAAATTCGGAATATAAAATAAAGTGTGATAACGTTTTGTAGACTGAAATGGCTGTAAAGGAATTTGGTAATGATTTGGAAAGGGTAAATTCAAAAATGAATTTGGAATTTAAATTAACCTGTAATGGTAGATAAATTCTGGAGATCGAAATATAAATCAAATATAGATTATTAGAGAGAGTTATTTATTGGAATTCGATTATAACGAATTTAGGGAAGTAGTTATTTTTACTTTCCGTTTTTGAATCAAATTTAATTATTTATTTACTTATTAATTTATTTATTGAAATTAGTAAGTACAAGTTATATTTTTATAGACCAAATATTTGGAAACAACAATTATAACGTTGTCGTTACAATAAACGTTTTGTAAATCTAAACAGCGATTTTAATGCTGCCATTATAATAAATGTTTTATAAATCAAATATTTGGAAACAACGATTATAATGCTACTATTATAATCAATGTTTTCCCATAAAAGAAGTGGATTCTTAGATTGAATTTAAGAGTCGCGTAAGCGATGTTTTGCTTGAAGTTGTGAGCTTTGACTATTTCAAAGTTGAGAATGTTGCTCAATTAAGGCCTGAGAGGGAATTATACCCCAACTTGATTGACTTCACGATTAATGGAGGATTGGTTAAGGTTCGGTAGTAAAGATTGGCTAGCAATATGATTAGTTAATAAATAATTAATGGTTTGAGTTATAATAACGATGTTTTAGATTATCGCATTAATTTAAAGGATTTTGAAATGTTTCCCCAAATAAATTGAGAGATATTCTCTACGCATAGAAAATGAAATGAATTGGTCAACGATGAAATAAGAAATGGAATATGGAAATATTTTTTGATATTAATAAGGTATATTTTATGAATATAGAAAATAAGCATTCGTGAATATTTAGAAATGTTTTCTAACTGGAATAAGAGATATTTTCTCGAATAAAAAAATTAGGATATTGGAAATGTTTTTCCAAGAATCGAGAGAGAAAATAGAGCTTTGAAAAGATACGAAAGATGGGAAATAGGAATTTGAAATGACAATATAATAAGGAATTGATTTAAAAAGGGCCAGCGTTGTTTGATGCTTGATCGATAGAATTCCCATTTGGAAATAGGACCGTTGATTGTATGGATGTCCTTTGATAGTTAAATCACCAAGTATCAAGGTTTTAATTTATTTTATACCTCCATTATCAATACGGAGAGTCCGTGATCAAATTTAATATTTGAAAACCACTCTGTATTGGCATAAGCGTTATGAATCAACTTATGTCGAAGATAACTGAAGATGGAGTAAAGTGCAAGGGCTGTTTTGTTAATCCTAGGTAAAAATTGCCTAAGATGGATTAATAGAATGGTGCCTTCGGTTTGTCCAGTCCCAGGGCAACATATATGAACAGATCTGACAAGGTGGCATTCTAAGGAAATGGTGACAAGATGTTCTTGAAAGATAATCGTGACTTCAAGCCTCATCAACCTGGAAATGACAGAAATCGGGCAGGCAACATGGCCAAGTGGGTCATTCCCATTAGGGGTATTATCACCTGATCTAGAGAAATTTCATTTGCTTCTCATTCTATTCGCTTTTGTATGCTTTCGGTAACGGTTGCTGATTACAATCGTTGGTGATAATATGCTCGGTACACTCAAGTTAAATGAGTGGCCAGCCATGTGTGGCCGGGTTGCAAGTTGTTCTTGTTGAACCCCAGTGTATCCCCTCTAGAGTACACTGGTCGGAAGGTCGTTCCATACCTTGTCATGGTCGGGAACCAATCTCCAATAAGCGCCCTACGGTTTTTGATTTTATATTATATATGGAGTGTGAGATGCAAGCGTTTTGCTAGATTACTATTTATTTGATTTAGACACTATTATAATATCACTAGATTTTGATATCAAAAATGTTTTGGTTATCATAAGGTAAAAACCATCCGTTTTTATGTGTGAATCGGTCTTACGATTATCTTTTCTTTCGAAAGAATTTTTGAAAGTTAAACTAGTGGTTGGAGTTTACTCACACCAGTCCCTTGACTGACCCAGAGTTTTATTTTTTTATTTTCCCTAAACTCTTGGGTGCCCAAATTTATACAGGCAGTCAAGTAGTCGGGATTTTTCAGATTCACTTGGAGGAGCTTGAAGCAGGAGGTTTCATCAATTAGTTGTAAACTATCATATATTCCATTGTGTACTATGTTTGTATCTCGAAACAGATGTTTATAACTGTTCCAGGAATAACTGTTGTGCTCTGATGATGGTATGTATATAATGTTACTGATTTGTATTTCAGGAATTATGTTATTTAATATATTTTATCCGTTCCGTTGTGAGAATTGTGTTCTTCGCTTTCTTCTATTCTAAATTTTCTTTCTTTCACTTTCTCATCCTCCAACTTCATTCTTCTAATGATTCGTATTTCTGTGCAATTTGGGTTGGACATGTGGTGTTATTAGTCGACTCAAAGGGTACGTAAATCCGGGCCATTACATGAACATTTTTGGATATTTTATATGATTAACCAATAATTTAAATGTTTTCAAAATCGTCACTCATTTGGGGGGTAAAACGGTGAATTGTGCATGCGTTGACCCCGTTATTAACGCGGTTCAGAAATTGATACGTCGACCATCTAGTGAAGCGAGCATTTGTGCGTCATGATATCGGATCGGTCGTACATCATTCGGGTCGGTCAATATCAAAGCACCGGGTCGGTCGGTACCAAAGCGACGGGTCGGCCAGATTCGGTCAATGGGTCGGTCGACACTGTTTCAACGCATATGGGTCCGTTGGCTTTGGATAATATGGATCGAAGTCGGTCAGTGCTGTTACAGGAATATTATCCTATATGCATCTGAGGTGTTCACATGTTAATGGAGCTCCTTCACACATGAGAATATGCGCTAGTCAACTTCATATGGGTCTAGCATTTCATGCATATAAGCTATGAGCCCGATATGATACGTTCTAATAATTATGCCATGGATAGATTTGCAACAATACAATATGATGAACACTTTAGCTTAAGAAAACCTGGAGCTAACGTGATAGAACATTCACTAATATAAATAGTGTGTCACGTGGAAGCAACATGGGTCAGTTATTCTATATATACATTGAATGATAACTCAACATGTACAAAGCAGGCGCTGTAAATACAAGTTGACGTGGAGAGATGTAAGTGGATGCAAGAATGATATGTAATTAACACATGCAAATACAATAATTGCGTGAATGTTGTGTCCCTTTTGATAAAGAAATAAGACACTTCAGTACAAAGAGATGAATCATTCACGTGAAAGCATTCTCATGCCTTGCAAGCCATGGGGTTCGTACATTTATATTGATCTGCATCAATCGAAAATGAGACATATATATTCTCATAGATTGGATCCAGCAAGCACCGATCGGTACCAAGTGCAAAGCACTGATCGGTATCAAGTGGGAAAGCACTAGAATACAACATGATGGCAAAATATATGGAACGAGCAGCTGAAATTAATATATACAAATAAATGTGCAGGTTCGTATATATAAAACTATGGTTCGTGCATGAACCTTAACATGAACTGAAAGGGTTGGCTGATATAAGTCATAAGGAAGGAAACATGCACACGTGGACAGTAAAAATGGGAGCAGCAGCTTCATTAGTGATGGAGTCAAGCACAGATTTAGTATGATTTAAAATGCATGAAATAGAGAAGGTGAATGGTTGGTACGTAAGGTTCTGGTATAATTAAAGGATCAGTTGAATAAGACAATGATGGCAATGTTGTAATTAAAAGGGGAATGCACATGGCAATATAAATGTGAAAGGAGTGATCGGTCGGTAGTAAAAAATGAAGGTGGTCGATACTTTATATTAATATACCGATCGGTGGTCCAAAAATGGACCGATCGATACCCTGATGCCAGCTGTATACAGCTGTAGCCCAGTAACAGTTTCGTAAATATTTTTATGGCCCATCGGTACCTTGCACACCATAATTACAACACTGTCATTATCCCCAAACTACACCTATAAATAGCCCACTTCTCCACCATTCAAGGGACCTATTTTTCCACACCGAAGGGCTGTTCAAATCATTTCTCCACCACTCTCAAACAATCCAAGCTCCATTAATGGCTTCTTCAACTCAATCTACATTCCTCCAACAACAAAGTGACCAAATCTCCTCCAAGCTCCATTACAAATCTCTCAAACTAAACTCAAGTGATCCCGAATCTCCGTTAATTCTCTCTAAAGCTTAGATCCAACACAAATTCATCATGGAACTAACGAAGATCGTCTAATTGACCAAGTGATTGAAGATCTACACAACTATCATCACAAATCAAGAGATCTCACCGTTTTCTCCTTGAATTCAAGTGAAATCAAAAAGCTAAAAACAGAGAAAAAAATAGAAGATCATCATGAGAGAGAAATATTAGTGATATGAGGGATATCATATAATTTGTAAATCCAAAAGAGATAATGAAAAGTGCTTACATAGTGGACGTAGGTCTAAGTTGACCGAACCACTCTAAAAATTCCTTGTTCTTTACTTTTTTGCTCTTTATTTTGTGTTTGTGTCCCCTCAATTTCAAATCATACCGTTTGGTGCTCCAAGAGCACCTTCGGTGTTGTGGCCATTTTTTGGTTTCAATATTTGGCGCCCACCGTGGGGCCACGTTCATAATTCTCTCAATCTTAAGAGCCTTGCATTGAAGTTCTAAACCTTCTCCAAGATAATGGCGAAGTCAAAGAAGACTACAAGTAAAACCGTTGGAGAAACCGACAATGTTGCTAATAAGGCTACACCACTTACTAACCACTTTGAAGTTGGCGAAAACTCGATTGGTGGAGCTAGAGCAACTAGAGCTGAGATAGACGCCATCATTGCCAATATGAACCAACAAATGGATGCTTCCACCAAGGCTATGATGGAAAAACTTGATGCTATCCTTAGCGCTCAACAAAATCCACCACCTCAAAAGGTCCATGTTGATCTTGAAGAGAATGCCAATTCATCCGCTTCTGACCGTAATCACAACGACAACATGGAGATGATAATGAATGGTTGAGCGACAAAGATGAGGCTAATGTCGAAGACTTGAAACCGAAAGCTAAGAATCATTCGGAGGGAAAAGCTCGAAGGGTTACCAATCCCGCCACAGGGGCACCTCCTCGTCGGGAAGGTAAAGGACCTAAGTTCTTTGAACAAGATCGCTTGCCTAGACGAACATTTGGTAAAGAATTTAGCTTCGCAGAGCGGCATACCACTTAAGAGTACATCTCGGATATGATAGAACAAATCATGAAGAGGAATCAAGCTCGCAATGACGATGAAAGAGACTGGGATTTCTCTCCTGATAAGACTCCGTTTAACGAGAGAATCCAAGAAGCAGAGTGTCCAAGGAAATTCAATCCTCCAACTTTTCCTTCGTACAACGACCTTGTTGATCCTAACTACTTTATGTTCAAGTACGAGTGGCATATGAGTACAACAAAGGCAACAAACGAGATGAGATGCTTATATTTCCCTTTCTACTTAGAAGGTGTTGCATCACTATGTTTCACAAAGCTACCACCTAAGTCCGTAGACCGGTTCTCTGACTTGACCAAAAAGTTCAAGGAGCAGTTCCGCCTGTATGCTACTAAAGCCAAGGATGCCATAACACTTTCAGCAATGAAGCAAAATCCAGGGGAATCCGTTAAAGCTTTTCTCAGTCGATTCAATGTTGCTTTGTTCGAGGTGAGGAATCCAGAACCTCGTATAGTTCTCATGTCTCTAATCGGCGCCATAAATGAGAAGAGCGAATTCAATAGATGGATTTAAATGAAAGAACCAAACACGCTAGAGAAGTTCTACAAAAAAGCAGAGGAGTATATGAGAGTCAATAATAATCATGTGCCTCTTCAGATTATTGATGGTAACTAACTTCTTGAAGCTCCCAAAGATGCTGCTACTCAATACAATCAGAAGAAACGGTAAGAAACCCCGCTTATTCAAGAATTCCG
This sequence comes from Allium sativum, assembly GCA_030737875.1. Classification (NCBI taxonomy): domain Eukaryota; kingdom Viridiplantae; phylum Streptophyta; class Magnoliopsida; order Asparagales; family Amaryllidaceae; genus Allium; species Allium sativum. The sequence goes on from CM060910.1 coordinate 109,090,213, forward strand.
AATTAACCCCTTTGACAGAAACCCCAGAGAACATCTTTGCTACGACTAAAGACAACGAAAATTATCCAATACCAAAACCTCGGAAAGTAGATGATGATCAAGCGAACTCTGGAAAGTTCTGTCGGTTCCACAATCAGAGGCCACAATACCAACGAATGTAGGTATCTGAAATCATTGATCGAAGAGCTGATTAGGAAGAATCGTCCGCAACAATATGTGAAGAATTCACAAGTCTCAAACACTGCTCCAACTCCCCAGGGGCAAGGGGTATCAAGCAACCAGTTCGTTCCAAGCAACAAAGCTTCTACTAAAACCAAACCGAAGCCAACCATCTACTAATAACCAGTGGTGCTTAATTTCAATGTCTTAGAATAAGCGATCACTATCGACATTATTTTACTTCATGCTTTACTTACTGCTATATTCAGAATTCTTGTAAATAAGTCTGTAATATTTTTCAAACATTGTTTTGAACATTAGCTTTACAGCATACCTACATGAATTAATCTCTCGCTTGCAAAATTTTTGTCAAATCAAATTTTGCTTAAAAGATGATTCATATTGCAGGCTATCTATCGAGCGCTTGTTCTTTTAGAATCTGACGAAACATAGCGACCCCAACAACACTAGTTCAAGCGCCAAAGGCTGTAAATAGCAATATGCATGCAAAAATAGAAAAGCATCGCCTTAGGAAGTGAATGGAAGGAGTCACAAAGATTCAAACAACGAACAAGCGTCACGACGAACAAACGAGAGGGTTGTAACTTTCAGCGAAGGGGAATTTCCCCAAATGAGAGGTTAAAAGCCCCAGTTCCTAAACTGAGATAGTCCGCCAAGTCAAGCGTCCGACAAAAGAATTGGTGCCAGCCCCGGGAAACGATACAGCAGCCGACCAATTAACTCGCGTAGTGTCTATATATCTCAGATGCGACGAGTGTTGGACATTAACCAATTAACTTGCGTAGTGTCTGAATATCTTAGCTGCGACGCGTGTTGGACATTAATCAATTAACTCGCGTAGTGTCTGAATATCTCAAATGCGACCAGTGTTGGACATTAACCAATTAACTCGCGTAGTGTCTGAATATCTCAGATGCGATGGGTGTTGGACATTAACAATTAACTTGCGTACTGCCTGAATATGTCAGATGCGACAAGCGTTGGACCTTAACCAATTAAATCGCGTAGTGTTTGAATATCTCAGATGCGATAAGTGTTATACTTAACCAATTAACTTGCGTAGTGTCTGAATATCTCAAATGCGACAAGTGTTGGACCTTAACTGAAACACCCCACCTCCGTTAGGGTCACTCTCAAAGGGAATGCCCTAATTTTGGTGGAGGTTTATAAGTACAAGTCATAGATATACAAGACAGATATAAGAACACATATTTGTAAACAGCGGAAAATCAACAAACTTTTATTTCATAAAGGGCAAATACGTGCTACAACAATATCACCATACTTGTCTTACATCTTTTCCAGAAACATAACATAATACTTTCATAATCTGTCTTGATTACATTATTTAAAGAAGCATAAATAATACATAGATAAACTGCAAAAGCCCCATAGTGGATTGTCCAAAGCCATAGTTCAAAGTGAAAAGGTCCAAGCAATACATTTCTCTTCTTCAAGCTGGATGTTAAGGCTGGTCAAGCTGCTGTGTTCCCTCCCTGTGGACCTGGGGGGGGGGGAGAAACGGAAGAAAAGAAGACGAAAGAAAAGTAGAGTCAGACATAAAGCCTGAGTAAGTCTAGTACTATTTTGTCTATGAATAAAGAACTGGGTATGATAAGTATAAACAAGAAGTGGGCAAGCACTATAAACTTGGTTAAGTTGTCTAGGGTCGAATATACTATCGTACCCCATGTAAATCTCTGAACCCATATAAACTAGTTTCCAACTGGCACCCCATAATCAGGGTGAAGTGATCCACTCTATGATGATCGGCTCCTACTCGCATAGTTACATGTGTCTTACGGCCCCCGATGTTGTAGTTACCTATGCTGGTCCCACCATGGGGTGTATCAAGTCCCATGGTGGCGGCCCGACACAACCTTAGAATGCACAGATATGCTACTGGTGTCCAGTGCCTTATTTTTCTGCGCCGGAGTGTGTGCACGCCCGCACCCCGTTAGAACCTACACTGCTACACCACCGCCGTCGTTTTGACCTCTTACAATCAGCCCAGTAATCGTGCCCCACCCTGCCTAGTTTCAGGGTATCCTGATACACCTTCTAGGGTTACTGCTGAAAAGGGTCCCCCGTTACTAGGTTTTCTATCTCTAGCCAACATGCTAAGTTGGTTAAGTGTTTTCTAACCTAACCCCCACCAGTCCGTTTAGTTTAGCATGTTCCATTTTGATTAAGTCTTTAGTTCACTTAATCCTAACAATCCTGACTTAGCCTTAATTGTCTTATTAAGGCCCTGACCTCTCACATTAGACAGGTATTGTTGTGGCTGCCTGTTGCCGGTTGGTTCCGGGCAGTCTTACGCCACAACTCAGTCTAACCTCGGGTCCTTATTGGGCTCCATGTTTAACCTCCCACATTGGATAGGTATTGTTGTGACTACTGGATAGCCGGGCGGTTCCGGGCAGGTTTACATCACAACTCAATCCAACCTCGGGTTAAACACATCGTATTTTCTACATTTACATATTTTGTCTTTCTTCTTTATTTTTCTTATATGTAAATATTTGCGGCCCATTATTAAGTTAATGGTGTAAAGGTTACACCAATCATGGGCCCAACCCATACTTGAACTTGGGCCCTTCTATTTTATATTTTCATTCATTAGTAATTTTAACCCAACGTTATTTTCCCCCGTTTAACACGTCCGTTTGTTATATATATATGTTGGGCTTAGCCTTTTAAAGCCCAACTTAGCCATGCGAAATGGGGAGGCTTAAAGCGTGATTACATACACAAAAAGGGGAAGGTGAGCGCATGAACTTGCAATATGACGTTGGAAATACAAAATAGAAACTGGTGTACTTGCATATATACTTTGGTCATAAAGCATAGGTGACATGAATCAAAGCATGTGAACTTGTAGTTGAGATACGAATCTAAATTGGGTATCATTATTGGCATATAGTCATAACTACAACATGAACCTATACTTTTATTTAGGCATAATGTCAAACATAAGCATGGCATAAATATTTCTAACATAAGCATGGCATAATGTCAAACATAAGCATGGCATAATGTCAAACATAAGCATGGCATAAGTATAGTTAAATTTGTTCACATAACCATGGCATAAATATTTCTAACATGAAATCATGATTTTTACTTTAGTCATGCAAACTTGCAAAAAGGGATTTTTGGAACCTAACCTAGTTATGTACCACATATGTCATCTTGTTAACAATTTCAACTATGCAAATTATCAACCATAGCCTAGTCATATTCATAAGTTTGCAAATAGGTTTTCTAGTACAAAAGCATGGCTTAATACATGATGCCAAATTCTCAACATAATTTCATGTGGATTATGACAATCCAAACTTATTCCAATTACTTCACAAAAATGATGTTTGTATAAAAATACACATTATGATGGCATAATAGCAAAGCCCTAAACTTGCATGAATTTCAATCAACTACATACATGTAGCTTCAACATAGATTACATAATTTGCGAATATTCCAAACGTATACTTGCATAGAACTACCGCATGTAGTTCTTTATAATGAATAACATAATTCGAGAATATCCAAACGTATCAAATATTCCAACGCACAAATATGAATTACTTTATCGCCACAAATCGAGTATACATATCAACACAATTATTTGTTCAAAATAATACTCTACTTACAATGGTTGTAGCGAATTAAGAATTTAGAGATGCGACTCCTTTTGACGTAGGCGTTGATTTGATTCGTTTGAATTGCTTTAGGCTTTAGAACTTTCCTCCTAATCTTCTCTCCAATTTGGTGGCTACCCCTAGTCGTTCCTCAGCAACATGGCGGCTTTGTTCTTATTTTTGAATGAATAGATTAGGGTTAGTCTATGGTTGTTTTTATAGGGGAAATGAACTGATTAGGACCATTGATGTTGCTTGGATTGATCGTAGCCATTCATCCTAAGGAGAGACCAATTAGAGCCTGCCACCTAGCCCTAATGACAAAGCAGACCACAGAAAATCGACTAACAGAGAATAGGCCAGCCGGGTTAGACTGGGTTCGACCTGGTCTGGACCAGGTCGACACCCCTGTCGACAGCCCTGTCGACAGGCCTGTCGACCTGGTTAGACCAGGTCGACAGCCCAGTCGACCTGGGTGCGTCAGGCGGGCCTGGCCCATTGGGCCCCACTTTGGAATTTTTAATTGTTTTATTCTGTTTGAATTTTAAATTTAATTCAGAAACTTCCAAAGGCTATATCTTCTTCATACGGACTTCGTTTTTCGAAAACTCGGACTCTATTTCGCGTATTTTTCCGAGACGAACGCAATGGCGTATCCCGTTTCCCTTAGTTCTTTGATTTCAGATTAATTATACTTTAATTTGTTAATTTCACAGTTATAGAATTCGCGGGGTGTTACATTAACCAGTTAACTTGCGTAGTGTCTGAATATCTCAGATGCGACAAGTGTTGGACATTAACCAATCAACTTGCGTAGTATCTGAATATCTCAGATGCGACAAGTGTTGGACATTAACCAATCAACTTACGTAGTATCTGAATACCCCAGATGCGACAAGTGTTAGATTTTAGCCCAAGCAGGGGCACAAAATCCAAAATACTTCTCTAAGTGAAGGGCAAAGACCTCTCAGACAAGGGCAAAAATATCCAAGACTACTCTAAGAAGAAGCACAGAATAAAATCACGAGTACACATTTCCAAAAGTATGAAATGTTGTACACAATCATCTCAGTCATTAAAACAATGACGCTTGAAATCCACAAATGGCTTGTATCAATTAGTTGATCTTAAGAGTCAACGCGAATTCGAATTAGAATGTCGTGTTCATGCAGTTAACATTCGACGAATTATAAACCATTGAATAGAACAATTCTGTGTAGACGCTTCATTTAATTTAGAACATAAATTCGCTATAGATTAACTTTTAACCGAATAATTTGTTGTCGGTGTGGGCAGTCGATAACAAAATATTAGCCCAGAAACGTGCAATGTTTTTGTTATGGCAAAACAGGCTGTAGCAGTAAAAAGGGCGCAACCATCATTCGCTAGAAAGTGTGCTTTGATTCGGTAAAATTTCAATGGTGAAACGGGTTCGCGAAACAAGTAATTTAGCATGAATTAGCCACGACCATTATGTGGCAAATTTAGCTTGTTCTACGCATTCAAGCTCAATTCAAAGCTGAGGCATTCACACACCAGCGCAACATTATCAACGACAAATTCTGAATTCAAAACTGGAGCGTCTATCAGCGTGCTCGACAAAACTTGGATCAGAATGCAAGTTCCATATGTGGATCAAACAAGCAAAAATATATCAAGAGCAACGTTCATTTCGAAGCCTACATTTTTCGCAAGAAAAAATACAAGCTTCGAGAGCCAAATGTTAACCCCGTTATTCACGCGGTTCAGAAATTGATACGTCAACCGTCTAGTGAAGCGATCGGTCATGCGTCATGATATCAGATCATCGGTTATACACCATTCGGGTCGGTCGGTACCAAAGCGATGGGTCGACCAGATTTGATCAATGGGTCGGTCGTCAGTGCTTCAACGCATATGGGTCTGTTGGCTTTGGATAATATGGATCGAAGTTGGTGAGTGCTATTACAGGAATATTATCCTATATGCATCTAAGGTGTTCACATGTTAATGGAGCTCCTTCACACATGAGAATATGCGCCAGTTAACTTCATATGGATCTAGCATTTCATGCATATAAGCTATGAGCCCGATATGATACGTTCTAATAATTATGCCATGGATAGATTTGCAACAATACAATATGACGAACACTTTAGCTTAAGAAAACTTGGAGCTAACGTGACAGAACATTCACTAATGTAAATAATGTGTCCGTGGGTTAGTTATTCTATATATACATTTGATGATAACTCAACATGTACAATGGAGGCACTACAAATACAAGCTGATGTTGCGAGATGTAAGTGGATGCAAGAATGATACGCAATTAACGCATGCAAATACAATAATTGCATGAATGGTGCGTCCCACTTGATAAAGAAACAAGACACTTCAGTACAAAGAGATGAATCATTCACATGAAAGCATTCTCACGCCTTGCAAACCATGGGGTTCGTACGTTTATAGTGATCTGCATGGATAAAAAATGAGACATATATATTCTCATGGATTGGCTCCAGCAAGCACCGATCGGAATCAAGTGCAAAGCACCGATCGGTATCAAGTGGGAAAGCACTAGAATACAACATGATGGCAAAATATATAGAACAAGCAGCTGAAATTAATATATACAAATAAGTGTGCAGTTTCGTATATATAAAACTATGGTTCGTTCATGAACCTTAACGTGAACTGAAAGGGTTGGCTGATATAAGTCATAAGGAAGGAAATGTGCATACGTGGACAACAAAAATGGGAGCAGCAGCTTCATTAGTGATGGAGTCAAGCACGGATTTAATATGATTTATAATGCATGAAATAGAAAAGGTGAATGGTTGGTACGTAAGGCTCTGGTATAATTAAAGGATCAGTTGAATAAGACAATGATGGCAATGTTGTAATTAAAAGGGGAATGCACATGGCAATATAAATGTGAAAGGAGTGATCGGTTGGTAGTAAAAAATGAAGGTGGTCGGTACTTTATATTAATAGACCGACCGGTGGTCGAAAATTGGACCGATCGGTACCTTGATGCCAGTTGTATACAGCTGTAGCCCAGTGACAGTTTCGTAAATATTTTTATGGCCCATCGGTTCCCTGCAAACCATAATTACAACACTGCCATTACCCCCAAACTACACCTATAAATAACCCACTTCTCCACCATTCAACGGACCGATTTTTCCACCTCGAAGGACTGTCCAAATAATTTTTCCGCCACTCTCAAACACTCCAAGCTCCATTAATGGCGTCTCCAACTCAGTCTACCTTCCTCCAACAAAAGTGACCAAATCTCCTCTAAGCTCAATTAAAAATCTCTCAAACTCAACTCAAGTGATCCCGAATCTCCATTAATTCTCTCTAAAGCTTAGATCCAACACAGATTCATCATGGAACTAATGAAAATCGCCTAATTGATTAAGTGATTGAAGATCTACACAACTATCATCACAAATCAAGAGATCTCACCGTTTTCTCCTTGAATTCAAGTGAAATCAAAAAGCTAAAAACATAGAAAAAATAGAAGATCATTATGAGAGAGAAAAATGAGTTATATGAGGAATATCATGTACTTTGTAAATCCAAAAAAGATAATGAAAAGTGCTTACATAATGGACGTAGGTCTAAATTGACCGAACCACTCTAAAAATTCCTTGTTCTTTACTTTTTGCTCTTTGTTTTGTGTTTGTGTCCCCTTAGTTTCAAATCATACCATTTGGTGAAGTGATCCAAGAGCACCTTTGGTGTTATGGCCATTTTTTGGTTTCAACAGCATGTTTTAATTTGTAATATCATTTACCTGTTCTTTGTAGTTGTCTCTTGTTGAAATTTAGGAGAAAAAAATGAAGTATGCACATAGACGTATGAAGAAAAACATGCATATACACAAGTGGAGGGAAAGAAATAATTCATCCTATGGAAAGTGGAGGATCCTACCTCTCAACTAACCCACTTACTCTTAAGGCTTCATATTAGAGACTAATGCACTAATTGGATGAGACAAAAAAGACTTCATGCATTTTACATGATTGATTAGTAGCTAGAGACAAAATTAGAAGCTTCAAGAAGTGGACACTTTTAGGTAATTCCCAAGAAGTGTGATTAGGGTTTCAGATCACATATATATACCCCCATGTTTCATGTAATTTTCATCTTCTTTTTATCATATAAAAGTGTAAGTTGCTCAAGTTAATAAAAATGGCTTCTAAGCCTCTTTCTCTTATGTCATTCTTATGCTTATTTTAATTTCTATTCTTTCCTTTTGTTGTTTATAGCTTTGATTTATGTAATGCAATTAGTGTAGATTTACATTTCGTGCAAGTAGATTAGTTTAGTTTATTCTTGTTCTTTAGTTCTCTCCTTCCTTTTGATTTTGTTTAATATTGCAATCTGCTTTTGTTGAATTAATAACAAACATGAGAGGCTAATCCCTTTGATTTAGGGGTAATGAAGTCCTCTTGATCATGTAGATGCAATATATTTTGATTTTTTTGATCTCTGTTTATGCTTAATGGAATGGTTGAAGTAGTAATTACATTGTTGTTTAAGTTTCGGTTTGATAGTCTATGTTGTTAACAACACATAGGCTATGCTTAGTCAACATAAACACAAGATTGCCTCTTCATCTACATATGAATATGGTAATTAAAGAATGATTAAAATTCAAATTTGATACTCTATGTTACTAAATTAATAGTAAATAGAGTATACTTAAAGTAAATTTTAGTTTCAACTTTTGTTGTCATTTCATAGAAGTACAATTATGGATTAGAGAGTGTATTAAAGTTTAACGGTTTACCTGTGTTAACTAATAACACAATTAAGTCATGCTTATGATAAATACACTAACTAATTATACAAAAGATCAAATGAGAGATCATGAAATTATTATATGTTGATTTATGTGGTCTTGAGGGTGAAGTTGCTTCTAAATTGCTCTCACTTAATTTGTTAACTTTCAACTTGTTCTCTTTTGTTAATTTTGTAATTTTTAGTTAATTAGAATCTCAAGCGGTATAATTCGAGTGAATAGAATTAAAATTACTTCTTTCTCCATGTATCGACCCATGTTCACCACGTACTACAAGTGTACGCCACGCGCTTGCGGTTTAATACACTCCGCGACAGATTTCTAATCGATAGAATATTCGTTGTCGGACACTTCTTAAAGAGAACCAATCTCATACTTAGTAGGACTATAATATTCGATCATATGACTTATTACCCTCAAATTGATGCAATTTTATGTGGTTTAATATTTTCTGATGATGATCAAGCTTTTAGATGCAATCTACGATAAATTGGGATGAAATAGGATGAAGAATTAGGATTTAGGTTGAATCCGTAGAATCACGGACACAAGACTACATGTTTAAATGAAGAGAGAAACCTTAATTCTCTCCCCAAACCCCTCTATATATACTTGTAGTTCATTAGCCTAATAGGCTCCTCTAATCAGCCTATTCGTCTGCCTAACAGAAACTGAAACTTTAAACAACGATTTCTCCTAAACAGCTGAACCATATCTTTAATGTGATCACTCTACGGAATTGCCAACGTCCATTACGATTCAATGAGACCAATCTTAGCACCTGATTTGATCCCTATCAAAAGTTATAGCTAAAACAATATCCACATGGACAAAATGGTCACAATTAAGTTTGGTAAAGATCATAGACATGTCTCACATCCCGATGAACAACATATTGAAATATGAGAATGATCCGACTAGTAGGGAAATAAATATAATTATTTTACGATCCTTCGATATGTAAAATACGGGTCATTGCAACTATTATAACTGATGACGTAGTGGGGTATGAGCTCTTCGACTCCTGAAATCATTCAACTGCGTCATCCTCTTGTTCATATCTTGCCTCAGGGGTATATTCTCGTGCATCCTTTCGTTCAACGTGTTAGCTGTCTTGTTCAACATCGTCATAAAGTCCATGAAGTCATCACAGATCGCGAACGCAGAAGCTGATGCTTGGTTGGTTGGGTCGACAGTGGTGTCTCCAATGTTGGTTCTTTAATGTGATTACTCTACGGAATTGCCAACGTCCATTACGATTCAATGAGACCGATCTTAGCACCTGATTTGATCCCTATCAAAAGTTATAGCTAAAACAATATCCACATGGACAAAATGGTCACAATTAAGTTTGGTAAAGATCATAGACATGTCTCACATCCCGATGAACAACATATTGAAATATGATAATGATCCGACCAGTAGGGAAATAAATATAATTATTTTACGATCCTTCGATACGTAAAATACAGGTCATTGCAACTATTATAACTGATGACGTAGTGGGGTATGAGCTGTTCGACTCCTGAAATCATTCAACTGCGTCATCCTCTTGTTCATATCTTGCCTCAGGGGTATATTCTCGTGCATCCTTTCGTTCAACGTGTTAGCTGTCTTGTTCAACATCGTCATAAGGTCCATGAAGTCATCACAGATCGCGAACGCAAAAGCTGATGCTTGGTTGGTTGGGTCGACAGTGGTGTCTCCAATGTTGGTAGGCTGCTGGTTTGCTTCATTTTGAGAACAGTTGCTATAAGTTCTTGCGGAGGAGGAACTTGGCCTTTTTGAAACCATCTTCCTAGAAAGCAAAAAAGAAGAGGATATTCTCAACGAACTTAGAATCTGCTAGTAGATTAAAATATCAGGAAATGCGATAATTCAAAATTCTCGGTGAAAGCACCAAAATGTTTGCATCAAAAATAACTCAAACACCTAAAAAATTTAGTGAAGAGAATAAAAACAAAGAAAACAGTAAATAAAAATGAGGTCACACTAATTTATAGTGGTTTGGCGTGAATTTTCCTACATCCACTTAACATCTTTCAATAATCTTGCACTCATTTTAAGATTACAAAGTCTGAGATTCCTAAAATCTCAATTACAGAAAACAACCGAAAAACATATAGTGTTAAGGTTGGAGAAGAATTCCCGTAACTGTCTTCCAGTGAGGTATTATAGGAAAACTCGTATCCGATTCAGCATAGTCTTGGCGGAAGCAATTTTGAGTAGTGGAAAGTATGGTAGGAAGAAGCGGGGAACGTGGCCACATTGTTGTTTCCGATTCGGCATGGATCATGCCGAACCAGAACGAGGAGTGTGCTTCAAAGATGTTTCACTTAATCTAGTTGAGGAGGCCGAACCGATGGAGGTCGAACGGAGGAAGTTTCGAGTTAGAGATCGTTTCTTCGTGGTCATCCGTAGAAGGTCGAACTAAGATGGTCGATCCAAATGAATATGTTTCACAATTTCATTTTTGAAGGCCAAACTGGATTTTGTTCGTATCGATTTATCTTCATTTGAACCTTCAGGACTTGACTTGTGTAATTCTTGAGTCTCGAATGATCCGTCTTTGAGAGATTTATTCGTGTGACCACGTTGGCAAAAGGCTGGTCAACAAGTAGGTTAGCCTGTAAATGGGTTGGAAGAAAAATATCTGAGAGCTAAACGGGTTGAATCCGATATTTGCAGTTTTAGGGTGAGTGGGTTCAATAAATGAGTTCGGGTCACTTTTTGTGGGGGAGGTGCTCTGATTAGCCAATTGGATTTTAGCAGTCTCAGCCGAACAAAAACGAACGCCCTTCTCCATCCAACGTTTTTACCCCCAAAAACTACCGTGCGGCATGATGCTTGTTCAATGTATCCATCTTCCTCCAACTGCAACCTCTTTCATTTTCCTTCTGTTCCTTCATTTTGCTCGACTGTCTCCAGTATCCATTAAAAACCGTAGTTCGATTTTATAGTCTCCTCCGATTTTAAGGTATGTAGGCTTAGAACTTTGATTATGTTTTCCTGTGGGTTTTAATTAATTTTGTTTCCATTCTGACTTTCGAGTTTTAATTGTTTGAGTTGTTACGCGCATGTGTGAATGGGATTGGTCGGGGTGGTTGCTGTGTATAACGGTAACGAAACCTGCAATTAAATTGTGAAAATTTATGTGGAAGTTGCTTCTGTTGCTGCATTATGAGTTAATATTCTTCTGATGGAGGATATAAAGATAATAATTTGTTCGTGCACGGGTGAAAATATCAACAAATTTGATCAATTAGAATTTGTTTTCAAAATTCTGACTGTATTTAATTGCATTGTTTCCGTTGAAGAAATTGTGCATATCATTTTTAATATATATGATACTAATAGCTTATCAGAGTTTTGTCATAAGTTTATCGGTGATGCTATCGAAATATTGGCAATTTGTACTATCTGATATTTCTTTCTGCTATGTTGTCAAAACAAAGCCTGGTATTGTTGCTGCATTCCTATTATAATTGAGCGGACATATCTAGTTCAGGGTGGATATTCATGCTACAATGAACCATAACATTAGTTGTTACTAATAGACAAATGTATGGAGGAATATTAGTAATGGTATACAGCAACATTAGATTGCCAAAAGTCAGTTGAGAAGACCACAAAGTTTATGCCTACACATCAGTTAGGAGTAACTTTAATACGAACTGCTACAAAGAGGCATATGGGAAAAAAATTCACATAGCTTGTATTTGCTGCTTAATTGTGCAACTGTATTAACATAGTGTCTTATGTCTAAACGATTTTGACATTTGATTTATACTGGAGCAGGTTTGCTCACTCCCATTTAATGAGGGTTATAATACAGCATTTGTTTTCGTGATCTTGTCAACGCAATATGAAACAGAGTTCGAGGCTTATGTTATCAAAGCTCTCGCCTAGGCACGCCTAGGCTCCAAAAAGGCCTAGGCCCTAGCCTGAGGCTTTTTTACCTGTCAAGACACCTATGATGCATGAGGCGCAAAAAAAACCCCAAAGGCGTTCGCCTTGTGAGGCGCCAAAAAGGCGCATTTTTTGCAACATTTGAGTAGAAATTGAAAATTTCAGCATTTGGCTCAATAGGAGCCCAAATCCAACATGCTAAGAAAATTATGCTTGTTTGATTGTTGATTTAGAGCGTATTCTATTAAAAAAATTGGGCTGCTTTTCTTTCGTCAACCTGTTGAAAAGAAAAACCATAAATTTCTTCCGTCGAATCATCCAAAAAACCCTAGTTCCTGGAAGGTTAAAACTCTATTTAAGACTTTACGTAATGTTGGTTTTAGTTTCTATATTTTTAGTATTTTATTGTCTGTAAACTTTAGTTGAATGACTTTGCACATTCTTTGTTTGATTTATGTTAATCGTATGGTGTTTTTTTCTTCTAATAATGCTTTTATATTTTCTTTTTAAAATAAAAATTGTGTTTTATTGCATTTTCTAAATGCAGTTTTTTAGCTGAAAACTGAAAAAAAAATGTCACTCAAGGCGCCCAAACAAGTTGTAGGCTTAAAAAAGCACTAGGCGAGGGCCTGAGGCTTTTTCGCCTTGATAACTATGGGCTTCAAGCTGAAATATGAAATCTCGTCTTGGGTGCATCGATCTATAGACTGTTCTTTATTAATTTTAATTTGACAATTTTTTTCCAAATTTTCATACTAAAACATGCTTTATTATAATTATCTATAATTAAAATGTTTCAGAAGAGCTATCTTGATTGTTGTATTTTAATGGAAAATAAACCTGTTACTAGTTTACAGAGATAGAAAATATGAGGGGCAAGTTTTTAAAAATCGCTAGTGGACGCTAAGTGGTTAGTATTGACTAGGGATTAATCGTTTAGACGGAGGTTGATCGAGAAAGCTAGGAATTTATCATGTATTTTGGATAGAAGTTAAGTGTATTGTTTAGTGTAGGTTGATATAAATGAGATCTTTGGGATTGATTGTTCTTAGTAGTTGTCGAGGAGGCAAGACCGACTAAAACTAGCACGTTGATGTTTATATGTGACATTAAACTTTAAATAATGCTTAAACAGTGCCCAAATACATGTTTCCGTTCTTATATGAGGTGGTAGTTGTTAAGGAGGCAAGACCGACTAAAACTAGTACGCTGATGTTTATATGTGATATTAAACTTTAAATAATGCTTAACCAGTACCTAAATACACGTTTCCATTCTTCTATGAGGTGGTAAATACTGTCTAAGCGGGTCTAGGCAGATCGTAGGCGTTAAGACTTTGCCTAGATCCTAGAAGGGGCTTAGGCGGAGACCTAGAATGATTTTTACAATAGTGATGGGGAATCACCTTAAGCGATCTACCAGTGAGTCATTATGTTTTCCCAAAACAAATTATTGCCAAATTAAAAATTGTTTTTTTGGTAGAGTTTCAACGAGCTGTTTTTTTATTATTGTTTTTTTTTGGGAAAAGAATAAAAATACACTGGCACTAGTACCAACTACCTTATCTACCCTTAATGTACTGAATGTATCAAAATTGAACCAACATGCACCCAAGCAATTTGGCGTGGACCGATTACCTTTGAGGGCATGCTACACACATACCATAATGGTTCACACACCTAGTTCTTGGTCCTTGTCTTTCTTGTAAGCAAATTTTCAACGCATGATTCAAATTGTAAATCATAAAATTCAAACTTGATATCAAAATATGATTTAAATCGTAGATTCGAAAAGTCCATATTTTAAGTTCTGTATGCAGTTTAAAATTGATTTTGATGTTTGAACTTCTACATATAAGCCTAAAATTTGATTTTATCTCTTTTTTCATTTTTATTTCAGTAGAAAACATTATAATTTGAGTTATGAATCAATATAAGCATATTGAATGTATGAAAGTGAAGTGAATGATTTTTTCTCAATTGCGGTTTAAATTGAGTTTGAATTCGAATTTAAATCGAATCGAAATGAGAGATTCGATGCGGTATAAGTCGTGTGATTTTGAGATTTTTAATAACAGTGCTTACAAATACCCATATATCTTAGCTTGTGCCCTTATGTTCAAAATTGGATGGAGCAATTTATGATATTGTATTGTTCTTATCCACAGGTTATATAAGACCAGTTATTCTGTTTTTAATATTGATCCAGACTACTAAGTGCCCAAGTTCTTCAATATGGACATCATAGAGCTTGATTCGTCAGATAGTGATGATGATATTGAAATTGGATGGGGCTCTACAAACAGACAATCACATAGTGGCACCTCTACTAGTAAGAAGTGGAATAGGGCTTCTAGCGTTGACTTGTCAGATATGAATAGAAGTAACTTTCCCTCTGCTCGCCAATTAACTGAAGACAGTGGTATAATTTCCTGGATTAATAATGGGTTAAATACTGCATATGCTCAAAAAGGAACTATTCCGTCATCCTTTCAGCCTTCTACTTCTAAAGCTTCATTAAATAACTCAAGATTCCAAGAAGGTCCTAGACCAATGATGCCTAGCAATAGTTACGATGAAGACCTTCGTATTATCGATTTTTCCGAAGGCAAGAAAGTCAACAAAATTCCCCAACATATGCCACAAATGTTACTTCCACCTCTTCCACAAACAGGTAAAATTCCTAGCCATGATGTTTCAATAGAGGCAGTGATCTATTTTTGTCATAATATAGGATGATTGAATTTTATAGTATGGAAATATTAAGTAATTTCCCGCTTGAAATGTATATAGGGAGGAATAGGATGCATAATGGCCCTTTTGAGTATGAAAACAGCGACGTAAATAATTTTTCAACTTCATCAATGGACGGTAAGTGAATATAATAATTAGGAAAGGTGCTCCAAATTTATATTTTTTTTCTACACTATTTTCGTCATGCTTGATAGACAGTTTACAAATATAGAGAAAAGAGTCTGTACAAGAAGTTTTGTTAAACATCATCATCATCATTTTATGTTGGTAACGATTATTATCTTTGACTTTCTTATGCCAGATGATGTTTATATATATAAAACTGTTGATAAGCAAAGAGCTTTGTCTCCATCTTTGATGAATGGAAAGTCAGTTTACAATGCACAAGTTAACAGTTCTTATGACATGGTAGACGACGTTGACTTAGCCGAGAAAAGATTTAGTGAACATAATGAAACATCAATATATCAAGAGGCATTGCAGGTAATAGCTGTTTTGTGGTAGTATTTTTTTGGTTCTCCAATTTAGGTTGGCAGCTGGCTTTGCATATAGCCTGTCAGAAGTATCTTGTGCCTCCAAAACTTCAATTCCAATGCCTTTTAGAATTCTCTTGTTTTGAGTTATTAAAACAAAATGTCTACTCCAAACATTCCAATGATCTCACTTCAGCTTTGTGTGAATGTCTTTGTAAAGGGGTCTATTTACAGGTAACCATGAGTAATTGCATAATCACTTTACCAAGGCGCATTTCATGTATTGTATGCAGAATCTTAGTCAACCAAACATAGAAGATGATTTGCCTAATGGACTTTTATCCGTTTCTCTTTTGAGGCACCAGGTATTTGCCTAGTTGGGAATGTTAAACTTTTACATTGTTTATTTTTCCTAAACCTCTTAAGCTTGCTCCCATGGCATAGAAAATAGCTCTGGCGTGGATGGTTAATAAAGAGAAGAAGAGCGTTAATTGTGCTGGAGGCATTCTTGCAGATGATCAGGTTGTCTTTCTAACACAAATATTATGTTAATTTTGGTTCAGATTTTGTTTTTTTCCCCATCAAAGTCTTACCAAGTCCTCTTGTCTTAGGGTCTTGGTAAAACCATTTCTATGATTGCACTTATACAGAAACAGATGAATCAGCAGACAAGATTCACTTCTAATAGTTTACAGCAGATAAAGCCTGAAGCCCTAAATTTAGAGGGTGATGATTGTGATGATATTTTCATTGACCTGGATAAAGAAAAACCATATTCAGAAAGTAATCAGAAAAAGGTACGAATTTCAAGCACACCAATCTTGTATCCATCTGGGTGTTCTAGACCTGCAGCAGGTACTTTGGTTGTTTGCCCAGCTAGCATTCTAAGACAGTGGGCCAGTGAATTGGATCAAAAAGTTTCCAATGATGCCAAGTTATCTATTTTAGTGTACCATGGTAGTACAAGAACTAGAGATCCTGCCGAGCTAGCAAAATATGATGTTGTGATCACAACCTATGCCATTATTGCAAATGAAGTCCCGAAACAAAATGCTGATGTTAATGAAGACGCCAAGGAACAAAATTATTTGGATACATGCGGCCTGATTCCTGATATTTCTGGTAAAAAGAGGAAAGAGGTAACGAACGATCGAGGAAAGAAAAATACAAAGTCAAAAAAGAATAATGTTTCTTACTTGGATTCCAATAGCGGCCCACTTGCTAGAGTTCGATGGTTTAGAGTGATACTGGATGAAGCACAAATTATAAAAAATCATAGAACACAAGTTGCTAGAGCTTGCAGTGGACTTCGAGCTAAGAGAAGATGGTGTTTGTCTGGAACACCTATACAGAATTCAATTGATGATTTGTACAGTTATTTCCGGTTCTTGAAATACGATCCTTATGCTGTCTATAGCTCCTTCTGCACAGCAATTAAAAACCCAATCTTAAGAAATTCAAAACAAGGATATATGAAGCTTCAGGCAGTTCTTAGAGTAGTGTTGCTGCGCCGCACAAAAGGTTGGTATTGCTATGCATATCACATTTTTCCCATTCTTTTGTCAAACTACTACTGCAATATTTTTGTTGCATGATGGATTTTCTGTTTGATCTTCTATATTGTTGTCTCATGTGTATATGCTTTCCCCCCTCCCTTTCAGCGTGTGTGCACAGGAGAGATCCACATCCGAGGCCTTCTGTCTACCGGTGCATCCCTTTATTGCTTTTTGGTTCCTAAAAATACTGCAACTGAGATCATCTTTTGCTCCTAATATCAAGAACCACCAAAAAAAAAAAAAAGGACACACGGAGTGTGCAAGAAAGAACAAAAAAAAAAAAAAAAAAAAAAAAAAACCGTTTGAATTTTTTAACCCTATCAAACCAACATTTCAAATTGACTTTTTTCATAAATCGTTTTTAACTATTTATATTTATACCTTAAATGGAGTTAAAAATTTCGGATGGAGAAGTATAATTGAAGATAAACTTTGATGTTCTCCATCAAAAAAGGATTTGTGATTTTATGTAAACTATGTCCGTTATCGTTGATTCTATACATGGTTTGGTGATGGAATCAATCAGGATTTATTTATGTGCCTAAAGACTATGTTTATTTATTTTTTCATTTTTTTTTCTTGTATTTGTGAGCAGTTCTGCTGAATATTCTGTCCGATTACCATGAAAACCAACCTGCTTTTCTTACCTTTTCCTTTTCTTACTCATC
This sequence comes from Allium sativum, assembly GCA_030737875.1. NCBI lineage: Eukaryota > Viridiplantae > Streptophyta > Magnoliopsida > Asparagales > Amaryllidaceae > Allium > Allium sativum. The sequence goes on from CM060910.1 coordinate 109,108,185, forward strand.
ACATATGGTTGGCTTCTTGGCATGTTTGTAATAGATACAAAGATCGGCGGTGAGCCAATAATCAACATTCCTTCAAAATCTGTCATACTAAAAAGAGCAGATTTCTCTTCAGAGGAGAGGTCATTCTACATGAAACTGGAAGGCGATTCACGACAACAATTTAAGGTACTTCTCTTTGATATTCTTTTTATTATTTGATTCATCGTCTACCAATAAATATGCTTGTGTTCTTTAACGGGTTAAAAAAAGTCATCAAATCAATAATTAGTTAAACCCGCTAATATAGTCTTCTTTTTGTACATCTTATCTGGGTGAATCATAACCAACGACTTCATATATTTCTCTCTCTTTATAATGTTCAAGTGAAAGTGAAACCTTTCAGTTACTGATTCAATCAAGCCATCGCTCTCTTACGAAAGGTAAAATTTAATAATCTTTTACTATTATAGCTGCTCATTCTCTATGCTATATATATATATATATATATATATATATATATATATATATATATATATAAAGAGAGAGAGAGAGAGAGAGAGACATAAAATTTTCTTAGACAACAATTATAAAAATGATTTAAAACTGACAATTTTAGGCTCGTAAGTTATTTCGAGATAGTTCCAGATGCACCCTCTAAGACATGAGATTTTGTAGTCTCCCCCTGTTCAGCGCACATCTGACTTAGTGCATCCCTGTGCACACCAATGTTGTCGTGGATGCTCCACGTCCACCACCTACCAAAGTGTCGGCCTGTCTAATTTTTGCGATTGTTCTGGTCTCTCTAGCTCTTGAATCCCGTCACTTCGCTATCTCTGGCCAGCTAAGTACGACTACCCTGGCTGTGAGTCAACCTCCTAAAGCTCATGTGCCCTATCCAATGCTCTGCTGGAATCTCTCAACCCGGTTCTAATGCTTTTTTCCTTCTTGGCTCTGTTCACAGTTCCCATTATAGCACTTTTCATGCAGAACACACACCCCCTTTCGCTGCTGCTTTACTCCCCAGTGCATGTGCTTATCCCTATGCCTTATTCCCTGCGTTCGCTTATGTTCCATACTTGCACATTGTGTGTTTCCAAGCTTTAGCTCTCTGCGCCTTAGGGCCTGGGCTGTCATCCGGTTGCACGCCTTTAGATGCTTCAACTATGTGTCATATTGTTTGAGCTTTGATGACTTTTCTGCTCCTATTCAAACATTGTTGTCCCTGTCCTCCGACTTGAGACTGTGATGGTTGGACCTCTCAAAGTGGTTGTTCCAATTAATGAGTCAGTACCGGTAGACTATTCTCACATTTGCTTTAGGGGTAATCTATGTGTGATGAGATTCTTCTTAAATTCTATCAGGCTCTAGATCTCAGGCATAGGACTATCATTGTAATTATGGTCCGAAGCAGTGCGCCTCGAGTGGGATTTGGATATGCAAGCTCTTCTAACATCACTCTTCTAACATCATTAACATCGGGCTGGGCTTTTTTTAGTCAAAAAATTATCTATATAACTGCACATTTCGATGCAAAAATGAAAACTAATGCTTACTACTGACAATGTATAAATATAAATTGCCAAGTTGGAAATGCCATTGCAAAATTCAACACATATGATAGACTGGTTCTCTCTTAGGCATAAGTTAATTGTGCTTGCCATATGTGATTTCAGGTCATAATGGATGGGTGGACATTGTCATTTGTATTTTCACACGTACAAAGTAAATGGAGTGAACTAAAGAATTGTAAAAGTAAATAAATTTTACACAGAGATATAAGTAAACGTGCTAACTTAGTTTAGCAGATTTCTAATGAATGAAAAATCCAAAACATTAAACAAAAATTGGAAATAGAATCATGTTTCCCCTATTACACATTTCTCATAATCCCCTCAACTTTTTTAAACCGAAGTGTATCTCAACTCAGACATTTTTACTTAAGCAAACATTCACATTTTTAACTGGGTTAGTAGTCATGAAGTTGAACAAAAATGTAACTCATAATACCTAAAATGGGGAAATCTGTATTAAAATAAATAACATGTAAAGAAAAATCAGTTTCAACTTTAAATGAATGTAAACAAAACTAAGCAAAATGAATGGTTCACCTGTGATATGCAATGTTGAGATCCAAGATTACCTTTTCCCAGTTGATTTTATTCTCCATCTCTGTCTGTTGTTTCTCTATTTTGGTTTTAGTATTTTCTCCAGCAATTCACTTGCAGTTTTGGCACGAATACTCATGACATTTGGACTACGTAGAAGAGCGCATGCTGTGCACTAATAATACATTTGTCAACTACATTCGTATTGTAAGTAAATTACCATGAGCTTTCCAACTCCTATAGGTAATCTTATTTCTCGTTTATAAATTTACCCATATAACATACTTTACAAACAATTAATAAAAAAGATGACATCTTTACTGCAAATGAGCAACAGATGAATTGGTGTAGAAAAGGGGAAAGTGAATTGTCCATTTATCTCTGGAGTTGCATATTCCTCGCCTCAAACAGTTGAATTAGCAAGCCAAATTATTATACACACTCCTATTTCTTCCCAGTTTCAAACGTCTTCGAGCTTGATAGACTTGCATCTTTTAGACCATTGTTACCATGGTTAAATAAAATTTGATTGAAATAGTGGCAACAATAGGGGTCGATTATGGTAAACCGATTGACGCCACACTGGAAGTATTAGTTGCTTTTGAGGGTTATGTTAGGGATTATGTTAGATAAGAAGAAAGAGATTTAGACCTGCAGCAGGAAAGCAGAGGAAGGAAACATAAGAATTGTGGTTGTGGTCGTGAAAGGTAACACGAGAAAATGGAATTACAAAAATAACCGTGAGCTCAATGGAAGGGAATGAGAACGTGGAGGAGACACGAAATGGATAAAGTGAGGAAGTGGATGGTGGGGATAATGACCAAAATAACCTCATTCTATAGCGGAAACTTAAAGGGTCATTTTAGACATTCAAAAGCTTCATTTGGATGTATTCCTATTATATATATATACGTATGTGTGTGTGTATATATATATATATATGTATGTATCTGAGATATAGATCTCATATGAATCTAGATATTTTGTGTGAAAATCCAAATGCGACATGGTCCGAATCCGAATCTCAAAACCTTGGCTAGACTAAGAATCTCGATTGTTAATTCATTCAATCTAGAATACGATGTCTATGAACCTTTATATTTAAATTAGATGACGTATGAAATGGTATACAGTCTTTTTTGTAATCCGCCTTTCAGTGCACTCTAATTCTATGTCTAACATCAAGGATAGAAAAAGGGATTATTTGAGCATAAATGTCAAATAACAGTAATCAATGCTATCTACTTTATTTACATTCTTTTGAACTCGCAGCAAAAGAAATTAAGTAAAATTCAATATTTAAAGTAATTTCCATGGTCTTTAATAATAGTCGTAATACCTTTCTTGTCACAATTTTTGATGTTAGCTTGAACTACCAAAAATGACCCTCATATTATCAGTTGTTAATATCACTTGAAGATAGGATATAACGACTATAGTTTCTTTATAAATTCAAAATTTCTGTCTACAAATATTATCAAATCTTAATATCACTCAAAAATATATCTAACAATTAATTTTTCTTTACCAATTCAAAACGTTCCTCAATAAATATTATTAACAAATCTTAATACCACTTGAAAACAACATTTTACAAATAGACTTATTTACAAATTCGTTCTTTATTAATTAATAATATAAATAAAATTCAAAGGAGCAAAAAATCAGATGTTGCAAATAGAAATTCTAACTAACTGCACATGATTTTAACTAAATATTTATGCAAATAATTTTCTATTGAGTGCGTTAAACATATGTAAAATTCTAAAATAATACTTCATAATATAGAGTTCTACATAAAATAATACCCAATGATAAAATATTATAAAAGTAGATAATTATGAGACTTCAACGCCTTCATTGCTCATTCTCATGCCTCAATCCCTACCAACCTATAGGAAAGATGGAAATATAAAGATGATCAAACATAAGCATGTCGAGTGAATATTTTTAGGTATACGATGTTATCCGACCAATAAGACCGTATCAAAGGCTAATTCCACCTTATCATTTCATGGTTTCCTATTTAATCATTTAACACTAAATAACATTTAATTGTAACCATTCTAGAATATTATTACCAGTTCACGTTAAACTTATATTAAATAGGGTCATTACATAACAAGTAATATTCCTTATTTATCGAGAGAATGAACATATGATATATATGCCAACGTGGAGATCATCTAGACAACGACCATATGTCTATGAGTCCTTTGATCTCTTAGAACAACGTCCTTACCTTGTATACACCACATGATGTTAAAACAACGATCAATTTTCGGATCCGCACAATCCATATATTAGTGCGACAATTATATATCGTACACATTTTGATCTATTGGAAGGCAATGACCGTCGTCGTATTTACCCACAATGTATCATTCGTTAAGGCAACAATCATCTATTGTATATGTAGTCTCGTTTGTCTATAACTAAATGTTGACCTCCACATATAAATATAGCGTTTCTAACATTATCTGCATTACAATATCAGTCCACACTCTGCATATTTACATTGTGGAATATCCTAGCATCATTAGTCACCATCATTTGTATTGATTATAATGAGTTTATGTTCATTCTTGGCTAGTTAGATGCAGTCAGTCGAGAGTTTGAATTCTACCGATCGACTGCCAGTTTTTTTCATCAGCTGGTTAGTCGAGGGACTGTTTTCAAACAATCGACTCATGTTTTGAACAATCGACTAATAACGTCAGTCGATTGTTTCCCATAGGATTTTTAATGTTTTCACTTGTGTTGGACTTGAGTTTTTCTTAGGTTTTTTCCGTATCAACCAGTAGACCGTTGGAGTCTACTCAATCGATTATTTGGTTGTTTTTGTTTTTTCTTGTGTTTTCAGTATATTTTTTCGCATAAGTAATCGCTTGATTTTGTTTTGTTATTGATATAACTTCTAGTTTGATTACAATTAAGTTATATTACGATATAATATTGTTTTATTATATTTTCTCTTTTGTATCAGCAATTTAATTATGTTTATGATTTTTCCCATAACTTATCGTCCTCCTCAATTTACCAATAGAACTATTCTTGTCAAACCCAAATATAAATTCATTTCATTTTATCAATTCAACATAAATTTTTCCTTTCTCTATTTCATTGGAGAGAATATCCTTTTATATAATTTATCTATATAATTTCAATCATTATTTTTTTGTCAGTAAAATTTTAATTAAATTTCAGTGGATAATAGTTGACTTAATGCTCAGTTCGCAATATTTATATATTATTAACTCGTTTTCAGATCAAAGTAGCTTTAACTAGACTTAGAGTATTCGAACGAGCTTGGATTGGAACAAAACTTTACATGGTTACTTAAAAACACAAAGGAGAAACTTGGAAAAATTGAAGGCAAATGGCGACTCGGTTCCGAGTCAACTGTATGACTTGGTAGCGAGTCATGTTGGCTCCATATCAGGAGTTGCGACTCATGTGATTGGGCCATTTGCTCTTCTTGAATGCACCTATGGAGTTTCATGTGATTTAGTTAAGTATTGAGTGAATTATAGTTAACTCATCTTTGAACTTGAATGGATTGGATGGCCCATGAAGACGGATGGTCAAACAAGAAAGTTCGGGAACAAGTATACGAGTCATACCTGAGCCATAAGAGGTGAGTCATATTCAAGTCATAGGGATGCGTCAGGCCATCCTACGACTCACGGCAAAGACTCGCCTTGATATGCTGCTGATTCTTCTTCACCTTGGTTCCAAGTCTAATACCTAGTGGTTCTCCTGTAAATACTATCTCATCTGCACTTGGAAAAGGGAATATCTTGCTGGAGACATCGTCACTTTGTCGGATAGAGACTTCTTCACTTGTTATCTCCTCAAACACATACTCAAACGCTTATAACCTAGATCTAAGGCCGACTAGTTGAGATCTAGAGAGATTCAATTATCAAAATCATAATAAAAGATAGGTTGGAGTGAAATAGGCTTGATATGGTTGAAGCACTATATAAATTCTTGTGTCTCTTTCCATTCTCTGCTTTTATTTGTTGTTTCTTTGAGATATGCGTTTGATATTATGTGGAATGACTCCAAGGCTTGTGCTTTCATTACAATTTGGTGTTGATTTCATATTTGGAGTTAACATATTTCAATTGTATATACCAAGGTTCGAGGTTTCATCCGGTGCCCCAAAATTGCGGGGTTACCGGACCAGTGCCGGTCCTCGGCGGTCCAAAACCAAGGATGAAAAACAGTTTCAGACCTAGGGCCAAAAAAAAAAAAAAAAAAATCTCGATCAAATCAACATGTGAAGGAGCCGAGAAAAGAAATTGAAAGCAGCATCGGCAAAAGAAAACAAACGAATGCCTCAATGATCGATCTTCAAGCTTCAGAGAACTTCTTTGTCAACAATTTCTTCCCCTTCTTCGTGAGATCGAACACCTCGAGAGATCAAGATATATTGATTTTGATTTTCCCATTTTATTCGATAGCGATCTCATTTTAGTCGATCGATTTGAGAGAGAACAGTCGCCTTTTTTTTTTCTGCTCCTGTTTTCTTCTGTTGAGGTTTGGACGATGGGCAAAAGTGGAGAGGAAAAAATAATGGGTACTAGGTTTAGGCTGGACACGAAGTATTAAATATAAGGTTGGGTTATGTTCAGGTTCAACACTAACTTAATGTTGCAAGCCGGACAACCTTACGTTCCACTCTCTATGTGATATATTTTTAGTTCCGCTTTCCAAATATAATTTTATTTACCGTTAACAAGTTCATTAGTAAAAAACTCAAAAACCGAAATTTTCACCGAAACCGAAACTACTAAAATTTACGAAACTAACCGAAACAAATAAATTTTCAAATGGGCGAAACCGAGTTCTCGAACCTTGGTATATACACATATATTATAACGATTTCATATAAAAATTCCATATTCATTATTTTAAGCAATCAATATTGAAATAAAAGTATGAGTACATTCATATTCAAAGATGATAAAAATTTCACTTAAAAAGATAAAATTCAATTATCCTAGAATCCTTTCTCCAAATTTGATCTATTTCTCAAACCTTGTGAAACACCAAAATGATTGTAGATTTGAGAAGCCCTCATTTTTCTCTTCAATTTTGATTATTTACTTGCAAATTTTGGTGGATGATTTTGGTTTTTGTTTTAGATCTAAGTTTTATAGATTTATGGTTTTGTTTTTGTGAAGGTTGAGAAGATAAAGAATGAGTTGTTCGTTCTTATCTTCTAGGTTGAGATGATTTATGTATTCGCTTAGCTGTACCGATGAGTCGTAACCCTTAAGCCTATTTCGCTTTTTATTCTTTTAGTTGTAACTTTCTAGCCTTACGTCCAACAACAGCAACTAAGCCGTTATTCCCAAACAAGTTGAAGTTGACTATAGATGAAACCCAAAGCAAAATAACAAAGTCAATTTAACGGTGACAATAATAACAACATGATATGTAAAGGTAAAAATATAAATAAAGATAAGATAAAATAATGTAAAATAATATAAAATAATTAAACAAATAATAATAGTAACAATAATGAATAAATAAAAAACCGAGGTTATGGTGATGAAAAATAATAAGTGAAACTTATCCAAAAATACGGTCGATGCAGTGGTGCAAGTTTCATTACTTTATTTCTTTCATTTATATAAATCCGTATTTTGTCTTTTTAGTAAAATTACCATTTTACATTTTAATCACTATTTTAATTTATTATTGAATTTTGCAGAGTGTTCCATTGTTCTCATTTAAAAGAATCTTGTTTGTCTCATCCAAGATCTCGCACGGGGTCTTTATTTTGAACGTGGACGAGATGAGATTTTTTTTGGTAAGGACGTCTGGTTTTTATAATGATCCGTAACACTTATTATTATAATAAATAATAATTACAATAAAGTACAGGAGATTGGCAGTTTGCCCGCCTGCAATCGATTTTTAAAGTGGATCGTCCACTGCATCCTATCTAGATTACAGAACTGGAGCTAGACACTATTTCTAGACTATATAAAAAATAACTCCATGCAGAGTCATTGCCTAAATTGCCTAAAAATTACATGACATTAAGCAACATCAACTTACAAACTAAACAAGACAGTTCACAAAATAGGTACATCCTGAGTAGTAGCATTAACCAAGCTATATTACTGGATAAGGTACTGAAAGGAACAGTACTCCACGAAGGGACAACACATCCCACTGTTTCTCGAGCAGCTCATATGAAAGGACATAGCATACATATTTGACGCTACAAGGAACAAAGTAACTGCCAACAGACACCATGGTCAGCTAGCATGACATAGCTGGACATCTACAACCTCCCCAACGAGTTACATGTTGAAATGACATGAGGTTCTGAACATCCAAGAGCAGAACAACACCGTTGAGAGGCCAGACCACAAAACGACAACGCCTGCTTCCAATCGAATAGTAGCCAAAGCAGAGCCTTGTCTATTACTCCAAACACCTAAACATAGTCCTGGGGAGAAGTTGCTTGACCAAATCATGGAACATGCCACAAGGAGACATTAATGGCACGAGCATAACTTCACTTTTATTACTGATCGTTGTGACGAACAAAAGAATAACAGGTCGAACAACACATAACTTCCACATAAACCCAACAAACAACAGATCCAAAAACCCACCCTTCAACACTCCAAATCGCAAATAAGACAAGATGCAAACCAACCAACGAGCCAACTCACAGTGAACACAACACAAACAACAAAACCCGAATACCTGAATAATGCAACCCTCAATAGTCGTAGCTTGTCACAAGTGAGGAATAGCAAAGTTGTAGGTAGGCCTAGCAGGAAATCGAGGGTGATGGTGATACCACGCAAGATGAAGAGCGCTTGGATCATCAAAGTTGAACTTGGGGCCGAAGAAATCGAAGTAAGATTCAGATTTGGGATTCAGGCAGAGATTTTCAGCAAAAAACCAGGTTTGGCGAAAGCAATAATAGTAGTGAAAGAGAAGGAAATGGAATAGAGGGGCGGATGCTAGAAGAAGAGCGGCAAAAAGAAGTTGAGATGGAAGGAAGAAATTATTGTCGCCATTTCCAGTGATGCTGAATCCTGTGTGATTGATATCTCAAGCACAATTTTGTTTTATATCATATTCGACACTCATCTCATTCGAGATATTGGTATCTCAAGCACAATTTGAGATAAATCTTAATAAAAGATATCATTCAAAGATGTTTTTAACTTTACATATTTCTTTAACTTTATATGTACGTCCAAAACGCACTGCTGACTTTTTACAATCTCTCTCATTCTTATTTTTTATTTTTTAATGAGTGCAAAATATATATGACTTTTCGTGTATTTGTTTTGGTATTCAAATGAGTGGAATTCATTTAATCAATATCAAAATAATCATGTAACCACCCTTCTTTAAAAGAAAATTATGCATTATTGCTTGTTATGAACTGTGTATGTTAATAGTTTATACGTAGATAACAGTTATCATAAAATTTTTTAAAATGTTAATTTTGAATGCTTAAATTACTACGAGATACTCCTGAGATGGAATTTAAAAATCCAAGATATGTAACTTAGATACACTCATCTCACTTGAGATCTCATCCAATAATATATATTGTGTATAGAATTCTCGAGACGAGACGCGACCAAAATCCGAGACTTAAAACCTTGATGTTACATTCTCTTCTCTTGAAAGAATTTCATCCATATAATTTTGAAGGACCAGGTAAATGTAATGTGTTTTTTAGCGTTTAAACTTGCATTACAACGTTAAACTTGCATTACTTAATTATACATCTAACATACACCCATCCGCTCATTCAAACGACAAGATATTTAGCGCATAGGAAACAAGATATGTTATTAGAAAAAACAACATGTATGCATGAGTCAGAGGATGATCAAATCATGATATAAAATGCAACTAGTGGTCTTCTATATGTATGCAAAGAGCATGATATATAAGCATTTATGCAACACGTCCTAAATATAGAAGCATATAATTAGTGGCGTAAATCGGTCGGATCAGATTAGATGAAAGTGTTTAGTTTCTATACTATAATAAATTTGAATGGACAAGTGGCCAGATGAGGTCATTGTTATGAAACATGTGCCAAGATGCACGACGTTGCAATGCGCGGCATTTTCATCTTTCTTTCTTGTGGCGCAATGCACATGAAAAGCCGCGGCAAATGACACAAATGACATATGATGCAAAAATGACACGTGATGCAAAAAGCCATGCCTTTTCGTTATATTTTTTTTATTTCTTTTTCGATTTTTTATAATTCAAACTACATAAAAAATAGTATTAATCACATTATGAAGCATTAAAAAAATGGCACAACACCTTTGACAGCGCTGGTCCAATATTATTAAAGGATATAGATGATTATAATTAATGAATAACAAGGAACATGGATGATGTAGATGTTATTGTATTTGATGACGATAATATTGACTTCACTTGTGATGTTGCTGCTAGAGCAACAAGTGTGAAGGAAGCCAAATATTCGAGTAGAACATCATCATCGAGAGATTTTTTTAAAGCATTCGTTTAGCTTCCATACATCTCCAATAGACAAATCTAAACGAGAAAAGCTTATGAACCTGATGATGCATACATTGATTTGAAATACTGGTGCAAACGATAATTCTTCTATCTGACATAATGAATATCTAGTGAGACCACGCGACAAAGCGGAACAGATTTCCCTCTCACCAGTGTTGAACTATAACAACATAACTTATCCTGTGCTTCTGCACTTTAATGGTTAGTACAATAACAATGATAATAACAATAGTAATGTACAACATGCGACATACAATGGATTCTTCATCCTCGTTATACTTGCTAGCTGTCAACTGTTTCGTTTTAATTTCTTTATCGACAAGTTAACTATCCATCGTCAAGTTATCTACTTGAGTTCATTATTTCAATATAGGTGTGGATTATCTATTGCACACCCCATAGTTTTGTCCTTCGGATAACTATGAACCACTCGTTCGAGACAATGCGAGTAACCCTCACGCACCACGCAATGCGAGTAACCCTCATACATCAGGTGTTGACATCAAAAGTGGTTCAGCACCCAAAGTCTATGAATAGTGAATTAAAACGAAGAAAATAAATGAAAAATGAGGAGACAACAATTTATATTGTTTCAGCTTGATTATGCCTACGTCCATTGACAATTTTCACTAATTTTACACTGCTTTGGTGATTACTGAGCATATGATTGCTTGAATCCCGAGTGTAGATTAATACTCTATCTTGTCAGTGACCATTTTTGCTTCTGTTTTATTTGTCTCATGTTTTGAATGTATTTTTCACATTATCATCATTGTTAGTTTTGTTATTGTTATAATGCCAGTTAACCACATTATCATAATAATTATTTTTTATCTAACTTGTCAATCAGCCAGTTAACCATCGTATTTTGTTTTGTTATTTTTGTAACTTCCAGTTTATAATCGAGTTATATTACAGTTCAATAACTGTTAATTTTATTTTCTCTTTTGTATCAGCAGTTTCACTATTATTATAATTTCTTCATAATTTCATTGTCTTCCCCAAATTACTAATTCATCTAGTATGCCAAACACACGTATAATTTCATTTTATTGATTCAATACTGACCCGTTCTTTTTCTATTTCATTAGAGTGAATTTCCTTTCATAAAACTTATCTATATGATTTCAATAATTCTTCGTTTTGTCAATAGCACTCGAACCAAATTTAAGTGGCTAATAATTGCTTCCAAACCCAAATCACAATATTTATATTTCAATTACGCAGTTACCTCAACATTCATATATTTTAAACAATTGATAATCAATTAAAGGTACAAATATAATTATATTCAGAGAAATAATCCAACTACCAAATTAAACTCAATAAGCCTAAAAATCTTCTTCCTCCGGATTTGACCTATCACTCAAACCCCATGAAATGCTAAAATGATTGTAGAAATGAGCAACCCTCATTTTTGATTTTTTTGTAGAATTTGGTTGGAATTTGGGTTTTTAATTTAGAGCTTTTTCCTAGATCTAGGGTTCTATTATTTTTGGGGTTGAGAAGATGAAGAATGAGACATACGTTCTTTTCTTCTAGATTGATGTGGTTTATATATTCACATAGGGATACAAATGGGTCATTACCCTAATTAGCCGGTACCGCCTTGTTTAAATTTTTAATTGTAACTTTCTAACCGTGTCTATTTGTAACATATTCATAGTGAAACTTGAAAAAGAGTACTTTTTTAATGCATTGGTGCAATTTTTATTGCTTAATTCTTTCATTTGCAAAAATGCATATTTTGTCCTTTTTGGTAAATTTACTATTTTTACTTTTTAATTAATATTTTAATTTATTACTGAAATTTGTGGATGCTAAAATTGTAATAGTTCATTTTTCTTTCCCCTTATTTTAGTTACTTTTGTTTTATCTTCAACGGTTTTCTGCAGAAATATGCTGCTGCTGGAACTTTAAACCAAAACTACGCAAGTATATTGTTGATGCTTTTGCGACTTAGACAAGCATGTGATCACCCAGTACTTGTGAAAGGATATCAAAATTCAGACACTGTAGGAAAGAAGTCACTAGAAACGGCCAAACATCTCCCTCTTGGCATAAGGTATAATTTACTGCAGAAGTTGGAAGGGTTTGTCATTTGTGCTGTTTGCAATGTAAGTCATTCCAATCCTGAATACCTTAGGTTATGCCCTTATTGTACGGTTCATGCAAATGCTAACCACATACGCGTACTTCTAATTCTTGGCTTCAAAACAATTTGTGTGCGAAATGATAAAGTTATTGTGTTTTTGTTCCTTATTATAGTTAATAATCATTACTTACTTTAGCTGGTTCGCTATTTTTTTAAGATATATCCGAAGAGTTCTTATATTGATTCATTCCATGGCCAAATACTTCGTTGATAATTCAAAGGCTTAACATATGGTAAAATTCTAGGACCCACCTGAGGAAGCCATTGTGACAATGTGTGGCCATCTGTTTTGCTACCAATGTGTGTCAGAACGTCTAATTGGGGAGAACAATTTCTGCCTTGCATTTATGTGTGGGAAATCACTTTCTCATAGTTCCATTTTCTCACGATCTACTCTCTCGAGAAGTATTTTTGGTGACATAGACAATGATGATATCGCTTCATCAAGTGGAATGTCAAATTATGATGATGTTTCTGTAGTTAAAAAAAGTTATGTTTCTTCTAAAATAAAGGCAGCTGTTGGAATTCTGAATTCATTCTCTAATCCACTCTACAATGTAGAAACAAATGAATGTGATGGTATTAAACCTAACACTGCACCGATTAAAGCGATCATTTTCTCACAATGGACTAGCATGTTGGATTTACTCGAACTTTCTTTAAACGAGTCATTGATTCAGTATAGACGACTGGATGGGTCAATGCCTCTTCCTAAAAGAGACAAGGCCGTGAAAGATTTCAACATGGTCCCAGAGGTGCAGTATTACAAAAGTTCTTTAGAACACGGCTTGCTTAATCATAGTATGACTTCCATTTTATTGTCACCGACTTTTTTATTTAAATTGCAGGTGACAGTTATGATAATGTCACTGAAAGCAGGAAATCTTGGGCTTAATATGGTTGCTGCGTGTCATGTTATACTTTTGGATTTGTGGTGGAATCCCACCACTGAAGACCAAGCAGTCGATCGAGCACATCGGATAGGACAAACTCGTCCTGTAACTGTTTCTCGGCTTACCATTAAAGACACGGTAGAAGATCGAATACTTGCTCTCCAGGTAAAATATATATCCATGCTTCTTGCCGCTTCTACTTCTTTTTCTATTTTTTTTTTTAGTTTCCACAAATTGACTCAGTTGAATTCACAAGTATTTTTTAAACTCTAATTATTTATTAAAAAAGAGTAAGGCTCCATTGCACCCTTCTTTGCAGCATCTCTTTATCTTTGGCTGTACCATTTTAAATGGCACAAAATTCAGGAACTATGTCCAATCATATTTGATGGGTATATTTACAAGAGTTGAGCTCCTTTTGAATATTCGTGGTAATAATGGAATTGATGCTTCAAATCAATGGTTGAACCATATGTTTTAATGGTTGAATCAAAATATCTTAAAAATTTTGTAGCACTTAAAATTAGTGCAGCTCATCTTATGATAGAGGTGCTAAATGATGCTATAAAAGAGATGTCCCACTGAACCTTGTCAAAAGAGGTTATTGAGGAAAAAACCCTCTCTTTGACTAATTTGCAAGGGAAATAGGCGTGGGGCTGGAACTATCCCAAAATTGTTTTTTCAACATCTGCACAATTCCAATTGATTTGTTTTAAAGTTATTCAAATATGTTATTTTTGTCATTTTGACCATAAGACAAAACCGTCCCTGAATTATTTTATTCACTTGGAAACATGGGTCAATGGACACTTGAAGTAGATTTATTTGAATCACTAATTTGCACCAGCAAATTGAGTGGTTTGGATTTTCCAAGATAATCTCAATTCGTTTGTATGTGATTTAAATAACACTCAAAAATTAAAACATTCTGCATTGTGTAAACATCGTTCATTATTGAAGAAGTTAGCTCTCTTTCTTTTCTTTTTCCAAAATGGATCTCTCTCTCTCTCTCTCTCTCTCTCTCTCTCTCTATATATATATATATATATATATATATATATATATATATATATATGTATGTATGTATATGCGCTAGGCACCACCTTATATACATATATTGCAACAGTAAAGTTACCCGGCTGGTAATCTGGAGCGCGCAGGTTCGAGTCCCGATCTCTTCACATATGTGAGGGAAAGACCATGCGCACTAATCGACCACCCCAGAGCCCGAAAAGCCATGAGAATAGTACCGGGACGGGAGGCTGACCTGGGAAGTCCTCTCGCGCTTGAGTACAGAAGCCTTTGGCACTGGGTATCCACCTATATATATATATATATCATAGTTATCAAGGCGTGCGCTTAGGCGCGCCTAGGCGCAGAAAAGCCCAAGGCTGAAGGCTTGCGCCTTTTCACAGTTTGAGTGCGCCTTTTTGCAGTTTGAGGCGTCTTTTTTGGCTAAATTCAAAATTTTGTTTATAAATAGTTAAATAAAAAAATTTAATTGTTCAATAAATCATAAAATATGGTTTAAAATTTAAATGTTAGTAATAAAATATGTAGATAATTGAATGAATTATAAAATATGGTTTAAAAGTTAATTTGTAGTTAGTAAAATAACATATCAAACTCATATAAAAGACACACAAAAAAGCCCAAGGCTCAAAAAAGCCCCAGGCTCAATGCTTGCGCCTTAGCGCCTTGACTACTATGATATATATATATATATATGTATGTATGTATGTATGTATGTATGTATATAATGGAGCACCCCAATAGCACCATGTTTTCCACCTCTTGTTTATATTAAAAAAAAGATAGCGAAGGGAGAGAGAGTGTAAATGAGAGATGGAAAATAAAGGGGTTATTGGGGTACTCCTTTTTTAGGGTGTCATTGAAAGCCGCTGTGTGTATATATATATATATATATATATATATAAATATAATGTTAGCCATAAATTGTTGACATCCCAAGATAAACTACGGTAATCAAATTACGGAAGCAAATGCTTTCGTACTAGATTTATCATTATGGATTGTTCCGAAAGGTAGGGCTACACACAACGCATATCCAATCCGACCCAACCCACCAATCCATATAAACCCAACCCAATCCATCCTAGTTCAGGTCGGATATGAGTTACAATTTGTAACCCATACTATATATGGGTCGGGTTTGATATTTTGTTCAATCCAACCTTATTTTAACCCAACCCAACCCTATATTAAAAAAATTAATTTTATATTAGCCCACTTAAAATTAGAATAGCATAATCCTAAAATAATGTTTACGTATTTAATAGTAAATATACAAAAAAGCATATATCATGTCAATTCATACTAGATAGATTTTGACAAATACATTTTAAAGAGCATTTCAATGTATTTTAAAATGAAACACTTTTTCTATTAAAGGGTGGATACCCAGTGCCAAAGGCTCCCGTACTCAAGCGCGAGGACTTCCCAGGTCAGTCTCCCGTCCTAGTACTGTTCACGGCTTTTCGGACTCTGGGGGTGGTCGATTAGCGCGCGCAACCTTTCCCTCACATTATGTGAAGAGGCCGGGGCTCGAACCTGTGCGCTCCAGATTACCAGCCGGGTAACCTTACCGTTGCGCCAGGCACCACCTTAAACACTTTTTCTACTATGTAGTAAATTAATTACATATGATGTGTTTTACAATGAAATTTTAATAAAATATGTCTTATAATGAATCAATTATTTCAAATGCATTATGCTAGCTAAAATATGATATATTATGCTGAATATTTTAATATTATTTTTAAAAAATTCCGTCATGTTCTCATTTTTTTTATTATATTCAAGCAACCTAACCCAACCCTACTTAACCCGACCCAACCTATACTTCAATCCAACCCATATCCAATCTCATATAGGGTCGGATACGGGTTGAATTTCCTTAAACCCATACTTATGCGGGTCGGATGAAGTATTTGGTCTAACCCGACCCAACCCATACTTTGTGCAGCCCTACCGAAAGGAATGAATTTTTACCCTTCGATATCCTTGAAACCCTTTCTTTGGGGTAAGTGGATATGAATTTCAGCTTTCGATTATCAACGACACGCTAACGTCGCGTATATCAGGTCTAACAGAAGCCTTAGGCAATGTTAAATCCCATTCTCCTTTCGGTGTATCGGTAATTCTACTGGGTAGGCTCTGTCCCATGATTTGGTAAATAAAGAATCTTATATTACGAAACCAATTAAGGAACGAAGAATTTGGTTATTCTTCCGAAGAAAATCAGGTTTTGTCAGTGGCAATTCCCTTTACACATTTCGGATAAGGCTTCACCACTGTCAGCCCTAAATATGTCATCCCTCATCATGAGTTTCGCAACATGGTTTCAGCTAAGAATAATAAATTGAAAGTTAAAATCATGTGCAATTGACTATTAAATAAATTAATAGCCAAAATGATTAAGCCTCTTCTCTTAAAGTTAAACTCCATAGGTTGAGATTCTCAATTCTCCTTTTATTATAAATTGCCAAATAGGATTACAGAAAAAGAGAAATCCCAAACTGATTTTGAAAGATACTTGTCCTGATTATGGAACACTAGGGTTGTGTTTATAGGTGCGGGTTGACCTTCTCACGCTCGGCAGGCTTCGTTTGTATGATCTTTTCGAGGCGGACACGAGAGCTCAGCGAAGGCGCCTTTTCCAGTAAGCGGCTTGGTGCTTATGGTACCTCCGAAGAGTATCTTTCGAAATGCGGTCTTGACTGTTGCAGGAGACATATGTTCATGCAGGCTCCCAACTTTTGGTAACAACTAATGCTTATATGAAGCGTCCTTCGACGTGATGAGCTTTCTTGTTGAATACGAGGGTGTTTTTTGATGAATATTTCTTCTGAATCCTTCTCTTTCAAGCTTTCTAAGGGATATGCCTTGTTTCACAGACCAAGAATGTACTTTTTAGGATATATGCCCTTTGATATCACCGAAAGAGGCTTTTTTTTCATTATTCCAGATGCCTTCTTACTTTTGATGACTCTTTATCGCTGCTTTGCTTTTCACTTTTTGTGTGCTGACGACACTCCCTTTAGCTTTAGTATGAAGCTTTCGATTTATCTAGAAGTTTTTATTTTAATTAATTCTTGAAGGATCTTGTTTCTCCTGCTTTCTTTAGAACCCTCTTCCTGTCTTTTGGCCTTCTTTCACCCTATCTTCTTTAGGGTATATTTTTGGTTAACATTCAGCCCTCTAGTGTAAAAGAAGCTTTTGTTGTTTAGGACAAAAATCGTGAATGCTTCGGTCTTTTCCCTACCTGCATGCTCATTCATGTTAGTCTAGGTGTTTGATTTAAAATTTTCAATAATAGCGTATATTCAATACGCTATTCAAACCTCTTCCTTGAATCGAGTATCAATTAGTGAAAATGAAGTCCTTTTCGTTATTTTGGGAGATTTGACGTTTATACACTCAATAACAGAAACCCAAAATTTATTCTTTTGTCAGTAAATAAAGAGACAAAGTCATTCTTGACTTACAGAAGTCCTTTGGAAATAGTTGAGAACCAATATTTCTCTTCATATTTAGAAGTTCCGAAAGCTAGATTCAGATATGAATCAAGTAGGGATTCAGGAATTTATAATTGAAGATCGAAGGTACTTTCGGCATTATATGGACTGAAACGTTGAATCGAGTATCAATTAGATAATGGCCCAGAAATCTATTTTTGGAATCAATTGGCACAAAAGAAGCTTCGTTCTACTTAAGTAGATCCAAAACCCAGTTTTAGGCATTAGGAATCTAGAAACCCTCTTCCTAGAAGTAATTAATATAGTTGAATCCTTCTTTGGCGTATAGAAGGCCTGAAAGCCAAATTCGAGTATTAGAATAGCAAAAATCCAAATACCCTTTTCCCGAAGTTAATTAGTATGAATGTAGCCTCCTTTGGCTAATAGAAGACTCTGAATCCAGATTCAGGTATTAAAATAATAAAAGCTCAAAAATCTTCTTTTGGAAATAATAGATTACAAACAAAGCCACCTTCGGCTAATAAAAGACCCGACTAATAGAAGACCCGGCTAATAGAGGATTCAGAAACTAATCCGGGTATTAAAATGATAGAAGTCCAGTTTTTTTTTTAATAAAATAATAGATATAGAAAAATCCACCTTCGGCTAATAGAAGACCCGAAACCCAAATTTCGGTATTAAAATAGTAGAAGTTCAGAAATCTTCTTATGGAAATAATAGATTACAGACGAAGCCACCTTCGGTTAATAGAAGTCCCGGAATCCAAATTCAGGTATTAAAATAATAGAAGTTCATAAATCTTCTTTTGGAAATAATAAATATAGATGAAGCCACTTTCGGCTAATAGAAGGTTTGAAACCCATATTTAGGTATTTAATTATAGAAATCCGATGAAAAGCTTCTTTTGGAAACAGTTGATACGAAAGTGCTTTTGGTTTCGAATGATTCATTGCCCATTTCAAGCTTTTAAAGCAGAGGTTTGACATGCTTTAAGTGATCTTTTTGAGCTTTCATTTCCTTCTGCGGTACAAGACATAAGCAGCGACAGAGCATGCTCATTTTTTTAGAGCAAAGGCAGTGCGTGCTTAAGCTAAAGCAAAGACATGACTTGTTCTAAAAAGAACAGAGGCAATGCGTGCTTCATTCGGAGTCGGGCGTGTGTGCTCGAGCTTTACCCGTTCCTCCTTCAGAGGGCGCCTTGACTACATCAAGGGATTGTAGAGGCTTACCCGCCTCTCTCCATGAGGCGTAGGGTATACCTAGGTCTTGGAGCCAGGTGCATTTTCCCTATGTTTATCCCTTCCTCTTTGGGGAAGAACCTTGGTATACCAAGAAATTTAATGAGTGTCGGGTGCATCCCCGGGATTACCCTCCCTTCCTTTAAGCCAAGTGCATTTTCCCTGTGCGTATCCCCTCCTCATTAGTCAAATACTCAAGAACTGGTGTCATCCAGTTTCTTTTGTCGTAATGTCCAGAAAGGTCATCTGGTTTGGGCGGAGCTTCTTATCTTTTTTTTTTTTTTCACTTGGGCCTTTGCCTGAGATCTGGTTAGAGCTAATGACTTTTTTCCTTTTATAGTTTCTTTTTCCTAATACTTGTGGTTGTCTGATATCCAGTTGGGATGATTTGAGTTTCTGGAGCCTCTTTTGAGCTAGCTAGCTTAGCCAAGAACCCGCTTGAGAATTTTCTCATCTTGGAATCTTATATATTGAGAAATCCTCGAAATCTACCAGCATTCCTAACTTCTTCACATACTGAGATAGTTTCGGATCATTTGTCTGATATGTTTGTTTGAGTTGATTTACCATTAACTAGGAGTCACTAAAAAGTTGGATCCGTGAAATTTTAAATTATTTTACCAGAGTTAGTCTGACAACCATAGATTCATATTCTGCCACATTACTCATTAGAAGTCCAATTTATTGACATAATGTAGGTGGTGACCATCTAGTATTATGACAATGTATCCCGCTCCGGCACCTTGTTCATTAGATGCTCCAACAACAAATAATTGCCATTTTGGCTTTTAAATCTTTTTCCCATACCGATTGTTGCTCAATCAATCATGTGCATTCATTTACGAAATCCGCCAAGGCTTGGCCTTTTATAGTCATCCATGGTTTGTACTCAAAATTGTATTGGCTTAGCTCAGTTCCTTGCTTTACCACCTTACGGAGGTCTTTGGCTTGCTGAAAATTTGTTTGGGAAATACTGGTTAAGACCTTAATTGGATGTGTCTGAAAGTATGACCGTAGTTTTCGGGCCTTTAAAATTAATCCGTTAGGCAATTTCTCAATCACTAGGTAGCGGGTTTCTGCATCTTTTAACATTCGGCTTACATAATAGATGGGAAGTTGTGTTCTGATGTTTTCTCGTATCAACATCGTGCTGACGGCGTGTTCCGAAACCGCCATATAAAGTTATAAGGTTTCTCCATCCTTCGGTCTAGACATTATAGGAGATTTTCCAAATGTTTCTTTAATTCTTGGAACGTCCTTTGATATTCTTCTCCCCACTCGGAATTCTTTTCCTTTATAATCACATCAAAGAATAGCATACACTTGTCGGTAACCTTAGAGATGAACCTACTTAAGGCCGCTACCTTTCCATTCAAACTCGTTACATCCTTGTTTTTAGGTTCGATCATTTTTCTTATTGCCTTTATTTGTTGGTCTAGCTTCTATTTCTTGTTCACTTATAATGTAACTTAGGAACTTCCCTGAGTGAACTCCGAAGTGACTTTTGAGGGTTTAACTTCATTTGTTATTTCCTCATTACTTCAAACATTTCTTCGAGGTCTTTTAAATGATTTTCTACCCTTCGTGATTTGACCAACAAATCGTCTACGTAAACTTCCATGTTACTTCCGATTATCTCATAGAAGATTTTGTTGATCAATCTTTGATATGTCACTCTGCCATTCTTTAGACCGAAGGACATTGCCTTATAGCAGTATGTTCCACCATCGGTAAGGAAGCTTTTGTGTTCTTCGTCAGGTTTGAACATGGGTAATTTGTTATATTCGGAGTAAACATCCATATGAGATAATAGTGACATCCATTAGTTGGTCAATTCTAGGTAAAGGGTAGCAATTTTTTAAATAGTCCTTATTTAAATCCATGTAATTAACATATGTTCTCCACTTTTCGTTGGACTTCTTTACCAAAACAGGGTTTGCCAACCACTTTGGTAAAAGATTTCTCGAATCAATCTGTTTCAAGCAATTTCTTTACTTCTTTTAAGGCTTCAGATTGTACCTTGTTGAATTGTCCTTTCTTTTGTCAGACATGGGTCATGCTTAGATCAATATTAAGGGAATGACACATGATTGAAGGATCTATTCCTATCATGTCAGAATGTGTCCATACAAAGATATATTTACTTTTCTTGAGAAAATGGATTAAATCAGTTTTTACCATTTATTCCAAAGTTTTCCTACTTCGATAGTCTTTTCTGGATTTGTAGGTTCTATGCGTACTTCCTCAATTTCCTTGAAATATTCATTCCTTTCGACTTCTCCGCGATGGTCTAAATCCGTTACAATTTCTTCTTCTATGCTATTTACCTCTTGCTTTTTCCTCTTTCTATCTTTTGACCTGCAATTATCTTTTTTACGCTTAACAGATTTATTATATTTTACTTTTTTTTTTAATTTGTTCTTTGAATGTTGGGTTTGAAAACCCATCATCCATAAGATATAATTCAGTAGAAGCATCAGAATAATCAAAGTATTCCCTTTAATATCGATTAACTGTGGCAAAATATATTTTCTTTGAGCTATACTGCACCCCTTTAATAGTTCTTCATCCTTCTCTGTTAAGAACTTGACCATCAGATATTTAGAGTAGACAAAAGCGTCCACTTCATCCAATGCTGGTCGTCCAATGAAAACGTTATAGAAAGAAGGATGGTCAATGATCACGAAAAGAGCTTTGAAAGTGTGGTAGCAGAGAGGGAGTCCCATCTGCACCTTCAGTTTTACTTGCCCCATGGGTTTAGAGCTTTTGTTATTGAATCCAAAGATCGGTTTCGGGCGAGGCTCTAGCTTCCTCTCCGGAATACTCATCTGGTCGAAGGCATGCTTGAATGTGACATTAACAACGCTTCCGGTGTCGATCAGGATCTTAAAGACCATAGATTGCCCAATTTGAGCAGTAATCAATAAAAGATCGTTATGAGGATGGTGAATCCCCTTCTGAAGCGCTTGCGGAGTTACTAACAGTGTGTGTATATGGATACCTCTCGAAAGATGATGTGATGACCTTTCCTGAATTGAGAACACTCCATGTCTTCCTTCGCTGAGGTAGCGGCTCTGTACTCTTTGGCTACTTCCGACGATGTGTAGTCCTCCGTGGATTACATTAATATGGTTGAGAGCTGGACCTATATTCAAAATGTCCTCCTCAACAACATTCACTTAGCTCCCCCAGAGGGCTTTTGATATCCATTATTGTCCTGGGAAGCATTTTGAACAAAATTTTGCAACTGTCCATCTCGTATGAGTATTTGAATAATATTGGCTAAGACCTTATGCTCGTTAGTTTTGTGGCCTCTGAATTGGTTTGAGCTTTGAGCTGGATGGAAACGTTTATTTTTCCCTTCATTGTTGAATTTAGCAAATGAAGGATATAAGCTTATTTAGTGCCGTTGAGTTACCATCGATTTTCTCCCATTATGTTCTTTTAGTGTTCTGGTCGAAGACAGGTTTTAATCCTTCTTTTCGAATGGGTCTTTTTCCCCTTGCGTGATAAATTTCATCCATGCGAATGAACTTGTCAACCCATAAGTGAATTTTTTGCAAACCTTTGCATTCATTCACGATGAGATCTTTCCAAAATGAGATATTATCCCGAAGTCCCAAGTGAACAACTATCAATTTAGCCATATCATTCATTCCCTTTGCTCTTACTGCCTCGACATTAAATCTCTGTAGGTGTTCTCGTAGAGGCTCTCCTGGATGTTGCTTAGTGTTTGCAACCATCGTGTAATGGATAGAGGGCTCTTTTCTGATGTAGAATTGTGCTACAAACTCGTAAGAGAATTATTTCCATGAATATGTAGCCCTCTCGCGATATTGTTGATACCATTTGGCAGTGGCTCCTTGTAGCGTCATGGGAAACAATCTGCATTGGACTGCCCCAGAAGCATTACACAGATCCATTTGACTATCGAAGGTCATTAAGTGGTCATCTGGGTTTGTAGTTTCTTGGTATTTGATAGTTGGGATCTTCACATGTGATGGAATAACAACGACATAATTTTATCAGTAAATGGGGCCATCTTGTCGTTGTCATTTACTTGCTCATTGAAGGTCTTTTCCCCCTTGGAGTTAAACGAATCCTTAATAGCCATCGCTACTAGGTCTTTGATGTAAGCTTTCTCATTGGGATGATTCACCCGCTGTGGGTCGTATCCGTTGGCAGTAGAGCTTCCAGATTGTTTTTTTTTAATTCATAAGCTTCCCCTGATAATCAGCCTTCGTAGCTTCTTCCTTTGGCCTTTTAGGTTTGAGCATTGAAGGTCCACTTTTGCCCCTGCTTTTCAGCTGATTGCTCTTAAATCCTTTCTTCAGAGAATCAACCACCTGATCTGTTGTTGATTTGGTATTCTGGACGCTTTTGTTTTTGGAGAACTTTTGAGCTAGTACTCATGAATAAGTGTTTTTAGCTCTGAAATTTCTTCTTTCATCTGTTTGATATCCTCAGCGCTTGTTGCCTTCGGCTCCATGACGGAAGGCTTTACTTGTACAGTATTTGCTGGATTAAAAGATGGTGTTATTCCTTTCTAGCTCAGTTGTATGCATCACATCTTCGTTTATGGTATCAAGCCTTTTGGATTTATTCTTTATTTTTTCTACATACATTTAAATGTGATAAGTTAATTCATATTAATCGGAAGGACGAAGGTTCAAGCCCTCCTTCTAGCGTCAAAAATGTTAGTCATAAAAATGGTTAACATCCTAAAATAAACTACGGTAGCCAAATTATGAAAGCAAATGCTTTCTTATTAGATTTATCGTTACGGATTGTTCCGCAAGGAACGAATTTTTACCCTTCGATACCCTTGAAAGCCTTTCTTTGGGGTAAGTGGAAATATCTGGTTTTCAGCTTTCGAGTTATCGAAGACAGATGAGGCTAATGTCGCTTATATCAGGTCTAACTGAAGCCTTACGCAACATTAAATCTCATTCTCCTTTCGGAGGACCAGTAATTCTATTGGGGAAGACTCTGTCCTAGGATTTAGTAAATAAAGAATCTTATACCACGGAACCCATTAAGGAATGGATAATTTGGTTATATCTTTCAGGGGAAGTCGGGTTCCTTCAGTGGCAATTCCCCCTACACCTTTCGGATAAGGCTTCACCGCTCTTGGTCCTAAATATGTCATATATCCTCATGGGTTTCGCATCATTGTTTCAGAAAAGGATAAGAAATTGAAAGTTAAAATCATGTGCAATTGACTATTAAATAAATTAATAACCAAAATGATTAAGTCTCTTCTCTTAAAATTGAACCTCATAGGTTGCGATTCTCAGTTATCTTTCTTTTATTATAAGTTGTCAAATAAGATTACAGAAAAAGAGAAATTCCCAAGTTGATTTTGAAATTAACACTACGTAATCGTAGATACATATTTTGGAATGAGACCACTTGTCCTGATTTTGGATCCCTGGAGTCGGTGCGGGTTGACCTCCTCTCGCCCGGTAGGCTTTGTCAAGATGCTCAGACCCGAGAGCTCAGCAAAGACGCCTTTGCCGGTAATCGGCTTTATGCTTATGGTACCTCCGAAGAGTATCTTTCGGAAAGCGGACTTGATTGCTGCTGGAGGCATGTGTTTATGCAGGCTTCCGACTTTTGGTAACAATTTATCCTTATGTGAATCATCCTTCGACGTGATGAGCTTTCTTGTTGAATACGAGAGTATTTTTTGATGAATATTTCTTCGGGTTCCTTCTCTTTCGAATTGTTATATGCCCTTCAGTATTACCGAGAGAGGCTTTTCTTTGTTATTCCGGATGCCTCCTTGCTTTTGATGACCCTTCATGCCATTCTTCTTTTCACCTTTTGCTTGGTAACGACACTCTTTTCAACTACAGTATGAATCTTCCAGTTTCTCTAGAAGTCTTTATTTTAATTAATTTTTGAAGGATCTTGTTTCTCCTGCTTTCTTTAGAAGTCTCCTTCCGTATTTTGGTCTTCTTTCACCCTGTCTTCTTTAGGAAATATTTTTGGTGTGCGTGTGTGTGTATATATATGTGTGTGTGTGTGATCGTTCCGGAGCATCCCTGTTTTGTAGCACACATACTCTACCGTGAGCTACACTAATCAAAATCCAACAATATTTTGTAGATGTTCAATCCACATATATATTATCATCTATCCAAAATTTGAGCTTGCTCCGACATTCGTAGAATAATATATTTGATTTTTAAATTTAATGGTTCAAATAAATGTCTGAACGATGAATAATTGAACTAAGATTTTGAAAATGTTACAAATGTCGGAATAAACTCAATTTTTTTATAGATGATAATATATGTGAATTGAATATCAACAAATTTTTGTTGGATTTAGGTTAGGGTTGCTGTAAAACAGGAGTGCCGCGGAATGCCCGTTACATACATACATACATACATACATATATATATATGTATATATACATATACATATACATATATATATGGCGAGCGTTCACTATATGTGTATATATATATATACATACATACATACACACATATATATATGGGGCAGGTTCAATGGCATCCCAAATAGTGAGCATCCCTTTAGCCTACCACTTTTCCACCACACATTTCGTCCCTCTCTTCTTCCACTCATTCTCTCACCTCCCACTCACTTCCATTCACTTTTTTTTAAATATAAATGAATGACTGAAATTGGGGTGCAAATGGAGGCTGAAATTTAGGGGGCTCCCTGATCCTATCCCTATATATAAGGAGTAAGGAGGGTTCTGGGGTACCCCTATTTTGTAGCACCCCATTTGCATCTCAATACGAGCCACTCGTTCATATTTAAATAATTGAGTGGGGGGAGTTAGAAGGAGGAGAGAGAAACAAAGATGTGGTGGAAATCAGATGGCTAAATAAAGGGTTGCTGCACTATTTGGGGTGCTTTTGATATCTCTCTCTCTCTCTCTCTCTCTATATATATATATATATATATATATATATATATATGTATGTATATGTGTGTGTGTGTGTGTGTGTTCTAATGGAGAGAAAGAAGCAAGAAGGGGACACATGATTTAATTCTAAGACTTCTTTCAACAACTTTTAGACTTTCTAGTGTGCATAAAATCATTTCTAGCCGAAAAGTCGTTGTTTTATTAAGGGTTTACATTACTCATATTGTTTTTAAATTTTCCGAAGTACCCAAATATTTTGGTCATAGCTTTGATGACAGAGAAGTTTATGCTACTTAAGTGATTATATATGATTTGATCAAGGCAGCATTTATTGACACCTCTCAAATTGCCTTATTCACCCCGTTATCTTCTTTAAGAAATTTGTATACCACATTAAACCTTTTCACCCTCAATAATTCCACAAAAATTCTTGTTTCGTTCTTTTTCCAAGTAAAGGAATACACTCTTCAATTTCCCTCCTCTCTTTTGAATAATCAATGATTTGGTATAATTTTGTTAAGCTCAAAATAATAATAATAATCACTGTTTCAGATCCTGAAAATATTGCCGTGGATTTCGTTCGAGATCTCGTTTTGGGTTTCCTCCGAAACGCACAACAAATCTCATTGTAAATCTCGCTTCAAATACATTGTCTGAGATATTGCGATATCTAACGATATATCGTTCGAGACGAGATATTGAAATATCGACCGAGATTTTGGTTTTTCAAATTAAAATTTAAACACATGCTTAAATCAAAACAATAATAAAAAAACTCAGATCTAACCACGATAATTTCCTGCTATTTTATATTTTGCATGTTAAATGACCACATCGTATATTCATATATATTCTACAATGCTCATGATTTCCATATTATTTTTTTATATGCATGCTACTTATGAAATTTTGTATTTTATATTATACTTATGTTGAACTATTTTTTTTTTTTTTTTGATTTTTTTTTATGTTCTATGTCTAACAATTATTCATGTTCATGGATCGTAAGTTGTAATCACTAATCTATTTTTATTGTGTTATTTTTTTCATGTTTAGAATATTGTGATTTATGAATAAGAATGTTCTTTCCTAAATTAAGAACAATGAAGTGATCTTGCAATTCAAGTTCAAAAAACTGTTTTTGTAATATTATGCATAATAATCACTGTGTAAGAATATCAGTTTTTAACATATCATATATTCTGAAATTGTTCCGATATAAGCTTTCAGACCCGATATGGAAATCCGAGGCAAACCCCCCAAGTTAGACTCATCTCATCGAAAATCTCCCTCGATACAAGATCGTCTCTAAAATTCCCAAGATGAAACGCGATCGATATCCGAGTTTTAAAACCTTGATGATGATGATGAGGATACTAATGAAAAGGAGGTCCAACTGGAAAATTGTTAGATGTTTGTTTTTTACATTTGGCCTGTTTTAAATACAACATATTTGCTACTAATTTAAAATTAGAACTGTTGTTAGTATATTAATTTGTTTTTAAAGCCTAATGGAAATATGTCATGATGTTCCTAATTAATATAGTTATATCTTATAAATTTATTTGCTTGTGTTCTTGTTTAGGATTAGAGTTTTTTATTTTAGTTGTTTAAAATGAACATGTTTGGTAGGGACAAAAATGTAGCAAATATGTGTATTTAAACCTGGGCACGCAAGGCCATTTTCTCGGGATGTTCATAGAACATAGCATTTGATTAATTGCAGGAGAGGAAAAGAAAGATGGTTTCCGCTGCATTTGGAGAAGACGGGGCAGGTGGCCGTGCTTCGAAGCTCACTGTTGAAGATCTCAAGTACTTGTTTATGGCATAAATTTGTCAGCCTCATCAGGTTGCATCCAAATTTTGTGTTCCGTACGTCTCTATATTGAGCTATATAGTTATGGGCTGAAGATCATAACATGTAGGCATATTTACCATTTAATGTAAGAAGTAGTCTGTAGGGTTTGTTTGCTATTGGTAAAAATCTGTGAGTTATTTGATGTATATAGTTGTAAAAGAGGGCAAATTTTGGAGTATACGATATCGCATTCCTTATGTTGAAAAAATATTAATTAAAAAAAAAGGTAAACTTATGGGCGCTCTTCTGTAATAGATGTGTAGAATATCTGCATTTTTGAAAAACCATATGTAAACAAAATACGAAGGGAAGACTAAAGGCGCAGTTTGAAAGTCTATTTAGGCAAAATTTAGACATATTTGGTGATATAAAGAAATCTCAATCATTATATTGCCTTTAGAATTTGTCTTTCTACGCAAAGACAAAAATTCCGTATCTTTTGTGCCATCGTTTTCTTTTATGACTAGGAGCCCTGCGTAAGGAGTGTTGAAGATCCCTAGCATTATATATATAAGCTAACGTTCGGTTGCATCCCAAAAATGAAGCATTCTAAATGCCCTTTAATTTCCGTTTCTCATTTATATTGAAGAAAATAAGTAAGGAAATGTGTGGTGAAAAATAGGAAAGACAATGAGGTGCTCCATTATTTTTGATGTCATTGAACCTGCCATATATATATATATATATATATATATATATATATATATACATGGAAATTCTACATGGACACAAAATTTTGACATAAAATTAAACACAATAAATCTCAAACATTAGATTCCCATAAATTCAATTCTTCACATAAAGACAAATAAATCTAATGGTCCACATTTTGACATTTTGTGTTCCAAAAGCCGCTCCCATATATGCATGGGAGCGACTATATGAACACAAAATTTTAACATAAATCAAGAGAATTTGTTTTTATGTGAGGGGTGCAAATCATGGGGTAATCCTATGGTTTAGATTTTGTGTCCTTCATTTCGAGTCAAATCTTTGTGTCCAAATGGACTTTCATATATATATATATATATATATATATATATATATATATATATATATATATATATATAGTCGGTTATTTGGACACAAAATTAAATACAAAGAGAGAGACACAAAACCTCTACCGTTGGATTTGTTTGTCTTTATGTGGAGAGTGTAATTCATGGGAGGATACAATAATTGAGATTTATTGTATGCAATTTTTTGTGTGTGTGTGTGTGTGTGTGTGTGTGTGTGTGTGTGTGTGTGTGTGTGTATATATATATATATATGTAATGTCCCGCATTTTTATCGGTTTATATTTGAATATTTAAATCAGTTTAAATATTGAATTCTTAATATAAGTAGATTTAAATATTAATTAAAACGGAGTTGAACGTATAAAAATATATATTAAATATAATCGAGCTCATAACGACGTTGCAGTTCGTAATTTAACGTTCTGAACTTCAACTGAGTGTACAGAAACCAGTTTAAATCGGATTTCTGCAGAACAAGAAATATTGGAATCTGTTGAACTGTATCTTTCTGACAGAAGTGAAATATTGAGATTTCGTCGTATAGATTGCAAGATATGTCAAAATCAAATATTCAGAAAGTCGCTATGAAATCGTATATCGACCATAACGATTTATTTGAAATAATTGTTTATCGGTCTCAAGTTTAGACAAGGTTCTTTTGAGACGTAGTGATAATTTAATTTTTAGAATTTTACTGTAATTTTTAATTAATTAAATAAGCAACTTTTTATTTGGAGTATTTCGCACCCTATATCGATATTGTGGGGTTTCACAATATAAGTTGATCTACCGGTATTATTATATTTTTGGGATCGTGACGAATTTCTCGTCACAACGATATATTTAATTTTGTCGATAGCGGTCCTTAAATGTAAAATTATATGTAGCACGGTACCCTATAATCTAATGTATACACTACCTTTTCAAATAACAAACCTTGTACAACATTGCCATTTTAGGATCACATTAACCTTTGAATCCTTTGACTATTAACAAATATGTTAGTAAAATTTATAAAATTTAACCATGGAAGCGGGAAAAAAAAAAAAGTGGAGTTTACCACTTGTGAGTATGACCTGCACTGTTTTCTGTGAGACAAGGTTAAATTGGACATTGGGACATTTTATAGTTTCAAGGAGCTAGCAAAACACGATGGCACACTCATTCACAGTAAATCGTGAACAGTAAGAGCTAAGAAGAGATTTAATAAGAGTACGGTGTACTCGTGATAAGCCTATTCGTGAGGTGCATGGCTAGGAAGAAAAAACCGTGGTCTATGATATACATTGAAAAGACCCTGACCTTATTCTGGTTCCTTTTACACGAACACAATCTTCTTCTTTTATATATATACACACACACAATACCTTAATCTCTAAGTTAAACTGCATGTATGTTCACATCGTGTAGACTACCTATTTTCTACAAAGCTATGTCGGAGACAAATCAAGATTTTCAGCCTATCCCCTCTCATTTATGACTTGCCGTGTTTCATCAAATCAACAGCAGACCTGGGTACTTAGTGTTTCACGCCATCTTCAAACCGTGCACGCCAAGGTTCCCAAACCGTGGTGGCCAAGTTGTTATGGTTATAAATAACTGCTGCAGGTTCACTTCTTTGGCCTCATAACAAAACAAACCCACACCATCTCATCACTCCTCCGTTCTCCCTCATCTTCTAATACTACTTATCTCATTCAAAACTTCTAAATAAACGTGTATACGTTATAATGGTTCGTCGTTCTAGTTAGTGGTGGACGGAGTTAATGGGGTTGCGCCAAGAATATTGGAAAGGTGGCAAGAATGTGTACCGTAAGGAGGTGGATATAAAGAGCTGGAGCGTTTCACTGCTGTGAAGGAGGATGTGGGCGACGGGTCTTCATGCTGGAAGCAAGTGAGTTGTGGGTTTAAACTCTTGTATAGAAACAAAACGTGAGTGTTGTTGGACGTGAACAAACGTAGAGGGCATGCGATGGAAGGAAGATGCGTTGATGAAGGGAAACAGGATGAAAACGTGGAGGTCCCTGTACACATGAGTTTTGTACATGGGGTGGAAACGTGAAAACATAGTGAAGCAAGGCGCAAACTTTTTCTGAGTTCGGTGATGGTTGGATGTAGGAATAAGGGAGGGTCACGGTTATTCATATGAAGGGGCGTTGGTTTTGGGAATTTGAAGGTGGCGATAGGGTGTATGATGGAAGTGTTACGACCCTTAAAGTCACGGTAATGATAGCTGGAAGTAGGAGGATTAAGAGGTGATTAAAGGATGGATTAAAGGGGGTTTTAAGGAACGAAGTGTGAAACACTGGAAGGGGTTACGTGGTTGAACAGTAAGGGTTGCGAGAAGCTTTCATGAGCGTTCAGTATCATGAAATCCATTTAAATAAAGCTTTCAGGGGGATGGTCGCGAGAAGCTTTCAGGAGCGGGTTGGTTTCCAGATAATCGAAGTGGAGTAAGCAGTACTCGACCTTAACAACTTCAACAGTAAGCAAGATAAGAAGGGGTCCCGTATACAGCTAAGATGTTCTGAATGATGTCATTAATCAGATTGATTAATCGACCTAATGATGAATTGGATGGCGATCACGTTAAAATCATAGCAATGAGTTCTTCCTTGTAGAACTGATATAGCGGAGGACAAAGTTGATGGAATCTCGTGATAAAAATCAAATGACTGTTTGATTTTAAACGAAACTAAAGCAGAACCATCAGCGGCGAAACAAGGTGAGTAAATTCACTAACTCGGTTTTATTTAAAATATTTTAATTATATTTTAAATATTGGTTGAATGCTGTGTGATGGTTGATTAGGTAAATTACAGTTAAATTGGTTGAATTTTATATATCGTTGCATATATGTATACACACATCATTGGTTGGACTGATTCCATTGATTATAATATTTCCTGGTATGGAATCAGTGTTAATTTTTGACTAACATCGGTGGATGCAAGAAACCGGTTGGAGGAATCCAACCGGATTCCTCAATATTTATATGTACTGTTTGTTTATATAGATGCACTGTTTGAACCCAAATGACTTTTGAAACTTTGTGTTGATATTAGCGTTGAATGGAAATCCAAACGTTATTTTGATTAAATCAATAAATGATATCGATTAAGAAAGTGGCAACAACCAACCAAAAATGTATCATTTGTTTTAACCGCTATTGTTTTACCAAAATCCCACCGTGTGCGAAGCACGTGTTTTATCATACTTACTAAATGATTTGGTAAAATGGATTCTTATATCAATAAGATTAATAAATAAGTAGGCGGAGATTAACTTGATGAGTAATAACAAGAATTTATTGTTTTAAGAACAATTAAATGAGATATTTACAAGTAGATCATGGTTGATTTCATATTAAGTAAGATTAGTTAGAATCGATTATTGTTTAGTAAAAGAGATTTTTAGAAATGAATTATTATTCGATACAAGTGAAATTATTTGGATTTATAAGTGTTATTTATTCAAAATGGAAAACTTTGTTAGTATTGATTAGTGGGTTAATCATGGCTAAATATTTACCAAGCAAACCGTTTTGATCAATAATTGGTTATTTAATTAAATTAGATTGGGTTGATTAATCTAATGTAATAAATTAACGAATAGTTGATTTAGTTTAAATAAGATATTAAAGTATAAGGGATTTGTCTAAAGAAGACAAAGCGAAGAGGAATGTTTAATAAGAGATGTCAATATTTTTGTAACAGAAGGAGATGTTAAGATTTTGTAACATAAAGAGATGTCAAGATTTTGTAACATAAAGAGATGTCAAGACTTTTGTAACGAAAAGAGATATCAAGATTTTTGTAACGGTAAGAGATGTCAAAGATCAGTATAAGGTGGAATATAGCAGCGTATTTCAAGTATTTGAAGTATAACGTTAAATTAACGCTGTTGGCTAAGCTTAAGCGTGATTTTTTCTTATATAGCACTACGCCCAAGGGAATAGAAACAGTTGGTTTGAAATCCACTTATTCTAAAGTAATAAGTAACGGCGTTTGTCCAAAGAAATATAAGAACAAATGTTAAATAGAAAGTGGCCGTGGTTGTGTGATGTTTAGTTGTACATTTGAATGAATGTTTATTTTACTTCGATAGTTAAATAACCGACTATCGAAGTGTTTTGACCCTCGTTGTCAATACAGAGAGACCGGTTGGATATATTATCCGAAACCACTCCGTATAGGCATAAGCGCTGCGAATTTGATTATGCTGAAGAAAATTGAAGACAGAGTAAAATGCAAGGGTCATCCTGTTTCAGAATGGTGGTTTCTGTTTGTCCCGTCCCAGGACAACTTGTATGGACGAATGTCTGACAAAGTATTCCTAACGGATCACAGAAGACGATCTTTTCAAGGTATTACGTCTGGTGGCGGAGAAATTCGTTTCTCTTAGCTTTTATACCCGTAATATTTTTGGAAAGTTCAACTAGTGATTTGACGGGTTTGACGATGTGGCATTCAAAGTGTATGGTGGCCAGATGTTCTAAAAGGTAGACGTAGCCTCAAGCTTCACAACCGGGAAATGACAAAAATCGGGCAGGCAACATGGCTATGTGGGTCGCTCCCATTAGGGTGTATAATCACCTATCTAGAGAAATTCTTTTTGTTTCTAAATCTATCGATTCTGCCCATTCGGGAACGGTGGTTTGAGTCCAACCGTTGGTGATATACATTCGATACACTCAAGCGAAATGAGTGGTCGGTCATGTGTGGGCCGGGTTACAAGATGTTCTTGTTGAACCCAGGTGTATTTGCCTCTAGAGATACATCATCGGAAGGTGGTCCCATACCTTGTCATAGTTGGAATCCAATCTCCAATAAGCGCCCTGCGGTTTTTGATTTTATACTATGTATGTAGAGCGTGAGATGCAAGCGTTCTGCTATTTGGTTATTTACTTGATTAGACATTATTATAATATCACTGGATTTTGATATCAAAATATTTTGGGTTATAGTAAGGTAAAAACCGTCCGTGTTTATGTGTGGGCTGGTCTTACTATTATCCTTTTTGTTTCAAAAAGGATTTTCAAAGTTAAGCCATATGGTTGGAATTTACTCACACCGGTCCCATGACTGACCCAGAGTTTATTTTGTTTGTTTTCCCTAAACTCTTGGGTGCCCAAATTTGTACGGGCAGTCAAGTGTTTCAGGCTTTTACAGATACGTTTGAAGGAGCTAAAAGCAGAAGGCTTCACCGTTAGTAGTTAGAGACTATTTCCGCTGTGATATGATGTATTGTACTCTGATAATGGTATGTATATACAATACAGTTTTGTATTTCAAGGTTATGTTATATAATATATTTTATTCGTTCCGCTGTGAGATTCGTGTTTACTCTGATTATGCTCAGTTGTGTTCTTCTTCTTCTTCTTCTATTCTATTAGTTCTATCTTTTCTATCTCACCCTCTAATTTCTTTCTATTAATGGTCCGGTGTTTTCGATGTCTGAACAGTCGACGCTGGGTTTTGTGTCGATTTTCGGAGTCGAAAACCCCGGTTTGTTACAGTGGTATCAGAGCATAAGGTTAAGTGATTACCTTGGCTCTGTGGCGTGACTCAATAGAGATGGAGTTAGTAATACTCTAGATTGAGTTTGAGTGTGTATATATGAGCGCGTATTTGTAGATTTGATATAAAATTGTTTTATATTGTGTTGATTGATCTGTTGAGTGGTATATGAATTCCAGATCGACGCGTTTAGCTGACGAGGTCGATAGGGATTTATAAACGCTTGGATAGAGAATTTCGACATAGTATTGTTTTGAAAGAGAGTAAATGAGATAATTTTACTCGAAATATATTTTGATATAAAGAAAACATATATATTGGAATTATCTAATATATATTGAATGTGTTGGGTGAACTTATGATCGAATAAGATTTATAATTGGATTGGTTATATAAATAACCAATCGAAATATTTTATATATATAATATGTAAAATCAGATATACTGAATCTGAAATTTAAACCAGAATTGGAATAAAAAAAAATCCGATACATGAAAATGTTTGTAAATGGATTTGAATTAAACATATGGAATTTTAAGATCCTGGGGGAATTTTGAGATATTATTCAAGTTTCGAAAAGATATTTTTGAAGTAATTTCAAATAAAAGTATTTGAATATGAGTTTTGAAAGTGATATAGTATTGAACTCACTTTGATCACTGGAGAATAAATTCCGATGGTGATCCGGACATCATCGGTGTTCATTTTCGAATTCTAAGTGACGGATTACTACCGAAG
The DNA here is from genome assembly GCA_030737875.1 of Allium sativum. Classification (NCBI taxonomy): domain Eukaryota; kingdom Viridiplantae; phylum Streptophyta; class Magnoliopsida; order Asparagales; family Amaryllidaceae; genus Allium; species Allium sativum. The sequence goes on from CM060910.1 coordinate 109,143,649, forward strand.
ATTTTGTTTTGAATTGTTTTGAGAAAATAAGTTGTTCGAAAATTCAAATATGTCTGAATTGTTATGTTATGAATATATTTATTATTTCAAACTAATTTGAAATAAAAACCCCAGGAATTTGAATTCTGAAATTTAAAATTTACTTATGAAGTAAATAAACAACGAATTTAAATAAGTCAAATAAAATTTGAGTTGAATTGAAGCCAAGTAAGTGGAAATCGTATTGGAATGAGGATTTGACTTGGCAAAGTAGTTGAGTTGTGAATTGAGATTGGGAAGGGAACTAAACTTGGTTGGGAAATTTGATTATTTGGAATTGGAATTGAACTGGAGTTTGAAAAAGAAATTTGAGTTGGGATTATTGATTTAGAATAAACTGACTGGAGATCAGTTGGAGATGCATTTGGGTATGCTGAATGGATTACAAATGGAAACGAGAAAGTTGGATGCCCGATAAAGGGAGAAGGCCAGAGTGGCGTGTGGTAATAGTACCGAATGAACCGTGCAGCAGAGAGGCTGATGAAATTCTCTGAAAATTAAAGTGTTAGAAAATTTTCAGAATTTTGAAAATTTTCGTTACAAAGAAGGGAACGAATATTTTTGATCAGTTCAGTTGGAACTGAAATTATGAAGTAAACCAAAAAGAAATTTTAACATGTTTACAACAGAAATTGTAGCATTTTTCCTACCTTAGCAATTTCGAGGACGAAATTATTTTAAGGGGGAAGGAATGTAATGTCCCGCATTTTTATCGGTTTATATTTGAATATTTAAATCAGTTTAAATATTGAATTCTTAATATAAGTAGATTTAAATATTAATTAAAACGGAGTTGAACGTATAAAAATATATATTAAATATAATCGAGCTCATAACGACGTTGCAGTTCGTAATTTAACGTTCTGAACTTCAACTGAGTGTACAGAAACCAGTTTAAATCGGATTTCTGCAGAACAAGAAATATTGGAATCTGTTGAACTGTAGCTTTCTGACAGAAGTGAAATATTGAGATTTCGTCGTATAGATTGCAAGATATGTCAAAATCAAATATTCAGAAAGTCGCTATGAAATCGTATATCGACCATAACGATTTATTTGAAATAATTGTTTATCGGTCTCAAGTTTAGACAAGGTTCTTTTGAGACGTAGTGATAATTTAATTTTTAGAATTTTACTGTAATTTTTAATTAATTAAATAAGCAACTTTTTATTTGGAGTATTTCGCACCCTATATCGATATTGTGGGGTTTCACAATATAAGTTGATCTACCGGTATTATTATATTTTTGGGATCGTGACGAATTTCTCGTCACAACGATATATTTAATTTTGTCGATAGCGGTCCTTAAATGTAAAATTATATGTAGCACGGTACCCTATAATCTAATGTATACACTACCTTTTCAAATAACAAACCTTGTACAACATTGCCATTTTAGGATCACATTAACCTTTGAATCCTTTGACTATTAACAAATATGTTAGTAAAATTTATAAAATTTAACCATGGAAGCGGGAAAAAAAAAAAAGTGGAGTTTACCACTTGTGAGTATGACCTGCACTGTTTTCTGTGAGACAAGGTTAAATTGGACATTGGGACATTTTATAGTTTCAAGGAGCTAGCAAAACACGATGGCACACTCATTCACAGTAAATCGTGAACAGTAAGAGCTAAGAAGAGATTTAATAAGAGTACGGTGTACTCGTGATAAGCCTATTCGTGAGGTGCATGGCTAGGAAGAAAAAACCGTGGTCTATGATATACATTGAAAAGACCCTGACCTTATTCTGGTTCCTTTTACACGAACACAATCTTCTTCTTTTATATATATATACACACACAATACCTTAATCTCTAAGTTAAACTGCATGTATGTTCACATCGTGTAGACTACCTATTTTCTACAAAGCTATGTCGGAGACAAATCAAGATTTTCAGCCTATCCCCTCTCATTTATGACTTGCCGTGTTTCATCAAATCAACAGCAGACCTGGGTACTTAGTGTTTCACGCCATCTTCAAACCGTGCACGCCAAGGTTCCCAAACCGTGGTGGCCAAGTTGTTATGGTTATAAATAACTGCTGCAGGTTCACTTCTTTGGCCTCATAACAAAACAAACCCACACCATCTCATCACTCCTCCGTTCTCCCTCATCTTCTAATACTACTTATCTCATTCAAAACTTCTAAATAAACGTGTATACGTTATAATGGTTCGTCGTTCTAGTTAGTGGTGGACGGAGTTAATGGGGTTGCGCCAAGAATATTGGAAAGGTGGCAAGAATGTGTACCGTAAGGAGGTGGATATAAAGAGCTGGAGCGTTTCACTGCTGTGAAGGAGGATGTGGGCGACGGGTCTTCATGCTGGAAGCAAGTGAGTTGTGGGTTTAAACTCTTGTATAGAAACAAAACGTGAGTGTTGTTGGACGTGAACAAACGTAGAGGGCATGCGATGGAAGGAAGATGCGTTGATGAAGGGAAACAGGATGAAAACGTGGAGGTCCCTGTACACATGAGTTTTGTACATGGGGTGGAAACGTGAAAACATAGTGAAGCAAGGCGCAAACTTTTTCTAAGTTCGGTGATGGTTGGATGTAGGAATAAGGGAGGGTCACGGTTATTCATATGAAGGGGCGTTGGTTTTGGGAATTTGAAGGTGGCGATAGGGTGTATGATGGAAGTGTTACGACCCTTAAAGTCACGGTAATGATAGCTGGAAGTAGGAGGATTAAGAGGTGATTAAAGGATGGATTAAAGGGGGTTTTAAGGAACGAAGTGTGAAACACTGGAAGGGGTTACGTGGTTGAACAGTAAGGGTTGCGAGAAGCTTTCATGAGCGTTCAGTATCATGAAATCCATTTAAATAAAGCTTTCAGGGGGATGGTCGCGAGAAGCTTTCAGGAGCGGGTTGGTTTCCAGATAATCGAAGTGGAGTAAGCAGTACTCGACCTTAACAACTTCAACAGTAAGCAAGATAAGAAGGGGTCCCGTATACAGCTAAGATGTTCTGAATGATGTCATTAATCAGATTGATTAATCGACCTAATGATGAATTGGATGGCGATCACGTTAAAATCATAGCAATGAGTTCTTCCTTGTAGAACTGATATAGCGGAGGACAAAGTTGATGGAATCTCGTGATAAAAATCAAATGACTGTTTGATTTTAAACGAAACTAAAGCAGAACCATCAGCGGCGAAACAAGGTGAGTAAATTCACTAACTCGGTTTTATTTAAAATATTTTAATTATATTTTAAATATTGGTTGAATGCTGTGTGATGGTTGATTAGGTAAATTACAGTTAAATTGGTTGAATTTTATATATCGTTGCATATATGTATACACACATCATTGGTTGGACTGATTCCATTGATTATAATATTTCCTGGTATGGAATCAGTGTTAATTTTTGACTAACATCGGTGGATGCAAGAAACCGGTTGGAGGAATCCAACCGGATTCCTCAATATTTATATGTACTGTTTGTTTATATAGATGCACTGTTTGAACCCAAATGACTTTTGAAACTTTGTGTTGATATTAGCGTTGAATGGAAATCCAAACGTTATTTTGATTAAATCAATAAATGATATCGATTAAGAAAGTGGCAACAACCAACCAAAAATGTATCATTTGTTTTAACCGCTATTGTTTTACCAAAATCCCACCGTGTGCGAAGCACGTGTTTTATCATACTTACTAAATGATTTGGTAAAATGGATTCTTATATCAATAAGATTAATAAATAAGTAGGCGGAGATTAACTTGATGAGTAATAACAAGAATTTATTGTTTTAAGAACAATTAAATGAGATATTTACAAGTAGATCATGGTTGATTTCATATTAAGTAAGATTAGTTAGAATCGATTATTGTTTAGTAAAAGAGATTTTTAGAAATGAATTATTATTCGATACAAGTGAAATTATTTGGATTTATAAGTGTTATTTATTCAAAATGGAAAACTTTGTTAGTATTGATTAGTGGGTTAATCATGGCTAAATATTTACCAAGCAAACCGTTTTGATCAATAATTGGTTATTTAATTAAATTAGATTGGGTTGATTAATCTAATGTAATAAATTAACGAATAGTTGATTTAGTTTAAATAAGATATTAAAGTATAAGGGATTTGTCTAAAGAAGACAAAGCGAAGAGGAATGTTTAATAAGAGATGTCAATATTTTTGTAACAGAAGGAGATGTTAAGATTTTGTAACATAAAGAGATGTCAAGATTTTGTAACATAAAGAGATGTCAAGACTTTTGTAACGAAAAGAGATATCAAGATTTTTGTAACGGTAAGAGATGTCAAAGATCAGTATAAGGTGGAATATAGCAGCGTATTTCAAGTATTTGAAGTATAACGTTAAATTAACGCTGTTGGCTAAGCTTAAGCGTGATTTTTTCTTATATAGCACTACGCCCAAGGGAATAGAAACAGTTGGTTTGAAATCCACTTATTCTAAAGTAATAAGTAACGGCGTTTGTCCAAAGAAATATAAGAACAAATGTTAAATAGAAAGTGGCCGTGGTTGTGTGATGTTTAGTTGTACATTTGAATGAATGTTTATTTTACTTCGATAGTTAAATAACCGACTATCGAAGTGTTTTGACCCTCGTTGTCAATACAGAGAGACCGGTTGGATATATTATCCGAAACCACTCCGTATAGGCATAAGCGCTGCGAATTTGATTATGCTGAAGAAAATTGAAGACAGAGTAAAATGCAAGGGTCATCCTGTTTCAGAATGGTGGTTTCTGTTTGTCCCGTCCCAGGACAACTTGTATGGACGAATGTCTGACAAAGTATTCCTAACGGATCACAGAAGACGATCTTTTCAAGGTATTACGTCTGGTGGCGGAGAAATTCGTTTCTCTTAGCTTTTATACCCGTAATATTTTTGGAAAGTTCAACTAGTGATTTGACGGGTTTGACGATGTGGCATTCAAAGTGTATGGTGGCCAGATGTTCTAAAAGGTAGACGTAGCCTCAAGCTTCACAACCGGGAAATGACAAAAATCGGGCAGGCAACATGGCTATGTGGGTCGCTCCCATTAGGGTGTATAATCACCTATCTAGAGAAATTCCTTTTGTTTCTAAATCTATCGATTCTGCCCATTCGGGAACGGTGGTTTGAGTCCAACCGTTGGTGATATACATTCGATACACTCAAGCGAAATGAGTGGTCGGTCATGTGTGGGCCGGGTTACAAGATGTTCTTGTTGAACCCAGGTGTATTTGCCTCTAGAGATACATCATCGGAAGGTGGTCCCATACCTTGTCATAGTTGGAATCCAATCTCCAATAAGCGCCCTGCGGTTTTTGATTTTATACTATGTATGTAGAGCGTGAGATGCAAGCGTTCTGCTATTTGGTTATTTACTTGATTAGACATTATTATAATATCACTGGATTTTGATATCAAAATATTTTGGGTTATAGTAAGGTAAAAACCGTCCGTGTTTATGTGTGGGCTGGTCTTACTATTATCCTTTTTGTTTCAAAAAGGATTTTCAAAGTTAAGCCATATGGTTGGAATTTACTCACACCGGTCCCATGACTGACCCAGAGTTTATTTTGTTTGTTTTCCCTAAACTCTTGGGTGCCCAAATTTGTACGGGCAGTCAAGTGTTTCAGGCTTTTACAGATACGTTTGAAGGAGCTAAAAGAAGAAGGCTTCACCGTTAGTAGTTAGAGACTATTTCCGCTGTGATATGATGTATTGTACTCTGATAATGGTATGTATATACAATACAGTTTTGTATTTCAAGGTTATGTTATATAATATATTTTATTCGTTCCGCTGTGAGATTCGTGTTTACTCTGATTATGCTCAGTTGTGTTCTTCTTCTTCTTCTTCTATTCTATTAGTTCTATCTTTTCTATCTCACCCTCTAATTTCTTTCTATTAATGGTCCGGTGTTTTCGATGTCTGAACAGTCGACGCTGGGTTTTGTGTCGATTTTCGGAGTCGAAAACCCCGGTTTGTTACAATATATATATATATATATATATATATATATATATAGGGAGAGTTCCGCTACACCTCTTATATTGCACGTGAACCCTCCCCCTGAATCTCAGTCATTCATTTCCCCACTGATTCTCTCTCTTAGTGGAAAGAGAGAGAATGAGTGGGGAATGAATGATTGAGATTCAGGGGGAGGGTTCACGTGCAATATAAGAGGTGTAGCGGAACGTTGTTATATATATATATATATATATATATATATATATATATATGCAGTGTTCCTTGGTGCCCTTATTTTGTAGCACTCCTTTAGCGCCCCTACCGGTTCATGAGCTACGGTAATGCAAATTCAACAAGAATTTGCATGTTCAATCCACATATATATTGTCATCTATCCAAAATTTGAGTTCGTTCCGACATTCGTAACATTTTCAAAATCTAAAATCAATTATTCATCATTCAAACATTTATTCAAACCGTTAAATTTAAACATCGAATATATTATTTTACGAATGTTGGAACGAGCTCAAATTTTGGGTAGATGATAATATATGTGGATTAGACAAATTTTGGTTGAATTTGGATTACCGTAGCTCATGAAACGGTAAGGTTGCTAAAGGGGTGCTACAAAACATGGGTTCGTCGGAACGCTCCTATATATATAAGGAGTGTTCCGGACACCCCTGTTTTGTAGCACCACTACTCGTTCATGAGCTACACTAATCCAAATCCAACAAGAATTTATAGATTTTCAATCCACATATATATTAATCATATATTCAAAATTTGAGCCGGTTCCGACATTTGTAACATCTTCAAAATCTTAGCTCAATTATTCACTGTTTAAACATTTAATCGAACAGTTAAATTTAAACATCAAATATATTATTCTACGAATGTCGGAATGAACTCAAATTTTGGATAGTAGTATATATGTGGATTGAACATCTATAAATTCTTGTTGTATTTTGGATTAGTGTAGCTCACAAATGAGTAGAGGTGTTAAAGAGGTGCTACAAAACAGGGATACCCCGGAACGCTCTATATATATATATATATATATATATATATATATATATATATATATAGCACTTAGATGTAACACTATAAGTCTTAGATAATGTATACTGGAAAGTTTGTTTAAATATAATACGATGACATAAAATTAAGCACAAAAATCTCAATAATTAGAGCTTTTTCTTGAATTTCACTTTTCACATAGACAATCGATTTCAATGGTCCATAACTCATGTCTTTAATTTTATGTTTAGTATTGTGTTTCAGTACCGACTGTCATATATAATATACTACATGTCGAATTGTGCACTTAGGTTTTAAATCTTTAATCTTTTACATCAATGTTGAAATGCTAAGTCGTTAGGACGGTAGTGTTGATAATATATTTTGCTTCAACAATATACACAAATTTATATAAATAAAAATAGCATAAGAACCACAACCTCAAGTGGGATTATGGCCAGAAAGGCGATGACTTTGGATTTTGAGACATCAAATTTTCTACTTGAAAGATATTACACTTTTATTCTGAAAGAACGGAAAACAAAAAAAACAATGGAAGGAAAAATATTAATTAAAGAAACAAGTCTTAATGTTGTTGCTTCTCCTCTCTTATCAATTTGAGGAGGACAAGCTTTGTTGAAAATACTGGTTGAAGGACATTAAATCTAAGTTACGATGATAGACAAAATGCGAATTACAAGTGAGATTATCTTTGTGAATTATACAAGAAGCTAGTTTTGATAAATTTTACATTACATGAAATTTTGTTACAATTAGGATTGTTCTTTAGTAAAAAAAAGAAAAACCTTTATCCTCAATTTGTATTTTCTTCAAGGTTGGTTGGTTCTTATGTCTATTTTTTGGGGGCTTTCGCACACCTACTACTGTGAATAAAAGAAGAAACCAAGCTTTTAGCGTCGGCGCTCCATATCTTCTATGTATTCCTTATTTCTCCGCAGCAGTCAATTCAGTATTTTAAAAATTTAATATATATAAGTCGAGCTCATGATGTCGAAGCCACCAACAAATGCGCAACCATTCACACTTCGCTTTTTACGGGCTCGGGTCATATTTGTTCATTTCATAATCTTTTAAATACTGCAAAGTCAAATATACCGATTTCCAGTCCCGTCAAATAATGCACGTTAAGGTGATAATATCCAAGCCTTCAAATCATTTTATTGATTTTCCACTTCACTATTTCATTGTCAAAATACTCGATCTTTTAAACAAAGGAACGTCATGTGTTAATATAATTATTAGATTATAAGAATTACAAGTGTACAATGGTTTGTTTCGCAAAATATTGTATATTAGTATGGTTATTGCTGAATCACGATTGCATGACATTGCAATATTAATCAAACCACAAATCTTTTGTCCTTTATCAAAGCAACACTTGAATGTTATTAAATGATGACCAAAACATTAAAACATGAAAAATACAAAATCAAACATAGTCACACAATTATTACTTTAATATTGATATAATTTTAGCATATGCTGTCAAGGGCGCTGGTGAGAGCCGATTACTCCTTTTTTTTTTTTTTTTTTTTTTTTTTTTTTACAACTTTAACATTCAATTTTATATAATAGCACTTGCTTATGCTCTTGTTAATGACACTGCTTGAGCGTCGAACTTTTTGGTATAACTTTTTTTTGTTGTTGTTTAATTCAAATACATTCATGCAGAACTATCTGGTTATATTTATTTATTATAGATCCTTGTATTTTAAGAAATTCAATATTTTAACCATTATTCTTTATCTGTTTTGGAATAACAGAAGTAATCAATTAGTAAATAATAATAGTTCTTCTTTATATTTAAGAATAAAGTTATTCTTTAATTTCCCACTTCGTTGAAATTTGGCTTTGCTAGTTCTTTTATTTTTTATTGCTTTAACCATTTGAAGTTTATTTTAAAATAATTTCTTAATCAAACACAATATAGTTAACTATATAAATTGAAATATATACTATTCACTAACATTATTGTAATTTTTTTAGAATTATACAGCATATAATTTGAAGGAACTAGGCCAGCATGCAGTGGAAGAAATGGATGAATTTCATTTTTAATCATTTTTTTTAAATCTTTAATGGACTTATGAAGTCTAAAATTATTTAGAAATTTACTAAATTTGGTTTAAATCATGTATTTTATCCAGATTTACGAATTGTAGTTTGAGAATTACTTAATTTTAGTTTTTCATACATGCGCACATACATACATACACACACACACATGCGCGCGCGCGCGCGCACACACACACACACACACACACACACACACACACACACACACACATATATATATATATATATATATATATATGTGTGTGTGTGTGTGTGTGTGCAGGGCCGGCCCTGGCCTAGTGCGAGCCGTGCGACCGCACAGGGCCCATTAGGTCAGGGGGCCCAAAAAAAACTGTATTTTCTTTACTAGAGCTGCTTTTTCTTTTCAGGATGCGTGTACTTGTTAGTAATTTATCTATGCAAAAGTAGATATGATTGTATGCTTTGTTGACATCAATAAATATATTAAAATGGAGATTTGGCTTGTGTGGACCTCTAGTTGACAGATTGAAAATATGGGTAAAAACTTTATGAATTTGCTGAAACACACAGTTTTCTCAATGGAGATGAACAGTAGAAAAAGCATATTTTCACTTAAGTTCAATTTCATAAAATAAAAAAATTAAGGACCTAAAATTTTGGGCTCGCACTAGGCCCATAAATACTCAGGACCGGCCCTGTGTGTGTGTGTGTCATACACACATACACTTATATATGTATATGTATACATATACACGCACATATATTATATACATATATACACATAGATATGTGTTTGCATGTGTAACATAACAACCCATCCAGAGTATATCATGTCCGAATATAGATGTTGACATTTACATCGCAAGAAACACATTAGCTCATTTTGTATGTACTGTATGCTGTCAAATATATGCATGAACACATGATTATAAATTTCACATGATTATTTTTGAATATGTATATGTATGTTTATGCATATATAAAATTATGTTTTCTCATTAAAATATTACATAAAATATTTATCTATTTATGTAACTATATATTGTACCATAAATAACAATAAGATATATAGTTACAAAGAAAAACAAGTATATATATTGTGTGTTGAGTACCTTAAGTTGAATAAAGCGACGAACACGAACAAGTATTAACTTCCACGTACTGATGACTTTCTCGATCCGGTGCATGGTGTTAAGACATTTTCTTAGTTGGATCTTGCGATGAGATTTCATCAGTCGCAAGTGGCAAGGGAGAGTGTGTCAATTACGATATCTCAGACGCTGTCTTGTTTATTTGAGTGATTGATTATGCCGTTTGGGTTAACAAACGCACCGACATACTTAAGAATCTTATAAACCTTTTTTCCAGAGATCAGCTTAATAAGTTTGTGCTTGTATTAATCGATGATATTTTCATCTACTTACGAACGAAGGACAAATAAGAAACATTTTTGATGATTGTGCTTGAGATGTTGAACGAACACTAGCTAATACAAAGTTTTCTAGGTGTTACTTCTAAAGAGAAGTGATGTTCTTAGGTCATGTTATGTATGAGCAGGATATCTCCATAGATCCTATAAAGGTCGCGATAGTTGATGATTGGACTATAACCAAGGGTGCTACGAATGCGAGGAATTTCTTAGGACTGACCGAATATTATTGGAGATTAATCTAGGATTTCTCCAAAGAAGCAACATTGTTGACTCAGAGCATACGTTCATAAGTCTAAAGGAGAGGTTGACGTGTGCTTCGGTGTTAGTTATTCCTTGTGAGAACGAAAAGTGATGGTACACGTTGATGCTTATAGTACCGAGTGATGGTACACGTTGATACTTATAGCACCGAGTGATGGGTAAAGTTGTCGCATATGCCAGTTGACAGCCAAAATCCCATGAGAAAATATATCCCACCCATGATTGGAAATCGACAACGATTGTGTTTGCATTGAAGATGCGGAGGAACTATCTCTTAGAAGAGAGGTTCAATTGTTCATCGAGCATAAATCATTAAAGTGTATCTTTTTTGCAAAGGATCTTAACCTTCACCAGCAGCGATGGTTAGACTTTCTTTCCTTTTATGATTTCAATATTGCTAATAGATGATTAACATAGAAATGTTTTTATTTTATGCTCTTATATTTTATCTTTTGTAAATAAATAAATGATACTTTGGGTACTTTTGTGTGTTTTTACAGGATGTCAAGAAATGCCTCCTTCGTTTCAAATTAAAGGCCAACTACAGATAAAAAGCTACTTCCCCGTATTAAAGCCATCTCAATTACAAAAGACGTTGTAGTTCACTGGTCATTGCATAGAAATTTGTACTGAGAGACCTGAGTTCGATCCCCGTCGAGCTCACTTTTTGCCAAAGAACGGAACGCGTTCACACTGCCCCTTTTGCTATGAAGAATATATTAATTAGTGTCATATTATATGTATACATATCCATGTGTATGTATGATATTCACTAATAGACATTTCAGGAGTAGTCATGGAAATCAATTCAGAACATTCATTTTTCAATTTCCAATTAGAAGAATTTCTGATTGATTTATTGCCAAGAAAAGATCAAAGATTTCATCCTTTGTTGCGTTTGGAGTTTGATGAGTATCCTTGTTGAGAATAATTAATCGCATGCAATCTAATTACCAATCAACTAGCTATACGAAGGATTTGGAAGATATTCACTAAGATATGCATCAGATATTCTTAAAAGAATTATTTCCAAACAAGCCTAGTCAAGGAAGGCAAGAGATATGATATTACTTCTTGAGAAAAGAGACCCATTTATTCATATACTTAATTAGGATTTTTCCTATCTCCTCTATAAATATACGTTGTAACCATTGTAAGAGATTCATTTTCGTCTGTATTCTCTTTCAGTTTTAATAAAGCTCTTCTTCGTTTAGTTTATTTGCTTTACTTTCATAACAATTTGTGATCTACTCAATTAGTTTTGGTAGACAGAAATTGTTATTGTTATTTCTATTGCTTATTAGTGATTAGTCGTCTGATTAGTTTCAACGACAATCCTAATTTACTTTTTGTTGTTCTTCTTATTCTGCACTTTATTTTCTGCATTGTTGTTCTTGTTTTGCCATTTACTTTCTTTGGTGATTAATCGTTGATTAGATTCAACGATAATCCTGCGTTCATAATTTCAATTTATTTTTATTTCAACAAAATTTCCAGGCTTCGTCTAACACGTCCAAGAATAAATAAATAATAATTTTTAATTACACCTCCCTGTGTTCGACCTGTATGCTACACACCTGTACGCTTGCAGTATTTAATTTAAAATTCGCGCTTTTCTGATTCATAGATTAGCGACGATCAAGTTTTTGGCGCCGTTGCCGGGGAGGTAATAATTGAATTTTATTATTTATTTAATTTCTGATTCGTGTTAGTTTCTTTTCTTTTTGTTTGATTTTGTAAAAAAAATCTTGCCAAATTTTCTTTTATTTTCCTATTGTTTTCTTGTAGATATATATAGATAAAAATATTGATTAGTTGATTGTGTATCACATATTGTATCATAATCTCTAAGACAAGGAAAAAAAATCTTGCCACTTTTTCTTTTAATTTTCCTTCTTTTTTTCATTTATTTCTTTCCTTTTTTTTATTTTGCATTTCTTCCAATCTAATTCCTTCAAGAAGAAAAAAATATATACAAAAAAAGAAAGTTGCTAATTTTTCTTCAATTTCTTTCCATCTTTCTACCACCTTGCTGATTTTCACATTTTTCTTTTCCCTTTCCTTTTCTTTTTATTTGTTTCCATCTTTTGTCTACAACTTTCTAAAAAAAAAAACTTTTGCAATTTCTTCTCTGTCTACTTTGATTTCTTTCTTGTTTTTGTCTGCTTTTATTTCTTTCCTCAATTTCTTCTACCCTTCCTCTCTACTCAAAAAACCTTGCTTTTTTTCTTATTTCCTTCCTCTTTTAATTTTTTTTCCTTTTTTGTTTGGGTTTTTGCCATTCATTTCTTTCCCTTTCTTCTTGTTCAAATTTTCATAAAAAAAAACTTGCATTCTTTATTTTATTTTATTTCTTTCCAATTGCATTTCTCATTCACCTCCTACAATCTCTCTTTCCATTTTTTTTCATTTATTTCTTTCCGGCTCTCTCCTTCATTGAAAAAAAACAACTTTCAATTTTCCTTTATTCTTTCCATCTTTCCACTTTCTTTCCAATCATCTACATTCTTTTTCTTTTTACAAATTTCAAAAAAAAAAAAAAAAAGATTCCTCTTTTGCAATTTTTTTTCCTTTCTTCTTTTGTCTTTCTTGTTCTCAATACATTTGATTTCTTTTCTTCTCTTACAAATTCCCTTTCTTTTCAAAAAAAATCCTCTTCTAATTTTACAACAATAAACAAAAGAAAAAAAAATTCTTTCTGTTTTTGTATTCTCTTTTATTGTTTTCCCTTCTCAATTTCTTTTCCAAATCTTTTACAATTACTTTCCTTCCTTCCTTTACAATTCTCTTTCTTTCCTAAAATCTCTCTTCCCTTTTTTTTGTCATTTGTTTCTTTCCTATTTGTCCACTTTTTCAACAATAAAAAAAAAGGGAAGGTCATAAAAAGATTCATTTTTTTTTTCAATTATTTTTCCCTGCTTCATTTCTTCCCTCTGATCAAATACCCCTTCCTCTCACATAATCTCATTTCACCACAGTTTTTTTTTTCAATCCACACTTCAGCACCATCTTCTCCAAAAAGTTATCTTTTTTTTATTAATTCCTTTGTTTCTTTTTCTTGTGCTTTTTTGTTATTCAATTCATTCAAAAAAAAAAAAAGAGTTTCGAACTAAGGACAAGGTGACTGGAGTTCAAGCAACAAATCAAGATTTCAGAAATCAAAAGAAATTGCAAATAGTGAGATTTCAATCATTGACGCTACTCATTTTTTCTGGATGGACTGCCACCCCACTGTAAAATTTCTTTAACTCTACAGGTGCCCTGTTGTAGTTGCTTAAAAATATATAGAAATTGCTTGTAAAATTCTTGTGCAGGGGCAGCGGCTTGCTATGTACAATTTTTAATTTATGCAATTACTCTATCTGATTGTTGTGAGTTGAAATTTCCATAACTACTGTCATCATTCTCATCGTTTCTCAACAATAAAATCTGATTAGATATTTCAAAATAATATAATTGAAAAGTGGTGCTTTGTGAAGTTGACTGTCTCGTATAATTGGATCGCGGATATATATTAGTTCAATTTATTGAACTTCTAGCAAAAGAGGTTGCATACTACCCGTAAAACATTGGTCGTATCCCTTAGTATTTATACTATACGTGAACGGCCATAAGACCCTCTTCCCCCTTCTAATTGAGTCAGTTAATTAACAGAGCACAACTTAGTATTTTATACTATTTTGATCTGGGAATAATTTCTGTCTTGCCGTGACTTCTTTAAAATGTTTGATTCAAAAAAATCATTGAGAGATATGTGGGATAATAATCGGAGTAGACGTCCTCTTGAAGAGTATGATTTTGAATTACAACTCATGAAACAAGATTTTCCAAAATTTCGTGAGCCTAATGTCAACAATTTTCAAAATTTTCCAACTGACCAACATTTTCAAAGTTATGATCGAAATGGCGACTTCAATTCAAATTTCAATAATTTCGATTATGGGCCACATCCATATCAAAATAGCTTTGAATCCCAATATACCTTTGATCAACATCAATACGGGGCTGTAAATCAATTCGAAAATAATTTTGGATATGAAAATGATTTTCAAATCGATCAGAATCTTCAAAATAACAACGCATATCCACATCTTGAATATGACCAAAATTGCAGTTTTCCCTCAAATTTCTCCAGTTTTGGTTATGAACCTAATTTTCAAAATCAAAATGATTTCCAATATCATTTTTCTGAAAATTCAAACAACTACCACATTGGAAATAATATTGATTATGAAATTGATGTGGACTATAATTTTGAAAATCAAGAAATCCAAAACGAGAGCTCTCAAATAAATGATTCTGAAGAATATCACCTTAACATTCTTAGAGAGAGGGTAGAAAAGCAAGATAGACAGCTTGGTGAAAAAGATAGACAGCTTGATGAACTTCTTTGTTTAATGACGTCTTATAAAGAACAACTCGAGCAACAAAATCAAATTCAAACAAGTGATGAATCAGAAAATAATCCATTCTTTACTGATAGTGAAAATTTTCAGTTAACAACTTTCGAAATTGAGAATAACGATCTAAATGAAGTTGTTCAAAATTCAAGAAATGATCTGGACTTCGATTCTTTTCAGGAAAAAGATTTAAGTTTAGATTTTGATCTTCCTCTTCCATGCTGTGAGAAACCTGAAATTCTAGGAATTGAACAGAATAAAAATGTTGAATTTTTCAATTCAAATTTGGAAATGGATTTTAACGAACATGAATTCTTTGGATTGTACGGGGATGAGTTGCCAAATGAGGAAGAAGTGGATTCATGTCACGAGTTCAAAAATTTTAACTTTGAGAAAATTTCAAACGAACTTGAAATTGTCAATGTCGAAAATACGTTGTCAATTAATGATGAGAAATGTGATCACATAGTCTTGAACAACACTCAGATTTTAAATTTCACTGAATTTATATACGATCACAAATTTTTGAAAAATTACACTGACAAATTTGTTGAACACATGAACTATTTTTGGAATGTTAGCCTTGTTGAAAAACTTCATGTTAGGACGACCCTGGATATTTATCTCCTGGACTATAAATCTAGGTTTAAAGATGATATGGTTTTCAAAAACTCTTGCTTGTTAGAAAACATGCCTAGACACAGCGGGAATGAGATTCATAGGGCAAGAACCAAGTGTGGGGGAAAAAGTTGGTGGCATTCATTGCATCGCAAACACATATATCACTGTATATATGATCAATTCCTACATATAGTTAGACTGCATTTCATTCTTCAAATCATTTTGCATCTAATCCATCTATGGATTTTATCATTCAAATTTAGGAAATGTTTACAGTGTGGACACTGTCTCAATCTAGTGTGGGGGGAGTCTGCATTGCATTCTTTTGATTTTTCTTTAATTTTTCATGTAGGACCATCATACATTTTATATCGTAGTAACATACCATATTTTTTTTTTTGGAAAATACGACTCATTTTCAATTGATACAACAAAATAAGTTTACAATTTTTAGCCAGTTGATAGTATTTTTTTCTCTCAACTTAGATCGAATAAGAAATATAATGAAAAGTTTAATTTTGAGGGATAATAGTGTAACCGGTACATAGGGAGATTCTTAGGTGATGGTCATGAAATCTATTCCATATTGTAGACTTTGTTTAAATAAGTGGAGGACTTAAAATACTTATAATGGCTTGTCAAACCTTTAAAACTAAGTTGTGCTAAGTTGAATTCGCGTAACTCTCTTTTTGTGCTTATAAATTCAATAATAATAATAGTAATCCAAGGGTATCCAACATTGCTTGTATATCGAGCGTTGGTGTGCAAACCCGCCGAGCTCTATCTGACATGTTGTTGACAAAGTCAGCGTTGGAATATCTTGGTCTCATTTTATGAGATTGGACACCTAAGGATTACCGACACGTTGTTGACAAAGTCAAAGTCGGCCTGCACAATCCGCCAAGCTCTTTACCCACTCTCCGTTAGTCCGCGAGGCAGTGCATGGGTGGTAAACCTTGGTCTTCTAAGTTAGTTGTATGTACTTAATCATAAATTTTAAAATTTTATAGAATAAAGAATAAGCGATGATGCCCAAACACTTCTTGACCTTATTGATTTGACTAGCCATACATGAGAAAATTAGAATACCACTTTACAAACTGTGCCAAGCAAACTAAGAATCTATTTCATGGCTGCACTATGTTATCGACCGAACTAACTGGCCAACTGGAATTTAACATTTGAAAACTTGATTTATATTGAAAATTTGTGACAAGTTGAGGTATCTAAAATAAAATCAACTGATTAGAAATTATTAACTTAATTTGTTGTACCACTGCCCTGAAATAAGTCGTGTTTTCATTTTTATTTGCATATGTCCATTGCATTCATGTAGTTTCATTAGAATCATAGCATACTGCATTTGGATTTTGTGGGTAGTATCCGCTGAAAACCCTCACGAGACACCACTCGTCCTACTAGGGACACCTAGAGGTTTAACAGCTTGTTGCATACGCTCAATGCAATCGTGTTTCCTATGAAAGTGCGACCTATCTAGTTAGTTTTTCATTTTCTTTTTACTCGAGGACGAGTAAATGATAAGTGTGGGGGTATTTGATTAACATAGAAATGTGTTTATTTTATGCTCTTATATTTTATCTTTTGTAAATAAATAAATGATACTTTGGGTACTTTTGTGTGTTTTTACAGGATGTCAAGAAATGCCTCCTTCGTTTCAAATTAAAGGCCAACTACAGATAAAAAGCTACTTCCCCGTATTAAAGCCATCTCAATTACAAAAGACGTTGTAGATCACTGGTAATTGCATAGAAATTTGTACTGAGAGACCTGAGTTCGATCCCCGTCGAGCTCACTTTTTGCCAAAGAACGGAACGCGTTCACACTGCCCCTTTTGCTATGAAGAATATATTAATTAGTGTCATATTATATATATACATATCAATGTGTATGTATGATATTCACTAATAGACATTTCAGGAGTAGTCATGGAAATCAATTCAGAACATTCATTTTTCAATTTCCAATTAGAAGAATTTCTGATTGATTTATTGCCAAGAAAAGATCAAAGATTTCATCCTTTGTTGCCTTTGGAGTTTGATGAGTATCCTTGTTGGGAATAATTAATCGCATGCAATCTAATTACCAATCAACTAGCTATACGAAGGATTTGGAAGATATTCACCAAGATATGCATCATATATTCTTAAAAGAATTATTTCCAAACAAGCCTAGTCAAGGAAGGCAAGAGATATGATATTACTTCTTGAGAAAAGAGACCCATTTATTCATAGACTTAATTAGGATTTTTCCTATCTCCTCTATAAATATACGTTGTAACCATTGTAAGAGATTCATTTTCGTCTGTACTCTCTTTCAGTTTTAATAAAGCTCTTCTTCGTTTAGTTTATTTGCTTTACTTTCATAACAATTTGTGATCTACTCAATTAGTTTTGGTAGACAGAAATTGTTATTGTTATTTCTATTGCTTATTAGTGATTAGTCGTCTGATTAGTTTCAACGACAATCCTAATTTACTTTTTGTTGTTCTTCTTATTTTGCACTTTATTTTCTGCATTGTTGTTCTTGTTTTGCCATTTACTTTCTTTGATGATTAATCGTTGATTAGATTCAACGATAATCCTACGTTCATAATTTCAATTTGTTTTTATTTCAACAAAATTTCCAGGCTTCGTCTAACACGCCCAAGAATAAATAAATAATAATTTTTAATTACACCTCCCTGTGTTCGACCTGTATGCTACACACCTGTACGCTTGCAGTATTTAATTTAAAATTCGCGCTTTTCTGATTCATAGATTAGCGACGATCAATAGACAGGAAAAATGTAATGCAATGGCTAATGCCTTGAGTATGCGACATGTCAGCTTAGGACCTATGTTCCTAGAGTAAAAGCAGCTCAAGTATATCACTAGTTATAATTTTCGGCCTAGATGTGAGTTAGAATCGGAAACATTGGCACGTTTGATAATCATACCCACTCTGCTTGAGCAGATTTAACCAGAAGTGTGATCCCAAGCTAGCAGATATCATCGCTAAGATAGTAGCTGGAGTGGAGCTTGAGGATATGAAATCATACAGACTCAACCGAGTTGGTTGGCTCTATAAAGATGGGAGAGTGTCATCACTAAAGTTTGAGAATACATCCTGGAAGTAATAAGATGTGCAAAGATATAAGGAACACCTATTATTTGGAAGGAATGAGTAAAGACATGAGAACATTCATCTTAAAGTGTATGAACTATCAACTGGTCAAAGCTAAGCAGGAAAAATCCTAATGGTTTGTTGCAACCGCTAGAAGTTACCGAGTGGAAATGGAAACAACTATCAATGGATTTCATTGATGGTTTGATAAAGACTAAAGTAGGGTATGGTAGCATTTGGGTCATTGTCAATCGATTGACCAAGAGTGTCGGATATATACCTGTTAAGTAAGTAGAACAGTAATCAGACTGGCCGATTTGTATATGAAACGGATTGTGTGATTTCATGGAGTGTCTAATGGTATTGTAAACGATTGGGACTTGTTGCTCACTAATGGGTTTTAGAATACCTTACAGGAAGTCTTAGGGTCTAAGCTGTACGTCAACACTGCTTATCACCCTAAATCTGATGGATAAACCCAAAGAGTGATCTGCACCTTGGAAGATCTCCTACAAGCTTTCATACTAGACTTTAAAGATTCGTGGGATGATAACCCGCATCTTATTGAACTTGCATACAATAATAGTTATCAGTCTAGCATTGGTATGACACAAAATGAAGCTTTATATGGTAGATCGCGCAATGATCCTTTATGTTAGTGAGAAGTGGACAAGAAACTAATACTTGGGTCGGATATGGTTAGGTAGACCTCAGAAACGATTAAAATCATCTAGTAACGGATGAAAGCTTCTTAGGATCGACATAAAAGTTGCGCCAATAAGGAACATAGAGAGTTGAACTTCCCAGCTAGGGATTTGATGTTTGCTAAGAGTTCTCCCTTGAGAAATGTGATTCAATTTGGCAGGAAGGTAAGTTGGCGCCGATGTTTATTGGTCCTTTTCTGATTCTCAAGCAGATTGGAACTTAGCTTATGGAGTCAGCTTACCTCAGAAGATGGCGGGAGTGCACAATATGTTCCATGTTTCTCACTTAAGGAAGTTTGTGCATTACTCAAATATGACCATCACATTGCATCAATTAGATGATATCGAAATGGAACTGGAAGCTTTAGGGACTCACAAGCCCATTCTATCAAAGAGCATGATATGTAACGACTTAGGAGGAAGGCGGTGAGGCTCATAAAGGACCAATGGAGATGAAAATAAGGGCGGGAGACCGAGAAGAGTATGTGAGGACGTCATATATAGAACTCTGTAACGACCCAGGGATTTTCGACCCTAAAAATCGACATAATATACCATGTCGACTATTCTGACACCGAAAACACCGGATCATTAATAGATAGAAGTTAGAGGGTGAGAAATAGAAAGAAAGAAAATTAGAATAGAAGAAGAAGAAGACAACTGAATTGAATCTGAGTAAACACGAATCTCACAGTGGAACGAATAATATATATTATATAACATAACCTTTGAAATACAAACTTAAATCTGTATATACATACCATTTCAGAGTACAACTCATAACATCACAGCAGAAATAAACTCTGTATATAACTAATGTTGAAGCCTCCTGCTCCATGCTCCTCCAGGTATATCTGAAAAAATCCCGACTACTTGACTGCCCGTATAAATTTGGGCACCCAAGAGTTTAGGGTAAAACAAAACAAAATAAACTCTGGGTCAGTCATGGGACTGGTGTGAGTAAACTCCAATCATTCAGTTTAACTTTTCAAAAGAAAAGATAATCGTAAGACCGATCCACACATAAACACGGATGGTTTTTACCTTACGATAACCCAAAACATTTTTGAAATCAATAATAGTCTGATATTATAATAGTGTCTAATCACAAGTAAATAGCAATTTAGCAGAACGCTTGCATCTCACGCTCTACATACATAATATACAATCAAAACCACAGGCGCTTATTGGAGATTGGATTCCGACTATGACAAGGTATGGAACCACCTGCCGATAGTGTATTTCTAGAGAGGAATACACTGGGTTCAACAAGAACGTCTTGCAACCCGGCCACACATGACCGACCACTCATTTCTCTTGAGTGTATCAAATATATTGTCACCTACGGTTGCTAGCAACATAACCGTTCCCGGAAGATACAGAAGTGAAAAGAAGTAACAAATATGAATATTCTATAGATGGTGAAAATACATCCAAATGGGAGCAACCCACATAGCCATGATGCCTGCCCGATTTTTGTCATTTCCCGGTTATTGAGGCTTGAGGTCATAACGTATCTTTTGGAACATCTGGCCGCCATTCACTTTGAATGCCACATCGTCATACCCGCCAAATCACAAATTGATTTCCCTAAAAATACCACGGGTATAAAGCTAAAAGAAACGAATTTCTCCGCACCAAACGTAAGTACGTTTGAAGAGATCAACTTACGTGATCCATTAGATTTACTCTGTCAGACATCCGTCCATACAACTTGTCCTAGAACTGGACAAACCGAAGGCACTATTCTGTTAACAGAACAATCCTTGCATAAACTCCGTCTTCAATTATCTTCATCATAGTTGATTCGCAACGCTAATTCCAATACGGAGTGGTTTTCATATAATAAATCTGATCCCGGTCTCTCTGTATTGAAAACGGAAATGGTCAAAAACTTTGATAGTTAGTGATTTAACTATCAAAGGAAAACATAAATACAAACAACGATCTTATCTCCAAATAGAAATTTATCGATCAATCATTCATCAACACTGGGCTCCTTAAATTAATTTACCAATGATTTATTCATTTCCCCAATTTCATGTTTCCCATATTTCTCCTAAATATTTCTCAAAATCCGTTTTGCCTCACATGATCCTTGGAAAACGTGTCATCTATTTTAATCTATTTATTTTCTATATTTAGGAAATATTTCTTTTAACATCGGGAATTAATTCCATGTCTTCACAACTCTTACTTTCTATATTTAGAAAATATACGTTATTAACATTGGGAAACATTTCCAATTATCATTTCTTAACTTCTTATTGTACCAAATCATTTCAATTTCTATACTTAGAAAACATCTCTGATTTACCTTGGAAACATTTGCAAAATCTTTTTATTTGGTTAATCCGATGTTATATAAAACTCTGTTACCATAACTCAATTACTTAATAATTTATTGATCGTATCACTAACCAATCTCGCCACCGAACCTTAATCATTTCTCAGCTAATCATGAAGTCAACCAAGTTGGGGTATAATTACCTCTCAGACCTTAACTGAACAACATTCTCAACTTCAAAATAGTCAAAGTTCACAATTTTAATCTGAACATGACTTACGCGACTCTCAGATTCAATTTAAGAATCCCCTTCCTTTACGGAAAATATTGATTATAACGATATCATTATAATCCTTGTTTCCAGAATGTTTAATTTCAAAATATAACTTAGATTAATTACTTTAAATAAACAATTAATTAATTAAATAAATAATAGATAGGTCTTGATAAAACTAGAAAGTAAATAGTACTTTCCTTAATTCAATATAATCGAACTTCAACTTATAACTCTCTTTCGAATGGTCTATATCCGATTAACATTCCAAATTTCGGAATAGACTTACCATTTCAGGTCAACACATTTACTTTTGAATTTATTACATCCAACATTTTCCATTTCCCCTTTGACACTATTCCAAGTTTCAAAGCGTTTGCTTTTAAAACCGTTATTCACTTTATAAAGTGAATATTGTTCCTTTTTTGAAAATTGGACCGTTATATCAATCAAGTCTTAAATTTTATTTATAAATACCATTGCAAGTTCAAATCATGTTTAATGAGTTATTCTATAATTCAAATTCATAATACATTTCATAAATTCCATTTAATTACATGCCAACTTCTGGTTAATTATATATTAGGTTTATAACTTGATCTCTATTATACATTTGAATATAATTTATTGGTTTTAAACCAAATGTTTATTATCTTGTAAATTTTTGAATTATTAAGCTTCTAAAAAGAAATTATTTTAATAACATTCGACATCGTCGAGTTCAAATTATAAATCCTTACGGATTTATTTAGTTCTATTCACATTTCGAACATCGAAATAATTTCACTGTTTTCCTTTGAAACAATTTCCCCCTTTTTATGTCATTCTTGAAATTACATTCCCAAAGTATTTCATAATAATTGTTTATCTCATTTATCAATATTGTATATAAATCGACCTACTCGTTTTTATAAAATTAAACGAGTTATTATATTCTAGCCCAATCGGACTTCAATTTCTATTTAAAATAGATTATCCGTTTTAAAAACCCCAATTTCTTTTCCAGTATAATCGAATATATTTCACGGTATTTTAATACCAAATATCTCAGGTTGGTGTTATTCAAACATCCTAAAACACACAATAATCAGCCATAGATTATTTGTCACATCATACAATGCAATATATGAAAAACACAATATAATTGTTAAGGAATCCAGTTGGATCCCTCCAACCTGTTTCCCTGCATCCACAGATGTTAATCAACATAAATAACTTAATTTCATGTCAATATGAAATTATTTATTCAGTATTTAACCAATGACTTCATATATATAACTATCAACCAATTTAATTGTAAATCATCCAAACAACCATCACACACAACATTCAATTATTTTTATCGAAATTAAATAACGTTTATAAAATTATAAAACTGGACAGAGTTAGTGAGTTTACTCACCTTGGTCATGAGCCATTGAAAACGATTAACGGTTCGCAGATCTGATCAGACATTTTATTTTGCCATAAATTTTAATGTGCTCTAAATAGCTCCAGACCAATTCCATTGTGTAGCCTAAGCTTCTACGATTCCAATGTGACAACCGATTCGTAAATCCGTCACCGTAAGAACAAGATATACCATTTATAAGTTAATACGCAAATTAAATTAAAATTAATTTTATTTAAGTTTCGTGCTTTACCTTTTTAATCCGGCCCAAATTATATCCTGACCTACTCACACATGTTTTCTCATCTGTTTCTAAAGATTCAAACTGCTCCTCCAATTGCCGAACATTTTGATCGTTACTGCTCCTTCACACCATAAATACCGCAACCTTATTTCCTTGTTTTTAAAAATAAATATCAAGTCCTATTGTAATGGACATCACTGCCACATAAAATGTCCCATACCCTTTCATATTTGCATGCATGTGTACATGCACTCACCATCTCCTGTACATAATGCCCCCACATTTCTTTTGTTTGGGCTTTAACGTTATAAAGCCGACCCATAATCCACCGTACACGATTTAACATGCTTCTGCAAAGAAGCATAACCCAAGCGCCATTATTCCCTTTTACTCTTTTTTTTTCTACGGACCTAGACCAACAAGCCCATTTGCTTTCGTATAAATCCAGACCTGCGAAGCGATGAAATAAGGGTATTCATCTACCCCAAAACTTCGGTTGCTCCTTCCACAATATCTCAAACTCCATTAAATAGAAACGACATTTACTTCGACTTCTATTCCTCCAGTCCTTCATTAAATCTAACGCAAAAGGCACCCCTCAACTGCGCAGCAAATCTTCTCCCTACCCATACCATCAACGTCGAGCTCGAAGTCACTAATCTCTTCCGTACTCAAGGCCGACCCCCACTGCCATGATCAGCATATCCTCAAGCTCTGACTCCCGATTCAAAATGCGTCGACCAGGTGAAACTTTGTTGGCCTGATTCAAAAGCTTGAGCTTGGAAGGGTGTAGGTGGAAACCGTCTTTATCATAGTAAAGCCAATTCTGGCTATAGCAGTTGTCAGTTTCATTTGCGTTTGAAACAGTTTGTTTTCTCTGTTTTCTGTTTTAGGTTAATACTCGAAAGACATTGAAAAGCTCTGTCTGTTTTTGAGGAAGATTAAAGAAATGAAGACCTAGGTCGTGTATTTATATGATGAAGTGGTTTGGCATCCACGGAATCGTAGGTAACTGTATATAATTAGGTAGGTCGGCTCTATGATTGGAGAATACATTACTGCTTCCTTTAGCGTGAAGTCTGGTAGGAGCGACAGTATTTTGATTTGATTCACATGTGGAGATTTAAGTGAAAAGAAGTAGTAGGCTAATAGTTTGATTGTAGCATGTACGTTGGCTTAGCTATTAAGGAATTGGGCTACATATCCTTATTACATCGCAACATGAAGTGATGGAAAACAACATGGGATTAGATGCAGTATAGGTATTTGATGCTATACCACAACATAATTGGCCTTTGACAGCGGTTGGGAAGGGTGTACACAGTATCCGACATGGGCATGCATGTGCCTTGGAAGCTAATTCTTAAAGCATGCGGAATTTCTCATATGATTGTTTGTAATGTGTTCGTGCCATCTTAGAGTTATTGTCATCTAAGTTATGTATATTGTTTACTTTATTATTATGTTATATTTTCCTTATAATCTTAATAGTTCTTATAGTATCAAAAGGATACAAGCTTTTAGATACTGTTGAATCCACCTAAGTCTCTAAATGCTCTCAGACTTATAAATAAAGCCTTAATCTGTCATAAACATAATGCTCAATTAAAGACATAGGAAGCATACGTGACAGTTTAAAACTTTAAACTAAACTAAAACTAAACTCTGTTGTTTATTTCAAGCACGACAAGCCAGATAAACCGAGAGCTGGAAAGCTCAAACATTAACAAAACCTTGCTTCTTGAGAAACCGGACGCAATCATCAAACATTTCTTCCACTCCTTTAAACCGAATTCCTAAACTCTACCGCTTTGATGTATTGAACACGTATGGCTTCACCCCATCATAAAAATTGTGGAAACTTGTTGGGATGTGTAATGATGGATAACGAGTAGAAATTCAGTGTGAATATATTATTAATGAGTCAGTATGAGGGAATTTGTTGCGTGAGAAAAGAAGTTAATAAGTAACAAAGTAGTACTGGAGACGTTGTACGTTTAGATGTAGGTGACAGTGTTCCTTTAATTTCCATGTGGGTAGCCTTCGAATTAGGAGGAGGTAGCAGAACAATTCCTTAGCGGTGAAGTAATATGCATATATATATATATTTATTAAGGGTATCCAACTGCGTAAATTTCGTTCATTTACGGACTGGTATTGACAGAAATAAAAATACAGTTATGACAAGCAGTGTGCCACGATCCCAAACAAATAATAAAATCGACAAGTTTGCTTATTCTGTGAAACCCCAAAATGCTAATATAGGGTGTAAAACACTTTAAATAAAAAGTTACTTATTTTCCAAATTAAAAATTTCAGAAAAATTCTAAAAATTAAATTATAACTATATCTAAGAAATCTCGTCCAAATTCGAAGCCAATATTTAATTAAAATTAAATATATCGTTTATGGTTTATAAATGATTCAATAGCGACTATGTGAAAATTTGATTTGGACATAACTTACAACCTATAATACGAAATCTCCATTTTCCTCTTCCACTAGAAAAATACTGTTCAATAGATTCAAAAGTTTCTTATTCCAAAGAAATCCGACTAATAACAGATCCTATACACTCAGTTGAATTTCAAATCGTAATATTACGAACTGCCGCGACGTTATGGGCTCGATTATAATTCAGATTATGATTAATATGTTTAGCTGTCGTTTTAAATAATATATTTGTTATTATAACACGAATATAATTCAATCAAATATCATATATTATTCCAATTACACAATATTGTTAATTTGACCATTTCTGACTATTTTAGAAATAACTATATTATCTTATTTATATTAATTTAAATATTCATAATATCGAATTCTAACCATTTAAATTATCCAACCATTATAATAAAATAATTAAATTAATTAGTTATTAAATCATTGAAATTACGGGACGTTACATTCCTTCCCCCTTAAAAGAATTTCGTCCCCGAAATTACTAAGGTAAAAAAATGCTATAATCTATATTAACTAAATTAAAAATCTTTTATTTTACACCTTGATTTCAGCTTCAACTAAATCAATTAATTTCAATTAAAATATTAATTCATTCCAACTAACGAATATTCCGAAAATTCTCAAAATTTACTAACACATGAAATTTTCTAGAAATTTCACAAGCATCTCCTTTGCCCTGCTTAATCGGTACAACTACAACTCGCCTCTCAGGCCTTCTCCAATTCATAAGAAAATCAAACAGCCAAGCGGCATGCCAAACAGTCTCATAAAAATCTCATATCCGATTAAAATATAAATTTGTATCTTTTTGTCGGGCATTCAGTTTTATCTCTTCCATTTGTTATCTCTTCAACGTATACAAATGTATCTCCAATTGATCTCCAATCAATTCATTCTCAGATCCAGTAATTCTCTACCACCAAAGCCAATTTCTATTTCAAACTCCAGTTCTAACCTTGATTCCAAATTCTTACTCAACAGATCCAATTCCATTCCAGATTATCTATAATCGCATCCAATTTTTATTTAACCTTGCCTAAGTTAAATTCTAACTTATTTATTCCTTTTACCATTTCAATCTTTTTAAATTCATATGTTAAATTTAATATTTCAGAATTCAAATTCCTGGGTTTTATTTCAAACTAGTTTGAATCCAAATATATTTATAATAGCAATTCAAAACATTCGAATTTTAAACAACTTGATTCCTCAAAACAGTTCAGAACAAAATCTTTTGGTAGTAATCCATCACTTAGAATCTCGAAAATGACACCGATGATGCAGCCGTCATCATTAGAATTATTTTCCCGCCATCAAAGTGAGTTCAATACTATATTATTTTAAAACTCATTTCCAAACACTTGCATTTTGAAATTAGTTCAAAATATCTTTCACACTACTTGGGAAAAATTTCCAAATTCTCTCAGGATTTTAAAATTCCCATATATTTAATCCAAATTTCATGAACAAACCTTTTCCGAATTCCAGAATTTTAATTCCAATTTTGGCTTATAATCAAATTTAATTAATCTGATTTTATATATCGCTTTCATAAGAATTTTGATTATTTATCTATAACCACTTTTATAATCTTATTCGACTATAAAAACAACCAACACATCCAATATATATTATAATATTCCCAATATATATATTTTCTTTATATGAAAATATAATTTGGGTAAAATTATTTCATTTACCCTCTTTCCAAAAACGTACTGTGTCGAATTACTCTATTCAAGAGTTTAGAAACACCTATCATAACAGTTTGCATTACTGTATCGACCAGAATTCATAAACTACTCGACAAACCAATCAACATAATATAAAAACAGTTTTTATATCAATTTAAAAATACGCTTTCTCGTATATATACACTCAACTCAACCTGGGGTATTACTAACCTTATCTTTATCGAGTTACGCCACAGAGCCAAGGTAATTACTTAACCTTCAGCTCTGATATCACTGTAACGACCCAGGGATTTTCGACCCTGAAAATCGACATAATATACTATGTCGACTATTCAGACATCGAAAACACCAGATCATTAATAGAAAGAAGTTAGAGGGTGAGAGAAAGAAAGAAAATTAGAATAGAAGAAGAAGAAGATAACCGAATTGAATCTGAGTAAACACGAATCTCACAGCGGAACGAATAAAATATATTATATAACATAACCTTTGAAATAAAAACTTATATCTGTATATACATACCATTTCAGAGTACAACTCATAACATCATAGCGGAAATAAACTCTGTATATAACTAATGTTGAAGCCTCCTGTTCTATGCTCCTCCAAGTATATCTGAAAAAATCCCGACTACTTGACTGCCCGTATAAATTTGGGCACCCAAGAGTTTAGGGTAAAACAAAACAAAATAAACTCTGGGTCAGTCATGGGACTGGTGTGAGTAAACTCCAATCATCCAGTTTAACTTTTCAAAATCCTTTTCAGAAGAAAATATAATCGTAAGACTGATCCACACATAAACACGGATGGTTTTTACCTTATGATAACGCAAAACATTTTTGAAATCAATAATAGTCTGATATATAATAGTGTCTAATCACAAGTAAATAGCAATTTAGCAGAACGCTTGCATCTCACGCTCTACATATATAATATACAATCAAAACCGCGGGCGCTTATTGGAGATTGGATTTCGACTATGACAAGGTATGGAACCACCTACTGATAGTGTATCTCTAGAGAGGAATACACTGGGTTCAACAAGAACATCTTGCAACCCGACCACACAAGACCGACCACTCATTTCTCTGGAGTGTATCGAATATATTGTCACCTACGGTTGCTAGCAACATAACCGTTCCCGGAAGATACAGAAGCAAAAAGAAGTAACAAATATAAATATTCTCTAGATGGTGACAATACATCCTAATGGGAGCGACCCACATAGCCATGCAGCCTGCCCGATTTTTGTCATTTCCCAGTTGTTGAGGCTTGAGGTCATAACGTATCTTTTGGAACATCTGGCCGCCATTCACTTTGAATGCCACATCATCATACCCGCCAAATCACAAATTGATTTCCCCAAAAATACCACGGGTATAAAGCTAAAAGAAACGAATTTCTCCTCTACCAAATGTAAGTACGTTTGAAGAGATCAACTTACGCGATCCATTAGATATACTCTGTCAGACATCCGTCCATACAAGTTGTCCTGGAACTGGACAAACCGAAGGTACTATTCTGTTAACAGAACAACCCTTGCATAAACTCCGTCTTCAATTTTCTTCATCATAGTTGATTCGCAATGCTAATGCCAATACATAGTGGTTTTCAGATAATAAATCTGATCCCGGTCTCTCCGTATTGAAAACGGAAATGGTCAAAAACTTTGATAGCCGGTGATTTAACTATCAAAGGAAAACATACATACAAACAACGATCTTATCTCCAAATAGAATTTTATCGATCAATCATTCATCAACACTGGGCTCCTTAAATTAATTTACCAATGATTTATTCATTTCCCCAATTTCATGTTTCCCATATTTCTCCTAAATATTTCTCAAAACCCGTTTTGCCTCACATGATCCTTGGAAAACGTGTCATCTATTTTAATCTATTTATTTTCTATATTTAGGAAATATTTCTTTTAACATCGGGAATTAATTCCATGTCTTCACAACTCTTACTTTATATATTTAGAAAATATACGTTATTAACATTGGGAAACATTTCCAATTATCATTTCTTAACTTCTCGTTGTACCAAATCATTTCAATTTTTATACTTAGAAAACATCTCTGATTTACCTTGGAAACGTTTGCAAAATCTTTTTATTTGGTTAATCCGATGTTATATAAAACTCTGTTACCATAACTCAATTACTTAATAATTTATTGATCGTATCACTAACCAATCTCGCCACCGAACCTTAATCATTTCTCAGCTAATCATGAAGTCAATCAAGTTGGGGTATAATTACCTCTCAGACCTTAACTGAACAACATTCTCAACTTCAAAATAGTCAAAGTTCACAATTTTAATCTGAACATGACTTACGCGACTCTCAGATTCAATTTAAGAATCCCCTTCCTTTACGGAAAATATTGATTATAACGATATCATTATAATCCTTGTTTCCGGAATGTTTAATTTCAAAATATAACTTAAATTAATTACTTTAAATAAACAATTAATTAAATAAATAATAGATAGGTCTTGAAAAAACTAGAAAGTAAATAGTACTTTCCTTAATTCAATATAATCGAACTTCAACTTATAACTCTCTTTCGAATGGTCTATATTCGATTAACATTCCAAACTTCGGAATAGACTTACCATTTCAGGTTAACACATTTACTTTTGAATTTATTACTTCCAACATTTTCCATTTCCCCTTTGACACTATTCCAAATTTCAAAGCGTTTGCTTTTAAAACCGTTATTCACTTTATAAAGTGAATATTGTTCCTTTTTAGAAAGTTGGACCGTTATATCAATCAAATCTTAAATTTTATTTATAAATACCATTACAAGTTCAAATCATGTTTAATGAGTTATTCTATAATTCATATTCATAGTACATTTCATAAATTCCATTTACATGCCAACTTCTGGTTAATTATATATTAAGTTTGTAACTTGATCTCTATTATACATTTGAATATAATATTTTGGTTTTAAACCAAATGTTCATTATCTTGTAAATGTCTGAATTATTAAGCTTCTAAAAAGAAATTATTTTAATAACATTCGACATCGTTGAATTCAAATTATACATCTTTACGGATTTATTTAGTTTTATTCACATTTCGAACATCGAAATAATTTCACCGTTTTCCTTTGAAACGATTTCCCCTTTTTTATATCATTCTTGAATTTACAATCCCAAAGTATTTCATAATAATTATTTATCTCATTTATCAATATTGTTTATAAATCGAACTACTCGTTTTTATAAAATTAATTGAGTTATTATATTCTAGCCCAATCGGACTTCAATTTCTATTTAAAATAGATTATCCCTTTTTAAAACCCCAATTTCTTTTCCAATATAATCGAATATATTTCATGGTATTTTAATACAAATTATCTCAGGTTGGTGTTATTCAAACATCCCAAAACACACAATAATTAGCCACAGATTATTTGTCACATCATACAATGCAATATATGAAAAACACAATATAATTGTTGAGGAATCCAGTTGGATCCCTCCAACCTGTTTCCCTGTATCCTCAGATGTTAATCAACATAAATAACATAATTTCATATCAATATGAAATTATTAATTCAGTATTTAACCAACGACTTCATGTATATAACTATTAACCAATTTAATTGTAAATCATCCAAACAACCATCACACACAACATTCAATTATTTTTATCGTGATTAAATAATGTTTATAAAATTATAAAACTGAACAGAGTTAGTGAGTTTACTCACCTTGGTCATGAGCCGTTGAAGACGATTAACGGTTCACAGATCTAATCAGACATTTTATTATGCCATAAATTTTATTGTGATCTAAATAGCTCCAGTCCTATTCCATTGTGTAGCCTAATCTCCTACGATTCCAATGTGACAACCGATTCGTAAATCCGTCACCGTAAGAACGAGATATACCATTTATAAGTTAATACGCAAATTAAATTAAAATTAATTTTATTTAAGTTTCGGGCTTTACCTTTTTAATCCGGTCCAAATTATATTCTGACCTACTCATATATGTTTTCTCATCTATTTCTAAAGATTCAAACTGCTCCTCCAATTGCCGAACATTTTGATCGTTACCGCTCCTTCACACCATAAATACCGCAAGCTTGTTTCCTTGTTTGTAAAAATAAATATTACGTCATATTGTAATGGCCATCACTGCCATTTAAAATGTCCCACACCCTTTCATATTTGCATGCATGTGTACATCCACTCACCATCTCCTATACATATTGCCCCCATGTTTCTTTTGTTTGGGCTTTAACGTTATAAAGCCGACTCATCAACCACCGTACACGAATGAACATGCTTCTGCAAAGAAGCATAACCCAAGCGCCATTATTCCCTTTTACTCTCTTTTTTCTACGGACCCAGACCAACAAGCCCATTTGCTTTCGTATAAACCCAGACCTACGAAGCGATGAAATATGGGTATTCATCTAACCCAAAACTTCGGCTGCTCCTTCCACAATACCTCAAACTCCAAGACATAGAAACGACATTTACTTCGACTTCTATTCCTCCAGCCCTTCATGAAATATAACGCAAAAGGAACCCCTCAACTGCGCAGCAAAACTTCTCCCTCCCCATACCATCAATGTCGAGCTCGAAGTCACTAATCTCTTCCGTACTCAAGGCCGACCCCCACTGCCATGATCAGCATATCCTCAAGCTCTGACTCCCGATTCAAGATGCGTCGACCAGGTGAAACTTTGTTGGCCTGATTCAAAAGCTTGATCTTGGAAGGGTAGGTGGAAACCGTCTTTATCATAGTAAAGCCAATTCTGGCTATAGCAGTTGTCAGTTTCATTTGCATTCGAAATAGTTTGTTTTCTCTGTTTTTTTAGTTTAATACTCGAAAGACATTGAAAAGCTCCGTCTTTTCTTGAGGAAGATTAAAGAAATGAAGACCTGGGTCGTGTATTTATATTATGAAGTGGTTTGGCATCCACGGAATCGTAGGTAACTGTATATAATTAGGTAGGTCGGCTCTATGATTGGAGAATACATTATTGCTTCCTTTAGCGTGAAGTATGGTAGGAGCGACAGTATTTTGATTTGATTCACATGTGGAGATTTAAGTGAAAAGAAGTAATAGGCTAATAATTTGATCGTAGCATGTAAGTTGGCTTAGCTATTAAGGAATTGGGCTACATATCCTTATTACGTCGCAACATGAAGTGATGGAAAAACAATAGGGGATTAGATGCAATATAGGTATTTGATGCTATACCACAACATAGTTGGCCTTTGAGAGCGGTTGGGAAGGGTGTACACAGTATCCGACATGGGCATGCATGTGCCTTGGAAGCTAATTCTTAAAGCATGCGGAATTTCTCATATGATTGTTTGTAATGTGTTCGTGCCATCTTAGAGTTATTGTCATCTAAGTTATATATATTATTTACTTTATTATTATGTTATATTTTCCTTATAATCTTGATAGTTGTTATAGTATCAAAAGGATACAAGCTTTTAAATACTGTTGAATCCACCTAATTCTCTAAATGCTCTCAGGCTTATAAATAAAGCCTTAATCTGTCATAAGCATAATGCTCAATTAAAGACACAGGAAGCATACGTGACAGTTTAAAGCTTTAAACTAAACTAAAACTAAACTCTGTTGTTTATTTCAAGCATGACAAGCTAGATAAACAGAGAGCTGGAAAGCTCAAACATTAACAAAACCTTGCTTCTTGAGAAACCGGATGCAATCATCAAACATTTCTTCCACTCCTTTAAACCGAATTCCTAAACTCTACAGCTTTGATGTATTGAACACGTATGGCTTCGCCCCGTCAGAAAAATTGTGGAAACTTGTTGGGATGTGTAATGATGGACAATGAGTAAAAATTCAGTGTGAATATATTATTAACGAGTCAGTATGACGGAATTTGTTGCGTGAGAAAATAAGTTAATAAGTAACAAAGTAGTACTGGAGACGCTGTACGTTTAGATGTAGGTGACAGTGTTCCTTTAATTTCCATGTGGGTAGCCTTCGAATTAGGAGGAGGTAGTTGAACAATTCATTAGCGGTGAAGTAATATGTGTATATATATTTATTAAGGGTATCCAGCTGCATAAAATTCATTCATTTATGGACTGGTATTGACAGAAATAAAAATACGGTTGTGACAAGCAGTGTGCCACGATCCCAAACATATAATAAAATCGAAAAGTTTGCTTATTCTGTGAAACCCCAAAATGTTGCTATAGGCTGTAAAACACTTAAATAAAAAATTTCTTATTTTCCAAATTAAAAATTTCAGAATAATTCTGAAAATTAAACTGTAACTATGTCTAAGAAATCTCATCCAAATTCGAAGCCAATAATTAATTAAAATTAAATATATCGTTTATGGTTTATAAATGATTCCATAGCGACTATTTAAAAATTTGATTTGGACATAACTTACAACCTATAATACGAAATTTCCATCTTTCTCTTCCACTAGAAAAATACTGTTCAATAGATTCAAATGTTTGTTGTTCCGAAGAAATCCGACTAATAACGGATCCTATACACTCAGTTGAAGTTCAAATCGTAATATTACGAACTACCACGACGTTATGGGCTCGATTATAATTCAGATTATAACTAATACATTCAACTGTCGTTTTAAATAATATATTCGTTATTATAACACGAATATAACTCAATCAAATATCATATATTATTCCAATTACACAATATTGTTAATTTAACCATTTCTGACTATTTCAGAAATAACTATATTATCTTATTTATATTAACTTAAATATTCATAATATTCGACTTCTAACCATTTAAATTATCCAACCATTATAATAAAATAATTAAATTAATTAGTTATTAAATCATTGAAATTCCGGGATGTTACAAACTCTTTACTTAGTAAGGCATTTTAAATTATCACTCTTTTTTCATTTATGATATTATCAATGTGCCCTCTTATAGTATCTTGGATACTAAGACAGGTTTAGATTATCCTTTTTTGTTTTGGCTATTTTGTGTGCATGTTTGATTATAGTGGCACATTTGATTGGTTGGCATGCATGATAGTCTTATTAACTTGTTTAGTAAGGGAAAAAACTCTTGAAGTGGGAAGAATTTAATGACCAATATTCTGTGTATCATAGGATTGCAAAATATTTATATTATTTTTACATGAGTCATATGATTCTATAATTTGAGAGATGACTACTAGAGTTATTTCTCATCTTCAGAACTTCCATCAAATTTTTTATGACCATTTTAGCCCTAACGAAACTTTCTTTATCCATAACTTTTGATTGGAAAGGAATTAAGACCTAAAACAACTTCCATTGGGTCCGAATAATGATTTCTCTTTTCATAGAATGGTCATATTTAGTATGCGAACTTACCGTTTGGGAGATATTGTTGTTTAAAAGTTTGAATAGCTTAAATGGGTAATTAGTGTCATTACTGAAGTGGACCTCTATCCCATTCCGAGTTTGTAGTAAGTAGGGGCTGTTAGATCCTAGATTCTGATGATTGACGAAGCGAGCTTCTCAAAGACAAAGATGATGAAGAAAAATTAGTCATTTAAGAATCTTCAACAATGAACTACGAAGATGATGAAAACAAGACTCGATGAAATTAGGTATGAATGCATGTATGTATTAGAGTTTGTTCCGGGTGAAGGGAGGGTGTTGATAATTAGAATCCAGAAGGGAGTCTGGGATTGGAAGTAGGACGGTGTCCAAACCGGTACAAAAATCTCTAATGTGACCTTATTTTTTTCCATTTACTTTACTTCTCTCATCTAAATACTAAATATTTTTAGCATTTTCTTCACTGGTATCATCTAAATAATAAACATATTTAGCATTTATTTATTGCTATAATCTAAAGTTTGAAATATATATACTACCTATATTACTCAAAGAAATCAGGTATGAATTCATGTATGTATTAGAATCTGCTCAATTGATCAGAATTGTTAAAATCTATACTCAAGTAGTTCATATACACACACATACTCACAACAAAAATCTTTAAATCAACTTTTAAAATTAAGACCTGTAGTACAAATATACAATCAGGCTAGTCGATTGGATCACCCTTTCCAGTCGACTAAACCTGTGCATGTGCACAAGTTTTCAACTATGGGTCAGTCAGCTAACTTATTTCTTTAGTTGATGGAATATAGTGTTTTTTGTATTGCTTTCTTTCTGTTTGATTTCATTTGACTTACCTTTGCATTTCATTCGATTAAACTTCTCATTACGGTTATAGTTTCAAATTTTCCGAGGAGATGTTTTCTTTCATGGATAGAAATATCTTTAATGGAGAATTGCAGCCATTTCTTTCATCGTAACTTTTTGCAGAGAGTTGCAGCACTTTACACTCTATAAATACCAACAAATCCAAGAATCAAATTATCTAATTCTATCTATTATCTTCAATTATTGAATTTCTGAAACTTGCTTTACTTGCTTTCATATTCAAGCAATATGAGCATTCAAATCTATATTCTAAAGTAGTCTTTGTCTTCTTTATCTTCTAATACTCAAATAAACATATTCTACTTGAGGAGAAGATGATAGGAAGGATGTACTACAAGAGACAAAATCAGTGTTGTATCTAGAACACAAAAGTCAAGCCAAAACATTCTACTGTTGTTTAGGTAAGCTTGTAGCCTATCTAAATCATGTGGGTAAGATCGTGGCCTGTTAAATCAAGTGGGTAAGCTTCTACCCTGTCAAATCAAGTAGGTGAGCTTATATCGCATTCAGATCAAGTGGTGTTGTAAACCTATTCCGGGTGAAGAGAGGGTGTTGATAGTTAGAATCCAGAAGGGAGTCGGGACTTGAAGTAGGACGGTGTCCGAACTAGTATAAAAATCTCTAGTGTGGCATTTTTATTTTTTTTCCATTTACTTTACTTCTATCATCTAAATACTAAATATTTTTAGCATTTTCTTTACTGGTATCATCTAAATAATAAACATATTTAGCATTTATTTTATTGATATAATCTAAAGTTTGAAATATATATACTACCTACATTACACGATCCTTAGGCACTTTCGTTCGGTATAAGTGCTCGATCATCTCATAACCGTAACATAGCTATTTGATAATATCTAGTAATATGGATAACACTGGACCCAGTTTTGCTGAAGGACAATCAATTGCTAGACTCCCATTGTTTAATGGTTCTAACTATAATTATTTATCTCTAGAATTAGAATCTACATGCAAGCTAATGGTTTTGATACTTGGAATATTATACAAAAGTAATGCACTATTCCTACAACCGACTATGCGCAATGGTCAAATACACAAAAGTTAGATGCTGCTAATAATAGTAAAGTAATAAACATGTTGTTTTGTATACTTAACAAGATGAATTTAGTAGAGTAGTTATGTGTAATACTGCACGTGAAATATGGAGCACGCTAAAGGTAACACAAAGGAACAAATAAATTAAGCAAAGTAAGATTTCATTATCAAAAAATTAATTTTAGAATGAAACCCGACTAAACCATAAATAATATGTATTCTAGGTTTCAAGACATATATCACTCTCTATTAGCCTCAGGAGAGAAATATACAAATTTTGATATTGTTTCAAAGATCCTTAACTCTTTGACAAATGAATGGGAACGAAAAGTTTTAGCCACCGAAAATCTAGTGACCTTTTGATCACTAAGCTGGAAGAGTTAATAGCTAACCTTATGTCATATGAAGTGAATTTGCCGGCAAAAAAAGATCAAGCACAAGACCGTTAAGCAGTTAGCCTTTCAAGCTGAAAAAGAAGAAGAATCAGATAAAGAGGGAGAAGATATGACCTATATAGCAAAGAATTTTAAAATCTTTCTAGAGTATAAAAGGGATTCTAAAAATTTCA
Source organism: Allium sativum (assembly GCA_030737875.1). NCBI lineage: Eukaryota > Viridiplantae > Streptophyta > Magnoliopsida > Asparagales > Amaryllidaceae > Allium > Allium sativum. The sequence goes on from CM060910.1 coordinate 109,181,453, forward strand.
AAAGCAACAAAAGTTCAAAATTAGAATAATTCTCCAAAGGTCATGCTCAAATGTTGCAAACATGATAAAACTGGACATCTAAAGAAAACCTACCTAGAAGTCAAGAAGAATGATAAGAAAGAAAAAATTAATAAGAAAAAGAAGCAAGCATTCTCAACAACTTGAGATGATTCATATACTGGTTCCAATTCTTTTTCATCAGATAATGATATATGCTTCATGGCTACCGAAAATGATGCAAATAATTTACCTTTTGAAGATGTATTATAATTTAATTATGAAATGTATAGTAAATTTAAGAAGAAAAGTAAGAATTACGATGAAATAAAAGCGAAATTAAATGAAAGCGAACTGGAAGTTGGGATGTTGAAAAAGGAGAAAAAGATTCTTGAAGAAGAACTAAAAAATACAAATTGAAATAAGAAATTTAATATCTCAAGTTAATTCAATTACTATTGAACTCGAAATACAAAAAGATAAAAATGATTCACTGATTTTATAAAATCATAAATTAAATTCTTCCATTAAGGATCTTGAATTAAGCAAAGATAGCCTTGAAGATAAAATAAATAATATTGGTGAGAATATTTCTAATTTTAATAAAGGTAGAGAAAATCTATCTAATATGATAAGTAATTCACAAGTTTGTACCAATAAAAATGGCTTATGATTTAAAAGTTTTAAAAAGAAAAAGAAAGCTGACTCCAAAAATTATGCTTCTTTATAATCGAACCTTAAAAAGAAAATTAATACAAAAGGCGTTAGAAAAGAGTTACAAAAACCGTTGCTAAAAATAATATTGAATAGACGACAAAATTACGGGTTCGAAAAACAAATGATGTAGATGTAAAAAATAATTAGGTAAATACTTTTATAACATGTATTCATCAAAATTCAAAATTTATTTTTAAAGGATATACCAAACCCTCTAGTTTCCTAAAACCTAACTTTAGTACCTTAACGGAGGAAGTAGGTCCCAATTTTAATATTTTTTTGCAAGTACCTATACATTAGAGAGGAAGATGGATTCTTGATAGTGGTTGTTCAAGACACATGGCTGGAAACAAAGGTATGTTAACGAATATCATGTACTCAAATAGAGGATCTATGACGTTTGGAAACAATTCAAAAGGGTATGTAATTGGAAACTGCGATTTGAACAACGACGGTAACTCCATATATCCTCTCATTGCTATTTTTTGTCAGCTAAAAACTTAGAACATAATTTCTTAAGTATCAGTCAACTTTGTGATAAAGGATTTTCAATATCATTTTCGAAAGATAGATGTAATATCTATGATCAAAACAAAAACCTTATTTTCGAAGGTTTTAAGAATGTAACATTTATATTTTAAATATAAAAATTAATAATAGTACAAATCTGTATTTAATAGCCAATGTAAATGACGTTTGTCAATGGCATAAAAGATTATGTCATATAAATTTCAAAAATATAAATAATTTGTCTAAAATTTACTTTGTAAAAGGATTACCGAACATGAATTTCAAAACTGAAAACTTATGCGATGCTGATCACTTATGAAAATTAGTAAAATGATCTTTTAAATATAAAAATAGAATTTCATCATTGTTATCTCCAAAACTATTGTACTTAGATCTTTTTGGTCCTACACAAGTTCAATCTATAAATCATAGAAGATACGTGTTTGTAATTTTTGATGATTTTTTAAGATATACATGGACTATTTTCATTAAAAATAAAAGTGATATTTTTGAAAATTTCAATATATTTTCTAAGAAAATATAGAATTTTGGAAGTCTAAAAAAAAAAAAGAAGTGATCATGATGGATAATTCAATAATACTTTATTTCAAGATTATTGGAATAAAAAAAGAATTTATCATAATTCTCTTTCCAAGAATCCACAACCTAATGAAGTGGAAAAAAATCGAACTTTACAAGAATGTGTTAGAACTTTGCTAAATAGTAGTACCTTACCAAAACATTTTTAGGCATTAACCGTAACTACTTCTTGTTATATTTTAAATCATGTTTCATTTTGACCTTTAACTAAAAATACTCTATGAATTAATTAAAGGGAAGAAACCAAATATTTCCTATTTTTAAAATATTTAAAGATGACGCACAAAAGTTGACGCAACACCCAGCGAGTTCCAAAATAATGAAAATAATCGCCTAGAATGGATAAAATATGCAAGAATGTAAATAATACAATATTTATAGTGGTTCGGCCCACGAAGGCCTACGCCCGCTTTGAATGGCTTTGCTCTTTTATTGTGTTCTTTGTATAACTTTACAATGGTAGGAACAATAGTTCCATGTCAGCACAATGGCAATGATGGAAACAAGTATCTAGTATGTCTAAAATGGAGGTAAGTTCCCTATTCCGAAATGCCTATGCATCTCAAAACGATCCAAATGTCCAAGATGAAAATTCTTCTTCTTCCCAGAGTGATGGAGTATGCTTGGGAGGTTATAGGAAGGTTTTCTTCTTCCCAAAATATTCAAAGAACCAAGGTCCAACCCCCCTTCAAACTTTAGGGTTGAGGGTATTTATAAGGGAGGTGGAGGAAGAGAGCAGGTAGGAGTAGGGATGAGCGTTCGGTCGGTTCAGTTGGTTTAGAGGTAAAAAAAACTCAAATTGAATTGAAACTGAATTTTTTTCAACCAAACTGAACCGAACCAAAATAATTTTGGTTAATTCGATCGGTAACCGATTTAACCAAATTTTAAAAATATATTATTATTCAAATGATGGATCCACTCCAAGTAAAACATAAATTCATGTTTGGAGGAATTTTATATAGTAAATTTTATTTTTATGATAAGATTTGATCTATTTTCAACAAATGTTATTATATTATTTAACTAAACTTATCATTTAAAGTGCTACAATACCATAAAATTAGATAACAAATTCAAACTTCGGTTAATTCAGTTAAACTGATAACCAAAAAACTTATATTGCGAACCGAATTCACTACGATTTGGTTTTAAAACTGAACTGAACCAACCGAATTGAACTGATTTGGTTGGTTAATTTGGTTTGAGCCGAATATTGCTCACCCCTAGGTAGGAGTATGTAAGGCGTGGGGCCCACACCCCATATTTCTTACCTCAGAATCGATACCGATCTCGAGATCGGTGCATATCCCGAGAGTTAGATTCTTCCTTTTTTGCTTGTTTCAAAGCCTTACGCTTCCATCTCTTCTTTTAATATTCATATCCTTTGCCATGGAGAGGCCTTCACCAATCCCAACACTGTAAGTTGGATCTTTGGGAGTTGCTAACTTCGTATCTCGCTTGTTCTCCATCATTTCATATCTGGGGAGATGTTTGTGGGAGACAAAATAAAATGGGAACGTGGGATATGAAATCGGGATGGGGGTGAGGTAGAGGTGCAGGATACGAAACCTGGGCTAGGAGTGGGATAGGAAAAGTGGGTGGCTGCCAGGATATGAAGTGGGATTAGGCCGATTCGGATACTTGTCGAGTCGGATACAAATTATGGACTTTGTGGGATTTTGAGGAGTTGTGAGGTCGGGACACGAATTGATGATGAGGCTCAATGCCAATCCCCAAGTGTTTGTCCATAGTTGAGCAGCTTGGTCAAGCCAGGATGATTATTCTAGTATGCCTCTATCTGGGCTTAAGTCCTAAATGCTTCCACAGTGCTTCTGGGCTGTTGATCCACGCGAGGGGCCGAGTTGTGTGGGCTTGGACTACTATTTGTAGCCAGGCCAAAAGGCTGGTTAACACTTGCCCCCAAAGGTTGTCTTGTGAAAAAATGATGTGCTTTGAGTTGAGATAAGAATTCCTGAAAGTCAGAAAATTTTCCAATTGATATCGAGCGAATGGTTGGGACCTTTCCATTGAGTAGCCATGATGTTTTGTCACAGTTTGTCGAAATTAGTAAGGAATTCCAGCATTGTTGAGATTTCTGATTACTCGGGCTGGAATCTTGTCAGATTGCTTAGTTGAATGTCCTTTTTCTGTTGACTCAAGAAATTAAACGTTGGTCGCCGACGTTTGCTTGCACCAAAGTGCAAACGAGTTGTTGCTGGCACAAGGTCACATATGTACTTACATGCTTGCAAATGATTTCACATGATACGATGAAAGCTTGAAAATAATTGGTGTGTGACATTTAAATAGCATGCCCGCGTGCATCAGGCAAGTTAGCTTCCGAAAAGTTGTCGAATTGGGACTCGATCATTCGGTGTGTGCTCTTTGACTGTTTAAGTTCGCGAGTACACAATTGGTTTAATGATACAAATCGGTTTGGATGATCAAGATTTTGAAAGCGTGTATGCTTAATCGTAGCCGTAGCTCGGGCGTATGGTTGCATAAGTTGGTTATCAAAACGTCATGGAATTGGGATTTGATCATTTGGCGTGTTTCGTGGAATCGATTAGATTCGTAGACACACGATCGTTTAACGATTCGAGTCGATTTCAACGATCGAAGTTTTGATAACACGTATGCACGATCATCTCCATTGTTTGAGTAAATAAGTATGTCGTCGATCCTGGAATAGCTAAGTATTCTTTTTTCCTCTTCTTCTCCCATTCTTCCCTTTGATTTATAGGATCGATTCCAATCCGGGGATCGCTACTGATCCTGATACTTAGAAACTTTCTTCTAAGTTTCCTGGAACACTCTTGCAGCTACACTATATAAGCGAGGTACAAAATTTTGTTCCCTTCACTTTGGCATTTCGTATTCCCACACTTGGATGATTTCTCGAGAAAACCCTGATAGCCTTCAAATCCGCAACTTTGCCCCCACCCAGCACGCCACTTCGCACTGATCATCTCAAACACCTTGAAAACCTACAACACCCCTTCCCCAGCTATCAACAGGTGGATTGTTTGCACAACTTGCATGAATTCAAACATCTCGTGTTAGGTTAGGGACAACTAGAGAAGGCGTTGATTGGCCATGGCAGTGGGAGTTGGATGCAGCCGTTAGAGTTCAGGAGAAGGGGAAGTTGAAGTACGAAAAGATATGGAAGAGGAGTGGAGAGAGTAGGCAAGTATTCGAGAGTACGAAATTGAATTTCTTATCCCGAATGCTCGTGGGTTTTCGAGGATACGAATTCAATTTTGTGTTCTGAAAACTTGTATCTATTTCGAAGTAGCAGATGAAAAGAGGTCGAAGGGGGCTCAGTGGAAGATGATGCAACATTAGGAGGTGTAGAGGTTAATTGTGTTGGGGATATGAAATTCGTTTCCATATCCATGGACTTAATTTTTCCAGGGGAGATTCGGTGATGCTGCAAGGATACGAGTTGTTATTTCTTGTATCTGGGAGTTAACCTCCTTCCAACACCAATCAAAGACGTGTTTGTGGATACAAAATTCAGCTTTCGTATTCTAGATCTTAGCTTTTTTAGGAGTTGAAGGTTCAGGGATGGAGAATTCTCAAGCTTGCGGGGATACGAAATAGTGATTTCATATCCCGGAAATTTGTAAAAATTTCAACTCCAAAAATTTCTTTTCTCGAATTTGATTCGCCATGTGATGCTGCATGATTGGGTTGAGTTAAAAAATGAATGTAATATCACATAATGCTATTACGTTTGAGCAACAAACTTGCTTGAAACAACGATTCTGATACGCACATAGGATTAGAGCATAAACTCAGACTATGAACACATGACAGAACTATCGTTTCCAGGTTTCGACTCTCAACCCAATCACGCGTAGTCGCAACCCGACTTGAATTTGACGACTACGGTTGGCGATGATGACAATTTTAGTTTGTGAAATTGGAAACCGTCATCGCGTGCTGAATGGTTATAGTATAATTATATCAGCACTCATGACACTTACACATTCCACATTAGTTTACACCAACACATGAGGGGTACAGGTTTTAGTGAGGTAACTAACACAACTATCTTGCAAGTATATTTTGCAATGGCAAAAAGAAGCTCCAGACGACTTCAAGGCTTGGCAGTCAAAGCCGTAGAAATATCTCTGACCTCTAATGAGATTCACACAGTTCTAGCCCATCGGTTAGTGATCGAGGGGCCTTTGAAGCTTCCACCCCTTTTTCAATAAGTGGGCCCATACAGCATGCACAAACAAGAGGGGCAACTTGAAGGATCACAACATTCAAGAGAGCACATGGATGAGACGATAGTTCAAGAAGAAGAAGATATGGTAGCAGAGGGCCAACTGGAAGGAGAGGATGCCGGTGGAGATTAAAACGGTGTTTCTGTAGCACCGGACATGATGAGAGATACTGTGATTCTTGAGAATCTCCCTGATTTGGTTGTATCGCAAATAGATGTAGCTTCATTGAGGTGAATTTGTGCAAAATATGGAATATCTTAGGTGTGGTGTTCTGGCTCTCGGAAGGGAAGACAAGGCGTACGCTCCTCCGGAGGGGTATACTGCCTAGAACAGACATATGTGCTCCGTCGGATGCGTACCCCCATCATATTCGTATATCAGAGATATTATATATTTCGTTCGATTAGCGCCAACGCAGATTCACCCGAATGCATATGCCTTCCTGCTTGGCACTTACATCTTGTATGTAGAATGGCTGGGCATAGAACTGGCTGGGGTGGACATCAGATATCTCTACTCTGTAAATAAGAGAAACACCGTCATGTCTTCCCTTTTCTATTTTGAGGCTCAAGCCAACGACCACTTCATCCAGGGAGCATGGAACTAACTTAGCTATTTCAAACATTATTGGTTCTACGCTCGATGCCCTCCAGGGTTTGCGAGGAGGTGGCTTGCAGGCCATAAGTACTTTAAAACTTACACCGTATCCCGTGTCAATTGAGTCGTAAGCTCAAAACTAACTTGTAATTTCACGTCGCAGTTATTCCATGGATTTCAAAGATTGGTGAATACCTGGAGCGAGTCCTACCATTGAGGTATGTCCCAAGAGGGTACCACGATGCTCAAACTCTGCTATCTGATCACTTCCTTTATTTTTTAGACTTGCTTCCCGAGGGAAGCTCGACGAGCCATAGGGATGGAGATGAAGGAGAGGACGATGCAGCGGAAGTTGAGGGAGAAGGAATTTCTCCGGGTCTACATGACAAGGTTCCCCCTTTCATGCTTTCTGACGTGCCTCTGGTTGAGAAGGAATATGCAGAAGCTCAAGGGGATGTAAGTGGCGACAACGATGATGATGAGGAGCCCGCCGGAGGGTATGCTTCACAACCCGTTCCTGTTCACTCTCCAACTGAGGAGAGGAGGTTGGAATGGGATTTTGAGCCAAGCTTTCCAACTATGACCTCTGGGACCGCCGAGTCAATGGAAGTTGAACACCAGTTTAGAGGGTTGGATTTGATCCCCATAGAAATGCCTTCTTTCCGGATCAGTGATGCTAGTGTTGAAAGATTATTACCGAGCATTAGGGAAATTACCCCTTCAAGCAAGTAGACACCTAGTCTATGGAGGGAACACTTAGGATACACACACATACTAGCACTGCATAACACAACACTAGATTCATGCGTGTTGGATGTTCAATTCTAATCCAAAGTTTGCTTTGTGTAGGTGCCATGACTCAGAAAAGCTACAGAGATCGTGATCAAAGACATTCTCGATGGTTGAAAAAGTGTTATAAGCGATTTCTATGAAAGTACAGAACTATTGGCACAAAGAAAAAATCCCACAAGTTTGAAGGTAGCCGTTGAGAATATTCCCTGCATTCGGAGTTCCAGCAAGCAGGAGACCGGCGGATGCTAGAAAATGGCTGAAATAGTAAGCACACGACAACATGCAATGGTAGTCCCATCTTCCTATTTCCCGACCCTCGCAATGATGACGATGGCTAGAGGCAGGGACAAGCCTGTCGGAGAAGGTTCGAGGATTAGCGGAACGGATATAAGGACGCGGTGACCATTCATGTTAGATATGTCGGCGATCCCCGAATAAAAAAATGAGAAGAAGAAGGCGATAATGAAGAAGTCATTCCCCGTCTTTACTTCGAAGAGTTGTTGTGGTTGCCCGACATTCATTAGATCCCACTGCACATCGTCGAAGATAGTTTATCGTCAGTATACACCATCTATTACCAATATCCTGAGCTGTACAAATATGGACAGAGACTCTGGGATTTGATCTTCCATAAGGATGGAGAGATATAAGGCTTGCAGATCGAGGTTAAGTTTGAGCGGGAGTGTCCCCCGAGCCGGGAAAAGGAGATTGGTAAAACATGGTTCCGATCCGCATCTATTTCTGCGTATTCGAGTAACACCTTTATGTGCTAACTCTCTATTGCCGAAACAAATGGGCTGAAGAGGGAATTTGAAAGGGTTAAAGCTGACATGTCCACAGCTCATGAACAACATAAAGATGTGTTGGCCTCCGAGATACCGCACTGGAGAAGGACAACAAGGCTATGTCCAAGAATAAAGCTCGACTGCAAGAAAACAACAAGGCAATGCAGCAGCTAAGGGTAGACAACCAGGCGTTAATGGAGGAAAACAAAAGGCTTCGAAAGGAGAATGAAGTGACTCAATGCCGGATGAAGGAGAATGAGGAGCTCGAGCGAGCACTCACGATAAATCGCGATGAACTTGAAAAAGTCAAGAATAACAAGGAAGCGACAACAGATTTGAATTGGGAGGTGCTCTGCCAGTCGGATGGGATCAGAGTCGAGTACGAGGCTCAACTTAAAGAACTCCAAGCCCAGGTCAGGGGGTCCGAGAGGAAGTAGAGAGGGACAAAGAGCCGACTGTCTTGGGTTTATATGTCAAAACACTTCAACATTGTGGGATCTCATGGGTCCGTGACTACACCTGAAATCTAGCTTTGACTTTGGAGAGGTTGATGGAGGATGAGGCTGTTGCCAGAGAAGTGGATTTGGTGGATGAGGAAATGCAGATGGACTAATACTAGACAAGGGGATGAACGTCGGGTATTAGAGGAAGGGAGAAAACTGCTTAAAGAAGACGTCGAGGGAGGAGGCAGAAAGACATGCTACTGAGAAGGGGAAAATGATTGTAACCGAGAGCATCGTAGTTTCTCATGAAGCCTTCCCCAGCGTAACGAGTTATTCCTGTCGCTTCCATTGGTGGTTCTTCTACACCATTTCCAAGCTTCCTTCCATCGATCGTCGAATGGTCAGCGTCAGTAAGCGCCATACAATAAATGCCAAGAGGCATATCTACTTACTCTCCAAAGCCCGAAAAGATGATAGCACAAACTGAAAGTAAATTGATTTATCTTTTTCCTCGACGTGCAACGTCTTTTAAGTGAGTGCGACAGCCGGGATCGAAACGACAACGACTGCCAGGACCGAATCCGATGTGGACGCCTTCAAGAGGAAAATAAAGGAAGAGTTTGGGCAATTGGAGGACCTTGACCTTGATATGGGAGAGATAGGATTGGTCGATTATGCCAGATTGTTTGTGGAGGACATGGGTAGGCATGATGCGGATGTCCAGGTGATAGGGCAGATACATGCAAGCGGGCAATCGACGCATGAACTAGTCGAACAACAAAAAGCCTAGCTGCTAATGAAGTTTGAGGAGCAAGAGATGAAGAGGAAGGCATACGAGGAATCCAGGATCAAAGCACAGGAAGAGGCGTGGGCTAAAGCCGAGGGGGAGGCCCAGGCGAAAGTTCAGGAAGAGGCTCAGAATAAGGCAGAGTAGGAGGCATCCCACAAGAGAGCTGAGGAGGAACTGAAGAGGATGAAATCCCATTAGGAGGCAAAGCTGAAGGTTGGACGATAGATGAAAAATAAAGCCGAGAAGGAGGCCAGGAAAACAAAAAAAGATTGAACCTTCGGGGGGAATTAAACTAGTTGTTCCTCCTCCAATAAAGGCGATCCTCCCCGAATCCGAGACCACAAATATCTCTGAAGAAGAAGAATCAGTATGAGTCCTCCCTGCATCCTTGATCGACGATTACAATATCACACTTCGCCCCTCTTCAACTCCACAGAAGGAGCAGAAAGGATCCGGAGGGAGTGGGGGAAGCGAGGAGGAAGAGGAAGAGGAAGAAAAAGGAGCTGCCCGAGACTGAGTCTGAGAAGAAGAAGGGGAAGAAGGGAGGATCATCTAAATGATTGTTGTAGATATATTTTTGTTTTTGTAGGCCAATAGAATGTACAAACACGACCCTCACTTTCTAGAGGCATGACGTGGTTTTGATATACATCGTTTCATTAGTAAAGGAGTGTACTTTTGACATATGAATGAAAGTTTGTTTATTTTTCTTACATCACATATTAGTCTAAGTGTTCAAGCACTCTTTACATTTTCCTGCATTATACTCAAGTGAATTAAGTTGTCGTTACACATAGATTTGGGCATGTAGAGGAGTCTCGAGACTTCGGGAATTCTATGTTAGACCTAGAAAACACGAGAATTTCTGGCAAGTGCGTTGGGATATGAATTTTTAGCTTCGCATTCTGGGGACCTAGCCAATGTTTTCTGTTTTTCCACGAGTTGGAAGCCGTATTGTTTTTCTTTGAGTCCGAGTTCGAGATAGCAAGTTTGGATCGTCACGTAACGTCGCATGATTGGATTGGGATTGAAGTCCAACGTAATGCGTTCGCTCGGCGCGACGCTCGAGAAGCAAACTTGTTTGAACCGATGATTCGGATATGCATATCAATTGTGAATATATGGTTGAGACGTCAGTTCTAGGATTTGATTCTTCATTGCATCTGCGGTCGGCGATGACAATGAGTTTAGATATGAACTAAAGGTCGTCACCACGTTCCGGAGTGTTTGTTTGTGGAGAGTCTTGGCCTTGAGGGACACCGAAGTTGACTTCCATGGTGCCAAGACTCCGATTTTGGACCATCTTCTCTGCATGATGGGCTCGCTTCCAGAAGGTCGCTTCGCGGGTGGCGTAGAAGATGAGTGTAATTAGGATGTATGAACTGGTGGAAGTATAGTTTCCCCAGGTCGGTTATCTGTTGTTCCCCCGATAGTGCTTCCCGGCTTGCCCCTAACTGACTAGGTGGTGGTCGTAGCTTAGGTTGAGGCGGATGACCATGACGACATCGAAGAGGAGGTGTTCGTTGGAGAAGAGGAGTTGATTTTTATTCCCATCCCATCTTCGATGAAGGAGACAAGGTTGGGAGTGAGTCACAAATCGATTTCTCCGATGATGACCTCATAGATCACTGTGTTGATGGAGTCGGTCGCCAGAACTGGTGGAGGACTAGTGCCTCCAGCCCCCTTCCGAGTGTGCCTCTGGTAGTGCTTCCCGACGTGCCCCAACTGACTGGGAGGTGGCCGGAGTTCAGGTGAAGGCGTAAGGTGGCAATGACAGTGAAGAGGAGGTGTTCGCTGGAGAAGAATGGTTTGCTTCTCATTCCTGTTTTGTCCCCGACGAAGGAGAGGAAGGTGGGAATGAGTCACAGACCAATTTTTCCAATAACAACCTCAGAGACCACTCCATCAATGGAGATAGTCGCAGGAACCGGTTCCTAGGAGCCCGCTTCCGGGTGTGCCTCCGGTAGTGCTTCCCCACGTGCCTCCAGCTGACTAGGAGGTGGTCGGAGCTCAGATGGAGGTGAAAGATGGCGACAACAATGAAGAGGAGGCGTTCGTTGGAGAACGAGTGTTTGCTTCTGTTCTCGTTTTATCTCTGACAAAGGAGAGAAAGGTGGGAACGAGTCGTAGATCGGTTTCTTCGATGATGACCTTAGAGACCACTACGTCGACGGAGACGGTAGCAGGAACTGGTGGAGGACTGGTGCCTCCGGGCCCACTTATGAATGTGCATCTAGTAGTGCTTCCCGATGTTCCCCTAACCGGCTGGGAGGTTTTCAACGATCAGGTGGAGGTGGATGGCCATGACGACGGTGAAGAGGAGGTATCCGTTGGAGAAGAGGGTTTGCTTTACCTTTTTGTTTTGTCTTCGATGAAGGAGATAGAGGTGGGCATGAGTCGCAAACCAGTTTCTTCGGTGACGACCTTAGAGAACACTACGTTATGGAGATTGTCATTCTATGTGCTCGAGTGCTCTTACAATTTTCGGAAGTTGTGCACGTGTAATGTGACTCAGCGTTGCATTTTAGATTCGGGTTGGTCGAAGTTCCACTCTTGACAAATTCAAGTTGTATGGAATTCATGGAGACCGACTTCACTCTCAAAACTCATTTTGTTGTTAATCTCGAGGCATTGTGAAGTCAGGACGGTGCCAGTCGACCGTCGTCGGAGTACACTTCAGCGTAGGTAGGTCTGGCTAGGTCCTCTGGACTTAAGGTGATGCCAACAAACCACCGCTTGAGCATTCCTGAGCGCAAATACTTCGGTCTAAGTCTATTGGAATTAAAGTACTTTCCCTCAGTCTCAGAGGTAAGTGTGGTTGAGCCTGTTCTATTGTATTTGCGGTAGCGGTACTCTGGTGATTCTCGAATGAATCTCGAAGGTTGGTGTTAATGTTTTGGCACTTCGTACAAGGATTACAACTAAGTCTGTTCACAACTATGTCAACTTGTAGAAATTAAAACATACAATCGAACTACTTCTGGGAATGAATACATCTAAGTTCATATGAGGTGTAACTCAAGCAAGACGAGACGTGAGACGCTGTGTCGATATCTAACCCGCTTATTTTTGATGCAGTCTTGCTAGGTCGGAAGATCGATCCCGGAGGAACTAACTGCTAGGAGTGGTCCTGGTTGGTTGGAATTCTTGTTGAGCATTGGATGACTAAAAAATTTCACGTGGAGGACCTTGTGTGTACTACTCAAGCTTTCCCTTGCAGACGAGCTTTTCGATGTTGTCCTACAAATGACAATATTCATTCATGTCGTGTCCGTGGGTGCTGTGGAACAGTAGTACTTTCCGAATTCTCTTGGTTCCTCTGGCGAACCTCTAGGCTTTATCTTCTTATACCGCAGGGCGTTGTAGGTTTTGAGATAAATGTTGTCGAGAGAATCATTAAGTGGAGTGTAATTGTGGAAAGATGGAAGTCAGGGACGTTTCATCTTCTTGTGGCCACTACCTCCATTGTTTCTAGCTTGAGCGGGTTTATTCAGAGCATATGGACTAGAGTTGTTGAGCTCTGGACTTCATCTCGAAGCAAGTTGTCATAACGAGGAGCTCGATTCCTTTGCGCTTCTTCTTGGCATATGAAATAATTATCTTTCTCGTAGAAGATTACCAGAGTTTCTGGCTCTTTTCAATCAATCCATGCTCTGAATTCGGAATTAGAGAGCACGCCCTTGGCGAGTTGAGATAGGACAATACGGGTACTCGGTTCTTCGACATCTTCCAATGCTTTGTCAAACCTATCAACATAGTTTTTAGGGTTTACCCGGTTCCTTGGTAGATGGACATCCAGAATTTCTTGATCATATACCTTGTGAGATGATGGAAGGTTGAGATGGTTCTCGACTGAAGTTATGTGAGCCACAAAAGAGGTACGCTTTCTCGAAAGACGAGAAAGCACCTTGCACTTCACGGCGTCTATGCCATGTAGAACCCATATGAGATTTGTAATGGTTTATGAAGTCTTGAGGATCGGATTTCTCCGAGTAAGCTTCTATCTGTGGCATATTGAAGTGTTTGGGACATTCTCGGATAGGTGGGAACATAAGCCTAGTTTGCTGGACGAAGCGTAGGCGCCAAATTCTAATTTGCGGAATGTTAATCTAGTCAAATGAGAGGTTGAGCACTAATCCATTGGTCGAGGTTAGGTCCAAGCCGGGAATGATCGAGATGACGTGTTCCCTCTCTGATGGCGATTCCGGTATATCGGGGTTGACTTTCCATTTTTTTTGATAGTTATTGCAAAGAGAAATGGTATTGGAGCTCAAAGAGATGTAATTCGTAGGAGGCTGAATGCCAATATTTGTTCGAAGGCGAAGGATGTCTCGTGGAGCATGTTCCTGAATCCATTAGGTCAACTCAATATTTTGGTTGATTTGTTTGATGAGGCTTCTTTGCGTTTCTCCCAATTTCCTCGAATTGAGCTCGGTTTTCTTCTTTCTAATGTGTTCAAAGAGCCAAGGGCTAACCCTCTTCACATTGTAGGGTCGAGAGTATTTCTAGGGAAGCTAGAGGAAGGGAGCAGGTAGGAGTATGTGAGGCTTGGGGCCTACACCTTGTATTTTGTACCTTGGGATCGGTATGTATCCCCGGGGATAGCTTATTCCTCTTTTGCTTGCTTCAAAGCGGCATCCATCCCTTCTTTTCGTATTTGTATCCCCTGCCATGGGGATGCCCTCACTAATCCTGACACTAAGTTGGATCTTTGGGAGTTGCCAACTTCGTGTTTCGCTAGTTCTCCATCATTTCGTATCTAGGGAGTTGTTTGTTGGATACGAAATAAGATGGGGACGTAGTATACAAAATCAGAGTGGGGGCAAGGGCGAGGTGCGAGATACGAAACTTAGGCTAGGAGTGGGATATGAAAAGTGGGTGGCGGACATGATACGAAGGCGGGTTAGGACGATCCAGATACTTTTCGAGCCGGATACAAATTATGGAATCAGTGCCATTTTGAGGAGTTGAGGTCGGAACTCGAATTAATGATGAGGCTCAATGTCGATCCCGAAGTGTTTTTCCATTGTTAGCAACATGGTCGAGCTGGGACGACTATTCTTGTATACTCCATTTGGGCTTGAGCCCTGAATGCTTCGGCAACGCTTTTGCAATGGGCCGATTCGTGTGGGCTTGGACTGCTTTTGGTAGCCGGGCCAAAAGGCCTTTTAACATCTAGTTTAAAATGTTTTGTCCTACATACAAAAGATCAATTTGATAAATTTGGCTTTAAATCTGATGACTGTATATTTATTTAGTTTAAATTAATAGTAGTCCATTTCCTCTGCCATCTCTTCCTCATTTTCAATGGAAATGCAGTTCCACTTCCGCAACCAATCTTTCTTCTCCTTCTCTCTGTGCTGATCACATACATCCGTAGTTGGGCACCTCCATATAGAAACTGACCCGATGCCTCCTTAGTGCTACAAGAAAAAAATGTCGCTCCCTCAATCTTGCATCGGACGATGCCATAATTTCACTGAAGGTGTACGACAACACGCTGAACCCAAATCTACAATATGTTCTTCAAAACGCTGCCTAAATGGAGATGAACATTCAACCCTAATCTCCAAGCATGCACTCCAGTACTGTCATATACCTAAACCATGATAGAAATAACGTATGGATCTAAAGATAAACTTTAATCAAGCTTAAAGATGTTTCCTTTTTAATTTTAGGAATTTCTATGAATGGTTTAAAATTGTGAAGGAGATAATTTTTTTCTTTTTTCCTTTTCTTTTCACTGCCATTGACTTATAGAGATATGAAGAGATGATAAGGATTGATGTGAAGACAAGTATGTTATTAAAGTTAAGGCTTTGAACATGGTTATTTTAAAAATTTAAGTACCATGTTGCATAGTTTTTTATTCACATGCGGATTCCAATTGACCTAAACAAAATATCACCGCGCTCACCATCTCGACAAGATACAAGGAAAAAATACTAGTTATTGGATTTTGAGAAATCACAAATAAGCTATTATCTCACTGTAAAAACTTAATCTATAAACTATGATTTAAATCGCTAAATGATACATGTTTAAACAGTGCATGATTGCATCATAAGCCTGATCGTCGCAAAATTTGAAATCCTGTAATAATTTAACATTCCGAAATCAATGAAACAAGTTTCATTAAATTTTGAGATTATTTGCAAAAATTAATAATTTCACGTGTTAACAAAAACCAGTTAATCATAAATCAAATTCTAAACTTTCTAATTCATTGTTAATAAATTTGTTATTACTGTACACATTCAAATAGAATTTTACATAAGCTCAAATACATTTCGATTTCATTTTAAACTCATGATTTCAAATTTCAAGTTGATTCAACATTCAATTTTTCATTCAAATTGAATTTAAGTCATTAAATTTCAAAATTAATCATTTTTAATATTTATATTAATTAAATAGTCATGTACTAAAAATCCGTGTTGTTACAAATATTTTCATCGAAAGCGACGTAAAGTGTTTTTTTGGTTGTTTTAATTCATTTATTATATATTTTATGTGTGTTACTTTTTTCTCAGAATATCCTATAAAAATTCCATCATCATATTTAATGTCAAATGCATCACTTTGAATGATGATTTCATTATTCTCTTCATCACAAGGTACACATATGATCTCATTTTACACTTTTTATCTCTTTTACAATGATTTTCTCTCTTTCTTCTACAATATCTCGAAGATTCTCTATCTCTCTCTCTTGATTATCTTCAAATCTCACTAGTAGCGGCGATTATTGGAGTATATCTTCTATAATCGAGCTCGGTGATGATCTTTGATGATTTTTCAATGGAGATGTTGATGGAGATCTTTGGTTGATGCTTGAAGAAGCTTTAATGGAGTTGTAAAAGCTTGAGTGTAGTTAAAAATCAAAAATGGCATCCCTTCGGGAGAAAAAGTCTATCCCTTTTTATGTGGGATAGGTTGGAGTATTTATAGGAGAAGTTATGGAATGGAGTGGAGGCTTTGAAACAGGAGGTGTGAAGGCTCATGGATCGGCGGTCGATCCATTGCTATGGATTGTGGCCGACCCATTGCTATGAATCGTGGTCGATCCATAGTGCTTAGCGGTCCATGTACTTCACTATGCGATCCAAGCCCAAAAATCACGTATGACTTATGATGTGCACTGATAACTGTCTATTTTTAAAAGAATTAGTATCATTATTTTAAAATAATGATTGCCTATTTAATTAGTTTAAATTAATAATCATTTATTTGTAATGGTTTTGAAGATTTATAATCATCCATTAAGGATGCTCTAAAATAAAGTGATTTATTTTAATTATATTTGATAAAAATAAGAAACTGTTTATTTATAAGGATCTAAAAGTGTTTTTGTTATCTAATAACAATATATTTATGTTTTTAACATTGCTTTTAAATAAGGTTCAAACTTACTTATATTTTAAGAGCGATAGTAGCTTTAAGTAAAGTATTTTTGAATATAAATTGTTTCTATAAAGGTTTTTTTTTAAAATAGGCTTTATAAATATGAAATAAAAGGATTCATCGAAGGGAATTGTAAAAGGAATTGAGATTTGATTCTCCTTAATTTGGTCTTCTAAAATATAGTCGTATGGACAATTATTCTGCACTTAACACTGAAGGAATCATGTTTGGGTTTATTCTTATATCTGTTTCATTTTAAATAACTTTGTTTGATCCTTTAAATAAGATTTGAAAATAAGAATGCTTTTTGAATATACTTATTTATAACATAAGTTGAGAATATATTTTCTAAGTATTGAAAAAATAATGTTTTGCAAATATACTTAGATTGTGAGATAAGTATATGAATATTGAAATAAATATTCTAAAAAAAGATTTTATAAATATATAGTACATTTTAAAGAGGCTTGGTGATTATTATAGGAAATTAAATCCTTGGGTGATTATTGTTTATTTATTTGATAGTTAAATAGCTGACTATCAAATATGGGTGCAAATTTCGTTGTCATTTCGAAGAGACCGGGGTCGGACCTAGTTATTTGAAATCACTTTGATCTGGCTAAATCATTTTGAATTTGAAATAATCTTAAGATGATTGATGATGTTGAATTCGGTTTCGTTCAGGCCTAAAACAAACTACTCTGGATGAATGTTGGCATTGCATTTCTCCTTGGAAGGAAATATTAACATTCTAAAATATTCTACTATTTATAGGGTATATACGTAACCTTTAGCCTCAATATATGGGAAACGACTAAAGTAGGGACATGCGAATGGGCTATGTGGTCGCTCCCATTAGGATAAGATCACTCCATATCTAAAGTCTATAATCTTTGTGTACTTCGAGGCCCCTATATGGTTTTTTATCAACTGGGATGATCATATTCGACATCATCCAATTTTTGAGTGTGGTTTGTAGCTATGGTGTAAATTAACGTGGCCTCCTGTATGTTGTATATAGAGATGTACGGATTTGGTGGGTTGACCCTTACCCTCCCATTCTCCAATGTGAACCTTCAGACTCGATTATATACCTATTATGTTGAAATGTAAGATACACACATTCATGCTATTTTAAATTATTTATTTATAAATTCTTGACATTATTATAATATCGTTGGTTTTATAACAAAAAGTGTTTTAGTTATAGTAGGGTAAAAACCTGTCCATGTTTATGTGCGGTGTGGTCTTACAAGATACCATTAATTTTAAAGGTTTATAAGTTAAAGAATAAATTACCTATGATATGATTTTTCTTATAAGGGTCTACCAGACTAATCCGGATGTTATGTTATTATAATGCTTGAGCCAGAAAGAGTATATATTTAGGTTAGATGGATTCAGTTTGCTTTGAAACTTCATGTAACGAACTAGAATTTTCGACCCAGAAAATCAACATAAAAGCCATGTTAATTATTCAGGCATCGAACATTTTAGATCATTAATAGAAAGAAGTTAGAGGGTGAGAATTGATAGAAAGAAGTTAGAATAGAAGAATAAGAGCACAAGTACAACATCAGAGTAAACACGAATCTCACAGCGGAACGAATAAATATATCATATAACATAACTTTGAAAAAAAACTAGTATACAATACCATTATCGGAGTACAACACTTGCAACACAGCGGAAATAAACAATAGCTATATAATTCTGAAGCCTCCTGCTCTAGCTCTCCAAGTATATCTGTAAAATCCCAACTACTTGACTGCCCATACAAAATTGGGCACCCAAGAGTTTAAGGAAAACAAAATAAAACTCTAGGTCAGTCATGGGACTGGTGTGAGTAAACTCCAACCACTTGTTTAAATTTTAAAATCCTTTTAAAAGAAAGGATAATCGTAAGACCGATCCATACATAAACACAGATAGTTTTTACCCTACGATAACCCAAAACATTGCTTTAAAATCCATACTCTTCTGATATTATAATAATGTCTAAATCAAATAAATAGCAATCTAGTGGAACACTTTCATCTCACGTTCCATATATATAATATATAATCAAAAACCGAAGGCGTTTATTGGGTAATGGATTCCAACTGGCAAGGTATGGGACCACCTTCCGATAGTGTATCTCTAGAGAAGAGTACACTGGGTTCAACAAGAACATCTTGTAACCCAGGCTAAACATGATCAGTCACTCATTTCGCTTGAGTGTACCGAATGTATTATCACCAACGGTTGGGATCAACAACCATTTCTCGAAAGGGACGACATCGAAATAGATTATAGAAGCAAATAGATTTTCTCTAGATCAGGTGGCAATACACCCGAATTGGCAGCTACCCACTTAGCCATGCGACCTAGCTGATTTATACCATTTCCTAGTTGTGAGGCTTGAGGTCATAACGTATAGATCACACCTTAATTTACTTTAAATGTCACATGGTCATACCCGCCAAATCACAAATTGATTTCTCCAAAATCGCACAAGTAAACAGCTAAGAGAAACGTATTTCCCCACCACCATACGTGAATACGTTTGAAGAGATCAAATTACGCGACCAATTAGATATACTCTGTCAGATATTCTTCTATATAAGTTTTCCTGGGACTGGACAAACCGAAGGCACTATTCTGTAAACCCATCTTAGGAAATTTCTACCTAGGATTTGCCAGAACAACCCTTGCATAAACTCTGTCTTCAATTATCGTTATCGAATTTGATTCGCAACGCTAATGTCCTTACGGAGTGGTTTTCAGATAATAAATCTGATCCCGGTCTCTCCGTATTGATGATGGAAAAATGATCAAAACTTTGATAGTCGGTTATTTAACTATCAAAGGAAAACATGCATACACACAATGATTTTATTTCCAAATGGAAATTTTATCGATCAATCATCCATCAACATTTTTCCCTTTAAATTAATTTATCATTAATTTATTCATTTCTCCATTCCCCGTTTCCATATATTCATAATTCCTTATTTTCTAAATTTAGAAAATATACGTTATTAACATTGGAAAACGTTTCCATTTCCTATTCACGCATCACTATCCTCCCACATCTATCGGCCTCTAAGTGTAAACTAGTAAGAAAACAAATCCCTACGTATTAACCCCTAAGCCCGAAACCAACATCATATCAATACCTAGAAAGCTGTTCAATATAACTAATCCTCAGTAAGCTACTAATTTCCTTAACTCGGTTTCTTAATTTCTCATCAAATCATTGCTTACGCAATTCTCGAATTCAGTTTATGAATCCAATTCTTTTATGAAAAACATTGGTTATAACGATAATGTTATAATCCCTACTTCTGAAATACCTAACTTAAAAATATAACTCTTATTCCTTATTTTAAATAAATAAATAAACAATTAATTTATTAATAAAATAAATCTTGATTAAAAATCAAAAAGAAAAAATACTTTCCCGAATTCGATATAATCGAATTTCAACGCATAACTCTCTTTCAATAAACTCTACTCGATAACTCTCTTTCGAATAAACTCTATTCGATAACTCTCTTTCAAATAAACTATATTCGATAACTCTCTTTCGAATAAACTATATTCGATAACACTCTTTCGAATAAACTACATTCGATAACTCTCTTTCGAATAAATTATACTTGATATACGTTCCGAACTCTAAAATAGTTTATCATTCAGGCCAACTCAATTTCTAAATTCATTTTTGAATTTAGTACTTCCCAACATTTATCAGTTTCCTTTTCTAACTATTTTAAATCTGCAAAACGTTTGCTTTTAAATCGTTATTCACTTTGTAACGTGAACATTATTCCCTTATAGAAAACCGGTCTCGTTTTATCAAATCAAAACTTGATTTCATAATTTAAATACTAACACCAGTTTAAACTCCAATTATCGAGTCATTTTATAACTTCTTATTTACATTCCATTTTATTTATCAGATCTCGTTTACATGTCAACTTCATATTTGATTTTATTTAATAAGTTTATAATTCTCTATCGCCTTTATATTCAATTATAAAATATCAGTTTCAAATAGAATATTAATTATCTTGCAAAATCCTAATTTGTTCAATATATAATTTTTTAATATAAATTATTTATAAAATTTGGCCTAGTCGAATTCTAATTAGAATCTTTGTGGATATTATTTTAATCCTATTCACATTTCGAACATCGAAATAAGTTCCATCGTTTCCTTTTCAAAACAATTCCCAATTTCCCGTTTTAAAATCAATGCTGAATTTACAATCCAAATCCACTGATAATTATTTTTATTTCATTTACAAACATTGTTTATAAATCACACTACTTGTTTTTATTATTAAACAAGTTATTTATTTCTAGCCTATTAAAAATTCCATTTCTATTTTTAAAATAGATTTTCCCTTTTCAAATTCATATTCCACCCTTTATAATTCCCTTTATAAATGTTAAGTTTACATTCCATTTGCAAATATTGGTGTTAAACCCGATTTTTACTTCTTTATATAAATTAAGACTTATATTTTCATTTATCCAATAATTTTTTTAAAATTAATTTATAAATATCACATATAAATTAATCTTCTTAATTTATCTATTAAAACAGATTTTTATTTAAAATCTACTTTATATCAAACTTCTCGTCATTCCTTTTATAACTCGCAAATTCCCGTTTTATAATTCTATTAATTTTCCAAATATTTCCATTTATAAAATCCATTGATTATATAAAATAATTAAATTCAATACCCACTTCTGAAATTCTCTTTTATTTTATTTTATTCCAATATTACTTATGGTATTTAAAATACCAAATAAAAAGGATCAATATCATTCAAACACACATAATCAATAACAGATTATATATCACCTCATATATCACAATACATGGAAAACCGTAATATAAATGTTGAGGAATCCAGTTGGATCCCTCCAACCTGTTTCCCTGCATCCACAGATGTTAAACATAAATAACATCAATTCCATTTCAATATGAAATATTATTATAAACAGAATATATATTTAATTAACGATATATATAAATAGATCTATAATCTCAACCAATTAATTAGCAGTTCATCCGAACAATCAACCATCATTTATCAATTCTAAAAATATGTTATAAAAATATAAACTGAGCAGAGTTAGTGAGTTTACTCACATTTGTTGTTAAACGTTAAATAACGATTAACGGTCATTGATTCAGATCAGACGTTTTATTCCATCATAAATTGAAACGTGCTCCAATTCACTCCAACCAAATTCATTGTGTAGTCGTCATCCATACGATCCCAACGGATCTTGTTTCGCTATATTCTGATATCGTATGAGTAAGATATCAATTTTACAAGTTATTACTGATTTAATTGTTATTAACATTAAATTAAATATTAATTTTAAACCTTAACCTCCCCTTTTAAATCTTAATCCGTATATTACGGTTAAGCCTTCTTCTTCGTGAACAATACTGGAGTCGGCTCCTCCTTCAAATGGCCATTGCGGCCTATCCATTTCAACCATTCTTCCACTTTTCTCCACAATTTTGAAAACCGACAAATTCATCACTCTTCTCCTTCGAAACTCTATCACCCTGTACCATTTCGCCAAGCTCGGGTCAACCATCTTCCTCGAGGTCTCCCATAATGACCTCGTCACTTTTATCCATCACACTCCATTAGAAAGTGCACATCAGCTCCAAATTAACCTACGAATCCAAATACACTCTGAAAAATCCAAATCGACGCTTTCATCTCTCATAATATTGAACCCTAGTCACTGACAGTACGAAATTATCGAACAAAAGTTTTTTCGAAGCACTTAAAAATCATACGCAGTTGAAGAGCAGTTCTTACCGAATATATATATCAATGTTTGGTGATTTACGGATTTTTATACGATTTTCTAAGAATTTACGAGCCCACGTTTTTGTTGAGGGAGAGGAAATATTGGCAGCTGAAAACATTTGACCAGAAAAAGAAATCTAGTTTAGGGTTAGAGAATTGGTAGTGTATTTACAGGATAGAAATAATAATTTTATATTAGATTTTTATATTAATTTTTATTTCCCCGTTGTCTATATTTGTAGTCAAAAATCCCTATGATCACATACAATATCCAAATTCAATGAAAATGGACATACAGCTATGGTTCGACATTACGGATCCAACGAAACTTCTTTCGTTGAATTCCGAGTCTGTTTGCTCACATAGCATATTTTTAAAGTCAAATTATTGACTGTTTTTCACATTTAAATTCCACACGACCACATACTGACTCCAAAATTCATAAAAATTGAAATCTAACAATAATTTAATATTCCGGATCCAACAAAATTAATTTCGTCGAAAATGGAGGTCATTTGTAAAAATGGCTATTTTCTACGGCTTAAATAAACCAATAAAATATTAATATATTCAAAAACAGTTTAATTTAATATTAATAAATTAATATTATCGTATATATTCACATAGAATATCATATAGCTATAAAAAAACACTTGGATTTATAACTCGATATTCTCAAATCCAAGTTAAATCAATATTCCATTTATATTAAAAATCCATTTATAATATAAATAAATTGTTATAAATTATAAATGAATTCCATAGCGACTATTTGGAAATTTGATTTGGACATAACTCACAATCTAATAGACGAAATCTCATTTTTTCTCTTCCATTAGAAAAATAGAGTTCATTAGATCCGAACGTTTCTTGTTTCACAGAAATTCGACTTAAAACGGATTCTGTATATTCAATTGAAGTTCAAAACTCAATATTACGAACTACCGCGCCGTTACGAGCTCGATTATAATTATAATATAAATTATACGTTCTAACGTCGTTTATTAAATAGATTCGTTATTAAAATTCGAATCTAAACTTAACCAAATCTCTTATACTATCCAATTCACACAATATTGTCAATTTAACTTTATTTCGATTATCTCAAAATTAAATATATTATTATTTATATAAATTAAATATTAAATATTATTTAATTCAAGGCGTTCTAAAATACCAAATCAATATTTAAATAATTAAATTAATTAATTATTAAACCGTTAAAAATACGGGACAACACATTCTTCCCCCTTAAAAGAATTTCGTCCCCGAAATTACTAAGGTGGAAAACAAACCCTAGTAACTGGGTTAAAAAAATTTCGTTTTACTTTTTATCTCCAATTTCAACTGAACCAATTAATTTCAATTAAAATATTAATTCATTCTTATTAACAAAAATTTTCAAAAATCCTGAAAATTTTCTAACCCCTTAAATTTTCGAAAAATTTCGCCAGCGTCTCCTTTGTATGGCTCAATCAGTACAACTACAACTCGCCTCTCCAGGACTCTTCCAATCAAAAGAAAATCAAACAGCCAAGTAGCTTGCCAAACATGCACTTAAAATCACCAAACTCAATATAAACTATAAACTTGTACCTTTTTGTCGGGCATATCATTATATCCTTTACATCTGCTACCAATTCAGCATATACCAATGTCATCCCAATCAAACTCCAATCAATTTTTATTTTCAACTCAAGTCCCATTCTCAATTCCAACTCTTATCTTACCCATCCAATACAATTTCAAATTCCTATCTCACAGATCCAAATTTTCTCGATATCATTCTGATCAAATTCAATTCAACTACCACTTCACTAGCTTTATTTTAATTTCAATTTGCTTTCACACATTTCTATTTAATTTGTTTTTAATTTAGACAATCTCTTCCTGGGAGTTTTAAACAGTTTACCATATCAAAAATCAAACTTTCCTTTTTAGGATCCAAAACAACTCGTTTCCTCAAAACCATTCAAAAACAGTATCTTATGGTAGTAATCCGTCACTTAGAACTCGAAAATGAACACTGATGATGTGGCCAGCATCATCAGGGTTATTTCCCAGCTACTGAAGTGAGTTCAATACTATATCACTTTTCAAAACCCATATTTAAACATTTCCATTTTGGAATTATTTCAAAATATCCTTCTAAATGCTTGTAAAACAATTTAAAATCTCCCAGGATTTTAAAATTCTCATATATTCAATCCAAATTCATTTACAAACACTTCTCCAACTTTTAGGAATTTTAATTCCAATTCTGGTTTAAATTCAGATTTAATTCATCTAATTTCATATATTACACTTATACGAATTCGGATTGGTTATTTATAGTTATTTCAATTATAACCTTATTCGATTATAATAATGACCAACACATCAAATTTAATAATTCCAATATGTATACTTCTTTATATCAAAATACACTTTGGGTAAAATTATTTCATTTACCCCCTTTTCAAAACATACTATGTCGGTTCATCGTACTCAAGGTTCATAAACCCCTACCGATACAGTGGATCAAATTGATCGACCAGAACTCATAAACAACTCAACCAGTAAATCTCCACAATATAAAACAATTTTTATAAAATCTACAAATATGTTCTCTCGTATATACACACTCAACTCAATCTAGGGCATTACTAACCCCATCTCGATTGAGTTACGCCACAGAGCCAAGGTAATCACTTAACCTTCAGGTCTGATACCACTGTAACGAACTGGAATTTTCGACCAAGAAAATACACATATAACCCATGTCAATTATTTAGGCATCGAACATTTTAGATCAATAATAGAAAGAAGTTAGAGGGTGAGAATAGATAGAAAAAAGTTAGAATAGAGGAAGAAGAACACAAGTACAATATCAGAGTAAACATGAATCTCACAATGGAACGAATAAATATATTATGTAACATAATTTTGAAATAAAATCAATATCCGTATACAATACCATTATTGAAGTACAACACTTACAACACAGTGGAAATAAACAATAGATATATAATTATGAAGCCTCCTGCTCTAGCTCTATAAGTATATCTGTAAAATCCCGACTACCTGACACCCCTTACAAAATTGTGCACCTAAGAGTTTAGGGAAAACAAAACAAAATAAAACTCTTGGTCAGTCATGGGTCTGGTGTGAGTAAACTCCAACCATTTGTTTAACTTTTAAAATCCTTTTAAAAGAAAGGATAATCATAAGACCGATCTATACATAATCACGGATGGTTTTTACCTTACGATAACCCAAAACATTGCTTTAAAATCCATACTCTTCTGATATTATAATAATGTCTAAATCAAATAAATAGCAATCTAGTGGAACCTTTCATCTCACGTTCCACATATATAATATATAATCAAAAACCGATTAATGGGTAATGGATTCCAACTGGCAAGGTATGGGACCACCTTCCGACAGTGTATCTTTAGAGAAGAATACACCGGGTTCAACAAGAATATCTTGTAACCCAGGCTAAACATGACCGGTCACTCATTTCTCTTGAGTGTACCGAATGTATTATCACCAACGGTTGGATCAGCAACTGTTTCCCGAAAGGGACTGCATCAAAATAGATTATAGAAGCAAATAGATTTTCTCTAGATCAGGTGACAATACACCATAATTGGCAGCTACCCACTTAGCCAAGCGACCTACCCGATTTATACCATTTCCTGGTTGTGAGGCTTGAGGTCATAACGTACATATCACACCTTTATTTACTTCAAATGTCACATGGTCATACCCGCCAAATCACAAATTGATTTATCCAAAAATCCCACGGGTATACAACTAAGAGAAACGAATTTCTCCACCACTAAATGTGAATACGTTTGAGGAGACCAACTTACGTGACCTATTAGATATACTTTGTCAGACATTCTTGCATACAAGTTGTCCTGGGACTGGACAAACCGAAGGCACTATTCTATAAACCCATTTTAGGCAATTTCTACCTGGGATTTGCCAGAACAGCCCTTGCATAAACTCCGTCTTCAATTATCTTTATCGAATTTGATTCGCAATGCTAATGCCCATAAGGAGTGGTTTTCAGATAATAAATCTGATCCCGGCCTCTCTGTATTGACGACGGAAGAATGGTCAAAACTTTGATAGTCGGTTATTTAACTATCAAAGGAAAACATCCATACACACAACAATCTTATTCCAAATGGAAATTTTATCAATCAATAATCCATCAACATTTTTCCCTTTAAATTAATTTATCATTAATTTATTCATTTCCCCATTCCCCATTTCTATATATTCATAATTCCTTATTTATTAAATTTAGAAAATATACGTTATTAACATTGGAAAACGTTTCCATTTCTTATTCACGATCACTATTCTCCCACATCTATTGGCCTCTAACTATAAACTAGTAAGAGAACAACTCATTACGTATTAACCCCTATGCCCGAAACCAACATTAGATCAATACCCAGAAAGCTGTTCAACATAACTAATCCCCAGTCAGTTTCTAATTTCCTTAACACCATTTCTTAATTTCTTATCAAATCATTGCTTATGCAATTCTCGTGTTCAGTTTACGAATCCAATTCTTTCATGAAAAACATTGGTTATAACGATAATGTTATAATCCCTACTTCCGAAATACCTAACTTAAAAATATAACTCTTATTCCTTATTTTAAATAAATAAATAAACAATTAATTTATTAATAAAATAAATCTTGATTAAAAATCAGAAAGAAAAAATATATTTTCCCGAATTCGATATAATCGAATTTCAACGCATAACTCTCTTTCGAATAAACTATATTCGATAGCTCTCTTTCGAATAAATTGTATTCGATAACTCTCTTTTGAATAAACTATATTCGATAACTCTCTTTCGAATAAACAATATTCGATAACTCACTTTCAGATAAATTATATTCGATATACGTTCCGAACTTCAGAATAATTTACCATCCAGGTCAATTCAATTTCTAAATTCATTTTTGAACTTAGTACTTCCCAACATTTATCAGTTTCCATTTATAACTATTTTAAATCTACAAAACGTTTGCTTTTAAATCGTTATTCACTTTATAACATGAACATTATTCCTTTACAGAAAACTGGTCTTGTTTTATCAAATCAAAACTTGATTTCTTAATTTAAATACTAACACAGGTTTAAACTCCAATTATCAGGTCCTTTTAAAACTTCTTACTCACATTCCATTTTATTTATCAGATCTCTTTTACATGTCAACTTCATAGTTGATTTTATTTAATAAGTTTATAATTCTCTATCGCCTTTATATTCGATTATAAAATATCGGTTTTAAATAGTCTATTAATTATCTTACAAAATCTCGATTTGTTCAAAATATAATTTCTTAAACTAAATTATTTATAACATTTGGCCTAGTCGAATTCTAATTACAAATCTTTATGGATTTTATTTTAATCCTATTCACATTTCGAACATCAAAATAAATTCCATCGTTTCCTTTTAAAAACAATTCCCAATTTCCCGTTTTAAATTCACTACTGAATTTACACTCCGAATTATTGACTGATAATTTATAAACATTGTTTATAAATCACACTACTTGTTTTTATTATTAAACAAGTTATTTATTTCTAGCCCATTCGAAATTCCATTTCTATTTTTAAAATAGATTTTCACTTTTGAAATTCATATTCCATCCTTTATAATTCCCTTTATAAATGTTAAGTTTACATTCCATTTTCAAATATTGGTGTTAAAGCCGATTTTTACTTCTCTACATAAATTCAGACTTATATTTTCATTTATCTAATAATAAATATTTAAATTAATTTATAAATATCGCTTATAAATTAATCTTCTCAATTTATCTGTTACAACATATTTTTATTTAAAATCTACTTTATATCAAACTTCTCATAATTCCTTTTATAACTCGCAAATTCCCTTTTATAATTCTACTAATTTTCCAAATATTTCCTTTTATAAAATCCATTGATTTTATTAAATACTTAAATTTAATACCCACTTTTGAAATTCTCTTTTATTTTATTCCAATATTACTTATGTTATTTAAAATATCAGATAAAAAGGATTAATATCATTCAAACACACATAATCAATAACAGATTATATATCACATCATATATCGCAGTATATGAAAAACCATTATATAAATGTTGAGGAATCTAGTTGTATCCCTCCAACATGTTTCTCTGCGTCCACATATGTTAAACATAAGTAACATCAATTTCATTTCAATATGAAATATTCTGATAAACAAAATCAATATTTAATTAACCATATATATAACTAGATCTATAATCTCAACCAATTAATTAGCAATTCATCCGGATAATCAACACACAACAATCAACCATCATTTATCAATTCCAAAAATACGTTATAAAAATATAAACTGGGCAGAGTTAGTGAGTTTACTCAGATTTGTCATTAATCATTAAATAACGATTAACGGTCATTAATTCAGATCAGACGTTTTATTCCATTATAAATTGTAACATGCTCCGATTCACTCCAAACCAGATTCATTGTGTAGCCGTCATCCATATGATCCCAACGGATCTTGTTTCTCTATATTTAGATATCGTATGAGTAAGATATCAATTTTACAACTTATTACTGGTTTAATCGTTATTAACATTAACTTAAATATTAATTTAATACCTTTACCCCCTTTAAATCTTAATCCATATATTACGATTAAGCCTTCTTCTTCGTGAACAATACTGGAGTCAGCTCCTCCTTCAAATGGCCATTGTGGCCTTTCAATTTCAACCATTCTTCCACTTTTCTCCACAATTTTGAAAACCGGCAACATCATCACTCTTCTCCTTCGAAACTCTATCACCCTGTATCCATTTCTTCGAGCTTGGGTCAACCATCTTCCTCGTGGTCTCCCACAGTGACCTCGTCACTTTTATCCATCGCACTCCATCAAAAAGTGCATATCAGCTCCAAATTAACCTAGGAATCCAAATACACTCTCAAAAATCCAAATCAACGCTTTCATCTCTCGTAATGTTGAACCCTAGTCGCTGACAGTACAAAATCATCGAACAAAAGTTTGTTCGAAGCACTTGAAAATCATACGCAGTTGAAGAGCAGTTCTTACCGAATCTATATATCCATGTTTGGTGATTTAAGGATTTTTATATGATTTTCTAAGAATTTATAAGCCCACGTTTTTGTTGAGGGAGAGGAAATATTGGCGGTTGAAAACATTTGACCAGAAAAAGAAAAGTAGTTTAGGGTTAGAGAGTTGGTAGTGAATTTATAGGATAGAAATAATATTTTATATTAAATTTTTATCTTAATTTTTATTTCCTCATTGTCTATATTGGTAGTCAAAAATCCCTATGATCACATACAATATCCAAATTTGATGAAAATGGACATACAGCTATGGTTCGACATTATGGACCCAACGAAACTTGTTTCATCGAATTTCGAGTCCGTTTGCTCACACAACATATTTTTAAAGTCAAATTATTGACTGTTTTTCACATTTAAATTCCGCACGGCTACATACTGACTCCAAAAATCACAAAAATTGAAATCTAACAATAATTTAATATTCTAGATCCAACAAAATTAATATCGTCCAAAACGGAGGCCATTTGTAAAAACAGCTATTTTCTAAGGCCTAAATAAACTAATAAAATATTAGTATATTCAAAAATAATTTAATTTAATATTAGTAAATTAATATTATCGTATATATTCACATAGAATATCATATAGGTATAGAAAAACACACTTGGATTTATAACTCGATATTCTCAAATCCAAGTTAAATTGATATTCCATTTATTTTAAAAATTCATTTATAATATGAATAAATCGTTATAAATTATAAACTAATTCCATAGCGACTATTTGGAAACTTGATTTGGACATAACTCACAATCTAATAGACTAAATCTCAATTTTTCTCTTCAATTAGAAAAACAGAGTTCACTAGATCTGAACATTTCTTGTTTCACAGAAATCCGACTTAAAACGGATTCTGTATATTCAACTGAAGTTCAAAACTCAATATTACGAACTACTATGCCATTACGAGCTCGATTATAATTATAATATAAATTATACGTTTTAATGTCGTTTATTAAATAGATTCTTTATTAAAATTCGAGTCTAAACTTAACTAAATCTCCTATACTATCCAATTCATACAATATTGTCAATTCAACTTAATTCTAATTATTTCGAAATTAAATATATTATTCTATTATTCATATTAATAAATAAGTGGTTCTAAATTATCAAATCAACATTTAAATAATTAAATTAATTAATTATAAAACCATTAAAAATACAGGACGTTACACTTCAGGAGTGGAGCTGAAGGACAAAGACGTATTCCTGTGTATTTTTTGTATTTTTTCTGTTGTGTTTGTTTGTTGTATTTTTCTTCATTGCAAGGTTTGGTTGTTATAACTATCACATATTGATTTATAGATTAATTATCTGAAGTATGTATTAAATTTACAGTCTTTATTTTATGTAAAAATTATTGTTATATTATAGATTTTCATTTCACTGTGAAATTCTCTTCCGTATCTTTATTCTCTTACTTCAAACGAACTGCCTTTCGAACAACTAGATGATCAGCACATGAATATCGAGGATGTATTAAGTGTTGTTTTCAGTGGTATGAAAGTCGGTCCATTACAGGTATAAATAAGACTTACAAAACAATTTCAAAACAAATCACCGACGATGCTGATGATACTATAAAAGTTAAGTATTTTCAATACTAATGAAAATATTAATAAAAATTTATCAAATGATGGTAATGCTGATTTAAATTTACCCAATGGAGATAATGTTGAACAAAATTTACGTTTACCTTCGACAATGTTCAGAAGTCATATTGTTGACAATGTTATTTATAGAAGAAATAAATTCTAGTGTACGAATAAGACATCAACTAAATAAAATGGTTCATGTTGCATTTTTTCAAATATCAAACCAAAAAATGCTAAAGAGGCGTCTATTGACGAATACTAGATTTTAACCATTCATGTGCCAAACGTACTTGTTAAAAATAGATTTCGATCGGTAACTCCATTGTAGGCAGGCATTGTTTAAGGAGTGAAATTCTTCGTAAATTCAGCCTTCCGAATTATTTCTGTGAACGAAGTTTTACTCGGAGCAAAATCCCATTCTCTCTCATGATCATCATTTCGATCCATTCTCTCCTTCATGATTTTCTTAATCATCTCGGAAATATACTCTTCATCGTTGTGTCGTTCCACGGGGCGGATGCCAGTCCTTTTACTGGGTGCTTGTCTTGGCAAGCGATTACGGTTAGGGAACGGGGCCCTGTGCCTCCTGCTTGGGGAGGCGCCCCTTTTGTTGGACTAGCAACTTTGTGAGTATACCTTCCGGAATGATTCTTAGCATTGGCCTTGGAATCCCCAATGTGAGCATCCTCCCGACCGCTTGATGAATCATCAACCTCCTCTACATAGTATTCATGGTTACGATCAGATGTGGAGGAGTGATCATTTTCTTCTAGGTGAATCTCAACTTTCTGATTTGCCAGATTTTCTTGAGCAACCAATAGAGCATTCGCTTGTCCATCAAAGCTTTATTTGAGGCTTCCATTTTCAGATTAGCGACAACTGCATCCAACTCTCCCCGAATCACACCAACTCCCGGAGTCTGAGCAGTTGCATGATTCGTTTGAGGAGTGGTTGTAGCATCATTAGCAGCATTGGTGGAACCTGAAACTCTTGCAGACTTACTAGTCTTCTTTGAAGTCTTCTTCGAAGGTGCCATGATTTCTGACAATTTTCTAGTCTTCAAAGGAAACTCTTTCAACGAACCTGACTTTTAGATATCGTGGATCTATAGTGAAAGATCAAGCTTCAACAACTTTCCCTTAACACCAAAAATGGATGCTAACGCCCTAGGAGGTGAGAAGATACCGCTAAACTACAAAAAACACAGTTAAAGCAGAAAAATCTAGAAAATAGCAAAGTAGACAGCGATTTATAGTGGCTCGGCCTCAATTCCGGCCTACGTCCACTTTGAATGATGATTTCATTATTCTCTTCATCACAATGTACATATGATATCATTTTACACTTTTGATCTCTTTTACAATGATTTTCTCTCTCTTTCTTCTACAATATCTCGAAGATTCTCGATCACTCTCTTGAATATCTTCAAATCTCACTAGTAGCGGTGATTATTGGAATAGATCTTCTATAATCGAGCTTGGTGATGATGTTTGATGATTTCTCGATGGACATGATGATGGAAATCTTTGGATGATGCTTGAAGAAGTTTTAGTGGAGTTGTAGAAGCTTGAGTGTTGTTGAAAATCAAAAATGGAAGCTCTTCGGGAGAAGAATCCATCCCTTTTTATGTGGGAGAGGGTGGACTATTTATAGGTGAAGTTATGGAATGGAGTGCAGGCTTTGAAGCATGAGGTGTGCAGGCTCATGGATCGGCGGTCGATCCATCGCTATGGATCGCGACCGATCCATCACTATATAGAGGTATTGCAAAATATAGCTGATTTCTACTGAACTAGTTTTTATCATTCAAAACCATATATACTTGGTTCAAACCTCTTTCAAATCATTTATTATAATTTATAATAATTTTTTCCTATTTTTATTTATTTAAAAATAGGCCATTTCATTGCAACGATGTTTCAGGTCATTCAACTACAGTGGCGCTGTTTTTATTCAATCTTGATTTAAACATGTCTAACAATCTAACAGTTGGATTTTAAAACTCTACATATCATTTGAAAGCTCTTTTCATTTTGAATCCAACTTTTCCAGTTTTGGGAAAATCCGATGGTCGGATCTCTAGTTATATAAATTTGAAGTTACAGGTCGAAATTCGTGAACTACCGCTACGCGGCGCGTTCTATTCTGAACATAACTCAATTTCTATTACAAACTACTTCAAATAGCTTTAAAAATAGTTTATATATTATATAAAATATATACAATTTTCAGAAACCATATTTTCACTTCAAAATCCAATGTCTCCATTAAATGGCTATTATAATATTATTTTATTATTAAAATAATATTATTTTTCAAACTTCAATATATTAAACCCAAAAATTTTCTAACATCCATTATAAAAATAAAAAAGAAAGTTTTGAAAAGAAATTTCTTATAAAACCCTTCCTAGATACCCTAACCAAACTTCACTTTTTCTAGTTACTACTCATTTTGAAATAAAAACTTGAACATGTTATAACCTACTTTAATTTATCCAAAACTATATCTACCTTTTGCAAATGTTCATAGTAATGAATTATACTTTACGTCCACTACAAGAAAACATGTTTTTAGATGCTTTTATTGGCAACGTTTATGGTGTGAAAGCAACTATTAGTATTTTAGTTCTTTTTTCCCTATTATTTTTGTGTTGAGAAACGTGACCGTACATTATAGCCTGTAGGCAACCCTTGTCGCGTTTGTCTAACTTTCCCTGTAACACCCCACATTTTTAATATAATTAAAAATGTATATATATATATATATGCATAGATAGGATTAATAATGGTGATGTACAATGAAAATTAATTAATACATGAAAGAGAAGGAATGATTAATTCAATGACAGTGTATGTGATGGAGAAGATAGTAAAATAAGGATACTTAATTTAAATATTAGGAATTAAGTAAAATGGACATCACCATTGCGTTCGTCTCGGAATTCTACATGAAATAGAGTCCAAGTTTTCGAAAATCGGACTCCGTATGGAAGAGTTATAGCCTCCGGAAGATTAAGCAAAAATTCAGAAAAAATACCCGGGCAGGTCGACCTACCCAGGAAGGTCGACCTGGGGGTCGACCTACCCAGGAAGGTCGACCTGGGGGTCGACCTACCCCCAGGAGGTCGACCTGGGGGTCGCCCAATCCCAAATTTGGGCAGTTTTTGTCCTTGTGACGTGGTTTGATGTGCTGTATGGACCGGATGGCTTCTAGGTCAGTCCTAGGGCTCTAAAACGCTCTCTACACCTATAAAATAGTGCCTAGACCTAACCTATACTTCATAAAATTATCTATGACATCCTCATGCTGTCAAACTCTCTCCTAAACCTAGCCGCCGCCTCTAAATCAAATTTCAAGTGTTCATCAACAATTCAAATCAAAGATTAGATCTTCAACAACAATCAATTAGAGAAAATTAATCAACATCGATTCAACGTTTCTGCATCAACGTTTTACCTCAACAACCAATCGTTTATTTCTCCAATCCAGTCAAGGTGAGTGGTTTAAAATACAGTTGTTGTATAATTGTACTTCTATCGTTGCCATTCCCCATAATGAATATGATGATAATTTAATAAGATCAGTATTTTATTTATGCTTACGATTGAGTTCTCTCCTTTTTATTCCTTCCCCTTTTTATTTTTACAGTTAGGCTATCTCGAGCCTACGTCTATCATGGGTTTATGCATTGTAAACAAGAACGAGAAATTAAAAGGGAAAAGGGGATGTTTGGGCGTAATATGGATTGAAAAGATTTGCGTATGATTTGAAATATGGACATAATTATATTGCAACGTAAAATTTATGTAAATTAGAATAATTCTAATTAGCTATGGTAATTTTAAATTTATGTAGTTGGGCATAATTGAAATTGGATATGGAATTAGTATAATTTAATATTAACAACATGTAATTGGATAACATGGATTGGTGAGATTTATTTGTGACTTGAAAAATAAAGCCAAAAAGGCGAATTAGATTATATGTATGAGCGTAGGAACGTGGGGAAATATATTGGGAAAATATTGATATAATTGTATAATTGGAAATTGATATTTTTGGGTATGAATTACATGGAATTGATGAATTTTCCTATAATTGGATAACTTGGATAATATGTGAATTTGGCTAATTAATATATAATTAGCGTAATTAATGACAAGTTGAAATAGGCATAAAAGTAAACATGATTATATGTTGAATTTGGAACACATGACCTGAAATTGGGGTTTGGGTGAAATACGAATATTAATGAACCTTTTGACATGAGGTTAGACGCAATTGTGGTGCAAGACTGCCCAGAACCGCCTGGCAAATCCAGCTGCCACAATTGGACGTCTAATGTGAGAGGTCAAAGGCAAGAATTTGAGCGTAACGGCTTATGACATGAGGTTACACTCGAGTTGTGGTGTAAGTCTGCCCGGAACCGCCCGGCACATCCAGCAGCCACATAGGGTTAGTTTAATGTGAGTGGACATACATCGTTACAGCATAATGAATGAACTAAGGAATACTAACCATAATAAGACATGTGGGTGACATGGGTAAGGTTAGAGGGTTAAGTGAGTGATATAAATGACATGTAAAGCATTACTAATATTGACTTAACCGTTGTAAGACATGTGATGTAAAACATGATTAAGGTAGACTTAACTGTAGTAAGACATGTGTAAGACGTGGAAACCATAATAAAGGGGACACGGGTGACATGTGAAACAAAAAGTTGAGATATACTTAACCAAATGGGGCCCGTAACGGTATCACAAATTAATTGAATTAGGTAAAGTTTAAGTAACAGGTTAAGTAAAAGGAAGGGTTAAGTCAAATCTAAAATTTATGACACAGTAATGGGGGAATGATAACTACCTATTATAAACCAGAGTTGCGGTAATGTAAAAATTAAATAATAGGTAAACTTGTCCGAGGGACAAGGGAAGGTTATGACTTAAGATGTAATACAAGACTTGAAGGGTGGGATGACTTATACTATGAAATAA
Source organism: Allium sativum (assembly GCA_030737875.1). NCBI lineage: Eukaryota > Viridiplantae > Streptophyta > Magnoliopsida > Asparagales > Amaryllidaceae > Allium > Allium sativum. The sequence continues at coordinate 109,217,903 of CM060910.1, forward strand.
GTTAATCTAAACTTTATTACAAGAAATGGGGAATTATGATAATAAGCTATTGTGAATGAACTTAAGAAATGAGAACGATAATAGGTAGGCTTGTCCTAGAGATAAGTGGGGATTAAAGCATATGGAATGAGGTAAGTTGCAAGGAACGATAAGGGAAGATGAAATAACTTATGTAATAAGGAAAGTTGCACTTAATTGAAGATTTAGTAATCTGTAAAGGCAAGAATAAATCTTCAAATAAAGATAACATAAGTTATATGAATGAAATAACATAGATTGGTTGAGTTGAGTAATTCTCTGAGTGTCAATCTGATGTTGATTTCGGTCTTCGGGGTTGATACTTAGGGTGTTATTCTCTTAACCAATGTATATGTGAATTAAGATGTACTTAATTATAAATTAAGTAGAACATGTTATTATAACCATAAGAGAGATAATCATTAGATTATGCAAATAACATGTCCTATGCTTATTAATGAACTTAAATGGACAAAGTTATAAATGGAATTAATAAGCAAGGATAACTTGGTAAACTTGAAAAGGAAGAAAATGTGAATAACAAAGTTAAATGAGAAAACTGACGAGGTGGCGCAAGCGTGTAATTACCGATTAGACGTAGGGTCTAACGACAGATAAAAATAAGGCGCTTGAAGCAGTTCGTATGTTATAGGGTGAATAACCCAATGAGGTAGATCATCACGGTGTCATAAGGCACGGGTGAAACGCACGTTTATTATTTGCCGGCTCCAACGGACTGGAAGGGGAGGAAGGCCGCTTCCTGCGACGTTATAGGTGCTCCTGGTAGTCCTCTGCGGTGGTTTAGCTTCGGGCTAGGATTGCAGAGGTTGGGTCTGCACGGAACTACCAGGTGGGTGGGCCTTGACTGCACAAATAGGTGGCAGTCAGAATGCTGTACGTTGTGGCATTAAGGGCGGTTCGACGGTTGCGTCAGGCGGAGGTGGAGGGTCAAGACCCAACGATAGCAAGACCGCTGAATGCCTGTCACCAGCAGCCTAAGGAATGTGAAAAGAGAAGAGCTAACCCCTAGAGATCGTTAACCTTTGCTATCAAGGGACGGGTGCGGGGAGACCCCACGTGGATGTTTAGATTGTTTGCTTGTTAGGGGCGGTCGCTTAGCTCATGTGGTCTTTACTAGTTGAGGGAGAGGCTGAGGTAGGGCCATAGCCACCATAGGAAAACCAGACCCGAGGGATATCTGTACATTGGATACTCTTAGAGGCGGGTCTGTACAGATATAGGAAAGCTCCCGACCGAGTTTAGTGTCTTCTAGTGTTGCCATACCGCGGAAATCGGGTGCACAAGTAGAGGTTATGTGCAGTAGAAACATCGAATACGACTGACGATACGTACGTGGGAAAGTCTAGATACAACCACATCTGCTCTGGGTGGTGTACCGTAGACTAGAGGGCATTATTTGATGATGGAACCAACTCGATCGAACAGTACGAGGGTGGCAGTCAGTATGCTTACGTAGCCTAGCGATAGTGGTTCTATGCGGATGTAAAGTTATACGTTACTGTGGCATAGGATGAGGGACTGCGCATATTACTGTGGCGATACAGAGGAGACCGTGTGAGTGGGGTACCACGGAGTGTACCTCAATTTGGGGGTAGCTACATATACATTGCATTAGGTTAATCTACAAGGGGTAGATGGGTGCGACGTGTGTGTAAGCCTTGAGTGCTAATAACACGAATAACCTAATAAAAACAAAAATGTAATTGAACGGTATATGTAGGATTATTCAATTAGGGTATTTTAAATTCATTCACACAGAACTTATGTTTTGACCCCCCTCATAACATTCACAGGTTAGAATCAGGACAGAGACTTATAGCTTTGGGGATACTGGTTTAGCAGTATTGTAATTAAGGTAAAGCTATGTTTTAAATATATATTTTATTCCTTTCGTTGTGAGGTGTTTTTCCGTACTCTGACATATCTCTTTTCTCTGTCTTTTCTGTACGATACCAGAGCAACCAACTTGGGTCTCGATGGATTGAATTTTGAAAAAAAATCGGTCCATCGGAATCCGGGTTGTCACCTCTGGTATCAGAGCTTCAGTTTAGTGTTCCTAGGGAGATAATGAGTGAACTTATTTGTATTTTCTAAAATATATATGTATTATATATATTAACCTAAATCCATATAGTAGCCCACTAGGTATGGAAAGAGTTGGGATATTTAGTTTGTACACTAAAGTAATAAACATAGAATTTTTTGAGACCCTTAGGTGGTTGGGTTGGAAAGTGTACAATATGATTTGATGTTAGAGAAAGAAAATATCCCATAAGATGGAATCTGAAATGTAGTATTTCAGAGTAGTGCGGTTAGAAGTGTAACCTTAGAAACTAAAAAAAAAGGTTGAAAAATGAAATATGGATTAGGAGTATATATAGTCGAGAGAATTGAATTCGCGAAAGTGCCTAGTAAAGCCTAGTGAGTTGAGACCCACTTTGAGTCTAACCCGATAATAAACTTTTAGGAACTTGAATTTGTAAAAGAGTTTGTGGTGTTTTTCAATTTTTAATCTTAAAAGTATTTTTGATGTTTAAGAAAAATACGTAAAGGACATATTCAGTGCTTGTTGGGTTTTTGAAGTAAAGTGGTGTATATTGTGTAAAACAATGATTTCTTGTTTTAAAAGAATTCTCTCATGAAAAGGTGCATATTATAGAGCATGTCTTAACTCGCTAGTTTTCATATATGGAAAAAAGTTTTGAAATCTCTATCCTGTTGATTATACATTTACGTTATTGTTTTAAAAAGAAATTTTGTTGGGTAAACAAAATAAGCGGTAAAGTGCAAGAATAGAGTAGATATTTGCACCTTAGCAGCCAAAGTTAACATTGTAAATAGGAACAGTGTAACTCATTGGTCATCCTTGTCTACTCCAGTTTGTGATTTGAAAAAAAAAAAAATATTTTTGCAATTTTACTTTGTAACATGTTTTTATAGTTTGGCAAAAGCAAGTTTTTGAGAAAAGAATAAAAGTTTTACCACTTTAGTTTTTTTTTTGGAAGAAGAACATAATAAAAAGAAAGAAGGCCAAACCATGTTTTAAAAATGGAGTAGTTAAGGATTAAGGCCTAGAAAGAACGAGATAAAGTTAAAGCTATTAGAACCAACTGGGAATTGGTTGAGATGAGAAATTCTCTGAGTATCAATCTGATGTTGATTTCGGTCTTCGGGGTTGATACTTAGAGAGTTATTTTCTTGCCAATTTACAGTCAGGGATTAGATAATATTAAACTAATGGAAAATTTTCCTGTAGAATGCATAAGCCGTATGAGTCTAGGATTGTTGCTTGAAAGAGAAGTATAGGCTAGTAATACACAGCATGGACTAGTAGTGACTACCAGGTAGTGAAGGGCAAGCAAATGTATAGATCCTATTGAGTGGACCCGTGACAAAGTCCTAAGATTCTTGGCACATAGTTGTAGCTGTGTAAGATACTGTTTGAGTTGAAAACAGAAGAGCTTGTTTGAAATAATAAACTTAAGAAGAAGACTAGCCTAACTAACAAGAAAACAACTGAATCAATCAAGCAACAAAACTTGACGGGAAAAGAAAATGAAAATCTTAAGAAAAAGATGAATAAATATGAAATTACTCCAAGATAAGATGAAATAGAAAAGAAAGCTTTCTTATGTGGTTGTGCTTGGACAGGAAAATAAGGAATCTTTATAGAATAGTCATATAAAAATCCAAGTATGATTAGAAAAGAAAATTGGAGGATGTGAATTTTTTCGTTTTACACCTTTTCGTAACATAAGAAATCAAATTTGAAAAAAAATTAAATTTTTCTAAATTTCGGATTTAATGATGGTTAGTAGGATTTTGGATGCAAAAATTGGATGAACTATGCTCTTACTTCGTAAGAGTGTGGGAAAAATTGGATGAAAAACGTTTTGATTTTTCAAAAATATTGCATTCATATAGAACTTCAAGTATATTTAGGATATGAGCATCATGTTTTGAAGAATTTTTTAAAGTTTGCATACATATAGGTGGATCCAAATTAGGCATACATGATTTGCTATGATGTAATTCACTTTGCACATGTGCACAATGTTGCAACAATTGGATGAACACTAACTGGATGTTGCGAGGGATTATCTATTTTACTCTTGTCGAATTTCGGGGACGAAATTCTTTAAGGGTGGGAGAATGTAACACCCCGCATTTTTAATATAATTAAAAATGTATATATATGCATAGATAGGATTAATAATGGTGATGTACAACAAAAATTAATCAATACATGAAAGAGAAGGAAAGATTAATTCAATGACAGTGTATGTGACGAAGAAGATAGTAAAATAAGGATACTTAATTCAAATATTAGGAATTAAGTAAAATGGACATCACCATTGCGTTTGTCTTGGAATTCTACATGAAACATATCCAAGTTTTCGAAAATCGGACTCCGTATGGAAGAGTTATGGCCTCCGGAAGATTCAGCAAAAATTCAGAAAAAATACCCAAGCAGGTCGATCTGGGGGTTGACCTACCCAGGGAGGTCGACCTGGGGGTCGACCTACCCCCTAGGAGGTCGAACTGGGGTCGACCTATCCCGGATCTGGGCAGTTTTTGTCCCTATGACGTGGTTTGACGTGCTGTATGGACCGGATGGCTTCTAGGTCAATCCTAGGGCTCTAAAACGCTCTCTACACCTATAAAATAGTGCCTAGACCTAACCTAAAGTTCATAAAATTATCTATGACATCCTCATGCTGTCGAACTCTCTCCTAAACCTAGCCAGCGCCTCTAAATCAAATTTCAAGTGTTCATCAACAATTCAAATCAAGGATTAGATCTTTAACAACAATCAATTAGAGAAAATTAATCAACATCGATTCAACGTTTCTGCATCAACGTTTTACCTCAACAACTAATCGTTTATTTCTCCAATCCAGTCAAGGTGAGTGGTTTAAAATACAGTTGTTGTATAATTTTACTTCTATCGTTGCTATTCCCCATAATGAATATGATGATAATTTAATAAGATCAGTATTTTATTTATGCTTACGATTGAGTTCTCTCCTTTTTATTCCTTCCCCTTTTTATTTTTATAGTTAGGCTATCTCGAGCCTACGTCTATCATGGGTTTATGCGTTGTAAACAAGAACGAGAAATTAAAAGGGAAAAGGGGATGTTTTGGCATAATATGGATTGGAAGGATTTGCGTATGATTGGAAATATGGACATAATTATATTGCAATGTAAAATTTATGTAAATGGGAATAATTCTAATTGGCTACGGAAATTTTAAATTTATGTAGTTGGGCATAATTGAAATTGGATATGGAATTAGTATAATTTAATATTAACAACATGTAATTGGATAACATGGATTGGTAAGATTTATTTGTGACCTGAAAAATAAAGCCAAAAAGTCGAATTAGATTATATGTATGAACGTAGGAACGTGGGGAAATATATTGGGAAAATATTAATATAATTGTATAATTGGAAATTGGCATTTTTGGGTATGAATTACATGGTATTGATGAATTTGTCTATAATTGGATAACTTGGATAATATGTGAATTTGGCTAATTAATATATAATTTGTGTAATTAATTACAAGTTGAAATAAGCATAAAAGTAAACATGATTATATGTTGAATTTGGAACACATGACGTGAAATTGGGGTTTGGGTGAAATACGAATATTAATGAACCTTTTGACACGAGGTTAGATGCAATTGTGGTGTAAGACTGCCCGGAACCGCCCGACAAATCCAGCTGCCACAATTGGACGTCTAATGTGAGCGGTCAAAGGCAAGAATTTGAGCGTAATGGCTTATGACATGAGGTTAGACTCGAGTTGTGGTGTAAGTCTGCCCGGAACCGCCCGACACATCCACCAGCCACAAATGGTTAGTCTAATATGGGTGTTCATACATTGTTATGGCATAATGAATGAACCAAGGAATACTAACCATAATAAGACATGTGGGTGACATGGGTATGGTTAGAGGGTTAAGTGAGTGATATAAATGACATGAAAAGCATGACTAATATAGTCTAAACCGTTGTAAGACATGTGATGTAAAACATGACTAAGGTAGACTTAACTGTAGTAAGACATGTGTAAGACGTGGAAACCATAATAAAGGGGACACGGGTGACATGTGAAACAAAAAGTTGAGATATACTTAACCAAATGGGGCCCGTAACGGTATCATAAATTAATTGAATTAGGTAAAGTTTAAGTAACGGGTTAAGTAAAAGGAAGGGTTAAGTCAAATCTAAAATTTATGACACAATAATGGGGGAATGATAACTACCTATTATAAACCAGAGTTGCGGTAATGTAAAAATTAAATAATAGGTAAACTTGTCCTAGGGAAAAGGGAAGGTTATGACTTAAGATGTAATACAAGACTTGAAGGGTGGGAAGACTTATACTATGAAATAAGTTAATCTAAACTTTATGACAAGAAATGGGGAATTATGATAATAACCTATTGTGAATGAACTTAAGAAATGGGAACGATAATAGGTAGGCTTGTCCTAGAGACAAGTGGGGATTAAAACTTATGGAATGAGGTAAGTTGCAAGGAACGATAAAGGAAGATGAAATAACTTATGTAATAAGGAAAGTTGCACTTAGTTGAAGATTTAGTAATCTGTAAAGGCAAGAATAAATCTTCAAATAAAGATAACATAAGTTATATGAATGACATAACATAGATTGGTTGAGTTGAGTAAATTCTCTGAGTGTCAATCTGATGTTGATTTCAGTCTTCGGGGTTGATACTTAGGGTGTTATTCTCTTAACCAATGTATATGTGAATTAAGATGTACTTAATTATAAACTAAGTAGAACATGTTATTATAACCATAAGAGAGATAATCATTAGATTATGAAAATAACATGTCGTATGCTTATTAATGAACTTAAATGGATTAAGTTATAAATGGAATTAATAAGCAAGGATAACTTGGTAAACTTGAAAAGGAAGAAAATGTGAATAACCAAGTTAAATGAGAAAACTGACGAGGTGGCGCAAGCGCGTAATTACCGATTAGACGTAGGGTCTAACGACAGATAAAAATAAGGCGCTTGAAGCAGTCCATATGTTATAGGGTGAATAACCCAACGAGGTAGATTATCACGGTGTCATAATTAAGGCACGGGTGAAACGCCCGTTTATTATTTGGTGGCTCCAACGGACTAGAAGGGAAGGCAGGCGGCTTCCTGAGACGTTAAAGGTGCTCCTGGTAGTCCTCTGCGGTGGTTTAGCTTCGGGCTAGGATTGTATAGGTTGGGTCTGCGCGGAACTACCAGGTGGGTGGGCCTTGACTGCACAAATAGGTGGCAGTCAGAATGCTGTACGCGGTGGCATTAAGGGTGGTTCGACAGTTGCCTCAGGCGGAGGTTGAGGACCAAGACCAAACGATAGCAAGACCGCCGAACACATGTCACCAGCAGCCTAAGGAATGTGAAAAGACAAGGGCTAACCCCTAGAGATCGTTAACCTTTTCTATCAAGGGACGGGTGTGGGGAGACCCCACATGGATGTTTAGATTGTTTGCTTGTTAGGGGCGGTCGCTTAGCTCATGTGGTCTTTACTAGTTGAGGGAGAGGCTGAGGTGGGGCCATAGCCATAGGAAAACCAGACCCGAGGTATATCTGTACATTGGGCACTTTTAGAGGCGGGCCCGTACAAATATAGGAAAGCTCCCGACCGAGTTCCGTGTCTTCTGGTGTTGCCCTGCCACAGAACTCGGGTGCACAAGTAGAGGTTATGTGCAGTAGAAACATTGAATACGACTGACGATACGTACTGGGAAAGTCTAGATACAACCACATCTGCTCTGGGTGGTGTACCGTAGATAGAGGGCATTATTTGATGATGGAACCAACTCGATCGAACAGTACGAGGGTGGTGGTCAGTATGCTTACGTAGCCTAGCAATAGTGGTTCTATGCGAATGTAGCGTTATACGTTACTGTGGCATAGGATGAGGGACTGGACATATTACTGTGGCAATACGGAGGAGGCCTAGTGAGTGGGGTACCACAGGGTGTACCTCAATTTGGGGGTAGCTACATATACAATGTATTAGGTTAATCTACAAGGGGTAGATGGATGCGACGTGTGTGTAAGCCTTGAGTGCTAATAACACGAATAACCTAATAAAAACAAAAATGTAATTGAACTGTATATGTAGGATTATTCATTAAGGGTATTTTAAATTCATTCACACGGAACTTATGTCCTGACCCCCTCCTCATAACATTCGCAGGTTAGAATCAGGACAGAGACTTATAGCTTTGGGGATACTGGTTTAGCAGTATTGTAATTAAGGTAAAGCTATGTTTTAAATATATATTTTATTCCTTTCGCTGTGAGGTGTTTTTCCATACTCTGACATATCTCTTTTCTCTGTCTTTTCTGCAGGATACCAGAGCAACCAACTCGGGTCTCGATGGATTGAATTTTGAAAAAAAATCAGTCCATCGTAATCCGGGTTGTCACATTCCCTCTTCATGAAAATTCCCTCCAATTGAAAATTTTCCCCCTTAATTTTCATCGGCTTCACAAAAAATATTCACGTTTATCCGCTTCATCCTCCATTTTCATCTCGATTTCCCCCTCGATTTCCCCTTCGATTCCCCCCGGTTTCCTCCCCTATTTTCCCCTCGATCCTCCCTGGATTTTCTTGTTGATTTCCTTAGCCACGGAATCGAAATTTGGGTGCGTCCTCATCGTGGGTTCGATTGAGGTTTTGGTTTGTTTCAGATTTATAAATCGATTCAGATTGATTTTTTTGGTGTGTTTCAGATTGTGGAACGGTCGACGTAACCGATTCGGATCTAGATCCGTTGTTAAGGTAGATAAATTATAGTTAATACAGTTTTTTTGGTTGTAATAGTTGATTGCTTGAGTGAATGAAGATCTAGATCCATTGTTAAGGTACTGCTTAAACCAACAAAAGTATGATTTATAAACCTTTGTTGTTGTTTGCTACTCGGTAGGCCAGCCCTCTTGTACAACTTACTAAAGTTTGATTGTTAAGATGCTACCCATTTTACTGCTACTGTTAATTAAGGACCTAAGCTTTGTGATTTTGTAGTTTGAGAGATTTTGTTTTTGCCTTTTTATTGTTTTAGCTTTTGTTCAGTAAAGCAGAAATTCGAAAGCGTTTGTATTTCTAAAAATGAATGTGTTAATTGATTAGCAGTTGTTAATTATGTCTACGAATATTAATTAAAAGTGCTTGTGTTTGTTTTTAGAAGCGTATGCGTATGTATGGCCATCTTTAAATAATTGGGAAATGCCTAATATGGTTGCTCTTAAAAACTGAAAGTGCTTTTTTATCTTTTTTTTCAAAAGCATGCCTATGTTACAGAGAAGGTTAAATGATACACCAATGATCTTAATTGAAGGTATGTTTTAAGATAAATTTTATTAATACAGGAAAACTATTTCTGGAAAATGTTACATTAATATTTGTAATGAGAATAATATTTTTATCATCAAGCATCATTAGGAAAAGACGGACTTAACACCAACCTTATGGAAAGACACCAACCTTATGGAAAGGATGGCGAGGGTATTCATAGTCCTGAAATAGTAAAGTATGTTTAGTTCTATTTTGAGTTTGTGTTTAGCAATTTCAACATGCACTAAGAAAACACAAGAAAAGCGGAGGCGGAGATTTAAAAATGTAAGACATAGCAAATATGGAGGGATGGCAGAGAAGATTGATCGTTTTCGTGCTTTTGTTATTTCCTTGAATACAGAAGTCAAAATTATTAATTTTCTGTTTTGTTTGTTTACTACATGGTTGAATACATAAATCAAAATTATTATAAGACGATATCCACTTTCCCAGTGGGTTTGAAAAGGATACCTTACTATGAAATATTTTTTTGAGTAACACAATATTATCTTGTCCAACTTAAATGTTGATCCTTTACAGTACAACAATATATTAATGTACGGTAGCCAAAGATTCATTTATATATTTTGGAGTTATTATACGAATATGAAATAGATTTGAAACATAAAAATAGAGAATAATATTTTATACACAATCTGAAATTAATTCTCACTGTATTAGTTGGAACATTTTAGACATAACAATTAATTAAATTCAATGCTTTATGTTACTAGTAGAAGGACAAAAATGTCAAGATTGTCATCTTGGCATGCTTATCAGTGCTGAAACCTCGCTTTTCTTATTGTTTGAATGGCTTATGTTTAGTGTTTGATGTTGAGAAATATTAAGGTATATTAGGATTATTTATAAATTATTTCATATAGCCCACCAGATAATCTGTTGTTAGGGTTGAATTCTTTATGTTGTTATTTTATTGCAAACCTGTCGTAGATTGAAATAAAAAAAATTGAATAGTCATTGTATAATTTTGAATATCGGATAACATAAATATTACTACACTAACAATTTCAAATCACTGCTGAGAAATATTAAGGTATATTAGGTTTTTAATAAATATTACTGCACTAACAATTTCAGATCGCTAAAATAAAAATATAAAACATGATTTTCCAGCTTCCGACTCCGAAAGCTGTGACCTTGTTATCGGTTTGTCAACTATATTTTTAGAAACAAGCTGCAGTTTTGGATCCATGGAACTGTTGCGATAATGCTCATTGTAGAGCAAACACAGAGTAAAAAGATGATTAGCAAATTAAGTAACATATCTCATTTTTACTACAAAAAATCTTGCTTAAATGTGCTCTAAGTCAAAATAGAGTCAGATTCCATAGCTAAAAAACCAAATCCATCTACCGAATATTTTACGCCCAAGAAATAAAAGAAAAAAAAAACTTGGATGCATACTTAAATATAATAAATCATTAAACCATTGATCGCTTAAACCGGACACATACACAATATTGTTTTTAGCTAATAGAAGCCACAACGAAGCACGGACAAAAACCATATAACACTTTCAGGCAAAACGTTAATTGGTTTCTAACTAATCAATCATTAAATGAGTTACCTCTAGTTAAGGCTGGCCGCAGGCAGAATTATACCGAGGGAAGCCGTCGAGAAAAATGTTAATTGCTCTACTGGTTAAGTTATGACAATTTTCCAGTATTGAAGAGATGTAATTAATGGAGAGTTGGATTTTGTTGTGATTGTCTGAGTGGATTATAGTTTGGTGGCAGGTCAATGATGCAGATGATTGCAGTGTGGAGATTGGGAAATATATGTATTCGTGTGGTTTTATTGGTGAAAAAATGTATGATGGAATGTTAATGGAGGTGGTTGCTTGCTATTTAAGCGAAAGTTAGGGATATGAATTTTTACGATGTCGATATGAACAAAGAAGTGTGTTGAAATAATGGAGGCAGCGGTAGAATGTAATGCAAAATTTACTAAGGTCTAATTACCCAATTTTGCCAATTTTTAGATTATTAAAAATGATGAAAAATACTTTTAATTCCAAATATAAACAAGTCCGTTTTTAAAAATTTATGAAAATTTATATGTTAGTGTTCCCTTGAAAAAATGTAAATTCAAGTATTAAAATGCAGAAATCTTTAAATGTAAATCAAAGTATTGTAAAAAAAATTCTTTAGAATAAGTTAATATGGTTCCAAAATTCTCAAATGAACAGAAATTTATATATTGGTTAGTATAGAATTGAAACGACCCGAATTACCGTACTCTTTGAGTCGACTAATAACACCACACGTCCAACCCAAATTGTACAGAAAAACGAATCATTATTAGAAAGAAGTTAGAGAATGAGAAATAGAAAGAAAGAAATATTAGAATAGAAGAAAACGAAGATCACAACTCACAGCGGAACGAATAAAATATATTAAATAACATAACCTTTGAAATACAAAACAGTAACTGTATATATACATACCATCATCAGAGCACAGCAGTTATTCCTGGAACAGTTATAAACACCTGTTTCCAGATACAACATAGTACACAGCAGAAGATATAATAGTTTATAGCTAACCGGTGAAGCCTCCTGCTTCGAGTTCCTCCAAGTGAATCTGAAAAATCCGGACTACTTGACTGCCCGTACAAATTTGGGCACCCAAGAGTTTAGGGAAAACAAACAAAATAAACTCTGGGTCAGTCATGGGACTGGTGTGAGTAAACTCCAACCATTGGTTTAACTTTTAAAAATCCTTTCAAAAGAAATGATAATCGTAAGACCAATCCACACATAAACACGGATGGTTTTTACCTTACGATAACCAAAATATTTTTGATATCAAATCCAGTGCTATTATAATAATGTCTACATCGAATAAATAGAATCTAGCGGAACGCTTGCATCTCACGCTCCATATATAATATTAAATCAAAAACTGTAGGGCGCTTATTGGAGATTGGATTTCCAACATGACAAGGTATGGGACCACCTGCCGATAGTGTATCTCTAGAGACGAATACACTGGGTTCAACAAGAACATCTTGCAACCCGGCCCTCACATGACCGACCACTCATTTCGCTTGAGTGTATCGAATGTATATCACCAACGGTTGGGATCAGCAACCGTTTACCGAAAGGGACAACATCGATAGATTAAAGAACAAATGGAATTTCTCTAGATAGGTGATTATACATCCTAATAGGAGCGACCCACATAGCCATGCTGCCTGCCCGATTTTTGTCAATTCCCGGTTGTGAGGCTTGAGGTTTGAATTACTTCCCAGAACATCTGGCCACCATTCACTTTGAATGTCACATCGTCATACTCGCCAAATCACAAGTTGATTTCCCCAAAAATACCACGGGCATAAAGCTAAGAGAAACGAATTCCTCCGCCACCAAACGTAAGTACGTTTGAAGAGTTCAACTTACGCGATCCGTTAGATATACTCTGTCAGACATTCGTCCATTCACGTTGTCCTGGGACTGGACAAACCGAAGGCACTATTCTATAAACAGGATAGCCCTTGCATAACTCCGTCTTCAATTTTCTTTATCATATTCGATCGTAACGCTAACGCCCATACAGAGTGGTTTTCAGATACTGAATCTGATCCCGGTCTCTCCGCATTGACGATGGAAAAATGGTCAAAAACTTCGATAGTCGGTGATTTAACTATCAAAAAAAAAAATATGTGTGCAAGCAACGATATTATTTCCAGATGGAAATTCTATCGATCAATCATCATTCATTTATCTCTTAAATTCACTTATCTAGTCATCACTATCGAACCTTAACCATCCCTTAGTTAAAATTGAAGTCAATCAAGTTGGGGTATATTTACCTCTCAGACCTTAACTGAACAACAATTCTAACCTCGAAATAGTCAAAGCTCACAACTTTAAACAGACATCGCTTACGCGACTCTCAGATTCAATATAAGGATCCACTTCTTTATGAAAAAATATTGATTATAACAACAACGTTATAATCACTATCTCCAAATAATTGATTTTTAAAAGCATTGCTTTTAACAAGAGCGTTACAATCGCTATCTAGAATTATAGAACATTTAGTATAGCAACAGCGTTAAGATCGCTGTATAAATTTACAAAACATTTATTATAACGGCAGTGTTAAAAATCGGTGTTTCCAAATATAATTTGTACTTATAAATTTTAATAAATAAATTAATAAGTAAACAGATAAATAATTAAATTTGATTCAAACTGGAAAGTAAAAATACTACTTCCCTCAATTCGATATAATCGAATTTCAATAAATAACTTTCTCTCAAATATCTATATTTGATTATATTACGAACTTCGGAATTTATCTACCATTTAGGATAATTCAAAATCCCAAATTTCACTTTTGAATTTACGCTCTCTAAATTCTTACCAAGATCCTTTATACCCATTTCAGACTACAAAATATTATCCAAATTTATTCTATATTCCAAATGTTGGAACAAAGCTCATCGTTTCTTAAAACGATTATCCATTTCCTTTTTCATTAAATTTCAAATCTGGATTCATACCTCCAATCTAAATTCCTTTATAGATATTTTATTCGCAAAACATTTACTTTAAACCATTATTGACTTTTATCGTGAATATATTCCTTTTATATATAATCAAATCCGTTCGATTTTTACTTGTAAATAACTTTTCAAACCAAATTTCCATTTGTATCATCTATTTAGGATTTATAAAACATTTGCTTTCAAACTGTTATTCATTTCAAATATGAATTTCCTTCCTTAATAGGAATCTAAACTCGTTTATTTAAATCAACTTAATTCTTGTTATAAGTATCATTACTGCTCTACTTCTCGTTATCGAGTATCCTTTTAAAACCACATCACGTTCTATTTCATTTATAAACTCTGTTTATAGAACTGTTACTCATCCATTTATTTAAACAATCCAAGTTTTCTTTTGAATGTGTTTATAAGCCATACATTCTGTAACTTTCGAAATTAACTTAATTTGATTCATATAAATCCCTTTTTATGTATTATTGCAAAACATAGCATTAACCTCTTAATGTATCTAAATTAAATTATAGCTCATGTTAAATAAAATTTACATATACTTTCAGGAAATAAATCATTTGTATAAAATTCGACATAGCCGAATTTCTATTTATAAATCCATTGGATTTATCTCAATTTATTTTATATTCCCATTTTGGAATAAAACCCATCGTTTTCCTTTGAAATCGATTTATTATTTCTCTTCTTATTCAAATTTCCATTTGAATTTTCTTTTTCTCAACTCAAATCCTCATTAAAATCCCATTTCAAATATCGGTGTCAACACCGATTTCAACTTTGCTTATATAAGTTCAACTGGAATTCATATTTTACATTATCCAAGATAGATATTTCACTTTATTTATTACTATCATTTATAAATCTAACTACTTATATATTTATTAAATAAGTTTCTATTTGAAATCAAATTTCTATTTTTGGAAATAATTTCCTTTTTAAATCTCAAATTTTCCTTTCTACATTCTAAAATGTTCTACGGTATTTAGATACAAAAATTATGGGGGCCAGTGTAATTCAACCATAGCAAAAACAATAAACGGTCACATATCACATCATGTATCACAATACATAAAACAGTAAACAAAATGTTGAGGAATCCAGTTGGATCCCTCCAACCTGTTTCCCTGCATCCACAGATGTTAATCAACATCAATAATATTATTTCACATCAATATGAAATATCAGAACTAATAATCAATCAACGATGTAATCATATCAACCAATTTTATCAACTATTCAACCAAGCAACCATCACATAGTATAAAATAAATTTAAAAACTCGTTTATATAAAAATATAAACGAAGCAGAGTTTAGTGAGTTTACTCACCTTGGTTTGCAGTTGATTATTCTACTTTGGTTCCGTTTAAAATCAAACAGGTGTTTGATTTTTATTACGAAATTCCTGTTGTTCTGTCCTCAGCCATCGCCAATTCCATAATGTAGATTTCGTTGCTTCGACTCCCAAAAGACCTATTTCGTTAAGTTCTGTTAATAGAATAATTATCAGCATTGTAAGGTTTAATCTGTTTGAAATAGTAATTAACTGACTATTATATAATTTTTCTCCTTAATTACCCTCAACTCTCTTGTACTTGATTACCTCCTTAAATTTAAACACTATCATTAGATTTATTTAAACACCCGTTAAATCGATTACTCACCTTGCCAATATAAGCATCAGAATAACCCTTTAATCTTCAATCCCTAACCATAACTTAACCTTCCTGTACACAGAACTCCTCAAGCGTGTATATTCCTTTTCACCATCATTATTAATAAATCCTTGATTTAAATCTCGTTTGTAACGTCTTTTCTCATGATCAACCCCAGGCAAATGTCGTTGCCTGTAAAAATAACCATGCCATGCCGTGACCTTCCACTACCCTAACTTCACCGATTGCAAAATAAATATTCACCAAAAGCTCAACTGCTCACTCCTGCACTACTTGGACCCAGTCGCAACTAAATATCCACATGCCAAAATACCTACAGGAGTGCGAACAACATTGTTTTCAAATACCCTTCTCCTTCCCATATTCTTCTTAAAACAAAACAAATCTTGTTGCCACATTTTCACCCAACTCCACCGCTCGTACATCCACTTATCTCCCAACAGTCCACCCTTTTGACAACATTGCTCCTTCACTTAACACCATGACCTCTCCTTTAAGCTCCTCCCCCTTCAGATTATTGAACGGAAAAGCTCACCTCAAACTGCACCCTCACGCCACCGTTCCACCCTACCAGACCCCCGTCAGACCTCGCCTCTTCCAGCGCTATCTCACCCCCGTCGAAACCTCCTACCACTGTGTCGGACAACACAGCAGTGGTTATCCCAGTATCGTGCCCTTTTAACCTACGTTCAACTTCCACAAGCTTGTCTCTAATCTACCCTAGCCTCTGCCAAATCAGAAGCTCCACCACAGACTGCGATGCTACCCTTTGATGTCCTTTCATTGAACGACCTGTAGCTTTTAGAGCTAGACTGTAGAAGATGCGCTCCGCTGCAAGGCATCTTACCCCAAATTGATTTTAGCTGCGTGAAGCCCCTTTCAACAGAAAACGTTGGATCGAAGACTGGATTTCTATATCGAACATTTGATTTTTAATTGGTTTATTAGGTGAATGGAAACCGCTGTTTTTAATGGAGCGATAAAGCTTCTGTTTGCGTAATTTACGTCTTGAATCTAGAAGCCAGAAGGTGGATGAAGACATACGGTATTTAAAGTGAAGGATAGTTTGGAACCCACGGCAACAAATGCCTTGACGACCACGGAAACCAAATAGCTTTGCAGGCACGTATACAAGACTTGGACTTCACGGTTCTTGGAGAAAACTTGGAGAGTACCCTTCTATTCTCAAAGCTAGGCATAGTGACGTTGTCAGCTTAGTGCATACTTTACTGTAGTTTGTAAACCAATACTTGCTTAGGTTTGGTGTTCGTTTTAAATTTGCCCATTAATGAAAGATTCCCCAATTACTCTCCATTTATATTTGTTTAGTGTTTTAAATTAATAATGAACTAATAAATATGACCTCAAATTTACTTGTCATCATTCCTGCAACCTTTTCCATTCAAGTAAGCAAATATGTTTTATAGTTGTGGACTTGGCTTGTGGCTTGCTTCATTCAGAAGGAACACAAAATGGTTTGGCCAAGTAGCTTATAAAAAGAATTTTCGAATTTCGTTGTCTAAAATTACGTTCATATCTAAGCCATTACGGACAGATGTAAGAATACGATCATGTCCAACGAGGTGTCACGATCCCAAAAATATAATAATATCGGTAGTTTAACTTATATTGTGAAATCCCAAAATATTGATATAGGGTGCAAAATACTCCAAATAAAAAGTTGCATATTTAATTAATTAAAAATTACAATAAAATTCTAAAAATTATATTATAACTACGCCTCTAAAGAACCTTGTCCAAATTCAAGACCGATATTTAAATATATTCAAATAACTGTTATGGCCATAAACGAATATGCCACTGTTTTTCTGAATATTTAATTTGGACATAACTTTCAATCTACAAGACGAAATCTTTATTTTTCACTTCCATTAGAAAGATACGGTTTAATAGATTCAAACGTTTCTTGTTTCAAAGAAATCCGACTTATTTTGGATCATGTATATTCAGTTGAAGTTTAAATCGTAAATTACGAACTACCGCGACCATTTCGAGCTCGTTTTAAATTATATTATAAATTATACGTTTAAATATCGTTTTATAAATAAATTCCTATATATAATTCAAATAAAATATTTAAAACAAATTAGATATTCAAAATTAACGGCTAAAAATCCGGGTCATTACAAGAATGGTCTGCCTGGTTCTTCACTTTGGACAGATAAAAGATAAGGTTGGATTGACTTTTTATCTAGTAGTGCAATAAATATTCATCTAAAATAAGATCATAATGTGCAGTGAATTCAAAGATTCATTTTACAGAAGTAGTTTATAGATGTTCTAAAGGATGATATCGTAATTGTTAAGAGGCTTCTTGATAAACATAGACCAGTCATACCATTTGTTAAGAGGTCCTACTTCCTGGTCAAAAGTAGTGTTTTCTGAAATTAACATCAGATTTTTTGGTTTTTATGTAAGAATTAAGTCAGTTGAATGTATTATTTAGCTCATATATTTTTTATTCCTAATTTCAAATATGGTTTAAGGCATTGTTCTATAATTGCTGCAAGTTTTGATTGTTGCGGTAGTATATTGCATTGAGTACATTACGGTATGACGGTTGTTTGTATTTTGTTATAAACATACAATAATAGAAATACACATATTTCATATAGAAACAAATTATTAGGATTTAATTTATATGAATATAAAATTAATCAGGCAAGAACTATAATTGGAATGCTATGATTTTATTTTTTGTAGTACAGGTGACAACACCTGAATTTAATTTGCAGTTGATGAGCACACATGAATACTATAAAATATCATGCTCAATACCAATTCGTTGTATAAACTGTGGATGCACTTGATTATTTTGTTATTGCACATAAATGATAGTGAACATGATGGTTGGATGTTAATGTTATTTATGAAATTATTTTATTCAAGTTTATTAGTGTGAAAATTATATATTTCTTCATAAAAAGGCTTGATTATTTCCTGATTTATTGTTGTCAGGTTATAATTTTTGTTGCTCAAGGATTTGATAGTATTATTTAGTTAGCACTAATTTGTAAATAGCCGCTCACGTTATGACAGTAGAAGTGGATTCATAGTATGTATTTAATTTAGTTGGCTAATATTTATTTGTAAGGCGTTGATCATGTTATGACATTAGAAATATAAGAGAGAAAAAAGTTTACTTTAATAACATGATAGGTTTCCATGTAAGATATAAATGTTGCTTGTTTTTGATATTTCAGATTTTGGATTGATATTTCATCTTTAACTTCACTGTTTTTTATGTAATCAACTTGTAACAATAGAAGGAATATAAAAAGGTGCCTTAATCAAATATAAGGTATGATTATCTTATTCATATTACAAAACTGGCTATGAAATTTCCTTTTATACATCTAGCATTGTGAACTATAAATTAGTAAAGAGGGCATCCATAAATTTAGGCTCAAATATAGTTTATCATATAAGGCATCTACTACTGCACCTTTCTCCATATATATATATATGTTATTATATAATATTTATTGCAGTCTGTTTTGTTAAGTGGATGTATTTAATTATATATAAATCTGCCGCTCTTAATTACGTTTGCTAAGCGGATATATTTTTATTTTGAATTTTATGGCTGAAATGGAGATTCTGTTGATAAGTTATGACTTCTGTAATTGGGTCTCTCAGCTTGTTAATTTTGGTTTTGACAAACATTAGCAATGTCATATCAAGGGTTATTAATGTATAAAACTATACAATATGCTGCTGAAGCTTTGAAATATGATGAACGAAAGCATGAAGTATACATTCATGCATGTATATCTTCATGAAGATATGTCATCGCCATCTCAGCTAATCCGCCCACATTAGTTAGCTCATTATATCATTGTTTATGACCCTTGCATTGGATGGTCAATAAATAGTCTAACCCTTAATTTGCTTCAGTGGGTGATTATTTAGTAGTTTGCTGACAGAAATTCAAATCAAATAATACGAGCACATTTCATCTTATGTTTTTTGTTTTTGTTAGAAGACAATTGGTTATTTATGTGTCTGTGTAGGTGCTTGGTTGCTTATTCCAGCACATATTTGTTGTGTTGACGCTACAACCACCTTTGGTGGATACAGGATCACTGCAAGGACAAAAGCTCCATTTCGCTCAAGTACAAGAATAATAGCTAACTCCAATTATGCAAACAAGTAAGCTCAAATCAATATTGTTCATTTCAGTACTGTTTTCTTCTTACTGCTATCATTTGTAGTAAAAATTTCACTGTCACCCCCATGAACCATCATCAAATTGGTTACTGACGATCCAATTATGGCTAGATGAAAATTGTGAACTTCCATTTTAGTGATGATATTATATTCAAGTTGCAATGGAGGTTGAACTGTTTGTTGTGATGGTTGTAGTGATGGAAGAAGAGGGTTTGAGTGTCATTTTGTTGTAAAAATTTGCAGTGATGTTCAGGTTGGTTAAGGGAATGCGGTTGCTGGTGGTTAAACTTGAAGAAGGTTGGAGAGGTAGGTGTAGAGCAGATGCTTGTATGTGTTAAGGAGATGGTACTGTGAACATGTGTTCGGCTTTATAGTGATTTGACATATTAGCTATGGTATATGGAGGTGATTATGGTGTAGAAGTAGTGGAGTTGAAGTTGTGACTGGTCGGAGTGGAGTAGCAGTTTGATGTGGTCTTAGGGTGGGCTTATGTAACACCCCGTATTTTCTGTTAATGTTATAGTAATGAATTAAACAGTACTTAATTTCAAATGTGAGAATTAAGGGAAACAGGTTACGCCATTGCGTTCATCTCGGAATTCTTCTTGAGATAGAGTCCGAGTTTGCAAGAATTGGACTTCGTATGAAGAAGTTATGGCCTCCAAAAGTTTCAATAATTCAAATAAATTCAAACAGCTCAAAACCGGATTCAAAATTCAAAACGGAAGTCAGAAGCGGGCTGGGCGGGAAAATTCCCACCCAGGACCCAGGTCGACCAGAGGGCCGACCCTACTGTCGACCTCCCCCCTACAGGTCGACCTGGGTTCGACCTAGGGGTCGTCCTGGGGGTCGACCTGCCCCCCCGGCCAGATCTGAATTTTGAATGACTGATGACTTACTGCTGAGTCACTAGGGTTTCTAGATGGTCCTGATCTGGTCTGAATGGCTATGGTTAACCCTAGGTTCATCCAACGGCTATAATTAAATTGAAATTCTATATAAACAACTCAATGCTTAACCTAAAACCACACAAAAATAATCCTAGAACTATCATGCCTTTAGTAGAGAACTTGGAATAGCCGTCACCGCTTTCAATTCTGAAACAAGATAAAATCCTACATCAAAATCAAACTAAAAGTAATCAAATTCAACGATCTACACCAAAGGCGAGCTTACCAATTTCAGAATTTAGATTTTAGAAATCAAGAATTCCTTTTTAGTTTGTAAATTGGTTATTACGTAGATTTAAACGATCTTTTTTTGAAATCATGACATGTTGTAATTCGAATATAGAATGATGCTTATGTATAAGATTTGATTCTCATTTGTCTTATATTACCATTGCAATTGATCATGCCTATATGTTTGTGATGATGAACATACCATATTGTATGTTATTGGAATCTATTATGATTGGGTAAAGAAATTATTATGCCAACGGAATGGTGAAACATGTCATGTTGTAATTTGGTGGTTATTTTGCAAGTTTATGTTCTAAATCACATGCTTACATGTTAGATCAACATTCATGTATATCTAGAACTATGTTAAGTTTGAATCTATTTATGTTACAAGATTTGGATTTGTAGCTCTCTTATGTTTTAACACATAAGTTATCATGCTATGTTGTGATTCGAATATGTTTATGACAGCTCTCTTATGTTTAACACACATAAGTTATCATGCTAAGATGTGATTCGAATATGTTTAACACACATAAGTTATCATGCTATGTTGTGATTTAAAAATGTTTATAGTATCTTTCTTATGTTTTGACATACCTAAGTAAATATGCTAAATTGTGGTTTAAAATTGTGTTTATATGTTAAACCTCCATGTTAGACCTATATCAAGTTTACATGATAATTAGATCCAACTTAGTCACATGTTCACCTTTACCTATTTAGTTAAGTTAATGATACATCTATGACAAGTTACATATGATAAGTTAAACGTATGCTATTTTATGTTTATTTCATGTCCCTTGTTTATTATCCCTTTTTTTTTATGGGTTTGGGCTAATTTACCAGCCCAATACTTTATGTGATTCATGCGTACGTTCCACGAGGATAGCGATGGGAAAACATGAAAATTTCATGGCATAGGTTTGTTCATAAAATGGTATATTTGATATACCATTTATTATGAGAAATAATTAAAAGGATAATTATGGCATGAGTAAATTGAAATTAATTTACATAAAGAATTAGACATATATAGAAAATATGTGAATTTAGAAAAGACGAATATGCCTAAACCGAGGTTAGACTGAGTTGTGGTGTAAACCTGCCCGGAACCGACCGGCATATCCAGTGACCACAACAAGACCTGTCTAATGTGGGTGGTTAGTGCATCAAGCCCAAAAAGGACCCGAGGTTAGACTGAGTTGTGGTGTAAAACTGCCCGGAACCGACCGGAAAATCCAGTGACCACAACAAGACCTGTCTAATGTGAGTGGTTGGTGCTTTAATGAATAAATTAAAGCTAAGTCAGGATTGGTTGGGTTAAGTCAATTAGGGAAACACTTAACCGATTCAACATGTTAACTAAACTGGTGGGTGGGGTTAGGTAAACTTGGATACTTAGCCATATAAACATGTTGATTAGAAAACCCTAGTAACGGGGACCCATTTCAGTAGTAACCCACATAGATGTATCATGGTACCCTGAACTAGGCAGGGTGGGGCACGATTACTGGGCTGATTATAAGCGGTCAAAACGTCGGCGGTTGGTGCGTCAGTGTAGGTTCCGACGGAGTATGCGCGTGCACGTACTCCGGAGTGGAAAAAGTAGGCACTGGGCATCAGTAGTATACACTGTGCATCTTGAATCGTGTCGGATTGCCACCAGAGGGACTGATACACCCCATGGTGGGACCAGCACATGTAGCTACAGTCAAGCGGGGCCGAATGACACAGGATATGAATGCATGCGAGTAGGAGCCGATCATTGAGGGGATCGTTTGTTATGGACACATGGGGCTGGTTGAACCAATGGTTAATAGGTGTAGAGGCTATAGTAATGGGTGCGATCACATGGTCATCTTATCTTATATTAGGGTATTGTCCTATGTTATGTTATTACTGTCATTATCCCTTTCCTTGTTGAAATACTAGTAATCACTGAACTTACCAGACTTATTGTCTGACCCGTTTTCTTTCGTCCTCTTTTCTTCCGTTCCCCCCCCCCCATGTCCACAAGGAGGAAATACTCCAGCTTAATTAGATTCTTTGCAAGATTCAGAAAGTAGATGTATGATTGGGACTCTCTTGCATTGGCTATGGCTTTTGGATACTACACTTGGTGATTTATGCAGTTTTATTTATGATTTATGCTTCTTTATTAAATAATCAAGACAGAAATTATGGTGTAATGTTTTGGAAGTTATTTTGAGACAATTTGTGGTAATGCTTTTGTATTGAACCACGTATGCAATAAATGTTTGATTTTCGCTGCTTATATTTATCTGTCTTGTAAATTTTTCTATGTCTTGTACCTATAACCCTCCACCAAAGTTATGGCATTCCCTTTGTGAGTGACCTTAACGGAGGTGGGGTGTTTCACTTGGTATCAGGGCAAAGGTTTACCAGATTAGATAAGAATTTTTGAAAACTATTTTCAAAAGAAATATAAAGAAGCATTTTACAAGAAAAGGTGTTATTTTATTCTAAAGACATAATCCCCCAAAGCGATATGCCCTATCATTCTATCCTTTGTTTTGAATCTTTTCTTTTTCGTTTCAGCATGTCTGGGAACCTTAACCTTCCAGAGGGTGTTTCGATACCTGGTTGGTTCAGGAGGTACTTAGAGGCTAGAGCCAACGATGCTGGCCCAACAGATATTCCTCCTCCTCCAGCTGCAGCGGTTCCTCTTCCTCCTCCTCCTTCGCGTGCAAATGCTTTCTTAAAGATTTGAAGAGACTTTAGGGCCATGGGTGGAAAGGATTTCAAGGGAACTGAATCATTCGTAGAGGCAAGGAATTGGCTCAAAGAAACTAAAGATCTATTCGATATCTTCAAGGTGGATGACAAACAGAAGATACAGTTGGCAGTGTGGTTGCTCAAAGACGAAGCTTCCTATTAGTGGGAAGTCACTAACGCTGAAAGACCAGTTGAAACATGGGTGGATTTCAGAATAAGGTTTGAGATGAAATTCCTCTCACAAGCTGAACGAAGTTTACAGCTGGAAAAGTTCTTGTCTCTTAAGAAAGGAAGTATGACGGTCAAGGAGTACGTTAACCAATTCAATCAGCTGGCCCGATTTGGACTGGACTTAGTGAATACTCCTCATAAGAAGGATCTCCGTTTTGTCAAGGGATTGAATGAGCCACTTCACAGCCTGGCTATAACCCATGTACCTATGGGGGCTACTTACGAGAGGTTAGTGGACATGGCACTCTTACATGAGGAAGACAAGGGCAAGAAAGAGGCAAAAGCGGAAGTGCCTCAAGATAAGTGGAGGGGTCACAGAACAAGAAGGCTGATTCAAAGAAAGGCGGGAAGAACAACAAACCCCATGACAAGAGAAAATGTATTTTCTGTGGCATTCCTGGACATCTGGTCAAAGTCTGCAGGAAGAAGAAAACGAAGATGGGCAGCTGTTTCCACTGTGGTGAGACAGGACACATGGCTAAGGACTGCCCAAGGAAGCAAGGGTAGAGAGCTGGACCTTCATCTGGAGGACAAGTTCACGCTCTCACGGCACCTCCGCAAGAACGAGGTAGATATATTTCTGTCAAAAATTTAGTCTATCTTTTTGATCATCCTGTTCGTACACTATTTGATTCTGGCGCATCGCACACATTTGTATCTACTGCTTTAGTTGAATCTCTGCACCTAGACACTAGTATAGTAGAGGATCCCTTGGTTGTTTCAAATCCAATTGGGGGCTCAGCTTATTTGTCAATGGTTTTTTTGGATTTGAAAATATCTATTCTAAGCGTTGGGTTTAGATGCAATGCCTATGTTTTGGGCTTCACGGGCTATGGGCTGATTCTAGCCATGAATTGGCTATCCAGTAATGGTGCCATCCTCGACTGTGAAAAGAGAGTGGTTAGACTCCTGACTCGCCTTGGTAACACTCTTGAAATTTCTTGTAATCCCCTGAACTCTGTTATGCTAAGTTATCTAGAATCTCTTGATGCATCTGTTGAGGACTTGCAGTCTGTAAAGGTAGTCCGTGAATACTCGGATGTGTTTGAAGAGGTAAAGGGCTGACCCCCGAAGTGGGAGATAGACTTCCGCATATACCTCGTTGACAATGCAAAACCCGTTGCCTTACCCGTTAGGCACATGGCTCCAAGGGAGTGGAAAGAGCTCAGCAAGCAAGTTAAAGAGCCCCTAGAAAAGGGGTTTATAAGGCGGAGTATTTCTGAATGGGTGCTCCAGTAGTGTTCGCAACTAAAGCGAACAGTTCACTTCGCCTGTGTGTTGATTATAGGGAGCTAAACAAGCTGACCAAGAAGAATAGGCACCCACTCCCGAGAATAGATGATTTGTTCGATCAGCTTGTAGGTGCATCGGTTTTCTCCTAATTAGATTTAGCTACCGGGTTTCATCAGCTAAGAGTGACTGAAGACAGAATTGATAAGACGATGTTCAGAACTCCAAATGGTTTCTTCGAGTGGCTTGTCATGCCTTTCGGCTTGACAAATGCACCTTCTTGCTTCGTTGATTTGATGAGCAGAGTGTTCAGGGAGTTCCTCAATAAGTTTATGGTGGTCTTCGTGGACGATATTTTGATCTTCTCAAAAAGTGAGGAAGAGCATGCTTAGCACTTAAGGGAAGTCATGGATACTCTCTGTGCACATCAGTTGAAAGCCAAATTCTCCAAATGCCATTTCTGGAGAGAAGAAGTTAAGTTCCTTGGACATGTGGTGTCCAAAGAGGGGTTAGCTGTGGACCCCGCAAAAGTGGTTGTTGTGCAAGATTGGAACGTTCCTCGAAACACAACCGAAGTCCGAAGCTTTCTCGGGCTAGCAGGCTTTTATCGAAAGTTCATCAAAGATTTTGCAAAAATCTCAACTTTGCTTACAAGGTTGACAAAAAAGAACCTTGCTTTCAATTGGGACTTGGATTGCGATATTGCTTTCCAACATTTAAAAAGGGCTCTGACAACAGCCCCAGTTCTGACATTGTCTGATGGAAGCAAGATGTTTACAGTATACACAGATGCATGCGGAACGGGACTAGGCACTAATCTGATGCAAGAAGGGAAGGTAGTGGCTTATGGTGGAAGGCAGTTGAAAGTACATGAGAAAAATTACCCAACCCACGACCTAGAGTTGGCAGCCATCGTTTTTGCTCTTAAGTCTTGGCGCCATTATCTCCTAGGTGAGAAATTTGAATTGTACACTGACCATAAATTGTTGAAATACCTTTTCTCCCAGAAAGATCTCAACTTGAGGCAACAAAGATGGATGTAGTTTCTTGCCTCATACGATTTTGAGATTTCCTATACTCCTGGCAAGGGCAATGCCGTGGCAGACGCCTTGAGTAGAAAGAGATTGACCTTAAGCCCTCTCTTTGTAGAAAGGCAAAACTTGGAGTACATAGCCAACTTTGACTTTAGGCCCTCCTCTGAATTTGTACCTGGCCTATTATCAACATTGGAAGTGCGGCCTACACTTTTGGACTCAGTAGGGGCCGCGCAACGTGAAGACCCTCAGCTAGTTGATATAATAGATAAGTTGATTAGGGGTGAGACTTCGAGTCACCTCAATAAATACTCCATCGATGATAAGGGATGGTTGAGACGGGATGGAAGACTATGCGTCCCACAAGCAAGGGATTTGGTGGAAAAGATTCTCGAAGAGGCACACCATTCCAAGTTGACCATACACCCCGGTGGAGATAAAATGTACAAAGACATAAAAAGGTATTTTTTTGGAGTGGCATGAAAAGAGATGTAGCTGAATTCATCTCCAAGTGCATGATATGCCAGCAAGTCTAGGCGGAACAGAAGAAGCCTGGAGGTTTGCTTCATCCTCTAGAGGTCCCACAGTGGAAATGGGGTAGCATTTCAATGGACTTTGTTGATGAGTTGCCTAGGTCAAGGAGGGGCAACACCAGTATTTGGGTAATAGTGGACATGCTCACAAAAAGCGCCCACTTTATACCCGTCAAGAGTAGAAGGACTGCCTCATCTCTAGCATCCATATATCTTAAAGAGATAGTTTGACTCCATGGGATACCCTCCAGCATAGTGAGTGATCGAGATCCTATCTTCATGAGTGAGTTTTGGAAGAGTTTACAAGAGGCTGTAGGCACACAGTTATGCCTAAGCACGGCCTATCACCCTTAAACCGATGGCCAGACGGAAAGAGTCAACAGAGTATTAGAAGACCTCTTGAGACTATGCATTCTTGACTTCGGAGGTACATGGGAGGATCATTTAGCTTTGGTGGAATTCGCTTACAACAATAGCTACCAAACCACCATAGGCATGGCGCCTTTCGAAGCTTTATATGGAAGGCCGTGTCGGTCACCAACTTGCTGGTGGGAGTCCACAGATAAACTCATACTTGGACCAGACATGATTAGGGAAACTTCAGAGAAAGTGGACTTGATACGAAGAAGAATGAAGACTGCCTAAGATAGACAGAAGTCTTACGCAGACAAAAGAAGAACTGACCTTGAGTTCGAAGTTGGAGACAAGGTGTTCCTTAAGGTATCTCCTTTGAGAAACGTCGTTCGCTTTGGATCCGCAGGAAAGTTAGCACCAAGATTTGTAGGGCCGTTCCCTTTCATCGAGAAGATTGGAAAGATGGCTTATAGGGTATAGCTGCCCGAAAGATTGGCCAAGGTTCATAATGTCTTTCATGTCTCTCACCTGCGGAAGTGCTTACACGAGTCTACGGAAGTGGTAGAACCAAGCATGCTAGAGGAAGTAGAGGTTGAACGAGAAGCAACGGTGAGGAGTGTTCCAACCCATATCTAGGGAACAAAAGTCAAAAAGCTATGCAACTGTAACACCCCACCTCTGCTAGGGTCACTCACAGATGGAATGCACTAGTTTTGGAGGGGTATTATCTAGTAAACAGGCACAGAGATAGCACAAGACAGAACATAATTTAAACAGAGTATATAAAGTAGCGGATATAAATTTAACCAAATCTCATTTCGTGGAAAATAGAGTCAAAACCTCTTACATCAAAATACCAAGTCATTATTTCATTACATCAAGTTCTAAAGAAGCAAAGTACTTAAAACAACATAAGTCCAATATTATTCCCCAAAAAGAGCATGAGTGTAGCCATAGCATAGCTCAAGACCAAACCGTACATGAGCTGTCAGAAAGCAAGCAAAGTCCAAGCTAAGAGCTAGGGTTTCCTCCCTGAGAACCTGGGGGGGGGGGGGGGGGGGGAACGAAAGAAAAAGAGGTGGAAGAAAACGGGTCAGTCAAAAAGACTGGTAAGCCCTAGTGACTATCAGCATAAAAACTAATAAAGTTAACTGGACATGAGAAACTGAGATTAAACATAAAGATAATAACTGGGCTGGCATGATAATAAAAGGTAACAGGATAAGAGTGGCATCGCATATACAAGGTTTACTGCACTAACTGTACTAGTGTCCAAATCCATGTCAAGTATAAATCCAGAATTGATCCCTAAACCCAATAACATGAAATGACCCAATACGGGGTCCAACAGTCCATCCTAATCGATCGGCTTTACTCGTCGTGTATCAGTGTCATACGGCCCAATCGCGGAATGTAGTCACATGTGCTAGGTCCACCCTAGGGTGTATCAGGTCCTAGGGTGTCAACCACTGACACAATTCAAGCACGCACAATGTAGTACTACGGGTGCCCATGCCTACTTTTTCAACTCCGGACTAAGTGCACGACCCTAGTCCGCTTGAACCTACACTGGCGCACCTTACTCAGCCGTTATTCTTGGTCGCTTACAATCAGCCCAGTAATCGTGCCCCACCCTGCCTAGTCCCCAGGGTATCGTGATACTTCTAAGTGGGTTACTGCGGAAAGGGACCACGTGGCTAGGATTTCTAATGGGTTAAGTATTGTCATTAAAAAGGTCATGACTTAACCCTACCCAAACATGTATCTAGTTGGTTAAGTATATATACAAGCAGTTCAAGACTTAACCCTATCAAGTCGACGTGTCAAATTGGTTAAGTATATTCAAGGGGTCCATGACTTAACCTTACCATGTGGCATTAATTCACTTAACGCACCCCAACCTCTCACATTAGACTTGGTTACGGTTACTGGATGCGCCGGGCGGTTCCGGGAAGATTTACACCATAACCTAGTCTAACCTTGGCTTTAAAGTGCTATATGACCAACTACTCACATTGAGTCCTATTATTTGCAACTACTGGATTTGCCGGGCATTTCCGGGCAGATTTACGTTGCAAATTCAACCCAACCTCGAGTTGGCCATTTTCAAGTTATCTAATTGTCATGTCCCAAATTCATGTTTTCAAGCTTATTCTCATGTCAAGTTTTCATGTCATATCATGTCATATCATGTCAATTCCATAGCAAATTTTCAAGTTTGCCTAATCTACCCCAAAACGTATCCCCAACGTACGTGAATTCGCATTAATACAACATGTCAAAATAGGGAATAACACAAACAGGATAGTCATAGAATGGCAAAGGTGTTCACAAGTTAGGCATGATGATTATAACATTACAGGCATATGAAATAGGGGTCTCAACATCAACTTGACAAGACATGGTGATAGACATGGTAAAGGATTGACATAAAATAGTACCCCAATAATAGTTTTCAACATCACAGGGCATGGCAAGATAACGATCGTAAAGGGGTTTTAGATTAAACATGAATATATCCAAATCAAGTTCATACTAATATTCCACAAGTCAACATTTAAGATGAATAGATCTGGGGTGTACAAAACTAGATTCAAAATAACAGATTTAAAAGTGATAGTCATAGATCCAAGATATACAAGAGTAGATCCAACTTAGTTTTCATGTTTAGGCACAATTTTAGTTTACATCATGTTCAGGTTAAATTTACAGTTTAAATCTAAGAGTGACAAAGGGCTTACAGATTGTAGTCTAGAGAATGAGAAAGCAAAAAGAGTAGAAGCAGAATCTCTAGCAAATCCCCAAACCAACGTAGCACTAACAAAGTCCTGAATAGCCTCCTTATTCTCTATCTTCTAGTCAGAACTTCAGCAGCATATGGTCGAACAAGAATGTGAGAAAGTCTAGGGTCAGGGGCTGTTTATATAGTGTTTAGAGAGTGAATCTGGACAAGCAACGAGACCAGATACATCTGGCTCAAAAACAGGCCAGGTGACCAGGTCGACTGCGCAGTCGACCTGGTCCGGGGGGGGGGGGGGGGGTCGACTCCCCAGTCGACCTGGGTGCTGGCGGGATTTTTCCCGCCTAGTGTCTGGATTTGAAATTCGAAATTTTGAACCTGAAATTCGAACTGTTTTGAACTCTGGAATTTTCTGAAACTTTGGGGAGCCATAACTTGGTCATACAGACTCCGATTTTCGAAAACTCGGACTCGATTTCATGCAGAATTCCGAGACGAACGTAATGGCGCAACCCGTTTCCCTTGGTTCTTATTTTAAAATTTAATTTTGCCTAGATTTATGGTTATAACACGTTATTAAAATACAGGTTGTTACATTCTCCCCTCCTTAAAGGATTTCGTCCCCGAAATCTCTAATGTTAGGAAGAACGCATCCTACCATCCACATCCATCTACTCACAACATCATTCATGAGCAACCATTGTCCTTAAAAAGATCTCTAATGCTGTATGAACATATGCAGCATGTGTGTGTATATGTACTTATCTAATGCAAAAGATCAGGCGGTTACTGATTCAGTAAACCTCCTTAATGCAAGATATGTTAGTGTAATGAGTCCAACATGTATGCAAATTCCTAACATAACTTAAAATTTCTACATGAGTGCACAAACATCATCCATATGCAACATCCACTATCAAGTTCATCCATGTACAAGTATAAGCACCCATGCAAATGCAACATGAAAAGGTGTCTGAGCCGATATAGTGCCTAATGTGTGTCATGCATCCACTAGAAATCACTTGCAAACACTTGCAACCATTTGCAAACATCAACCATAACATGTTTCAAATACATGTTTACATCCAAAGAGGGTTCTAAGGTTCTCAAGACAAACATAGGTAGCATGATACAAAGGGTTTACAAGCTCAAAGGAAAAGAGAGCGAGAAAGTACCCTAAAAAAGAAATGGGTAAAGCACGCGTATCTTCTCCTCGGTTTCCCAAGTTGCGTCTTCTTGGGCTTCACTCCACTATACTTTGACTAGCTTGACTTCGCGATTCCTTAGCTTCTTGATCTCCGTCCCTAAGATACGAATAGAAACTCGCCTCAGCGTTGCTTCTTTCTCCACTTCTACGCCTTCGAGGATGCTTGGCTCAACCACCTCAGCTGATTCATGTAGGCACTTTCGGAGATGCGAGACGTGAAAGACATTGTGTACTCCGACCAGCCTCTCAGGTAACTCTACCTTATAGGCCATCTGCCCAATCCTCTCAGTGATAGGGAACGGTCCTACGAATCTCGGTGCTAGCTTTCCAATTTCTCCAAAACGAACCACATTGCACAAAGGAGAGACTTTTATGAAAACCATATCTCCGACTTCGAACTCTAGGTCCTTCCTTCTCTTGTCTGCATAAGATTTCTGTCTATCTTGGGCCGCTTTCATTCGTCTTCGTATCAACTCCACCTTCTCAGAAGTGTCTCGTATCATGTCGGGCCCAAGTATAAGTCTGTCAGTCGTCTCCCACCAACAAGTTGGTGACTTGCACGGTCTTCCATACAGGGCTTCGAACGGTGCCATCCCTATGCTAGCTTGGTAGCTATTATTATAAGCAAACTCCACGAGAGGGAGATGGTCTTCCCAAGTACCACCAAAATCAAGAATGCATAGCCTCAAAAGATCCTCTAGTACTCTATTTACCCTTTCGGTCTGTCCATCCGTCTGAGGGTGATAGGATGCACTTAAATTAAGTTGCGTACCCAATGCTTCTTGCAGACTATTCCAAAACTGGCTAGTGAAAATTGGGTCACGGTCACTGACTATGCTAGAAGGAACCCCGTGCAACCGTACTATCTCTCGAAGGTAAATAGATGCTAGCCCTGTCGCAGTCCTTTTGCTTTTCATCGGGATGAAGTGGGCACTCTTCGTGAGTCTATCAACAATGACCCATATGCTAGTATTCCCCTTCCTCGACCTAGGCAATCCATCCACAAAATCCATCGAGATACTTTCCCACTTCCATTGCGGGACCTCCAAAGGATGTAATAGCCCACCGGGCTTCTTAGATTCGACCTTGACTTGTTGGCACACCATGCACTTTGAGACGAATTCTGCCACGTCCGTTTTCATTCCGACCCAAAAGAAAATGCGTTTCATATCTCTGTACATCTTATCCCCTCTGGGATGTATAGTCATCTTCAAGTGATGCGCCTCTTCGAGAACTTTATTTACTAAGTCTCCCACTAGCGGAACACATAGCCTTCCATCGCGCCTTTGCCATCCTTTGTCATCAATGGCATACCTACCAAGGTGACTTGACGTCTCACCACTGATTAACTTGTCCATGATTTCGACTATCTGTGGGTCCTCTTTCTGCGAAGTCCCTACTTGATCTAGAAGCGTAGGTCTCAGCTCAAGAGATGCTAACGTACCAGTCAATGACTCAACAACATGCGTAAAATCAAAGGTCGCTATAAACTCTAGACTTTTTCTTTCAACAAATAAGGGGCTCAAAGTCAACCTTTTTCTACTTAGCGCATCCGTCACCACGTTACCCTTGCCAGGGGTATAAGTTATATCGAAGTCATATGAGGCCAAGAATTCCATCCACCGCTGCTGTCTCAGATTCAAATCTTTTTGCGAAAAGAGATACTTAAGCGATTTGTGGTCGGTATACAGCTCGAATTTCTCCCCTAGGAGATAATGGCGCCAAGCTTTAAGTGCAAAAACAATCGCGGCTAACTCCAAGTCATGTGTGGGATAGTTCTTCTCATGAACTTTAAGTTGTCTACCCCCATAGCATATCACTCTTCCTTCTTGCATTAGGACAACGCCTAATCCCATGCCACACGCATCTGTGTACACTGTAAACATTTTTCCTCCATCGGGTAATGCTAAAACTGGAGCTGTGGTGAGGGCTCTCTTGAGTCTCTGAAAAGCAATCTCACATTCTATGTCCCATGCAAACGCTAGGTTTTTCTTCGTTAACTTAGTAAGAGGGGCTGAAATCTTAGCGAAGTCCTTAATGAACTTCCTATAAAAGCCCGCCAAACCGAGAAAGCTTCTCACCTCTGTTGCATTCTTAGGAGTTTTCCAGTCTTGTACCGCAACTACTTTTGCGGGGTCCACGGCTAAACCTTGCTTAGAAACTACGTGCCCAAGAAACCGAACTTCCTCCCTCCAAAAATGGCATTTGGAGAACTTAGCCTTTAACTGGTGTGCTCTAAGCGTATCCATGACTTCTCTGAGGTGTCTAGCATGCTCTTCTTCATCCTTCGAGAAGATTAGAATATCGTCAACAAAAACCACCACGAACTTGTTAAGGAACTCCCGAAACACCCTACTCACCAGGTCTATAAAGTACGCGGGTGCATTCGTCAAACCGAACGGCATAACGAGCCATTCAAAGAATCCATCTGGAGTCCTAAACGCACTCTTGTCAATACTATCCTCAGCCACTCTAAGCTGATGGAATCTGGTGGCTAGACCGAGTTGAGAGAAAACAGATGCTCCCACAAGCTGGTCAAAAAGATCATCGATTCTTGGTAGTGGGTGCCTATTCTTCTTCGTCAGCTTGTTTAACTCACGATAATCTACGCACAGACGAAGCGAACCATCCGCCTTAGTAGCGAATACCACCGGAGCACCCCATTCAAAAATGCTTCGCCTTATGAAATTTTTCTTGAGCAACTCCTTGATTTGTTTACTGAGCTCTCTTCTTTCTCGCGGGGCCATATGCCTAACGGGCAATGAGACCGGCTTGGCATTATCAACAAGATAAATACGAAAGTCTATCTCGCGTTTAGGGGGTAACCCCTTCACCTCATCAAAAACATCAGGATATTCTCGGACCACCCTCACAGATTGAAGATTGTCGACGGACGAGTCGAGAGATTCAAGATAACATAACATGACCGGACCCTTCGGGTTACAAGAAAGTTCAAGGGTATTACCAAGGCGTGTCTTGAGCCTCACTACCCTTCGTTCACAATCAAGGATAGCTCCATAATTGGCAACCAATCTATGCCCATAATTAAACCATATCCCATGAATCCGAGAATATAAGCATTACACGTGAATTCCACATTTAAGATGGAAATCCTCAAATCAACACAAATCATAGATAAATGGGCGGAGCCCCCAATCGGATTTGAAACACTAACGGGATCATCAACTAGACTAGTACTTAAGTGCAGATTTTCAACAATATCAGATGAGATAAAAGTATGCGATGCGCCTGAGTCAAATAAGGTTCGAACAGGAAATTCAGAAATGTAAACAAGGCTTTCTACAGAAATATTACTACCTCGGTCAAGAGCTGGAGTGGTGTTGAGAGCCTGCAACTGCCCTCCATAAGGTCCTGCTCGCTGTGTCTGCCCTAGCCCCTGTCCTTGCTTCTTAGGGAAATCCTTACTGATGTGTCCAATATCCCCGCAGTGAAAGCATTCACCCAACTTTCTTTTCTTCCTCCTACAGTCTTTAGCTATATGTCCCGTGATACTACAAAAGTTGCACTTCCTCGTCTCACGTGGCTTGTTAGCATTGTTGTTGTTGCCCTTGTTATTCTTGTTGTCTCCCTTCTTGAAGTTAACCTTCTTGTTCTGAGTCTCATTAAGCGTAACCTCCTTTTTGTCCCCCTTGTCTTCCTCATGAAGTAGGGCCATATTCACCAAGCTTTCAAAGGTCGCCCCCATGGGCACATGAGTCATGGCCATAGTGTGGAGTGGCTCGCTCAATCCTCGAGCAAATCGTAGAGCCTTCTTCTCAGCCGTGTTGACTAAGTCCAAACCAAATCGAGCAAGCTGATTAAACTTATTCATGTACTCCCTAACAGACATGTCCCCTTGCTTGAGTGCCAGGAACCTCTCCATCTGAAGGTTCGCTTTTGCTGACGATAAGAATTTAAGCCCAAACCTCTCTCTAAAGTCTGCCCAAGTCTCGATTGGTTTGGTAGCGTTGGTGACTTCCCACCAAAATGCAGCTTCCTCTTTCAACAACCATGCTGCCAACTGAACTTTTCTATGATCCTCCATATCGAAGATAACGAACAGGTCTTCAGTCTCCTTTAACCAGTTTCGTGCCTCAGTGAAGGTCTCAGTTCCAAGGAAGCTCTTGCCGCCCATTCCTATAAAGTCTTTGCATATTTTGGCGAAGGCGGTGCCGGGAGGAGGAGGAGGAACCGCGGCTACTGGAGGAGGAGGAGGGATGTCTGCCGGGCCCGCATCGTTGGCTCTAGCTTCCAAGTACCTTCGGAACCATCCGGGTATGGGTACTCCATCGGGAAGGTTAAGATCGGCCATGCTGAAAAACGAAAAGAAAAAGATTCAAACGAGGAAACAAGAAAAGTGCTAATGGCTTTTGGGGAATAGCCTTTTCTTAAAAATAGAACTTTTCTTGAAAAATGCTTCTTTATAAATGGTTTTGAAAATAATTTTCAGAAAGTTTTTAAAACTTTTGCCCAGTCTGGTAACCTTCTGCTCTGATACCAAATGTAACACCCCACCTCTGCTAGGGTCACTCACAGATGGAATGCACTAGTTTTGGAGGGGTATTATCTAGTAAACAGGCACAGAGATAGCACAAAACAGAACATAATTTAAACAGAGTATATAAAGCAACGGATATAAATTTAACCAAATCTCATTTCGTGGAAAATAGAGTCAAAACCTCTTACATCAAAATACCATCAAGTTCTAAAGAAGCAAAGTACTTAAAACAACATAAGTCCAATATTATTCCCCAAAAAGAGCATGAGTGCAGCCATAGCATAGCTCAAGACCAAACCGTACATGAGTTGTCAGAAAGCAAGCAAAGTCCAAGATAAGAGCTAGGGTTTCCTCCCTGAGAACCTGGGGGGGGGGGGGGGGGGAACGAAAGAAAAAGAGGTGGAAGAAAACGGTCAGTCAAAAAGACTGGTAATCCCTAGTGACTATCAGCATAAAAACTAATAAAGTTAACTGGACATGAGAAACTGAGATTAAACATAAAGATAATAACAGGGCTGGCAAGATAATAAAAGGTAACAGGATAAGAGTGGCATCGCATATACAAGGTTTACTGCACTAACTGTACTAGTGTCCAAATCCATGTCAAGTATAAATCCAGAATTGATCCCTAAACCCAATAACATGAAATGACCCAATATGGGGGGTCCAACAGTCCATCCTAATCGATCGGCTTTACTCGTCGTGTATCGGTGTCATACGGCCCAATCGCGGAATGTAGTCACATGTGCTAGGTCCACCCTAGGGTGTATCAGGTCCTAGGGTGTCAACCACTGACACAATTCAAGCACGCACAATGTAGTACTACGGGTGCCCATGCCTACTTTTTCAACTTCGGACTAAGTGCACGACCCTAGTCCGCCTGAACCTACATTGGCGCATCTTACTCAGCCGTTATTCTTGGTCGCTTACAATCAGCCCAGTAATCGTGCCCCACCCTGCCTAGTCCCCAGGGTATCGTGATACTTCTAAGTGGGTTACTGCAGAAAGGGACCACGTGGCTAGGATTTCTAATGGGTTAAGTATTGTCATTAAAAAGGTCATGACTTAACCCTACCCAAACATGTATCTAGTTGGTTAAGTATATATACAAGAAGTTCAAGACTTAACCCTATCAAGTCGACGTGTCAAATTGGTTAAGTATATTCAAGGGGTCCATGACTTAACCTTACCATGTGGCATTAATTCACTAAACGCACCCTAACCTCTCACATTAGACTTGGTTACGGTTACTTGATGTGCCGGGCGGTTCCGGGCAGATTTACACCATAACCTAGTCTAACCTCAGGTTTAAAGTGCTATATGACCAACTACTCACATTGGGTCCTATTATTTGCAACTACTGGATTTGCCGGGCGGTTCTGGGCAGATTTACGTTGCAAATTCAACCCAACCTCGAGTTGGCCATTTTCAAGTTATCTAATTGTCATGTCCCAAATTCATGTTTTCAAGCTTATTCTCATGTCAAGTTTTCATGTCATATTTTCATGTCATATCATGTCAATTCCATAGCATATTTTCAAGTTTGCCTAATCTACCCCAAAACGTATCCCCAACGTACGTGAATTCACATTAATACAACATGTCGAAATAGGGAATAACACAAACAGGATAGTCATAGAATGGCAAAGGTGTTCACTAGTTAGGCATGATGATTATAACATTACAGGCATATGAAATAGGGGTCTCAACATCAACTTGACAAGACATGGTGATAGACATGGTAAAGGATTGACATAAAATAGTACCCCGATAATAGTTTTCA
This sequence comes from Allium sativum, assembly GCA_030737875.1. Classification (NCBI taxonomy): domain Eukaryota; kingdom Viridiplantae; phylum Streptophyta; class Magnoliopsida; order Asparagales; family Amaryllidaceae; genus Allium; species Allium sativum. The sequence continues at coordinate 109,255,268 of CM060910.1, forward strand.
ACATCACAGGGCATGGCAGGATAACGATCGTAAAGGGGTTTTAGATTAAACATGAATATATCCAAATCAAGTTCATACTAATATTCCACAAGTCAACATTTAAGATGAATAGATCTGGGGTGTACAAAACTAGATTCAAAATAACAGATTTAAAAGTGATAGTCATAGATCCAAGATATACAAGAGTAGATCCAACTTAGTTATCATGTTTAGGCACAATTTCAGTTTACATCATGTTCAGGTTAAATTTACAGTTTAAATCTAAGAGTGACAAAGGGCTTACAGATCGTAGTCTAGAGAATGAGAAAGCAAAAAGAGTAGAAGCAGAATCTGTAGCAAATCCCCAAACCAACGTAGCACTAACAAAGTCCTGAATAGCCTCCTTATTCTCTATCTTCTAGTCAGAACTTCAGCAGCATATGGTCGAACAAGAATTTGATAGAAAGTCTAGGGTCAGGGGCTGTTTATATAGTGTTTAGAGAGTGAATCTGGACAAGCAACAAGACCAGATACATCTGGCTAAAAAACAGGCCAGGTGACCAGGTCGACTACCAAGTCGACTGCGCAGTCGACCTGGTTCGGGGGGGGGGGGGGGGGGTGGTGGACTGCCCAGTCGACTCCCTAGTCGACCTGGGTGCTAGCGTGATTTTTTCCGCCTAGCTGTCTGGATTTGAAATACGAAATTTTGAACTTGAAATTCGAACTGTTTTGAACTCTGGAATTTTCTGAAACTTTGGGGAGCCATAACTTGGTCATACGGACTCCGATTTTCGAAAACTCGGACTCGATTTCATGCAGAATTCCGAGACGAACGCAATGGCGCAACCCGTTTCCCTTGGTTCTTATTTTAAAATTTAATTCTGCCTAGATTTATGGTTATAACACGTTATTAAAATACGGGTTGTTACAACAACCGTGAAGTTAAGCTCGTCAAAGTTCAATGGAGCGACGCCGAGAAAGATGCGACTTAGGAAACTGAGGATAGAATACGTGCAGCCTACCCTTTTCTTTTTGTGGGTACATCTTTGATCTCTCTTTCCATAAGTTTATGCTCGTATCTATCTTTTTAGGTGTATCTCCTTGATCCTATCCTTCTGTAGAAACCTTTTTGGATGTAAACATGTAATTGAAACATGTTATGGTTGATGGTTGCAAGTGGTTGCTAGTGGTTGCTCGTGCATGCATATACACACACATTAGGTATTAGATCGGCTCAGTCACTTTCATATTGCATATGCATATATGTATTTGTATATGGATTGAAACTTGATGTGTTATCATATGGACGTTGCATTTGTATGAATGATTGTGCACTCATGTAGGAAATTTTGAGTAGGAAAAATTGCATACATAATGGACTCATGGCACTGACATAATCTGCATTAAGGAGGTCAACTAAATCAGTAGACTGCCTGATTTTGCATTATATAAGGACATGTACACACACTATGCATATGATCATGAAGCATTAGAAGCTTTTTAAGGACAATGGACGCCTGTGTTTGATGGTTGAGTAGATGGGTGATTGGATGGTAGGATATAAGTTCTTCTCGACTTGAAGAATTCGGGGACAAAATCCTAAAAGGAGGGGAAAATGTAACACCCTGTATTTTCTGTTAACGTTATAGTAATGAATTAAACAATACTTAATTTAAAATGTGAGAATTAAGGGAAGAGGGTTACGCCATTGCGTTCGTCTTGGAATTCTGCTTGAGATATAGTCCAAGTTTGCGCGAATTGGACTTCGTATGAAGAAGTTATGGCCTCTAGAAGTTTCAGAAATTCAAATAAATTCAAACAGCTCAAAACCGGATTCAAAATTCAAAACGGAAGTCAGAAACCCTAGTGTCGACCTCCCTCCTACAAGTCGACCTGGGGGTCGACCTAGGGGTCGACCTGGGGGTCGACCTGCCCCCCGGCCAAATCTGAATTTTGAACGACCGATGACTTGCTGCTGAGTCACTAGGGTTTCTAGATGGTCCTGATCTGGTCTGAATGGCTGTGGTTAACCCTAGGTTCATCCGATGGCTATAATTAAATTGAAATTCTATATAAAAAACTCAATGCTTAACCTAAAATCACACAAAAATAATCCTAGAACTATCATGCCATCAGTAGAGAGCTTGGAATAGCTGACACCGCTTTCAATTATGAAACAAGATAAAAGCCTACATCAAAATCAAACTAAAAGTAATCAAATTCAACGATCTAAACCAAAGGAGAGCTTACCAATTTCAGAATTCAGATTTCAGAAATCAAGAATTCCTTTTTAGTTTGTAAGTTGGTTATTACGTAGACTTAAACATTCTTTTTTTGAAATCATGACATGTTGTAATTCGAATATAGAACGATGCTTATGTATAAGATTTGATTCTCATTTGTCTTACATTACCATTACGACTGATCATGCCTATATGTTTGTGATGATGAACATACCATATTGTATGTTATTGGAATCTATTATGATTGGGTAAAGAAATTATTATGCCAACGGAATGGTGAAACATGTCATGTTGTAATTTAGTGGTTATTTGCAAGTTTATGATCTAAATCACATGCTTACATGTTAGATCAACATTCATGTATATCCAGAACTATGTTAAGTTGAATCTATTTATGTTACAAGATTTGGATTTGTAGCTCTCTTATGTTTTAACACATAAGTTATCATGCTAAGTTGTGATTCGAACATGTTTATGATAGCTCTATTATGTTTAACACACATAAGCTATCATGCTAAGATGTGATTCGAATATGTTTATAGTAGCTCTCTTATGTTTAACACACATAAGTTATCATGCTAAGTTGTGATTTAAAAATGTTTATAGTAGCTTTCTTATGTTTTGACACACCTAAGTCAATATGCTAAATTTTTGTTTAAAATTGTGTTTATATGTTAAACCTCCATGTTAGACCTATATCAAGTTTACATGATAATTAGATCCAACTTAGTCACATGTTCACCTTTACCTGTTTAGTTAAGTTAATGATACATCTATGCTAAGTTACACGTGATTAGTTAAATGTATGCTATTTTATGTTTATTTCATGTCCTTTGTTTATTATCCCTTTTGTTTATGGGTTTGGGCTAATTTACTAGCCCATACTTTATGTGATTCATGCGTACGTTCCACGGGGATAGCGATGGGAAAACATGAAAATTTCATGGCAAAGGTTTGTTTATAAAATGGTATATTTGATATACCATTTATTATGAGCAATAATTAAAAGGATAATTATGGCATGAGTAAAATAAAATTAATTTACATAAAGAATTAGACATATATAGAAAATATGTGAAAAGATGAATATGCCTAACCTGAGGTTAGACTGATTTGTGGTGTAAACCTGCCCGGAACCGATCGACATATCCAGTGACCACAACAAGACCTGTCTAATGTGGGTGGTTAGTGCATCAAGCCTAAAAAGGACCCGAGGTTAGACTGAGTTGTGGTGTAAAACTACCCGGAACCGACCAACAAATCCAGTGACCACAACAAGACCTATCTAACGTGAGTGGTTGGTGCTTTAATGAATAAATTAAAGCTAAGTCAGGAGTGGTAGGGTTAAGTCAATTAGTGAAACACTAAACCGATTCAACATGTTAACTAAACTGATGGGTGGGGTTAGGTAAACTTGGACACTTAACCATATAAACATGTTGATTAGAAAACCCTAGTAACGGGGACCCATTTCAGTAGTAACCCACATAGATGTATCATGGTACCCTAAACTAGGCAGGGTGGGGCACGATTATTGGGCTGATTATAAGCGGTCAAAACGTCAGCGGTTGGTGCGTCAGTGTAGGTTCCGACGGAGTATGGGCGTGCACGTACTCCGAAGCGGAAAAAGCAGGCACTGGGCACCAGTAGTATACACCGTGCATCTTGAATCGTGTCGGGTTGCCACCAGAGGGACTGATACACCCCATGGTGGGACCAGCACAGGTAGCTACAGTCAAGCGGGGCCGAATGACACAGGATATGAATGCATGCGAGTAGAAGCCGATCATTAAGGGGATCGTTTGTTATGGAAACGTAGGGCTGGTTGAACCAATGGTTAGTAGGTGCAGAGGCTATAGTAATGGGTGCGATCACATGTTCATCTTATCTTATATTAGGGTATTGTCCTATGTTCTGTTATTACAGTCATGATCCCTTTCCTTATTTAAATACTAGTAATCACTGAACTTACCAGACTTATTGTCTGACCCGTTTTCTTTCATCCTCTTTTCTTCCGTCCTCCCCCAGGTCCACAGGGAGGAAATACTCCAGCTTAATCAGACTCTTTGCAAGCTTCAAGAAAGTAGATGTATGATTGGGACTCTCTTGCATTGGCTATGGCTTTTGGATACTACACTAGGGGATTTATGCAGTTTTATTTATGATTTATGCTTCTTTATTAAATAATCAAGACAGAAATTATGGAGTAATGTTTTGGAAGTTATTTTGAGACAATTTGCTGTAATGCTTTTGTATTGAACCACGTATGCAATAAATGTTTGATTTTCGCTGCTTATATTTATCTCTCTTGTAAATTTTTCTGTGTCTTGTACCTATAACCCTCCACCAAAGTTAAGGCATTCCCTTTGTGAGTGACCTTAACAGAGGTAGGGTGTTTCAGCTTATAACCATGATTTAATGTGTTAACTGTCTTTCTAGTGAATTAACAGAGGTTTGCTTTCAACCAACTTAATTTTATATACTAATGAAGGTTAAGTTCCGTAAAATTTCAAATAAACATGTACCTCAAAATAAAGATAATCTTATGTAATATCAATTACATGTAAGAGTGAATATGCTTTGTTTTTAGCAAATTCAAGAGTGTAATAATGATTAACAAAACTTTAAATATAAGCTTTTCTTGGAAGTTTTTAAATAAAGTATTTGTTTCTTTTGGAATAAGTTTATGTAGACTTACAAATGTATATTTTTGATTTTGTAAGCCATGTCGATTTCTGGAAAATATTTTGAATTACAAGGCTTTTTGGTTGCATTTTAAATAAAATTTTCAAAGGTTCCAGGTTCCTGGATAAAAGCAATTTGTGTGAATAACAGACTTTTAGATGTTTTCAAATTTGTATGAATAACCGACGTTTCATTATGGTTCATTTTCTTCTTAAGACTGAGCATTAATTTGTAAGTGGTGTTTGTTCAGGTATGGTACTGCATAGAAAATGATTTCAATAATGGCCAATTCCAGCAAAATGCCATGCAAAAAGCTTCTCTGATAAGATTTAATGAAAGCAAACACATCGGATGTCTGATAATAGAAGAGGTAATAGTATTGACTCAATCTTGTTACCTATCTTTTTTCCTCTCTTTTTTTGGTTTAAATATAAACTCAGTAATCTTGATACGGTGGAAGTAGTAGGAGTTGATTTTTAGACTTGATCTGTTAAGCCAACTGTTAAATGTATATTTTTTGAGGAGTATGGTGAATCATAGCACGTTTATTATTTTATTAATTCTTCCATGTGAAATGATATGAAGAATATTCAAACTTCAAAGGTGGCAGTCTTAATTAAACAATATATATATGTGCCAACTAGCAAACGTATAATCAGAAAAACGTATTGGTCACAAAATGAGGTAAGTAACATTAAAAAATATACAAACTATTGGCGATTCATCTCAAGTGACTTCATAATTATATTGATAGCGCTGTGGAAATCATGTTGAATGTTTTATTTTTAGGATAATCATTTTTAAGGCAGCACTTTAATATAATAAGTTTTAAGGATATTTTTATAGAAAAAATATAAATTCTGTTATTTTTTTAAAGTTATAAATAAAAATGATAAATTCATTTATCATTGTTTTTGTATATACTCCAGAAGTTTAGCTGACATTTGACTGTTAATAATATTGGGCTTAAAATGGAGATTCAAAGCTGGATCTTTCAATGTGTATTTGTTGACATTTCTTCTGCAAATTGTCCTTTAAAATCATTTTTGACTTTTGTTAAAGAAGGGCAGCTTACAGTAAGTTGAATGCCAATTCAAGAAACAGTTTTTTTTTCTCTTTTTTCTTTTATGGCATCTGAATTATTTTGTTTTATTGCACTCCAGGATTTTTTTGCTGAGCTTCAAGACAGGGAGAAGGAATTTGGTATTTTAGATATACGACTGGGTTTAACAACTCTTGAAGAGGTCTTCTTAAATATTGCAAAGCATGGAGAAATTGAGAGATCTGCTGCAGAAAGGAGATTGGTCACTCTAAATTTATCATCTGGGACTTCTCTTGAGGTACATAACTATGTTTTTCGGGTGCATTAGGTTTATATTTTAGGTAATTTTTTGAAGCAAGATATTTTTCAAAGAAAAGTGTGATGATGGCGAGAAGCATACTGCACAGTTTTATTTTTCTCTTCTTTTTTCTTTATTGTGAAGTGGTTTTGGGTATATTTGACTGAGATCCATGGACGTCGAATAATGTTTTTCAATAGGAATTATATTATTGTTACTGTTATTATTTTATGATATGATAGCTTAGATATCTGTTCATATGTATGTTTAGTACATTTGATAATGCCACTATGTGTATATTGTTGACTTTAGACCGTTGGCTTGTTAATTAATGGATTTTCAGGTCTTCATTGTTGGGCTGATCCTTGAGAATTGTCAGTTACCATATGCAAACCATGGACATGTTGTATTAGGTACTCCATCACCAATTTTGTTTTATCCCATTAGCAGCATTGAGGTCCGATTCTTTGTTGATGTGCCATGCTAGAAAGTGCCTTCAATATCTAGTGGGGAAATGGCAAATCATTTAAACTGTGATAGCTCCTCAGGTACCTTTTCTTTATTTAAACAACGTGTTAAATTTAGTTGGGATTTGGTTGTTCATTAACCGATTATACAACCTTGTAATATTTTGGCTGCCTATACATATGCAAATAGCCTGAATTGTTTATACAGTGTGCAACCACCACCCATGTAATTGTCTTAAAGTTTATTTATATTGTTTATTTGTGTTGTCGTACATCGATGCATGCATGTTGGTCATGTTAATTCAGTGAACATTTCACTGTGAAATGAAAAATGGTTCATGAATCATATAGCATAAGTTAATTAGAGGAAAATAAATTAAGAAATGTTTCATGAACACTAGACCAACACTTCACATATATCATATATGCATTTGGGTATGTAGTTGATCGGTTTTGAAGTTGCTATGGTTGTGTGAAGTTTGTCATGAAGGGAAGTTAGTGGCATGCAGCAGTTCCAGTGAAGTAGTGGAAGAGGAGCAGTTCCAGTGATGTAGTGGAAGAGGAACAAGTGGCTATTGAAGCTTTAGGTTGTATGCAAAAGTGATTTCAATTGTCTGGTTGCCTAGTTGATGAGATGGTGGAAGAGCATAATGTTTAAAGGGGATAGTGCTTGTAAGTGGCTAAAGTGAGTAATGGAGTTGGAGCTATTGTGTTTTATTGCGAAAGATGAAGGGACTACAATAGGGACTACAATTTCATTACATTCATTAGTGTGCGTGTCGTTTAAGTGTCAATTTGGTAGTGGGTATATTGTTGCGAAGTCATGTACTAACACAGGTGCACGATCACTTTTGGGTTTTTTTTTTGCCTAGGGTTCAGATTCTAGAGGGAACATGGTCCATTAATTTGCAGTGTACATGGGCATGGAATTTCAGTGGGTTATGTTTGCCTTAATACATCAGCTTTGCTTGGATTTTGAGGATTTTCACTCTGGTTCTCATTCAAATGCGCATGCTTTAGATCTATTTGTATGAATGAATAATCAATGGCATTAGCTCTCTAACTTCTAGAGTTCCAAACAGTTGTGTAGGCCTTTATTACAAGACCTGAAATGCATTCATACGAAGATTTAATATGATGAAACATGTTTTGATATGATGCATACTAGTATAATAAGAGATGTCATATAGTTAACTGAATAAGCTTGGTTGATATTTCTATGTCAAGTATAGTTATATAATATGAAACATTATTTTTATTACTAGCTTAATCTAGGCAATTGGTGTGCTCTGTTGTGCCTATATCAGAGATGAATAACTAGGCAATTAGTGTGCTCTATTATATATAATTTATGCATTTTGCATATATATGTAATTCTGACTGTTGACCGTTATACTGGTATGTAATTCTTACCTTTGACCGTTATACCTATGTACTGGTAATTAGAATTTCGAAGTGAAGAACAAACACATCAAAGAACCGGTGGTAATTAAGCTATGAACAAGACTTTAACTATTATTTTGTTTGTACTAGTCGTGTAGACTTGTTTGTAAGCAGTTGTAGTATGTGGATTCACTTATCTTGTCGAAATACTACTATTGAGATGATTATGGGTGTTATATTTGATATCGCATGTAATGTGTTTTTTTAATTATTTAAATATGGTGTTATTGATTTTAGTTTGAAAACGATACTCATATGATTATTTGTTTTAATATTTCTATTATATATAAGTGATCGATGGAAATGTTACAAGCCATTAATAGTAAATAACCGCAATTAAAATGCGATGTGCATTAGTAAGTTTTTGTAGCGTTGAAAAAGTGCTACAAATGTAATTTACAAAAGATATTGTAGCTGAAATGAAACGCAACAAAAAACATATAGTAGGACTGAAAAACCGCTACAAAAAAATTGGGAAATGATGCAAGTATCACTTTAGTAGCATTTTTAACCCACTACCAAAAAAAACCTTTTGTAGGGTTTCTAAAATGCTACAGTATGTTCATTTTTGGTTGCGCTTATTATAACGCAACAAAAACTTTCAGACTTTTAGTTGCATGTCGTATTGCAGCGTTCTCTAAAACGCTACTACAAGTTATGGTAGCGTTTTTTCAATGCTACCAAAAGCCATTTCTGGTGTAGTGGTCCATTCAAAATCGGACGTCAAATTTTGACTTTTATTTTTCACCTATTATTATATCAATAAAATATTCATTAAAATTGATTTATATAAATTTATACTTAACCAATGGACTAATAATTATAATTTTTTGCCACATAAAACCATGATAATTGTAATGACCCAAAATTTCTAGTAAAAAATTATTTTAACATGGTTTAAAATGTTTACTGAATTTTTATTTGGAATTAATAGGGTTTTGGTCTGTGTGCATGTATGAGTGTGTGTGCACATTGTACAACAGGGGACATGCACAAGGCAACACCATAATTCCAGGATATATAATATGATTCATGTATGTGAGTATACATGTATTTCTAGTGGCAATTAAAATTAAATCATATGGACTGATTTAGTGCACAATATAAAGGTAGTTTGAAATAATACATACACATGTATATGGCAAAGACAAGTGCACCAAGATTAAATGGTGCATATCCAGATTTAGAAAAAGGAAGGATTATTATTTTTCCATGACTTATTATGGAGGGAAAATGGTTTGAAAATATTTTCTTTATTTCTGAAAAAGGTATGCAGTTTTACACCCAAGCACTACAAATAAAATAAAGCAAAACAATGTGAATAACACTTACACTAATAGCATGATCTGATTAGGGGTAAAACTGACTTTGTATAACCTGTGAAACCCTAGGAATTTGATGCTATAAGTAAGGGTGGCCGGGCAAAAATTGAACTGCCTAGTGAAAATAAGAAAAGATATATAAAATTTATTTAGAAAGGAAGAAGGAAAGCTTGGGGATAAAGCAAGGGTTCTCTGATTTTCCTTTAGCTTAGAAGACGGAGATTTAGTGAGTATTCTCACTTAAACAAATGGCATTAAGTCATGAAATTAAGAGGCATCCAATACTTTCTATGTTCAATTTGTTTTGAATTTAATTCTCTAATCGGGTTATATGATTATATGTGTTTGAATGCATTATTGATTTTCATTTAAAAATAGATTGAGTTTCACAACATGGGTTCGGATTTATTTGAAACTATTTAATTTACAATACCCTGAAAACCTTTTTTATGATACTTTGGAAAACTTTGTAAATCTGGATATATATACATGGTACTGATCTATGGAAATCTCTCATAAGAATGCATTTGAGCTGCAATATACTTGTGTATAGGTGCTGAGGCTTTATAAAATGGTTGATTTAGAGAGCAATAGGATTTTTTATGTGCTGATCTCTAACCAAGAATGCAAACATTATGTCACAGCTAGGTTTTGAAATTCATTTGAAACCAGTTTATGCATAGTGGCAAAATTTCTTAAAAATATTCATGCAAGCCATAGATTAATACCAGATGCATATTCAGACAAGCATATACACCTGTATAGTAGTTATATTTTAAGACAAGGATTCTATTTCATTAAAACCCCAAGATAAATAACTTTCTGGAATATTTGTATATATTCTAGATGATTTATATTCTTGCTTGGATGATTTATGTTCATGACTGAATGTTTATTTTGATTGTTTGGGTGATTTCTATGAAATCCATGGCATTATGAAGTGATTCTAGCAGTGTTAGTTTTCCATATTTGGGTAAATAGTCATTGGAAAATAATAGGAAACACTTGGTAAATTAACTAAGGTATTTCTGGTCAATATGTTGTGGAATGGCTTGCACTTGAGTTGTAAGTTTGACACATGGCCTAATTTTGGTCCTGAGATCTTTATGTAGTAATGTGAATTAGATTACTACAATGTGTCCCAATGATTCACTTATACAGATGAGACCAGGGTATTTAAATAAATTAATATTTTCTAGGAAATAAATACAAGGGACTTGAGTTTTCCTGGAAGATTTCCTAGGGTAGTTGTGGATACAAATCATAATATTTCAGGATGGATTTACTGTGATATACATATGTATGATTGATTTATACGTATTATTCTGAACACTGATGGTGCATGCAGTATAAATCAGTGAAAATGCCTTTGCATAAGATTATTAATTAATTTCACAAGAAGTATGGTTTTAAAGAAATATGATTTTTGCATAGACCTTATCTTAATTTTTATTAATCAGTTTAATTGAGATGCTCATACCAGACACATTAGTCTGTCCTTGTTTGCTCATGGCAAATGGGGTGTCTCACTATATGGTGAGGCAGCCTCTAATGCATTTTTAGGAAATGATGGAGCTAAGTAAGATCTGGGTTAGGAGTCTGGCTTGTTTTCATGGATGATTAGCATGCTTAATTAAAAAATAAAATCTTTGAATTATTGTATCTGCATGAATCCTTGGGGATAGATTTATGAATCAGTTTTGCAAATATTAAGCTAGGTCCTGAAAAATTATGTTTAGATAATAGGAAAATTAAGTGCAATGTGTTATGCTGCTGACTAAGCTGAAGCTATGACACCCCATGTCCATTAATGTCACTCACTAAGGGAATGCATTAAGTTTCGTGAAGCGTTATAAGTAAACAGACATAGAATAATTACAAGACAAATAAAATAGCAGCGGAATAAAAAAACTTTTATTAATCATAAAGCATAGTTACACCATATGTCTGAAAATACAAAAACTCAGTATATCATTAAAACTTATGTCTTGTACTTTAAATATCAGAGTACAATAACAAAGAAAGCGTAATCCCCAAATCATGAGCCATAGTAGCAAAGATAGAAGCTTGAGCAATACATCTAGAAGCTCCAAGCAAGACGATAGCAGAACCGTGACTAAGCCTGAGAATTCCCTCCCTTGAGAACCTAGGGGGGACAGAAGAAAGAAGAGGAAACAAAAAGGGTCAGACATAAAGTCTGGCGAGTCTAGTTACTTTTAGCCAGTAAATAAATAAAAGTAACATGATAGGCACATAAAGTGGATAAGAGAGATCACTACATAAATGGCAGGTGTGACAAGATAGACATGATAAGGTGTATATGCTTCGAATAATTACTCTGCACTGTTACTAGTATATCTAGAAAGAGATGATCCCTTCAACTATAAGGTGGTAAACTTAGGTATACGTCCAAATGTATCCTAACTACTACCCTGATTGTAACGACCCGTATTTTTATCACTTAAGATTTGAATATTTAAATTAGTTTAAATATTGAATTCGTAATATAAATGGAATTTTATATTAATTAAATCGATTTTTGAACATATAAACATATATTAATTAAAACGAGCTCGTAAATGGCACGGTAGTTCGTAATATTCTGTTTTGAACTTCAGTTGAGTGTACAGGATCCGTTTGAAGTCGGAATTTGCTGAAACAAGAAATATTTAAATCTGTTAAACTATAAATTTCGAATGAAAGAGAAAAATCTGAATTTTGTAATGTATATTGAGAGTTATGGCCAAATCAAATTTTGAAATAGTCGCTGTGAAATTATTTATAAACCATAACGATTTATTTAATAAATTAAATCGATTTTAAATCAATTTAATATTGGTTTAACCGAAGAATATAATATCGAGATTTAAATTCATATTAGTATATTCTGGAATTTATATGAATTCATTTGTGTGTATTTAAATAATAAATCAATAGATTTGTTTATTTTTAATCAGTTTATATTAAATCAAATTTAATGGTAAATCATTAATTTAATGTAATATTTTTTGTATATGGTCAAATTAGACCATGTAAACTGTTCCAGTGTGTTCAGAATAGTGGTAGAACCCTAGAAATGCCGTTCGTTGCGTTCAAATAGCGGTTCGATAGCGCAAGATATTTTAATTTAAGGTACACGATTAAAATAAATAAAAATATAACATTAAAACAAAAATAGGGGATGACCTATTTCTCTATACACATGCTATTCTGTAAAGCACAGTGTCCTTTCCTTTCATTTTTCAATGCACAAACTCATTTTCTTCTGGTCAGTTCAAATCATATTTTTTTCCTTCTTCCCCAAGGCTTACAATCAGTACACTAAAAAGCTACCATCAACGTGTGTTAAAGTCTTCCTCTATGCCTAAAGCTACCCACCTTCAGAGTTCTTTCTTTTCTTTTATTTCACATACCCTCTGCTTTTCTCCTTACCTGATCTTGACAATACGATGCAAGCCTATCTACCACCATACGCCCACTTGTACCAATTCGATGTCGACGTTGTTTCTATCCTCCTTTTCCTTACCTATAAATGGAGCTATCACGTTTGCATTTCTACCCAAGCTGAGATCATCGAAGTCTTTTTAATTCATTCCCTTTCGTTCTATTTTCCCAGTTCAGCAAAAGTAAATTTCTCCGATCCATTAAAAAAAAATCAAATAAGAAATCGCAGAAGGCCGAGTGTTTTCTAAAGATGGATTCAAATGGGAATCGCATATCAAACTGCGTGGTTTCCTGAAGATAAACGCAATGTCGACGACTCCCAAAATTGGAAATCACGATATTTAAAATTGTGAGATTCTGAGGCTTTTCAGCAACTGGAGGTCGATGGGTTCATATCGATTCTTTCATAGGTTAGTTCGATTTTTATGGGTTGAACTGAGTGACGACTGAAGTGAAGTCGACATTAGTTGGGGGTGCGAAGTTGGCACTGATGGGCGTGGCGTGGTTGAATGGGAAAGATGCGATGTTCGATGGAGGGTCAACACAGATATTGAATGTGAACTAGAGTATGACTTTTGTTTGATAAATGAACTGAGGCGTTAGGGGTCTATAAAATTGGAGTTGACAGTGGATGGGGAGTGTGGATTCTAATAGTAACGTGGAGGAGTTCGCATCTTGTGTGTGTGTTAGGAATGCGGTTGCAGGTTCTCGTCTAGTGAGTGCGATGTGAGGCTGAAGGTTTGAACTAGGAGTTTTGGATTCGGCAGTTCGTTTTTTTTTATGGAAAGGAGTTCAAGAAAAAATATATATAATGAGATGATGGTGGAGTTGATAAGCGGGGATGCTGCAAACTTGGAGTTCGTTAAACTGAGATTCAAATAGAGATCTGTAGGAGATGGATGCAGGCAGATGACCAGAATTCGGTCTGTTGATTTGAGAAGGATTGTTTGGCAATAGGATGATTGTGTATGGCATTTTCAGTAGGAATGAAAATGCACATGATGTTATTAGGATTTGAGGATGGAATGGGGGTGTTTAAGCCGTGGCATGTGATGATGGAGTTTGCAAAGATGATGCTCGATGAAATACCGTATCGGAGCTGATTGGAGTATTCGGGAACAATTAGGCAATTAGATTCATCATATGGGTTGAGGGAACTCCAATAACCATAAGGTAAAAGCTTTTACAAATTTAAATTTGCGTAGGATAATTTATTTATTTACGATAGTAATTAATTTAAATAAATATGTAATCGATAAATTAAATTATCGTAGGTGATAAATTCAAATAAGACAAGTCAAATAAACGTATAGCCGCGAGGTATGGAATTTTAAACAGGATATTCAACACGACAAACCGAGATGAGTTAAACTCACTCAGTTAATTATTGGGAACTATTTTTAATAGTTCTAATTTATTTTATTGCTTGCTGGTTTCTAAATTGATTGATATAAAGTAATTATAGTATACGATAATATTATATATACTAATATTGTGATTGATATTCCCGCAGTATCATTAGCGGATCCCCACAGTACAATTAGCGGATGATTCACTATGCGCCCCACAATACATATAGTGGATGACCTTTATACCATGATATCCTGCCTCGAAGCAGGATGGGTATTATTATTGTTGACTAACATCTGTGGATGCAGGAAAAACAGGTTGGAGGGATCCAGTTGGATTCCTCACATTTAGATTATTTGTTTTTACATATATGCTCATATTGGATGTGTTTTATAACCTGTGATAGCTTATGGTATATTGGTTGTGTCAGTAACATTGATTATTGATTTTGGATATTTTGAATAGCATAAATAATATATATTTAAAAATAGAAAATTGAAATATAAAAAGGGTTTAAAGGAAATATCTTCTTTTAAATAGAAATATTCCTTTGAAATCAAAATTATAATATAATTTAAATAAAGGTTTGTTTAAACAAATGCAATAGTGAGGCAATTTTATAAACGACATTTATAAAGAAATGACTACCATTTGAGAATTTGGAAAATATGGATTTCAAACTAGAATTGAAATATGAAAAGAACTTAGAAGAAAATAATTATTTTCAAAAAGAAATGTTTGTTTGGAAAATAGAATTAAATAGAATTTAAAAATAAAATATTTGTTTTAAAACAAATGAGATGAAAAGGCAATTTTATTAGTGAAATTATTATTGAAGAATTTGAGGAAATGTAAAGTATGTGTGAATTTGGGAAAGAAATGGAAATCGAATAATAAGTCGATATTTTAAATAGATTTCAAATCCTCCAATTCCAAGGGAAATTATAAAAGAGATTATAGGAGATAAATTTATAATTATAAATTATAAATAGACTTTAAACTTGAAGTGCAAGTAAGAAATCAAAGTGACTAAAGAAGTCGAGTAATGAAGTGTAAGGAATATTATTCATGGGTAAGGTGAATAGGGATTAAAGCAAAATACGAATTTTGTTAGGAGGAGTTTTTAAATTTATAAATGCTAATGGAATTTTAGTCAAACTAAATTTGAATAATATAATATAGATTATATTAAAGAAATTTATATAAGGTTTATAGTTAATAAATTTGAATAGTAATAATTTACAAATGATATATATACATATGAATATGTTAGAAATGAAGTTTGTTAAACCTATAAGATGTTTATGAAATTTATTTATGGAATCAATCTCATATAAGTTGTAATGTTTAATCAACTTTATAATCAAACTTCATATAAGTATAAGTTTATAACATGGTTTGAATTTAATTAAAATTTTATATAAGGTTATAACATTATAATGATCTGGATTTAATTAAAGTTCATATAAGTGTATAAGTTGAGTGAAATCATTTGAATGTAATCAAACTTCATAAGTCGAGGTGAATATCTCATTTGAAATAAAAATGGATATTGGAATTTTTATTCAATATAAGTTAAGAAATGAAATTTAGGAAATTAGAAAGTGACTGGGGATTAGTGAGTTGAATAGTATTCTGAGTGTCGATCTGATGTTGGTTTCGGCCGTTGGGGTTGATACTTAGGGAATTATTCTCTTACTAGTTTATGGTTAGTGACTAATGACCGAGATAAGAGATACATTCTTAAAAGTATTTTAAATCGAAGAGGTTTTGAATATTCTTATATATTTATATAAGAAGAGAAAATGAATATTTCATTTATTGGAAAATAGAGAAGTCTTAAACAAATGAATGGTAAATCAAATTGGGGCTAAAATGATAATAGATATCAAATTAGTGAATTCAATTTTCTTTTATGGATGAATGGTTGTTTTATTTGATAGTTAAATAACCGACTATCAAATCTGGCCAATACGATTGTTGGTACGGAAAGACCGGTATCGTATTTATTCGAAAACCATTCTGAACCAACAAATACGTAAACGTGGAAGATACCGATTGAAGATGGAGCAATGAAGACCGTAGATCTTCATATGCGAAAGGGATACTTGTCGAATTCTCTGGAGTCACGCCTGGAGATATTTTGATGGTGATCATGTCGTGGTTTAAATCGACGGATTGCAAGGACTACTCGCTACTGATTCATAGGTTATTCCTAGGATGTGGTAGGAGAGTGCCTTCGGTTTGTCCAGTCCCAGGACAACTTGTATGGACGAATGTCTGACAGAGTATTTCCAAAGGACCACGTACGTTGATTTCCTCAAACATATTTCGGTTGATGGCGGAGAGGGGCACTTCTCTTAGCTTAATACTAGAATATTTTTATGGACATCAATTAGTGATATCTGGCGGATTTGACGATGTGGCATTCAAAGTGAATGATGGCAAGATGATCTAAAAACTAAATTTTAGACCTCAAGCCTCACAACCGGAAAATGACAAAAATCAGGCAGGCAGCATGGCTATGTGGGTCGCCCCCATTAGGGTGTATTGCCACCATTTAGAGAATATTCATATTTGTTACTTCTTTTCGCTTCTGTATCTCCCGGGAACGGTTATGTTGCTAGCAACCGTAGGTGACAATATATTCGATACACTCAAGAGAAATGAGTGGTCGGTCATGTGTGGGCCGGGTTGCAAGACATTCTTGTTGAACCCAGTGTATTCCTCTCTAGAGATACACTATCAGCTGGTGGTCCCATACCTTGTCATAGATGGAAATCCAATCTCCATTAAGCGCCCGCGGTTTTGATTGTATACTATATATGTAGAGTGTGAGATGCAAGCGTTCTGCTAGATTGATATTTATTTGTATTTAGACACTATTATAATATCAAAAAAGATATTGATTTCAAAAATGGTTTGGGTTATTGTAAGGTAAAAACCGTCCATGTTTATGTGTGGATTGGTCTTACGAATATCCTTTTCTTTCGAAATGATTTTTAAACTTTAAAATCAAGTTGGATGATACCAATAATTTAGTGGGTATTTCTCACGCTGGTTCACCAGACTGACCTTGGCATTTGTAATGATCGGGTCAGACCCAGTTTATTCAGACCGAGTTGTACTAGTTCAAGACAAGATGATACAGACTTCAGGAGACGAGCTGGAGGAGATCAGACTTATAATATATATAGTATTCCGTTGTGTGTTGTAAATGAGGACAGACTATTATAACTGTCCAGATGGGTTAAATGTCCGCTGTACTCTGATAAATTTTAAGTATTGATCTTAAAGTTTTCAATGAAGATTTATTTATGTATTAAATTTTTTTCCGCTGCGATGTGAGACTGTGTATTGTGGTTAGATGTTCTTCTTATTTTTCTTCTATTCTAATATTTCTTCCTTTCTTATCTCATCCTCTAACTACTTTCTTTGACGTTCTGGATTTTCGGTACTCGAATTTTGGACGTCGATGTATTTGTGTCAAAAATTCGTGCATCGAATTTTCTAGTTCGTTACAGTGGTATCAGAGCATTGGTTTAGGAATAACCTTGGTTCTGTGGCGTAACTCGATAGAGATGGGGTTAGTAATACCCTAGATTGAGTTGAGTGTATATATATGAGAGCGTATTTGTAGATTTCATATACAAATGTTTTGTATTGTGCTGGTTGATCGGTTCAAGTGTTGAAAAGCATTGAACTGGAGACCAATACAATATTGTTTTGTAAAGCGGGTAAATGAAATAATTTTGCCAAATTATATTTTTATATAGAAAAGAAATAATTTTATCAAATTATTATTGATATTTGATTGCTTGATTAATTTGAATAGAATCCAAATGAAATTCGAATTGTATTATGGAATTGAACTGGTTAAATATAATCAAAGGATAAAATAACTGATTTTTGAAGTAAAAATCAAATTGGAAAGCTAAGGAAAACAAATTCCAAAATAAATAAATGGATTGAAACTTGTAAGTTAAGTAAATTTGGATTGGAATTGAAAACCATGTTAAACGAAAACGAATTATTAAACCAATATGGAATGAAATTCTTGAATTTAAGTTGGAATATCAATAAAGTGAATGTTGATAATCTAAATAGAACTCGACACATACAGTTTGAATGTGTCAAGTGATATAAGAAGTGAATTAAAATAAGTCCAATTTGGGTAATAATAATTGAATATAACTTAAAATATTATCCATTTGAGTTGGGCTATGGAATTCAATCTTGAAATAGAAGTGAATGTATATTGAGTAGTGAATATAAACTCAAATTGTATAAACTTGAGTTGAATAGAAATTGAATGAAGAATAAATAGAATTAAGTTTGATTGAAATTGAAATTTGAACTCAATATTCATATGGACTTGTAAATAAAACTTGTAACTCAAGTGAAAATTAAATGAACTTGTGAATTGAAAATTAATCTGGAACTTAAGTTATAAATAAAACTCGATTTGGTGGTAAGCAAAAGTATATATGCAAACATGGTTGGTTAGATGGTCACAAGTGAAGCAAGAAAACCAATTAATGGGTAAACTGGTGAATTTGAAGTAAGAAGTTAAATTGATTGTGATCGAATAGGAATGGAGGTGTATATGATTATACAGGTTATGGGATTGAAGCAAGTGTGAAGGATAAATATGTGATGCCCAACAAAAAGGTACACGTTTAATTCAATATGACCATTTATGTGCCGAATCGGCAAGCCACTTGGCTATTTGATTTTCTTTTTGAATGAGAACGGCCTAGAGAGGCGAGTTGAGGTTTGAACTATTTACCCGTACAAAGGAGGTGCTGGCGAAATTTTTCGAAAATTTAGGGAGATAGAAATTTTTTCAACAGTTTTGAAAATTTTGTTAACAAAAAGTTAATCGAAGTTAAGGATTTCTGAGTGGAGTTGGAAACTAGTGAATTGGTTGGGTAGTAAGGATGTTGAGGTAAACATTGAGTTGCAAGAATGGATTGGTAGAAGTTAATAAGGCACAACTATTTTTCCTACTGAGTAATTTCGAGGACGAAATTCTTTTAAGGGGGAAGGAATGTAACGACCCGTATTTTTATCACTTAAGATTTGAATATTTAAATTAGTTTAAATATTGAATTCATAATATAAATGGAATTTTATATTAATTAAATAGATTTTTGAACATATAAATATATATTAATTAAAACGAGCTCGTAAATGGCACGACAGTTCGTAATATTCTGTTTTGAACTTCAGTTGAGTGTACAGAATCCGTTTCAAGTCGGAATTCACTGAAACAAGAAATATTTAAATCTGTTAAACTATAAATTTCGAATGAAAAAGAAAAATCTGAATTTCGTAATGTATATTGAGAGTTATGGCCAAATCAAATTTTGAAATAGTCGCTGTGAAATTATTTATAAACCATAACAATTTATTTAATAAATTAAATCGATTTTAAATCAATTTAATACTTGTTTAACCGAAGAATATAATATCGAGATTTAAATTCATATTAGTATATTCTGGAATTTATATGAATTCATCTGTGTGTATTTAAATAATAAATCAATAGATTTGTTTATTTTTAATCAGTTTATATTAAATCAAATTAAATGGTAAATCATTAATTTAATGTAATATCTTTTGTATATGGTCAAATTAGACCATGTAAACTATTCCAGTATGTTCAGAATAGTGGTAGAACCCTAGAAATGCCGTTCGTTGCGTTCAAATAGCGGTTCGATAGCGCAAGATATTTTAATTTAAGGTACACGGTTAAAATAAATAAAAATATAACATTAAAACAAAAATAGGCGATGACCTATTTCTCTACACACATGTTATTCTGTAAAGCACAATGTCCTTTCCTTTCATTTTTCAACGTACAAACCCATTTTCTTTTGGTCAGTTCAAATCATATTTTTTCCTTCTTCCCCAAGGCTTACAATCAGTACACTAAAAAGCTACCATCAACGTGTGTTAAAGTCTTCCTCTACGCCTAAAGCTACCCACCTTCAGAGTTCTTTCTTTTCTTTCATTTCACGTACCCTCTGCTTTTCTCCTGACCTGATCTTGACAATACGATGCAAGCCTATCTACCACCATACGCCTACTTTACCAATTCGATTTCGACGTTGTTTCTATCCTCCTTTTCCTTACATATAAATGGAGCTATCGCGTTTGCATTTCTACCCAAGCTGAGATCATCGAAGTATTTTTAATTCATTCCCTTTCGTTCTATTTTCCTAGTTCAGCAAAAGCAAATTTCTCCGATCCATAAAAAAAATCAAATAAGAAATCGCAGAAGGCCGAGTGTTTTCTAAAGCTGGATTCAAATGGGAATCGTAATTCAAACTGCGTGGTTTCCTGAAGATCAACGCAATGTCGAAGACTCCCAAAATTGGAAATCGTGATATTTAAAATCATGAGATTCTGGGGCTTTTCAACAACTGGAGGTCGATGGGTTCATATCGATTCTTTCATAGGTTAGTTCGATTTTTATGGGTTGAATTGAGTGACGACTGAAGTGAAGTCAACATTAGTTGGGGGTGCAAAGTTGACACTGATGGGCGTGGTTGAATGGGAAAGATGCGATGTTCGATGGAGGGTCAACACAGATATTGAATGTGAACTAGAGTATGACTTTTGTTTGATAAATGAACTGAGGCGTTAGGGGTCTGTAAAATTGGAGTTGACAGTGGATGGGGAGTGTGGATTCTAACAGTAATGTGGAGGAGTTCGGATCTTGTGTGTGTGTTAGGAATGTGGTTGCAGGTTCTCGTCCAGTGAGTGCGATATGAGGATGAAGGGTTGAACTAGGAGTTTTGGATTCGGCAGTTCGTTTTTTTATGGAAAGGAGTTCAGATATATATATATATATATATATATATATATATATAACGAGATGATGGTTGAGTTGATAAACGGGGATGCTGCAAACTTGGAGTTCATTAAACTGAGATTCAAATAGAGATCTGTAGGAGATGGATGCAGGCAGATGACCAGAATTCGGTCTGTTGATTTGAGAAGGATTGTTTGGCAACAATATGATGGTGTATGGCATTTTCAGTAGGAATGAAAATGCACATGACGTGATTAGGATTTGAGGATGGACTGGGAGTGTTTAAGCCATGGCATGTGATGATGGAGTTTGCAAAGATGATGCTCGATGAAATACCGTATCGGAGCTAATTGGAGTTTTCGGGAACAATTCGACAATTAGATTCATCAGGTTGAGGGAACTCCAATAACCATAAGGTAAAAGCTTTTACAAATTTAAATTTGCATAGGATAATTTATTTATTTAAGATAGTAATTAATTTAAATAAATACATAATCGATAAATTAAATTATCGTAGGTGATAAATTCAAATAAGACAAGTCAAATAGACGTATAGCCGCGAGGTATGGAATTTTAAACAGGATATTCAGCACGACAAACCGGCGTGAGTTAAACTCACTCAATTAATTATTGGGAACTATTTTTAATAGTTCAAATTTATTTTATTGCTTGCTGGTTTCTAAATTGATTGATATAAAGTAATTATAGTATATGATAATATTATATATAATAATATTGGTGATTAGTGATTGATATTCCCGCAGTATCATTAGCAGATGCCCGTAGTACCATTAGCGTATGATTTCCCTATGCGCCCCACAATATATATAGTGGATGACCTTTATACTGTGATATCCTGCCTCGAAGCAGGATGAGTATTATTATTGTTGACTAACATCTGTGGATGCAGGAAAAACAGGTTGGAGGGATCCAGCTGGATTCCTCACATTTAGATTATTTGTTTTTACATATACGCTCATATAGGATGTGTTTTATAACCTGTGATAGCTTATGGTATATTCGGTTGTGTCAGTAACATTGATTATTGATTTTGGATATTTTGAATATCATAATAATATATATTTCAAAATAGGAAATTGAAATATAAAAAGGGTTTAAAGGAAATATCTACTTTTAAATAGAAATATTGATTTGAAATCCAAATTATAATATAATTTAAAATAAAGGTTTGTTTAAACAAATGCGTTAGTGAGGCAATTTTATAAACGACGTTTATAAAGAGATGACTACCATTTGAGAATTTGGAAAATATGGATTTCAATCTAAAATTGAAATATGAAAAGAACTTAAAAGAAAATAATTATTTTCAAAAAGAAATGTTTGTTTGGCAAATAGAATTAAATAGAATTTAAAAATAAAATATTTGTTTTAAAACAAATGAGATGAAAAGGCAATTTTATAAGTGAAATTATTATTGAAGAATTTTAGGAAATGTAAAGTATGTGTGAATTTGGGAAAGAAATGGAAATTGAATAATAAGTCGATATTTTAAATAGATTTCAAATCCTCCAATTCCAAGGGAAATTATAAAAGAGATTATAGGAGATAAATTTATAATTATAAATTATAAATAGACTTTAAACTTGAAGTGCAAGTAAGAAATCAAAGTGACTAAAAAAGTCGAGTAATTAAGTGTAAGGAATATTATTCATGGGTAAGGTGAATAGGGATTAAAGCAAAATACGAATTTTGTTAGGAGGAGTTTTTAAATTTATAAATGCTAATGGAATTTTTGTCAAACTAAATTTTAATAATATAATATAGATTATATTAAAGAAATTTATATAAGGTTTATAGTTAATAAATTTGAATAGTAAGAATTTACAAATGATATATATACATATGAATATGTTAGAAATGAAGTTTGTTAAACCTATAAGATGTTTATGAAATTTATTTATGGAATCAATCTCATATAAGTTGTAATGTTTAATCAACTTTATAACCAAACTTCATATAAGTATAAGTTTATAACATGGTTTGAATTTAATTAAAATTTTATATAAGGTTATAACATTATAATGATCTGGATTTAATTAAAGTTCATATAAGTGTATAAGTTGAGTGAAATCATTTGAATGCAATCAAACTTCATAAGTCGAGGTGAATATCTCATTTGAAATAAAAATGGATATTGGAATTTTTATTCAATAGAAATTAAGAAACGAAATTTAGGAAATTAGAAAGTGACTGGGGATTAGTGAGTTGAATAATATTCTGAGTGTCGATCTGATGTTGGTTTCGGCCTTCGAGGTTGATACTTAGGGAATTATTCTCTTACTAGTTTGCGGTTAGTGACTAATGACCGAGATAAGAGATACGTTCTTAAAAGTATTTAAAATTGAAGAGGTTTTGAATATTCTTATATATTTATATAAGAAGAGAAAATGAATATTCCATTTATTAGAAAATAGAGAAGTCTTAAACAAATGAATGGTAAATCAAATAGGGGCTAAAATGATAATTGATATCAAATTAGTGAATTCAATTTTCTTTTATGGATGAATGGTTGTTTTATTTGATAGTTAAATAACCGACTATCAAATCTGGCAAATATGATTGTTGGTACGGAAAGACCGGGATCAAATTTATTCGAAAACCATTCCGAACCAACTAATACGTAAACGTGGAAGATACCGATTGAATATGGAGCAATGAAGACCGTAGATCTTCATAAGCGAAAGGATACTTGTCGAATTCTCTGGAGTCGTGCCCGGAGATATCTTGATGGTGATCCTGTCGTAGTTTAAATCGACGGATTGCAAGAACTACTCGCTATTGATTCATAGGGTGATTCCTAGGATGTAGTAGGAGAGTGTCTTCGGTTTGTCCAGTCCCAGGACAACTTGTATGGACGAATGTCTGACAGAGTATTTCCAAAGGACGACGTACGTTGATTTCCTCAAACATATTTCGGTTGATGGCGGAGAGGGGCACTTCTCTTAGCTTAATACTAGAATATTTTTGTGGATGTCAATTAGTGATATCTGGCGGATTTGACGATGTGGCATTCAAAGTGAATGATAGCTAGATGATCTGAAAACGAAATTTTAGACCTTAAGCCTCACAACCGGAAAATGACAAAAATTGGGCAGGCAGCATGGCTATGTGGGTCGCCCCCATTAGGGTGTATTGTCACCATCTAGAGAATATTCATATTTGTTATTTCTTTTCGCTTCTGTATCTCCCGGGAACGGATATGTTTCTAGCAACTGTAGGTGACAATATATTCGATACACTCAAGAGAAATGAGTGGTCAGTTATGTGTGGGCCGAGTTGCAAGACGTTCTTGTTGAACCCAGTGTATTCCTCCCTAGAGATACACTATCGGCAGGTGGTCCCATACCTTGTCATAGTTGGAAATCCAATCTCCAATAAGCGCCCGCGGTTTTGATTATATACTTTATGTGTAGAGCGTGAGATGCAAGCGTTCTGCTAGATTGATACTTATTTGTATTTAGACACTATTATAATATCAAAAAAGTACTGATTTCAAAAATGGTTTGGGTTATCGTAAGGTAAAAACCGTCCGTGTTCATGTGTGGATTGGTCTTACGAATATCCTTTTATTTCGAAATGATTTTTAAACTTTAAAATCAAGTTGGATGATACCAATAATTTAGTGGGTATTTCTTACACTGGTTCACCAGACTGACCTTGGCGTTTGTAATGCTCGGGTCAGACCCAGTTGGGTCAGACCGAGTTGTACAGGTTCAAGGCAAGATGATACAGACTTCAGGAGACGAGCTGGAGGAGATCAGACGTATAATATATATAGTATTCCGCTGTGTGTTGTAAATGAGGACAGACTGTTATAACTGTCCAGATGGGTTAAATGTCCGCTGTACTCTGATAAATTTTAAGTATTGATCTTAAAGTTTTCAATGAAGATTTATTTATGTATTATATTTTATTCCGCTGCGATGTGAGACCGTGTATTGTGGTTAGTTGTTCTTCTTCTATTCTAATATTTCTTCCTTTCTTATCTCATCCTCTAACTTCTTTCTTTGACGTTCTGGATTTTCGGTACTCGAATTTTGGACATCGGTGTATTTGTGTCGAAAATTCAAGCATCGCATTTTCTGGTTCGTTACACTGATCGATCGGCTCCCTAGCCCTCGTAAATACCTTGTGCTGACCCCACAGTATGAGGTATCACTTACTAAAGTGGCAACCCCTCGTCGTAACAATGTGCATAACCGTATCTACAGGTGTCATGGTCGTCTTATCCCCTTCTGCCCGGCTCATGCACGCACATGGCCCAGTTGATTTACGCTGCCCACACCGTCCTCCACGTTTGGATCTCTTACAATCAGTCAGTAAGCGTGCCCCTTCTCTGCCTAGTACGGAGTACTTTGTTTGATACCTACTCCGGGTTACTGAATGAAATGGGTCCCACACAATATGATACAAGCTCTCCCCTTTGTCTTGTATCCCCCACTAGGTTTTTTACTGACTATGTATACCACTAGGTGTCTTTAATTACATAGCCTTATTTATTTCTACCGGTTTTGCTTACCTACAGGTTTCTTTAATACATAACCCCTAATCTTCCAACCGGTTATGCTTACATACAGGTGTCTTTAATTACATAATTCTATCACTTCTACAAGTAATGTTTACCCTAAAAGGTGTCTTTAATTACATAACTTTATTATTTACAACGATTATGTATACCACTAGGTATCTTTAATTACATAATCTTAACGGGTTAAGTTTGTGGGCCTATTACCCAATCCCTCTTCAGATTCACTTAAACCACCCCCCAACCATGTTTACTTAACCCCCAACTTAAATTTAAGTTCATACAATCCCTATGGATTAACTTAGGTTAAGTAGTCCAATTCTTTACCATGTCCATTTATGGTTTCATAATGGGCCAAACCTCCCACATTAGGCCCACAACATGTGGATGCTGGATATGCCGGTCGGGTCCGGGCAGACTTATTCCACAGTTGGGCCTAATCTCGTGTCATATCCTGATTCATATTTACGTACTTAGACCTCCCACATTATGTTCACCATTAGTGGCTGCTGGATATGCCGGTCGGGTCCGGGTAGACTTCCACCACTAATGCAACTTAACCTCGTGTCATAAGTACAACTACAATTCCTAATTGTAATTACTAGACATTCCATTTTTAATTAATTAATCAATTAATTAATCTTTCCTTTTATAGGTGTCAATACCTATTTTACCCAATAATTTGAATTACATGTCCATAAATGTTCATATTCAAATTATGCCATTTTTAACCCTTCCCCCCCCCCCCCCCCCCCGTTCCTTAACTACCGCCCTCACAAAATTGGCAACATGCCTAGGCTAGACAATAGCCTAGTCATAACCGATAATTGGGAAAATAATGGGAATATAACTAAAATGATCATCTTGGCATAAGCATAAACTTGTATGACAATAAGGTGAACATGCATACTAGCATGGACATGAAATTGTCATCATAACAAGGTGGAAATAAAACTGATGAACTATGATGTCACAATATCTAAATTAGCAATTTAGATGTCCAATCGGTTTAGATCTAACATGATAACATAAGGTGATAATTTAGATCACATAAAATAGATCTAATCATGTTAACATAAGGTGACAATTTAGATCGCATAAAATAGATCTAACATGTTAACATAAGGTGCTAATTTAGATCACATAAAATAGATCTAACATGAATCATAAGGTGACAATTTAGATTACATAAAATAGATCTAACATGAATCATAAGGTGACAATTTTAGTTCACATAGAATAGATCTAACATGAATTATAAGGTGACAATTTTAGATCACATAGAATAGATCTAACATGAATCATAAGGTGACAATTTTAGATCACATAGAATAGATCTAACATGAATCATACTGTGATAATTTTAGATCACATAGAATAGATCTAACATGAATCATAAGGTGACAATTTTAGATCACATAGAATAGATCTACACACATCTGCATCATAGCATATCATAAAAGTTACAAACCAAGATCCATAATACTAACATAGTAGAACAATTGAATTAGATCCAAAGAAATAGATTTATCATGACATAGCATAAGATCTAACAATAACATAGATTCAAGGTTCACAATGTATCCAAATCACAGTCTTTCATCATTCACTTTTATTTATCTAAACATAGAAGCAACTAGAACTCACTGTGATTGGATTGCTATGGTGATAGAAAAGGTGATGAGTCTATGCTTGAATCTCAGAATTTGATATGCTTTAGAAGAAGATGAGAGACCCTAGTTCAGTTCAGAATCCAGCAAAGTTTGGCTGCCATGATTTCTAATGAAGAAATATGTGAAATAGCAATGTATTTATAGCTGTAGAACCCTCTGGAACCGACTGCCACATAAGCCCTAGGGTAAATCAGGTCGTAGGTCGCCTCCCACTTGGGAAAAGGCCCGAATACCCAAAAAAACCATTCTGGGTGCACTTTACAGGTGCGCTAGTGTAAAAATACATGGGAGCACTTGTCAAGTGCGCCGGGAATTTCTGCTTTTTCTGCCAAAATCTATCGTCCATAATTTCTTCATACGTTATCCGTTTTATGAAAACCAGGCGTCTATCTTGACCAGAATTTCGAGACGGACGCAATGGCGCAGTCTGCTTCCCTTAGTTCTGAATATTAAATTAATTATTCTTTAATTTATCCACTTTAATGTTGTTAAAATTTCGGGGTGTTACATTCTCCCCTACTCAAAGGATTTCGTCCCCAAAATCTTCAAGTTGAAAAGAATGTATCCTACCATCCATCATCCATCTACTCATCCACCAAACAATGGAATCCATTGTCCTTAAAGTTTTCTAATGCTTATATGAGTATATGCAAAGGTCTGTGTATATGTCCCTATACTAATGCGAAGATCAGGCGGTCTACTGATTCAGTTGACCTCCTTAATGCAATGTATGTTAGTGCCATGAATCCAATATGTATGCAAATAAGCCTATTATAACATATAAGATCTATATGTGTGCACACTCATTCATCCAAATGCAACATCTATATGTTAGTTCATCCATTTCCATCCATAAAAGAAAAGAAAATGCACATACATCCATATGCAGTATGAGAGTGATTGAGCCGATCTAGTGCCTAATGTGTGTGTATATGCATCCACAGGCAACCACTGGCAAACACTTACATCCACTTGCATCCATCAAACATAACATGTCTCAAACACATGTTTACAATCATGGGATTTCCTACCTAAAGGTCAAAGAATCAATCGATAGGATATACTCAGATGATAGAAGCAAGTACTGATAAAGCTTTGGGAAAAGGAGTTAAGATCATAACCTCAAAAAGAAAGGGGTACAAAGCATGAATCTTGTCTTCGGTCTCCCAAGTCGCATCCTCTGGGTTATCTCCCCATTGAACCTTTAGCAACATGATCTCTTTATTGCATAGCTTCTTAACTTCTGATCCCAGAATACGGGTAGGGACTCGCCTGACAGTCGCCTCCCGTTCCACTTCTACCTCTTCCAGTATACTCGGCTGAACAACTTCTGTGGTGTCATGTAAGCACTTCCGCAGATGAGAAACATGGAAAACATCATGAACACCAGATAGATTTTCAGGAAGCTTTACTCTATAGGCCATTTGGCCAATCCTCTCGGTTATGGGAGATGGTCCCACAAACCTAGGTGCCAACTTCCCTACCGATCCGAGGCGAACCACATTTCTCAGAGGAGACACTTTGATAAAAACCAAGTCTCCTACTTCAAATTCGAGGTTAGTTGTAACGACCCGCATTCTACGCATCGCAGGATCGTAGAATATTTATTTCTTTTACATACGAAGTCGTATGGTCATGTAACTTTGGGACACGACTATTTGGGTCATTTCCCATGTTCATGATTTTTGCCGATTTTTAAATGACTGTTTTGCCCTAGCTTATACTGTTTTGGCCATAACTTTTGACTGGAAAGGAGTTTTGACCTGAAACCACTTCCATTAGATTTGTTTGATGGTTTACAATTCCGTAGAGTGGTCACATTAGCCAAACGGACTCACTGTTTGGGAGATATGGCTGAAACAAGTTTCAGATAGTGAAAAACAGCTTAATTGGGCTTAACCGGGTGATTAACAGCTAGGCCCAACAAACGATTTCGGGATTAGAGGTATTTGAGTGCTGTTAGGGTTAGGATTTCGGTTTTTCACTCATTTTCCAGCCGCCACAAACTCTCTCTTCAATGTAACAATGGCCTCCAACATCTAAATACACCTCTAATCACCTCTTAATCAAGTTTTGGCTTAAACTACATCAAATTAAGGCGGATTAGCACGAGAATCGAGGTAGAGCTGCTATGTAAGATTGGGGACAACACCAAATCGAAGGATATTTCAGTTTTGGGGTTTTATTTGTGGCTAAGGTGAGTGATTTGCATAGTTTTGCACTAATTATGGTTAATTAAGGGTAATTAGTGAAGATTAGCGAATTTATACATTAATAAATTCTGGAAAAATATTTATAAATTCTTAAATAATGTTTTAGACCTCTTTTAGAAATTTGGTTTAATTTGGTTAAGTTTTACTAAACATATCATTAGTTTTGCCTAAACATGCTTAAGGGAAAATATGGGGTTTTGGCTATATTTGATCTGTTTTACATGTTATGGTTGATGTTTTAGTGTTTATGGTCACTTCTATTTGTTGCTATGACTGTATGACTTGTTTTGTGATTGATTAGTATAGTTAGATTGGTCGAAAACGTCGTCGAATGGCATAAACAAGTTGCTGGAAAAAGTTGCAGAAAGTTGTGCAGGGTTTCGGATCGGATCGGGTATGGGCTCAGATCGGATAGGAGAGCTGGGCAAGGAATCCGAACTGAACTGAAGTCTGGCACAAAGGAAGTTTGTCAGGAAGGAAGGCCATTGCTTAGAGTTGGAGTTGGACAAAGGATCGGATCGGAGCTAAGAAGCAGGATCGGATCGGAGCAGGCAAGCAAGCGGGATCGGATCGGAGTAGGCAAGCAAGAGCAGGAGGGACGAACCGAACCGAATGGAGCATGGCACACCCGAACCGAACCACTTCAGAGCATCTGAACCGAACCACTTCAGAGCATCTGAACCGAACCGAGCTAGAAGGGGGACACCGAACCGAGCCGCACCCAGGAGCGTACTAAGAGGCACTAGACCGAACCGAACCGATGAAGACTGAAGCGCTATGCATATCCGAACCGAACCGCATGTGTGTTATTACTACTACGCGACGACTCTTTTGAAGACCAACTCCAATTCGACCAAAACCCGAGATGCAAAGGAAGTCCAAATGAGGAGCTTTGACTCAGGATCCAGTTGGGAACCAATGAGTGAGCTTCATGATTGGGCTTTGCTGCGGGACGTGTGCTAAGCGGTTGTCGATGTCTGTAACTTTGAATCACTATGTGTAGGGAGTACGTGAACGGATTCAGGGCCACAGTGGCCTAGGTACGACTAAAGAGCTAATGGACCAATGAAGTGGGGTCATTTGTAAAGATTTGGTCATGACTCCATGTGGCAAGCTTGGTAGTAGCAGTAGTTGTACAAGTCGAACTTCGTCACTACTTCGATGGGTTTAGTGATTGACAGTAGTGGACATCGTATGCTTTACGCACTGAGTGAGAGATGTGAGGATGGTTTCTATGCTTGGCTTGTTTACCATCATTATGACATGCACGCCTCACCCCCGTTATCTTTACACCGTTTGTTTTGTGGCACCTTAGAGTATTGTACGGTATGTAGTGCTAACTCTTTGGTTGCAGGTCCAGGTTCAGGTATGGTTTAGTATACCTGTCATTGTTCTGTTTAGCTGCTTATCGCTCATACCAGACTTTTTTGTCTGACCCAGAGTTTTATGTCTCTTCTTATTACTCTGGGTGCTCTCACGAGCAGACTAGAGACAGGTTAGCTGGGTATGCACGAGTAGCTGATTCGGAGACGAGCAGGAGGCTTCCACGTATGATACATATAGTATTCTCCCTGTGTTGTTGAAGATCACTGCTTGGGCATTAGTAGTGCATCTTCTACTTTAGCTTTCTTTTGTTTTAGAGACATAAAATTTGGAAAATTGTAATAAGCTGTATTTAGACTTCTGCTACTCTGATGTTGATGTTGGTTTTATTTATCAGCTTATGCACTGTCTCGCCTGTTTTATGTCAAGTACATTATTATTATATTTTGTTCCATGCACTGTGAGACATTCTACAGGTTCCTTGTTAGTTCATCCTATTCTTTCCTTTCTTTGACGACCGTTCCGTGCTAGTCGGGCATGTATACAGCGCACCTTCGGAGGAAACGCAGACTGGTGCGGGGCGGGCTGTCACATTTGGTATCAGAGCTCTAGGTTGCGTAGTTAACCTAGGGAAGTTATCAGGGAAAGGTAGTATACGTATATGAGAGCGCGTATTTGTGATTATTTTGGTTTTCAAAAGCTATATATATATACTATTAGTATAACTAAGGATGAAGTCGCACTGCACTAGCACCACTATAGAGATGGTTAATTGTTTTCTCTTTACAGATTGAATGATGAGCCGATACGCAAGAGGTACCGGTAGAGGAGCCAATAATGGGAATGCTGCTGACATGAGGACAATGTTTACTGACCTCATGAGAGAGATGCTTAGGGATGTGCAGAGGGCAGCTCCCAATAATGGTGATGGTGGTGGTCCAATAGTGCAGGCTCCTAAGGCCGATTTCGCCAAGCTGAATAAGGATTATACTAGTCTTGGTGGGAAGCCGTTCCACGGAACGGAGTCGGCTACGGATGTTCAGGATTGGTTGGATAGCTGTGAGCGTATCTTCGAAGACTTGGGTATCGAGGATGCGATGAAGAGAAGGCTAGCATCCCGTCAGCTGCAAGGACGGGCAATGAATTGGTGGAATGCTATAAAGGCAGCTATTCCCGAGGATCAGATTACTTGGGAGCAGTTTAAGGTTCGCTTTAGCGAGAAGTTCATTCCAGCCGCCCAGAAGTCAGTGTTGTTTAAGAGATTCTTAGGACTCAAGCAGAATGGCAGAGCTGACTCGGAGTATATTGCCGAATTCGACACTTTGTCGGACTATGGGTTATCTCTTTTTGATACTGCCGAGAAGAAGAACGAGAAGTTCATAACTGGTTTGGATCAGTACTTGGGGGAAAGGCTTATTAACCACACCGATAAGACGTTTGAATCGATTGTGGGGAAAGCATTGAGGTCAGAGAGTCTTTACCCTAAGCCGAAGACTGAGGTTGCATCTACAGAGGAGCCAAAGCCGCAAGCAAGTGGTGGAGGCAAGAGTAGTTCTCAGAATAAGAGGAAGCAGAATCAGAATAAGGATGGCCAGAAAAAGAATAAGAAAGATGTTGAGTGCTTCAGCTGTGGTAAGAAGGGCCATTATGCTAGTAATTGTCGGGCCAAGCCAGCGGATAGGAAGTGCTTCAACTGTGGCCAAGTGGGACATCACAAGGACAAGTGTCTGCAACCCCCTAAAGAAAAGCAGATGGTGAAAGCATATGCCCTTAATGCTATTCCTTCTTCGTCGAATGCCCCAACCGCGGCGGAGAAGGGAAAGAATGTCGTCATTCAAGGTATGCTTTCTGTTTATGATGTTCCTGTTAGAGTTTTGTTTGATACCAGAGCTTCCAGTTCTTTCATATCTAGTGACCTGGTAGATAGGTTGGGATTGGAGCCCGAGATTGTCGATATACCTTTAGTAGTGATGAACCCGATTGGTGGTTCGACTAACCTTAGCATGATTTGTCGTAATGTGGTCTTATCGAGTCATGGATGCATGTTTGTTTGTGATTACTTTGTTTTTGGCTTTACTAGGTTTGGCATTATTTTGGGAGTCGATTGGCTCCAAAGATACGGGGTGGTGGTAGACTATGAGGGCTTTTTGGTGACAGCTAGAGCGGATGATGGACATAGGGTAGTGTTTGGTGGTCTACCTAGTGATGGGGTAATGGCTAGTTTTCTAAATTCCCTCGACATCCCGCAAGGTGAGTTGTCAGGTTTGCCCGTGGTTGGCCAGTATCCGGACGTCTTCGAGGAAGTGACCGGGCTTCCACCACAGCGAGAGATTGAGTTCCGTATTGATTTGGTGAAAGATGCCAGACCTATAGTGATGCCACTTCGTCGCATGGCACCAAGGGAGCAGCGAAAGCTCGGGGTGCAAGTCAGCGATCTTTTGAAGAAGGGATTTATCAGAAGGAGTGTTTCTGAATGGGGAGCACCAGTTGTGTTTGCTACCAAGGCCGATGGTTCCCTTCGTTTGTGTGTAGACTACCGCGAATTGAATAAAATGACGAGGAAGAACAAGTATCCTCTACCGCGGATAGATGATTTGTTTGATCAGTTGAGTGGCGCAAGAGTATTTTCTCAGTTGGATCTCGCGACAGGTTTTCATCAGCTTAGAGTGGAAGCTGAGAGTATAGCTAAAACGGCATTTCGGACGCCGTCTCGATTTTATGAGTGGTTGGTCATGCCATTCGGGTTGACCAATGCACCAGCATATTTTGTTGATCTTATGAATAGAGTTTTCATAGATCAGTTAAATAAGTTTGTTCTTGTGTTCATGGACAATATACTCGTTTATTCGAGGACAGAGGAAGAACACAAGGAACATTTGGGGATAGTGATGGAGGTGTTGAGAAAACACCAATTGAAAGCAAAGTTTTTTAAGTGTCACTTCTGGAGGAGGGAAGTGAGGTTCTTGGGCCATGTTGTTTCAGAGAATTGTATTGCCGTGGATCCTGCGAAGGTGGCTACGGTACAAGATTGGTCTACGCCCAGGAATGCAACAGACATAAGAAGTTTCTTGGGATTAGCTGGATATTATCGTAAGTTTATCCAAGACTTTTCCAAGATAGCAGCACCGTTGACCCAGTTGACCAAGAAGAATCAAGATTTCGTCTGGGACGAAAAGTGTGAGAATGCATTCAAGAGTCTAAAGGACAAGTTGACATGTGCACCAGTGTTAGTCATTCCTAAGGGGAATGAAGAGATGACGGTATATACAGATGCATGTGGTACCGGACTTGGTGTTGTATTGATGCAAGGAGGTAGGGTTGTAGCTTATGCAAGTCAGCAATTGAAACCGCATGAGAGAAGATACCCTACCCATGATTTGGAATTGGCAGCAATCGTGTTTGCACTGAAGATGTGGAGATATTATCTCTTGGGAGAAAGATTCGAGTTGTTTACCGATCATAAATCGTTAAAGTATCTTTTCTCTCAAAAGGATCTAAATCTCCGACAGCAAAGATGGTTAGAATTCTTGGCTTCCTATGATTTTGATATCGCATACACACCGGGAAAGGGTAATGCGGTAGCTGATGCATTGAGTAGAAAGCATGCCAGTTTAGGGGCTATGTTTCTATAATGGAAGCAACTGGAGTACATCGCTGGGTATGATTTCAGACCAAAGTGCGAATTGGATCCAGAAATGTTAGCAAGTTTGATGATCAGACCCACTTTGATTGAGCGGATTTGTTCCAGCCAGAGGAACAATCCTAACCTATTAGAAATCATCTCCAAGTTAGAGATGGGTATCGATGAGGAGATGAATAAGTATGGGCTCGATTGAGATGGATGGCTTAGAAAGAATGGAAGACTTGTTGTACCCAGTGTCAATGGATTGAGAGATGAAGTGCTTAGAGAGTGTCATCACTCAAAACTGACTATACACCCCGGTGGTAACAAAATGTATCGAGACATGAAGCAGACATACTACTGGGAAGGGATGAAAAGAGACGTTGGGAAGTTTATATCCAAATGCATGAATTGCCAACTAGTTAAAGCTGAGCAAAAGAAGCCTAGTGGGTTGTTACAACCATTGGAAATTCTAGAATGGAAATGGGAACAAGTGTCAATGGATTTCATTGATGGGTTACCAAGGACTAGATCGGGCCATGATAGCATTTGGGTGATTGTGGACCGATTGACCAAAAGTGCAAGATTTATACCCGTCAAGTCGGCAGCTAAGTTAGCAGAACTGTATATGAAGTGGGTAGTGAGATTTCATGGAGTACCTAAAAGCATTGTGAGTGACCGAGACCCGTTGTTTACTAGTGGGTTTTGGAAGAGCTTACAAGAGGCTCTAGGGTCGGAGTTATATCTCAGTACCGCGTATCATCCTCAAACCGACGGTCAGACAGAGAGGGTGAATCGTATATTGGAAGATCTCTTGAGGGCTTGTATATTGGATTTTGGTGGATCATGGATGACCATTTGCATCTAGTAGAGTTTGCATATAACAATAGCTACCAGTCCAGTATCGGTATGGCTCCATATGAAGCTTAGTACGGAAAACCATGCAACTCACCATTATGTTGGATAGAGACCGGTGAGAAGTTTGTGTTTGGACCAGATGTAGTAAGAGAAACTTCAGATAAGATTAAGATCATTCAACAACGAATGAAGGCTGCCCAGGATAGGCAGAAGAATTATGCTGATAAGAGAAGAGAATTAAAGTTCTCCGTTGGTGACTTGGTGTTTGTCAAGATTTCTCCGTTGAAGAGTGTGATACGATTTGGCAGGAGAGGCAAGTTAGCACCAAGATTTGTTGGTCCATTCCCAGTTCTTGAACAAATTGGGAATTTAGCATAAAAAGTTGAATTACCAGAGAAGATGGCAGGAGTTCACAACGTATTTCATGTTTCCCAGTTAAGAAAGTTCGTGCACGACCCAAATGTGACCATTTCACCTGATCAGTTGGATGATATCTAAGTTGAACCCGAGGCGGTTGGGAACCGCAGGCCTATGCGTATTGTTGGGAACGATACGAAGCAGCTTCCAAGGAAGGCGGTGAAATTAGTCAAAGTTCAGTGGGGCGAGAACGAGAATGACTGTACTTGGGAGACAGAGGAGAGCATTAGGAAGACGTATCCAAAACTCTTCGCCTGGTAAGATTTACTTTGCGATTTAGTTATTCCGCATGCTAGGATAGACTTGTTTTGCGTTTGATTGTTGTTTTATGGCTGATAGGCATGCGGGACCCTTTGTGTGTTTTGGTTAGGGAATTTCGAGGGCGAAATTGCTTAAGGGGGGAGAATGTAACGACCTGCATTCTACGCATCGCAGGATCGTAGAATATTTATTTCTTTTACATACGAAGTCGTATGGTCATGTAACTTTGGGAGACGACTATTGGGGTCATTTCCCATGTTCATGATTTTTTCCGATTTTTAAATGACTGTTTTGCCCCTAGCTAATACTGTTTTGGCCATAACTTTTGACTGGAAAGGAATTTTGACCTGAAACCACTTCCATTAGATTTGTTTGATGGTTTACAATTCCGTAGAGTGGTCACATTAGCCAAACAGACTCACCGTTTGGGAGATATGGCTGAAACAAGTTTCAGATAGGGAAAAACAGCTTAATTGGGCTTAACCGGGTGATTAACAGCTAGGCCCAATAGGGAATTTCGGGATTAGAGGTATTTGAGTGCTGTTAGGGTTAGGATTTCGGTTTTTCACTCATTTTCTAGCCGCCACAAACTCTCTCTTCAATGTAACAATGGCCTCCAACATCTAAATACACCTCTAATTACCTCTTAATCAAGTTTTGGCTTAAACTACATCAAATTAAGGCGGATTAGCATGAGAATCGAGGTAGAGCTGCTGTGTAAGATTGGGGACAGCACCAAATCGAAGGATATTTCAGTTTAGGGGTTTTATTTGTGGCTAAGGTGAGTGATTTGCATAGTTTTGCACTAATTACTGTTAATTAAGGGTAATTAGTGAAGATTAGCGAATTTATACATTAATAAATTCTGGAAAAATATTTATAAATTCTTAAATAATGTTTTAGACCTCTTTTAGAAATTTGGTTTAATTTGGTTAAGTTTTACTAAACATATCATTAGTTTTGCCTAAACATGCTTAAGGGAAAATATGAGGTTTTGGCTATATTTGATCTGTTTTACATGTTATGGTTGATGTTTTAGTGTTTATGGTCACTTCTATTTGTTGCTATGACTGTATGACTTGTTTTTTGATTGATTAGTATAGTTAGATTGGTCGAAAACGTCGTCGAATGGCGTAAACAAGTTGCTGGAAAAAGTTGCAGAAAGTTGTGCAGGGTTTCGGATCGGATCGGGTATGGGCTCAGATCGGATAGGAGAGCTGGGCAAGGAATCCGAACCGAACTGAAGTCTGGCACAAAGGAAGTTTGGCAAGAAGGAAGGCCATTGATTAGAGTTGGAGTTGGATAGAGGATCGGATCGGAGCTAAGGAGCGGGATCGGATCGGAGCAGGCAAGCAAGCGGGATCGGATCGGAGTAGGCAAGCTGGAGCTGGAGGGACGAACCGAATGGAGCATGGCACATCCGAACCGAGCTAGAAGGGGGACACCGAACCGAGCCGCACCCAGGAGCGTACTAAGAGGCACTAGACCGAACCGAACCGATGAAGACTGAAGCGCTATGCATATCCGAACCGAACCGCATGTGTGTTATTACTACTACGCGACGACTCTTTTGAAGACCAACTCCAATTCGACCAAAACCCGAGATGCAAAGGAAGTCCAAATGAGGAGCTTTGACTCAGGATCCAGTTGGGAACCAATGAGTGAGCTTCATGATTGGGCTTTGCTGCGGGACGTGTGCTAAGCGGTTGTCGATGTCTGTAACTTTGAATCACTATGTGTAGGGAGTACGTGAACGGATTCAGGGCCACAGTGGCCTAGGTACGACTAAAGAGCTAATGGACCAATGAAGTGGGGTCATTTGTAAAGATTTGGTCATGACTCCATGTGGCAAGCTTGGTAGTAGCAGTAGTTGTACAAGTCGAACTTCGTCACTACTTCGATGGGTTTAGTGATTGACAGTAGTGGACATCGTATGCTTTACGCACTGAGTGAGAGATGTGAGGATGGTTTCTATGCTTGGCTTGTTTACCATCATTATGACATGCACGCCTCACCCCCGTTATCTTTACACCGTTTGTTTTGTGGCACCTTAGAGTATTGTACGGTATGTAGTGCTAACTCTTTGGTTGCAGGTCCAGGTTCAGGTATGGTTTAGTATACCTGTCATTGTTCTGTTTAGCTGCTTATCGCTCATACTAGACTTTTTTGTCTGACCCAGAGTTTTATGTCTCTTCTTATTACTCTGGGTGCTCTCACGAGCAGACTAGAGACAGGTTAGCTGGGTATGCACGAGTAGCTGATTCGGAGACGAGCAGGAGGCTTCCACGTATGATACATATAGTATTCTCCCTGTGTTGTTGAAGATCACTGCTTGGGCATTAGTAGTGCATCTTCTACTTTAGCTTTCTTTTGTTTTAGAGACATAAAATTTGGAAAATTGTAATAAGCTGTATTTAGACTTCTGCTACTCTGATGTTGATGTTGGTTTTATTTATCAGCTTATGCACTGTCTCGCCTGTTTTATGTCAAGTACATTATTATTATATTTTGTTCCATGCACTGTGAGACATTCTACAGGTTCCTTTTTAGTTCATCCTCTTCTTTCCTTTCTTTGACGACCGTTCCGTGCTAGTCGGGCATGTGTACAGCGCACCTTCGGAGGAAACGCAGACTGGTGCGGGGCGGGCTGTCACATTAGTCCTTCTCTTGTTCACATAGGATTTCTGCCTATCTTGAGCTGTCTTCATCCGTCGTTGAATAAGGTCAATCTTTTAGGACGTTTCTCTAACCATATCTGGTCCAAATAATAATCTTTCTGTGGATTCCCACCAACAAGTTGGTGATCTACAGGGTCATCCGTACAATGCTTCGAAGGGTGCCATGACGATGCTTGCCTGATAGTTGTTGTTATAGGAAAACTCTACTAAAGGAAGATGCTCTTCCCAAGTCCCTCCGAAGTCTAGGATACACAACCTCAAAAGATCTTCAAGAATCCTATTCACCCTCTCTGTCTGTCCATCGGTCTGAGGATGACAAACAGTGCTCAAACACAACTATGTACCTAATGCTTCTTGCAAGCTCCTCCAAAATTCGCTGGTAAAGATGGGGTCACGATCGCTCACGATGCTAGAAGGTACTCCATGAAGACGAACTATCTCATGCACATAAATTGCTGCCAACCACGATGACGTCCTCTTACTCTTAACTGGAATAAAGTGAGCGCTCTTAGTGAGTCTATCCACCACAACCCAGATACTAGTGTTGCCTATCTTCGATCTAGGAAAACCATCTATGAAATCCATACTCTCCCATTTCCACTGCGGAACCTCCAAAGGATGAAGTAAACCACCGGGCTTCTTTTGCTCAGCTTTGACTTGCTGGCAAATTAACATTGGGAAACGAATTCGGCCACATCTTTCTTCATCCCAGCCCAAAAGAAAACCCTCTTCATGTCCCTGTACATCTTATCACCGCCTGGATGAATGGTCATCTTAGAATGGTGGGCTTCTTCTAGGACTGCCTTTATCAAGCTTCCAGTTTGAGGAACACAAAGCCTTCCATCTCGTCGCAACCACCCCTTTTCATCTATGGCATATCTGCTGAGGTGACTAGAAGTCTCCCCTCTTATGAGATTATCCATGATGTCTAGAATCTATGGGTCACCTTGTTGCGAAGCTCCTATTCGGTCCATAAGAGTCGGTCGTATCTCCAAGGATGCAAAAAAATCAGGCAAAATCTCGATGGAGGATCTAAAATCAAAAGCTGATATGAACTCCAAGTTCTTTCTTTCCACAAACAGAGGACTCAGGGCTACCCTCTGCCTACTTAGTGCGCCTGCCACCACATTACCCTTGCCAGGGGTGTAAGAAATCTCAAAATCATAAGAAGCTAGAAACTCCATCCATCATTGTTGCCTCAAATTGAGATCCTTCTGCGAGAACAGAAACTTGAGTGATTTTTGATTGGTGTATAACTCGAACTTCTCTCCAAGTAAATAATGATGCCATGTCATTAATGCAAACACTATGGCAGCTAGCTCTAGATCATGGGTGGGGTAGTTCTTTTCATGAACTCTCAGCTGTCTACCCCCATAACACACTACTTTCCCTTCTTGCATTAGAACCGCACCAAGCCTTGTACCGCATGCATCAGTGTAGACAGTAAACACTTTTTTCTCATCAGGTATGGTCAAGACTAGGGCTATTGTCAGAGCCCTCTTCAGTCGTTGGAAAGCAACGTCATAGTCTATATCCCATGAGAATGCCAAGTTCTTCTCCGTCAGCCTGGTGAGTGGACCTGATATCTTTGCGAAGTCCTTAATTAACTTCCTATAGTAACCTGCTAACCCAAGAAAGTTTCTCACCTCGGTTGCATTTTAGGAACCTGCCAACCTTGCATTGCAACCACTTTCGCGGGATCTACAACTATCCCTTCTTTGGATACCACATGCCCTAAGAATCTCACCTCTTTTCTCCAAAAATGGCATTTGGAAAATTTTGCTTTAAGCTGATGGTCACGGAGAGTTTTCAAAACTTCTCTCAAATGTTGGGCATGCTCTTCTTCGCTTTTGAAGAAGATCAAAATATCATCGACAAAGACTACAAAAAATTTATTTAGGAACTCCCGAAACACCCTACTCATCAAATTGACAAAATAGGCGAGTGCATTCATCAGCCCAAAAGGCATAACCGACCATTCAAAGAAACCGTCCGGAGTCCTAAAGGCAGTCTTATCTATGCTATCCTCAGACACCCTCAACTGATGGAACCCCGTGGTCAAGTCTAACTGAGAAAATACCGAGGCACCAACAAGCTGATCAAATAAATCATCAATCCTCGGAAGCGGGTGCCTATTCTTCTTAGTGAGTTCATTCAGTTCTCTATAATCAACACACACAAAAAAAGCGAACCATCCACCTTAGTTGCGAATACTACTAGACCACCCCATTCAGATATGCTTTGTCTGATAAACCCTTTCTCAAGTAGCTCCCCTACTTGCTTACTCAGCTCCCTCCTTTCCCTTGGAGCCATGTAGCGCACAGGTAATGCAACTGGCTTTTCATTGTCCACCAGATATATGCGAAAGTCGATCTCACGCCTTGGAGGTAAACCCAGAACCTCATCAAAAACATCGGAAAAATCCCGGACTACTGGAACAGATTGCAGATCGTCGAGAGATGCATCAAGAGACTCTCGGAAACTAAGCATAACCGACCCTTGTGGGTCACACGAAATCTCATGGGTTCTCCCATGATAAGTCAGAAGCCTAACAACCCTCTTCTCACAATCCAGAATGGCACCATACGGGGTAAGCCAATCCATTCCTAGAATCAACCCATAGCCCATAAACCCGAGCACATACGCGTCGCATTCAAACTCGACGCCTAACACGGATATTTTTCAAACCCCGACAAATCATCGATAAATGAGCCGAACCACCAATGAGATTTGAAACAACTACAGGATCTACTACCATACTAGTAATTAAGTGCAGAGATTGAACTACAGAAATTGATATAAATGAATGTGAGGTACCAGAATCAAAAAGTGTTCTAATTGGGTGACTGGAAAGAGAAATCAAACCTTCCATGGAAATTTTCTACCTCTATCTGGTGCACTAGCCACGAGATTATTCGCTTGCCCTCCAGAGGTTCCTGTCCTTTGACCTTGCCCATGGTTCCTTGGGCACTCCCTAGAATAGTGTCCAACCTCTTCACAAATGAAGCAAGCATTCTTCCTTTTTCCTACAGTCCTGGGCCAAGTGACCCTCTCTCCCGCAACTATGGCACTTCCTCTTACCCTTAGCCTTTCATTCTTTCAGCCCTTCTTCTGTTGTTGTTGTCGCCCTTTCTTGGGCTATACCTTTTTATTTTTTGTTTCCTCAATCTTAACTTCTTCCTTTTCAGATTTATTTGAACTTTATCTATGTTCCCTTCCCGGGCCATCATTTTTCTCATCCTTGGGCTATACTCCTTAGTCCTAACTCCCTTATTCTCCTTTTTACCATATTTGTGTAACAAGCTAACAAGTCTCTTGAAAGTTGCCTTCATCGCACGGAAATCCTTACGAAGCTCAAGAAAATTAGCCGTAGGTGATACTACTGCAGCTTCAGATGGAGGTTAGGAACTTCATTGCCCTTCGATATGTGCCACAGTTTAAACATACCTATGGCATCATGCCGGAATGGGGACACCTTTCGGGAAGAATCGGTCCCCCAGACAAAAAGAGAAAAAAGGAATCAAGTGGAGAATCGAGAGATACTTCCTATGGCTTTGGGGAATATGTTTTCAAAACAGACTTTTTCTTTTGAAAAGGCTTTCTTTTAAAACCTTTTTGAAAATAATTTTCAAAAACTTTTATCTAATCTGGTAACCTTCAGCTCTGATACCAAGTGTGACACCCCACGTCCGTTAATGTCACTCACTAAGGGAATGCATTAAGTTTCGTGAAGCGTTATAAGTAAACAGACACAGAATAATTGCAAGACAGATAAAATAGCAGTGGAATAAAAAAAACTTTTATTAATCATAAAGCATGGTTACACCATATGTCTGAAAATACATAAACTCAATATATCATTAAAACTTCTATCTTGTACTTTAAATATCAAAGTACAATAACAAAGAAAGCATAATCCTCAAATAATGAGCCATAGTAGCAAAGATAGAAGCTTGAGCAATACATCTAGAAGCTCTAAGCAAGACGATAGCAGAATCCTGACTAAGCCTGAGAATTCCCTCCCTTGAGAACTGGGGGGGGGGGGGACGGAAGCAAGAAGAGGAAACAAAAAGGGTCAGACATAAAGTCTGCCGAGTCTAGTTACTTTTAGCCAGTAAATAAATAAAAGTAACATGATAGGCATATAAAGTGGATAAGAGAGATCACTACATAAACGGCAGGTGTGACAAGATAGACAGGATAAGGTGTATATGCTTCGAATAATTACTCTGCACTATTACTAGTATATTTAGAAAGAGATGATCCCTTCAACTATAAGGTGGTAGACTTAGGTATACGTCCAAATGTATCCTAGCTACAACCCTGATCGATTGGCTCCCTAACCCGTGTAGATACCTTGTGCTGGCCCCATAGTAGAAGGTATCACTTCCTAAAGTGGCAACTCCTCGTCGTAACAATGTGCACAACCGTATCTACAGGTGTCACGGTCGTCTTATCCTCTTCTGCCCGGCTCATGCACGCATATGGCCCGGTCGGTTTGTGCCGCCCACACCGTCCTCCACATTTGGATCTCTTACAATCAGTTAGTAAGCATGCCCCTTCTCCGCCTAGTACGGAGTACTTTGTTTGATACCTACTCCGGGTTACTGACTGAAATGGGTCCTACAAAATATGATACAAGCTCTCCCCTTTGTCTTGTATCCCCCACTAGGTTTTTACTGACTATGTATACCACTAAGTGTCTTTAATTACATAGCCTTATTTATTTCTATCGGTCATGCTTACCTACAGGTGTCTTTAATACATAACCCCTAATCTTCCAACCGGTTATGCTTACCTATAGGTGTCTTTAAATACATAAACCTATCACTTCTACAAGTTATGTTTACCCTAAAAGGTGTCTTTAATTACATAACTTTATTATTTCCACCGATTATGTATACCATTAGGTGTCTTTAATTACATAATCTTAACGGGTTAAGTTTGTGGGCCTATTACCCATCCCCTCTTCAGATTCACTTAACCCACTCCTCAACCATGTTTACTTAACCCCCAACTTAAATTTAAGTTCATACAATCCCTATGGATTAACTTAGGTTAAGTAGTCCAATTCTTTACCATGTCCATTTATGGTTTCATAATGGGCCAGACCTCCCATATTAGGCCTACAACATGTGGATGTTGGATATGTCAGTCGGGTCCGAGCAGACTTATTCCACAGTTGGGCCTAACCTCGTGTCATTACCCGATTCGTATTTACGTACTTAGACCTCCCACATTAGGTTAACCATTAGTGGCTGCTGGATATGCCGGTCGGGTCCAGACATACTTCCACCACTAATGCAACCTAACCTCATGTCATAAG
The DNA here is from genome assembly GCA_030737875.1 of Allium sativum. NCBI lineage: Eukaryota > Viridiplantae > Streptophyta > Magnoliopsida > Asparagales > Amaryllidaceae > Allium > Allium sativum. The sequence continues at coordinate 109,299,278 of CM060910.1, forward strand.
TACAATTAAAATTCCTAATTGTAATTACCAGACATTCCATTTTTAATTAATTAATCAATTAATTAATCCTTTCCTTTTATAGGTGTCAATACCTATTTTACCCAATAATTTGTATTACATGTCCATAAATGTTCATATTCAAATTATGCCATTTTTAACCTTTTTTCCCCCGTTCCTTAACTAGCTCCCTCACAAAATTGGCAACATGCCTAGGATAGACAATAGCCTAGTCATAAACGATAATTGGGAAAATAATGGGAATATAACTAAAATAATCATCTTGGCATAAGCATAAACTTGTATGACAATAAAGTGAACATACATACTAGCATGGACATGAAATTGTCATCATAACAAGGTGGACATAAAACTGATGAACTATGATGTCACAATATCTAAATTAGCAATTAAGATATCCAATCGGTTTAGATCTAACATGATAACATAAGTTGATAATTTAGATCACATAAAATAGATCCAATCCTGTTAACATAAGGTGACAATTTAGATCACATAAAATAGATCTAACATGTTAACATAAGGTGATAATTTAGATCACATAAAATAGATCTAACATGAATCATAAGGTGACAATCTAGATCACATAAAATAGATCTAATCATGTTAACATAAGGTGACAATTTAGATCACATAAAATAGATCTAACATGTTAACATAAGGTGATAATTTAGATCGCATAAAATAGATCTAACATGGATCATACGGTGACAATTAAGAACACATAAAATAGACCTAACATGAATGATAAGGTGACAATTTTAGATCACATAGAATAGATCTAACATGAATCATAAAGGGGAAATTTTAGATCACATAGAAAAGATCTAACAAGAATCATAAGGTGACAATTTTAGATCACATAGAATAAATCTAAAATGAATCATAAGGTGACAATTTTAGATCACATAGAATAAATCTACACACATCAACATCATAGCATATCATAAAAGTTACAAACCAAGATCCATAATAATAACATAGTAGAACAATTGAATTGGATCCAAAGAAATAGATCTATCATGACATATCATAAGATCTAACAATTACATAGATTCAAGGTTCACAATGTATCCAAATCATAGTCTTTCACAATTTACTTTTATTTATCTAAACCTAAAAGCAACTAGAACTCACTGTGATTGGATTACTAGGATGATAGAAAAGGTGTTGAGTCTATGCTTGAATCTCAGAATTTGATATGCTTTAGAAGAAGATGAGAGACCCTAGTTCAGTTCAGAATCAAGCATAGTTTGGCCACCATGATTTCTAATGAAGAAATATGTGAAATAACTATGTATTTATAGCTGCAGAACCCTCTGGAACCAACTGCCACATAAGCCCTAGGGTAAATCAGGTCGCGGGTCGCCTCCCACTTGGGCAAAGGCCCAAATACCCAAAAAAAACTATTCTGGGTGCACTTTACAGGTGCGCCAGTGTAAAAATACATGGGAGCACTTGTCAAGTGCACCAGGAATTTCTGCTTTTTCTGCCAAACTTCTATCGTCCATAATTTCTTCATACTTCATCCGTTTTATGCAAACCAGGCATCTATCTTGATCAAAATTTCGAGACGAACACAATGGCGCAGTCTGTTTCCCTTAATTCTGAATATTAAATTAATTATTCTTTAATTTATCCACTTTAATGTTGTTAAAATTTCAAGGTGTTACAAAAGCAGTATTATATATGATCATGTTGCAAACTGAAATTGAGAAAACATTTGTTTTGAACTATGGAAAGTTACTAATATTGTTTATATTAGTCAATATGGAGTCATTTTAGAAAATTAATGTGTACATGTACATGTTTATATGTTGGTTTATTTGTGTATTCTTTCAGAAAACTCAATTACATGAGTGGTGCACGTGGGCACACTTGGCTCAGTGTAATGACCCGCATTTTCAGCGGTATAATAATTAATTAATTTAATTATTTTAAAGGTGATTAAAAGGATTTAATGATCGTTTAATTAAATTATGAGGAATATTTAATTAAAATAATAATTAAATAATATATTTAATTCTGAAATAATCAAAATTGGCTGAAATGACGATATGGTGTGAACCGGATCATCTGTGATATTTAATTCAGTTTAGAATTGAATTAGAATAATGAATATATTATTTGAACGACAGTTTGAACGTATAATTTTATTATAATTAAAATCGAGCTTGAAATGGCGCTGTAGTTCGTAATTTGGCGATTTGAACTTCAACTGAATGTACAGGATTCGTTTTAAATCGGATTCCTGTGAAACAAGAAACGTGTGGAGCTGGTGGAGTATATCTTTCTAGTGGAAGAGAAAAATCGGGATTTCGTCGTGTAGATTTTGAGATATGTCCAAATCAAATTTTAAAATAGTCGCTATAGAATCGTTTATCGACCGTATCGGTTTATTCGATATAACTAGAGATCGAGTTTGAATTTAGACAAGATTCTTTTGGGACATAACGATAATTTAATTTTTAGAATTTTATGGTAATTTTTAATTAATTAAATAAGCAACTTTTTATTTGGAGTATTTGGCACCCTGTATCGACATTTCGGGGTTTCACCATATGAGTAAACCTACAGATATTTTTATATTTTTGGGATCACGACACATTACTCGATTTACTGATATTTTCATATCAGTCTGTGGGAAAATAGAGTTTCGAGATTTGGGGTACTCTCAAATGTAAAACAAGTATCTCCTTAACCTTTTTATTTTTTTGATCAAATTGAAGGCCACGATTCTAAATTTGTTTCTCCTCTGATCAAACAAAAAGGGCCACGTCCCATTCATTTCCGGGCCACCCGTTCTTGTGTCATAAAACCTGAAAACGTGGATGCAACTTTCTCCACAGATTTCTTTTTTAAACTAAATAAAAACTCACAGCCACCTCATTCTTTGAACCGCCCATTTTAATTTTCCTCTCAAACAAAACAACGTGAGATCTCCTTCTTCAATATTCAAAAAAAAAATTTCAAAAGAAACCGAAATCAAAATCCAAATAAAATCCAAGTTAACTCTATAAATCACAGATCAAATGTATCTGAGATCGTGAAGGACATCTCTACGTTCTGGTATCCAAAGAGACAGTTTCGACAGTAAACTTGTTCGCTGCTTTTAAGTCACGGAAAAACTAGGGTTCAAGTTGATTCTCGATGGAAGCAGCGTGGTTTAGTTTGGTACTTATCTGTGTGATCGGGGTGGAGAATGGTGCGACATGGCAAAGTTTTTGGTTATACGGTGATAAAAAAGTTCGCAGGTTCCTGTACTACGTGAAGAACAGACAACGTCGGAATTTCATTTGGGATACCGGACGTGGTGTGGTGGTGATCAGGTGGGAGGGCTCGAGAAGGGAAGTGAGATGGTGTTATTCGTTTGTGGAATGGTGGAGTGCTGTGTGCGCGGGGATGGGTTCAAGGTTCGGCTATGGCTTTGAGAGCTTTCGGTTTCCTGTATTACACTTTGAGGAAGAAGTATATGAGCGGGCCGGGGAGGTTTAAAAAGGTAATGGGCCAGAAGGAGAAGTAAAGCCCAATTAGAAACTGTTTAGTATTGTTTTTTAAATTTAAAATAGTATGTTAACTTCTAAAATGCGTATCTTGATCATATGATATCAGAATCACGAAAGGTTGGATCCGTTAGGATCATATGGACGACCACTCCACAATGAAACTGACTGGAAGTCCATTGGAGCTTGTTTGAATTTATGGTGAAATAAATTGTTTGATTCAAAATCAAATAACAGCTTATCGCTCTTTAACGATGAACTGCCAATGTGAGTAAATCTCACTAACTCTGAACAGTTTATAATTTCATATTGTATTTTTAGAACTGTTAAATATTGGCTGATTGACTGTGTGTTGACTGTTTGATTGAACTGCTAGTCGGTTTGTTGAATTTCTATATTGATTCTGTTTAATAGAATATATCATATGGAACTGAAAGTGATGTTGATTTTATTGTGTAACATCTGTGGATGCAGGGAAACAAGTTGGAGGAATCCAACTGGATTCCTCAACAGTTATTTTATTGTTTTTCATATATTGTGATATATGATGTGGTTTATAATCTGTGGTTGATTATATGTGTTTGGACGATATTGCTCATCGTGATATGATGTGTTAAGTACCATAAAATATCGGAATGGGAAAAGGAGATTTTCAAAGTGATATTGAAAACATAATAAAAATAAATTGGAATATTTATAAATAAGAAATATTTGTAAATTGGAATAATTATAAAGTGAATTATTTATTTAGGATAAATAAATAAGATGTTATAAAATGGACTATTTACTTAGAAAATAAATAGGATATATTAAGTGAGATATTTATTTGTTAGATAAATAGGATAAGATAATGGATTTATTTATTTGTTAAATAAATAGAATAAGGAAAGGACATATTTATTTGTTAAATAAAAAGGGTTATTAAAGGAAACATTTAGAATAAATAAATAGGATATTAAACGGATTATTTATTTAGGAAATGAATAAGTTATGATAAAGGGATATTGACGTAGAAATTGAATAAGTTATAAAAGAGATGTTATGCAAAATAAATGGAATAAAGGATTTTCTATTTAGAAAATAAATAGAAGAGTTAATCGAATCAATTTAATCGAACAGAGTAATCGAAATAGAGTTAAACCAGATTAGAAACTGACTAGAGATTAGTTAAGTTGAATAGTTTTCTGAGTATCGATCTGATGTTGGTTTCGGCCTTCGGGGTTTATACTTAGAGAATTTTTCTCCTACTAGTTTACAGTCAGGGTCTGATAGTTGTGAAATGATAGTGATATGTAAATAACAATGGAAATGTTTTCCAGTGTTAATAACGTATATTTTCTAAACATAGAAAATAAGGAAATATGAATATATATATATATATATATGATTGATGATTGATTGATAGAATTTCCATCTGGAAATAATATCGTTGTTTGCACACGTATTTTTCTTTGATAGTTAAATCACCGACTATCGAAGTTTTTGACCATTTTAACGTTGTTAATATGGAGAGACCGGTTGGATTATTATCCAAAGAACCACTCTGTATTGGCACAAGCATTGCGAATCATATATGCCAAAGATAATTGAAGATGGAGTAAAGTGCAAGGGCTATTGTATAAGTCTTAGATAACAGTGCCTAAAATGGATGTACTGAATAGTGCCTTCGATTCATTATGTTCCTGGATGACTTGTATGGATGAATGTCTGACAGAGTATTTCCAGAAAGGTCATGTACATTGATCTCTTCAACCGTACCAAGAGTGGAAGCGGAGAAGGAAACTCCTTTAGCTAACACGTAATGTACTGTTGTAGACGTCAATTAGTGATTTTCGATGGATCTGACAATGTGGCATTCGAAGTGAATCTGATGTGATGATAAAGCGTAACCTCAAGCCTCATCAACCGGTAAATGACAGAAAACGGGCAGGCAGCATGGCTAAGTCGGTCGCTCCGAAGTAGGGTGTATAATCACCTGATCTAGAGTTTCATTTACTTCTAAAAATCTATTATTGATATTGTCCCATTCGGGAAACGGTTGCTGATCCCAACCGTTGGTGATATACATTCGATACACTCAAGCGAAATGAGTGGTCGGTCATGTGTGGCCGGGTTGCAAGATGTTCTTGTTGAACCCAATGTATTCCTTTTTAGAGGTACACTAGCGAAAGGTGGTTCCATACCTTGTCATAGTTGGAAATCCATTACCCAATACGTGCTTGCGGTTTTGATTGTATACTATATATGTAGAACGTGAGATGAAAGCTTTTCTACTAGATGATTATTATATTGTGATTGATATACATTATTATAATATCAAAATGTTTTTGATATAAAGATATTTTGGATTCTCATAAGGGAAAAACCCGTTCTGTTATACGGAGTGGTCTTATGAGATATCGTTTACTTGTTTGAACTATTTTAAAACTGTTTTACTCATACCAGTCCCATGACTGACCCGGAGTTTATTTTGTTTTGTTTTCCCTAAACTCTTGGGTGCCCAATTTTGTATGGGCAGTCAAGTAGTCGGGATTTACAGATACTTGAAGAGCTGGAGCAGGAGGCTTTAGGATCATATAGCTATAGTTATTTCCGCTGTATTGTAAGTGATGTAATTGATAATGATATGTATATTCAAGTACAATCTTTTATTTCAAAGATACGTTATCTATTATATGTTATTTGTTCCGCTGTGAGGTTCGTGTTACTCTGATGTTGTGTTCTTCTTCTTCTTCTATTCTAAGTTTCTATCTTATATTTCCTCACCCTCTGTTTTCTTTCTATTAGTGTTCTTATTTTCCAGTGTAATTGGGGTTGGACTTGTGTTATTTAGTCAGCTCAAATTGGACCGGATTTTCGGGTCATTACAGTTGGTATCAGAGCTTAAGTTAAGTATTACCTTGGCTCTGTGGCATGACTCGGTAGAGATAGGGTTAGTAATGCCCTAGATTGAGTTTGAGTGTATATATACGAGTGAACGTATTTGTATTTGATATAAAAATTGTCTTATATTGTGGAGATTCATTGGTTGAGTTGTTTATGGGTTCTGGTCGATTAGTTTGATCCACTGTATCGGTAGGAGTTTATAAACTCTCAAATACGATGGGTCGACACGATATGTTTTGAAAAAAAAGGGGGTAAATTAAAATAAGTTTACCCAAGGTATATCTTGATATAGAGAAGATATATATATCAAAATTTTAATATAGTGGATATATTGGTTGTTATTATAATCAAGTAAGATTATAAATTAAATTGTTATGTAAATAACCAATCAGAATTCATATAAGTGAATTACGTGAAATCAGATGAGTTAAATCTAAAATTTAAACCAGAAATTGAATTAAAATTCTGGAAAAAATTGGATAAGTGTTTGTAAATGGATTTGGATCAAAAGTAAGGAAAATTTAAGATCCTGGAAGATTTTAAATTGTTTTACAAGCAGTGTGAATTATATTTTGAAATGAATTTCAAAGTGGAAATGTTTAGAAATGGTTTTATAGTATTGAACTCACTTCGATCGCTGGAAAATAGATTCTGATGATGACAGCTGCATCATCAGTATTCATTTTCGAGTTGTAAGTGACGAATTACTACCAGAGATACTGTTTTGAATTTATTTTGGGAAAGACCAGTTGTGTTGAATTTCAAAAAGGAAAATTTGATTTTGAAAAGAGTAAACTGTTTAAAATCTCCCAGGGAAAGACTGTTTGAATTAAAAAAAAATAACAGAAATTTGTGAAAGCAAATTTGAATTAAAGTAAAGCCAGTAAAGTGGTAACTGAGATTGAATTAGAATGATATCAAGACAAATTGGATTGTGAGATTCAAATTTGAAGGGTAATGTGATAATCAAGTTAAGAGTTGGGAATCGAGAAGAAACTCGAGTTGAAATGATATTTGGCTCGGATATAAGCGAATGGTTATGTTTTGTATGTAAGCAGATTGGAATTTGATTCAGATGACCCTTGTATCCGCTGAATTGATAACAGGTGGAAAGGATATAATGATATGCCGACAAAAGGTACAAGTTTATATTTCTATTGGATGTAAGATTTATGAGCCGAATTGGCAAGCCGATTGGCTGTTTGGTTTTCTTTTGGGTTGGAGAAGGCCCAGAGAGGCGAGTTGGAGTTTGACATATTGACTAGTACAAAGAGGTGCTGGCGAAATTTTTCGAAAAGTTAAGGAGTTAGAAAATTTTTAGGATTTTTGAAAATTTTCGTTGATAAGAATTAATTAATAATTTAATTGAAATTAAATCGGTTCAGTTGGAACTGAATTTAAGAAGTGAACAAATAAATTTTAAACCAGTCGATAGGGTTTGTTTTCTACCTTAGCAATTTCGAGGGCGAAATTATTTTAAGTGGGGAAGAATGTAATGACCCGCATTTTCAACGGTATAATAATTAATTAATTTAAATATTTGAAAGGTGATTAAAAGGATTTAATGGTCGTTTAATTAAATTATGAGGAATATTTAATTAAAATAATAATTAAATAATATATTTAATTCTGAAATAATCAGAATTGGCTGAAATGACGATATGGTGTGAACCGGATCATCTGTGATATTTAATTCAATTTAGAATTGAATTAGAATAACGTATATATTATTTGAACGACAGTTTGAACGTATAATTTTATTATAATTAAAATCGAACTTGAAATGGCGCTGCAGTTCGTAATTTGGCGATTTGAACTTCAACTGAATGTACAGGATTCGTTTTAAATCGGATTCCTGTGAAACAAGAAACGCGTAGAGCTGGTGGAGTATATCTTTCCAGTGGAAGAGAAAAATCGGGATTTCGTCGTGCAGATTTTGAGATATGTCCAAATCAAATTTTAAAATAGTCGTTATAGAATCGTTTATTGACCGTATCGGTTTATTCGATATAACTAGAGATCGGGTTTGAATTTAGACAAGATTCTTTTAGAACATAACGATAATTTAATTTTTAGAATTTTATGGTAATTTTTAATTAATTAAATAAGAAACTTTTTATTTGGAGTATTTGGCACCCTGTATCGACATTTCGGGGTTTCACAATATGAGTCAACCTACCTATATTTTTATATTTTCGGGATCACAGCACATTACTCGATTTACTGATATTTTCATATCAGTCTGTGGACAAACAGAGTTTCGAGATTTGGGGTACTCTCAAATGTAAAACAAATATCTCCTTAACCTTTTTATTTTTCTGATCAAATTGAAGGGCACAATTCTAAATTTGTTTCTCCTCTGATCAAACAAAAAGGACCACATCCCATTCATTTCCGGGCCACCCGTTCTTGTGTCATAAAACCTGAAAATGTGGATGCAACTTTCTCCACAGATTTCTTTTCTAAAACTAAATAAAAACTCAGGGCCACCTCATTCTTTGAATCGCCCATTTTATTTTTCCTCTCAAACAAAACAATGTGAGATCTCCTTCTTCAATATTCAAAAAAAAAATCAAAAGAAACCGAAATCAAAATCCAAATAAAATCCAAGTTAACTCTATAAATCACAGATCAAATGTATCTGAGATCGTGAAGGAAATCTCTACGTTCTGGTATCCAAAGAGATGGGTTCGACAGTAAACTTGTTCGCTGCTTTTAGGTCACGGAAAAACTAGGGTTCAAGTTGATTCTCGATGGAAGCAGCGTGGTTTAGTTTGGTACTTATCTGTGTGATCGGGGTGGAGAATGGCGCGGCATGGCAAAGTTTTTGGTTATACGGTGATAAAAAAGTTCGCAGGTTCCTGTACTACGTGAAGAACAGCCAACGTCGGAATTTCATTTGGGAGACCGGACATGGTGTGGTGGTGATCAGGTGGGAGGGCTCGAGAAGGGAAGTGAGATGGTGGTATTCATTTGTGGAATGGTGGAGTGCTGTGTGCGCGGGGATGGGTTCAAGGTTCGGCTATGGCTTTGAGAGCTTTTGGTTTCCTGTATTACACTTTGGTGAAGAAGTATATGAGCGAGGCGGGGAGGTTCAAAAAGGTAATGGGCCAGAAGGAGAAGTAAAGCCCAATTAGAAATAGTTTAATTTTATTTTTTAAATTTAAAATAGTATGTTAACTTCTAAAATGCGTATCTTGATCATACGATATCAGAATCACGAAAGGTTGGATCCGTTAGGATTATATGGACGAGCACTCCACAATGAAACTGACTGGAAGTCCATTGGAGCTTGTTTGAATTTATGGCGAAATAAATTGTTTGATTCAAAATCAAATAACAGTTTATCGCTCTTTAACGATGAACTGCCAATGTGAGCAAATCTCACTAACTCTGAACAGTTTATAATTTCATATTGTATTTTTAGAACTGTTAAATATTGGCTGATTGAATGCGTGTTGACTGTTTGATTGAACTGCTAGTCAGTTAGTTGAATTTCTATATTGATTCTGTTTAACAGAATATATCATATGGAACTGAAAGTGATGTTGATTTTATTGTGTAACATCTGTGGATGCAGGGAAACAGGTTAGAGGAATCCGACTGGATTCCTCAACAAATATTTTATTGTTTTTCATATATGGTGATATATGATGTGGTTTATAATCTGTGGTTGATTATATGTGTTTGGACGATATTGGTCATCGTGATATGATGTGTTAAGTACCATAAAATATCGGAATGGGAAAAGGAGATTTTCAAAGTGATATTAAAAAAAGAATAAAAATAAATTGGAATATTTATAAATAAGAAATATTTATAAATTGGAATAATTATAAAGTGAATTATTTATTTAGGATAAATAAATAAGATGTTATAAAATGGACTATTTACTTAGAAAATAAATAGGAGATAATAAGTGAGATATTTATTTGTTAGATAAATAGGATAAGATAATGGATTTATTTATTTGTTAAATAAATAGAATAAGGAAAGGACATATTTATTTGTTAAATAAAAAGGGTTATTAAAGGAAACATTTAGAATAAATAAATAGGATATTAAACGGATTATTTATTTAGGAAATGAATAAGTTATGATAAAGGGATATTGACTTAGAAATCGAATAAGCTATAAAAGAGTGTTAAGCAAAATAAATGGAATAAAGGATTTTCTATTTAGAAAATAAATAGAAGAGTTAATCGAATCAAGTTAATCGAACAGAGTAATCGAAATAGAGTTAAACCAGATTAGAAACTGACTAGAGATTAGTTAAGTTGAATAGTTTTCTGAGTATCGATCTGATGTTGGTTTCGGCCTTCGGGGTTTATACTTAGAGAATTTTTCTCCTACTAGTTTACAGTCAGGGACTGATAGTTGTGAAATGATAGTGATATGTAAATAACAATGGAAATGTTTTCCAGTGTTAATAACGTATATTTTCTAAACATAGAAAATAAGGAAATATGAATATATATATATATATATATGATTGATGATTGATTGATAGAATTTCCATCTGGAAATAATATCGTTGTTTGCACACGTATTTTTCTTTGATAGTTAAATCACCGACTATCGAAGATTTTGACCATTTTAACGTTGTTAATATGGAGAGACCGGTTGGATTATTATCCGAAGAACCACTCTGTATTGGCACAAGCGTTGCGAATCATATATGCCAAAGATAATTGAAGACGGAGTAAAGTGCAAGGGCTATTGTATAAATCTTAGATAACAGTGCCTAAGATGGATGTACTGAATAGTGCCTTCAGTTCATCCTGTTCCTGGATGACTTGTATAGATGAATGTCTGACAGAGTATTTCCAGAAAGGTCATGTACATTGATCTCTTCAACCGTACCAAGAGTGGAAGCGGAGAAGGAAACTTCTTTAGCTAACACGTAATGTACTGTTGTAGACGTCAATTAGTGATTTTCGATGGATCTGACAATGTGGCATTCGAAGTGAATCTGATGTGATGATAAAGCGTAACCTCAAGCCTCATCAACCGGTAAATGACAGAAATCGGGCAGGCAGCATGGCTAAGTCGGTTGCTCCGAAGTAGGGTGTATAATCACCTGATCTAGAGTTTCATTTACTTGTAAAAATCTATTGTTGATACTGTCCCATTCGGGAAACGGTTGCTGATCCCAACCGTTGGTGATATACATTCGATACACTCAAGCGAAATGAGTGGTCGGTCATGTGTTGCCGGGTTGCAAGATGTTCTTGTTGAACCCAGTGTATTCCTTTCTAGAGGTACACTAGCGAAAGGTGGTTCCATACCTTGTCATAGTTGGAAATCCATTACCCAATACGTGCTTGCGGTTTTGATTGTATACTATATATGTAGAACGTGAGATGAAAGCGTTTCTGCTAGATGATTATTATATTGTGATTGATAGACATTATTATAATATCAAAAGGATTTTGATATAAAGATATTTTGGATTCTCATAAGGGAAAAACCTGTTCCGTTATACGGCGTGGTCTTATGAGATATCGTTTACTTGTTCGAACTGTTTTAAAACTGTTTTACTCATACCAATCCCCTGACTGACCCGGAGTTTATTTTGTTTTGTTTTCCCTAATCTCTTGGGTGCCCAATTTTGTGCGGGCATTCAAGTAGTCGGGATTTACAGATACTTAAAGAGCTGGAGCAGGAGGCTTCAGGATCATATAGCTATAGTTATTTCCGCTGTGTTGTAAGTGATGTACTTGATAATGATATGTATATTCAAGTACAATCTTTTATTTCAAAGATATGTTATCTATTATATGTTATTCGTTCCACTGTGAGGTTCGTGTTACTCTGATGTTGTGTTCTTCTTCTTCTTCTATTCTAAGTTTCTATCTTATCTTTCCTCACCCTCTGTTTTCTTTCTATTAGTGTTCTGATTTTCCAGTGTAATTGGGGTTGGACTTGTGTTATTTAGTCAGCTCAAATTGGACCAGATTTTCGGGTCATTACACTCAGCTCATATCAGAAGAGGTTAGCCAAGGGTGCAATGGTTACCCTTGCACTAAGGATCAGAATAGTAAACATGCACATGTTACACACATTATTTCAAAAGTATCATTTATGCATGCATGCGGTCATCAGTTTTGATAACCCCATTTTGAAAAGTATCATTTATAAATGCATGAGAGTATCATTTTTGATAACATTATTTTGATAGTATCATTTTTGTATGAACTAGAATATCATTTTTAAAAGGTACCATTTTTGCATGTATCACTTCTTCATGTATTTAGGTGTCATTTTTGAAGGTATCATTTCTGTAGGCACAACAGTATCTTTTTTGCAGATTACAAGAATATCAATTTTATTGGTAGTCGCAGAAGTATCATTTTTGCATGTATAAGAGTATCATTTTTAGCCCTATGATACAAAAGTATCATTTATGTAGGCATAAGGGTATTAGTTTTAAATATGTGTTTAACGTTGATCTATAATGAGGTCAATGGATCTCTTGCTTTCTTCCTACTCTGATTTAAAGCAAGAGGGATATATATATATCTTCATATATATATATATATATATATATATATATGTGTGTGTGTGTGTGTGTGTGTATCAAAATATTTTCTATATGAACTAATATTTTTATATTGGTAAAATTTTGGATCTTGGATTTTTGATTAGGATAGAATGGCTCTGGCTTATAACTTTAAAATTAGAGAACCATTAATCGTAAAAAAAAACATACCAAAATTCTAGTTAAAACAGGGTCATTACATTGTAGTATCAGAGCTGTGTTAATTGAAAACACAGATAATATTTATTACTAGGTGATAAAATAATTTAACTAAATTTGTATGATTGGTTGCTTATGTGTGCCTGATTATTATATACATATACGGGGGAATAATACCGTATTTGAGTAGAAAATTTAGCTAACCCAAAGATTCCTTTTACTTAAGAAATATGGTAGGAAGACCAAGAGTACCACCTATGGTGAATATGCAAGAATTAGTGAATGCTTTAAGAGAAGGAATAGGGCATAGACCTGAGAATCCACATGAAGAGCTCTCCAAATTATTAAAGACCTATACTCATTTGGGAGGCAAAAGCTTTGAAGGGACTGAAAGTGTAATGGAAATCCAGGTTTGGCTTAGAACCTTGGAAAGGATTTTTGGAGATATGCAATTAGATGATCAAAGGTAAAGGCAAGTAGCTTCTAAACGGTTGAAAGGAGAAGCTTTGAGTTGGTGGGAGGTAGTCATAGCTGGAAGAGTTGAGAATGACATTACTTGGAACCAGTTTAAGGAGTTGATTGAAGCTAGATTTGTGCCTGCATTTGCTAAGGCAGCTTTGCTTGAAGAGTTTATAAGACTTAGACAAGGGAATTTAAGTGTCACCGAGTACATTCATAAATTTGAAGGACTATCAAAGTATGGAGTTATGCTAGTTGCTGATGAAGCTTCTAAAAATAGTAGGTACATTAAGGGGTTAAGTCCAAGCTTAAGTAGAGCTATGATACCCTATGTAGACAAAACTTTTGATCAAGTCATAGATTTGGCTTTAAACTTTGAGCAACATGATAAAGAAAGGGAAAAATTCAGGAATTTTAAGAACAACAATAATAAGAAGGGTAAGGGAAAGGACCATCCATATGAAAAGAAACATGAAGATGCTGGAAGTAAGAAAACCAGTGATGCCAAAACTGGTGAAAAAAAGGAGAAATTGGTGTGTCATCACTATGGCAAAGAGGGACATATAAAACCAAGGTGTCCAGAATTGAAGGGTGGAGCATTCAAGTGTTATACTTGTGGGAAGGAAGGCCATTTGAAGAGGAATTGCCCTGAGAATAAGCAACAATGCAAAGTGGCAACTCTATAGGCAAAAGACAAATCCATTATGGAATCTAATGTAGAAAACCTTGGATAAATGGAAGGTATATTACTTATTTTTCAAGTGCCTATATCAGTAGTACTTGATACAGGAGCAACACACTCTTTGATCTGCCATGATATGGTTAAAACCCTGAAACTGAATTGCATTTTCATAGAGAGACCTTTACTTGTTAACAACCCTCTAGGAAGTTTTTGTGTCTTGGATATGATGTGTGTGGATGCAGAGTTAATTATAGGAGGAAATGTTTTCATTTCTAATTTATATGTTTTAATTACCCAGATATAGGTATTATATTGGGTATGGATTGGCTAAAGCAACATAAGGCTATAATTAATTTGGAAACATCCACCATCGCATTCCAAAACGGTTAGAAACAAAGAATTACAGTTCTTTGTGAATCTGCTAAGGAAAGGAGGTTATTTCATTTATGTGGGTTAGGTGATGAAATTTCTAAATTATCAATTGAGCACATACCCATAGTAATTGAATACTTGGATGTTTTTGGGTAAGTTAAAGTTATCCCACATAACAGGCCAGTGGAGTTTCAAATTAATTTAATCTTAGGGGCATGTCCAGTGATTAAAAAGCCTACAAGAATGGGGCCAAGTGAACTCATAGAACTGAAGAAATAGTTAAAGGAGTTAGAAGAAAAAGGTTTTATAAGACAAGTAGTTCTTTTTGGGGTGCACCAGTGGTTTTTGTGAAGAAACAAGACGGTTCTTTAAGGTTGTGTATAGATTACAGAGAATTAAATAAATTAACAATAAAGAACAAGTATCCTTTACCAAGAATTGATGATCTTTCAGATCAATTGGCTGAATCAAAGTATTTTCTAGACTTGATTTAGCCTCTGGCTTTCACCAAATGAAAGTGGAAGAGTCTAGCATCAAATACACAACATTTAACACTAGATATGGGTTATATGAATTTTTAGTAATGCCCTTTGGACTGACTGATGCATCATCTTATTTTGTTGACTTGATGAATAGAATATTCAGGGATTATTTGGATGAGTTTGTGTTTATTTTTATAGATGACCCTTTGATTTATTCAAAAACAATGGAGGAACACAAAAAATCATTTGCATTTAGTTCTGAGCAGGTTAAGGAAAAACAATTTAAAGGCAAAATTCTCTAAATGTACCTTTTGGAGGAAGGAGGTAAACTTTCTTGGACATGTAATCTCTGCACAAGGGATTTCAGTGAATCCAAGTAAAGTGATAGCCATACAGACTTGGCAAAGACCTAAAACAGCGAGTGAAATTAGAACATTCATGAGGACGACTGGATATTATAGAAGATTTATTAGAGATTTTTCTAAGATCCCAGCACCACTGACTAACCTAACTAGGAAGAATCAAGCCTACATTTGGACTGAAAAATGTAAGAAAGCCTTTGAAGAATTAAAGGAAGCATTGGTAAATGCACCTGTCTTAAAAGTACTAGAAGGATACCGTGATTTAACAATATACACAGATGCATGTGGATATGGTTTAGGAGCAGTATTGATGCAATAAGGTCAAGTAGTGGGATATGCATCAAGGCAATTAAAACCACATGAAACCAGATATGCAACACATGACTTGGAATTAGCTGCAGTTGTGTATGCCTTAAAGCTATGGAGATATTACTTGTTAGGAGCCAAATTTGAGCTTTACACTGGCCACAAATCTTTGAAATATTTATACTCACAAAAAGACTTGAACATGAGGCAACATAGGTGGGTGGAGTTTTTAGCTGCATATGATTTTGATATACTCTACACACCAGGAAAGGCAAATAAAATAGCTGATGCTTTGAGTAGGCAACATGCTAAAATGAGTTTAGTGATGATAGATGAATTCAAGAATTTAATGGTACTCACCGATCTGGAAATAAAAAAGAATAATGATGTGTACATGGAAGTGCAGGATGCACAAGAAAATACGGGGAGATTAAGTATGGTTACCTTGCAGTCTGATTTAATTCTAAAGGTAGGAAACATGCAAAATCAAGATTCCATCATTTTAGAAAAGAAAACCCTTTTGGAAGCAGGAGAAGAAGTGAAAAACATGCACATTGATGAAAAGGGATTTGTGAGAAATAAAAATAGAATTTGGGTACCTGGAAATTTAGAATTAAAGGAGGAGATATTGAATGAATACCAAAGGAGAAAATACTCCATACATCCAGGAAATACCAAGATGTATCATAATCTTAAGAGGGATTATTGGTGGAAAGGAATGAAAAGTGATGTAGCAAAATTTGTAGCCAAATGTGTAATTTGCCAACAGATAAAGGAAGAGACACAAAGACCCTCAGGTTTACTTCAACCCTTAAGTATACCTCAGTGGAAATGGGAGGATATCTCTATGGACTTTATAGATGGTCTGCCCATATCAAGAAGAGGAAATACTAGTATATGGGTAGTGGTTGATAGGCTAACTAAGGTAGCACATTTCATTCCAGTGAAGTCAGATAGAAATGCACCAAAACTGGCTCAAATATTCATGAAGGAGATAGTAAAATTGCATGGTATACCAAAAACTATTGTGAGTGATAGAGACACTATCCTCACATCTAAATTTTGGAGATATTTTCAGGAGGCTATGGGAAGTGAGCTTTGCTTTAGCACTGCTTACCATCCTCAATCAGATGGGCAAACTGAAGTAGTTAACAAAGTGCTTGGGGATTTGTTAAGAGCTTGCATTTTGGATTTTCGGGGTAACTGGGAAGAACACCTCCACTTAGCTGAATTTACATACAACAATAGTTATCAAAGCACTATAGGGATGGCATCATTTGAAGCTTTATATGGCAGACCATGTTCATCTCCAATATTTTGGGTTGAAACTGGGGAAAGAGCAATTTTAGTCCCTGAATACATAAAGGAAACAACTGAAAAAATTGCGTTAATAAGGAAAAGAATGGCAGCTGCACAAGACAGACAAAAGAAATATGCAGATAAGAAAAGGAGGCAAGTTGAATACCCGATGGGGGACTTTGTCTTCATCAAAATTTCACCAATGAAAAAGGTGTTAAGGTTTGGGAAGCAAGGCAAACTAATACCTAGGTATATAGGACCATACAAAATTCTGGAAAGAATTGGTTCTTTGGCTTATAAATTAGAATTACCTGAAGATATGCAGGGGATACACAATGTTTTCCACGTATTACAATTGAGAAGATGGGTTCATGATAAGCAAGATATTTTAGAATCACCATCAGAGGTTCAGATAAATTCTGATTTGGTTTATGAAAAAGAACTAGTGGGAATTTTGGCTAAAGAAGTAAAGAAATTGAGAAATAAAACCTTGAAGCTTGTGAAAGTGCAGTGGAGTATTGATCCAAATAAATGCACATGGGAATTAGAAGACAAGGTTAGGTTAAATTATCCTAAGTTGTTTGCAAATTAAAGATATCACTATTTTTGTAAAGTTTATGTCTTATGTTTGATGAGCCAATTTAATTAATTGAATGAATGCGTTTAATCAGGGTTTATAATATCTGAGTCAAAATGAAAATTTTACTCAATTATGAAGAAAAATTGTGAGGACATAATTCCTTAAAGGAGGGGTATTTGTAATGACCCAAAATTTCTAGTAAAAATTTATTTTAACATGGTTTAAAATGTGTACTTATTTTTTTTGGAATTAATAGGGTTTTGGTCTGTGTGCATGTATGAGTATGTGTGCACATGTGTACAACAGGGGACATGCATAAGGCAACACCATAATTCCAGGATATATAATACGATTCATGTATGTGAGTATACATGTATTTCTAGTGGCAATTAAAATTAAATCATATGGACTATTTAGTGCACAATATAAAGGAAGTTTGAAATAATACATACACATGTATATGGCAAAGATAAGTGCACCGAGATTAAATGGTGCATAGCCAGATTTAGAAAAAGGAGGGATTATTATTTTGTCATGATTTGTTATGGAGGAAAAATGGTTTGAAAACATTTTCTTTATTTCTGAAAAAGGTATATATGCAGTTTTACACCCGAGCACTATAAACAAAATAAAGCAAAACAATGTGAATAACACTCACACCAATAGCATGATCCGATTGGGGTAAAACTGACTTTGTATAACCTCTAAAACCGTAGGAATTTGATGCTATAAGTAAGGGTGGCCGAGCGAAAATTGAACAACTAAGTGAAAATAAGAAAAGATACATAAAATTTATTTAGAAAGGAAGAAGGAAAGCTTGGGGATAAAGCAAGGGTTCTCTGATTTTCTTTTAGCTTAAAAGAAGTAGATTTACTGAGTATTCTCACTTAAACAAATGACATTGAGTGTTGAAATTAAGAGGCAACCAATACTTTCTATGTTCAATGTGTTTTGAATTTAATTCTCTGATCAGTTTATATGATTATATGTGTTTGAATGCATTATTGATTTTCATTTAAAAATAGGTTGAGTTTCACAACATGGGTTCGACTTTATTTGAAACTATTTAATTTATGATACCCTGAAAACCGATTTTATGATACTTTCGAAAACTTTATAAATTAGGATATATATACATGGTACTGATCTATGGCAATCTCTCATAAAAATGCATCTGAGCTGCAATATACTTGTGTATAGGTGTTGAGGCTCTATAAAATGGTTGATTTAGAGAGCAATAGGATTTTCTACGTGCTGATCTCTAACCAAGAATGCCAACATTATGTCTCAGCTAGGTTTTGAAATTCATTTGAAACCAGCTTATGCATAATGGTAAAATCTGTTAAAAATATTCATACATGCCATAGATAAATACCAGATGCATATTCAGACAAGCATATACACCTAGTAGTTATATTTTAAGACAAGGATTTTATTTCATTGAAACCCCAAGATAAATAACTTTCTGGAATATCTATATATATTTTGGATGATTTATATACTTGCTTGGATGATTTATGTTCATGACTAAATGTTTGTTTGGGTGATTTCTATGAAATCCATGGCATTATGAAGTGATTCTAGCTATGTTAGTTTACCATATTTAGGTACATAGTCACTGGAAAATAAAAAGAAACACTTAGTAAATTAACTAAGGTATTTCTGGTCAAGATGTTGTGGAATGGCTTGCACTTGAGTTGTAAGTTTGACACATGGCTTAATTTTGGTCCTGAGATCTTTGTGTAGTAATGTGAATTAGATAACTACAATGTGTCCCATTGATTAACTTATACATATGAGACCAGGGTATTTAAACAAATTGATATTTGCTAGGAAATAAATACAAGGGACTTGTAACGACCCGGATTTTGAGCGACTTTGGTTATCGACATAAGCACGATGTCGATAACCAAAACGTCGAAAAATCCTGGTAATTAATGAAAGAAATTAGAGGGTGAGAATAGATAAGATAGAAACTTAGAATAGAAGAAGAAGAAGAACACAACATCAGAGTAACACGAACCTCACAGCGGAACAAATAACATATAATAGATAACATAACTTTGAAATATAACAATTATGTATACAATAGCACTTATCAGAGTACAACACTTACAACATAGCGGAAATAACTATAGCTATATAATCCTGAAGCCTCCTGCTCCAGCTCTTCAAGTATCTGTAAATCCGGACTACTTGACTGCTCATACAAATTTAGGCACCCAAGAGTTTAGGGAAAACAACAAAGTAAACTCCGGGTCAGTCATGGGACTGGTATGAGTAAAATAGTTTAAAATAGTTGAACATGCATATGATATCTCATAAGACCACGCCGTGAATACGGAACGGGTTTTTCCCTTATGAGAATCCAAAATATCTTTATATCAAAAACCTTTTGATATTATAATAATGTCTATCAACCACAATATAATAATCATCTAGCAGAAACACTTTCATCTCACATTCTACATATATAGTATACAATCAAAAATCGCAAGCACGTATTGGTTAATGGGTTTCCAACTATGACAAGGTATGGAACCACCTTCCGATCAGTGTACTCTAGGAACGATACACTGGAGTTCAACAAGAACATCTTGTAACTCAGTCACACATGACCGACCACTCATTTTGCTTGAGTGTATCGAATGTATATCACCAACGGTTGGGATCAGCAACCGTTTCCCGTATATATATATGAGACATCATTGATAGATTAAAGAAGCAAATGAATATTCTCTAGATAGATGATTATACACCCTACTTCGGTGCGACCGACTTAGCCATGTTGCCTGCCCGATTTCTGTCATTTACCGGATGATGAGGCTAGAAGTTACGCGTTATCATCACATCATATTCACTTCGAATGCCACATTGTCAGATCCATCGAAAATCACTAATTTGACTTATCCAAAAATAACACGGGTATACAGCTAAGAGAAACGAATTCCTCCGCCACCAAATGTGAATACGTTTGAATAGATCAACTTACGCGATCCATTGGATATACTCTGTCAGACCTTCGTCCATACAAGTTGTCCTAGGACTGGACAAACCGAAGGCACTATTCAGTATATCCATCTTAGTCACTGTTATCTAAGACTTATACAACAGCCCTTGCATTTTTCTCCGTCTTCAATTATCTTTGGCATATATGATTTGCAACGCTTATGCCAATACAGAGTGGTTCTTTGGATAATAAGCCAACCGGTCTCTCCATATTAACAACGTTAAAATGGTCAAAAACTTCGATAGTCTGTGAGTTAACTATCAAGAAAACAAGTGTGCAAACAACAATATTATTTCCAAATGGAAATTATATCGAACAAACATCATTTAACATTAATCTCTTTAGTTCATTTTACATCTCCTGTTTCCCTATATTCAACATTTGCTATTTTCTATATTTAGAAAATATACGTTATTAAAATTGGGAAGCATTTCCATTTCTCGTTTTCTATATTAGAAAACATTTCTGGTTCTACTTTGGAAAACATTTCCAAAACTCCTACGTTTGGATTAAATAGATGTTTAGACAAAACATCGCTATGCCAACTCAACCATTTCCTTTAATTACTAAATTCACTTTACCATCCTTTACTGCCGAACCTTAACCATTCCACAGTTAAAAACGAAGCCAATCAAGTTGTGGTAGAACTACCTCTCAGACCTTAACTGAACAACATTTCTAACCTTGAAATAGGCAAAGTTCACTTTAAATTTCTTTAACTAACTTCCTTACTTAACCTTTCTTTCGAATAGCTTTATTCGATTTACTCTTTTCACTTAACTCTATTCGATTAACTCCTTTGGATTAACTCTATTTGCTTAACTCTATTTGATTTACTCTATTTGATTTATTCTATTCACTTAACTCCTGTCGAATAAACTATATTCGATTAACTCCTTTCAAATATCTAGATTTGATAACTCCTTCTCGAATAACTAGATTCGATAACTCCTTTCGAATAACTAGATTCGATAACTTCTTCTCAAATAACCAATATTCGATTATTCTTCTCGAATGAACTATATTCGATTTCTCTTCTCGAATAAACTATATTCGATTACTCTTCTCTTCGAATACACTATATTCGATAACTCTACTTCGAATAAGTGATATTCGATAACTCCACTCGATTAACTCTATTTGAATAACTATAACTGGTCAACTCTAACTCTAATTGATTAATTCTAACTCTATTCGATTTACTGTAATTCGATTAACTCCTATTTGATAACGTTTATTCATTTATAAAGATTTACTTTTAGTAACGGTTCTTTACTTTATAAATGTTTCTCTTTAATAACGTTA
Organism: Allium sativum; assembly: GCA_030737875.1. Classification (NCBI taxonomy): domain Eukaryota; kingdom Viridiplantae; phylum Streptophyta; class Magnoliopsida; order Asparagales; family Amaryllidaceae; genus Allium; species Allium sativum. The sequence continues at coordinate 109,321,242 of CM060910.1, forward strand.
CTTCACTTATACAAATGTTATGTACATATTCTATTTAAACTATCGGTGTTAAACCCAATATCTCTTCTCTACATAAGTTCAGACTTATAGATTCCATTTATCGAATGATAAATATTTAATTTAATTTATAAACTGTTATTTATAAATTAATCTTTTCCATTCATCTATTAAAAATAGATTTCCATTTTCTATTCATCTTCTAAATATTCTTTTGATTTAGTTCTATTTATCTTCCAAATAAATATTCCTTGATTAAATCCTATTTATTTAACAAATAAATATTCCTTTGATTAAATCCTATTTATTTAACAAATAAATATTCCTTTATTCTATTTAGTTTAACCCTTTATTTATTCCCTAAATAAATAAATCCTTTTAACTCTTTATTTATTTCCTATATAAATAATTCCTTTATACTCTTTATTTATTCCCTAAATAAATAATTCATTTTAACTCTTTATTTATTTCCTATATAAATAATTCCTTTATACTCTTTATTTATTCCCTAAATAAAAAATTCCTTTTAACTCTTTATTTATTTCCTATATAAATAATTCCTTTATATTTGCTTTCAAATATATTTCCTTTATATTTGATTTCAAATATATTTCCTTTATATTTGTTTTGACAAATATATCTCTTTTTAACCCCTTTGATTTTATAAATTTTATTTCCTTTTATAAAATCTTTCTTTCCTTTTATATATAAAATCCATTGATTTTAAATAAATAAATTATTTTCAAAATATACTTTGAAAATCCCTTTTTCACATTCTGGTATTTCTTATGGTATTTAACACACCATATAACAACGATAACTATCGTCCAACCAGACATAATCAACGTCAAATTATATATCACATTATATATCACAATATATAAATCACAGTAATAATAAATGTTGAGGAATCCAATGGATTCCTCCGACCTGTTTCCCTGCATCACAGATGTTAGACAATATAATTAACATCGATTTCACTTCACTATGAAATATTCTGATAACAAAATCACATATAAATATTTAACGGTTTATATATATATATATATACATATATATATATATATATATAATTTCTACTAACTGACTAGTAGTTCAATCAACAATCAACACACAGTCAAATAGACAATATTTAACAGTTCTAAAAATACGTTGTAAAAATAGAACTGTACAGAGTTGGTGAGTTTTACTCACATTGGACGATCATCGTCGATGACGATAACCATCGCTTGATTCAGATTGGACAATTTATTTCACTATAAATTGTAATGTGCTCAGATTCATTCCCAGTCAGTACTTGGGTAGCCACCGTCCATATGATCCTGTCGGATCTTGTTTCGCTGAATTTCGATCACGTATGAGATACTTATTGATTTTACAAGTTATTACAAAATTTAAAATTGAATTAAACTCTAATTAACACATAATGGGCTCACCCCATTTTCTCTTCACCGGCCCATTCCCACTAAAGCCCACTGCTTATAAAACCGTTCAGAAACCCATACCCGTGGATCCTCCTTCCCCAACGTGGTTCGCTCCAGATCAACACAGAAATGGCCAATTCCAAGCTCCTTCGATTACCACCGCACCCTCCAACACTTCACGAAATCCCAAATGAATGCCACCATCTTCCATCTCTACTCGAGAGCTTCTTCTCCATGCCATTTAACCGCAACTCGGTTTTCAGTTTCTCCCCTCGATGAACAGTACGTCGATGCTTCCACAATGTGCCAAACTCCAAAAAAATATCGACTACAGGTGTGATTTCACGCTACAAACCCCAAACCAATATCAATAGTTCGGATCGATGCCCCAAAATCCCATGGACCCAAACCCTAACTAACGCTGTCTAAATCCAGCGTGTCAACCACTACGTCGAGCTCAGCACGAGGCATATCAGATCGAAGCTGTTTGCTTAAGGAATCCATACACTTACACTTTAGGATTTTTAGGATTTTCCTTGATTTGTATTTGATTTTAGAAGAGGGCGAATTGGTTTTTGACTTGATGTAAATATTGTCGGCGGAATTCAGTTGACTTAATGAGGGAATTAGGTTATAAGGATTGTTAGGGGGGTATTTATAAGGGATGAGATTTAGATATTTAAGTTAGATATTTTTAAAATATTTTATTTTAATCATTTTATATTCGTTCTTGGTCCTTAAAAATCCCTGCGACCACATATGATATCCAAAAATCACCAAACTGGACATACACCTTCAGTTCGACATTTCGGTCCCAACGAAACCAGTTTCGTCGAATTCCGACTCCGTATGCTCACACATCATATTTTTAACCGTCGAAATACTGACTGTTTTTCACTCTAAAAATCCGTGCGGCCACACAGTGACTCTAAAAATCACCAAACTGGAAATCTAACGCCTATTTGACATTACGGATCCAACAAAATTACTTTCGTCAAATTCCGACTTCGTTTGCAAAAGTGGCTATTTTTAAAGCTCTGGATGGCCCATTTAAATATATAAATATATTTAAATATAATTGAATTTAATATTTAAAAATAAATATTATCGTCTATATTCACAGTGGAATACCATACAGCTCCAATATATTTCTAACTGAATTTACAGCTTGATATTTAAATCCTGATTAAATCTATATTCGATTTATAATGAAATTCCTTTTAAAAATATAAATAATTCCTTTATAAATTATAAAGGAATTCCACAGCGACTTTTCTGAAATTTGATTTGGATGTAAATCAAAATCTACACGACGAAATCCAGATTTTTCTCTTCCACTAGAAAGATATACTCCACCAGCTCCACACGTTTCTTTTTTCACAGAAATCCGGCTTAAAACGAATCCTGTACATTCAGTTGAAGTTCGAATCGCCAATTACGAACTGCAGCGCCATTTCGAGCTCGATTTTAATTATATTAAAATTCTACGTTTTCAAACTGATGTCGATTGAATATATTCCTCAATATAATTCAACTCCAAGCTGAATTAAATCTTAGGGATGACCCAGTTCACAGAATATTGTGATTCCTAATATTTTTTATTATTTCTGAATTAAATATATTATTAATTATTTAATTTAATTAAATATTCACTATAATTTAGTTAACGACGATTAGATTCCCTAAATCACTATTATATAATTAAATAAATTAATTATAATACCTCTGACACTGCGGGTCATTACATTCTTCCCCACTTAAAATAATTTCGTCCTCGAAATTGCTAAGTTAGAGGACGACCCTATCTATTGGAATTCCTAAGATTTGTTAACCTCTCAACTTCAGTTTCACTGAACCAATTAATATCACTAAAATATTAATTCATTCTGACCAACTAAAATTTTCAAAAATTCTGAAAATTTTCTAACACTTTAAATTTTCAGAAAATTTCGCCATAACCTCCTTTGTACAGCCCTATCGGTAAAACCACAACTCGCCTCTCTAGGCCATCTCCAACCCAAAAGAAAATCAAACAGCCAAGCGGCTTGCCAATTCGGCTCATAAATCTCATGCTTATATCAAATATAAACTTGTACCTTTTTGTCGGGTATGTCAACTCTATCACTTGTATCTGTTACCAATTCAACCTATACTCATGTTATCTTAATCAAACTCCTCAACTCCAACACTTGGTTTTATTCAATTCAAATTCCATTCAAACTCCGATATCAGATTTTAAACTCTTAACCCTTCAACTCAATTCCAATCCAGATTATCTTCAAATCCATTTCAGTTTTACTTAACTCCACGAGTTACATTTAAATTCTAGAATTTAAATTCCTGGGTTTTTCAAATTAACTTGAAATCATAATAGCGATTCAAAACTTTTGAATTCCTGAACACCTTGTTTTCGCAAACAATTTGAAAAAAAAAACCTTGGTAGTAATCCGCCACTTATAACTCGATAATCACACTGATGATGTGTACACCATCATCAGAATTATTTCCCAGCGATCAATGTGAGTTCAATACTATATTCCTTTTCAAAACTCAAACTTAAACACTTCCATCTCGAATCAGTTCAAAATATCCTTACTAAAACAAATTTAAAACCTCCCAGGATTTTAAAATTCACCTATATCTAATCCAGATTCAATTACAAACACTTATCTGAATTTCCAGTTTTTTATTTCAATTCTGACTTTAATTTCAGATTTAATTCACTTCGTAATACTTATACGAAATTTGATTTGTTATTTTCATAACCGTTTCACTTTTATAATCTTACTCGATTATAATAACAACCAACAAATTATAATAATTCAAATATATATACTTCGGGTAAAATTATTTCATTTACCCTCTTTTCAAAACATACCGTGTCGACCCATCGTATTCGAGTGTTTATAAACTCCTACCAATACAGTGGATCAAACTGATCGACCAGAACTCATAAACAACTCAGCCAATGAATCTCCACAATATAAAACCATTTTTATATCAAATACAAATACACACTCGTATACATACACTCAAACTCAATCTAGGGTGTTACTAACCCTATCTCTACCGAGTCACGCCACAAAGCCAAAGTAATTCTTAACTTAAGCTCTGATACCAACTGTAACGACCCGGATTTTGAGCGACTTTGGTTATCGACATAAGCACGATGTCGATAACCAAAACGTTGAAAAATCCTGGTAATTAATGAAAGAAATTAGAGGGTGAGAATAGATAAGATAGAAACTTAGAATAGAAGAAGAAGAACACAACATCAGAGTAACACGAACCTCACAGCGGAACGAATAACATATAATAGATAACATAACTTTGAAATATAACAGTTATGTATACAATAGCACTTATCAGAGTACATCACTTACAACACAGCGGAAATAAATATAGCTATATAATCCTGAAGCCTCCTGCTCCAGCTCTTCAAGTATCTGTAAATCCCGACTACTTGACTGCCCGTACAAATTTAGGCACCCAAGAGTTTAGGGAAAACAACAAAGTAAACTCCGGGTCAGTCATGGGACTGGTATGAGTAAAACAGTTTAAAACAGTTGAACAGGCATATGATATCTCATAAGACCACGCCGTGAATACGGAACGGGTTTTTCCCTAATGAGAATCCAAAATATCTTTATATCAAATACCTTTTGATATTATAATAATGTCTATCAACCACAATATAATAATCATCTAGCAGAAACGCTTTCATCTCACGTTCTACATATATAGTATACAATCAAAAATCGCAAGCACGTATTGGTTAATGGGTTTCCAACTATGACAAGGTATGGAACCACCTTCCGATCAGTGTACTCTAGGAACGATACACTGGAGTTCAACAAGAACATCTTGTAACTCAGCCACACATGACCGACCACTCATTTTGCTTGAGTGTATCGAATGTATAACACCAACGGTTGGGATCAGCAACCGTTTCCCGTATATATATATATATATATATATATATATATATATATGAGACAACATTGATAGATTAAAGAAGCAAATGAATATTCTCTAGATAGATGATTATACACCCTACTTCGGTGCGACCGACTTAGCCATGCTGCCTGCCCGATTTCTGTCATTTACCGGATGATGAGGCTAGAAGTTACACATTATCATCACATCAGATTCACTTCGAATGCCACATTGTCAGATCCATCGAAAATCACTAATTTGACTTATCCAAAAATAACACGGGTATACAGCTAAGAGAAACGAATTCCTCCGCCACCAAACGTGAATACGTTTGAACAGATCAACTTACGCGATCCACTGGATATACTCTGTCAGACCTTCGCCCATACAAGTTGTCCTGGGACTGGACAAACCAAAGGCACTATTCAGTATATCCATCTTAGTCACTGTTATCTAAGACTTATACAACAGCCCTTGCATTTTTCTCCGTCTTCAATTATCTTTGGCATATATGATTTGCAACGCTTATGCCAATACAGAGTGGTTCTTTGGATAATAATCCAACCGGTCTCTCCATATTAACAACGTTAAAATGGTCAAAAACTTCGATAGTCTGTGAGTTAACTATCAAGAAAACAAGTGTGCAAACAACAATATTATTTCCAGATGGAAATTATATCGAACAAACATCATTTAACATTAATCTCTTTAGTTCATTTTACATCTCCTGTTTCCCTATATTCAACATTTGCTATTTTCTATATTTAGAAAATATACGTTATTAAAATTGGGAAGCATTTCCATTTCTCGTTTTCTATATTAGAAAACATTTCTGGTTCTTCTTTGAAAAACATTTCCAAAACTCCTACGTTTGGATTAAACAGATGTTTAGATAAAACATCGCTATGCCAACTCAACCATTTCCTTTAATTACTAAATTCACTTTACCATCCTTTACTACCGAACCTTAACCATTCCTCAGTTAAAAACGAAGCCAATCAAGTTGGGGTAGAACTACCTCTCAGACCTTAACTGAACAACATTTTTAACCTTGAAATAGGCAAAGTTCACTTTAAATTTCTTTAACTAACTTCCTTACTTAACCTTTCTTTCGAATAGCTATATTCGATTTACTCTTTTCACTTAACTCTATTCGATTAACTCCTTTGGATTAACTCTATTTGCTTAACTCTATTTGATTTACTCTATTTGATTTATTCTATTCACTTAACTCCTGTCGAATAAACTATATTCGATAACTCCTTTAACTCTATTCGAATAAACTATATTCGATTAACTCCTCTAACTGTATTCGAATAAACTATATTCGATTAACTCCTTTCAAATATCTAGATTTGACAACTCCTTCTCGAATAACTAGATTCGATAACTCCTTTCGAATAACTAGATTCGATAACTTCTTCTCGAATAACCAATATTCGATTATTCTTCTCGAATGAACTATATTCGATTTCTCTTCTCAAATAAACTATATTCGATTACTCTTCTCTTCAAATACACTATATTCGATAACTCTACTTCGAATAAGTGATATTCGATAACTCCACTCGATTAACTCTATTTGAATAACTATAACTGGTCAACTCTAACTCTAATTGATTAATTATAACTCTATTCGATTTACTGTAATTCGATTAACTCCTATTTGATAACATTTATTCATTTATAAAGATTTACTTTTAGTAACGGTTCTTCACTTTATAAATGTTTCTCTTTAATAACGTTACTTCACTTATACAAATGTTGTGTACATATTCTATTTAGACTATCGGTGTTAAACCCAATATCTCTTCTCTATATAAGTTCAGACTTATAGATTCCATTTGTCGAATGATAAATATTTAATTTAATTTATAAACTGTTATTTATAAATTAATCTTTTCCATTCATCTATTAAAAATAGATTTCCATTTTCTATTCATCTTCTAAATATTCTTTTGATTTAGTTCTATTTATCTTCCAAATAAATATTCCTTGATTAAATCCTATTTATTTAACAAATAAATATTCCTTTGATTAAATCCTATTTATTTAACAAATAAATATTCCTTTATTCTATTTAGTTTAACCCTTTATTTATTCCCTAAATAAATAAATCCTTTTAACTCTTTATTTATTTCCTATATAAATAATTCCTTTATACTCTTTATTTATTCCCTAAATAAATAATTCATTTTAACTCTTTATTTATTTCCTATATAAATAATTCCTTTATACTCTTTATTTATTCCCTAAATAAATAATTCCTTTTAACTCTTTATTTATTTCCTACATAAATAATTCCTTTATATTTGCTTTCAAATATATTTCCTTTATATTTGATTTCAAATATATTTCCTTTATATTTGTTTTGACAAATATATCTCTTTTTAACCCCTTTGATTTTATAAATTTTATTTCCTTTTATAAAATCTTTCTTTCCTTATATATATATAAAATCCATTGATTTTATATAAATAAATTATTTTCAAAATATACTTTGAAAATCCCTTTTTCACATTCTTGTATTTCTTATGGTATTTAACACACCATATAACAATGATAACTATCGTCCAACCAGACATAATCAACGTCAGATTATATATCACATTATATATCACAATATATAAATCACAGTAATAATAAATGTTGAGGAATCCAATGGATTCCTCCGACCTATTTCCCTACATCACAGATGTTAGACAATATAATTAACATCGATTTCACTTCACTGTGAAATATTCTGATAACAGAATCACATATAAATATTTAACGATTTATATATATATACATATATATATATATAAATATATAAATATAATTTCTACTAACTGACTAGCAGTTCAATCAACAATCAACACACAGTCAAACAGACAATATTTAACAGTTCTAAGAATACGTTGTAAAAATAGAACTGTATAGAGTTGGTGAGTTTTACTCACATTGGACGATCATCGTCGATGACGATAACCATCACTTGATTCATATTGGACAATTTATTTCACTATAAATTGTAACGAGCTCAGATTCATTCCCAGTCAGTACCATTGGGTAGCCACCATCCATATGATCCAGTCGGATCTTGTTTCGCTGAATTTCGATCACGTATGAGATACATTGATTTTACAAGTTATTACCAAATTTAAAATTAAATTAAACCCTAATTAACACATAATGGGCTCACCCCATTTTCTCTTCACCGGCCCATTCCCACTAAAGCCCACTGCTTATAAAACCGTTCAGAAACCCATACCCGTGGATCCTCCTTCCCCAACGTGGTTCGCTCCAGATCAACACAGAAATGGCCACTTCCAAGCTCCTTCGATTAGCACCGCACCCTCCAACACTTCACGAAATCCCAAATGAATGCCACCATCTTCCATCTCTACTCGAGAGCTTCTTCTCCATACCATTTAACCGCAACTCGGTTTTCAGTTTCTCCCCTCGATGAACAGTACGTTGATGCTTCCACAGTGTGTCGAACTCCAAAAAATTATCGACTACAGGTGCGACTTCACGCTACAAACCCCAAACCAATATCAATAGTTCGGATCGATGCCCCAAAATCCCATGGACCCAAACCCTAACTAAAGCTGTCTAAATCCATCGTGTCAACCACTGCGTCAAGCTCAGCACGAGGCATATCAAATCGAAGCTGTTTGCTTGAGGAATCCATACACTTATACTTTAGGATTTTTAGGAATTTCCTTGATTTGTATTTGATTTTAGAAGAGGGCGAATTGGTTTTTGACTTGATGTAAATATTGTCGGCGGAATTTAATTGACTTAATGAGGGAATTAGGTTATAAGGATTGTTAGGGGGGTATTTATAAGGGATGAGATTTAGATATTTAAGTTAGATATTTTTAAAATATTTTATTTTAATCATTTTATATTCGTTCTTGGTCCTTAAAAATCCCTTCGACGACATATGATATCCAAAAATCACCAAACTGGACATACACCTTCAGTTCGACATTTCGGTCCCAACGAAACCGGTTTCGTCGAATTCCGACTCCGTATGCTCACACAGCGTATTTTTAACCGTCGAAATACTGACTGTTTTTCACTCAAAAAATCCGTGCGGCCACACAGTGACTCTAAAAATCACCAAACTGGAAATCTAACACCTATTTGACATTGCGGATCCAACAAAATTAGTTTCGTCGAATTCCGACTTCGTTTGCAAAAGTGGCTATTTTTAAAGCTTTGGATGGTCCATTTAAATATATAAATATATTTAAATATAATTGAATTTAATATTTAAAAAAAATATTATCATCTATATTCACAGTGGAATACCATACAACTCCAATATATTTCTAACTGAATTTACAGCTTGATATTTAAACCTGATTAAATCGATATTCGATTTATAATGAAATTCCTTTTAAAAATATAAATAATTCCTTTATAACTTATAAAGGAATTCCACGGCGACTTTTCTGAAATTTGATTTGGACGTAAATCAAAATCTACACGACGAAATCCAGATTTTTCTCTTCTACTATAAAGATATACTCCACCAGCTCCACACGTTTCTTGTTTCACAGAAATCCGGCTTAAAACGAATCCTGTACATTCAGTTGAAGTTCGAATCGCCAATTACGAACTGCAGTGCCATTTCGAGCTCGATTTTAATTATATTAAAATTCTACGTTTTCAAACTGACGTCGATTGAATATATTCGTCAATATAATTCAACTCCAAGCTGAATTAAATCTTAGGGATGACCCAGTTCACAGAATATTGTGATTCCCAATATTTTTGATTATTTCTGAATTAAATATATTATTAATTATTTAATTTAATTAAATATTCACTATAATTTAGTTAACGACGATTAAATTCCCTAAATCACTATTTATATAATTAAATTAATTAATTATAATATCTCTGACACTACGGGTCATTACAGGACTTGATTTTTTCTGGAGGATTTCCTAGGGTAGTTGTGGATACAAATCATAATATTTCAGGATGGATTTACTATGATATACATATGTATGATTGATTTGTATGTATTATTCTGAAAACTGATGGTACATGCTATATAAATCAGTGAAAATGCCTTTGCATAAGGATTATTAATTAATTTCACAAGAAGTATGTTTTTAAAGAAATATGATTTCTGCATAGACCTTATTTTAATTTTTATTAATCAGTTTAATTGAGATGCTCATACCAGACACATTAGTCTGACCTTGTTTGCTCATGGAAAATGGGGTGTCTCACTATATGGTGAGGCAGCCTCTAATGCTTTTCAGGAAATGATGGAGCTAAGTAAGATCTGGGTTAGGAGTCTGGCTTGTTTTCATGGATAATTATCATGCTTAAGTAGAAAATAAAAGCTTTGAATTATTGTATCAGCATGATCCTTGAGGATATATTTATGAATTAGTTTTGTAAATATTAAGCTAGGTCCTGAAAAATTATGTTTAGATAATAGGAAAATTAAGTGCAATGTGTTATGTTGATGACTGAGCTAAAGCAATATTATATATGATCATTTTGCAAACTGGAATTGAGAAAACATATGTTTTTAATAATGGAAAGTTACTAATATTATTTATATTAGTCAATCTGGAGTCATTTTAGAAAAGTAATGTGTACATGTACAAGTTTGTATGCTGGTTTATTGGTGTATTCTTTCAGAAAACTCAAATACATGAGTGGTGCATATGGGCACACTTGGCTCAGCTCATATCAGAAGAGGTTAGCCAAGGGTGCAATGTTGACCCATGCACCAAGGATCAGAATAGTAAACATGCACATGTTACACACATTATTTCAAAAGTATCATTTATGCATGCATAAGGTTATCATTTTTGATAACCCCATTTTGAAAAGTATCATTTATAAATGCATGAGAGTATCATTTTTTATGACATTATTTTGATAGGATCATTTTTGTATAAACTAGAATATCATTTTTAAAAGGTGCCATTTTTGCAAGTATCACTTCTTCATGTATTTAGGTGTCATTTTTGAAGGTATCATTTCTGTAGGCACAACAGTATCATTTTTGCAGATTACAAGAATATCGTTTTTCTTGGTAGTCACTAATGTATCATTTTTGCATGTATAATAGTATCATTTTTAGTCCTATGGTACAAAAGTATCACTTTTGTAGGCATAAGGGTACCAGTTTTAAATCTGTGTTTAATATTGATTTATAATGAGGTCAATGGATCTCTTGCTTTCTTTCTACTTTGATTTAAAGCAAGAGGGATACATATCTTCACACACACACACACACACACACACACATATATATATATATATATATAAATATTTTCTGTATGAACTAATATTTTTATATTGGTAAAATTTTGGATCTTGGATTTTTGATTAGGATAGAATGGCTATGGCTTATAGCTTTAAAATTAGAGATCCATTTGTGTCCAATAGTAAAAATAAACCACACCAAAATTCTAGTTAAAAGCAGGGTCATTACAATAATCATATACCATATTATTATCAACTATGACAACATCAATCACGACTATCGTGATACAATTCACCCCTTATACGCCTTAAGCCATTAACGCATATATTATTTTGTCAATCGACAGATTAACCACAATCAATCAACATATGTACTCAGCATCAATGGGGTTCATACCCATATACAATAACCAATATCAAGTTTAACTTCCATATAAACAACCATTTAAGGTTCAAAACCATCCCAATGTCCACAAATTCATTTCTGGGGGTCATATATGCAAGTGACAATATAAACCTCACTTAAAGGTCCAATCTTTTTCACACTATGCTACATTAAACCATCCAAACATTGTAAAACCACAGTATGAACTCATATACAAAATCATGGGTTATTATAAACTTAAACAAGTTCATACATACAAGTAAATTACTATCTAGTCCTTTAAAGTTCAAAGTTTCTCAACTTGGTTTCCACTTCACCTAACTTCGATTATAAGATACCCTAGTGATCCCAAACGATATCAGAAGCCTTCCGGCATCACCAAATATTTTATGAGAAAAATTTGGCAAGGGTTCAACGCTGTGGGTTTTCGGAAATTGACTAGCGAATAAATGGGTGTATATTGAGTTTTTTGAGCAAACTGGGCGAATTTTCGGGTCAATTGGGGCACGGATTGGAAGGTGGGGCCCACATGGGGATGCTGAATGTTTAGGAGGCGGAAGTGGGGCCCAGACGCAATTGGTTCGGGGATGGTGGGGTCGTTTTGTGGTGCAGAGAGGAGAAAGGCTGATGTTTTAAGGTTTTTAATGGATTTAGGGTGCTTTTAGGGGGTTTTAGAGGTGGTGGCGGCCACAGGGAGGAGGGTTGGTGGCTACTGCTATCAACTAGAGGTAGGTGGGCCAGTGGTGGTTTTGGCTAAGGGGTGCTCGGGTGGAGCTAGAGAAGAACAAGGAGAAGAGAAATAGAAGAGATAGGAGATGGTAAGTGGAAAAGTTGTAGGAAAGGGGTTGTATATATAGGCAAAATTGGTTCACATGGATCATGGAGGTGTCACTATGAGAATAAAAGGAGAAAGCACACTTAGGGAGGTCCTTAGCATGACACCTCAAAAGAAACACAAATATAGTAGATAACTAATTATGGGTGTGAACATAAGTTAAGGAACGTGTAGTCTATCTTCAAGTTATTTACTCGTGTGATCACATACTGATTCTTTTTTCGACGAAATTTGGAATCCTACTATATTTTTTTGATATGGTTCCAATGAAATTGATTTCGTTGAATTCCATATCCGTTTGCTCAAAATTTTCTCGTTCGAGCACAATTCGAGTTTAAACTATTCATCGGTTTACACTTAAATTTCGTACGGCCACTACTAACTTCGAATGGCGCAAAATATGGAACCTACCATATTTTGACGTTCTTGATCCGATAAAATCGGTTTCTTCGGATTTCGAGATCTTCTGCAAAATTTCTATTTTCTAGGCTATTAGAATAATATTAAAATATCGAGTTTAATATAATTAACTTTTTAAAATCAACTTTAAAAGTTCACTAACCTTATCTTAACTATTTAATAAGTTGTATTCAAATACTTATCTCAAAATGTCAAAATTTACAATTTCGGTGAATAGTGTCAAATTTTCATTTTTGACCAAAATTGTTTAGACCGATAAGTTGATAAAACTAATTTAAATAACTTATCTAATCGTTATATTTTTGAAATCATATTTAAAAATGAGTGTATAACCATTTTTAACCATAAGATATAAGTATGGTGTTTAATTTACTCCATGTACTATACCTTTTTAGAATATTAAAATACATTTACTTTGAAGTAAAAATACAAGTACACAATTATGTCAAATAAAAACATCGCTATACTATCGTTTATTGATTTTGGCACTACTTCTTTAACCATAACAATCATATCCCCAAACAAAAATACACCTCTTTCACATAAATCGGTTTCTAAACCAAACACTCATGTGTATCATACAGGGTATTCTCCTTTCAGTAAAGAGTATTAATCTCTACTTTGCTTCAATTTATGCAAACTAAATGAAATTCATCTTTACTAAGAAGAAATAATAAATGTGAAACGCAAAACATACTACCAACAGAAAGGTCAACGAGCTCACATGAACTTTTTGGAAATGTGCATTCTAGTGATATAAGGCCATTTATTAACAATAGACTGTATTCACAAGAAATCTCCATATATTTTTAGTAACCGATTCGAGGAACAATAACTCCACGACTATTGTGAGAAGGTTCATCAAACCAAATTCTAAGTCTTAATCAACCATACTAAGGATTATGAACCTAACTCTTGGATCCTCAACAAAATTAATCATAAAAGTCATCCTAAGATTTTCCTATGCATTAATTAACATTATCATTTTTATAGATGTATATGGTTGTAATATGCTATGATTATAATAAGAAGGAAACTTTGTAACAACCCGAATTTTTAATAATATGGTAATTAATTAAAGTTTTAATTAATAAAAAAATAAGTGGCTAATGAGTAATCCCAAGATCATGGGGAATCTGGGCAGGGGTGCCAATTAGTATATTTTTTGCTAAGACCCGTACAGACAACATTCTCTTTTAGTTTTACCATTGATGGTCTCACAAATGATGGATGTTAGAGGCTGGACATAGTTATGTTGATTATTGTAACACCCCAAAATTTTAACGACGCTAAAGATGATGAATTAAAGAATAATTAGTGTGAAATACACTGTTAACAATGAATTAAGGAAAATTTAATTAAATATTCATAATTAAGGGAAACAGACTACGCCATTACGTCCGTCCTAAAATTCTGGTCAAGATAGACAACTGGTTTGCGTAAAACAGACTTCGTATGAAGAAGTTATTAAGGTTTGAAGTTTGTATACATATAAGGAGCTTATATGTATATATATATTAAATAAATATATCCAGAAAATTCGAAAATCAGTTCAAAAATTAAAATTCGCAAGGCGGGAGTTTGGGGTGGGGGATTTTGCCCATTGGGGGTCGACCTAGGGGTCGACCCACCAACAGGAGGTTCGACCTGGGTGTCGACACCCCGGAAGGGGGTCGATCCACCTGGGGATCTGGAAGCTTCTCTGACGTGGACGATTCTGATGGCTTCTGGTCCAATCTAAAGGTCTTGGTTGCTCCGCTACTCCTATATAAAGGACACTAAACCTAGGTTTTATTCATCTAAAAATGGCGGGGACGACGGAGCTCTGCTGTAACAAAAATTAGAGAGCCTAATCTTCACCAATTCCAATTCAGCAAACATTATACAAATTCAGTGGTTGCTACAACAACAAACTCAACGTGTTCTTCACAGTAATTTGGATCCATTTCCTTATATCTATTCACTGTGAGTTCAAGTTATTTTTAGATCTAAATATTTAATTAGTAACCTTGATATGTATGTAAAAATTGGATCTTGAATCGGCGCCTAATCAGTTCTATTATGGCATAATTATCAGATCTGCTTTTATACATTCATACCGCCACCATGTTAAATCTTGTCGTAATATGCCTATTTTTATTTTATTTTTTTAATTAACTTTATATTTTTTAATAACAAAATGGGAGAATCCAGCCGTTCTCCAACGGCTCACAAAAAACAGTTTTTACAACAAGCAGAAACCTAACATACAAAAGCATAAAAAGATACAGAGACATAAAACTACAACCATCAAACCCTGATATAGTCAAAATCGTACACCAGCTGAGCAGCAGACATGGATGTAGAGGTCTCAGCAGACGGACTACGAAACAAAATGGAGGTGTTGAACCTCTGAAAACTCAAGATCCCCATGCTCCATCAAATCCAATGAGACATCTGATGTTGGAGAGATCATCCAATCACCTAAACCACAGAAAGCTCCAACTTTTCCCGCTCCAGCAAACTCTCCTAGAATGGAGAGAAGAAAGCTCCGACCAGCCCCTGTCTGACCAAATTGATTCCCTGCACTCCAAGATCTGCACAACTAGCAAACCGAATAAGAACCGGGGGAGGGGGCAGTGTGGGAAATCGGTGAACAACAGAGAAAACAAAGGCAAGAAGACCAACGCAAGAAAACAAGTAAACAGAACAAAAAAACCAAACTCAACCAATACCGGCCTGGGAGCGACTGAAACCGATGAAACATCAAAGGTCTTAACCCACCTTCTAGAGCGGGAGCTGAAAACTCCCCTAAAAGGTCTACCACGAAACGCGAGGAACACATCGTTCCTAACTTTCCGGATAATGGAAGGAGGATCCATAGCCACTTCGTCAAATACTGCCCTATTACGTGAGCACCAGATATGCCACCAGATAAAGCAAGGAATAAGACGAATAAGGATCGATCGAAAAGACTTACCAGAAATGTCAGACCACCAGAAGCTCAGTAAACCTTCAAGAGAGGTAACATTACCTTGGTAACCCATCAGGTTTCCAAAGTAATTCCAGATAGATCTGGCACAAGATCCGGCGATCAACAAGTGGTTAGAGGACTCGAAGTTACCAGACCTACAACACCTGCATCTAGAAACCAAAGGAATGCTGATTCTCTGAAGGTTCTCATATGTTGGTAATCCATTATGTAAGGATTTCCACATAAATAGAGACACCTTCGGTGGAATACGAACATTCCAAACCAAGGAAAAAAGATGAAGACTAGGCCTAGGGGAACGAGCCGAGTTCCAAGCAGCCTTGAGAGAGAAGGGACTTCCATCCCAAACCGTGCCGCCCCTATGAGCATCCGAGAATGCCTTTACAGTTTGCATCCGTTTCCACATCTCACTAGCGTAGGACGGGATACCGGTGAAATTCGTACCTTCCAGCCTGTGGTACTTAGCATAAAGAAACGTCGCCCAATGGGAGTTGTTCTCTCCAAACCTTGCCCATAGCTTGCAAGCGAAGGCCTTACAGATGTCCTTAGGGTTACGGAGGCCCAATCCTCCCTCACTTTTAGGACGACAAATGGAATTCCAGGAAATCCAGTGATGGTGCGACGTGTTGTCCTTGTTACCCTAAAAGAACGACGCAACCAAGGATTTGTAAGAGCGGAAGAATGACGCAGTGGGTGTCATAGCAGCGAAAATATGAGATCCCATAGCGTCAAGAACACTCTTAATGAGAACCAGTCTGCCAGCCCGTGAGAGAAGAGTAGCATTCCACCGAATGATCTTTCCCCTAACTTTGTCAGTTAGGGGATTGAAGATGGCGTTGAGCTTCCTACCTCGGTATAACACTATACCGAGATACGGGAGTGGATGGGAGGCCGCCTTGAAGCCAGAAGAAGTCTCGATCCAGGATGATTTGATCGACGTGAGATCTTTAGCGGATACGAAGAAGCTTTTAGATGAGTTGACGAGTTGCCCCGAGCACCTCTCGTACTGCCGAATAAGACTCAACAGGCACCGAATAGACCGACGATTACCATTAGTGAAAATGATGATTTCGTCAGCGAAAGACAAGGAGGAGATAAGAGGACACCCCCTAGGAATACTGAACTAATGAATCTGCCTAGCAATCGTAAGAGAGTGGAGTCCTCGGACGAAAGCCTCGGTAGCAATGACAAACAGGGTAGGGGATAGGGGTCTCCCTGTCGAAGACCCCTCCCCGATCTGAAGAAGCCAGTTGCCGATCCGTTGATGAGAACGGAAAACTAGCAGTTGGAGATAAGCCTCCAAATAACATCGATCAGGGGTTCCGGGAACCCGAAAGCCCTCAGAACCTTAATGATGAAGAACCACGACATGTGGTCATAAGCCTTAGCCATATCAAGCTTAATGACAACATTAGAGCCTCTTACCTTCTTATCGATCTGAGAAATCAGCTCCTGGGCTAAAAGAATGTTATCAGTAATCAAACGTCCTTTCACAAAACCAGCCTGCGACGAAGATATAAGACGCTCGAGAAACAGTGCTAATCTGATGGTTAGAACCTTGGATATGACCTTGTTAGAGAAATTACACAAACTGATTGGTCGGAAATCCGAACAAGAGATAGGATGATCGCACTTAGGAATGAGGACCAAGTTAGTGGAGGTCCAACCCAAAGGGAGCTCTCCACCGAAGAAGAAAGACTGAATGGCAAGGCAGAAGTCTACCTGAATAATCGGCCACACACGCCTATAAAAAAAACCCGTTGAAACCATCCGGCCCACTCGCATTGTCCTTGCTAAGTGCAAATACGCACGAACGAATTTCATCTGAGGAAGGAGGTGCAGCAAGGTCGGAGTTATCCGAGGGGAGAATTAGCCGAGGGATGAAAGCAAGCAGGGACGGATCCGAGAAAGACACAGATGGAGAGCTCAAAAAAGACTGGAAATGAGATAGAATAGTCCCTTTAACTTCCACTGGGTCGGAAGCCAAAGAAAGATCAGAGCGCTGGATTTGGAGAATCGTGAGAAGTCTATTCTTCTTATGAATGGAAGAATGAAAAAACTTGGAGTTCGTATCACCATCAACAACCCATTTGATCCTCGCCTTTTGGCGAAGATGTTCATGTTCAATACGAAGATCTGAAGAAAAAGCAAGTTGGGCCAGTGCCCAAGCTTTTTTGTTAGTAGTAGAGGGATCCTCATCATAAGCCAATTCTGCAAGCACAAGAGTTTCTTTGGCTACACGAACTCAGTCGAAGATATTCTTGAATACCATAATATTCCACTCCTTGAGGTAAGCCTTAAGTCATTTTAACTTATGAGAGAATCTCACACATGGTGAGCCACTTACAGGAGAGTTCCAGGAGTCTTCCACTACTCCATGGAATGAATGGTGAGATCTCCACATACTCTGGAACCTAAAGGAGGAAGGGCCAGATAAGGAAAGGGGGGAGCAGCTAAGAAGCAAAGGAGCATGATCGGAGAAGGTTCGGTGAAGATGGGAAACAGAGAAGGAAAAAGGAAGGCTGAACCATCCTTCATACATGAATATTCTATCGAGCCTGGAGAGAATATGGTTTGGCCCTTCTTGGTTGTTACACCAAGTAAAGGCCGAGCCGCTGAAAGACACCTCAGAAAGGCCCGAGCTAATGATAAAATCATTGAAATATGCAATCGCCAAGCGGTTAACGGCAACTCCTCGTTTTTCAGATTGGCTAGCGACAACATTGAAGTCGCCTCCCAAAACTGAGACAGAGAAGCCCAAAGCAGAAAGAGATAAAATATCATCCCAAAGGTTCAATCTTTCAACCCTGTCGCACTTACCGTACACCGCAAAGAACAGAAAAGACGAGCAGAGGGATTGATACGAACAAGCTACCGATAATAACTAGTCCGAATCAAAGATAGGGTGGATGACAACATCTTTGGACCAAAGGATCCAAATCTTGTCAGAGACATTAGCTAAAGCACCACCGAAGCCAAGAGATAAGACGGCGCTGGTGACAGCCTCCGGTCCCACTAACGGTTCCAGTAGCGCCACCACGCAGATAGAGTGCTTCTTAACAACGCGCTTGAGTCTAGCAATCGAAGCATCATTACTTATGCCGCGAACGTTCCAGATGAGAAAATTCGCCATCTAAAATAGGCTAAAAAAATGGAGAGAGAAGGCGACCGACCAAAACTACGCCACACAGATCAGATACGATACAGGGTGTATTGAGTAGATCTGACGATCTGCTCGGACGCCGCTATAGAGCATGTGCGAATAGTACGGGGAATCGATTGAATCCTGCGACTAGAGGCCCGAGATGAAATCCTACAGGGCGACTCGCTAGAAGAGGAGAAGACAGGAGAGTGGTAATCATCGCTGACTGAATCAGAGACCAAAGAACTAGGTCTAACCGGAAAAGAATTCTTAGTAAGACGAGATAAACGATCATTAATGATCGCTATCTCATCCTTACTAAGAAGGGGAGATGATGCAGAGACAGAAGACAGCGAACAAGGAAAACTGGGTGAGACCGACACAACCACAGAGGAAGACTCAGACAAACATGAAGGAAATGTGGGGTTGCTCAATGGAGACAACACCAACCACTATAGGAACTTCACCAATGCCGATCTGTCATCATATTGACAAACCCGCAAAGAAGGTGAAGTCCGCAAGTAGGACTGCCTGATACCTATTGAAGGACAAGTCAGGCGTGGGAGGCTACCTCTCTGGTAGACCGTATAGTGAACCACAACAGTCTCCACTATACGCCTACGGCGGAGAGGCCACCTAGCCCAGTGAGACACAATTCTGAAAATTCTCAAGCATCCTACACAAGACCACAAAGCCAACCGAAAAACCGATCTAGTCTCAAACGACACAGAAACGGCCTCTCCAAAACTAAAACAAGCGAACACTCTAGCAACCGACAGAGAACCGAAAACTACCCAACCCTTTGTCTGCAGCATGACATACCAACAAGGGTCGTTGGTCGATTGCCCAACTAAGACAGAAACAACACAACCACGAGTGAGCCTACAAAAGGCACAAAAAAGAGACAAAGCCCCACTAAAAAACCAATCGAAGAAAATATGGGTAGAGCAACCTACAAAGCTGATGAAAGAGGAACAAAAGACATAAGCAGCCGTATTAGGACCACAAGAATGAAACCAGAAAAACCCAAAATACACAAGCTGCCATCGCATGCAAAGAAACTCCAGGGAACCCAATGCCACATCACGCCCAATCAATAATCCAACCACCCTCTCAAAGCAGAAAAAAGCCTCATCATACACAGACCCGATAACACACCCATGACCCAACATAGCCACATCCATTGAAGGAGAGTCGATGAGGGGGAGCTCACACGAACGTGTGACTTGGCTCACTAACGAACACATGCCACCACCCACCGAACAAGAAAAAGAAATACAAGCCGCTGACAATGAAAAAGAAAAAGAAACACCTGCGGGGTCCATGCTGACAGTTCCTGGGCGGCTCAGAAAAGTCCTAATATACCTATTCAGTTATGCCTATTCCGTTATGCCTATTTCTATCAGTTTATTATTGATTCGTTATTATGCCTGTTCTGATTCTCTTCTATCCCTCCCTTTTTATCTTTATATAGCCAGTCTACCTTCAAGCCTAGGCCTAACGCTGAAATATGCGAACGTGAGAAATTGGGAACAATAGGGAAAGACGTAATTTAGGGCATAATTGATATTGAAAAAAATATGAATATAAGTTTGGGTATAAAATGTGCAAATATACAAATATGGATTTGGTGACATATATTGTGTTGTATAACATGAATATGAATTTGGGCGAACATTGGAAAATATGATTTGGCATAAATTATGTAAAATATGATTTGCACGTAAATTGGAATATATGTTAATATGAATTTGGGCACAACTTCTATTGAAATATGTGAATATGAACTAGAGACATAAATTGGAAAATATATAGATTTGGGTTTGTGCATAACACACACACACACACACACACACACACACACATATATATATATATAGGCCTTGACTTATAACTGGGGAAAAGAGCATATGGTGCATAATTAAAAGGTGAATTGAAAAGGGGCGTAAAAGTCTATAAGTTGAATAGTGAATTGGGCATATAATTAAATATGGGGAAAAAGGGTATGAACACCTATAAGGACATAGGTAAAATTGGATAATAATGAATGCCTAGGATTACAATTAGAAATTGTAATTGTACTTACGACACGAGGTTAGGTTGCATTAGTGGTGGAAGTCTGCCTGGACCCGACCGGCATATCCAGCAATCACCAGTGTTGAACCTAATGTGAGAGGTCTAAGTGCGCAAATATGAGACGTGCTCAGACACGAGGTTAAGTCCAATTTGTGGAATAAGTCTGCCCGGACCCGCCCGGCATATCCAGCATCCACAAATGACAGGTTTAATGTGGGAGGTCTAGCATATTATAACCATAAATGAAAATATGGTAATAAATCTTGAATACTTAACCTAGTTGAATCCATAGGGGATGTATGAATAAAATAAATATGGGGTTAAGTAAAATTGGTTGAACGGTGGGTGGGTTAAGTAAATCTAAGGGGTGGGTAATATTTACATATAGGCCCATAAACATAACCCGATAAGGTTATGTAATTAAGACACCTAGTGGTATACATAACCGGTAGAAATAATAAAGTTATATAATTGGAAGATACCTTGTAGGGTAAGCATAACTTGTAGAAATGATAGAATTAGATATGCATAATAATCTGCTAAGTAAACAACGATAAGTTGTCGTGACGGTGTAAATTGAATTTATGATTAAATGAGAAAAAATGAGGAAAACTTGTAAAATAAACAAGTTATATTTAATCATAAATGGTATGTGACATGTTAATTATATAGGAAACATGTGAATTGAGATATACTTAATAACATATTAAGGAGAACATGTTATTGTACTGATGTAACCGAGCAAGATTATAAAATAGATTGTGGATTACGGACCTTGGGCCACAATCTAGAGAATAACATGTTGTGGGCTTATTAATAAACTTAAATGGATTAAGTTATATGATTGAAATTAATAAGCATGAGAAACTTGGTAAATTTGAATAAGAATTCAATATGAATGGGAATAACCAAGTTAAATGGGAACCTGGTGACGTAAGGCAAGCGCGTAAAAGAATATTTAGACATAGGGTCTAACAACATATTAAAGAAAGGCGCTTGGACCAGTCTGTACGTTTGGGGGTGAATAACCCAACGGGGTAGATCATCGAGGTGTTATAAGACACGAGGGGAGCGCACATTCTTCTGATTGTTATGACGGCTCCAAAGGACTGGAAGGGGAAGCATGCGACTTCCTGAAGTACGTAAGGTGCTCCTAGTAGTCCTCTGTGCAGTGACAGATGTCTTAGGCTGTACTTGCAGAGGTTGGGTCTGCACGTAACTACTAGTTGGGTGGGCCTTGACTGTAGATGTAGCTATGCAGTTAGAATGCTGTGACGACGTGACACAAGGGTAGTTCGGCGGTTGCCTCATGAGGAGGCAAAGGGTCACGACCAACAAGGATAGTAGACCATCGGATATCCGTCATCGGCAGCCAGCTGGATGCGAAAAGACTAGAGCTAAACCCAAGATATCATTTCACCTTTCACTATCGAGGTACGGGGTTGAGGGTAGACGCCACATGGATGTTTAGATTGGTTGTTATTAGGGGCGGTCTCTTAGCTCTTGTAGTCTTTACTAGTGAGGGAGGGGCCGAGGTGGGGCCATAGCCATCCTAGAAAACAGACCCTAGGAATATCTGTATTTGGAGGCACTTAAAGGTGGCCTGTACAGGTATGGAAAAGCTCCCGGCCGAGTTTCTTGTTTAGCCCTGCCACGGAACTCGGTGCACATTAGAGGACGTGCGATTGAGGCATCGAGCTACAATTACAGTACATACGTGGGACAGTCTAGATACATGCATATCTGCTCTGGGTGTTGTATCGTAGACTAGAAGGCATTATTTCGACAAGGAATCTGACTCGATTAATGGTGGCAGTCCGTACGCTTACATAGCATAGTAATGACAGGTATATGTGGAACGTAAACATTGTTATATAGATATCCATACGTCACTCCGGCGTAAGAATAGGGACTGCGTTCATTTCGGTGGAGACCATGCGAGTGGGTTACCATGGGGTGTATCTCAATATTGAGAGATAGCTACATATATTGTATTAAGTGAATCCATGGGAAAGTAAATGGGTACGATGCGCGGATAAGTCTTGAGTTCTACTAACCCAAGTAACCTAATAATCAAGAAAATGAAATGGAACGATATTGGTAGAGATCATTCTATTTCTGATATACTAGTATCGGTGCAGTGCAGAGAAATGTATTTAAGAAGCGCTATATATCATGTTCATCTTATCTTGCTCAGTTCACTCTTGTTATTGTTAGTGTTATCTTGTTCTTCCAGTTTTATATACTTGCCATGATACTTTTATTTATTTATATTTAAAAGTAACTGGACTCGCCAGACTTAATGTCTGGCCCTTTTTGTTTCCTCTTCTCTCTCTTCTATTTCTCCTTCCCCCCAGGTTCTCAGGGTGGAAGTGCTTAGAGTTGATTTGGATTCTTTCAGCTTAGCTTGGATGTTGGATGTACCACTTTGACCTATGGTCAACTCTCTTATGGTTTCACATGGGAATATGGTTTTATGCTTTTGTACTCTGGTATTTTTGGCAAGGCAGATTATTTATGTAATTGGTTACTTCAAACTTATGATGTAAACTCAATATTTGGGACCATGATGTTTTGATTTAAGTAAAGTTTTTAATTCCGCTGCTATTTTACATGTCTGTCTTGTGATATTATGTTCTTATTTACCTATAATTCTTCGCGGAACTTAATGCATTCCCTTAGTGAGTGACATTAATGGACGTGGGGTGTCACATTTGGTATTAGAGCATATGGTTATAAGATCGAATAAAATATTTTGAAAATGGTTTTAAAAAAGGTCTCAAAAACAAAGTATTTTAAAATAAAAATGTAAAAACCCGTAACTTCCCCGTGAAGGAAAGAGCGGATACTTCGAGAACAAGCCACAACAGAACGCAGACAGAAGAACATTTCATTGTTAATTACAACAATTCCATCAGAATACAAGAATATACAGAGTATGAACGAATATTACACATTCGATAAATATCAGAGATTACAATAAATTACATAGCAGCGGAAAATAATACAAAATACAACAGAATGAGACATACGGATACAAAGCTTTCTGAATATCCTTCCAGCTGTAAACCAGGTTCCTGTGAATATAAATCTGCAAAACCAAAACTACTAGCTGCCCGTGTCGAAATAAGGGCACCCAGAGTTTAGGTTAAAAATATAAACTCCAGATCAGTCATGGGACTGGTGTGAGAACTAAAACAGTTATTAATCTTTATTTTAAAGATAGGTAAATCAAGGGACCACGCCGTATAACACGGAACGAGTTTCCTCCCAAGACTACCAACGCATAAAACAACAGCGCAATGATAAATAAAGAACAATGAAGCTATTATAAGACCCAGGTCCTATCACACAATGCAACGCAAGCCGGGGGATAGGGTTTTCCCTTATAATAGCCAAACATGCTTAGTACGTTTAAAACAAATCATTTGATACTATTATAAGTGCATAGTGTATAAAACAACTTCAAATCATAAATATCAATCATAGATGGCATGGGTACCATATATCATGTCGCCATACTAGTTCTACAATTAAAACCGAATTATCACGTATTTGGAAATTGGATTTCCATCTATGAACCGAGGCCAGGAATCGTCCTCTACCGATTCGAGACAATCTAGCCTACCATGTCTCAGGATCAGAACGCATCGACCCTTGGAGCGACAGGGTCGGTCCACCGATGTGGATTAGACGAAATCCTGAACACTGCGTCTCCCCGCCCTATGGGGCGCAAATGAGCCAACAAATGACTCTATCGGACCCGGATCGTCTGATGAAACCGAGGCGCCTCGCAATAGCAACAACCACATAAGTCAAACTCGTCAGGGCATGTAAAACCACTGACGCCACTTCTGGATAGAAAGAAACGCATGTCCTCCCGGAGGTCCTCTCCCGTTTTTGGTTCACCACCGGGGTGTGAGGCTCGTGAATCAACGTTGCACAAAGCTATGCCACACAGGCCGTGCTTTGATCATCAACCACAAGACTTTTATTTTCAACAGAAGCCTTGATCATTTTCCACTTAGGCATGCCACACAGGCAATTCACTCTATTCGTTTGATATCCATCAGTATATAACCCCTGAGCTCGTACATCTCAGAGAAGGGCGTTAAGCAAGAGAATAAATTCTCCGTCGCCAAACAGATATATATTTAATAGAAATCAATCACACAGACTAAAATCCAATGTCAGACACACAGTCCATTTACTAGTTCGTTCTGGGTCTGAACGAAACCGGAGGCACCTAGTACCCCGCATATCCATCTATCTCCAAGTACGCCTGGATGATCACCAACTGTTTCCATCTTCTTGGGTGTACAGCCCAATCAAGATCATCAGTAATTATCCAAACGACGTGAAGACCTCCGGTCTTCAACCACCGTCTTCACCTTCGACTTATCGTCGTATCAGTTATTCAGAATGGGTTAAACCCGGTCTTCCCGAATAACTCGCATATACTTTAAATAAGTGTTACACAAACACAACATTCGCCTCATTCCAATTCATCAGTCACTAACCGTAAATTAATCAAGAGAATAATCCCCTAAATATTAACCCCGAAGGCCGAAACCAACATCAGATCAATACCCAAGAAATCACTCTGCTTGGCCAACCTACAGCTAGTTTCCAAATTTCACATTCTTAGGGAAAGGTTCCCATTAATTTTATCAAAGATAAATTCTTTTAAATTTATTCTTTAATCATCCTTTGGATATCATTTCAAACTAGTCGGGATTAGCGAACCATACCGAAGTAATCATTTGTTTTAATTTCCCAACCCAACCTATTCATCCCATGAAGTAAAACTGGTTATACTTCATATCTAACACCACGGTGTCATCGGTAAATTCAATTACCATTTCACGTTTAAATCTAATTAAAGATTTAACTATCGCCTGGAGCAAAACTGGTGATACTCCATTCTCGATCTTTTCATTCTAATTAAAGATTCATCAAAACTCCACTTAGTTTTAATCTTTACCTGGGTTAAAGAATCAGTGTCCTTTAAAACACGGTTCACGATAAACTCCAAAATCACATTTCAATCAGTCCCTAACCGTAAAATAGCAAGTGAGCAATTCCCTAAGTATTAACCCCGAAGGCCGAAACCAACATCAGATCAATACCTCTGAAACCACTCAACTTAACTAATCTCCAGTTAGTTTCTGATTTTCTTAACTCCTTTAGGTCTAAGAACAGTATTATTGAAGATACCGTTCACGACAACCCAAAATCACGTTCCATTAATTATCGGGTTAAAGAACAAGTGTTATTTAAAACACTGTTCACGATAAACCCAAAAATCAATACCAATTCAATTCCAATTAAATATCATTTAATTGGTACACTCCATTAAATCTAAATAAAAAGATTTAATCTTTTTCTCAACTGGGCTTAAGAACAGTGTTAATGAAGACACCATTCACGACAAACCCAAATCACATTTGATATTGAATACAAGGCTCTGAATAGAAAATATACCGGCTTATATTCAATATCAAATTCTACGACCAACAAATATCGTATTGGAAATAACGATATATATATATATCTTTCAAATTTCCATAACAACATCTGTATAATCACGAAATCCAACATCGAAACATTCCGAAGACAATTTCGATTCAAATCCATTCCAATGCAATTATTGGAAATTCTGGTTATTTTCAAAACCATTTCGAATCCAATTTATTTATTTAAAAATAAATAGAATTATAATTCTAGTTCAAAACTAGTTCATTTCGATAAAAATCTATTTTTATCTTTTCAAATATGAAATTTTTCATCCAGATTCTTCACATATCATTTCTTTTGATTTTACACAAATTATTACTATTTTTAATAATTTTATCAAGGCCCGTACAGTCGATTTCCATCAACGGCCATCGAACTGCACTTACAACGACCTTTTCCAAATTTGATTCGGACATAATTCCAAATCCAACCGTTAGATTTCTAATTTCTAATATTCGTTAGAATGCTCTTTTCGATACGAATCCAACGGTTCCGGTTTTTGGAGAATCCGACGGTCGGATCTCCCGTAATATCCGTTCGAAATCAATGGTCGAAATTCGCGAACTACCACAGCGCGGCGCGTTCTATTCAGGCCATTATATTATATATATAATATATATAATATATACTTCGTCGATTTCCTTTTAAAATGTATTATATAAATCGTTTTAAATTCGTTTTCAAAACGATTTCAACTTCCTTTCAACTTCAAATCAAAATCGAATTTTTCCTTATAAATTCGATTTAAATTCATTTCAAATTGATTTCAATTCAAATTGATTTCTAATTCAATTTCAGTTCGTTTCCAATTCGAATTCATTTCTATTCGATTTCAATTTGAATTCATTTCTATTCAGTATCAGTTCGAATTTCAATTCTTTTCAAAATATCATATTTTGAAATCACTTTCGATATTCATTATAAAATGAATAAAATCGATATAAATATCGTTCACGTCAAAATGGCGTCAATCTAATCAATACGGCTTCATATATTTCTATTTCAAATATTCTATTTCAAATATTCTATTTCAAATATTTCTTTTTCAAACATTTCTATTTCAAAACTGGAATGAGGCCCAATCAATTACCATATAATGTTAATTATATGGATTTTCTACAACACATGTATATAACAATAACGATAAATCATCAACCATCATCCAAAGTGCGTTCTACACTGTATAAGCATCAAATATAAATATTCAACGCTTGTAACAGTCTGTCAATCAATCGATCGACATACAACTAATTATTGGGATTAGTGTATGTCATATATCACCCCAATACCCGTGTGGGGTTTTCAAACAATCAAACACAGATTTTATTTGTGCAGTTGGGAGATGTGTAAAATTTATCGTCCCAATCAATATCAGTCAAATGTGTGTATATAAACAAATCGTCTGATTTGTTTATTTTTATTTCATTTCATATACACGTTAAAAATTCTATTTTTAACTATAAAATATTTTTCCACTATAAAATATTTTATTTCAACTATATAAATATTTTATTTCATTTCACATAACATCACACAATCAACTACACATCAAAATCAAACAAGCAAGCATACAAGTCGTCCATGGTCTGTGGACGACGGGTGTCGGGTGCTACTAAACACCGTCTGCATCCTAGTATATATTTCAACTAGAAATAAATTTAAAAGTGAGAAGTTCTCACCGACTAGCTAATCCAAACGCCTCGACTCTTCATATGTGGAAAATCTCCGCCGTTTCTTCTTTCATCACTTTCGTCATCCGTATTCACTACATATATAAAAATCGAATTTTTACTTCGCTATTCAATATATAAAAAAATCTAATTTTTACTTCGCTATTCAATATATAAAAGTCGATTTTTTTACTTTGCTATTCAATATATAAAAATCGAATTTTTACTTCACTATTCAATACATAAAAATCGAATTTTTACTTCGCTATTCAATATATAAAAATCGATTTTTTACTTCGCTATTCAATATATAAAAAATCTAATTTTTACTTCGCTATTCAATATATAAAAATCGAATTTTTACTTCGCTATTCAATATATAAAAATTGAATTTTTACCTCGAAAAATCCTATCTTTTCAAATGAAAAATCTAATCTTTTTATTTGCTCTTTATATTTTTAAAACATCGCTACTTTATTTCAAGAACAATCTATATTTATATTTCTAAGGACAATGCATGTTTATATTTCTAAATCATGGTATTTTATATATATATATATATATATATATTTAAACAATGGCAATTTTAAATGTTTTATAACTATTTCTATATATTTTTATTTCTAAAAATTACATTTTAATCCATGCTAAAAAAAATGATTTATATAATTACCAACAATTACCTTTCTTCTACGTTTAACCGTCTGGAAGGAGACCAAACCCATCTTCAAAAGCTAGGGTTCACTGTCGCATCACCAGGAGGAGGCCGGGGTTCGATCGGAGGATGGCGAATTAAGGGGGGGCGGTGACGATTTGGTGGCAGGGGGGTTTGGGTTCGGGGGCGTCGCGATTCTTCGATGGAGGAGGGGGGTCAACGAGGGCTTGAAGGGGGTGTGGGCTCGGCACTGGTGGCGACTTCGATGGCGGCGCGACGAACTGGTCGAAGGGGGGTCGCGATTCTAGCTGTAGGGTTTTTTTTCTTCTCGTTGACTGATTCAAAAGGGAAGGGGGAGGAGAGAGTATAAGGGAGGGGCCTTATTATTATATAATATTTTATTATTAAATTTTCTAAGAAGCAACGTTTCATTCGACCTCTAAACGAGACCCACCGCCTGTCGTCCATAGCTAATTACCCCCATTCTGAACACAATGGGATATGTACCGTAGGCTGATTCGACTGCTTCGATCAGTTTTCATCAAAATCAACATATAACTCTATATATTGAATTTGAACGCGCATTTCAATTTACCGAGGCCACATACGAACTCAAAAATTTCTAGAAAAATATTTTCTATCTTCGTATTGACGTTATGGTCCTAACAAAACTAGTTTCGCCCAATTCTGAGACCGTTTGAAAAATGGGCATTTTCCAGTCGATTAAAATCAACTGAAACTGGTCAACCGCGTTTTACTTCGCCACGCCCACATATTGATTCGAAAAATTATGAAAATTGAAACCTAGCAATAATTTGACATCGTGGATCCAACAAAAGTGGTTTCGTCGAAATCTGAGGTCGTTTGCAAAATGGCCATTTTTAAGGGCCAGAATTCCATAGCGACTATTCTGAATTTTCAACTGGACATAACTTTTGATCCCCGCTATGAAATTTTGATTTTTCGGATTCGTTGGAAAGATATTCTCAAAAAGATTCTAATATTTTTGGTTTCACTAAAATCCGGTTTATTTTGCACCCGGTATGTTCAATTGAAATTTGAAATCGAATTATCGAACTACCACGCCATTTTCAATTCCTTTTATAATTATATATAAATATTTATATTCTAATGACGATCTATATAATATATACGTTTGAATTTCATTCAAAATAAATTTCTCGTTGATATTATTTAAAATAATTCATTTTAAATAATCAAAATTCGCTAAAATTGCCAAAATAAAAAAATTAAATTGGCTCGGATTTCCGGGTTATTACAATCTCCCCCACTTAAAACTTTTCGTCCCCGAAAAGGAACAAAGCCGAAAGTTGTTTCACAAATCAACTCACTTCCAGTGTTTTTCGCTGTGGCTTAAGTTCTTCAACTTTTCAGTTTCTAAGAACTTTTCAAAATTTTCAAAAATTTGGCTAACACCCTAAATTTTCGAAAAATTTCGCCATAACCTCCCCTGCACCGGGAGCACTGGGAAAATCCCGAAATTGCCTTACAGGCCCTCTGATCTCAAAAAGAAAAAGAAAAAGCCAAGCGGCTAGCCAATCGGCTCATAAAATCATCATTACCCAAACAAAACAGTAAATTATGGTAAACATGTACCTATTTGTCGGGCAAACAATTTTATTCTTCTGCTCTAGCCTCTTTGCTATGACCTATTCAATGTAAGTACATGTATATGCAAGCAAATGCGACAAATTTCCAATACAATTCACTTTTTGGTCAATTTGGCTAAATGGTTAAAAATTTAATTAATTCAAACAATAATCAAACAACACAACCAGCAATCAATTTGTTGATTATCATTTCAATTTCATAACTTTGATATATAGTCAAAAATCACATTTTTGATGCCAAATCACAAACAATAGGCCCTATCTAATTTTGGTTCTCACACCAGTCAATTGGAAATATATAAACATCACTCCTTAGAATCATCTCCGAGCAACTAGAGTGTGATTTTATATCTATCCAGTATATTAAAACTTCGAATACACGTGGATTGTCCAAATTCAACATATATAAATAATCAAATACGCATAATTGATTTAAATTTTCAAAACAAAAATTCGTTTTCATTTCAAATATATACTCTTCACACTCGTTTTAGGATACTACTGATCCCATCTCTAACGAGTCACTCTCATTGGATATTACTAATCCAACATCTGATGAATTCTTTCGTGCGGTTCTAATGTCTATGAGCTTTGTAAACCAAAGCTCTTATACCAAAATGTAAAAACCCGTAACTTCCCCGTGAAGGAAAGAGCGGATACTTCGAGAACAAGCCACAACAGAACGCAGACGGAAGAACATTTCATTGTTAATTACAACAATTCCATCAGAATACAAGAATATACAGAGTATGAACGAATATTACACATTCGATAAATATCAGAGATTACAATAAACTACATAGCAGCGGAAAATAATACAATATACAACTGAATGAGATATACGGATACAAAGCTTTCCGAATATCCTTCCAGCTGTAAACCAGGTTCCTGTGAATATAAATCTGCAAAACCAAAACTACTAGCTGCCCGTGTCGAAATAAGGGCACCCAGAGTTTAGGTTAAAACAATAAACTCCAGATCAGTCAAGGGACTGGTGTGAGAACCAAAACAGTTATTAATCTTTATTTTAAAGATAGGTAAATCAAGGGACCACGCCGTATAACACGGAACGGGTTTCCTCCCAAGAATACCAGTGCATAAAACAACAGCGCAATGCTAAATAAAGAACAATGAAGCTATTATAAGCCCCAGGTCCTTCCACACAATGCAACGCAAGCCGGGGGATAGGGTTTTCCCTTATAATAGCCAAACATGCTTAGTACGTTTAAAACAAATCATTTGATACTATTATAAGTGCATAGTGTATAAAACAACTTCAAATCATAAATATCAATCATAGACGGCATGGGTACCATATATCATGTCGCCATACTAGTTCTACAATTAAAACCGAATTATCACGTATTTGGAAATTGGATTTCCATCTATGAACCGAGGTCAGGGATCGTCCTCTACCGATTCGAGACAATCTAGCCTACCATGTCTCAGGATCAGAACGCATCGACCCTTGGAGCGACAGGGCCGGTCCATCGATGTGGATTAGACGAAATCCTGAACACTGCGTCGCCCCGCCCTATGGGGTGCAAATGAGCCAACAAATAACTCTATCGGACCCGGATCGTCCGATGAAACCGAGGCGCTTCGCAACAACAACAACCACATAAGTCAAACTCGTCAGGGCGTGTAAAACCACTGACGCCACTTCTAGCTGGAAAGAAACGCATGTCCTCCCTGAGGTCCTCTCCCATTTTTGGTTCACCACCAGGGTGTGAGGCTCGCGAATAAACGTTACACAAAGCTACGCCACACAGGCCGTGCTTTGATCATCAACCACAAGACTTTGCTTTTCAACAGAAGCCTTGATCATTTGCCACTTAGGCATGCCACACAGGCAATTCACTCTATGCGTTTGATATCCATCAGTATATAACCCCTGAGCTCGTACGTCTCAGAGATGGGCGTTAAGCAAGAGAATAAATTCTCCACCGCCAAACAGATATATATTTAATAGAAATCAATCACACAGACTAAAATCCAATGTCAGACACACAGTCCATTTACTAGTTCGTTCTGGGTCTGAACGAAACCGGAGGCACCTAGTACCCCGCATATCCATCGATCTCCAAGTACGTCTGGACGATCACCAACTGTTTCCATCTTCTTGGGTGTACAGCCCAATCAAGATCATCAGTAATTATCCAAACGACGTGAAGACCTCCGGTCTTCAACTACCGTCTTCATCTTCGACTTATCGTCGTATCAGTTATTCAGAATGGGATAAACCCGGTCTTCCCGAATAACTCGCGTATACTTTAAATAAGTGTTACACAAACACAACATACGCCTCATTCCAATTCATCAGTCACTAACCGTAAATTAATCAAGAGAATAATCCCCCAAATATTAACCCCGAAGGCCGAAACCAACATCAGATCAATACCCAAGAAATCACTCTGCTTGGCCAACCTACAGCTAGTTTCCAAATTTCACATTCTTAGGGAAAGGTTCCCATTAATTTTATCAAAGATAAATTCTTTTAAATTTATTCTTTAATCATCCTTTGGATATCATTTCAAACTAGTCGGGATTAGCGAACCATACCGAAGTAATCATTTGTTTTAATTTCCCAACCCAACCTATTCATCCCATGAAGTAAAACTGGTTATACTTCATATCTAACACCACGGTGTCATCGGTAAATTCAATTATCATTTCACGTTTAAATCTAATTAAAGATTTAACTATCACCTGGAGCAAAACTGGTGATACTCCATTCTCAATCTTTTCAATCTACTTAAAGATTCATCAAAACTCCACTTAGTTTTAATCTTTACCTGGGTTAAAGAATCAGTGTCCTTTAAAACACGGTTCACGATAAACCCCAAAATCACATTTCAATCAGTCCCTAACCGTAAAATAGCAAGTGAGCAATTCCCTAAGTATTAACCCCGAAGGCCAAAACCAACATCAGATCAATACCTCTGAAACCATTCAACTTAACTAATCTCCAGTTAGTTTCTGATTTTCTTAACTCCTTTAGGTCTAAGAACAGTATTATTGAAGATACCGTTCACGACAACCCAAAATCACGTTCCATTAATTATCGGGTTAAAGAACAAGTGTTATTTAAAACACTGTTCACGATAAACCCAAAAATCAATACCAATTCAATTCCAATTAAATATCATTTAATTGGTACACTCCATTAAATCTAAATAAAAAGATTTAATCTTTTTCTCAACTGGGCTTAAGAACAGTGTTAATGAAGACACCATTCACGACAAACCCAAATCACATTTGATATTCAATACAAGGCTCTGAATAGAAAATATACCGGCTTATATTCAATATCAAATTCTACGACCAACAAATATCGTATTGGAAATAATGTTATATATATATATCTTTCAAATTTCCATAACAACATCTGTATAATCACGAAATCCAACATCGAAACATTCCGAAGACAATTTCGATTCAAATCCATTCCAATGCAATTATTGGAAATTCTGATTATTTTCAAAACCATTTCGAATCCAATTTATTTATTTAAAAATAAATAGAATTATAATTCTAGTTCAAAACTAGTTCATTTCGATAAAAATCTATTTTTATCTTTTCAAATATGGAATTTTTCATCCCGATTCTTCACAAATCATTTCTTATGATTTTACACAAATTATTACTATTTTTAATAATTTTATCAAGGCCCGTACAGTCGATTTCCATCAACGACCATCGAACTGCACTTACATCGACCTTTTCCAAATTTGATTCGGACATAATTCCAAATACAACCGTTATATTTCTAATTTCTAATATTTGTTAGAAAGCTCTTTTCGATACGAACCCTACGGTTCCGGTTTTAGGAGAATCCGACGGTCGGATCTCCCGTAATATCCGTTCGAAGTCAATGGTCGAAATTCGCGAACTACCGCAGCGCGGCGCGTTCTATTCAGGCCATTATATTATATATATAATATATATAATATATACTTCGTCGATTTCCTTTTAAAATGTATTATACAAATCGTTTTAAATTCGTTTTCAAAACAATTTCAACTTCCTTTCAACTTCAAATCAAAATCGAATTTTTCCTTATAAATTCGATTTAAATTCATTTCAAATTGATTTCAATTCAAATTGATTTCTAATTCAATTTCAGTTTGTTTTCAATTCAATTCAATTTCAATTCGAATTCATTTCTATTCAGTTTCAGTTCGAATTTCAATTCTTTTCAAAATATCAGATTTTGAAATCACTTTCGATATTCATTATAAAATGAATAAAATCGATATAAATATCGTTCACATCAAAATGGCGTCAATCTAATCAATACGGCTTCATATATTTCTATTTCAAATATTCTATTTCAAATATTTCTTTTTCAAACATTTCTATTTCAAAACTGGAATGAGGCCCAATCAATTACCATATAATGTTAATTATATGGATTTTCTACAACACATGTATATAACAACAACGATAAATCATCAACCATCATCCAAAGTGCGTTCTACACTGTATAAGCATCAAATATAAATATTCAACGCTTATAACAGTTTGTCAATCAATCGATCGACATACAACTAATTATTGGGATTAGTGTATGTCATATATCACCCCAATACCCGTGTGGGGTTTTCAAACAATCTAACACAGATTTTATTTGTGCAGTTGGGGGATGTGTAAAATTTATCGTCCCGATCAATATCAGTCAAATGTGTGTATATAAACAAATCGTCCGATTTGTTTATTTTTATTTCATTTCATATACACGTTAAAAATTCTATTTTCAACTATAAAATAGTTTTCCACTATAAAATATTTTATTTCAACTATATAAATATTTTATTTCATTTCACATAACATCACACAATCAACTACACATCAAAATCAAACAAACAAGCATACAAGCCGTCCATGGTCTGTGGATGACGGGTGTCGGGTGCTACTAAACACCATCTGCATCCTAGTATATATTTCAACTAGAAATAAATTTAAAAGTGAGAAGTTCTCACCGACTAGCTAATCCAAACGCCTTGACTCTTCATATGTGGAAAATCTCCGCCATTTCTTCTTTCATCATTTTCGTCATCCGTATTCACTACATATATAAAAATCGAATTTTTACTTCGCTATTCAATATATAAAAAATCTAATTTTTACTTCGCTATTCAATATATAAAAATCGAATTTTTACTTCACTATTCAATATATAAAAATCGAATTTTTACTTCGCTATTCAATATATAAAAATCGAATTTTTACTTCGTTATTCAATATATAAAAATCGAATTTTCGCTATTCAATATATAAAAAATCTAATTTTTACTTCGCTATTCAATATATTAAAATCGAATTTTTACTTCGCTATTCAATATATAAAAATCGAATTTTTACTTCGCTATTCAATATATAAAAATCGAATTTTTACCTCGTAAAAATCCTATCTTTTCAGATGAAAAATCTAATCTTTTTATTTTCTCTTTATATTTTTAAAACATCGCTACTTTATTTCAAGAACAATCTATATTTATATTTCTAAGGACAATGCATGTTTATATTTCTAAATCATGGTATTTTTTATATATATATTTTTAAACAATGACAATTT
Organism: Allium sativum; assembly: GCA_030737875.1. Taxonomy (NCBI): domain Eukaryota; kingdom Viridiplantae; phylum Streptophyta; class Magnoliopsida; order Asparagales; family Amaryllidaceae; genus Allium; species Allium sativum. Next base: position 109,357,707 of record CM060910.1, read on the forward strand.
TAAAAGTTTTATAACTATTTCTATATATTTTTATTTCTAAAAATTACATTTTAATCCATGCTAAAAAAATGATTTATATAATTACCAACAATTACCTTTCTTCTACGTTTAACCGCCTGGAAGGAGACCAAACCCATCTTCAAAAGTTCGGGTTCACTGTCGCATCACCAGGAGGAGGCCGGGGTTCGATCGGAGGATGGCGGATTAAGGGGGGGCGGTGACGATTTGGTGGCAGGGGTGTTTGGGTTCGGGGGCTTCGCGATTCTTCGATGGAGGAGGGGGGGTCAACGAGGGCTTGAAGGGGGTGTGGGCTCGGCGCTGGCGGCGACTTCGATGGCGGCGCGGCGAACTGGTCGAAGGGGGGGTCGCGATTCTTGTTGTAGGTTTTTTTTCTCGTTGATTGATTCAAAAGGGAAGGGGGAGGAGAGAGTATAAGGGAGGGGCCTTATTATTATATAATATTTTATTATTAAATTTTCTAAGAAGCAACTTTTTCATTTGACCTCTAAACGAGACCCACCACCTGTCGTCCATAGCTAATTACCCCCATTTCGAACACAATGGGATATGTACCATAGGCTGATTCGACTGCTTCGATAAGTTTTCGTCAAAATCAACATATAACTCTATATATTGAATTTTAACGCGCATTTCAATTTACCGGGGCCACATACGAACTCGAAAATTTCTAGAAATATATTTTCTATCTTCGTATTGACGATACGGTCCTAACAAAACTAGTTTCGCCCAATTCTGAGACCATTTGAAAAATGGCCATTTTCCAGTCGATTAAAATCAACTAAAACTGGTGAACCGTGTTTTACTTCGCCATGCCCACATATTAATTCGAAAAATTATGAAAATTGAAACCTAACAATAATTTGACATCGCGGATCCAACAAAAGTGGTTTCGTCGAAATCCGAGGTCATTTGCAAAATGGCCATTTTTAAGGGCCATAATTCCATAGCGACTATTCTGAATTTTCGACTGGACATAACTTTTGATCCCCGCTATGAAATTTTGATTTTTCGGATTCGTTGGAAATATATTCTCAAAAAGATTCTAATATTTTTGGTTTCACTAAAATCTGGTTTATTTTGCACCCGGTATGTTCAATTGAAATTTGAAATCGAATTATCGAACTACCGCGCCATTTTCAATTCCTTTTATAATTATATATAAATATTTATATTCTAACGACGATCTATATAATATATACATTTGAATTCCATTCAAAATAAATTTCTCGTCGATATTATTTAAAATAATTCATTTTAAATAATCAAAATTCGCTAAAATTGCCAAAATAAAATTTGCTCGGATTTCCGGGTTATTACAAAAAAGTCTGTTTTTGAAAAGCATATTTCCCAAAGCCATAAATATCTTCTCGATTCTCCACTTGATTCCTTTTTGCTCGGGGAACTGTTTCTTCCTGGAAGGGTATCCCAATTTCGGCATGGTTCCGTAGGCATGTTAAAACTACGGTACATGTCGAAGGGAAAAGAAGTGCTCAACCTCTGTATTTAGCCGCAGTGGTTTCACCTACGACTTATTTTCTCTCAAGCCTCGCAAGGATTTCCGTGCGATGGAGGCAACTTTCAAGAGACTAGTTAGCATGTGGAAAAAAGGAGGATAAGCGAGTTGGGGCTAAGGAGCACAACCTAAAGATGAAAGAAAATGATGGATTAAGAAGGAAATATAGATGAAAGAAGAAAAGTGGAAATACCATAACTTCGGAATGGTGGGTCATCTGAAAAAGGATTGCAGAAAGAGAAAAGGCGTTTGTTACCACTTTGGTAAGGCGGGACACCTCATTAAGGAGTGCCCGGAGAGACAAAGGAAGGCCAGAAGGCAGGAACTTCTAGGGGGCAAGCTAATGTTCTCATACCTGGTGGACAGGATAGGGGTAAAAAAGTTTATGTCGAATGATTGATTTCTATTTCTGATCATCTAGTTAGGATTCTTTTTCTGGCGCTTCGCATTCTTTTATATCTGATTCTTTAGTTGAGTCTCTGCACCTAGATACTAGTATGGTTTTAGATCTCGTTGTTATCTCAAACTCTAGTAGAGGTACGGCTCATTTAGCGATGATTTGTCGGGGTTTGAGAATCTCTATGTTAGGTGTCAAGTTTGATTGCGATGCATATGTTCTTGATTTCATAAAATACGGTTTGATTCTAGGATGGATGGGTTAACCATATATGGGGCCATTCTAGATTGTGAGAGGAGGGTCGTTAGACTTCTAACGTGCCATGGAAAGACTCTTGAGATTCCTTATGACCCCAAAAGGGTCTGTCATGCTTAGTCTCCAAGAACCTCTTGATATATCTATCGATGATTTGCGATCTGCACCAATAGTTGTGAGTATCCTGATGTTTTGATGAGGTTCGGGGTTTAACCCCCAAGGCACGAGATTGGTTTCCACATACACTTGGTAGATAATGCAAAGCCAGTTGCATTGCCTGTGCGACATATGACTCCTAAAAGAAAAGAAGGAACTTTGTAAGAAAGCAGGGGAGCTACTTGGGAAGAGGTTTGATAAGTGAATTATATCGGAATGGGAAACCTATTGAAGACAGTCCTTGAGGAAGCCCGTCATTCTAAGATGACTATTCATTCAGGAGGCGATAAAATGTATAGAGTTCGAGGTAGTGAAGCCAAACTTATGAGAGGAAGTGAAAGTAGAGAAGGAAGCAACAATGGGATGAGTTCCGACTTGCATACTTGGATCGGAGGTTAAGACATTCTGCAAAGAAGTGAAGCTAGTAAGTGTGCAATGGGGAAAGGACCGCAAGAACGCTACTTGGGAGGCTTAAGACAAGATTCGCACTTCATATCCTTTCCTTTTCTAAGATATGTTCTTAACTTCCTTTCCCAAGCTATGAATTAATGCTTGTATCTATCGTTTGAATATCTCCTATCGATCGAGTCTTTACGTAGAAAACTAATGAATGTACATGTTATGTTTGATGGATGCAAATGTTTGCTAGTGGTTGCTCATGGATGCATATACACACACAATAGGCACTAGATCGGCTCAATCACTTACATATTGCATATTGATGTGTGTACATTTTAAATTTTTTTATGGATGAAAATGGGCGTATCGTTACATTGGTGTTGCATTTGGATGGATGATTATGCACACATATAGAACTTACATGTATTAGGATAATTTGTAGACATTTTGGTTACATGACACAAACATATATTGCATTAAGGAGGTCAACTGAATCAGTGGACCGCCTGATCTTCCTCATTAGTTTACGGACATATACACACACTATTGAATATGTTCATACAAGCATTAGAAATTCCTTAAGGACAATGGATGCCTATGATGGCTAGATGGATGTATGATTGTTGGATGTTAGGATATACGTCCTTCTTAACTTAGAGATTTCTGGGACAAAATCCGTTGAGTAGGGGAGAATGTAACACCCTAAAATTTTAACGATGCTAAAGATGATGAATTAAAGAATAATTAGTGTGAAATAACTGTTAACAATGGATTAAGGAAAACTTAATTAAATATTCAGAATTAAGGGAAACAGACTACTCCATTGCGTCCGTCCCGAAATTTTGGTCAAGATAGACACCTGGTTTGCATAAAATGGACTTCATATGAAGAAGTTATTAAGGTTTGAAGTTTGTATACATATAAGGAGCTTATATGTGTGTGTGTGTATATATATATATATATATATATGTTAAATAAATATATCAAGAAAATTCGAAAATCAGTTCAAAAATAAAAATTTGCAAAGCGGGTGTTTAGGCGAGAATTTTGCCCGTTGGGGGTCGACCCACAAACAAGGGGGTCGAACTGGGGGTCGACACCCCTGAAGGGGGGTCGACCCACCCGGGGATCTGGAAGCTTCTCGGATGTTGACGATTCTGATGGCTTCTGGTCCAATCTGAAGGTCTTGGTTGCTCCGCTACTCCTATATAAAGGACCCTAAACCTAGGTTTTATTCATCTAAAAATGGCGGTGACGGCGGAGCTCTGCTGCAACAAAAATTGGAGGCCCTAATCTTCACCAAGTCCAATTCAGAAAACATTATACAAATTCAACGGTTGCTACAACAACAAATTCAACGTGTTCTTCGCAGTAATTTGGATCCATTTCCTTAGATCTATTCACTGTGAGTTCAAGTTATTTTCAGATCTAAATATTTAATTAGTAACCTTAATATGTATATATAAATTGGATCTTGAATCGGTGCCTAATCAGTTCTATTATGACATAATTATCAGATATGATTTTATATGTTCAGACCGCCACCATGTTAAATCTTGTCATAATATGCCTATTCAGTTATGCCTATTTCTACTAGTTTATTATTGATTCGTTATTATGCCTGTTCTGATTCTCTTCTCTCCCTCTTTTCCCTTTTTACCTTTATATAGCCAGGCTACCTTCGAGCCTAGGCCTAATGTTGAAAAATGCAAACGTGAGAAATTGGGAATGATTGGGGAAGACATAATTTAGGGCATAATTGATATTGGAAAAATATGAATGTAAGTTTGAGCATAAAATGTGGAAATATACAAATATGGATTTGGGTACATATACCGTGTTGTATAACATGAATATGAATTTAGGCGAACATTGGAAAATGTGATTTGGCATAAATTATGTAAAATATGATTTGCGCGTAAATTGGAATATATGTTAATATGAATTTGGGCACAACTTTTATTGAAATATGTGAATATGAACTAGGGACTTAAATTGGAAAATATGTAGATTTGGGTTTGTGCATAGCATATATATATTTGTGTGTGTATGTGTGTGTGTGTATATATATATGTGTGTGTGTGTGTGTGTGTGTGTGTGTGTGTGCGCGCGCCTTGACTTATAACTGGGGAAAAAGAGCATATGGTGCATAATTAAAAGGTGAATTGAAAAGGGGCGTAAAAGTCTATAATTTGAATATTGAATTGGGCATATAATTAAATATGGGGAAAAAGGTATGAACACCTATAAGGACATAGGTAAAATTGGATAATAATGAATCCCTACAATTAGAAATTGTAATTGTACTTATGACACGAGGTTAGGTTGCATTAGTGGTGGAAGTCTGCCCGAACCCGACCGGCATATCCAGCAATCACTAGTGTTGAACCTAATGTGAGAGGTCTAAGTGCTCAAATATGAGACGTGCTCAGACACGAGGTTAAGCCCAATTTGTGGAATAAGTCTGCCCGGACCCACCCGGCATATCCAGCATCCACAAATTGCAGGTTTAATGTGGGAGGTCTAGCATACTGTAACCATAAATGAAAATATGATAATAAATCTTGAATACTTAACCTAGTTGAATCCATAGGGATTATATGAATAAAATAAAGACGGGGTTAAGTAAAATTGGTTGAAGGTGGGTGGGTTAAGTAAATCTGAGGGGGTGTGTAATATTTACATATAGGCCCATAAACTTAACCCGATAAGGTTATGTAATTAAGACACCTACTGGTATACATACCCGGTAGAAATAATAAAGTTATGTAATTGGAATACACCTTGTAGGGTAAGCATAACTTGTAGAAATGATAGAATTAGATATGCGTAAAAATTTGCTAAGTAAACAACGATAAGTTGTAGTGACGGTGTAAATTGAATTTATGATTAAATGAGAAAGAATGAGGAAAACTTGTAAAATAAACAAGTTATATTTAATCATAAATGGTAAGTGACATTTTAATTATATAGGAAACATATGAATTGAGATATACTTAATAACATATTAAGGAGAACATGATATTGTAATGATGTAACCGAGCAAGATTATAAAATAGATTGTGGATTACGGACCTTGGGCCACAATCTAGAGAATAACATGTTGTGGGCTTATTAATAAACTTAAATGGATTAAGTTATATGATTGAAATTAATAAGCATGAGAAACTTGGTAAATTGGAATAAGAATTCAATATGAATGGGAATAACCAAGTTTAATGGGAACTTGGTGACGTAAGGCAAGCGCGTAAAAGAATATTTAGACATAGGGTCTAACAACATATTAAAGAAAGGCGCTTGGACCAGTCTGTACGTTTGGGGGTGAATAACCCAACGGGGTATATCATCGAGGTGTTATAAGACGTGAGGGGAGCGCACATTCTTCTGATTGTTATGACGGCTCCAAAGGACTGGAAGGGGAAGCATGCGACTTCCTGAAGTACGTAAGGTGCTCCTAGTAGTCCTCTGTGCGGTGACAGATGTCTTAGGCTGTACTCGCAGAGGTTGGGTCTGCACGTAACTACTAGGCGGGTGGGCCTTGACTGTAGATGCAGCTATGCAGTCAGAATGCTGTGACGAGGTGACACTAGGGTAGTTCGGCGGTTGCCTCACGAGGAGGCGGAGGGTCACAACCAACAAGGATAGTAGACCGTCGGATATCCGTCATCGGCAGCCAACGGGATGTGAAAAGACTAGAGCTAAACCCAAGATTTCATTTCACCTTTCACTACCGAGGTACGGGTTTAAGGGTAGACGCCACATGAATGTTTAGATTGGTTGTTATTAGGAGCAGTCGCTTAGCTCTTGTAGTCTTTACTAGTTGAGGGAGGGGCCGAGGTGGAGCCATAGCCACCATGGAAAACAGACCCTAGGAAAATCTGTATTTGGAGGCTCTTAAAGGCGGACTATACAGGTATGGAAAAGCTCCCGACCGAGTTCCGTGTTTCTTGTTTAGCCCTGTCACGAAACTCGGTGCACATTAGAGGACATGTGATTGAGGCATCGAGCTACAATTATAGTACATACGTGGGACAGTCTAGATACATACATATCTGCTCTGGGTGGTGTATCGTAGACTAGAGGGCATTATTCCGATAAGGAATCTGATTCGATCAATTGTGGCTGTCCGTACGCTTACGTAGCATAGTAATGACAGATATATGCGGAACGTAAACATTGTTATATAAAGATCCATACGTCAATCCGGCGTAGGATGAGGGACTGCATTCATTTCGGTGGAGACCGTGCAAGTGGGTTACCATGGGGTGTATCTCAATATTGAGAGATAGCTACATATAATGTATTAGGTGAATCCATGGGATAGTAAATGGGTATGATGCGCAGATAGTCTTGAGTTCTACTAACCCAAGTAACCTAATAATCAAGAAAATGAAATGGAACAATATTGGTAGGGATCATTCTCTTCTGATATACTAGTATCGGTGCAGTGCAGAGAAATGTATTTAAGAAGTGCTATATATCCTATTCATCTTATCTTGCTCAGTGCACTCTAGTTATTGTTACTGTTATCTTGTTTTTCCAGTTTTATATACCTGCCATGATACTTTTATTTAATTATATTTAACAGTAACTGGACTCGCCAGACTTTATGTCTGACCCTTTTTGTTTCCTCTTCTCTCTCTTCCGTTTCCCTCCCCCCTAGGCTCTCAGGGTGGAAGTGTTTAGAGTTGATTTGGATTCTTTCAGCTTATCTTGGATTTTGGATGTATCACTTTGACCTCTACTCAACTCTCTTCTGGCTTCACATGGGAAATATGGTTTATGCTTTTGTACTCTGATATTTTTGGCAAGACAGATTATTTATGTAATTGATTACTTCAAACTTATGATGTAAACTCAGTATTTGGGACCATGATGTTTTGATTTAAATAAAGTTTTTAATTCCGCTGCTATTTACATGTCTGTCTTGTGATATTATGTTCTTATTCACCTATAATGCTTCACGGAACTTAATGCATTCCCTTAATGAGTGACATTAACGAACGTGGGGTGTCATAATTATGGTAATTAAGGGGTCAACAAATACAAGGCCGTGTGCAGGTGCATTTCAGTGGTGCAATGAGCATGCATGTGTACCAACAAGGAAAATAAGCCACTAATGCATCCAAGAACATTTATGTTATATATTTACAGATGGGTCGGATAAGATAAATCTTGAGATCTATAGTGACATAAGCTACCATGTAGGATAGTAGATTAGTAGCCGATCGATGGGTAGTATTAGGAATATATCCTAATCTTGTTTACAGTTTCAGTAGTTAAGAAAGTGCAAACAATCAAGACCAGTTGAACTAGATAAACGATCGAAAAATTTTATACTTGTACAACTCATTATATTTCTTTGTATATCATTCCGGTATGTTCACCTTTGTAGTTGTGCACGAGCACTTGCCTTATCTGGCACTAGAATTATTATTAAGTCTATCTTTAGTACTTAATCATGCAAGTAACTACAACATTAATTAGGCTTTACGTCTGACCCACTCCTCTTCCTTTCTCTTTCTTTTCCTCGTTAGGCTCACTGGGAAGGATTTGGTTGATAGTATCATCTTGGGAAGATTACCATTGAAGGTCGTATTTTCTTTCTTTTTGATATACTTAATGTTATGACAACTTATTTGTCATAATCTTGATTCGTACTTGAGAGCGAAAATTGTTTATATGTATACCTTGATTTGATCTAAGACTATGTGAGACAAATGTTTTGTACAAAATTTATCGTGTGTAAAGTATTTTCTTGTAAATACTAAAAATAATTGTTTCTGCTGTTTTTGTTTTATGCCTTGTGAACCTTAGTCTTTGTGATTAGTTTCTTTGTACCTACAATGCTCCACAATCCTTAATATGACCTTACTTGGTAATACTAAGGGGCATGAGGATGTTTCAAGCATTTTGTTTCTAAATTAAATTTTATAAGCATCCAAACAATTAATAAACAAAGTGAATAAAAATTTGTTTGCATTTATTATATATGATAAAAATTCGTTTGCATTTATTATATATATACATGATTTGAAAGCGTGTTTCAAGATTTTGAAAGTAACTAAAGCAAGTTTTAGAAATTCAAGAATATAAGATAATAGATGGAATTAGATAATTTTATTCTTGAATTTGTTTATATTTATAGATGTTAAAGTGCTGCAAATTTTTGTATAAGTTACGATGAAAGGAAATGGCTGCAGCTCTTTATTGAAGAGGTTTTCTATTCGTGAAAGAAGACATCTCTTCAGTGGCTGCTATAAGAAATTTAGTCGACTGAAATGAAGACGTTAGTCAACTGAACTAAAATAGAAAAAAAACAGTACACAAAAAACCATACTCAGTCGACATAATCAATAAGTCATTCGGCTGACCCGTAGTTGAAAACTTTTGTACATGCACAGGTTCAGTCGACTGAACTGATTGTATATATATATATACACACTTCAGGTCTTAATTTCAAATTTTGATTTGAAAACTTTTATCATGAGTGGGCATGTATATTAATTACTTGAGGATAGACTTTAACAATACTAATAACCTGACGCTGACTCTAATTCATAAATGAATTCATACTTGATTTTTGAGTCTTGTCTTCATCTTCATAGTTTATTGTTGTAGATTCATGAATGTGTATTATTGCTTCATCATCTTTGTCCTGGAGTAATTTCTTTGTCGATCATCAAAATCTAGGATCTTATAATCTCCCCATTTTGATGGTAACTTTATAATGGATATGAATGAATCTTTGATGATATTTTGAGAGGTCTCTCCATAAATTTGATATAATTGAATAGAGCTTCTCGAATCTCCCCCTGAATTCTTGCTTGTACTATTTTCCTTGAAAAATTTGTTAGCTATTGTAACAACCCGGAATATTGGCATTATAAATTAATTATTAGAATTTCAAAAATAGAAATTTCTGCAAATAATAGAATTCGACACGAAAATTTAACCGAAGCGTTCATCTCAGAATTCTGGTCAATTTTCAATCTTAGAGTTTCGCAAACGGAGTCCGTACGAAAAAGTTATGGACGAAATACGAAAATGGACGGAAAATATATAAAATAGAATAATATATATATAGAGAGAGAAATAAATCTTCCCCCAGCCACCTCACTGCTAGGTTGACCAAGCGGTCGACCGGAGCTGTCGATCGGCGGTCGACCGCTGGCTGCGACCGCTAGATCGAGCCAGGCAGTGGCGGCTAGGGTTAAGGGGGTTGGTTTATAAAATATTAATAAATTGGATGGACAAATATAATTTAAAACTAATCTGATGGTCCTAGGCCATTTCCACCCCTATAAATAAAGGGGTAAGGCCTCATTCTTTAGCACATAAATCTGCAGTGGCAGCAGAGCTCTGCCATTTTCCTCCTTCTCTAAACCTAATTTCTAAAATAAAAATATATTCATACAAACAAATCAAATCCAATTCATATGAAATTGAGAGGATTAGCGGATCTAATAGAAAAGAATGCAAATTGGCGCTCCAAATCAGATTTTTCTCTCTCCCCCTATTTTCTTACATCTCTACAGATCTGGAATTTCCCCCTTTCAAGATAAATTGTAGATTTATAAGAATTTGGGGATTGTAGGCCTAAAGGGTTCAAACTTTGGATTTGGAAGCTATAAGGTGAGTGGGAAATTTATGAATACAGTTATAATAACTTATCTATTTCATTTGAATTAGATCTATGCTTTTATGCCTATTCCCTATCAGATCTATTCATTTAAGTATTGTGAATTTGTTGACAACCCTCAGATCTGATTATGAACATTGTTAAAATTGCGAATTGTAAATTATGGTTATGCTTAATACCAATTGTAGGATTCTTAAACTTGTTTACACATATTCCTACATTTATGTTATAAAATATATTGCACTTATATTGTAAAATGTATTGTGACATTGCTTAGCATTGTAGATCTAGAAATCAGTCCCATTAAACACGATTCAGATGTAGTTACATTCCAGATCTTTCGTTCAATGTTGAAGATTGAAATTTTGGTAAAAATGTGAAATTGGTAAATTGTGTGATTGTAATATTTAAAAGAAATATACCTGTTTTTATTCAATATCGTTGGGTTTTTACTTAATTGTTATAAATATGCCATTTTCCTCCTTTTGCATAAAAGGCATTGTTTTGAAACCACAGGAGGTGTGATAAAAAGATCAAAAAGGGAAAAGTGGTGCAAATGTACGTATAAATATAAATATAAAAATGTGCGTCATTTTCATCAACTATTCCAAATTATATATTTACATATATTTCTTGTGATTTTGAAATATGCCAATTCCATTAATTAGGCACAATTTACAATGATTATGGTTAAAAGTCTTTTTGTAAGATTTGAACCTTTTGGCAAGATTGAATGCAAAAAGGAATGTTCGGTTATTGGTTAAACCAAATCAGTTAAATTATAATAATAAAAATAAAAGTAATAACTAATTGACCGCGCGAAAACATTAATATAAAAATATACATATTGTAAGGACCCAAAACTACCCCGTGAAGGAAAGCCCGGATTGCTTTGAGAACACGACAAATCAGAACACAAATAGAAGAACATTTCATTGTTATTACAACAATTTACATCAGAATACAAGAATATACAGAGTACGAATAAATATTTACTAAATATCAGAGATTTACAAGTTACAATGTAGCGGAAAAATAATACAAAACACAACTGAAAAGAATATACAAATACAGAGCTTTCCGAATATCATTCCAGTTGTAAACCAGGATCCTGTGAATATAAATCTGCAAAACCAAAACTACTAGCTATCCATGTGGAAAATAGGGGAACTCAGAGTTTAAGTTAAAAATATAAACTCCAGGTCAGTCATGTGATTGGTGTGAGAACAAAAATAGTTATTTAAAACTTTACTTTAAATCAGATATATCAAGGGACCACGCCGTATAACAGGAATGGGTTTCCTCCCAAGAATACAAGTGCATAAAACAAAACAGCGCAATGCTTTTTTGGAAAAAAATTAAGCTATCATAAGACCCAGGTCCCATCACACAACGCAACGCAAGCCAGAGGATAGGGTTTTCCCTTATAATAGCCAAACATGCTTGGTACATTTAAAACAAATCATTTGATACTATTATAAGTGCATAGTGTATAAAACAACTTCAAATATAAATGTATCAATCCTAGACGGCATGGATACCATATATCATGTCGCCAATACTAGGCTCTACAATCAAAACCACAAATGTCACATATTCAAAGTTGGATTTCCGTCTGTGAACCAAGGCAAGGGATCATCCTTACCGCTTCGAGACAATCAAGCCCATGTCTCAGGAATAGCAGCAACTGCACCTTGGATCGTCAGGGTCGGTCCACATGGAGTGGATTAAAATGCCTGAACAAAGCGTTTCCCCGCCCTATGGGGCGTAAACTGGTCATATCCCGACCAAACTATCGGCCCCAGAATGACCGATATAACCGAGGCGCCTCGCAATCCAACATCCACATAAGTAAAATGTCAGGGCTAGTAAAACACTGACACCACTCCTAGCTAGAAGGAAACGCATGCCCTCCCTGAGGTCCTCTCCCGTTTCCGGTTCACACCGGTGTGTGAGGCTCGTGAATTAACGCTACACAAAGCTATGATATATTAAAGCCGTTCTTCGATCATCAACCACAAGACTCTGCTTTTCAATAGAAGCCTTGATCATTTGCATCTAAGCATGCCACGCAGGCAGTTCACGCTATGCAACCAATGTCTATCAATCACACAGAATGAAATCCGATGTCAGACACACATCCATTTACAAGTTCATTCTGGGTCTGAACGAAACCGGAGGCACCTTATTCCTTATCCCATATGTCCAATACAAGAGAGAGGCCCTCGCATATCCGTCGATCTCCAAGTACGTCTGGACAATCACCACTTATTACCTCGTCTTGGGTGTACAGGCCAATCAAGACATCAGTAATCATCCAACCGATGTGAAGACCTCTGGTCTTCAACCACCATCTTCATCCTCGACACATCGTCAAATCAGTTATTCAGAATGGGATCAACCCGGTCTTTCTGAATAACTCGCGTATATAATAAACAAGTGCTATAAAAACACAACTTACGCCTCATTCCAATCCAGAATATTCCTTTATTCAAATATTCTTATACTTTGGGAAAGGTTCCCATTAATTTTATCAAAGATAAATTCTTTAAAGTTATTCTTTAATCTTCCTTTGGATATCAATCCAAATCATATTAAGGTTTATCCAAACTAGTCGGGATTAGCGAACCTTACCGAATTAATCATTTGTTTAATTTCCCAATCCCAACCCATTCATCCCATGAAACAAAACTGGTAATACTTCATATTTAACACCACGGTGTTATCGGTAAATTCAATTACCATTTCACGTTCAAATCTAATTAAAGATTTAACTATCGCCTGGAGAAAAACTGGTGATACTCCATTCTCAATCATTTCAATCTAATTAAAGATTCATTAAAACTCCATTTGGTTTTAATCTTCCCAAAAATCAATATTAAAGATTGTTTAACTTGGGAAATCATATCCTGTCTTTAACTGGGTTAAAGAACCAATGTCCATTAAAACACGGTTCACGATAAACCCAAAATCACATTCCATTCCATCAACCTTTAACTGTAAATTAGCAAGTGAACAATTACCTAAGCATTAACCCCGAAGGCCGAAACCAACATCAGATCAATACCCGGGAAACCATTCAACTTAACTAATCTCCAGTTAGTTTCTGATTTTCTTAACTCCATTGGGTCTAAGAACAGTATTATTAAAGATACCATTCACGACAACCCAAAATTGCATTCCATTGTTAATTGGATTAAAGAACAAGTGTTATTTAAAACACCGTTCACAATAAACCCAAAATCACATTCCATTAACAATGGAATCTTCACGGAAAACAGATAAATATATATAATCGATATGAACTTCCATATCCAACCGATACTATAAATGGAATAACGGTAAAGCCTCTTAAATTCCATATATAGTAACAATCTTCCTCCACGGAAGTCCACTTCTATTATCACCAAATCGAATTCCATTCCAAATTATTTTATTAAATTGGGAAAACTTCACTTTGGAAAATTTCCTTTAAATCTCAACAAAAGATTTATAAATTCCAAATCACATTTCACTGTAAATCGGGTTAAAGAACGAATATCATTAAAACACAGTTCACGATAAACCCAATTCACATTCCATCAGTCTCTAACCGTTAATTAGTGGGAGAACAATTCCCCAAGTATTAATCCCGAAGGCCGAAACCAACATCAGATCAATGCCCAGGAAACCATTCAACTTAACTAATCTCTAGTTAGTTTCTAATTTTCTTAACTCAACTGGGTTTAAGAACAGTGTTAGTGAAGACACCGTTCACGAAAAACCCAAAATCCCATTTGATATTAAATACAAGGCTCAGAAAAGAAAATATATTGGCTTATATTCAATATCAAATTCTGAAATCAACAAATATCGTATTGGAATAACGATATATATATCTTCCAAATTCCTCCACAATGTCCGTATAATCACGGAATCCAATATCGAAATATTCCCAAGATAATTTCGATTCAAATCCGTTCCAATTCATACATTGGAAATTTCGGTTACTTTTCAAACCATTTCAAATCCAATTTAATTATTTAAAAACATTGGATTTATTATTCTAGTTCATAACTAGTTCATTTCGATAAAAATAACTTTTTATCTTTTCAAATATGGAATTTTTCATCCCAATTCTTTCCAAACCATTTCTTATGATTTTACACAAATTTTCCATATTTTTAATAATTTTATCAAGGCCCGTACAATCGATTTCCATAAACGGCCATCAAACTGCACTTACAGCGACCTTTTCCAAATTTGATTTGGACATAACTCAAAATCCAACCATTAGATTTTAAATCCCTAATATTCGTTAGAAAGCTCTTTTCGATATGAACCCAATGGTTCCGGTTTTAGAAGAATACGACGGTCGGATCTCCCGTAATGTCCGTTCGAAGTCAATGGTCGAAATTCGCGAACTACCGTGGCACGGCGCGTTCTATTCAGGCCATTATATATATAATATATATATTATATATATTTCGCCGATTTCCATTTCAAACGTATTTTATAAATGGTTTAAATTTGTTTTCAAAACGATTTCAATGTCATATTCAATTTCAAATCAAAATTGAATATTCCATATCATCGATATATAAATGATAGTATTTTCAAAACATTATATTTAGAAATCAATTCCTTTTCGATATTCATTATAGAAATGAATAAAATCGATATAAATATCGTTCACGTCAAAATGACGTTAATCTAATCAAAACGGCCTTATATATTTAAATATTTTCGTGTCCATCCCAAATCGGACATCAAAATCACATTTTGATCCATTACTGAATATTATTTTAAAATATTCATTATTTTAAAATATTCATTATTTTAAAATATTCATTATTTATGAACTGGAATTAAACACAGTCAATTACCATATAATTTGATTTATATGGATTTCATACACACATGTACACAACAACAATTAAACACAGTTAACCATCATCTAAAGTGCATTCTACACTGCATAAGCATTAAATATGAATATTTAACGCTTACAACAGCCTGTTAACCAATCGATTGACATACCACTAAACAGTTGGGATTAGTGTACGTCAAATATCATCCCAACACCCGTGTGGGGTTTCAATCCACAAACACTAAATATTATTTGTGCAGTTGGGCGATGTGTAAAATATATCGTCCCAATCAATATCAATCAAATGTGTGTACATAAACAAATCGTCCGATTTGTTTATGAATATTTATTGTATTCATATACACGTTAAAAATTATATTTTTAACTATAAAATATTTTACTCCATTCCACATCACACAATCAAATTTCCCCACACAATCAATCAAACAAACAAGCCGTCCATGGTCTGTGGACGACGGCTGTCGGGTGCTGCTAAGCACCGTCTGCATCCTAGTATATATTTTAACTAGAAAATAAAATAAAAGCGAGGAGTTTTCATCTTTGGTTTCCACTCCGCTAGTTTTATTTCTGAATTTCTGAACAGTTTGGATTTGCCTGAAGTTCAGCACAATCCTTTCACGTTGTTCATATTAAAAATCACAATTTTATCTCTTCATTCAAATAAAAATCACATTTTTATTTCTCTACTCATGCAAAGATCATATTTTTAATTTGCTACTCATATAAAAATTATATTTTCACCGTGTTAATATATATATATATATAAAAAGATGTCACTTTGATCATATCACTATTTATATAAAAATCTAGTTTTTATACTATATAAAAATTTAAAAGCTCACCTTCATATACGGAGTAGGCTCGCTGCGTTCGAGGGAGGTGTTAGAGGGCGTCGGAGTGGAGGATTTCGCGGCAGCTCGGACAGGGGGTGGCGGATCCGAGGTGGTCTACAGGGGGGTCATGACGGTGGGTGCTGGATTAGGGCTGCCGAGATTTGGGGGGGTTGCTTCGCTTGAAATCAGAAGAGAAGAGGAAGGAGAGGGGCGGTGGAGAAGAAGGAGGAGGGGGCGACGAAGCGGCGGTGGCAATGGCCACCTGCGATGGTGGCGGCTGGCTCAAGGCCGCCCTTTTTTTTCAAATCAATTTCCAGAAGGGGAGGGCTCGTGGGTTAAGAGAGAAAAGAAAAAGGGGGCTATATGTAATTTTATATTATTTTATTTTATTTGTTTATTTCAAAAATGTTGACTTTTCATTCGACCATCAAACGAGACCCAACGACTGTCACCCATATCGTAATACCCCCATTCCGATCACAATGGGATGTGTTTCATAACCCAATTCGGCTATTACGACCAGTTTTCCTTTAAATTAAAACATAAATCAATTTATATTTAATTTAAACGTACATTTTAAATTACCGGGGCCACCTACTAACTCTGAAAATTCCAGAAAAATCATTTCTAGCTTCGTATTGATGATACGGTCCTAACAAAATAGATTTCGTTAAATTTGAAGGCCATTTGAAAAATGACCATTTTTTGGTCGATCCAATTCAACTGAAATTGGTCAAACGCGTTTAAATTCGCCACGCTCACATATTGATCCCAAAAATTATGAAAATTGGAATTTAGCAATAATTCGACATCCCGGATCCAACAAAAGTGGTTTCGTCGAAAACGGAGGTTGTTTGCAAAATGATTTTTTTTACGGGCTATATTTCCATAGCGATTATTCTGAATTTTCGACTGGGCGTAACTTTTTATTTCCGCTATGAAATTTCAATTTTTCAGATTTGTTGGAAAGATATTTTCGAACAGATTCAAATATTTCTTGTTTCACTAAAATCCGGTTTATTTTGAATCCTGTACATTCATTTGAAGTTTGAAATCGAATTTTCAAACTACCGCGCCATTTCCAATTCCTTTTACAATTAAAATATATATTTATATTCTAACGTCGATTCAAATAAATATTTTTGTTCTAATTCTATTCAAAATAAACTTCTCGTCGTTATTATTTAAAAATAAATCATTTTAAATATTCAAAATTCATTAAAATTGCAAAAGTAAAAAATTTAAATTGGTTCTGATTTTCCGGGTTGTTACAATCTCCCCCACTTAAAATCTTTTCGTTCTCGAAAAGGAACGGAGCTAAAAGTTGTTCAACTAATCAACTCAACTTTCAATTTGGCTTTCATTCTTCAACTTTTCAGTTTCTAAGAATTTACAAATTCTTCAAAAATTTGACTAACACCATAAATTTTCGAAAAATTTCGCCATAACCTCCTTTGTACGGGAGCACCGGGAAAATCCCCAAACCGCCACACAGGCCTCTCCAATCAAAAAGAAAAAAAATAGCCAAGCGGCCAGCCAATCAGCTCATAAAATCATCCAAAACCCAAGAAATTTATAAACATGTACCTATTTGTCAGGCATACAATTTTATTCCTCTGCTCTAGCCTCCTTGCTGTGACCTATTCAATATATGTGCATGCACGTGTATGCAATTTCAAACAATTTTCAATACAGTTCAATATTTGGTTCAATTTGGCCCAAATTTACTTTTCTTACATATGTTGGTTTAAATGAATAATCACATAACCCAATCACAAATCAGCAATCAATTAGTTGATTAACGTTTCAAATTCATAATTTTGATACATAGTCCAAAAATTAGATTTTTGATGCCAAATCACAACAATAACCCCTATCTAGTTTTGGTTCTCACACCAGTCAATTGGAAATATATAGATATCTCACTTTCGAAACACGAACATAAATTCTGATGATGGAGCTCCATCATCAAAATCATCTCCGGGCGATTAGAGTGTGATTCTATATCCATCCGGTATATTTGAGGCTTCAATACACGTGGATCAGACGTATATTCAAATCTCTATATACCTGATTGTCCAAATCAATTTGAAATAAATATTCAAATACGAATATTAAAGTTTAAATTTTCAAAAAAAAAAATTGTATTCATTTTTATTTTAAAAATATCACTCTTCACACTCGTTCTAGGATACTACTGATCCTATCTCTAACGAGTCATTCACATTGAATATTACTAATCCAATCTCTGATGAATTCGTTCGTTTGGTTCTACGGTGTCTTGTTCTCTGAGCTCTGTAAACCAAAGCTCCGATACCACTGTAAGGACCCAAAACTTCCCCGTGAAGGAAAGCCCGGATTGCTTTGAGAACACGACAAATCAGAACACAAACAGAAGAACATTTCATTGTTATTACAACAATTTACATCAGAATACAAGAATATACAGAGTATGAATAAATATTTACTCAATATCATAGATTTACAAGTTACAATGCAGCGGAAAAATAAAACAAAACACAACTGAAAAGAATATACGGATACAAAGCTTTCCGAATATCATTCAGTAGTAAACCAGGATCCTATGAATATAAATCTGCAAAACCAAAACTACTAGCTACCTAGGTGCACCCAGAGTTTAGGTTAAAACAATAAACTCCAGGATGGACGACTTGTTTGTTTGATTGATTATGTTGTGAAAATTGATTGTGTGATGTGGAATGGAACAAGATATTTTATAGTTAAAAATAAATTTTTAACGTGTATATAAAATGAAATAAATATTTATAAACAAATCGGATGATTTTTTTGTGTACACACATTTGACCGATATTGATTGGGACGATAAATTTTACACATCGCCTAACTGCACAAATAAAACCTGTGTTTGATTGTTTGAAACCCCACACAGGTATTGGGATGATATATGACATACACTAATCCCAATAATTAGCTGTATGTCGATCGATTGATTGATAAGCTGTTATAAGCGTTAGATATTTATATTTGATGCTTATGCAGTGTAGAACGCACTTTAGATGATGGTTGACTGTGTTTGATTGTTGTTGTATGCATGTGTGTATGAAATCCATATAAATCAATTATATGGTAATTGACTGTGTCTGATTCCAGTTCAGAAAGAATAAATATTTTTTAAAATAATGAATATTTTAAAATAACGAATATTTTCAAATAATATTCAGAAAAGAGTCAAAATATGATTTTGGTGTCCGATTTGGGATGGACACGAATATATTTAAATATATAAAGCCGTGTTGATTAGATTAACGTCATTTTTACGTGAACGATATTTATATCGATTTCATTCATTTTTATAACGAATATCGAAAAGGAATTGATTTCAAAATATAATGTTTTGAAAATATTATCATTTATATATCGATGATATGGAATATTTGATTTTGATTTGAAATTGAATATGAAGTTGAAATCGTTTTGAAAATGAATATAAAACGATTTATAAAATACGATTTAAAAGGAAATCAACGAAATTAATATAATATATATATATTATATATATAATGGCCTGAATAGAACGCGCCGTGCCGCGGCAGTTCGTGAATTTCGGCCATTGACTTCGAACAGACATTACGGGAGATCCGACCGTCGGATTCTCCTAAAACCTGAACCGTTGGGTTCGTATCGAAAAGAGCTTTCTAAAGAATATTAGAAATTAGAAATCTAATGGTTGGATTTGGAATTATGTCCAAATCAAATTTGGAAAAGGTCGCTGTAAGTGCAGTTCGATGGTCGTTGATAGAAATCGACTGTACGGGCCTCGATAAAATTATTAAAAATATCAACAATTAGTGTAAAATCATAATAAATGATTTGGGAAGAACTGGAATGAAAAATCCCATATTTGAAAAGATAAAAATGTTTTTTTATCTAAATGAACTAGTTTTGAACTAGAATTATAAATTCAATATTTTTAAAATAAATAAATTGGATTTGAAATGGTTTTAAAAATAACCAGAATTTCCAATATATGAATTAGAATGGATTTGAACCGAAATTATCTTCGGAATATTTCGATATTGGATTCCGTGACTATACGGATATTGTGGAGGAATTTGGAAGATATATATATATCATTATTCCAATACAATATTTGTTGATTTCAGAATTTGATATTGAATATAAGCCGGTATATTTTCTATTCAGAGCCTTGTATTTAATATTAAATGGGATTTGGGTTTATCGTGAATGGTCTTCATTAACACTGTTCTTAAACCCAGTGGAGAAAAGATTAAATCTTTTTATTTAGATTCAATGAAATATACCAATTAATTAATATTTAATTGGAATAAATGGTGGAATTGATTATTGGGTTTATCATGAAAGGTGTTTTAAATGACATTTGTTCTTTAACCCGATAATAAATGGAATGTGAATTGGGTTTATTGTGAACTGTTTTTTTAATGACATTCGTTCTTTAGCCCAATTTACAATGAAATATGATTTGGAATTTATAAATATTTTTATAAAGATTTAATGGGATTTTCCAAAGTAACGTTTTCCAGTTTAATATATTGAATTGGAATTGAATGGAATTCGATTTGATAATTATCCAAATGAAATTCTGTGGAGGGAGACTGTTAATACATATGGAATTTAAAAAGGCTTTGCCGTTATTCCATTTATATTATTGGATGGATACGGAAATTGATATCGATTATACATTGATTTGTTTTTCCGTGAATATTCCATAATTAATATCGGTGGTGGAAGACCGGAGGTCTTCACATCGTCTGGATAATTACTGATGATCTTGATTGGGTTGTACACCCAAGAGGAGGGAATCAATTGGTGATCGTCTAGACGTATTTGGAGATCGATGGATATGCGAGGTATAAAGTGCCTCCGGTTTCGTTCAGATCCAGAACGGACTTGTAAATGGATTGTGTGTCTGACATTGGATTTTATTCTGTGTTGATTGATTTCTATTAAATATATATCTGTTTGGCGGCGGATAATTTATTATCTTGCTTAACGCCCTTCTATGAGGCGTACGAGCTCAGAGGTTATATATCGATAGATATCAGTCGCATGACATGAATTGCCTGTGTGGCATGCTGAGATGCAAATGAACAAGGATTTTGTTGAAAAGCAGAGTCTTGTGGTTGATGATCAAAGCACGGCTTTAATACAACGTAGCTTTGTGTATAGCGTTAATTCACGAGCCTCACACCTCGGTATGAGTTAAAAACGGGATAAGGACTGCAGGAAGTGCACGACGTTTCTTTCTAGCTATGTGGTGTCAGTGTTTTACTAGCTCTGACATTGTTGATTATTATACCCTTGTGGATGTTGGAATGCGAGGCGCCTCGATTATATCGGTCTCTTAGGAGCCTATAGATAGGTCCGACAGGACCGAGAAACGTGTGTTCAGGAATAACTAATCCTCAAACGTAAGAGAGGACCGACCCTGAAGATCCAAGGGCTACCCAGAGTGTGTAGTCCTGGGGCATTTGCTAGAGTCTCCCGAAGCGGTGAGGAGCTTGCCCCTTGCCTCGACTCATGACGGAAATCCAATTTCCAATACGTGACATTTCGGTTTTGATTGTAGGGCCTAGTATTGGCGACATGATAGATGGTACCCATGCCGCCTTTGATTGATACATTTATATTTGAAGTTGTTTTGACACTATACACTTATAATAGTATCAAATGATTTGTTTTAAATGTATCAAGCATTATTTGGCTATTATAAGGGAAAACCCTATCCTCCGGCTTGCGTTGCATTGTGTGATGGGACCTGGGTCTTATAATAGCTTCATTATTCTTTATTTAGCATTGCGCTGTTTGTTTTATGCACTGGTATTCTTGGGAGGAAACCTGTTCCATGTTATACAGCGTGGTCCCTTGATTTACCGAACTTTAAAATAAAAATTAATAACTGTTTTAGTTCTCACACCAGTCACATGATTGACTTGGAGTTTATTGTGTTAACCTAAACTCTGGGTGCCCCTATTTCCACACGGGCAGCTAGTAGTTTTGGTTTTGCAGATTTATATTCACAAGATCTTGGTTTACAGCTGGAATGATATCCGAAAAGCTCTGTATTCGTATATCTCCTTCAGTTGTGTTTTGTATTGTTTTTCCGCTGCTATGTAATGTAATTTGAATCTCTGATATTTTTCTGATGTATAACATTCATTCATACTCTGTATATTCTTGTATTCTGATGGAATTATTGTAATTAACAATGAAATGTTCTTCTGTTTGTGTTCTGATTTGTCATGTTCTCAACTCAATCCATGCTTTCCTTCATGGGGAAGTTCGGGTCGTGTCATATGGATAAGAAGAAAAGGGATTTATGGGTGTTAAATTGTCGATTAAATACTAAGTCCAATTAGGGAAGCACTTAAATAAATATCCTCGGATAAAGAGGATATAACCTTCCTTATTTACAATTAGTTAGTATAAATTTCATAATTAAAAAGTTATAATTTGACTTGGTAGGTTAGTAATGTGAAGCATTATTAACCATAGAAACCCATGACGATGATGAATCATATACGTATAGTATTTCCGTGTAGGGGGACTAAACAGGAATAGCTTAATAATGTAGCCTACTTTATCCCAATAGGGTAAGGTGCTAAAGGAAAATGGGGGCATGAATCTAATAACCTTCGCATATAGTCCGCTTCCTGGGTCTTAAGTGGCTAGGGTCGAAGAGTCCACTTGGGGATATGTCCTTCAGTATAGGGGTCTTAAACGACATGTGTAAGTATTGCCTGCCCAAACCTGGAAACTAAAAACATCACATATGGATACCTACCCTATGGGAAGTAGTAATCGGCTAAGGGGGTTATCCAATAAGGTCAGCTAGAGGTATAGCGAGCGATAAAATACCATCTTTCACTCTATACGGGGTAAGGGTATGTGCGTGAATAATGGAAGCCTAAACTAGAAGGGCCCGTAGCTAGTACTCTCTAGTATATAAAAATATGGAAGGAGTTATAGAGAGGTGTTAGGTTACCAATAAGTCCACCAACCAATGAGTCCGCCTAGTGTCTTAAGTGATCGGGAGAATCCACCCCATCTATCATTGATAGTGAGGTGGAAAATTTTAAAGAGAAAGTGGATGAAAGGTATATATGTATGTGAAGACTCCACAGTTAGGAGTTTACTTCTTGGTCTAATAATCAATTAAATTATAATATAAAAAGGGGACTTCCTAAATATATGCGTAAACGTTCTATCTCGGTATTATATCCTGGACTATTACTTGGAAAGAGTAGTAGGGTCGTGCATAAACATTTACAAGGTTAGGCTAGAATCACTAACCTTGTTAGGCACGCATTTTGGGTTGAACAAACGGGATACATCTGTGTATTATAATATATGTTGTACATTTCTTATTCAACCGAACTTGTTGTTCTGATCCCTCTCCTCATTACAGCCTCCCAGGTTTCCTAGAGAAGGTCGGGTTCTCACAGATGTTTAATTTTGGCTTTCGGTTCTCATTCTCTCTTATGCTCGGTATTGACAAAGTGATTTACTTCAAAAAAGGTTGTTACTTAAATTAATACTAGCTACCCTATTTTGTTTCCACTTAGAGTTTTCTTTTATCTTACTCTGATTATGCTCATGCTCATTTATTGCAGGTACCAGATATACACGCCCCATGCTTGGATGTGTTCAAGTTTTGATTTTATTATCGAAATTTGGGTGCAGAAAAGTGTGGGGTGTTACATTTGGTATCAGAGCTTAGGTTAAACGATCAGAGGAATTAGTTAGATTAGGATTCGCAAGAGAACGTAATTCGATTTTCTTTTCTGTTTTTCTTTGTATTTCTTACTCAGCTTTAAATTTATTTCGACGATGAATTGGTCGTGGGCCTAATTATATAAAATGGGCTTTAAACAACTAAGAGTTGAAATATGCTGGGTTCTGGTTTCTAGCTAATTCTGTCTTACCCCATTGTACGTTGGCAATCTCATCGTGAAGAGCATGAGGACGACATAGGGTGGACTCCGTTGATTCAAGTTTGGAAACTGGAAGAATACATATTAATATATAAAAATCTAGTTACGACCGATATAGTCACGATTTCTGGTTTTTGGTTTTGTTGGTAGTTCCGATTTAGACCATTTCTCGATCCAAAACGAGTAAAGTTCACATTAGTATGTCGTATCCATTTCGGAAATATAATATCGAGGTATATCCATTTGTTACTTCATTGAATTTCTGAATCTACCTTTGTTGAAATGTTCAATTGAGTTCTCCACCTTGTATTTGAGTAAATTTCATTTTTAAAACTATATTGGAAAGTATAAAAATGATTTTTGAAATACGGTTTCGGAAATGATTTTATAAAGGCCTAGTTTTATAAAGATATGGTTTTTAAAATTTTAATCTATTCCTGTTTCAAAATTTTAGGGCCATTGTGTAATTTTAATAAATATAATCTGATTGTAGGAAAGATGGAGTTAGAAATGACAAGGAATATGCCACAATATCTATTCCTTTTGATTTTAAGTGTCCCTCTTCCTATATAAATTGGATAATTTATAGAAATTATCACAATTAATTTTAATTATTTTTAAGCTCCAATATTTTGAACGTGAAAAGGTTTTCCAGTTTGAATATAAAGCTGGAATATAAATAATAATAATAATAACGATAGTATGGATTTATAAATATGAAACCGTTAGTTTATAATAAAAATTCCATTTTAGGAAAAGTTTTAAAAAAAATCTTCGAAAAGGCTAAGGAAAATCCTTCATCTTGATTTTTAGGGTATTTGGTTTCGTGAATCGTCTGTTTGTTGTCAGCTAGGTAAGGGGAAAATCTGCTTTACTTTATATTACGGATTTCTAGCTGAATTATTTTTTGAATTTGTTCGTTTGTCATGTAGTCACAACTTCATTGTTGAGACTATAAGTCCTTGGAGTTGGTTTGGAGTTTAATTACGGTCTTTAAATACCGCGGTGATGAGGACAGTTATTTTTTGGATTGTGTCAAATTTTAAAAGATGACGTCGAATGATTAATATTTTAATCCAACCTAATCAGGCCAAGGTTCAACCTTTGTCCAAATACCATTTTGTAGTTGACCGTTTAGTGATACGCTAGGATGGTCAATTAATTGATGAGTTTTGGTACAATTTGGACCTAGAACTCAACCATAAAGTTGTGTCCAAATTACCCCTTAACTTCCTTCTTTCATCCTTTTTTCCTCATCTAACCGAACCATATCTCTATCCTTCTTCTCTTTCTTTGTCGCCACCTCGCCTCCTCCTTTTCGCGCTTGTTTGCGCACTAGATCTTGCCTCATTAATACTCCATGATCTAATTTCTTCTCTCCGACCATTTCTTGGTCCATAATACCTAATTGCACTATCTGATCCTACTCACACCATTTAAGTCTCCTTCTTAGGAAGAGATCATTTGGTTGGGTCGGAATGAGCAAAAAGGTCTCACTGCTTTAAGGCTAAGAAAATTTGTCGTGGCAGTTGGATTTGCACCAGTCCATTGCTCGAGATCTTAGAATAGGGTTTGTTGTTTGTGCTGCATCCGCCTTTTCTATACCCTATTTGAATAGGTTCTTTCGAAGGCGGTCGTCGTTTCGGAGATGAAGATTAAGCTATCTTTGGATGGTTTTTCGGAGGAGGATCCCGATAGGATTTTAGGGGCATCTGTGTTTTACACGGACCTGTATGGTCATTTTGGTTTGACTGGCTTTGGAGATTTTGTAGCAAATCTCTTTTTCTTAATGTCAGTTCTTGTGTTCGGGAATCTATGTTTGAACTGCCCATGTAGACATGTGACTCATTTAGCACATTTTTTATAAATGGAAAGTTATGATTAGATTTGTCTCATGATGCGGAAATCAATCTTTTGCTTGATAGATGGCACAACTATCATTTAGTGTCGCATCATATTCGATTCAGCTTGTTGTCCTTGTCGGTTATCTCATGGAGTTACCTTCTGTAAATTCACCTATCCATTTTGTCTTTAGACCGTATTAGGTGGGTTTCCATGAGAATCAGTTTTGTGGTAGGTTTATTTTATCATCACAAATTCTCTCTTAAAGAGGTAGTGATGTGGGAACCTCCAACAACGCCAGCAGTGTTTGTAGCATGAGATTGAGCATTATGCCAGCATGATATGGTTAATTAAAGATCATAGAAATTGGTTTGAGCTCCGACCGCAGGGAAAGACATCTCCTTGTTCATAGCCATTGTTTTGGGAGTTTCAGTGTTGTTGTTTTGTCGTCATCTTTGTTGTTTTCCCTTTCCAGCATCGGGTTCTTGGCTTAGTGATGACTCGTGCTTGTAACTGTTAGTGTTGTTTGAATCCCATGACTTAGGTTAATGAGATTTCTATGTTTGGAGATATTTATGTCATTCACGCATGCATGTTTGAATGAAATCTCGTTTTTCTTATCTAAACTAACAGTTGTCCTAGGGCTGGAAAGAATAGAATTCTGTGTTGGATAAATTTTAGCAAAGGACCGGTTCTACGTCACAGGTATATAAATAAATAACTCATTGTTCCTTGTTAAAGCTAAAATTTATTTTGGTCTTTTGCATGTGATTTCAGTTTTCGCATTTTTGGCGTGACCGACTTCCTTTTTCACCAACATGTGACTTAAATCGTTTAAGTTTCCGTAAAATACATTTTGAAACTTTTGGAAAAATGTTGTTTGAAATTATTTTTTTATCAATTTTAACTGATTTGCTTTCTTTTATTTCAGTTTGTGCGAAAACGCAAAATATGGATATGACAAATTGTGCATATTTAAACATCTATTTTACATTAAAATAGACTACTTGAATGGCGTAAAATGCACGTTACCGAAATTTTGTTTTTTCATACGAATCTCATATGGAAAGTAAAGCGATATCGAAAAGGAGTTTTCAAATAAACACTAGAATATTTTAAGTGGAAACTTATTTTTATCAAAAGTTTCGGTTTTTGGTCACATGAATAGCATAAGGAAGATATTATGATGATTTGTGCGCACGTATTAGCAGTGCAGTAGGGTCTACGATACAATAAAAACGTTAACGACAACAAGAAAATGGTTGTTTTGGCCTTAGGAACGTTGTTTCCATACCTTGTCAATGATGCACAAGAGTTATTAATTAACTCGTTTTACGACTTAGAGCTTGTTTTAAGCCTCCTTTACAGTCTACAGATGGAAATTTTGGAGTATTTTTGGGTAGCTGAGGTGAAAATTTCACTATAGGGCAGGAAATGGAAAAATTGTAAGTGAGAAAAATGTTAAAATACTTCGCTTCGATTTCCTTTTTCCGGTTTAGGGAGATTAAATAAGAAACAGTTAGATTGCGTGACGTTTTGGATGGTAGGGTTTGGATGCAAAATTTGTTGCTTCACACTTTTATTCGTAATTGTGTGAGGGTAAAGGATGAAAAAGAGTTTTCAAAAATTTGCATTCATACAAAACTGCCAGTATATTTAGGGTGTTCTGCGTCATGTTTTCAAAAGTATTTCAATATTTTAATGCAAACATATAGGAGGGTCTGATTAGAATCATCCTGCATGCATATTTTATGGTTAAATTGCATTATTACACCATGCACATATACACATGGTTGCAAAGTGGATGAATACAAATTGGTTGTGCAGAATAGGACTATAAGCGTTAGAATTTAGGGACGAAATTCCTTTTAAGGAGGGAAAAATGTTACAACCCGGAATTTTGGCAATATAAATTAATTATTAGAAGTTCAAAAATAGGAGTTCCTGCAAACGATTGAATTTGGCCTCGAAATTTTAACCGATGCGTTCATCTTGGAATTCTGGTCAACTTTCATGTTTGGAGTTTCGCGAACGGAGTCCGATTGAAAAACTTACGAATGAAATACGAAAATAAACGGAAAGTAAATAAAATAATATATTTATATATATAAATAAATGTTCCCTCAGCCACCTCACTGCCAGTTCGACCAAGCGGTCGACCGACTGTCGACCGCTGGCTGCGACCGCTTGGTCGAACCAAGCAGTGGCGACTAGGGTTAAGGGGGGTGGTTTATAAAATATTAATAAAATGGATGGATGGATATAACTTAAAACTAATACAATGGTCCTAGGCCATTTCCACCCCTATAAATAATTGGGAAGGCTTCATTCTTTTCCACATAAATCTGCAGTGGCCGTGGAGCTCTGCCATTTTCCTCCTTCTCCAAACCTAATTTCTAAAATAAAAATATATTCATACAAAAAAAATCAAGTCCAATTCATATGAAATTGAGAGGATTAATAGATCTAATGGAAAATAATGCAAATTGATGCTCCAAATCAGATTCTTCTCTGTCTCCCTATTTTCTTACATCTTTACAAATCTGGAATTTTCTCCTTTCCAAATAAATTGTAGATTCAAAAGAATTTGGGGATATTAAACCTAAAGGGTTCAAACTTTGGATTTGGAGGCTATAAGGTGAGTGGAAAATTTACGAATACAGTTATAATAACTTATCTATTTCATTTGAATTAGGTCTATGCTTTTATGCCTATTCCCTATCAAAACTATTCATTTAAGTATTGTGAATTTATTGACAATCCTTAGTTCTAATTATGTACATAGTTAAATTGTGAACTGTAAGTTATGGTTATGCTTAATGTCAATTGTAGGATTCTTAAACTTGTTTACACATATTCCTACAGTTATGTTTTGAAACATATTGCAATTATATTGTGAAATGTATTGTGGACATTGTATAACACTGCAGATCTAGAAATCAGTCCCATTAAACACGATTTAGGGTTTTTGCTTAATTATTGTAAATATGTCATCTTCCTCCTTTTGCATAAAAAGACATTGTTTTGAAATCACAAGAGGTGTGATAAAAAGATCAAAAAGGGAAAAGTGGTGCAAATGTATGTATAAATATAAATATATTTGTGTGTAATTTGCATCAACTATTCCAAACTATATATTTACATATATTTCTTGTGATTTTGAAATATGCCAATTCCATTAATTAGGCACAGTTTACAATGATTATGGCTAAAAGTTTTTTTGTAAGATTTGAACTTTTTGCCAAGATTGAATGCAAAAAGGAATGTTTGGTTATTGATTAAACTAAATCAGTTAAGTTATAATATTAAATATAAAAGTAATAACTACGTTGACCGCATGAAAACATAAATATAAAAATACACATATCATCCTTCCAAATTAGCGTAAAACGGTAAAATATACATTGTATGTAATGTTTGGATAGGGTTCAATTATGGAATTATATATAAATGTAATACATATTAAATTAATATATTTGTGGTAACCATTTGTAGCAATCAATATAATTAATAGCTATAAATAAGACCACAAATCAATAAATAACAATTGTAGCCAACATTGATTGGGAAAAATGAAAATGATAGGGAAATGGTTACAATTCCTAATTTAATTAGGATAAATGTTGTAAACTCCAAATTAGGTAATTCGAATTATAACCGTATTTAGACACGAGGTTAAGCTCAACTTGTGGTATAAGCCTGCCCACAAACGGCCGGCAAATCCAGCAACCACAGATAGTCAGCTTAATGTGAGGGGTGTAATGCATAAATATAATTGTACTAAGACACGAGGCTAAGTTTAACTTGTGGTAGAAGTCTGCCCGGAACCAATAGGCAAATCTAGCATCCACAAGTACTCAACTTAATGTGAGAGGTCCCGTACACACACACACACACACACACACATATATATATATATATATATATATATATGACAGTCGACCAATAAATAAATAAATAAGAATAGTAAACGTATTTTAGGGTACAACAAGTAGACACTTCGGGACCGATAAAATAAGATATCCAGAATCAAGGATTGCCTCAGGAAAACTATGACCGTTATGGTCATAAAAGGGCAGTAAACCTATGGATAAGAAGAAAGGGGATTTATGGGTGTTAAATTGTCGATTAAATACTAAGTCCAATTAGGGAAGCATTTAAATAAATATCCTAGGATAAAGAGGATATAACCTTCCTTATTTACAATTAGTTAGTATAAATTTTATAATTAAAAAGTTAGAATTGGACTTGGTAGGTTAGTAATGTGAAGCATTATTAACCATAGAAACCCGTGACGATGATGAATCGTACATGTATAGTATGTAACAACCCGGAAATCCGAGCCAATTTAAAATTTTTATTTTGGCAATTTTAATGAATTTTGAATATTTGAAATGAATTATTTTAAATAATAACGACGAGAAATTTATTTTGAATAGAATTAGAACGTATATATTTATATAGATCGTCGTTAGAATATAAATATTTTATTTCAAATATAAAAGGAATTGAAAATGGCGCGGTAGTTTGAAATTTCGATTTCAAAGTTCAAATGAATGTACAGGATTTAAAATAAACCGGATTTTGGCAAAACCAAAAATATTAGAATCTATTTGAGAAAATCTTTCCAACGAATCCGAAAAATCAAAATTTCATAGCGGGAATCAAAGGTTACGTCCAGTTGAAGATTCAGAATAGTTGCTATGGAATTCTGGCCCTTAAAAATAGACATTTTGCAAACGACTTCTGTTTTCGACGAAACCACTTTTGTTGGATCTGTGATGTCAAGTTATTGCTAGATTCCAAAATACATAATTCTTTGAATCATTATGTGAGCGTGGCAAAGGAATTTGACCAGTTTCAGTTGATTTTAATCGACTGGAAAATGACCATTTTTCAAGCGGTCTCAGAATTTGACGAAATTAGTTTTGTTAGGACCATATCATCAATACGAAGCTAGAAAATATTTTTCGAGAATTTTTAGAGTCCGTATGTGGCCCCAGTAAATTGAAATGCGCGTTCAAATTCAATATATAGATTTATATTTTGATTTTGACGAAAACTGATCGAAACGGTCGAATCAGCTTACGGTACATATCCCATTGTGTTCGGAATGTGGGTAATTAGCTAGGGACGACAGGCAGTGGGTCTCGTTTCGAGGTCAAAACAAAAAGGTACCTTTTTGAAATAAAATAAAATATATAAATATATATCCTCACCCCCTCAGCACTCTCTCTCCCTCCTCCCCGTACACTTCCTTCCCAAATCGAAATAAGAGAAAAAAGGGGAATCACGCCCTAACACGACTGGCGCCTTCCACCACCGCCAACGCCCCCCTCCCCTCCGACCTTCGCCTGCCACCCTTCCCTCCCTCCTCTCCCCTTCCGCCGTTCAAAACCCAAACGCACCCCCCAACATGAACCCCAAATCGCCACATCACCCGCCACCGCCTCTGCTGGCGTCGCCCCCCCTCCCTGCGCACCCAACTTCGAACCCACAACCTCCCCAAGCCCTACCTCGCCCCAAAACCGCCTAGGCCGACGCCCCATCACCTGCATGGCCCACCCGACGAAGCTTCGCCTCCCCCTTCTTAGCAATGTGAAAACCCTCTCCTCCCCCCTAGAACTGCTGTAAGCATTTTACTTCCTTTATTTTCGTTGTTTAATGTTAATAGGAATATGATTTTAGAGATAGAAATGATTTTTGATTTGATAAAAATGAGATTTTTATGCTTGGGGTTTAAACAAAAATATAATTTTTATATTGTAGAGATAATAAAAATATGATTTTTATATTATAGATAGAATAAAAATACGATTTTTATATTATATAGATAGTAAAAATTTTATCTTTATTTATGTAGCGAAATAAAAATCTGATTTTTATTATATATATGTTGAAATAAAATGTGATTTTTATAGCGATGATATAAAAATTCGGTCTTTATATAAGAAGTAGAAATATAAAAATATTATTTTTATAAAGAAAGAAGCGTTGTAAAAATATATGAAGAAGAAATAAAAATATGACTTTTATTTATTGGAATGAAGCGATAAAAATATAATTTTATATATGAACAGCGTGAAAAGGACTGCATTGGAATTTCAAATATATCCAGACGGTTCAGCAGTTCAAAAGTAAAGCACGGTGGAGTGGAACCCAAAAGTGAGAACTTCTCACTTTTAATTTATTTTCTAGTTGAAATATATACTAGGATGTAGACGGTGCTTAGCAGCACCTGACACCCATCGTCCACAGACCATGGATGACTTGTTTGTTTGATTGTCGTGTTGTGAAAATTGATTGTGTGATGGAATAAATATTTTAAAGTTAAAAATATAATTTTTAACATGTGTTTAAAATAAAGATTTATAAACAAATCGAACGATTTGTTTATATACACACATTTGACTGATATAGACTGGGACGATAAATTTTACACATCGCCCAACTTCACAAATAAAACCTGTGTTTGATTGTTTGAAACCCCACACGGGTATGGGATGATATTGGACATACACTGATCCCAATAATTAGCTGTATGTCGATCGATTGATTGACAGGCTGTTATAAGCATTAAATATTTATATTTGATGATTATTCAGTGTAGAATGCACTCTGGATGATAGATTGCTGTTTTCATTGTTGTTATCAACATTTGTTGTGTGAAATCCATATAATCAACATTATATGGTAATTGACTGTGTCTGATTCCAGTTCAGAATTATCGAATATTTAAAATAATATTCATTGAATATTGAAATGTGAAGCCGTATTAAGTAGTTAAACGCCATTTTAACACGAACAGAAATTTTGTCGATTTTATTCGTTTTATAATGAATATCGAAAAGTGATTTGAAAATCGAACATTTTGAAATTGAAAATCGAATATTTTGAAATTGAAAATTGAATATTTTGAAACTGAAATTCGAATTAAATTGAATAGAATTGAAATTCGAATTAAATTGAATAGAATTGAAATTCGAATTAAATTGAATAGAATTGAAATTCGAATTAAATTGAAATAGAATTGAAATCATTTTGAATTGAATTTAAATGGATTGTAATTGAATTGAAATCAATTTGAATTGAAATCGATTTGAAATGAATCTAAAACGAATTTATATTGGAAAATTCAATTTTGATTAGGAATTGAATATGAAGCTGAAATCGTTTTGAAAACGAATTTAAAACGATTTATAAAATACGTTTTAAAAGGAAATCGATGAAATACATAATATATATAAATAATAGCCTGAATAGAACACGCCGCGCTGCGGCAGTTCTCGAATTTCGACCATTGACTTCGAATGGACATTACGGGAGATCTGACCGTCGGATTCTCCTAAAACTGGATCAGTTGGGTTCATATCGAAAAGAGCTTTCTAACAAATATTATAGATTAGAAATCTAACGGTTGGATTTGGAATTATGTCCAAATCAAATTTGGAAAAGGTCACTGTAAGTGCAGTTCGATGGCCGTTGATGGAAATCGACTGTACGGACCTTGATAATTATTAAAAATAGTAATAATTTGTGTAACATCATAAGAAATAATTTGGAAAGAATTGAAATGAAAAATTCCATATTTGAAAAGATAAAAATAGATTTTTATCGAAATGAACTAGTTTTGAACTAGAATTATAATTCATTTATTTTTGAAATAAATAAATTGGATTTGAAAGGGTTTTAAAAGTAACCAGAATTTCCAATAATTGAATTGGAATGGATTTAAATTGAAATTGTCTTTGGAATATTTCGATGTTGGATTTCGTGATTATACAGATATTGTTATGGAAATTTGAAAGATATTTATATCGTTATTTCCAATACGATATTTGTTGGTCGTAGAATTTGATATTGAATATAAGCCGATATATTTTCTATTCAGAGCCTTGTATTTAATATCAAATGAGATTTGGGTTTGTCGTGAATGGTATCTTTAATAATACTATTCTTAGACCCCAACGGAGTTAAGAAAATCAGAAACTAACTGGAGATTAGTTAAGTTGAATGGTTTCTTGGGTATTGATCTGATGTTGGTTTCGGCCTTCGGGGTTAATACTTAGGGAATTGTTCACTTGCTAATTTACGGTTAAAGGCTGATGGAATGGAACGTGATTTTGGGTTTATAGTGAACCGTGTTTTAAATGACATTGGTTCTTTAACCCAGTTAAAGACAGGATATGATTTCCCAAGTTAAATAATCATTAATATTGATTTTTGGGAAGATTAAAACCAAATGGAGTTTTAATGAATCTTTTATTAGATTGAAATGATCAAGAATGGAGTATCACCAGATTTTCTCCATGCGATAGTTAAATCTTTAATTAGATTTAAACATGAAATGGTAAATGAATTTACCGATAACACCGTGGTGTTAGATATGAAGTATTACCAATTTTGCTTCATGGGATGAATAGGTTGGGATTGGGAAATTAAAACAAATGATTATTTCCGTAAGGTTCGTTAATCCCGACTAGTTTGAATTGATATTCAAAAGAAGATTAAAGAATAAATTTAAAGAATTTATCTTTGATAAAATTAAGGGGAACCTTTCCCAGAGTATAGGAATATTGAATAAAAGAATATTCTGAATTGGAATGAGGTGTATATTGTGTTTTTGTAACAGTTTATTATATACGCGAGTTATTCAGAAAGACCGGGTTTATCCCATTCTGAATAACTAATTCGACGTGGTGTCGAGGATGAAGACGGTGGTCGAAGACCGGAGGTCTTCACATCGTTTGGATAATTACTGATGATCTTGATTGAGCTGTACGCCCAAGAGGAGGGAATCAGTTGGTGATCGTCCAGACGTACTTGGAGATCGATGGATATGCGAGGTACAAGGTGCCTCCAGTTTCGTTCAGACCCAAAACGGACTAGTAAATGGATGTGTGTCTGACATCGGATTTCATTATGTGTGATTGATATCGGTTGCATAGCGTGAATTGCCTGTGTGGCATGCTGAGATGCAAATGATCAAGGCTTCTATTGAAAAGCAAAGTCTTGTGGTTGATGATCAAAGCACGGCCTTTGTGGCGTAGCTTTTTGTAGCGTTAATTCGTGAACCTCACACCCCGGTTGTGAACCTGAAACGGGAGAGGACATCAGGGAGGGCATGCGTTTCTTTCTAGCTAGGAGTGGTGTCAGTGTTTTACACGGCCTGACATTTTACTTATGTGAATGATGGATAGGGAGGCGCCTCGGTTAGATCGGACGATCCGGGTCCGATGGAGTCAGTCGTTGGCTCATTTACGCCCCATATGGTGGGGAAACGCAGTGTCCAGGGTTTAAGTTTAATCCACATCGGGTGGACCGGCCCTGACGATCTAAAGGTCGATGCGTTATGATCCTGAGACATGGGCTAGATTGTCTCGAAGCGGTGAGGATGATCCCTGGCCTCGGTTCACAGATGGAAATCCAACTTCCAAATACGTGACTTTGCAGTTTTGATTGTATAACCTATATATGGCGACATAGTGGTATGGGGCATTCATGCCGCCTATGATTGTTACTTATGATTGAAATTATTTTGACACTATACACTTATAGTAATAATAAAAGATGAAATTTAGCGTATCAAGCATTCTTTGGCTATTATAAGGTAAAACCCTATCCTCCGGCTTGTGTTGCATTGTGTGATGGGACCTGGGTCTTATAATAGCTTCATTGTTCTTTATTTAGCATTGCGTTGTTGTTTTATGCACTGGTATTCTTGGGAGGAAACCCGTTCTGTGTTATACGGTGTGGTCCCTTGATTTACCTAACTTTAAAATAAAGATTAATAATTGTTTTAGTTCTCACACCAGTCACATGACTGACCTGGAGTTTATTGTTTTAACCTAAACTCTGGGTGCCCTTATTTTCCACGGGCAGCTAGTAGTTTTGGTTTTGCAGATTTATATTCACAGGATCCTGGTTTGCAGCTGGAAATGATATCCAGAAAGCTTTATATCTGTATATCTCCTTCAGTTGTGTTTTGTATTATTTTCCGCTGCTATGTAATGTTTTGTAACCTCTGATATTTTATGATGTGTAATATTGATTCATACACTGTATATTCTTGTATTCTGATGAAATTGTTATAATAAGCAAGGAAATGTTCTTCTGTTTGTGTTCTGATGTGTTTTGTCCTCAACTCAATCCGTGATTTCCCATAAGGGGGATTTCGGGTTGTTTCATTTTGGTCTCAGAGCTTTAGTTTACAAAGCTCGAGAAAAAGACACGTTAGAACCAAATGAAAGAATTCATCAGAAATTGGATTAGTAATATCCAAGGAGAATGACTCGTTAGAGATAGGATCAGTCGTATCCTAGAACGAGTGTAAAGAGTGATATTTTTAAAATAAAATTGAAAACAAATTTTGTTTTGAAAATTTAATTCAATTATTCGTATTTGAATATTTATTTTAAATTGATTTGGACAATCAAGTATATAGAGATTTGAATATACGTCTGATCCACGTGTATTCGAAGCCTCGAATATACTAGATAGATATAGAATCACACTCTAGTCGCTTGGAGATGATTCTGATGATGAGGCCTCATCATCAATGTTTATATTTGAGTGCCGAAAGTAGGATTTCTATATGATTCCAATCGACTGGTGTGAGAACCAAAACTAGATAGGGCTCATTGTTGTGATTTGGCATCAAGAATGTGATTTTTTGACTATGTATCAAAATTATGAAATTGAAATGATTATCAACAAATTGATTGTTGGTTGTGTTATTTGATTACTGTTTTGATTAATTGAATGTTGAACCTTTAGCCAAATTGAACCAAATAGTGAATAGTATTGGAAATTAGTCGCATTTGCATGCATATACATGTACTTATATTGAACAGGTCATAGCAAGGAGGCTAGAGAAGAGGAATAAAATTGTTTGCCCGACAAATAGGTACATGTTTATTGTATTTCTTGGGGATTTGATGATTTTATGAGCCGATTGGCTAGCCGCTTGGCTTTTTCTTTTTCTTTTGGATTGGTGAAGGCCATGGGAGGCTATTTGAATTATCCCGAAGCTCCCGGTGCAGGGGAGGTTATGGCGAAATTTTTCGAAAATTTAGGGTGTTAGCCAAATTTTTGAAAAATTTGAAAAGTTCTTAGAAACTGAAAAGTTGGAGAACTTAAGCCATAATAAAAATAATGAGAGTTGAGTTGATTAGTTAAACAATTTTCAGGTACATTCCTTTTCGGGGACAAAAAGTTTTAAGTGGGGGAGATTGTAACAACCTGGAAATCAGATTGGAAAATAAAAATTTCATAGCGGGAATCCAAAGTTACGTCCAGTTGAAGATTCAGAATAGTCGCTATGGAAATCTAGCCCTTAAAAATAGACATTTTGCAAACGACCTCTGTTTTCGACGAAACCACTTTTGTTGGATCCGTGATGTCAAGTTTTTGCTAGATTCCAAAATACATAAATTTTTGAATCAATATGTGAGTGTGGCAAAGGAAAAAGAGTTTGATCAGTTTTAGTTGATTTTAATCGATTGGAAAATGGCCATTTTTCAAACGGTCTCAGAATTTGACGAAATTAGTTTTGTTAGGACCGTATCATCAATACGAAACAAGAAAATATTTTTTGGGAATTTTTAGAGTCTGTATGTGGCCCCGGTAAATTGAAATGCACGTTCAAATTCAACATATAGATTTTTATTTTTTGATTTTGACGAAAACTGATCGAAACAGTCGAATCAACTTACGGTACATATCCCATTGTGTTTGGAATGGGGGTGATTAGCTAGGGACGATAGGCGGTGGGTCTCGTTTCGAGGTCAAAACAAAAAGGTACCTTTTTGAAATAAAATAAAATAAAATAAAATATAAAAATATATATCCTCACCCCCTCAGCACTCTCTCTCCCTCCTCCCCGTACACTTCCTTCCCAAATTGAAATAAGAGAAAAAAAAGGGGAATTGCGCCCTAGCGCGACTGGCGCCTTCCACCGCCGCCAACGCCCTCTCCCCTCCGACCTTCGCCTGCCACCCTTCCCTCCCTCCTCTCCCCTTCCACCGTTCAAAATCCAAACGCCCCCCCACCAATGTGAACCCCAAATCGCCACATCACGCGCCACCGCCTCTGCTGGCGTCGCTCGCCCTGCGCACCCGACTTCGAACCCACAAACCTCCCCAAGCCCTACCTCGCCCCAAAACCGCCTAGGCCGACGCCCCACCACCTGCGTGGCCCACCCGACGTTGTTGTCGGCCGATGAAGCTTTGCCTCCCCCTTCTCAGCAACGTGAAAACCCTCTCCTCCCCCCTAGAACTGCTGTAAGCATTTTACTTCCTTTATTTTCGTTGTTTAATGTTAATAGGAATATGATTTTAGAGATAGAAATGATTTTTGATTTGATAAAAATGAGATTTTTATGCTTGGGGTTTAAACAAAAATATAATTTTTATATTGTAGAGATAATAAAAATATGATTTTTATATTATAGAAAGAATAAAAATACGATTTTTATATTATATTGATAGTAAAAATTTGATCTTTATTTATGTAGCGAAATAAAAATCTGTTTTTTATTGTATATATGTTGAAATAAAAATGTGATTTTTATAGCGAAGATATAAAAATGTGATTTTTATAGCGAAGATATAAAAATTTGATTTTTATATAAGAAGTAGAAATAAAAAAATATAATTTTTATATAGAAAGAAGCGTTGTAAAAATATATGAAGAAGAAATAAAAATATGACTTTTATTTATTGGAATGAAGCGATAAAAATATAATTTTTATATATGAACCGCATGAAAAGGACTGCATTGGAATTTCAAACAGATCTAGACGGTTCAGCAGTTCAAAAGTAAAGCACGGCGGAGTGGAACCCAAAAGTGAGAACTTCTCACTTTTAATTTATTTTCTAGTTGAAATATATACTAGGATGCAAACGGTGCTTAGCAGCACCCGACACCCGTCGTCCATAGACCATGGATGACTTGTTTGTTTGATTGTCGTGTTGTGAAAATTGATTGTGTGATGGAATAAATATTTTATAGTTAAAAATATAATTTTTAACATGTGTATAAAATAAAGATTTATAAACAAATCGAACGATTTGTTTATATACACACATTTGACGGATATAGACTGGGACGATAAATTTTACACATCGCCCAACTGCGCAAATAAAACCTGTGTTTGATTGTTTGAAACCCCACACGGGTATGGGATGATATTGGACATACACTAATCCCAATAATTAGCTGTATGTCGATCGATTAATTGACAGGCTATTATAAGCATTAAATATTTATATTTGATGATTATACAGTGTAGAATGCACTCTGGATGATGGATTGTTGTTTCCATTGTTGTTATACACATTTGTTGTGTGAAATCCATATAATCAACATTATATGGTAATTGACTGTGTCTGATTCCAGTTCAGAATTATCGAATATTTTAAAATAATATTCAGTGAATATTGAAATGTGAAGCCGTGTTAAGTAGTTAAACGCCATTTTAACACGAACGGAAATTTTGTCGATTTTATTCGTTTTATAATGAATATCGAAAAGTGATTTGAAAATCGAATATTTTGAAATTGAAAGTCGAATATTTTGAAATTGAAATTCGAATTAAATTGAATAGAATTGAAATTCGAATTAAATTGAATAGAATTGAAATTCGAATTAAATTGAATAGAATTGAAATTCGAATTAAATTGAATAGAATTGAAATTCGAATTAAATTGAAATCATTTTGAATTGAATTTAAAACGGATTGAAATTGAATTGAAATCAATTTGAATTGAAATCGATTTGAAATGAATCTAAAACGAATTTATATTGGAAAATTCAATTTTGATTAGGAATTGAATATGAAGCTGAAATCATTTTGAAAACGAATTTAAAACGATTTATAAAATACGTTTTAAAAGGAAATCGACGAAATATATAATATTATATATATATATATATATATTAGCCTGAATAGAACGCGCCGCGCTGCGGCAGTTCACGAATTTCGACCATTGACTTCGAATGGACATTACGGGAGATTCGACCGTCGGATTCTCCTAAAACCAAAACCGTTGAGTTCGTATCTAAAAGAGATTTCTAACGAATATTAGAGATTAGAAATCTAATGGTTGGATTTGGAATTATGTCCAAATCAAATTTAGAAAAGGTCGCTGTAAGTGCAGTTCGATGGCCGTTGATGGAAATCGACTGTATGGGCCTTGATAAAATTATTAAAAATAGTAATAATTTGTGTAAAATCATAAGAAATGATTTGGAAAGAATTGAAATGAAAATTTCCATATTTGAAAAGATAAAAATAGATTTTTATCGAAATGAACTAGTTTTGAACTAGAATTATAATTCATTTATTTTTGAAATAAATAAATTGGATTTGAAAGGGTTTTAAAAGTAACCAGAATTTCCAATAATTGAATTGGAATGGATTTGAATCGAAATTCTTTTTGGAATATTTCGATGTTGGATTTCGTGATTATATAGATATTGTTATGGAAATTTGAAAGATATTTATATCGTTATTTCCAATACGATATTTGTTGGTCGTAGAATTTGATATTGAATATAAGCCGATATATTTTCTATTCAGAGCCTTGTATTTAATATCAAATGAGATTTGGGTTTGTCGTGAATGGTATCTTTAATAATACTGTTCTTAGACCCAACGGAGTTAAGAAAATCAGAAAATAACAAGAGATTATTTAAGTTGAATGGTTTCTTGGGTATTGATCTGATGTTGGTTTCGGCCTTCGGGGTTAATACTTAGGGAATTGTTCACTTGCTAATTTACGGTTAAAGGATGATGGAATGGAACGTGATTTTGGGTTTATAGTGAACCGTGTTTTAAATGACATTTGTAACAACCCGTATTTTCAACAACCTGTAATAATGAAAATCGAGGCAGAATTTAATTTAAAAATCGGAATCAAGGGAAACGGGCTATGCCATTGCGTTCGTCTCGGAAAAATACGCGAAATAGAGTCCGAGTTTTCGAAAATCGGAGTCCGTATGACCCAGTTAAGGCCCATTGAAGTTTTCAGAAAATTCCTAAGTAAAAACAGATTTAAATTTCGAATTAAAAAGCAAGGGTTAGGGCAAACTGGCGCAGGCGGGAAAAATCCCGCCAGGACCCGCATGTCGACAGGCCTGTCGACAGGGTCCCCAGGGTGTCGACAGCCCTGTCGACAGGGGGTGCCCGGGCAGTATTGCCTGGTGCACCATTTCTGATTTGGGTTTGATTGGAGGGCTTGGTTCTGGAGAGTTCCGAAATCTGATGGCCCTAATTCAACCTAGGGTTAATCCTATGGTCTAAATCACTAACCTAATCTATAAATAAGACCCTAACCTACCCTAAATCACTCATTATTCAATCTAGCAACTAAACTATGCCAAAATCCATCCTCTCATGGCCTCCACTCTCTTCATACAATTCCTAAACAAATCCCTAAGAGATTTCCATGCATACAAGGGTATTTAGGCTTATATGATCCTCCTTAGTTTGCATTAAAGGCTTGTTTCTCTATTGGCATCATAAAGGAGGAGTCTTGATCAAGTTTGCTTGCATTTGGGGGTTTTAAATTAGTTGCATAAGGGGTTTCTTACATTTGCTATACTCATTTGAGTCCGCATAAGCATTGTAAGCCCTCTTACCTTCATTTTAGAAACTCTAAAGTTAATATGTGATGAAAGTTGGGATTTTTGTATGTTTAATGAGTTGTGCATGCTTATGCGAGTTCACCATGCTATGTTATACATGTTTAATGAGTTATGCATGCTTATGTGAGTTCACTATGCTATGTTACACATGTTTGATGAAGTATGCATGTTTTGATTTGCAAGTTTAACAAGTTATGCATGTTTATGAAAGTTCACTATGTTTTGATTTGCAAGTTTAACAAGTTATGCATGTTTATGAAAGTTCACTATGTTTTGATTTGCAAGTTTAACAAGTTATGCATGTTTATGCAAGTTCACTATGTTTTGATTTGCAAGTTTAACAAGTTATGCATGTTTATGCAAGTTCACTATGTTTTGATTTGCAAGTATGACAAGTTATGCATGCTTATGCAAGTTTGCTAAGCCATGATTTGCAAGTTTATTGAGTTATGCATGTTTATGCGAGTTTGCTAAGCCATGATTTGCAAGTTTATTGAGTTATGCATGTTTATGCAAGTTCACCATGCCATGATTTGCAAGTTTAACAAGTTATGCATGTTTATGCGAGTTCACTATGCCATGATTTGCAAGTTTATTGGGTTATGCATGTTTATGCTAATATGCAAGTTCACCATGCTAAGTTGTGCAAGTCTAACATGTTATACATAATTGTTGTGCAAGTTCATCATGTATGTTGTGCCAAGTTCCCTCTTCCTATCCTTTATGCGTTACTACGAATATGTAAGCGATAGAATGACGTTGGGGGTTTTGGGTGAACTTAAAATACATGAAAATATAAGATTGGGAATTTACCTATTAAGTTAGGTCTACCCCTTGGGAATTTACCTATTAAGTTAGGTCTACCCAAGTAATTGTTGACTTGTAATTATGTTTTGAAATAAAGTGGACATGACACTTAGAAAACATAAGTGTGGCCAACTCGAGGTTGGGTTGAGTTTGTAGCGTAATTCTACCCGGAACCGACCGGCTTAACTAGTGGCTACAAACAATAGGACCCAATGTGAGAAGTTGGTCATGGGGTGCCAAGACCCGAGGTTAGACCAAGTTGTGGTGTAAAGCTACCCGGACCCGCCCGGCCTAACTAGTAACCACAACAAGGTCTAATGTGAGAGGTTAAGGTGCATTAAATTAATTAATGCCTCATGATTAGGGTTAAGTCAGGGTCCACTAATACTTAACCAATTTGGGGATACGAGGGATTAGATGGGGTTAAGAAGTGGACTGTTGGTTACACTTAACTAATTTAATCCATGATTAGTGGGGGGGTTAAACCACACTTAACCCTCTTAGAAAACCCTAGCAACGTGGTCTGTTCTAACAGTAATCCCAGTTTGGTATTATTCACAACCCTAGAAGCTAGGCTAGGGCGGGGCACGATTACTGGACGGATGTAAGCGACCAAAAGGCGATGGCTGAGTGGTACAGTGGTGCGGGTCCAGGCGGGCTACGGACGTGCACGTAGTCCGGTGTTGGACAAACTCGAGGCACGGGTACCAGTAGGTTAGGACTGTGCATTATTGCTTAAGTGTCTGGGGTTGACACCCGAGGGCCTGATACACCCAAAGGTGGACCCAGCACAGTCTAACTACAACCATATGTGGGCCATATGGACACCAACACTTGACGTGTTAGGTTTATAGGGAGCCGATCGACTAGACCGTTGGGCTGGACCTTATATTAAGGTCACTTCATGTTATTGGGTTAAAAGCTTGGGCCAAGGGATCAATACCTGTTATGTGGGGTTGCTAGTACACCGTGGTGCAAAACTTAACCTTGTTTTATGCGATGACACCTCTATCTATCTTGTAGTTAATTTACCATGCCAGTATGTTGTTATCTATGATCATCTCAGTTCCCATCATGATGTTAACTTTATTAGTTTATAGACTGATCGTAGCAGGGCTTACTCAGTCTTTTTGACTGACCCGTTTTGTTTCGCCTCTTTTCTTCCGTTGCCCCCCCCCCCCAGGTTCTCAGGGAGGGAATACAGGAGCCTAGCTTGGATCTTAGCTGCTTTCTTGGATAGCTCATGTATGCTTTGGACTTGGGCTCGCTATGGTTTCTTCCACTTTGGGGATAGCTACTTTTATGTTTTTCCTTTTCAGTTTCAGATGATGTTATTTTATGTACTAGACTTGTTTATTTGGGAAATTGACATTATGATGTAGCAGACTTG
This sequence comes from Allium sativum, assembly GCA_030737875.1. Taxonomy (NCBI): domain Eukaryota; kingdom Viridiplantae; phylum Streptophyta; class Magnoliopsida; order Asparagales; family Amaryllidaceae; genus Allium; species Allium sativum. The sequence continues at coordinate 109,401,435 of CM060910.1, forward strand.
TTTTGAAATGGTTTAAAATTCTTCCGCTGTTTTATCTATCTACTTACTCTGTTCATTTACATATATATATGTCATGTCCTGCCTTGCTATATCATTATGCATGTTTACCTTGTTTTAAAACGCCCCATCAAAATCAGAGTTGCTCGAAAGAGCCACCCTGGCGGAGGTGGGGTGTTACATTTGGTATCAGAGCATATGGTTTACGAGAAGGGATAAAAAGGTTTTTAAAACTTTTGAAAAACTATTTTCAAAACCAAGTATAAATTATTTTCCAAAGAAAAGTCTAGTTATTTTTAAAAGGCTATTCCCCAAAAAGCCATTAGCACTATCCTTTGACTCCTCGTTTGAACTCTTTTCTTTTCGTTTCCAGCATGTCTGATAATCTCATCTTGCCCGAAGGAGTAACAATACCCGATTGGTTTCGTCGGTACTTGGAAGTCACGGCACCGGTCCCGGGTGTCTCTAATGTTGTCTTTCCAGTCGAGGCCGCTGTCCCTCCTCCTCCTCCCGTAGCTGATGTTCCTCTTCCCCCTCAGCCTCCACAAGCGGATTTTGCGGAAACTTGTAAGAACTTTAAGATGATGGGTGGCAAGAATTTTAGTGGAACAGAGACTATTGTAGAGGCAAGGAATTGGTTGAAAGAGACCAAAGATCTTTTAGCCACCTTTGATATAGGTGACCGCATGAAGGTTTTATTGGTAGTATGGTTGCTAAAGGAAGAAGCTGCACGTTGGTGGGTAGTCACCACCGCTACTAGGCCAATTAAGACTTGGGATGATTTTAGGGGAAGGTTTGGACTGAGGTTCTTATCACTGAAGCAAGGGGACATGACTATTAGGGAATACATAGATAAGTTTAATCAACTGGCTCGGGTCGATTTAGACTCGGTTAATATAGCTCAGAAGAAGGCCCTACACTTTGCTCTAGGATTAAACGAGCCATTACACGGTTTGGCCATGTCTCATATACCCTTGGGGGCGACTTTCGAGAATTTGGTGAATATGGCCCTACTTCAAGAAGAAGATAACAATGACAAGAAAGAGGTCAAGGCGAATGAGTCTCAAGGCAAGAGGGTAAATTCCGGGAAACGAGGCAAGAATAACAACAACCGCAAGGACAAGCCAAGAGGGAATAGGAAATGCAACTTCTGTGGTGAAGTTGGACATATAGCCAGGGAATGTAGGAAGAAGAAGAGAAAGCGGGGCGAATGCTTTCATTGTGGTGAGTTTGGACATCTCAGCAAGGATTGCCCGAGGAAACAAGGGCAAGGTCAGACTCAGTGTGCAGGACTATCTGGAGGGCGAGTTCATCCCCTCAGCACCGTTCTTCCAGCTTATGATAGAGGTAGTGTTTCTGTTGAAAGTCTTGTTTACATTTTCTGATTTTCCCTGTTCGTACTTTGTTTGATTCTGGCACATCGCATAGTTTTATTTCATCTGATCTAGTTGAAAGTTTTCACCTAAGTACTAGCCTAGTTGATGATCCCGTATGTGTTTCAAATCCAATTGGGGGTTCCGCCCAATTGTCTGTGGTCTGGGTGGATTTGAAAATTTCTATCCTGAGTATAGAATTCCCGTGGGATGTTTTATTCTTGGTTACAGGGAAGGCGGGTTGGTTTTGGGCATGGAATGGTTGTCCTGTTTTGGAGCCATTCTTGGTTTTTGTATATAGGGGTGTGAGGCTCATGACTCGCCTCGGTAATACCCTAGAAATTTCTAGCAACCCTATGGGTCCCGTCATGTTAGGTTATCTTGAATCCCTCAACTCGTCTATCGATAGTTTGCGATCTGTGAGGGCGGTCCGAGAATATCCTGATATCTTGGGTGAAGTAAAGGGGTTACCCCTAGACGTGGGATAGATTTCCGCATTATCTGGTTGGTAATACCAAGCCAGTTTCGTGGCCGGTTAGGCACATGACCTCACGAGGTGAGAGTTAAGAAAGCAAGTCAAGGAGTTGCTTGAGAAGAACTTCCTGAGACGAAGCCTTTTCGAGTAAGGTGCTCCAGTAGTATTCGTTACTAATGTGGACAGTTTGCTTCGTCTATGTGTTGATTATCGTGAGGAGAATAGACAACCGTTATCAAGGGTTGATGATTTGTTTGATCAGCTTGTAGGAGCATCTGTTTTCTTTTGATCCAGCTACCAGATTCCATCAGCTTAGGAGGGCTGAGGATGGAATTGACAAGACTGAGTTTAGGATTCTCGGTGGATTTTTGGAATGGCTAGTCATGCTATTTGGTTTGACTAAGGCACCCGCATATTACGTGAACTTGATGGTTAGGGTGTTTAGGAAGTCCTTGAACAAGTTTGTCGCGGTCGTCGTACACGATATTTTGATCTCCTCAAAAGAACGAGGAAGAACATGCTATACATCTCAAGGAGGAGATGGATACGCTTAGGGCCACCAGTGGAAGGTCAAGTTCTCCAAATGTCACTTTGGAGGAAAGAAGTTGGATTTCTTGGGCACATAGTTCCTAAGAAGGCTTAGCGGTGGATCCCGTTAAAGTGATTGCGGTTTAAGACCGGAAAGCTCTAAGGAGGGCAATTGAAGTAAGAAGCTTTCTCCGTTTGGCTAGTTAGTTAGCATTCTCTGAGCTTAGGCTTGCTCTTCTGGATCAAGAAGGGGGTTTCACAGGGAGAAGACCCGCAGTTAGCCAAGAACACGGACTAGTTGATTCGAGGCGAGATGTTAAGTCACCTCGCTAGATCTATTATAGATGACAAGGGATGACTAAGGCGCGATGAGAGATTATGTGTTCCTCGAGTGGAAGACTTAATAAAGAAGGTTCTCGAAGATGCGCATCACTCGAGGAGGTGGCCGAGTTGGTCCCAGGATGCCTGTTGTGCCACCAGGTCAAGGCCAAGTCATCGAAGCCGGCGAACCATTACCTCCATTGGAGGTTTCGCAAGGGAAGTGTGAAAACATCTCGATAGATTATGTGGATAGACTACCTAGATCAAAGAAAGGGAATACGGGTATGTGGGTCATAATAGGTAGACTCACGAAGAGTGCTCATTTCAGTCCGAAGAAGAGCGAGAGGACTGCATCATGGTTAGCAATGGTTTATCCTCAAGAAGTTGGCCAGTTTTGAAATAGCCTACAGGAAGCCATGGGTAGGCAATTGAATCTAGGTATGGCCTATCACTCATAGGCGGATGGTTCATTTCGATTAAGCATGGGTTATAGAAAATCACGTTTATAAGGGCAATTGGCAACGTGGATTGGTATTTTCAAGAAAAGTTCTGCTGCGTGGAATACTTTATAGTAAGTGGACGAGATCCAGGATTCACTAGTGAATTTTGGAGAGCTTGCATGAAATCATGAGGTTATAGTGTGTTTAAGCCAAGGATACAGAAGGAAGAATAAGTGGAAAAGAAAGACGAGAGGCGATAATGAAATGAGTTCCAACTCGAATTTGGGAAATAGGAGTTAGGAAGCCAAGGAATCATGAAGTGAAAGATAGTCAAAGCACAGTGGAGTTAAGCTCAAGGAAACGTGACTAAGAAGAGTGAAGACTAGATACACGCATCATATCTTTTTAAGAGTGCATCCTTGATCCTTGTTTTCCTGTGGAGCTTGCTTGCAAGTTATCTTTTGTATATATCCTCTCGGTCCCATTCTCGATCTTATTTCTGTTGTAAACTTCATAAGGGGGTTATGACTCATCGGTTAGTACTATATGTCAGAATTTGAATGGATTTCTTGAAATCCAAAAAGGAGTTTATCTTGCTTATTTTCTAAGCATATCTCTCTATCCATGTTTATCTAGTTTATCGTGTTTATCTTGTCAGGAGAACCTTAGGTAGAATCCTTTGGATGAAACATGTATTTGAAACATGTTATGCTTGATGGTTGCAAGTGGTTGCAAGTGTTTGCAAGTGGTTACTCGTGGATGCATTATACACATTAGGCACTAGATCGGCTCACACACTCTTCATGTTGCATATGCATGAGTGCTTACACTTATTCATGGTTGAAACTTGTTGTGCCACCACATGGATGTTGCATATAGATGAATGTTATGTGCACTCATATAGATACTATGAATTTAGGAATTTGCATACATATGGATTCATTTCACTGACATACATGTGCATTAAGGAGGTTTACTGTATCAGTAACCGCCTGATTTACATACATATGCATTAAGGAGGTTTACTGTATCAGTAACCGCCTGATCTTTGCATTAGATAAGTACATATACACACACTTTTGCATATGTTCATACAACATTTAGAATCTTTTAAGGACAATGATTGCTCGTGGATGATGCTTTGAGTAGATGGATGATTGGATGGTAGGATATGTTCCTCCTAACTTGAAGATTTCGGGGACGAAATCCTTTAAGGAGGGGAGAATGTAACAACCCGTATTTTCAACAACCTGTAATAATGAAAATCGAGGCAGAATTTAATTTAAAAATCGGAATCAAGGGAAACGGGCTATGCCATTGCGTTCGTCTCAGAAAAATACGCGAAATAGAGTCCGAGTTTTCGAAAATCGGAGTCCGTATGACCCAGTTAAGGCCCATTGAAGTTTTCAGAAAATTCCTAAGTAAAAACAGATTTAAATTTCGAATTAAAAAGCAAGGGTTGGGGCAAACTGGCGCAGGCGGGAAAAATCCCGCCAGGACCCGCATGTTGACAGGCCTGTCGACAGGGTCCCCAGGGTGTCGACAGCCCTGTCGACAGCCCTGTTGACAGGGGGTGCCCGGGCAGTATTGCCTGGTGCACCATTTCTGATTTGGGTTTGATTGGAGGGCTTGGTTCTGGAGAGTTCCGAAATCTGATGGCCCTAATTCAACCTAGGGTTAATCCTATGGTCTAAATCACTAACCTAATCTATAAATAAGACCCTAACCTACCCTAAATCACTCATTATTCAATCTAGCAACTAAACTATGCCAAAATCCATCCTCTCATGGCCTCCACTCTCTTCATACAATTCCTAAACAAATCCCTAAGAGATTTCCATGCATACAAGGGTATTTAGGCTTGTATGATCCTCCTTAGTTTGCATTAAAGGCTTGTTTCTCTATTGGCATCATAAAGGAGGAGTCTTGATCAAGTTTGCTTGCATTTGGGGGTTTTAAATTAGTTGCATAAGGGGTTTCTTACATTTGCTATACTCATTTGAGTCCGCATAAGCATTGTAAGCCCTCTTACCTTCATTTTAGAAACTCTAAAGTTAATATGTGATGAAAGTTGGGATTTTTGTATGTTTAATGAGTTGTGCATGCTTATGCGAGTTCACCATGCTATGTTATACATGTTTAATGAGTTATGCATGCTTATGTGAGTTCACTATGCTATGTTACACATGTTTGATGAAGTATGCATGTTTTGATTTGCAAGTTTAACAAGTTATGCATGTTTATGAAAGTTCACTATGTTTTGATTTGCAAGTTTAACAAGTTATGCATGTTTATGAAAGTTCACTATGTTTTGATTTGCAAGTTTAACAAGTTATGCATGTTTATGCAAGTTCACTATGTTTTGATTTGCAAGTTTAACAAGTTATGCATGTTTATGCAAGTTCACTATGTTTTGATTTGCAAGTATGACAAGTTATGCATGCTTATGCAAGTTTGCTAAGCCATGATTTGCAAGTTTATTGAGTTATGCATGTTTATGCGAGTTTGCTAAGCCATGATTTGCAAGTTTATTGAGTTATGCATGTTTATGCAAGTTCACCATGCCATGATTTGCAAGTTTAACAAGTTATGCATGTTTATGCGAGTTCACTATGCCATGATTTGCAAGTTTATTGGGTTATGCATGTTTATGCTAATATGCAAGTTCACCATGCTAAGTTGTGCAAGTCTAACATGTTATGCATAATTGTTCTGCAAGTTCATCATGTATGTTGTGCCAAGTTCCCTCTTCCTATCCTTTATGCGTTACTACGAATATGTAAGCGATAGAATGACGTTGGGGGTTTTGGGTGAACTTAAAATACATGAAAATATAAGATTGGGAATTTACCTATTAAGTTAGGTCTACCCCTTGGGAATTTACCTATTAAGTTAGGTCTACCCAAGTAATTGTTGACTTGTAATTATGTTTTGAAATAAAGTGGACATGACACTTAGAAAACATAAGTGTGGCCAACTCGAGGTTGGGTTGAGTTTGTAGCGTAATTCTACCCGGAACCGACCGGCTTAACTAGTGGCTACAAACAATAGGACCCAATGTGAGAAGTTGGTCATGGGGTGCCAAGACCCGAGGTTAGACCAAGTTGTGGTGTAAAGCTACCCGGACCCGCCCGGCCTAACTAGTAACCACAACAAGGTCTAATGTGAGAGGTTAAGGTGCATTAAATTAATTAATGCCTCATGATTAGGGTTAAGTCAGGGTCCACCAATACTTAACCAATTTGGGGATACGAGGGATTAGATGGGGTTAAGAAGTGGACTGTTGGTTACACTTAACTAATTTAATCCATGATTAGTGGGGGGGTTAAACCACACTTAACCCTCTTAGAAAACCCTAGCAACGTGGTCTGTTCTAACAGTAATCCCAGTTTGGTATCATTCACAACCCTAGAAGCTAGGCTAGGGCGGGGCACGATTACTGGACGGATGTAAGCGACCAAAAGGCGATGGCTGAGTGGTACAGCGGTGCGGGTCCAGGCGGGCTACGGACGTGCACGTAGTCCGGTGTTGGACAAACTCGAGGCATGGGTACCAGTAGGTTAGGACTGTGCATTATTGCTTAAGTGTCTGGGGTTGACACCCGAGGGCCTGATACACCCAAAGGTGGACCCAGCACAGTCTAACTACAACCATATGTGGGCCATATGGACACCAACACTTGACGTGTTAGGTTTATAGGGAGCCGATAGACTAGACCGTTGGGCTGGACCTTATATTAAGGTCACTTCATGTTATTGGGTTAAAAGCTTGGGCCAAGGGATCAATACCTGTTATGTGGGGTTGCTAGTACACCGTGGTGCAAAACTTAACCTTGTTTTATGCGATGACACCTCTATCTATCTTGTAGTTAATTTACCATGCCAGTATGTTGTTATCTATGATCATCTCAGTTCCCATCATGATGTTAACTTTATTAGTTTATAGACTGATCGTAGCAGGGCTTACTCAGTCTTTTTGACTGACCCGTTTTGTTTCGCCTCTTTTCTTCCGTTCCCCCCCCCCCAAGGTTCTCAGGGAGGGAATACAGGAGCCTAGCTTGGATCTTAGCTGCTTTCTTGGATAGCTCATGTATGCTTTGGACTTGGGCTCGCTATGGTTTCTTCCACTTTGGGGATAGCTACTTTTATGTTTTTCCTTTTCAGTTTCAGATGATGTTATTTTATGTACTAGACTTGTTTATTTGGGAAATTGACATTATGATGTAGCAGACTTGTTTTGAAATGGTTTAAAATTCTTCCGCTGTTTTATCTATCTACTTACTCTGTTCATTTACATATATATATGTCATGTCCTGCCTTGCTATATCATTATGCATGTTTACCTTGTTTTAAAACGCCCCATCAAAGTCAGAGTTGCTCGAAAGAGCCACCCTGGCGGAGGTGGGGTGTTACAACATTGGTTCTTTAACCCAGTTAAAGACAGGATATGATTTCCCAAGTTAAATAATCATTAATATTGATTTTTGGGAAGATTAAAACCAAGTGGAGTTTTAATGAATCTTTTATTAGATTGAAATGATCGAGAATGGAGTATCACCAGTTTTTCTCCACGCGATAGTTAAATCTTTAATTAGATTTGAACGTGAAATGGTAATTGAATTTACCGATAACATCGTGGTGTTAGATATGAAGTATTACCAATTTTGCTTCATGGGATGAATAGGTTGGGATTGGGAAATTAAAACAAATGATTACTTCGGTAAGGTTCGTTAATCCCGACTAGTTTGAATTGATATTCAAAAGAAGATTAAAGAATAAATTTAAAGAATTTATCTTTGATAAAATTAATGGGAACCTTTCCCAAAGTATAGGAATATTTGAATAAAAGAATATGCTGAATTGGAATGAGGCGTATGTTGTGTTTGTGTAACACTTATTTATTATATACGCGAGTTATTCAGAAAGACCGGGTTTATCCCATTCTGAATAACTGATTCGACGTGGTGTCGAGGATGAAGACGGTGGTCGAAGACCGGAGGTCTTCACATCGTTTGGATAATTACTGATGATCTTGATTGAGCTGTACGCCCAAGAGGAGGGAATCAGTTGGTGATCGTCCAGATGTACTTGGAGATCGATGGATATGCGAGGTACAAGGTGCCTCCGGTTTCGTTCAGACCCAGAACGGACTAGTAAATGGATGTGTGTCTGACATCGGATTTCATTCTGTGTGATTGATATTGGTTGCATAGCGTGAATTGCCTGTATGGCATGCTGAGATGCAAATGATCAAGGCTTCTGTTGAAAAGCAGAGTCTTGTGGTTGATGATCAAAGCACGACCTTAGTGGCGTAGCTTTGTGTAGCGTTAATTCGCGAGCCTCACACCCCGGTTGTGCACCAGAAACGGGAGAGGACATCAGGGAGGGCATGCGTTTCTTTCTAGCTAGGAGTGGTGTCAGTGTTTTACACAGCCTGACATTTTACTTATGTGGATGATGGATAGCGAGGCGCCTCGGTTAGATTGGACGATCCAGGTCCGATGGAGTCATTCGTTGGCTCATTTACGCCCCATAGGGTAGGGAAACACAGTGTCCAGGGTTTAAGTTTAATCCACATCGGGTGGACTGGCCCTGACGATCCAAGGGTCGATGCGTTCTGAACCTGAGACATGAGCTAGATTGTCTCGAAGCGATGAGGACGATCCCTGGCCTCGGTTCACATATGGAAATCCAACTTCCAAATACGTGACTTTGCGGTTTTGATTGTATAACCTATATATGGCGACATAGTGGTATGGGGCATTCATGCCGCCTATGATTGATACTTATGATTGAAATTTTTTTGACACTATACACTTATAGTAATAATAAAAGATGAAATTTAGCGTATCAAGCATTCTTTGGCTATTATAAGGTAAAACCCTATCCTCCGGCTTGTGTTGCATTGTGTGATGGGACCTGGGTCTTATAATAGCTTCATTGTTCTTTATTTAGCATTGCGCTGTTGTCTTATGCACTGGTATTCTTGGGAGGAAACCCGTTCCGTGTTATACGGCGTGGTCCCTTGATTTACCTAACTTTAAAATAAAGATTAATAACTGTTTTAGTTCTCACACCAGTCACATGACTAACCTGGATTTTATTGTTTTAACCTAAACTCTGGGTGCCCTTATTTTCCACGGGTAGCTAGTAGTTTTGGTTTTGCGGATTTATATTCACAGGATCCTGGTTTACAGCTGGAAATGATATCCGGAAAGCTTTGTATCTGTATATCTCCTTCAGTTGTGTTTTGTATTATTTTCCGTTGCTATGTAATGTATTGTAACCTCTGATATTTTATGATGTGTAATATTGATTCATACTCTGTATATTCTTGTATTCTGATGAAATTGTCGTAATAAGCAAGGAATTGTTCGTTTGTTTGTGTTCTGATGTGTTTTGTCCTCAACTCAATCCATGATATCCCGTAAGGGGGATTTCGGGTCATTTCATAGTATTTCCGTGTCGAGGGACTAAACGAGAATAACATAATAATGTAGCCTACTTTATCCCAATAGGGAAAGGTGCTAAAGGCAAATGGGGTATGAATCTAATAACCTTCGCGTATGGTCCGCTTCTTGGGTCTTACTTGGCTAGGGTCGAAGAGTACACCCGGGGATAGGTCCTTTAGTATGTGGGTCTTAAGCGGCATGTGTACGTATTAACTCCCCAAACCTAGAAACTAAAAACATCAGATATGGCTACCTACCCTACGGTAAGTAGTAAGCGGCTAATGGGACTATCCAATAATGTTGGCTAGAGGTATAGCGAGCGATAAAATACCATCTTTCACCCTATACGGGGTAAGTGTATGTGCGTGAATAATGAAAGCCTAAACTAGAATGGCCCGTAGCTAGTGCTCTCTAGTATGTAAAAATATGGAAGGAGTTATCGAGAGGTATTAAGTCACCAATAAGTCCGCCAACCAATGAGTCCGCCTAGTGTCTTAAGTGATCGGTAGAATCCACCCTATCTATCATTGATAGTGAGGCAGAAAATTTTAAAGGGAAAGTGGATGGAAAGGTATGTATGTATGTGAGTACTCCACAGTTAGGAGTTTACTTCTCGATCTAATAATCAATTAAATTATTATATAAAAAGGGGGCTTCCTAAATATATGCATGAACGTTCTATGTCAGTATTATATCCTGGACTACTACTTGGAAAGAGTAGTAGGGTCGTGCGTAAACATTTACAAGGTTAGGCTAGAATCACTAACCTTGTTAGGCATACATCTTGGGTTGAACCAAATGTGATACATCTGTGTATTATAATCTGTGTTGTACATTTCTTAGTTACCAGAACTTGTTGTTTGGACTCGCCCTCCTCATTACAACCTCCCAGGTTTCCTAGAGAAGGTCGGGTTCTCACAGATGTTATGTTTGGCTTTGGGTTCTCGTACTCTCTCATGCTCGGTATTGGCAAAGTGACTTACTTTGAAAAAGGTAGTTACTTAAGTTAATACTAGTTACCCTATTTTGTTTCCGCTATGAGTTTTCTTTTATCGAACTCTGGTTATGCTCATGCTCATTTATTGTAGGTACTAGATATGCACGCCCCATGCTTTGTTGCGTTCAAGTTTTGATTATTTTTTGTCAAAATTTGGGTTTAGAAAAGTGTGGGGTGTTACAGCTATATCTATTTTCTCCCCATTTGTCGTCAACAAAACGAAGAGAACATGATAATTTGCAATATATTTATATATGTAATTTTGTGATTTTTCATATATGATGGTATATTTAAAAACATTAAGATAATAATTTCGTGGATAATAGCACATAACATTAACTTAGAACACATACAATAATTAAACACAAATATTAGCGTATTGGTTGGGATGTGGATCCAGATTTTCTCATAGTCTGAGGTTGTTGAGATGAAACTTGGGGTTGTTGAGACGAAGCTTGTTATTTTTAGTTGCTTGTGTTTCTTTCTAGCGATCAAAGGTAATTATAGTTTGATGTTGATATCGCTTTTGTAGTTTTATAAGATCAAGTTTCTTAAATCAAGAGAACCTACTTTGGAGAATTTGAAGTCTAGCATTTTAACATTAAATGTAACACCCCACCTCCGCCAGGGTGACTCTTGCAAGCACTCTGACTTTGGAGGGGCGTTTGAACCAGGTAAACATGCATAATGATATATCAAGGCAGAACAAGAACATATGTATATATGTAAACAGAGTAAATAACATAGATAAAACAGCGGAAGATTTTTAAACCATTTCAAAACAAGTCTGGTACAACATAACGTTAACTTTCCAAATACACAAGTCTAGATAAAAACAACATTTCTGAAAAACTGAAATACATAAGTACTATCCCCAAAATAAGTGATAACCATAGCTAGCTTCATGTCAAGACCGTACATGAGCTAAAATCCCACAAGCAAGCGATCAGAAATCCAGCTAAGCTCCAATATTCCCTCCCTGAGAACCTAGGGGGGGAACGGAAGAAAAGAGGCGAAAGAAAACAGGTCAGTCAAAAAGGCTGAGTAAGCCCTACTACAATCAATGTAAACTGATAAAGTTAACTGTCATGAGCAGCAGGGATGAACATAAGGATAACCATATACTAGCATGATGATTAACTAACAAGGTAGATAAAGGTGTCATCGCATAATCAGGATTAAGGTTTTGCACCACAGGTGTACTAGCGAACTAACATGACTGGAATAAACAAGTATTGATCCCTTGGCCCAAGCTTTGGCCCAATAACATGAAATGACCCTAATACAAGGTCCAACCCAACGGTCTAGTCGATCGGCTCCCTAAGCCTAACTCGTCACGTGTTGGTGTCAATACGGCCCAAACATAATTGTAGTCGAACTGTGCCGGGTCCACCCTTCGGGTGTATCAAGCCCTAGGGTGCCAACCCCTGGACACCATAAACATGAGTGCACAGTCTCGATCTACTGGTACCCATGGGTGACTTCTCCAAATACGGACTGCGTGCACGACCATAGTCCGTCTGGAACTACATCGGCGTACCACCCGGCCGTCGTTTATTGGGTCGCTTACCTCCAGCCCAGTAATCGTGCCCCCTCCCTAGCCTAGTCCCTAGGGCCTTAATGATACCAATTTTTGGGGATTTACTGCGGAGTGGGCCCCCCATTGCTAGGATTTTCTAGTGGGTTAAGTACGGATTAACCCTCTTGCTAATCATGGATTAACTTGGTTAAGTGTAACGATGAGTTCACGACTTAACCCCGATTAATCTACCAAGCCCAAATTGGTTAAGTATTAAGTGGACCATGACTTAACCCTAATCACGAGGCATTAATTAATTTTAATGCGCCTTAACCTCTCACATTAGACCTTGTCGTGGTTACTAGTTAAGCCGGGCGGGTCCGGGTAGCTTTACACCACAACTTGGTCTAACCTCGGGTTCAAGGTACAACATGGCCAACTTCTCACATTGGGTCCTATTGTTTGTAGCAACTAGTTAAGTCGGTCGGTTCCGGGTAGGTTTACGCTACAAACTCAACCCAACCTCGAGTTGGTCACACTTATCTTTTCTAAGTGTCATGTCCATCATGTTTCCAAAACATGTTACAAATTTTCAAGCAATTGGGTAGACCTAACTTAATAGGTAAATTCCCAATGGGTAGACCTAACTTAATAGGTAAATTCCCAAGCTTATGTTTTTATGTCTTTTAAGTTTACCCAACCCCAAACGCAATCCCATCGCTTACATATCGCAATAGCGCATAAAGGATAGAAAGAGGGAACTTGGCATAATCGTGACATAAAGCTGTTGAAGCCACAAGTTCAACATGGTGGCATAAGAAATGTACATATGTTCATATACTTGCATATTACATTTTTAGGCCTCAAAAGCATGCATAAAACCAAACTTGGCATATTGGTGATACATGGTGCTAAATGACATGTAGACATGGCCATAAGTTCGCATTTAGCCTCACATGCAAGTTATCATAAGAGATATGATAACTTACATGTTGCCAAAATGCAACCTTTAGCATAAAGCTTGAAGCTTTATGCTCATAAACCCAAGATAAGCTTGCATAACATGATAACATGAACAAAAGGACCAACCCCAACTTGCATAACATAACTTGCATATCGTATGACAAACTTGCATAATATGACATGATGAACTTACATATCATAGCATGGCATACTTGCATATAAACTTGCATATTACAACATGATAAACTTGCATATCATAGCATAGTAAACTTGCATAAACTTGCATATCATAGCATAGTAAACTTGCATATAAACTTGCATAAACTTGCATATCATAGCATAGTAAACTTGCATATAAACTTGCATATCATACATTTAACTTTAGAGTTTAAGTATGAAAGTAGAATAGGGCTTACAATGCTTAAGAAGTCACAAAAATATGACAAAGCCCTTATGAAATCAATCAAACCCAAAATGCAAGCTCTAACATAAAAACCCTTGAGCCAAAATGATCAAAACTCTTTCTTTATGATGCAAATATAGAAACTTGACTTGAATGCAAGCTAATGATGCTCATACAAGTTTGAAAACACTTGTATGCATGGAAAATCACTTAGAAATTTATTTAGGAATTGTATGAAGAGAGTGGAGGCCATGAGAGCATTGATTTTGCCATAGTTTAGTTGTAGGATAGATTAATGATGATTTAGGGCTAGGTTAGGGCCTTATTTATAGATTAGGCAAGTATTTTAGGCCATAGGATTAAACCCTAGTTGCAATCTCAGCCCTTAAAACCGAATCTGGCCCCCAAGCTCAACACAATCTCAAAATGGTGCACCAGGCTAAACAGCCCGGCTGGACCAAGTCGACAGCCAAGTCGATAGGGCTGTCGACTTGGGTCCAACCAAGTCGACTCCCAAGTCGACAGGGCTGTCGACTTGGGTGCTTTGGCGGGAATTCTCCCGCCTGGCCCAAACTGGCCCAAATTTTCAAATTCAAACTTGAATTTGAAATCTGTTTTTGCTTTGGAATTTTCTGAAAACTTCGTTGGGCCTTAATCGGGTCATACGGACTCCGATTTTCGAAAACTCGGACTCTATTTCGCGTATTTTTCCGAGACGAACGCAATGGTATAGCCCGTTTCTCTTGATTCAGATTTTAGAATTAAATTCTGCCTCGATTTACGTTATAACAGGTTATTGAAAATACGGGTTGTTACATTCTCCCCTCCTTAAAGGATTTCGTCCCCGAAATCTTCAAGTTAGGAAGAACGTATCCTACCATCCAACATCCATCTACTCAAAACATCATCCACGAGCAATCATTGTCCTTACAAGATTCTAAATGTTGTATGAACATATGCAAAGGTGTGTGTATATGTACTTATCTAATGCAAATATCATCAATGCAAATTATGTTAGTGAAATGAATCCATATGTATGCAATTCCTAACATAATGTATAACATCTATATGTGTGCACATAACATACATCCACATGCAACATCCATGTGATAACACAAAAATTTTCATCCATGAATAAGCATAAACACTCATGCATATGCAATATGAGGAGTGTGTGAGCCGATCTAGTGCCTAACGTGTATAATGCATCCACGAGTAACCACTTGCAAATACTTGCAACCACTTGCAACCATCAAGCATAACATGTTTCAAACACATGTTTCATCCAAAGGGTTTCTACCTAAGGTTCTCATGACAAGATTAACACGATAAACTAGATAAACATGGATAGCAAAGGATATGCTACAAAGAGATCGGGAAGATAAGCAAGATATACTCCTTTCGGATTACAAGAAATCCTTTCCTAACCCAACCCATATCCTATAAAAGACCAAAAGGTTTAGTCAACCTAACGGACCCCTTCAAACCCTGACATGTATTACTAGCTAATAAGTCATACCTCCCGACAGAAATAGGACCGAGAATGGGACCGAGGGGATATACGTGAAAGATAACATGCGAGTAAGTTCCACAAGAAAACAAGGATCAAGGATATGCTCTTAAAAAGAGATATGATGCGCGTATCTAGCCTTCAATGTTCTAAGTCACGTTTCCTTGAGCTTAACTCCACTGTGCTTTGGCCGTCTTTTACCTCATGATTTCTTAGCTTCTTAACTCCTATTTACAAATATGAGTTGGAACCCATTTCATTGTCGTCTCTCGTCTTCCTTTTTCACTTACTCTTCTAACATTCTTGGCTTAAACATAACTATGACCTCATGGTTTCATGCAAGCTCTCCAAAATTCACTATTGAATCCTGGATCTCGTTTACTTACTATAAAGTATTCCACGCAGCAGAACTTTTCTTAAAACTACCAATCCACGTTGCCAATTGCTCTTACCAACGTGATTTTCTATAACACATGCTTGAACAAAAGGAACCATCCGCCTACGAATGATAGGCCGTACTTAGATTCAGTTACTTGCCCATGACTTCCCGTAGACTATCCCAAAACTGGCTAGTGAAGATTGAGTCATGGTTACTAACTATACTTTAGGGAACCTTGTGCAACCGCTTTATTTCTTGAAAGTATTCCGTTGCTAGCCATGATGCCGTCATTTCGTTCTTCACCGGAGTGAAATGAGCACTCTTCGTGAGTCCACCTATTGTGACCCACATGCTCGTATTCTCTTTCCTTGACCTAGGCAGTCCATCCACGAAATCCTTCGTGACGCTTTTCCCCCTTCCATTGCGGGGACCTCTAATGGATATAATAGCCCACCGGGCTTCTATGACTCGGCCGTTAATCTGTTGGCACAACATGCACCTTAGGACAAACTCGGCCACCTCCTCGGGTGATGTGCATCTTCAAGAACCTTCTTTCTCTCATCGCGTCTTAGCCATCCCTTGTCATCTATAGCGAGGTGACTTACCATCTCGCCTCGAGTCAACTTGTCCATGATCTCGACTAACTGCGGGTTTTCTTTCTGTGAAGTCCCTACTTGATCCAGAAGGGTAGGTCTAAACTCAAGGGACGCTAACTAATTAAACTGAGAGAACTTCTTACTTCAATTGTCCTCGTCGGAGCTTTTCGGTTTTGAACCGCGACCACTTTAGCAGGATCCACCACTAAGCCTTGCTTAGAAACTATATGCCCAAGAAATTTAACTCCTTTTTCTCCAAAATGACATTTGGAGGACTTGGCTTTCAACTGATGCGCTCTAAGCGTATCCATCACCTCCACGAGATGCCTTGCGTGCTCTTCCTCATCCTTAGAGAAGATCATAATATCATCTATGAAGACCACGACAAACTTGTTCAAGAACTCCCTGAACACCCTACTCACCAAGTCCACGAAGTAGGCGGGTGCATTAGTCAAACCGAATGGCATGACCAGCCATTCTAAGAATCCATCTGGAGTTCTGAACGCAGTCTTGTCTATACTATCTTCAGCTACCCTGAGCTGATGGAATCCAGTAGCAAGATCAAGAGAAAACAGATGTTCCTACAAGATGATCGAACAAATCATCGATCCTTGGTAATGGTTGTCTTTTCTCTTTGTTTAACTCACGATAATCAACACAAAGTCGAAGAGAACCATCTGCCTTGGTAATAAATACCACAGGCGCTCCCCATTCAGATATACTTCATCTAATGAAGTTCTTCTCAAGCAACTCCTTGACTTGCTTACTTAGCTCCCGCCTTTCACGCGGAGCCATGTGCCGAACGGGCAAAGAAACCGGCTTTGCATTATCCACCAGATAAATGCGGAAATCAATCTCTCGCTTAGGGGGCAACCCCCTAACTTCATCGAAAACATCCGGATACTCTCGAACCACTCTCACAGACTGAAGAGTTTCCATTGACGAGTCAAGTGATTCAAGATAGCACAACATGACGGGACCTCTCGGATTACAAGAAATTTCTAGGGTGTTTCCGAGGTGAGTCACGAGCCTCACAACCCTATGCTCACAATCAAGAATGGCTCCATATCTGGACAGCCAATCCATGCCCAATATCAATCCGTATCCCCTAAAACCAAGAACATAAGCACTGCACAAGAACTCTACACTCAGTATAGAGATCCTCAAATCCCCACATATCATAGACAAATGGGCGGAACCCCCAATAGGATTTGAGACACAGACGGGATCATCTACCAAGCTAGTACTAAGGTGCAAACTATCAACAAGATCAGATGAGATAAAGCTATGCACCAGAATCAAACAAGGTACGAACTGGAAAATCAAATATATATACAAGGCTCTCAACAGAAATACTACCTCGATCGGGAACTGGAGCGGTATTGAGAGCATGAACTTGCCCTCCTGAAGGTCCAGCACGCTGAGTCTGACCCTGGCCTTGCCCTTGCTTCTTCGGGCAATCCCTACTGAAATGTCCAGTCTCACCGCAGAAAAATCATTCACCATTATTCCTTTTCCTCTTCTTACACTCCTTAATAAGATGCCCAACTAAACCGCAATAATAGCACTTTCCCTTTTTGTTATTGCCCTTGTTGTTGTTCCCCTTGTTGCCTTGACTCTTGTTCTTGTTCTTATTGCCTTGACTGCTCTGACCGCTTGGATTACCCTGATTTCCTTTCCACTGGGAATCAGTCTTCTTGGCTTGAGTATCATTCATCTTGATCTCCTTCTTGTCACTCCTATTCTCTTCATTGAGTAGGGCCATATTCACCAAATTCTCGAAAGTTGCCCCCAAGGGTATATGAGTCATGGCTAAACCATGTAATGGCTCGTTTAATCCTAGAGCAAAGTATAGGGCCTTCTTCGGAGCTGTGTTAACCAAGTCTAAACCAACCCGAGCCAGTTGATTAAACTTATCTATGTATTCCCTAATAGTCATGTCCCCTTGCTTCAGTGATAGGAACCTTAGTCCAAACTTTCCCCGAAAGTCATCCCAAGTCTCAATTGGCCTAGTAGCGGTGGTGACCACCCACCAACGTGCAACTTCTTCTTTTAGCAACCATACTGCCAATAAAACCTTCCTACGGTCATCTATATCAAAGAAGGCAAAAAGATCTTCGGTTTCTTTCAACCAATTCCTGGCCTCTACGAAAGTCTCGGTTCCAATGAAATTCTTGCAACCCATCGCCCTAAAGTCTTTGCAAATCTCCGCGAAACCCTTTTGTGGATGCTGAGGGGGAGAAGGAAGAAGAACCTCAGCGACAGGAGGAGGAGGAACATTAACTACCGGAGGAGGAGTAACATTTGCGGGGCCGGCTTCGGTCGCCCTAGCCTCCAAAAGTCTCCTATACCAAACAGGTACGTGTACTCCCTCCGGAATAGCAAAGTTATCGGCCATACTGAAAATGAAGAAAAAGACAGATTCAGAATGGAGAAAAACGGAGGAATTTTGCTAATGGCTTTTTGGGGAATAGCCTTTAAAATAAACTAGACTTTTCTTTGGAAAATACTTTATACTTGGTTTTGAAAATAGTTTTTCAAAAGTTTTCTAAAAACCTTTTTGTTCCTTCTCGTAAACCTGGCTCTGATACCAAATGTAACACCCCACCTCCGCCAGGGTGACTCTTGCAAGCACTCTGACTTTGGAGGGGCGTTTGAACCAGGTAAACATGCATAATGATATATCAAGGCAGAACAAAAACATATGTATATATGTAAACAGAGTAAATAACATAGATAAAACAGTGGAAGATTTTTAAACCATTTCAAAACAAGTCTGGTACAACATAACGTTAACTTTCCAAATACACAAGTCTAGATAAAAACAACATTTCTGAAAAACTGAAATACATAAGTACTATCCCCAAAATAAGTGATAACCATAGCAAGCTTCATGTCAAGACCGTACATGAGCTAAAATCCCACAAGCAAGCGATCAGAAATCCAGCTAAGCTCCAATATTCCCTCCCTGAGAACCTGGGGGGGGGGGGGGGGGGGACGGAAGAAAAGAGGCGAAAGAAAACAGGTCAGTCAAAAAGACTGAGTAAGCCCTACTACAATCAATGTAAACTGATAAAGTTAACTGTCATGAGCAGCAGGGATGAACATAAGGATAACCATATACTAGCATGATGATTAACTAACAAGGTAGATAAAGGTGTCATCGCATAATCAGGATTAAGGTTTTGCACCACAGGTGTACTAGCGAACTAACATGACTGGAATAAACAAGTATTGATCCCTTGGCCCAAGATTTGGCCCAATAACATGAAATGACCCTAATACAAGGTCCAACCCAACGGTCTAGTCGATCGGCTCCCTAAGCCTAACTCGTCACGTGTTGGTGTCAATACGGCCCAAACATAATTGTAGTCGAACTGTGGCGGGTCCACCCTTCGGGTGTATCAAGCCCTAGGGTGCCAACCCCTGGACACCATAATCATGAGTGCACAGTCTCGATCTACTGGTACCCATGGGTGACTTCTCCAAATATGGACTGCGTGCACGACCATAGTCCGTCCGGAACTACATCGGCGTACCACCCGGCCGTCGTTTATTGGGTCGCTTACCTCCAGCCCAGTAATCGTGCCCCCTCCCTAGCCTAGTCCCTAGGGCCTTAATGATACCAATTTTTGGGGATTTACTGCGGAGTGGGCCCCCCATTGCTAGGATTTTCTAGTGGGTTAAGTACGGATTAACCCTCTTGCTAATCATGGATTAACTTGGTTAAGTGTAACGATGAGTTCACGACTTAACCCCGATTAATCTACCAAGCCCAAATTGGTTAAGTATTAAGTGGACCATGACTTAACCCTAATCACGAGGCATTAATTAATTTTAATGCGCCTTAACCTCTCACATTAGACCTTGTTGTGGTTACTAGTTAAGCCGGGCGGGTCCGGGTAGCTTTACACCACAACTTGGTCTAACCTCGGGTTTAAGGTACAACATGGCCAACTTCTCACATTGGGTCCTATTGTTTGTAGCAACTAGTTAAGCCGGTCGGTTCCGGGTAGGTTTACGCTACAAACTCAACCCAACCTCGAGTTGGTCACACTTATCTTTTCTAAGTGTCATGTCCATCATGTTTCCAAAACATGTTACAAATTTTCAAGCAATTGGGTAGACCTAACTTAATAGGTAAATTCCCAATGGGTAGACCTAACTTAATAGGTAAATTCCCAAGCTTATGTTTTTATGTCTTTTAAGTTTACCCAACCCCAAACGCAATCCCATCGCTTACATATCGCAATAGCGCATAAAGGATAGAAAGAGGGAACCTGGCATAATCGTGACATAAAGGTGTTGAAGCCACAAGTTCAACATGGTGGCATAAGAAATGTACATATGTTCATATACTTGCATATTACATTTTTAGGCCTCAAAAGCATGCATAAAACCAAACTTGGCATATTGGTGATACATGGTGCTAAATGACATGTAGACATGGCCATAAGTTCGCATTTAGCCTCACATGCAAGTTATCATAAGAGATATGATAACTTACATGTTGCCAAAATGCAACCTTTAGCATAAAGCTTGAAGCTTTATGCTCATAAACCCAAGATAAGCTTGCATAACATGATAACATGAACAAAAGGACCAACCCCAACTTGCATAACATAACTTGCATATCATATGACAAACTTGCATAATATGACATGATGAACTTACATATCATAGCATGGCATACTTGCATATAAACTTGCATATTACAACATGATAAACTTGCATATCATAGCATAGTAAACTTGCATAAACTTGCATATCATAGCATAGTAAACTTGCATATAAACTTGCATAAACTTGCATATCATAGCATAGTAAACTTGCATATAAACTTGCATAAACTTGCATATCATAGCATAGTAAACTTGCATATAAACTTGCATAAACTTGCATATCATAGCATAGTAAACTTGCATATAAACTTGCATATCATACATTTAACTTTAGAGTTTAAGTATGAAAGTAGAATAGGGCTTACAATGCTTAAGAAGTCACAAAAATATGACAAAGCCCTTATGAAATCAATCAAACCCAAAATGCAAGCTCTAACATAAAAACCCTTGAGCCAAAATGATCAAAATTCTTTCTTTATGATGCAAATATAGAAACTTGACTTGAATGCAAGCTAATGATGCTCATACAAGTTTGAAAACACTTGTATGCATGGAAAATCACCTAGAAATTTATTTAGGAATTGTATGAAGAGAGTGGAGGCCATGAGAGGATTGATTTTGCCATAGTTTAGTTGTAGGATAGATTAATGATGATTTAGGGCTAGGTTAGGGCCTTATTTACAGATTAGGCAAGTGTTTTAGGCCATAGGATTAAACCCTAGTTGCAATCTAAGCCCTTAAAACCGAATCTGGCCCCCAAGCTCAACACAATCTCAAAATGGTGCACCAGGCTAAACAGCCCGGCTGGACCAAGTCGACAGCCAAGTCGACAGGGCTGTCGACTTGGGTCCAACCAAGTCGACTCCCAAGTCGACAGGGCTGTCGACTTGGGTGCCCTGGTGGGAATTCTCCCGCCTGGCCCAAACTGGCCCAAATTTTCAAATTCAAACTTGAATTTGAAATCTGTTTTTGCTTTGGAATTTTCTGAAAACTTCGTTGGGCCTTAATCGGGTCATACGGACTCCGATTTCCGAAAACTCGGACTCTATTTCGCGTATTTTTCCTAGACGAATGCAATGGCATAGCACGTTTCCCTTGATTCAGATTTTAGAATTAAATTCTGCCTCGATTTACGTTATAACAGGTTATTGAAAATACGGGTTGTTACATTAAAGTGCATAATCAACTGCATTATATATCCACCATAGTGTATTATTTTCTTCCTTCCTTGTTAAAGATTTGAAAATCATTCAATTGAACTTTTTCCCAATTCACACGTTTTCCACCTTATATTTCATATAATGATTGGAAATCTCGTTGATAAAATTTCTCATAACTTCATGTTCAAGGATTAATGGAATGTGTAGGTGTTCGATGCATAATACGTGTTTTAGATCGAAGCTCAATAGATTTTAATTCTTTTTAAGTCATCCTTCACAAACAAATGACGAGTTTGATCCCTATGCTCCATGTTAATTTCAATATTGTTTAAATATTCACATTCATATGGATAACTCAATATTGTGCCAATACGGGTTATAAGCTAGAACATTTTTTCTTTGCAAGTTAAGTTCCAAACACAATTATCTGTGTTAAGAATGGTGTGATGCTCCAAATTCAAATTGGCGTAAGACAATTTAACAAGAAGATAATTGATTTTTAGATTATTTTCATTAAAATAAATTAAAGAGGTCAAATTAATTCTAATAGCCAGGTCATAAAGTTCATAAGATGCAAAATTGTCAAACTTAACAAATGATCCTTCGAAAATTCTGGAATCATTCATCTTTTGAAATCTATTTACATTCTTGTCATTGTATAACCATTTCTGAATAAGTAAACCAATTGATCCAATTTTCGACGAGGAGGATGCTCTTGCTCTTTTAAGGGCCATTTTTGGTTTTGAGACGTTTGAGGATTACGAGATTGAACTACCTGGTGTAGAGATTATGTATGAGTGAACTTGGAGAGAAAGGAAGGGTTTTTATTTTGTTGATTCAGTGTTTTAAAATGTGAATAGATATCGATTAGATAATCCGACTATATGTGAAAAATGTGACTTTTCATGATTAGTCGACTGATGCTAACTAGAAAAGAAATAGTGCACTTTTTATGTGACTTAGTCAACTGAATTTGATGTTTTGTCGACTTACTATTATTTGATATATTTTTATGTTTCAACAGTTAGTCAACGGATTTTTTATTTAGTCGATTGAATGTAAACAAAAAGGAATTTGTTCAATTTTTATTAAATTCACTCGACTAACTTTTAGATGTAGTCGACTGGCTTCTATAGTTGGATGTTTATAAAATTTTATTTAGAAACAAAATATGTTGATGTAAAACAAAATGTTTGAAACACCCTCACACCCCTTAGTATTACCAAGTAAGGTCGTATCAAGGAATGTAGAGCGTTGTAAGTACAAAGAAACTACTCACAAAACTTGAAATCTAGACATAATTATCTATTACGGATTTAATAAAACTAGTTTCGTTGAAATCTGAGGTCATTTGAAAATTACTGTTCTTAAGCTCCATATTAAATGGATAAAATATAATTTAAATTCAAAATAGCCAACTCCACGATAATAAATTATTATTATTATCGTTTCTATTCAAATATAATTTATATTGATCATCTGAATCATTTCGATTCAATGTTAACTTCGAATTTAATTATTCTCATTTTCTATATTACGATATGCTCGAAATTAAATCGTACTCGATTATTAATCGATAAATTACATATAAAAATCCATTTATATTATCAACTCAACATTTAAAAGTTATTGGATTTTTATATCAAATCAACATAAGTGGAGTTTGAAAACTTAATGGGTTTGTAGCATTTTTCCTATCTTAGTAATTTCGGAGACGAAAGTCTTTTAAGGGGAAAGAATGTAACGACCCAGATTTTTGGTAGATTAATTTTGAACATTTAATATTGTTTTAAATGTTGATTTGAAAATATAAATGGATTTTTATATGGAATTTATCAATTAATAATGGAATACAATTTAATTTCAAGTATATCAAATTATCGTAATACGAAAAATGAGAATAATTAAATTCGAAGTTAAAACTGAATCAAAACGATTCAGATGATCAATATATATTATAATTATATATATATATATATATATATATATATATCAAACATTCTTCGACTTATTTCAACAATTAAAATCAATGTGAGTAAACTCACTCTCTGGATTCAATTATATTTTACTGTAAACGAATTTTTATTTAAATTAATGTTTATATGTTGTTTATTGATTGTTTGGATGCATTGATGAATTGTGGCTATTATAAATATAGTTTGCATTTACTTTGCAATTCAAACATTTCTTATATTCAAATATAATTTATATATATATGGATATGGTTTGCATTTACTTTGCTATTTAATCATTTTGATTTATTTGGAATTTACTTACACCAAAGGTTTGAATCCTTAATTTGAATTTTCGTTTGTCGTAAACGAAATGAATAAATTGATTAGAATCAACTTGAATGAATTTGAATGCATATAAATGAAATATGAATTGGATGTAAATATATTGGTTGTATATCATTCAGATTAAATGAATATAAGCATATATGGTGTGCAATATGAATGAAAATCAGAAGTTGTTGGAACTAAATTCGTAGAAGTATGAAATGTTAAGTTTCAACATAAGTGGATTTTGAAAATAACGGATTTGTAGCATTTTTCCTACCTTAGTAATTTTGGGGATGAAATTCTTTTAAGAGGAGAAGAATGCAAGGACCCGGATTTTTGGTCGATTAATTTTGAACATTTAATATTGTTTTAAATGTTGAGTTGATAATATAAATGGATTTTTATATGGAATTTATCGATTAATAATCGAATACGATTTAATTTCGACTATATTGAATCATCGTAATACGAAAAACGAGAATAATTAAATTCGAAGTTAAAACTTAATCGAAACGATTCAGATGATCAATATAAATTATATTTAGGAACATAAATCGAACGTTCTCAGATTTATTTCAACAATTAAAATCAATGTGAGTAAACTCACTCTCCAGATTCATTTATAATTTTATTATAAACAAATTTTTATTTAAATTAATGTTTATATGTTGCTTATTGGTTGTTTGGATGCATTGATGAATTGTGGTTATTATATATATATATATATAAATATTAGTTATATTTTAGATTGGTAGTTGGATATTTCCCGTAGTACTATTAGCAGATAAGACCCTATACGTCCCACAATATGTATAGTGGATGACCTTCTATACCGCGATATCATACCTTGAAGCAGAATGAGTATTATTTATGTTGTCTAACATCTGTGATGCAGGAAAAACAAGCTGGAGGGATCCAACTGGATTCCTCAACAATTTAATTGCTGTTTTCATATATAGTGTTATATGATGTGTTGAATAATCTATGCTTGTTTATTAGGTGTTTTGAATGTTTGAATAACACTGTCCTTCAAAATTGGTATTTAAATACCATAAAATATATTCGAATAAAAAGGAAAAGAATTTGGGTTAAAAAAGGGAAAATATATTTTTCCAAAATAGAAGTATTTCGAATGGGCTAGAAAATACAAACTTGTTTGATAATAAAAACAAGTAGTTGAATGTATAAACGAGGTTTATAAATGAATTGAAATAATTTTCGTTGGATAATTTGGAAATGTAAATTCAGTTGAGAATGTAAAGGGAAATTGTTTCGAAAAATAGGAACGATGAAATTTATTCAGATGTTCGGAATGTATATTGAATTGGAATAAATCCAAATGGATTTACAAGTAGAATTCGACTATGTCAAATTTATAAAAATAAATTATTTCCAGAAAGGATAATGGAATTGTATTAAAATAGAAACTAAAATTTTAAAATATGAAAATAGATTCTATGTTTAATTGTATAAGTTATAATAATATAATATTCCAAAATAGGAATTTTGTTTCAAGTGGATTTTAAAACGGAAGCTTGTTTTAATATATAAAACTAGGAAGTTAAATTTGTAAACGATGTTTTAAATGAAGTAATTATTATTAGATAATTTGGAAGTTTAAATTCAAGTATGTATTTAAAAAGGAATTGGAAATCGTTTCGTAAAAGAAACGATAGATTTTATTCCGAATGTCGGAACATAAACTGAATTGAGAAAAATCCAAGGATTTATAATTTGAGTTCGACTATATCGGATTTTATAAATAATTCATTTCCAAGGGAAGTGGAATATAATATAGAAGATTGAGTTACAAATAAATTTATATTTGAGTTATGAAATAATCGATGATTTAGGATAATCGAAGATATTTTGTTGGATTTGGAAAACTGATTTGATTTATATTAAAATATAAATGGATGAGATAGAAATGTATTAACAAACAAAGTTTTAACATTTATATTTGAATTTAGTTAAAATGAACTCACCGCGGCATGGTAGTTCGTAATTTGATGTTTCGAAGAGGATATATAACTCAATACAAGTCGGAATTCTTTGAAACAAGAATCGTCGGGACCTTTGAATAATAGTTTTCTAATGAAAGAGAAAAATTTGGATTTCTTCCTGTAGATTTGAGTTATGCCAAAATCAAATTTCCAGAACAACAGCGGTATAATCGTTTATAAAATATAACGATTTAATTAATAAAATAAAAGGCTTTTGACTAAATAAAATTCAAATTTTCATTAGTAAATTTCGGACTTGAGTTGTAAAATAAATATGAACTCAAGTGCAGTAAATGAATTGATTTAGAAATAAAGATCAGATTTTTAATTATTGATCAAACTTAACTAATTAGAAACTGATTAATTAAAAGAGTTTTTGGATCAAACTTAACTTTGGTTAAGTGAATTAAATTTATAATTAAAATTTGAAGTCAAATATGAAACTTGAGTTGGAAATGGAACACGATTGGTTTATAAGAAAATTAAAAATATATTTGAACATGATATTGTTGGATGGATCTAGATTAACAGTAAAGGGGGAATGAATAGGGTTTATTGCAGTTTTGAGGAATATTAAAAATATCACAGCTCGGACCGCAGAAGTATAAAATAAATATAGAAAATAAATAACACGGATTTTACCCAGCTTCGGCAAACCCTACCTACTGTTGCATTCCCCAAGGTTTCTACTGGAATTAAAACAATCTCTACTCTTACAAATTCCTTCTAAACTCACGACACCCGCTCCCAACTATTCTACTCCTATGCTCAAAAACTTGCATTGATCTTTATACCTAAGATCAGATTTTCCCTGAATTACAAACTCGTAACCCGTAAACCCTAACTATAAATCCTATAGCTAGTAAACCCTAGTTTTACAGAAAACTAGTAAACCGTGTAAATAGGTTACAAAAGAAAATAAAAACAATAATAAAAAACAAAAAAAAACCTTTAAAAAAACAAAGCCGACCACTTACTCTTTTATTTGCTTTGACCCTTCAAAGGGATGTCGGCCTCTTTATCTATGCCACTTGAAAAAAAATAAAAGGTTGGCTTCTCTTCGGCTTCAAGGGTGACCGAAAGGAATTAGGGATTTTTGCTGCCATCAAATCAAATCATGATTTCAGTTGTTCTGGGATTTTATTCTCTATAGCTTTGAATTTTTGTTGCTTTGCTTGTCGAACTAATTTGGCCCTTGCGATCGAAATCAGTGTGAGTAATTCTGATTTAAATTTGTTTGCTCTCGAATTTTTATTGTTTGATTCCGATTTTGAGTCGATGATAAATTGTTGTGTATATATAGGATATAGAACCTCTTAATTTGTTCTCTGATTTCATGAATGACTTAGTTTGAAAACTTGCGTGATTGATTGGATAAATGATTGTGAATCCCCGAATGATTTTCGCACATAGTTCGATTGATTTTCTACCCAAAATTGATTGCTTGACTTATTGGAAATCCATGAATGATTTTATTCCAAAAATGTTTTTCTGGAATCACTTTACAGACGTGAATATTTCATTTGAATTCCTGGAAATAAATAAATGATTCCCTACGTGTTTTTCTTGGATGTATTTTTTGGCCTTTTAATCACGATGCTTGATCACTGTGAGATTTTCTAGGAATGAAAACTTTTCTTGCTTATATAACATTCTAGAAAAATATTGAACCTTGCCAAATATGCCATATTTGGTATATGATCATTTCTGGAAATTTCATGCCGATTTTATCATTTGTCTAGAAAAGCAAATATAAACATTTCTAGTTTTCATGCACTCTTGATTTAATTTTATTCTTGCATGCCACATCTATTTCTTGCCATTTACTGTGGGCATTTAATTGAAAAACAAGTCTTCATGCATCAGTACTGACTTGACCTCTTTGAGGTAACTCAGGTTGATCTTCTTGCCTGGTCTTGATCATCTTTTGCAGGCTTGAATTGTTTACTTGTGTCTTGGCATGTGAAATTTTACTCTGGCTTGTCAAACATCATGACTGCATACACATGTGTGTTTAAATATATATATATATACACACACACATGTGTGTGTGTGTATATATATACACACATGTGTGTATATATGTGTATCATGTTTTTATGCATTGTACACTGACCTGTGCACATGTGTTTGCTGAGTCACTAAGTTTGACCATGTGTTATACATTGTTTGCTGTACCACTTGAACCATGCATTTGAACTTGAGACTGGCAATGATTAAACCTTTATCTTGTGTGCTGCTATCCTGCTGCCATGTAAATTCCGCCTATATGTATATACATACATTGTATGTATATGTATATTTATATATATGTATATATATTTATGTGTGTGTTTGAGCTTCATTCTAGTTTTGCCATTGGTTATAATTTGTGCATACTGTTTGACTGAAGGCTTTGGCCATTTTAAATTGTTGTTGTATGCATCAGTGTCTACTCCCACTTTTCTGTTTTTTGTATATTGCCATGATATATTTTCCAGTCCTTGTTGCACTTGAATTTTGAGTCTGAATTTGCTGTAGATGTTGGGCCTTGTGCTTCACCATTGTATGATGTCAACTGTCTTTGTCCATGTCCATATTTGAACTGTGCATGCATGTATGTACATCCATATGTACACAACTGTTTTTGGCAATCTTGTATATGAAAGTGTTGCAAGCATGACCCCAGTATATATATATATATAAAAACTTGTATATATATGTGTGTATATATATATATATATGTGTGTGTGTGTGTGTGACTTGCCACACTGTATATATATACCCCCACTTATGCTTGCTTTGGTTTGTGCACTTGGAAACTTGGTCTTGGCTATTCTTGTGACCTCTGGCTTGTGCTTTTGATATTGTACATGAATCCGACCACAATCCCTTTTGCTTGCATATATATATATATATATATATATATATATATATATATGTATGTATGTATGTATATATATGTTTATGTATGTATATATATATATATATTTACCTGTGTACACATGTGTATGCATGTTTATGATCACATGCTGCTACATTCATGTATTTTGCCATGTTGCTAAGTAATCTTGCTGCCTCGACCATGTTGCATATTTACATGTTGCCATGTATACATACATGTATATATACACATATGTGTGTGTGTGTGTTTGTATATACGTGTAGCTTCATATGTGCATGTCACTTGTGTGTTTATGGATACTTGCATTATGCATGTATGTGCTGTCAAGCTTCACTTGAACATATCATTCTCGATATATTTATCCCTTGTTGTTTCAATGTTTGACCAAATTGCCCCTGCACAAAATATATGTGTATATACATACACATGTATGTGTATACATGTATTTTGTGTATGCAGAATATATATATATATATATATATATATATATATATTCGTGTGATCATTAGAGATACTGTCTACCTTGTGGTATTTACAGTGAATCACTTTGAATATCACAAGCTGTCTAGACACATATGGATGAATATGCATATCAATTCAAGTCATGAAATATGATGAGAAACATACCAAAATTCTGAGGCAAATAAATTTTAAAATAAAATTATATCTGCTAAAATTTAGAATTATTTTGTTTTAGTTTACTGTGTGTGTTTCTGCGACAGGTAAGCAGGTGACTAGACTGACTATGAAGAAGACTGAAGAAAATGTAAAGATAGAGTGTGAGTCAGTGAGTGTAAGAATATATGTAACTGAGCAAAATGTAATGAGGCAACAATGTATTTGAATATGACATTGAAATGCAACTGAGTGAACACAAAGTGCTGTAGTGAGCTGAAGGTAATAAATCACTGGGATGTACAACAGTGGAGTTAGAAGCTTGTACGATTCAAATATTGAAACAAAATATTGTTTGAATATTTATATTCTTGTGTAGTGTATTTTATTCAATTATAAATATTAATTTCTGTATATGATGTAGTATAATCGTACAGTTGCAAACAGATTTATAATATATATATATATATATATATATATATATATATATATATATGTTTGTTATCATCAAGCAAAAATCATATAATTGTTATATACAACAATCTCCCCCTTTTGATGATGATAAATATATACTAAGATATTGAATATAATAAATGTGTTTGACTAGTGAAGTGTAGAACTCCCCCTATATGTATGCTCCCCCTACAACAAAACTCCCCCTAGATATGTGCATGAGTGGAAAAAAAAAATCAATTGAAATCTCAATATTAAAATAATCATGAAATATTCACTCATCAATCAAAATCTTAACCATTCTCCCCCTTTTGTTATCACCAAAAGGATACAAAAATCATAATAATGATGAAAAATTGACTAGAAATATAAAATCAGCTCAAGGGAGAGAATGTTCATCATAAATCTTATTCATTCAAACAAAAATAATAATATTCTAAGAACTAGAAGCAAATTTCACATTCTAGAATGATGGATTTACGATGAATTTTATAAAAATGGAGAGAGTTTTAAAAACATATGGATTTCAATTATTTTCAAAGAACTTTTTATAAAAAATTAAGCATAAAATTGTGACGGATTTGGACTATGATTATAAATTCAAATTGAGTGAAAAAAATTAAATGATCTCAAATCCCAATGACTATCAATCAACAAATCATAATATATCATAAAATATTAACACATTTCACAAATTTAGAAAATGGTTTGATATGGTGGTTTTTACATACCAAGGAAGATTTCATATAAATTTATTTTGTTTTATTTTCTTTTTATTTCTTTTTTTATTAAGATCACACTTAACCATGCATAACTATATCTTGGATTTTTAAATGAGGTTAGTCACCACTTAAATTATAAGTAATCTCTTAACCATGCATGACCAGATCTTGGATTTTTAAATGTGGTTAGAGAAACACTTATTATACAAAATCTCCTCAGTGTATAAAACCAAAATGGATGATAGAAATATGGTAGTTACATAAATGATTGTGAAATAAATTTCTAAATTAATCATATAAATTATGAAATATGCTCAACTGTACCGGGATTTTTAAGAATTTTCAATTATCTCTTTTTCTTAAAAATAATATAGTAACATTTTCATCACCAAACTTGAAATTGTAAGTTTAAAACGGGAAAAAAAAATAAACTCTCCACATTAATATAAAATTACGATGGATGACAGAATAATGATAGAAAAAGATGTTCGTGAAATAAGCACCAATTCAAAGATATTATAAGAACTGTTCAATCATCATGAAAACTTAAATAACTTTTCCTCTTATCGTGAAATATACTATTATCATAACTCATCACAATTTCAAAAATCTAGCAATAATTTTGATCAGTTTTAAATATAGTTCAATTTGGTTATTGATTTCAATTTCTGAATAAATAATCAATAAATGATTTTGAAATTGAAAAAAAAATCAATTACATGAGGAATTTAGAAAGAACTATACAAGATGAGAATCAGATCAATCAAATTTTTTCCAACACTTCTAAACTGATACCACTTGGAGTTCCTAATTGATCATAGAAGTCAATGAGAAAACTATACACTGAATTTTCAAAAACAAAAATCATCAACCATAGCAAGAAGATCTAGCACTTCAATACCATCTATCAGAGCAACAAACTTTGAATTTCAAAACAGAATACACAAGAGAATTTTTTTCACAATTATTTGTAACAAGCATGAGAGATAATTTATGATCCAAGATTAAAAAGAAGATTTATTTGAAATCACTTGAAGAGATGTGTAAACTTCAAGATTCAATGAATTGATTACACAAGATTATTAATTTCAAATCCAAGAAGTGTGTGAGATTGAAGATATCAAACTTTTCAAATGATTTAAAAAAATATCCAAGCCAGATGATCATGAAATAAAAATGAATTTCAAGATGCAACACAAGAATGCATATTAAATGATTTTCAATTCAGAATAACCAAGCCAATCCAAAAACCGATGAAATTATCATAACTAAAAATAGTAGTGTGTTGTAATGAGTAAAATTTTTAAGTCTTTCCAAAATAAATTAGAAGGAACTCAAAAAAACAGAGGCGTGTGAAATTTCATTTATTTTTTAGATCTTCAAAAATTTAGTATTCAAATTATTAGTGTTCAAGATATGATAAGAATGCTTCAACACTGTTAAGAATTTAGAAGAAAAATAAACCTCAAAAGAACTGCAAAATGTTTACAATTTTGGATTCAAGATCTGGAAACCATCAAAACATGTGAGTTTTACACAAAATAAGCACATTTCCAGAAGATCAAGAATTTTGCAATTTGAAGTTTAAGAAGGAAAAAAGAAATGTTATAGATGATATGGCAGTGTTAATACAAATAAGCAAAATCAGAAGGAGGAATAAAATAAAAAAATAAAAGGGGGAATAGACAGGAAGAATAAAAATAGAAAATATAAACACACAAAAAGTCAGTTTATAGATCATACCTGATTTGCAGTAGACGATGTGGATCTCAACTCGATAATCTTAGCTAAGAAACACTGAATTATTCAAAAATATATGGGGCGGTTTGAATTCAATCTCTCTTTTGCAAAGTGGTTCCTCAGCCTCCTCTGGTGCCTAAAAATTTGTAGAATTGAGTGGTCAAACAAAATTTGTAAAACCACTCATAACTGTATTCACAACTTTAGCTACCCAGACTTGTTTGTATAGCAACCCGTCGGAATTTACCATTATGCCCCTAGGAACCTAAATATGTTTGAATTTAACCGAATTCATTTTTTTTCTTTTTAGAGAACAAAATGGATTGTTTCTAAACAAGTTTTCATTTTGTTTATGATTTAAAAATCCTTTGAGATTTTTAAAATTCAAATTTTCAAAACGATCCTTTTCAAAGCTAATTGAAGGATTTTTAAAATCATTTGGATTCAGCTTTTGAGAAAATTTATCAAGTTTTCCAAACCCAAGACCACTTTTATTTCCAATAGAAATTTGGTTTTGTAACAACATTTAAATGATTTTTCCCCATTAGAAAATTCATCCAAAGTTGATTCTAGTCGTTGAATTTTGGATTTAAGATCACCGTTTTTTTTTTATTAAATCTGGACAACGATTATTAGTGATCTTCCTTTCAACACCATATTGTTTCAAAACCAAATTCTCATTTTCAAGTATTTTTAATTTGGCCTTGGACTCAGAAATTTCAAATTTAAATTGATTTTGTTTTTCAATCTCAAGTTTTTCAGATTTCTTGAATTTTTCAATTTCACTTTCTAGCTCTTTCAAAATCAATTCGGTTTTCAACAAGTTTTCTTTTTCAGCAATTTCATGTTTGGAATTTTTAATCGTCTCAAAATTATCAAATTCCTTTTGCAAAAGATTGTTTGTAC
This sequence comes from Allium sativum, assembly GCA_030737875.1. Lineage (NCBI taxonomy): Eukaryota > Viridiplantae > Streptophyta > Magnoliopsida > Asparagales > Amaryllidaceae > Allium > Allium sativum. Next base: position 109,434,774 of record CM060910.1, read on the forward strand.
TCATTAGCTCAATCTTGTTCTCTTTTAAGATTAGAATTTCATTTTCAAGCTTTTGATATTTTTATTGACATGAACAAGATTATTTTTCAAATTCAAACAATTTTTACAATCAGAGTTTTCTAATTTCACGACACTTTTAAGTTTTGATTCCAAATAATTATTTTTGCTAATCAACTCAAGATTTTAAGATTTCAGAGTTTTATTTTTAGATTTGAGACTATTAACAACAGTTGTTAATTCAGTACAAAATGAACTAAATCCTTATATGAGAAATCTTCTATTTCACCGTCTGTTGAGTCTCTATCTGAATTTTCATCTATACAACTTGTTAAGCACAAATCTGAATGTGAGTTGACATTCTGGGGTTTTGAGCAGTTGTCTTTTCTTCCATATAATGAATCGAGAGTATTCCAGATTTCCTGTGAAGTTAAACAATGGGAGATAAGGCTATATTGATAATCATTAATATGAGAATATAAAATATGTGTAGTACGAGAATTAAATCCAATGTCATTCCTTTTTACGATATCATAAAATGATGTACAAAATTAAAGCATGAATAGAAATAAAAAACCATGGCTTCCACGAAACTTATAAACGATGCAATTAGATCTCATAATGGCAATGGTAGACCTCCAGATCGGAGGCCTGGAAAGGATCCTTTGTGGGAAAACAATGGGCAGATCGAATCCTCGATCAAGAACACATGGATTGACGTTGGTAAGGGAGGACGTCCTATTAGAGCTTCGAACAGTACGGAGCCTGAACTGAGGGGTGACGGGAGATCTGTTGATCCCCAAAATACTGTGCATAACGTGGTTCATCCCCCAAGATCTCAAATTTTGGGGGGGAGCATATGCTCGATCCAATTCTGATAATCTACAGTTTCAGCGTACAAGAAAAATAGGACAAGCCTCCTTCGATTGGGATATAGATAAGGCAGTGTAGCGGAAGGAAGATCCAAATCATGGATACAAGCGGCTTCAGGGGGATTGGGCAATCTCAAAACGAATATGTAGATTTGATTTATATTGAACCCATAGTCATTGATTCCAAAAAGAAGGCATCTATCCCGATGACCGCTGCGTCCAGATCTATTGCAAAATGGAATAACTCGATCATTTTTTATGTATACGGAACTAGGTCTTATCATATACATCTCAAAAACTATGTTGAACGTGTTTGGAAACCATCCGGAAATTTTCAACTTCTATCGAAAGAAAATGGTTTTTTCATAATAAGATTTGATAATAGTACAGACTGTGAGAACATTTTGAAAGGTGGACCATATTTATTTAATAATAAAATTATTATTTTAAAAAAATGGAATATGGGTATGAGATTCATGAAGGATTTACTATCAACGATACCCCTCTAGGTAAAATTATCAAATTTACAACTGGAGCTTTGGGATAAAGAGGCTTTAAGTGCAATTGCTAGTGTATTAGGAAGACCGATTAAAATGGATAAAATAACTGCTGACGGATCCAGAGTTGCTTTTGCAAAAATACTTATTTAGATGGAGGCGAAATCAGACTTTTCGAATCAAGTAGATGTGATCATGCCCATTGGAGAAGAATTAAAAGTTAACGTGGAATATCTATATAAAATATTGCGCTGTAAATCATGTGGAGTGTTTAGACATACAAACTCTCAATGCAAGAAAAAACAAAAGAGATGTGGGTTAAAAAAGTTGGATCTAACGGTAGAGATAATGCCTCCAAGCAGAACATGGGTGATATTGGTAGAATTAATAACATTTCAAACAACACTGATAGTTATATTCCTACTATTATAGTGGATAAGGATATTAATGGTGACAACACCAGTGACAAAGCAACTAAAGATGGTGATTCCCATGAAATCATAAATAACAACACACAAGAGGGTATGAACAATCGACATGAAGGACTATTATATAGAGAAGGTAATCCACAAAATATATCATATAATAGTATGGCTACTAGCCCCGATAATGCCAATGCTACAAAAACAAGTCCTGGAAAAGCTATTGTTAATAACAGTGAAAATGGTTTACTGCAAAAGACACATACGGATACATGTATTACTCAGCCAAACTCAAACAATCCTAGTTTAAATATAAGTTACATAAATAAAATTGATCAACGTGCTACTCATGCTGAAGACAAGCTGCATGCTGCTGACAATATGACAACTTTTCAGTTGGTCCACCTGCAAATATAGAAGTATACACATCTGTTGAAACCCCTTCCAATCTAATTGATAACGTGGATGGCACAAAAGAAGAATGGTCAGAATCTGATAATGATGTGATGATAACTGAGCAAATTGATAGCACTCAAAATGTTGAACTCCCACCTGCAATTGTTACTGACGTGTCAAATTTCATAGAGGAAAATAGTAAATTCAAAGAAGAAATGGACAACATCAGTAAACAAATCAAAAGCAAAACAAGAAACACCAAAATCTCTTAACATGCTCCTCTAAAGTCTCGACAAGGAGATAAAGCAAGATTAAATGAATGTTATAGCATGGAATGTTAGGGGTTTGAACGCTCCAAATAAACAGTTTGAAGCACTCAAATTCCTAAGTAAATTAGGGCCTTCGATGGTAGGCTTGCTCGAAAATAAGATGAGTGACGATATGATTAAAAAAAATGAAGAGGTACATGCATGAGAAATGGAATTATATCAATAATAACTGTTGCAGTTGCAAAGGCCGAATCTTAATATTCTGGGACTCATCTTGTTGGTCTATTAACACTGAAAACATGTATGCACAACACATATCCATCAATGATAACAACACTAGAGGATTTTGTTGCAGATTTACTTTCAGTTATGCTAGTAATTTTCGGCTTGACCGAGAGAGGTTATGGGTTGACATTGCCAAAGAATCTAATACTGTTAATATGCCGTGGATTGTATTAGGGGATTTCAACAATATTCTATCTAGTAATGATAAAAAGGGGGAGCCTCTGTCCCCTTTAGACATCTCTCAGGGCTTTTGGACTGCATTGCTATATCAGGTTTGATGAATATCCATATTTGGGTTTTAAATACACTTGTAGGAAACGGGTTTGGCTACTAAAATTGACAATGTTTTCTGTAATCATCTCTTTTTTGATAAATTCCCTAAAATTTCTGCATATGGAATGGCTAACCCTCTAAGTGATCATATTCCCATACATATTAGATTTAAAAAGGAAGTTCAAAAATGCAAGAACATACCTTTCAAGTTTGTTAACTCTTGGTGCTCAAAAGATGGTTATAAGGATACTATGGATATGGTGATGCATGTTACAGCTTTTTCTAATATTCAGGGATCAAAAAATTTCAAGCTTCAACAATTCCTCAAATTAAGTAAATTTTATTTGAAGCATTGGAACTACAACAGTTTTAAAGATGGTGATCTGCTTAAAATGTTTGAGAGAAGATATAATAGTCTCCTAATTGAAATTGATAAGAATTCGGAAGACAACAGACTATATGACTTACTAAGCGAGGCTTATAATAACTGGAAAGAGCGAAGCAGTATAAACATGTTGAATGCTAAACAGAAGGCAAAAATTAACTGGCTTACTTACGGTGATTCATGCACAAAATTCTTCCATGCTAAAATGTCTTTGAGGAAACACTTAAATAATTGGAGTAATTTGTTCATGAGCAATGGAGATCTTGCATATGATATGGACTGTTTTGAAAGGGATGTAGTTCAGTATTTTAAAGAGATTTACAATTCTGAACATCCTATAAATTCTAATCTCCCTTATATTAATTGCAGGTTTGTAGTGAACGATAGAGGCAGAAGACATCTGAACTCTTGTATCACAATTGACGAAGTTCATAATGCAACTTTCTCAATCCCCGGTGACAAAAGTCCAGGTCCGGATGGCTTCGCATCAAAGTTTTACAAGTTTCATTGGGATAGGCTTAAAGAAGGAATTATGGAGGTGGTACAGGAAATGTTCAGAACCAGAAAATTGGCAAAGGGTATAAATCATACTTTTCTAACCCTTATCCTGAAAGTTGAAAATCCTAAAGCTATATCAGATTATAGACCGATAGCATGTTGTAATTTTATATATAAAATTGTTTTCAAAATCATATGTAAACATATTAAACCTTACCTAAAGCATCTAATATTGAAAATCATTCTTGTAACAGCCCACATTTTACGTATCGGAAGATCGTAAAATAATTTTATTTTAGTGGAAAATAGGCATAATTCAATGCTATTTCATGTGTATATGTAAGTTAGATCTTTTGTTTTGTTCATAATTACATTTATGATGATTTTGGAGGATTTCACATAATTATTGATGAAATGGCCAAATTGGTAATGTTAGTGGTTTCATAACATGTTCATGGTTATGTTGAATGAATTGGATGAGTTGGTTTCGTCGATTGTGTCAATTGGCGAAGTTTTGGTTGAAATTGGAGTCGCATTTGGGAAGTACAGGTTTTGGGTCGTGCATCCATGGTCGGTCGCGCACCGTAAGGTGGTTTTCTTGGAAAGCAAGATAGGAAAGGGAGATCGGTCGAGCGAGCCAAAAGGGAGATCGGTCAAGCGAGCCAAAAGGGAGATCGGTCGAGCGAGCTAAAGGGGAGATAGGTCTAGGAAGATCGTTCTAAGGAGATCGGTCGAAGGAGATCAGTCTAGGGAGATCGGTCCAGGAAGATCAGTCTAGGGAGGTTGGTCCAGGGAGATCGATCCAGGGACATCGGTTCGGAAGGATCGGTCAGACGGGAGGATTGGTCAGACGTGACTTTGAAGTGAATTCAAGTAGAAAGGTACGAAGTGTTGAGATGTGTTCGTTGATCGGTGTAGAACAGCGAATGAAGTGACAACTCAAAGGTCGTGAGTTGGTGGATAATGGTTGCTTAAAAAGGTTGCTTGAGCTATGAAAAATCATCGGGTTGGATGACTAGAGATGAGAAGGCCGAGAGATTATCGTTATCGTAAGTTCTAGCAGGCTCAAAGCAGGGATACAATAGGGGCACCTAAAAGGCCGGAAGGTTGTTGGTCGAGTACCCTGGGTCTTGTAGAAAGGCCTAGTTGTCAAGGTTGGATATATGGAGCTTATGTTAGAACTAGGGTTACCATTAGCCCTTGATATATGGCAAGGTTGGCCATCATACGATTAACGATGGTTTCAAAGCAAGATTGGCGGTGATAGCCAGAGTCAATCATGGATGATTGGTTGTTCTGTTTGTACCATCTTATGTAAGTTATCCAACGTCGAAGGAGATGTCCCTTGAATGCTTGTCTGATATTGGTTTAGGCCTCTGGGGCTTGTGCTTGAGGGGTGTTGAATTCGATTAGGATGATTTACATGAGACATATATATATATATACATAATCTGGATGTTATGAGTACTTATCATGATCGAATGGATATTCCGGTTTCCATGAATGAACGGTTGACTTGTTGTTGAAAAGGAAATCACTTCCGATGTGGGGAAGATAAGGTTGAGTTCTTCTCTGGTGTTGTGGGTAGATTAGTATGTTTATCTATCCATTCTCATATACTTTATTGTTGAAGTTTGTTATTTGTTTTATCGCTCACTAAGACTGTTGTCTGACTCAAGGTTTTATGTTTCCTCTTATTACCTTGGGCCGTTCATCCGGTTGTGGATGGGCAGACTAAGTAGCAGGTGACAGGTGATTAGTGAGGACGATGCTGCTGTGCGAGGACGAGCAGGAGGCTAGCATATTACTTTTACTACTATCTAGTATTACTGTTTTCGCTATTTGAGTTGCTCTATGAGTGTTGTAGTGAGGCCTTATGTACATACTTGATATTTCCTATGATGTTGGGATAATCTTTCAGGATGTTGTGAAAGTTTGAAAAGTTGGCTATTTGATGCTTCACTACTATTACCTATTGTATATATTCTATTATATTTTATCCTTGCTTTGTGAGTTCTACGACAGGTTCCGATGTGTTTACCTACTCTAATGATCGTCCATAGTTGTCGTGCACACCTTTCAACGCATTATTCCTCTTGTATAGTGTGAGGGTTATGGGCGGTCGTTACATTTGGTATCAGAGCCAGGTTAACGATTTTAGCCAAAGTTCAAAGACATAGTTACGTATGAGAGACGTATTTGTAGATTTCAGTTGGATGCTTACTATATATACTAGCAGATATAGTAGCAGCGGTTGTATTCTTTGGCAGTTTATCTTGTAAATGGCTAATCATTCAAACTTGTATGTTTAGAATGAGTCAACGTTATACAAGACATACTGTTAGGGAAGAAACTGTGCCTGGAGGGGGTAATGGCGGGGCACATGACTACCCAGCCATGTTTGAAGCTATGATGGAAGCATGCCTTTAAAGGAACCCCGCTCTAGTGGCCGCTACGGTTTATGTTGGAGTCTAAATTCCCAGAGCTGTACAATTTGCAAAGCTATGCAAAGACTTCACCTCATTAGGAGGTAAGCAGTTCAAGGACACTGAACCAGTTGAAGAGGTTCATAGGTGGTTGGATACTTGTGTTCGAATTTTCAAGGATTTGGGCATTGAAGATGCAACAAAGAGAAATCTTGCATCAAGGCAGTTAGAGGGCAGAGCAATGGACTGGTGGAATTCTTCACACTTGAGACTCCAGAAGAAGAGATCTCATGGGAGCAGTTCCAAGCTAAGTTTGAAGCAAAGTTTATCTCCACCGTACAAAAGTCAATTCTGTTTAAGAGATTCATGGAGCTTAAACAGAATGGTCGCCCAGTTCTTGACTATATTTCTGACTTCGAAGCCTTGTCGAAGTATGCTCATTCATATGTGGATAGCTCGTTCATACATGGATACTCCTTACCAAAAGAACGAGAAGTTTGTCTTGGGGTTGGATGAATATCTTGGGAATCAGCTTGTGGATCACCTCGATGATAGCTTTGAGAAGGTCATTGAGAAGGCTTTGAGGCATGAAAGTCCGTTTCCTAAGAAGATGTCTGTTGTTGCACCTAAGGAAAAATAGAAGCCACAGCAAGGTGGTAATAATAAGAAGAGGAAGCAGCAATAACAGAAAGAGAAGACTAGCCAAATGAAGTCTAAGAGTGAGGTGGTTTGCTTCAACTGCCAACAGAAAGGCCATTTTGCTAGTGAGTGCAAGAATCCCAAAGCTGAGAAGAAGTGCTTCAAGTGCGAGAAGCCTAGGCATGAGAAGAAAGACTATCCAGAGTTAGCAAAGGGGAAGCAGGTGGTGAAGGCATATGCATTGGAAGCCGTGCCAACTTCCTCAAGAGCTCCTACTACGGAGGAAAAGGGAAATGGTGTCGTGGTGCAAGGTACTCTTTCTACTCATGGTGTTTCAGTTCGAGTTTTGTTTGATACTGGAGCATCACATTCATTCATTTGCAATGAACTTGTGAGTCGCTTGGGTTTGGAGCCCGAGATTTGTGATAGACCATTGATCGTGACTTATCCGGTTGGAGGTTCGTCCAGTTTGTTCATGATATGTCGTGGTCTAGTGTTGTCGAGTCATGGTTTCTCTTTTGTGTGTGATTGCTTTGTTCTTAACTTCGCTGGGTTTGGGATCATCTTGGGCATGGATTGGCTCAAGAAGTATGCGACAAGGGTGAATTGCGAGAAGCTAGAGGTGAGGGTCGAGGATGTGGAAGGGCGAAAGGTGTTGATTAGATGTAAGCGCGAAGACGGGGTCTTCGTGAGTTATCTATATTCGCTTGGGATTCCACAAGAAGACCTGTCATCAGTGCTGATCGCTAATGAGTATGTAGATGTATTTGATGAGGTCAAAGGGTTGCCGCCGCATCATGAGATCGAGTTTAGAATCGATTTGGTCGAGGGTGCTAGACCAATCGTTATGCCTCTTAGGCGGATGGCGCGTAAGGAACAACGAGAGTTGGAGGTGCAAGTTCGAGACCTTTTGGGAATAGGATTCATTCGGAGGAGTGTATCCAAATGGGGTGCACTAGTCGTGTTTGCAACCAAGGCAGATGGCTCATTAAGATTATGTGTGGACTATCGTGAACTGAACAAGGTTACTAAGAAGAACAAGTATCTGTTGCCAAGGATTGATGACTTATTCGACCAGCTTCACGAAGCCAAAGTGTTTTATCAGATGGATTTGGCAACGGGATTTCACCAGTTGAGGGTGGCTAAGGATAGTGTGCCAAAGACTGCTTTTAGGACACCATCCGGTTTCTTTGAATGGTTGGTGATGCCATTCGGGTTGACTAACGCACCAGCGTATTTCGTGGATCTTATGAATAGGGTATTCAGAGATCAGCTGAACAAGTTTGTGCTTGTGTTCGTAGATGATATTCTGGTTTTTTCACTAGATGAGGAAGAACACAAGACACACTTGAAGGTTGTGTTGGAAATCTTGCAAAAGCATCACCTGAGAGCTAAGTTTTTGAAGTGTCACTTCTGGAAGAATGAAGTGAGGTTCTTAGGCCATGTTGTTTCTGGAAATGGAATAGCAGTTGACCCCGCTAAAGTGGCAGCAATCCGGGACTAGGATAGACCTAAGAATGCGAAGGATGTGAGGAGTTTCCTTGGGTTGGCTGGTTATTACCGATGGTTTATCAAGGATTTCTCCAAGATAGCTGCACCGTTGATAGGATTGACGAAGAAGAACTAAGTGTTCACATGGGATGCAAAGTGTAACAAGCGTTCGGAATCCTGACCGAAGGAGAAATTGACGAGTGCGCATGTGTTGACCATTCCAAGTGGGAATGAAGAGATGGTGGTATACACCGATGCATGTGGTACTGGACTTGGAGCAGTGCTAATGCAGAAGGATAAGGTTGTGGCCTACGTGAGTCGACAGCTGAAGCTGCATGAGAGGAACTATCCAACTCATGATTTGGAGTTGGCGGCGACTGTGTTTGCTCTGAAGATGTGGAGACATTACCTATTGGGAGTTCGATTCGAGTTGTATACGGATCACAAGTTGTTGAAGTATCTTTTTTCCCAAAAGGATTTGAATCTTCGGCAGCAACGATGGATAGAGTTCTGGCATCGTATGATTTTGGTATCACCTATACTCCTGGAAAAGTTAACGCAGTTGCATATACGTTGAGTCAAAAACACGCAAGTTTGGGAGCGATGTTTTCAGAATGGAGGAGCCTCGAGTATTTGGCAAGGTTTGATTTCAGGCCAAGGTGTGAGTTGGAACCTGAAATGTTGGCAAGCTTATCGATAAGACCTACTCTCCTCGAAAGGATTGGCGAAAGCCAAAAGAGAGATGCAAATCTTGTCGAGTTAATCGAGAAACTAGAACCAGAAGATAAAGAGTTCGAAGTCGATCGAGAAGGTTGGCTTCAAAAGCAAGGGCGATTAGTTGTTCCTGATATCGATGGATTGAGAGATGAGGTTCCAAGAGAATGTCGTCACTCGAAGTTGACGATTAATCCCGGTGGTAATAAGATGTATCAGGACATGAAGTGAATCTACTACTAGGAAGGGATGAAGCGAGATATTGGAAAGTTCATTTCCAAGTGTATGAACTGTCAGTTGGTGAAAGCTAAACAGAAAAGGTCAAGTGGTTTGCTTCAGCCATTGGAAGTTCCTACGTGGAAGTGGGAGCAAGTATCAATGGATTTTATCGATGGACGACCTAGAACCAAGGCAGGAAACGAAGGGATTTGGGTCATCGTGGATCATTTGACAAAAAAGTGCGAGATTCATTCCTGTCAAGTCGATGAGGACGGCGTCGAAACTGGCTAAACTTTATGTGAAATGGATATTTCGATTCCATGGCGTCCCAAAGAGTATAGTGAGTGACCGAGACCCATTATTCACAAGTGGATTTTAGAAGAATCTACAAGAAGCTTTGGGAATCGAGTTGTGTTTAAGTACCGCTTATCATCCCTAAATGGATGGTCAAACTGAGAGGGTTAACCAAGTTTTGTAAGATCTCCTAAGAGCTTGTGTGTTGGATTTTGGGGGATCATGGGAAGACCATCCACATCTAGTTGAGTTTGTGTTAATAATAGCCACCAGTCTAGCATTGGAATGGCACCATACGAAGTGTTGTATGGAAGGCCGTGCAATTCTCCAGCTTGTTGGTTAGAAACTGGAGATAAGCTGGTACTTGGGCCAGAGATGATTAAAGAGACCTCGGATTATATCGAGATTATTCAGCAACGAATAAAGGCAGCCCAAGATCATCGGAAAAGCTATGCTGATAAACATCAAAAGGATTTGGAATTCGACGTTGGCAATATGGTTTTCGTGAAGATTTCGCCATTAAAGCATATGGTTCGATTCGGAAATAAATGGAAGTTAGCTCCAAGGTTCGTTGGGCCATTTCCGATAGTCGAGCGAATTGGAAAGCGCACATATAGACTGGAGTTACCTGAGAAGATGTCGAGTGTGCATAATGTTTTACATGTGTCATTTCTATGGAAGTTCGTGCATGACTCGAATGTAGTGGTATCTCCAGAGCAGTATGAAGACTTAGAAGTAGAAACTGCAGTTGCGAAACCTCGTAAGCCGCTTTGTGTTGTGGGGAATGACACGAAACAGCTTAGGAAAAAGACGGTTAAGCTAGTGAAGGTACAATGGAGTGAAGATGGTGATGATTGTACATGGGCGATGGAAGAGAGCATGAGGGCGACTCATCTAGAACTCTTCATTGGTATGAACTTTTGATATCGTATCATCGTTATATCGTTGTATCTTGTTATTGTTTGATAGAACTCCGCGTGCTAGGATAAGGCTAAGGATGCATGGCTTGATGGTTGCTAGTTTGGGTAATAGAATTGGCTTCTCATAGATGATAGGCATGCAGAATTGTTTTAATTGCTTGTGTTTTCTTGAAATTTCGGGGGCGAAATTCTTAAGGAGGGGAGAATGTAACAGCATGCATTTTACGTATCGGAAGATCGTAAAATATTTTTATTTTATTCCCCGAGGGTTGGATCATTCTCATCTTTAAATATGTTGCTTATGGGGATGTGAGACATGTCCATAATTTTTACCGATTTTATATATGACCATTTTGCCCCTATCAGTCTTGTACAGGGCATAACTTTTGACTCAGGTCGAACCAGAGGGTGAGACCAGTGCCATTGGAAAGGAATCGATGTTTCCCTTTCCGTAGAGTGGTTACATTAAAGATTTGGCTCAGCGGTTTGAGAGAAATCGCTGGTTTAAGGTTTTTTAGTTGGTTGTCCAGGTTTTGGGAGCCTAATGGGCTGATTTGGGGGAGGCCCATTAGTGGCTGGTGGAAACTATAAATAGAGGGTGAGAGGTATGGGAAATGGTTTACTTCCTTATTCTCTCATTTGGTGGCCTTGAGCTCCTCCTTCCTCTTAAGCCTTTCCACCATTAAAAATCAAATTCCAAGGAGGGAAATCATAGATCTAACCATTGGAGGTTAGATCTACATCAATTGAAGCAAGAATTCATCAAATCAAGGGGTTTGGTGCGAGGTGCTTGCTGTCTGGATTCATATTTCTATCATTTTAGCTTGTTTTGGAGAATCGGTGAGTGATTTACATCTCTCACATGGATGCAATGAAGTATATGAATGTTTGATCATGTTTTTCATCATATTTAAGTGTTTTATCGTAGATCTAAGCCATTTTAAGTTCATTTTCACATGAATCAACCTATGATTTATTTTAGCAAGTTTAATTTAATGATTTCAATGTTATTTCATGTGTATATGCAAGTTAGATCCCTTGTTTTGTTCATATTTACATTTATGATGATTTTGGAGGATTTCATATAATTATTGATGAAATGGCCAAATTGGTGATGTTAGTGGTTTCATAACATGTTCATGATTATGTTGAATGAATTGGATGAGTTGGTTTCATCGATTGTGCCGATTGGCGAAGTTTTGGTCGAAATTGGAGTCGCATTTGGGAAGTGCAGGTTTTGGGTCGTGCGTCCATGGTCGGTCGTGCACCGTAGGGTGGTTTTCTTGGAAAGCAAGATAGAAAAGGGAGATCGGTCGAGCGAGCCAAAAGGGAGATCGGTCCAGGAAGATTGGTCTAGGGAGATCGGTCCAGGGAGATCGGTTCGGAAGGATCGGTCGGACGGGAGGATTGGTCGGACGTGACTTCGAAGTGAATTCAAGTAGGAAGGTTCGAAGTGTTGAGATGTGTTCATTAATCGATGTAGAACAACGAATGAAGTGACAACTTAAAGGTCGTGAGTTGGTGGATAATGGTTGCTCGAGAAGGTTTCTTGAGCTATGAATAGTCATCGGGTTGGTTGACTAGAGATGAGAAGGCCAAGAGATTATCGTTATCGTAAGTTCTAGTTGGCTCAAAGCAGGGATACAATAAGGGCACCTAAAAGGCCGGAAGGTTGCTGGTCGAGTACCCTAGGTCTTGTAGCAAGGCCTAGTTGTTAAGGTTGGACATAGTCAAGGTTGGACGTATGGAGATTATGTCAGAACTGGGGTTACCATTAGCCCTTGACATATGGCAAGGTTGGCCATCATACGATTAACGATGGTTTCAAAGCAAGATTGGCGGTGATAGCCAGAGTCAGCCATGGATGATTGGTTGTTCTGTTTGTACCATCTCATGTAAGTTGTCCAACGTCGAAGGAGATGTCCCTTGAATGCTTGTCTGATATTGGTTTAGGCCTTTGGGGCTTGTGCTTGAGGGATGTTGAATTCGATTAGGATGATTTACATGAGACATATATATACATAATCTGGATGTTATGAGTACTTATCATGATCGAATGGATGTTCTGGTTTCCATAAATGAACGATTGACTTGTTGTTGTAAAGGCTATCACTGTCCGATGTGGGGAAGATAAGGTTGAGTTCTTCTCTGGTGTTGTGGATTGATTAGTATGTTTATCTATCCATTCTCATGTACTTTATTGTTGAAGTTTGTTAGTTGTTTTATCGCTCACTAAGACTATTGTCTAACTCAATGTTTCATGTTTTCATCCAGTTGTGGATGGGCAAACTATGTAGCAGGTGACAGGTGATTAGTGAGGACGATGCTGCTGTGCGAGGGCGAGCATGAGGCTAGCGTATTACTTTTACTACTATCTAGTATTTATGTTTCCGCTGTTTGAGTTGCTCTATGAGTGTTGTAGTAAGGCCTTATGTACATACTTGATATTTCCTATGATGTTGGGATAATCTTTCAGGATGTTGTGAAAGTTTGCTATATGATGCTTCACTACTATTACCTGTTGTATATGTTCTATTATATTTTATCCTTGCGCTGTGAGTTCTACGACAGGTTTCAATGTGTTTACCTACTCTGATGATCGTCCATAGCTAACGTGCACACCTTTCAGCGCATTATTCCGCTTGTATAGTGCGGGGGTTTTGGGCGGTCATCACAACTCTCCTTGCTCTCCTAAAGAGGAGGGAGGGGTTGGTTTGAGATATTTCAAAGACATCAAAGTGGCTGTTGCGCTCAAATTATTGTGGCACTTTGTTAATGGTAATAGCATGTGGAAAAAATGGATGGTAAATAGATACTGTTCTGGTAAATATTTCAGGGTGATGGGATAGATAACAACAATTCTTGCACATGGAAGATAATTCTTAGACAAAGAAACTTGAGCCTCAAGTGTATTAACAGATGTGTGGTGAATGGTGAAAACACTCTTCTCTGGTTTGACCCTTGGATTAATAACAATATTATGGTTAACATACTTGAATATGATAGTTTGGATTTGTTTGGAGGTGATAATTTATGAGTTAACAACATAATTTAGAATGGGGTTTTCAATCCAAATATAGCTTGCCACGAGAATTATCTCAAATCGAATCAAGGAAATAAATACTCACTCAAACATGGAAGATGACTACTAGAGCTGGAATGGTAGTCCTAACGGTTTTTCTTTTCACTTGGCGTAGGCCATTTCTAGAGAGCATAAACCTGAGTAGACTGGTGCGGAGTTATTTGACACAAAATTAGCAATCCTAAAATGTCAGTTTGTGCGTATAAAGCGTTTCTTAATCGTCTCAGCACAAAGGATATAATGATAAATTGGGGATATGAGATAAACCCAACTAGCGTGCTATGTAGTGAGGAACAAGAAAATAAAATTCACCTTTTTTCCAATGTTCTTACTCTGCGTACTTATGGACTAGATGTAGACTGAGATGTAGACTGCCTCCAACCGCTGACTGGCCGATGGTGTTGGAGAACGAGCTGGAAGATATGAAAAATGCGTTCACCTCCACCGATTTCAGACAGGAAGCAGTGTTTTGTTGTTTGGTAGTCACGATCTATCTCACATATGGATGGAGCAAAACAATCGTGTTCACAATAATAATCAAACAAATAAATTTTGGAGAAGGGATCTACTTGAATTAGATGTTAAATACTTACTGACAAGATCCAAGAAGAAGAGATGAGCAACTGTTGAGAGGAACAATTAAACTCACGTACGTTTAAGTGTGTTACCATGTGCGTAAGTTTCGTGTGTGTATTATATGTATAAAAAACTCTTCGAAAACAAATTGGATGAATTTTAAAAATAAAATTAAATATAAATCTTTTCAAATTAAATTTGTATGTACGTTGACCGACCGATAATTAAACTCACGTACGAACAGTTCCCCGTTTTCGTCTATTTATATGCTATGAACCCCCTTATTTTCTTCTTGCTTGCGAACGAAAAAAAAATTCGTTCAACAGAAGAATGACGCTTTCCTCAAAATTTTAGAAACTAAAATCAATGTCTATCCCTTCTAGTCCTTTTGTTTTCGAAGTTGGCACTCATTCAAAGAAGGAAATCGCGAATTGGGATGTTGTGTTTTCAAAACCATTGAACCTAGGGCTTGCCCATCGTCGGCGTGAAGGGAAGCTGGGTCAAGTCTTCTAGATGGGGTGATTAGCAAGCTTCTGATGGCGAGTAGCCGCTGTTGTGCGAAAATTAAAGGGACCGATGTAGGTTTGGGATTTGCGACCTGTAGGTTTTCAATGGGGAGCCTGAAGTCGCGATGTAGAAGATTGATGAGGATTTGAAGGCGGACACTTAGAGGGTGTGGCTCGAACATGGGAATTGTGATGGAAATTTAACATGGTTGTAATGGCTATAGGAGGAGGAAGTTGTCGGATTTGGTGAGGGGTTCACTGTATTAGGAAGGCTGGGAGCAGCTTGTGGGAAGAAGGAGATGAGGAGGTCAGCAATATTGAATATAGGGAGTGCAGTGTAGGTGCTTGATGAATCATGGAAAAAGAAGGCTAGTCGAAGTGTTGTTCGACACAGCTTGAATGGGGTTGCGAGGTAGAAGCGTTGATGCTGGGAAGGTGGAGATTTTGGGAAAATGAAAATGGTGCTTGCAATTGGTAGAATAATTTATCGATAATTAATGTTAATAGTGGTGAAATCGGATTGTGGTTTCGTGGAAAGGAAAAGGAGCTAGAATGGGTGAGGTTTTGCTTTGGTTCGTATAACTACAGGGATGAGGAGGTAAAATTGTAGTTTAAATTAAATTAAAAAACAAATTTGAGTTTTTACCTTTAATTCCATTAGCTGATATAATCTTTATATCTGATAAATGCTAAAATTAAAACTTGTACATGGTGATTAAATCGAGAAATCGGTCCCATGGAGTTATAGTGTAGAAAATACAATTGGGTGTTGGATTGGAAATTTTCCATAAGAAATTGGAACATAAATCGAACGTTCTCCGGTTTATTTCAACAATTAAAATCAATGTAAGTAAACTCACTTTCTGGATTCGTTTATAAGTGTATCATAAACGAATTTTTATTTAAATTAATGTTTATATGTTGTTTATTGGTTGTTTGGATGCATTGATGAATTATGGTTATTATATATACTAGTCATATTTAGGATTGGTAGTTGGATATTTCCCGTAGTATTATTAGCGGAAGAGACCCTATGCACCCCATAATATATATTAATGTTGTCTAAAATCTGTGATGCAGGAAAAACAGGATGGAGAGATCCAACTGAGTTCCTCAACAATTTAATTATTGTTTTCATATATAGTGTTATATGATGTGATGAATAATCTGTGCTTGATTATTGGGTGTTTTGAATGTTTGAATAACACTGGCCAAAAAAATTGGTATTTAAATACCATAAAATATATTCGAATAGAAGGGAAAAGAATTTGGGTTTAAAAAGGGAAATTTTATTTTTCCAAAATAGAAGTTGAATTTCGAATAGGATAGAAAATGTAAACTTGTTTGATAATAAACAAGTAGTTGAAGTTATAAACGAGGTTTATAAATGAAGCGAAATAAATTATCGTTGGATAATGTGGGAATGTAAATTCAATTGAGAATGTAAAGGGAAATCGTTTCGGAAAAAGGGAACGACAAAATTTATTCTGATGTTCAGAATGTAAATTGAATACGAATAAATCCATATGGATTTACAATTAGAGTTCGACTATGTCGAAGTTATAAAAATAAATTATTTCCAGAAAGGATACTGGAATTGTATTAAAATAGAAACTAAAATTTAAAAATATGAAAACAGATTCTATGTTTAGATATATCTTATAATAATATAATATTCCAAAATAGGAATTTTGCTTCAAATGGATTTTGAAATGGAGGCTTGTTTTAATATATAAAACAAGGAAGTTAAATTTGTAAACGATGTTTTGAATGTTATGAAGTAATTATCATTAGATAATTTGAAAGTTCAAATACGAGTATGAATTTAAAAAGGAATTGGAAATCGTTTCGAAAAAGAAACGATAAATTTTATTCCAGAATTCGAAATATAAACTGAATTGAGAAAAATCCAAGGGATTTATAATTTGAATTCGACTATATCAAATTTTATAAATAATTTATTTCTAAGGGAATTGGAATTTAATATACAAGATTGAGTTATAAATAAATTTATATCTGAGTTATGAAATAATCGATGATGTAGGATACTCAGAAATATTAAGTTGAATTGGGAAAACTGACTTAATTTATATTAAAATATAAATGGATGAGATAGAAATGTATTAACAAACAAAGTTTTAACGTTTATATTTAAATTTAATTAAAACAACCTCGTCGCGGCGCAGTAGTTAGTAACTTGACATTTCGAATTTTAATTGCGGATATAGAACTCAATATAAGTCGGAATTCTTTAAAACAAGAATCCACATGACCTATCGAATAATAGTTTTCTAACGGAAGAGAAAAATCTGGATTTCGTCCTACAGATTTTGAGTTATGCCAGAATCAAATTTCCAGAAAAACAACGATATAATCGTTTATAAACTGTAATGATTTAATTAATAAAATAAATGGAATTTGACTAAATAAAATTTTGATTTTCATTAGTAAAATTCAGTCTTGATTATAAAATAAATATGAAGTTAAGTGGAGTAAATGAATTGATTTTGAAACAAAGATCAGATTTTTAATTATTGAATGAAGTTAACTAATTAGAAATTAATTAGTTAAAGGAATTGTTGGTTCAAACTTAACTTCGGTAAAGTGCATTAGATTTGTAAATTAAAATTTGAAGTCGAATATGAAACTTGAGTTGGAAATGGAATTTTATTGGTTTATAAGCAAATTAAAATCATATTTGAACATGATATGTTCAAATAAAAATGGGACTAGGCAAAAGAGTCAATTAGAGAATGAATTAGCGAATTGAGTTAAAAATGATTGGATTGAGTTGGAATAATTTCTAAATGGTTGGATATAGGTAAAACATTTATGGGATGAAGCTAATGGAAGAAAATAAATTGAATTCCCGACGAAAGAGGTACGTAGTCAAATTGAATATGAGATTTTATAAGCCTACTGGTAAGCCGCTTGACTTTTTGATTTTCTTTTTGAACGAAAAGGGCCTAGAGAGGCGATTTGTAGTTGTACCAATTGAGCTGTACAAAGGATACGCTGGCGATTTTTTCTAAAATTTAAGGAGATAGAAAAAATTAAGGAATTTTTGATTTATCAAATATATATATATATATATATATATAATTTGGAACCAAATTGGTTAATAAAATTTAACATGTTGTAATAGACATTTTTCATTAAAAATAGAAAGGCGTGGACTATAACATTATCGTTATAGTAAATGATTTTCGAAAAGAAAACGTTTAAAATTTAATACAAAATTTAAATATAGTTGGTTAAATAGAGTATTTTGGGTTGTTGTAACAATGTTTTACGCAAATTCATTTAACCCAAGTAAATGTGATTTGGAAACGTTTTCCAAATAAAATAAGGAATATTTTCTAAGTATAGAAAATAAGAAATTGATGGGAATTTGGAAATGTGTTTCCAAGTATCGTGAAAGGCCAAAACAGTTTGAAAATTATATAAATAAGTATATTTGAGATGAATTGGGAAATGAGTTAATTAATGAAATATTAATTTAAAAGGGCACAGTGATTGTTTGATGCTAATCAGTAGTATTTCCTTTGGGAATAGGATCTTTGGATGAATGTTTAATTCTTTGATAGTTAAATAACCGACTATCGAAGTATTGGTCAATTTAATACCATCGTTGTCAATATGAAGAGACCGGTTGGATTTATTATCCGAAAACCACTCCGTATATGCATAAGCGTTGTGAATCAGATTATATTGAAGATGATCGAAAACGGAGAAAGTGCAAGGGTTTTTTCTATTAATCCTAGGTAGAAATTTCCTAAGATGGATTAATGGAAATAGTGTCTTTAGTTTGTCCACTCTCAGGACAAATTGTATCGACGAATGTCTGATAGAGTATGCATAACAAATCATCTACGTTTATCTCTTCAAACGTATTTACGTTTGGTAGCGGAGGAATTCATTTCTCTTACCTTTATGCCCGTGATATTTTTGGGAAGATCAAATAATGATTTGGCAGGTTTGACAATGTGGCATTCAAAGTGAATGATACTATAATATTAAAAATGTAAGACGTAGCCTTACAACCGGGAAATAGTATAAAATCGGGTAGGTCGCATGGCTATGTGGGTCGCTCCCATTAGGCTGTATAGTCACCTAATCTAAAGAAAATCCATTTGCTTATTTATTTTATCGTTGTTGTATGCTTTCGCTAACAGTAGCAGATCCCAACCGTTGGCGACATACATTCGGAACGCTCAAGCGAAGTTAGTGGCCAGTCATGTTTAACCCGGTTGCAAGATGTTCTTGTTGAACCCAGTGTATTATTCTATAGAGATACACTATCAGAAGGTGGTCCCATAACTTTCCATAGTTGGAATCCATTCTCCAATAAGATCCCGCGGTTTTGATTGTATATTGTGTATGTGGAACGTGAGATGCAAGCGTTCTGCTAGATTGCTACTTGATTTAGATACTATTGTAATATCAAAATAATATGGATTCATGTAACAACCCGGAAAATCTGAACCAATTTAAAATTTTAATTTGGCTATTTAGTGGATTTTGAATATTTAAAATAAATTATTTTAAATAATAACGACCATAAGTCTATTTGAATCGATGTTGGAAAATAAATATATTTATTTTAATTATTATAAAACAAGGCCCGAAATGGCACGACAGTTTGAAAATTTGAATTTGAACTTTGACTGACTGTACCGGATGCAAAATAAAACGGATTTTAGTGAAACCAAAAATATTTAAATCTATTTATGAATATCTTTCTAACGAACCTGAAAAATCGAAATTTCATAGCGGGAATCAAAAGTTATGGCCAAATGAATTTTCAGAAAGGTCGCTATGGAGTTTATATAGCCCTTGAAAATAGACATTTTGCAAACGACCTCCGTTTTCGACGAAACCACTTTTGTTGGATCCGGGATGTCAAATTATTGTTAGGTTTCAAATTCCATAATTTTTGGAGTTAATATGTGAGCGTGGCAAAGGAAAATGTGTTTGGTTAATTCCAGTCAATTTGGATCGACCAGAAAATGGCCATTTTTCAAACGGTCACCAAATTTGACGAAATCAGTTTTGTTGGGACCGTATCGTCCAAACATAGCTAGATTTATTTTTCTGGAATTTTTGGGAATAGTATGTGGCCCCGGCAAATTGAAATGTACGCTCAAATCAAATATTGAATGTTTTATATTTTAATTTGAAGAAAAACTGACTGAAACAGTCGAATAGGCCTACGAAAAATATTCCACTGTGTCCGGAATGGGGGTATTTAGCTAGGAACGACAGTCGTTGTGTTTGATTTGGAGTTCGTATAAGGAAGTACTATTTTTGGAATTTAAATATATATCGACCAATCAGAATTTTCCTTTCATAATAAAAAATAAATAAAAAAATAGGCGTTTCTCTCTCCCCGACGCCGAAAGAAGGCAGAAAACCCTTTAATCCTTCCCATCCTGATTCCTCTCAAACCACTCCATGAATTCAAGTGCCCCAGTTAAGCTTTTTGTAGATCTTCTTGCCAGTTTCCAATCCATATATGGTTTGAATTTTTTCCGTCGAGAAACGAGAGAGAATCACCTCCGGGAAGTGGCCGACTTGTAAAGACCCGTAACTTCCCCGTAAAGGAAAGCGTCGGATAGTTCGAGAACAAACCACAACAGAACGCAAACAGAAGAACATTTCATTGTATATTACAACAATGCATCAGATTACAAGAATATACAGAGTATAAATGAATATTACACAGAAATATCAGAGATTTAAATTACATTTAAATACATAGCAGCGGAAAATAATACAATACACAACTAGAAGAGATATACGGATACAAAGCTTTCCGGATATCGTTCCAGCTGTAAACCAGGATCCTGTGAATATAAATCTGCAAAACCAAAACTACTAGCTGCCCGTGTCAAAATAGGGGCACCCAGAGTTTAGGTTAAAACAATAAACTCCAGGTCAGTCATGTGACTGGTGTGAGAACTAAAACAGTTATTAATCTTTATTTTAAAGTTAGGTAAATCAAGGGACCACGCCGTATAACACGGAACGGGTTTCCTCCCAAGAATACCAGTGCATAAAACAAACAGCGCAATGCTAAATAAAGAAAAATGAAGCTGTTATAAGACCCAGGTCCTATCACACAATGCAACGCAAGCCGGGGGATAGGGTTTTCCCATATAACAGCCAAAGAATGCTTGATACGTTTAAAACAAATCATTTGATACTATTATAAGTGCATAGTGTATAAAACAACTTCAAATCATAAGTATCAATCATAGGCGGCATGGGTACCATATATCATGTCGCCATATATAGGTTTACAAATAAAACCGCAAATGTCACGTATTTGGAAATTGGATTTCCATCTATGAACCGAGGCAAAAGATAGTCCTCAACCGATTCGAGACGCTCTAGCCCGCCCCTCAGGATCAGAGCTCGAGTGACCCTTGGATCGTCAGGGCCGGTCCACCGATGTGGATTAAACTTAAACCCTGAACATGCGTTTCCCCGCCCTATGGGGCGTAAACGAGCCAACTAAATGACTCCATCGGTTCGAGAACGACCGATCAATCCGAGGCGCCTCGCAACAGCAACAACCACATAAGTCAAACTCGTCAGGGCGTGTAAAACCACTGACGCCACTTCTAACTAGAAAGAAATGCATGCCCTCCCTGAGGTCCTTCTCCCGTTTTTGGTTCATACCGGGTGCGAAACTCGCGAAGCAAACGTTACACAAAGCTACGCCACAAAGGCCGTGCTTTGATCATCACCACAAGACTTTGCTTTTCAACAGAAGCCTCGATCAATTGCCACTTAGGCATGCCACACAGGCAATTCACTCCATGCGTTTGATATCCATCAATATATAACCCCTGAGCTCGTACGTCTCAGAGAAGGGCGTTAAGCAAGAGAATAAATTCTCCGCCGCCAAACAGATATATATTTAATAGAGATCAATCACACGGACTAAAATCCGATGTCAGACACACAGTCCATTTACAAGTCCGTTCTGGGGCTGAACGAAACCGGAGGCACCTAGTACCCCGCATATCCATCGATCTCCAAGTACGTCTGGACGATCACTAACTGTTTCCATCTTCTTGGGTGTACAGCCCAATCAAGATCATCAGTAATTACCCAAACGACGTGAAGACTTCCGGTCTTCGACCATCGTCTTCATCTTCGACTTATCGTCGTATCAGTTATTCAGAATGGGATAAACCCGGTCTTTCCGAATAACTCGCATATATTTTAAATAAGTGTTACACAAACACAACATACGCCTCATTCCAATTCATTAGTCACTAACCGTAAATTAATCAAGAGAATAATTCTCCAAATATTAACCCCGAAGGCCGAAACCAACATCAGATCAATACCCAGAAAACCATTCTGCTTGGCCAACCGACAGTTAGTTTCTAAATTTCACGTTCCTAGGGAAGGGTTCCCATTAATTTTATCAAAGATAAATTCCTGGAATTTATTCTTTAATCTACTTTTGAATTTCGATTCAACTAGTCGGGATTAACGAAACTTACCGAAGTAATCATTTGTTTTAATTTCCCAATCCCAACCTATTCATCCCATGAAGTAAAACTGGTAATACTTCATATCTAACACCACGGTGTTATCGGTAAATTCAATTACCATTTCACGTTCAAATCTAATTAAAGATTTAACTAACGCCTGGAGCAAAACTGGTGATACTCCATTTCGATTATTTCAATCTAATTAAAGATTCATTAAAACTCCACTTAGTTTTAATCTTCGACTGGGTTAAAGAATCAGTGTCATTTAAAACACGGTTCACGATAAACCCAAAATCACATTCATTAATTATCGGGTTAAAGAACGAGTGTTATTTAAAAACACTGTTCACAATAAACCCAAAGATCAATATCGATTCAATTCCAATTAAATATTATTTAATTGGTACACTTCGTTAAATCTAAACAAAAAGATTTAATCTTTTTTCAACTGGGTTCAAGAACAGTGTTAGTGAAGACACCATTCACGACAAACCCAAATCACATTTGATATTAAATACAAGGCTCTGAATAGAAAATATCCCGGCTTATATTCAATATCAAATTCTACGATTAACAAATGTCGTATTGGAAATAACGATATAAATATATATATCTTTCAAATTTCCATAACAACATCTGTATATTCCTGAATTCCAACATCGAAATATTCCGAAGACAATTTCGATTCAAATCCACTCCAATGCAATCATTGGAAATTTTGGTTATTTTTAAAACCCTTTTCGAATTCAATTTATTTATTTAAAAATAAATAGAATTATAATTCTAGTTCAAAACTAGTTCATTTCGATAAAAATCTATTTTTATCTTTTCAAATATGGAGTTTTTCATCCCAATTCTTCACAAATCATTTCTTATGATTTTACACAAATTATTACTATTTTTAATAATTTTATCAAGGCCCGTACAGTCGATTTCCATCAACGACCATCGAACTGCACTTACAGCGACCTTTTTCGAATTTGATTTGGACGTATCTCCAAATCCAACCGTTAGATTTCAAATTTCTAACATTCGTTAGAAAGCTCTTTTCGATACGAACCCAACGGTTCCGGTTTTAGGAGAATCCGACGGTCGGATCTCCCGTAATGTCCGTTTGAAATAAATGGTCGAAATTCGCGAACTGCCGCGGCGCGGCGCGTTCTATTCAGGCCATTATATTATATATATAATATATATAATATATACTTCGTCGATTTCTATTTAAAACGAATTATATAAACAGTTTTAAATTCGTTTCAAAAGCAATTTCAACTTCCATTTCAATTCAAATCAAAATTGAATTCATCTTTATAAATTCGTTTTAAAATTCATTTCCATTCAATTCAAATTTCAATTCAATTTGAATTCATTTCAATTCGCTTTCAATTCAATTGGAATTCGTTTTCAATTCAATTCATTTCGAAATCGTTTTCAATTCAATTCATTTCGAAATCGTTTTCAATTCAATTCATTTCGAAATCGTTTTCAATTCAATTCATTTCGAAATCGTTTTCAATTCAATTCATTTCGAAATCGTTTTCAATTCTATTCATTTCGAAATCGTTTTCAATTCAATTCATTTCGAAATCGTTTTCAATTCAATTCATTTCGAAATCGTTTTCAATTCAATTCATTTCGAAATCGTTTTCAATTCAATTCATTTCGAAATCGTTTTCAATTCTATTCATTTCGAAATCGTTTTCAATTCAATTCATTTCGAAATCGTTTTCAATTCTATTCATTTCGAAATCGTTTTCAATTCATTTCGAAATCGTTTTCAATTCAATTCATTTCGAAATCGTTTTCAATTCAATTCATTTCGAAATCGTTTTCAATTCAATTCATTTCGAAATCGTTATATATTCAATTCATTTCGAAATCGTTTTCAATTCAATTCATTTCGAAATCGTTTTCAATTCAATTCATTTCGAAACCGTTTTCAATTCAATTTATTTCGAAATCGTTTTCAATTCAATTTATTTCGAAATCGTTTTCAATTCAATTCATTTCGAAATCGTTTTCAATTCAATTCATTTCGAAATCGATATAAATATCGTTCACGTCAAAATGGCGTCAATCTAATCAACACGGCTTCATATATTGATATTTTCAAATATTCCATTTCGAATATTTCTATTTCAAATATTTCTATTTTAAAACTGGAATGAGGCCCAATCAATTACCATATAAAGTTAATTATATGGATTTTCATACAACACATGTATAATAGCATTGAAAAATAATCAACCATCAACCAAAGTGCACTACACTGTATAAGCATCAAATATAGATATCTAACGCTTATAACAGCCTGTCAATCAATCGATCGACATATTTAATCAATCAGGATGAGTGAACTTCAAATTTCATCCCAACACCCGTGTGGGGTTTCAAACAATCAAACACAGATGTTATTTGTGCAGTTGGGCGATGTGTGAAATTTATCGACCCAATCAATATCAGTCAAATCAGTGTATATACAAACAAATCGGCCGATTTGTTTATAACTATTCATTTATTCACATTCACGTTAAAAATTATATTTTTAACGATAAAACATTTTATTTCAACCTATGAATTTCTATTCAATTCATTTACACAAAAAAAAATGATATTTTTATTTTCTAACATATTTTAGAAAATTTCGGCGGCATAACGGCACGATACTAGAAACGGGACAAGACCTAGCCTTATCCCCGGTCTAGTGAAGGCCCACGCCATTCACTCATCAATCAAATCAATTTATTTCACCAAACAATTCAATTTCAAATCAAATCATCCAACTAATCTACGCAACCAAACAAACAAGTCCATGGTTTGTGGACGATTGTGTCGGGTGCTACTAAGCACCGTCTGCATCCTAGTATATATATATATATATATATATATATATAACTAGAAAAAGAAATTGAAAGGTGAGAAATTCTCACATATAGCTATCCTAGCTCCACGGCTCTTCATTTGCATAAAATCTTCGCCAATCTCTCCTTTGTCGCTTTGTTGCCCGTATTCTCTACATATGTAAAAATCGAATTTTTACTATGTTATTCAATATATAAAAATCAAATTTTTATTTCGAAGTTCAATATATAAAAACTATATTTTTCTTTCGAAGTTCAATATATAAAAACTATATTTTTCTTTCGAAGTTCAACATATAAAAATCCTATATTTTTATTTTGAAGTTCAACATATAAAAATCCTATATTTTTATTTCGAAGTTCAACATATAAAAATCCTATATTTTTATTTCAAAGATATCGTCTTTTCACATTTTAAAAATCTAACTTTTTGCATTTTAAAAATCTAACTTTTTGCATTTTAAAAATCTAACTTTTTGCATTTTAAAAATCTAACTTTTTGCATTTTAAAAATCTAACTTTTTGCATTTTAAAAATCTAACTTTTTGCATTTTAAAAAATCTGTCTTTAACATTTTTAAAAAATCTGTCTTTAACATTTTTAAAAAAATCTGTCTTTAACATTTTAAAAAATCTATCTTTAACATTTTTAAAAAAATCTGTCTTTAACATTTTAAAAAAAAACTGTTTTTAACATTTTTAAAAAAACTGTTTTTAACATTTAAAAAAAAACTGTTTTAAATGAAAATAAATAAATAAATAAAACAAAACTTACAGTAGTTTGGAGGAGGGGGTTTTGGGCTCTGGTGAGCGTCGGAGGACGTCGAGGCGGTGGGTCGCGGGGCGGCTCCGGCGAGATTCAGGGTGGTCGGAGTGCTGCGTTGGCCGCTGGTGGGTCGTGGTTCGAGGTGGGGGTCGTAAATCGGGGTTTAGGGCTTGGGGCTATCGCGGTTTTCAAGAAGGGGAGGAGGAGCAGCAGCTCGAGGCGGAGAAGAAGGAGGAGAGGGGCGGAGAGGCTCTGGTGGCGGTTGGAGGTTGGGCGATGGCGGTGGGAGGGTCGGCGTTCGATTGGAAGCGGCGTTTGTTTTTTTTTTTTTCTTTTTTTTTTCTGGTAAACGATATAAATGGGGGAGTTGACTTTGAAGAAAGGAGAGGGGGGTGGATTTATATTAAATTTTATTTTATTTTATTCTATTTAAATTTCAAAAAGCAACTTTTTATTTCGAACTCAAAACGAGGCCCACCGCCTGTCGTTCATAGCGTTTCACCCCCATTCTGAACACAATGGGATATGTATCGCAAGCTGATTCGACTGTTACATTCAGTTTTTTGTTGAATTTACATTTAAATTGCTATATTGAATTTTAAACGTACATTTCAATTTACCGGGGGCACATACTAACTCTAAAAATTCTCGAAAAATATTTTCTAGCTTCGTATTGTCGATACGGTCCTAACAAAACTAATTTCGTCGAATTCTGAGATCGTTAGAAAAATGGCCATTTTCCAGTCGATTAAAATCAACTGAAACTGGTCAAACGCGTTTTCCTTTGCCACGCTCACATACTGATTCAAAAAAATTATGAAATTTAAAACCTAGCAATAACTTTACATCACGGACCCAACAAAACTGGTTTCGTCGAAATCCGAGGTCATTTGCAAAATGTCCATTTTTAAGGGCCTGAATTCCATAGCGACTATTCAGAATTTTCAACTGGACATATCTTTTGATTCCCGATATGAAATCTTGATTATTCGGATTCGTTGGAAAGATATTCACCATTAGATCCTATTATTTTTGGTTTCACTAAAATCCAGATTGTTTTGCACCCGGTACATTCAATTGAAGTTTGAAATCGAATTATCGAACTACCGCGCCATTTTCAATTCTATTTATAATTATATATAAATATTTATATTCTAACGACGACGCGTATAAATATATACGTTCGAATTATATTCAAAATAAATTTTCGTCGATATTATTTAAAATAATTCATTTTAAATAATCAAAATTCGCTAAAATAGCCAAAATAAAAATTTTAAACTGGCCCAGAATTTCCGGGTTATTACAATCTCCCCCACTTAAAACTTTTCGTCCCCGAAAAGGAACAAAGTCGAAAGTGGTTTGATTAATCAACTCTACGTTCGATCTGGCTTCCATTCTCCAACTTTTCATTTTCTGAGAATTTTCAAAATTTCAAAATTTTGGCTAACACCCTAAATTTTTGAAAAATTTCGCCATAACCTCCCCTGCACCGGGAGCATCGGGGAATTTCAAATAGCTTCCCCGGTCCTTCAGATCTCAAAAAGAAAAAGAAAAAGCCAAGCGGCTAGCCAATAGGCTCATAAAATCATCATCACCCAAACAAAACAGTAAATTATGTAGTAAACATGTACCTATTTGTCGGGAAAACAAATTTTATTCTTCGGCTCTAGCCTCCTTGCTATGACCTGTTCAATGTAAGTATATGTATATGCAAGCAAATACAACCAATTTTCAATACAATTCAATATTTGATTCGATTAGGCTAAATGGCTAAAAATTATCAAACAAATAAACAACCAACACGAACATCAATCAATTAGTGAATTTAACGTTTCAAATTCATAATTTTGATATATATACAAAAATCATGTTTTTGATGCCAAATCACAACAATGTATTCTAGCTATATTAGTTTTGGTTCTCACACCAGTCTAATGGAAATATATAGAAAGTCACACCTTCGAAACTCGAACATAAATGTTGATGATGCGATCGCTATCATCAATACCATCTTCGGGCGACTAGAGTGCGATACTATATCTATCCAATATATTAAAACTTTGAATATACGCTAGCTAGGCGCATACGCAAAAATCTTTATATACTGAATTGTCCAAATCTTATAAATATATAATCAAATACGAAAAATTGATTTTAAATTTTCAAAACAAAATTGACTTTCATTTTAAAAATATACTCTTCACACTCGTTCCAGGATACTACTGATCCCATCTCTAACGAGTCATTCCCATTGGATTTTACTAATCCAATATCCGATGAATTCTTTCGTATGGTTCTAATGTGCCTTGTTCTCTGAGCTTTGTAAACCAAAGCTCTGATACCACGTGTAAAGACCCGTAACTTCCCCGTAAAGGAAAGCGTCGGATAGTTCGAGAACAAACCACAACAGAACGCAAACAGAAGAACATTTCATTGTATATTACAACAATGCATCAGATTACAAGAATATACAGAGTATAAATGAATATTACACAGAAATATCAGAGATTTAAATTACATTTAAATACATAGCAGCGGAAAATAATACAATACACAACTAGAAGAGATATACGGATACAAAGCTTTCCGGATATCGTTCCAGCTGTAAACCAGGATCCTGTGAATATAAATCTGCAAAACCAAAACTACTAGCTGCCCGTGTCAAAATAGGGGCACCCAGAGTTTAGGTTAAAACAATAAACTCCAGGTCAGTCATGTGACTGGTGTGAGAACTAAAACAGTTATTAATCTTTATTTTAAAGTTAGGTAAATCAAGGGACCACGCCGTATAACACGGAACGGGTTTCCTCCCAAGAATACCAGTGCATAAAACAAACAGCGCAATGCTAAATAAAGAAAAATGAAGCTGTTATAAGACCCAGGTCCTATCACACAATGCAACGCAAGCCGGGGGATAGGGTTTTCCCATATAACAGCCAAAGAATGCTTGATACGTTTAAAACAAATCATTTGATACTATTATAAGTGCATAGTGTATAAAACAACTTCAAATCATAAGTATCAATCATAGGCGGCATGGGTACCATATATCATGTCGCCATATATAGGTTTACAAATAAAACCGCAAATGTCACGTATTTGGAAATTGGATTTCCATCTATGAACCGAGGCAAAAGATAGTCCTCAACCGATTCGAGACGCTCTAGCCCGCCCCTCAGGATCAGAGCTCGAGTGACCCTTGGATCGTCAGGGCCGGTCCACCGATGTGGATTAAACTTAA
This sequence comes from Allium sativum, assembly GCA_030737875.1. NCBI lineage: Eukaryota > Viridiplantae > Streptophyta > Magnoliopsida > Asparagales > Amaryllidaceae > Allium > Allium sativum. Next base: position 109,463,916 of record CM060910.1, read on the forward strand.
ACCCTGAACATGCGTTTCCCCGCCCTATGGGGCGTAAACGAGCCAACTAAATGACTCCATCGGTTCGAGAACGACCGATCAATCCGAGGCGCCTCGCAACAGCAACAACCACATAAGTCAAACTCGTCAGGGCGTGTAAAACCACTGACGTCACTTCTAACTAGAAAGAAACGCATGCCCTCCCTGAGGTCCTTCTCCCGTTTTTGGTTCATACCGGGTGCGAAACTCGCGAAGCAAACGTTACACAAAGCTACGCCACAAAGGCCGTGCTTTGATCATCACCACAAGACTTTGCTTTTCAACAGAAGCCTCGATCAATTGCCACTTAGGCATGCCACACAGGCAATTCACTCCATGCGTTTGATATCCATCAATATATAACCCCTGAGCTCGTACGTCTCAGAGAAGGGCGTTAAGCAAGAGAATAAATTCTCCGCCGCCAAACAGATATATATTTAATAGAGATCAATCACACGGACTAAAATCCGATGTCAGACACACAGTCCATTTACAAGTCCGTTCTGGGGCTGAACGAAACCGGAGGCACCTAGTACCCCGCATATCCATCGATCTCCAAGTACGTCTGGACGATCACTAACTGTTTCCATCTTCTTGGGTGTACAGCCCAATCAAGATCATCAGTAATTACCCAAACGACGTGAAGACTTCCGGTCTTCGACCATCGTCTTCATCTTCGACTTATCGTCGTATCAGTTATTCAGAATGGGATAAACCCGGTCTTTCCGAATAACTCGCGTATATTTTAAATAAGTGTTACACAAACACAACATACGCCTCATTCCAATTCATTAGTCACTAACCGTAAATTAATCAAGAGAATAATTCTCCAAATATTAACCCCGAAGGCCGAAACCAACATCAGATCAATACCCAGAAAACCATTCTGCTTGGCCAACCGACAGTTAGTTTCTAAATTTCACGTTCCTAGGGAAGGGTTCCCATTAATTTTATCAAAGATAAATTCCTGGAATTTATTCTTTAATCTACTTTTGAATTTCGATTCAACTAGTCGGGATTAACGAAACTTACCGAAGTAATCATTTGTTTTAATTTCCCAATCCCAACCTATTCATTCCATGAAGTAAAACTGGTAATACTTCATATCTAACACCACGGTGTTATCGGTAAATTCAATTACCATTTCACGTTCAAATCTAATTAAAGATTTAACTAACGCCTGGAGCAAAACTGGTGATACTCCATTTCGATTATTTCAATCTAATTAAAGATTCATTAAAACTCCACTTAGTTTTAATCTTCGACTGGGTTAAAGAATCAGTGTCATTTAAAACACGGTTCACGATAAACCCAAAATCACATTCATTAATTATCGGGTTAAAGAACGAGTGTTATTTAAAAACACTGTTCACAATAAACCCAAAGATCAATATCGATTCAATTCCAATTAAATATTATTTAATTGGTACACTTCGTTAAATCTAAACAAAAAGATTTAATCTTTTTTCAACTGGGTTCAAGAACAGTGTTAGTGAAGACACCATTCACGACAAACCCAAATCACATTTGATATTAAATACAAGGCTCTGAATAGAAAATATCCCGGCTTATATTCAATATCAAATTCTACGATTAACAAATGTCGTATTGGAAATAACGATATAAATATATATATCTTTCAAATTTCCATAACAACATCTGTATAATCCTGAATTCCAACATCGAAATATTCCGAAGACAATTTCGATTCAAATCCACTCCAATGCAATCATTGGAAATTTTGGTTATTTTTAAAACCCTTTTCGAATTCAATTTATTTATTTAAAAATAAATAGAATTATAATTCTAGTTCAAAACTAGTTCATTTCGATAAAAATCTATTTTTATCTTTTCAAATATGGAGTTTTTCATCCCAATTCTTCACAAATCATTTCTTATGATTTTACACAAATTATTACTATTTTTAATAATTTTATCAAGGCCCGTACATTCGATTTCCATCAACGGCCATCGAAATGCACTTACAGCGACCTTTTTCGAATTTGATTTGGACGTATCTCCAAATCCAACCGTTAGATTTCAAATTTCTAACATTCGTTAGAAAGCTCTTTTCGATACGAACCCAACGGTTCCGGTTTTAGGAGAATCCGACGGTCGGATCTCCCGTAATGTCCGTTTGAAATAAATGGTCGAAATTCGCTAACTGCCGCGGCGCGGCGTGTTCTATTCAGGCCATTATATTATATATATAATATATATAATATATACTTCGTCGATTTCTATTTAAAACGAATTATATAAACAGTTTTAAATTCGTTTCAAAAGCAATTTCAACTTCCATTTCAATTCAAATCAAAATTGAATTCATCTTTATAAATTCGTTTTAAAATTCATTTCCATTCAATTCAAATTTCAATTCAATTTGAATTCATTTCAATTCGCTTTCAATTCAATTGGAATTCGTTTTCAATTCAATTCATTTCGAAATCGTTTTCAATTCAATTCATTTCGAAATCGTTTTCAATTCAATTCATTTCGAAATCGTTTTCAATTCAATTCATTTCGAAATCGTTTTCAATTCAATTCATTTCGAAATCATTTTCAATTCAATTCATTTCGAAATCGTTTTCAATTCTATTCATTTCGAAATCGTTTTCAATTCAATTCATTTCGAAATCGTTTTCAATTCAATTCATTTCGAAATCGTTTTCAATTCAATTCATTTCGAAATCGTTTTCAATTCTATTCATTTCGAAATCGTTTTCAATTCTATTCATTTCGAAATCGTTTTCAATTCAATTCATTTCGGAATCGTTTTCAATTCTATTCATTTCGAAATCGTTTTCAATTCAATTCATTTCGAAATCGTTTTCAATTCAATTCATTTCGAAATCGTTATATATTCAATTCATTTCGAAATCGTTATATATTCATTTCGAAATCGTTTTCAATTCAATTCATTTCGAAATCGTTTTCAATTCAATTCATTTCGAAATCGTTTTCAATTCAATTTATTTCGAAATCGTTTTCAATTCAATTCATTTCGAAATCGTTTTCAATTCAATTCATTTCGAAATCGTTTTCAATTCAATTCATTTCGAAATCGATATAAATATCGTTCTCGTCAAAATGGCGTCAATCTAATCAACACGGCTTCATATATTGATATTTTCAAATATTCCATTTCGAATATTTCTATTTCAAATATTTCTATTTTAAAACTGGAATGAGGCCCAATCAATTACCATATAAAGTTAATTATATGGATTTTCATACAACACATGTATAATAGCATTGAAAAATAATCAACCATCAACCAAAGTGCACTACACTGTATAAGCATCAAATATAGATATCTAACGCTTATAACAGCCTGTCAATCAATCGATCGACATATTTAATCAATCAGGATGAGTGAACTTCAAATTTCATCCCAACACCCGTGTGGGGTTTCAAACAATCAAACACAGATTTTATTTGTGCAGTTGGGCGATGTGTGAAATTTATCGACCCAATCAATATCAGTCAAATCAGTGTATATACAAACAAATCGGCCGATTTGTTTATAACTATTCATTTATTCACATTCACGTTAAAAATTATATTTTTAACGATAAAACATTTTATTTCAACCTATGAATTTCTATTCAATTCATTTACACAAAAAAAATGATATTTTTATTTTCTAACATATTTTAGAAAATTTCGGCGGCATAACGGCACGATACTAGAAACGGGACAAGGCCTAGCCTTATCCCCGGTCTAGTGAAGGCCCACGCCATTCACTCATCAATCAAATCAATTTATTTCACCAAACAATTCAATTTATTTCACCAAACAATTCAATTTCAAATCAAATCATCCAACTAATCTACGCAACCAAACAAACAAGTCCATGGTTTGTGGACGATTGTGTCGGGTGCTACTAAGCACCGTCTGCATCCTAGTATATATATATATATATAACTAGAAAAAGAAATTGAAAGGTGAGAAATTCTCACATATAGCTATCCTAGCTCCACGGCTCTTCATTTGCATAAAATCTTCGCCAATCTCTCCTTTGTCGCTTTGTTGCCCGTATTCTCTACATATGTAAAAATCGAATTTTTACTATGTTATTCAATATATAAAAATCGAATTTTTATTTCGAAGTTCAATATATAAAAACTATATTTTTCTTTCGAAGTTCAATATATAAAAACTATATTTTTCTTTCGAAGTTCAACATATAAAAATCCTATATTTTTATTTCGAAGTTCAACATATAAAAATCCTATATTTTTATTTCGAAGTTCAACAAATAAAAATCCTATATTTTTATTTCAAAGATATCGTCTTTTCACATTTTAAAAATCTAACTTTTTGCATTTTAAAAATCTAACTTTTTGCATTTTAAAAATCTAACTTTTTGCATTTTAAAAATCTAACTTTTTGCATTTTAAAAAATCTGTCTTTAACATTTTTAAAAAATCTGTCTTTAACATTTTTAAAAAAATCTGTCTTTAACATTTTAAAAAATCTGTCTTTAACATTTTTAAAAAAATCTGTCTTTAACATTTAAAAAAAACTGTTTTTAACATTTTTAAAAAAACTGTTTTTAACATTTTAAAAAAAACTGTTTTAAATGAAAATAAATAAATAAATAAATAAATAAAACAAAACTTACAGTAGTTTGGAGGAGGGGGTTTTGGGCTCTGGTGAGCGTCGGAGGACGTCGAGGCGGTGGGTCGCGGGGCGGCTCCGGCGAGATTCAGGGTGGTCGGAGTGCTGCGTTGGCCGCTGGTGGGTCGTGGTTCGAGGTGGGGGTCGTAAATCGGGGTTTAGGGCTTGGGGCTATCGCGGTTTTCAAGAAGGGGAGGAGGAGCAGTAGCTCGAGGCGGAGAAGAAGGAGGAGAGGGGCGGAGAGGCTCTGGTGGCGGTTGGAGGTTGGGCGATGGCGGTGGGAGGGTCGGCGTTCGATTGGAAGCGGCGTTTGTTTTTTTTTTTTCCTTTTTTTTTCTGGTAAACGATATAAATGGGGGAGTTGACTTTGAAGAAAGGAGAGGGGGGTGGATTTATATTAAATTTTATATTATTTTATTCTATTTAAATTTCAAAAAGCAACTTTTTATTTCGAACTCAAAACGAGGCCCACCGCCTGTCGTTCATAGCGTTTCACCCCCATTCTGAACACAATGGGATATGTATCGCAAGCTGATTCGACTGTTACATTCAGTTTTTTGTTGAATTTACATTTAAATTGCTATATTGAATTTTAAACGTACATTTCAATTTACCGGGGGCACATACTAACTCTAAAAATTCTCGAAAAATATTTTCTAGCTTCGTATTGTCGATACGGTCCTAACAAAACTAATTTCGTCGAATTCTGAGATCGTTAGAAAAATGGCCATTTTCCAGTCGATTAAAATCAACTGAAACTGGTCAAACGCGTTTTCCTTTGCCACGCTCACATACTGATTCAAAAAAATTATGAAATTTAAAACCTAGCAATAACTTTACATCACGGACCCAACAAAACTGGTTTCGTCGAAATCCGAGGTCATTTGCAAAATGTCCATTTTTAAGGGCTTGAATTCCATAGCGACTATTCAGAATTTTCAACTGGACATATCTTTTGATTCCCGATATGAAATCTTGATTATTCGGATTCGTTGGAAAGATATTCACTATTAGATCCTATTATTTTTGGTTTCACTAAAATCCGGATTGTTTTGCACCCGGTACATTCAATTGAAGTTTGAAATCGAATTATCGAACTACCGCGCCATTTTCAATTCTATTTATAATTATATATAAATATTTATATTCTAACGACGACGCGTATAAATATATACGTTCGAATTATATTCAAAATAAATTTTCGTCGATATTATTTAAAATAATTCATTTTAAATAATCAAAATTCGCTAAAATAGCCAAAATAAAAATTTTAAACTGGCCCAGAATTTCCGAGTTATTACACGACTTCCCAGCGCCGCCGTGGCCGCACCCGACCACCGAAGTGGGCCCCGCTTCAGGCGTAGAAGCGCCCCTCCCTCCCCTTCGACACCACACCGCCCGATCGTCCAACCGTTACACGGATTGATCGCAAAATCCATACCTAGTTTTGAACGGTTTCAAAGAGGTAACGGGTTAGTTTAATTAAACTGTTTTTAACACTTTAAAACCGTTGCAAACTTCTAAAAATCATATCGTTTTGCTATGTGGTCGAAATCCAGTGAAACAAGAGGCAGTGGACTCGTGTGGACGTCTTCTACATTCTAGAAGAGACCGGGAAATTTTTGGAGCTTCCTACAATTTTTGGAGGAGTGGAACCCAATGTGAGATTTCTAAATTATAAACGATATAGAATGGTGATGTATAAATTATATAATCGATGTATAAGTTATATAAGCGTTGTACATCTCATGTATAAGCGTTGTATAAGTTGTATGTGCGATGTATAAGTTATATATACATTGTAAAAATCATATGTGCGTTGAATGGAATTTAAATGATATTGAAATGGAATCGAAATATATTTATATACGTATATATATATATATATATATATATACTCCCCTCATCCACAGACCATGGACGATATATATTGGTTGTGATTGTTTGGATTTTAGTTGACGTGAAATCTGGTTGATAAATACGAATGGTTGATAATAATTGTTTGTGGTTGAAACAAAATTGAGACTGTTTGTGGAAAAATCCATTGTGATATGAAAATGAATGAAATATTTAGATTATAAGGATAAGCCCCTTAGGTAACGCTACGAGGCGTAAGGTAGTGCGAGGAGCCGTACTCGGGACGGTGCCAGTTTTTAATCCCCTGCCATTATGCTGCCGAAATTTTCTGAAATATTCATGTGTTTGATTTATATTCATGTATTGAAATATATTCATGTGTTGGAAAAATATTCATATGATGGATAAATTGTTTGAAAGATAAAAATCACATTTTTATTATATATACGAATCGCTAAAAATATTCATGTTTGAAATAAATTGTTTTAACCATAAAAAAATCACAATTTTATTATATATAGGAATCGCAAAAAATATACATGTTTTAAATAAATCGTTTTAACAATAAAAATCATATTTTCATATATACATGAAGTGTTAAAAATAATCATGTGTTGAAATAAATATTTGTAGGATAAAAATATTATTTTTATCACATATATGAAATGAAAATGGTTTGGAAATCGAAGAACGGATTATATATATATATAATTAAAATAAATCGAATAACGAAGCTGCAGTTCGTATTTTGAAACCGTGATTTTAAACGATTGTATCGGGAGATCCGACCGTCGGATTTTCCCGAAACCGAAACCGTTGGGCTCGCTTTGGAAATATCTTTCCAACGACACCAAATTTGTAAAGATCCAATGGTTAGATTGTGTGAAATGTTTAATTCAAATTAGAATAAAACAACGCCATAATGAATTATATTTTTATATATATAAATATAATTAAAATAAATCGAAAAACGACGCTGCAGTTCGTATTTTGAAATCGTAACTTTAAACGATTGTACCGGGAGATCCGACCGTCGGATTTTCCCAAAACTGGAACCGTTGGATTCATTTTGAAAAGATCTTTCCAATGATATAAAATTTGTAAAGATCCAACAGTTAGATTTTCAGAGATGTGTAAATCAAATCTGAAGAAAAACAGCGCTATGGCCGCGTTATGGCCTGAAGCGTCGTTTGAATAAATCGGCCTTATTTAAATAAATAAAAATAACGATAAATCGTTATAAAATATTATAAACGATATGGAATGGAAATAAACCGAATTTACCCGGTTTATTAGATATTTGATGGTTGAATGTGTTTGACGTGAAAATTACATTAATGAACTGAATTATAGATGTCAAATAATTTAACCAGGAAATGAATTGATTTGAATTCTAAATATACGTGAATTATTTGAAAAGGCCGAGTTAATTCTCATTTCAAATAACTGATCGACGATTAGGAGTCGAAGATATGAAGACGGTGTAAGACCGATGATCTTCACATCGAATGGATGGCTACTGATGCCTTTGATGGGAGTTGCTGCCCTGAAGGGGTTACAGTGGTGGTTGTCTGGACGTACTTGTTGGTTCGGATGTGCGAGGGCCTCTCTCCTGTGTTGGACATACGGGAGAGGAATAAGGTGCCTCCGGTTTCGTTCGAACCTATAACGGACTTGTAAATGGATGTGTGTCTGACGTTGTAGATTGACAACGTGGCACGCTGAGATGCAGTGATCAAGGCTTTTGTCGAAAAGCAGAGCTTTGTGGTTGATGATCAAAGCAGGGCTTTAAATAGCTAGCTTTGTGTTTGGCGTTGATTCGCGGGCCTCACACCCCGGTATGTGCCAGAAACGGGAGAGGACCTCGGGGAGGACATGCGTTTCTTTCTAGCTAGGAGTGGTGCTTTGGGTTTTACACGCCCGGACATTTTACTTATCTGGTTGATGCATAACGAAGCACCTCGGTTATATCGGTCGTTACGGGGCCGATGGTTTGGTCGGGATATGACCAGTTTACGCCCCATAGGGCGGGAAAACGCAATGTTTAGGCATTTTAATCCACTCCGTGTGGACTGGCCCTGATGATCCAAGGCTTGTCTACGCGCTTGCCTGAGGCTCGGGCTAGAGAGTCTCGAAGCGGTAAGGACGACCCCTTGCCTTGGTTCATGACGGAATTCCAATTTCCAAATACGACATCGTGCGGTTTTGATTGTATACCTATATATGGCGACATAGTGGTATGGGGCATTTATGCCGTCTATGATTGATACTTATGATTGAAATTGTTTTTGAAACATATAAACACTAGTTATAATATCAAATGCTTTTGTTTTATACGTATCAAGCATATTTTGGCCATTATAAGGTAAAACTCTATCCCTCGGTTTGCGTTGCATTGTGTGATGGGAACTGAGTCTTATAATGGCTTCATTTTTATAAAAAGCATTGCGATGTTTAAATGATTTACTTGTTTTAAAGCACTGGCAATCCAATGGAGTAAACCCGTTCCGCGTTAGCGGCGTGGTCCTGTGATTGGCCTTATTGTAAAGTAAGTTTAGTAGATTTCTCGTACCAGTCCCATGACTGACTCATAGTTTGTTTCACTTGCAAACTCGGGTTCCCTATTTTCTACACGGGCAGCCTTGTATTCAGGTTTTAGCAGGCTCTTTCTGGATAGCTATGGAGCTGAAGATGGATTCTATCACTTCTTTCTTTTTATGCTGTTCAGCTCTTGTTGTACATATTATGTTTTGATTCCACTGTAGACATTTTATGTAAACCTGAACTGTATTTTGTACTAAGTATGATCCTGTATACTGTGTAACTCTGATGATTATGTTTATCCAGTGTATTCTGTTGTACATTATCTGGTGTATTTATATATTTCTGTTCTGTTGTTAATTGTTTTTGTGTTATATTCCAAAGATTACCCTTGCCACCGTGGAACGGGGGTTTGGGGTCGTCACAATTCAAAGAATGTTATGGGTTATCGTAAGGTAAAAACTATATTTATTTGTGGATCGGTCTTACAATTATCTTTTCCTTTAAAAGGATTTTTAAAAATTAAACCAAGTGGTAGGAGTTTACTCACACCAGTCTCATGACCGACCTAGAGTTTATTTTGTTTTGTTTTACCCTAAACTCTTGAGTGCCCAAATTTGTACGGGTAGTCAAGTAATCGGGATTTACAGATACACTTGGAAGAGCTTGGAGCAGGAGACTTCATCATTTTATAGCCATTGTTTATTTTTGCTGTGTTATAAGTGTTGTACTCTGATAATGGTATTTATAATGATACAAAATTCTGTATTTAAAGGTTATATATATATATATATATTATATTTTGTTCTGATGCGATTGTGAGATTCTGGGTTGTTGTTATTTCTATTCTTCTTCTATCTTTTTCTTCTTTACCCATAATGATTTGTATTTCTATGCAATTTGGGTTGTACATGTGGTGTATTTGGTCAACTCAAAGGGTACGGGAATTCGGACCATTACAACCTCCAATTTCTTTCGAGCACAGGGCTCTCTCTTGATTTAACCAGACTACAAGATCACCTAATTGATTTACGGGCTACAATCACACCCAGTTGATTTGAATGGGATAAAATCATACCTTTTCAATACCAGTTTGGAAGAAAGACTGGATAGAACTTGGATTTTACAATCTTCGATTATAAAAACTCCTGTAACTTTGAATAACACTTTGATTTTTGAGAGAAAGTGGTATAGAATTAAACTAGAGATGATCGGGTTTGATTTTCATTGAATTTCTGTAGAGTTTGATTATGGAGACTTGAAAATTAGGAGTATAAATGGAGAGGTTAATGATAAGTACTTAAATTTTTTGAATTTAGATGGGTATTTATAGGGAATTAACAGTCATGTCTCTTTAGGAAAAGTTTTAAACAAGTAGACACTTCTTTTGAAATTTGAATTTTTTGAAAATAACGACTATGATGTCGACATGGGGAGTAGCCCATGTCGACATGTCCTATTTATTTTTGAAATTTAAAATTTAAGAAACAATGTAAATGATGTTTAAACAAATCAAGATAATTTTGGAGTTTAAATAAACTATTTTCCTATATATTAAACTAGTATAATAAAGTAAGAATATAAATTAAAAACAAATATTTATAATCTATAAAAGTGATATCAAAAGTTAATATAAAACTATAAATATAAATATGAGAAACTTAAAACTTAAGATATAAAACTATAAATACGAATATAAGGAAATAAGAGTATTAAAACTCAAGTAAACATATACATATTTATACCTAAAACATAAGTAAGAAAATCTAAAATATTTGAATCAGGAGTTTGTTTAAAATTTAAGAAATATTTTGAATAATTTAAAGGTCAAAAGATATATAATATATTTTTTAAACAGGAATTTATTTTGATATCAGTTAAAAGTTAAGAGAATTTTAAAATATTACAAGGCATAAATGGTGAGAGGATTGAAATAAAGATTTTAGTGCTATTACTGAGTTTTAGCATAAATTCTAGATTCTATTACTTATCATGATTTCTTAAATTCTTGTTACTCATGAATCTTCAATCTTGAACTCTTCTTCTTTGCAATCTATAATCTTGAATCTTTAAACTGTATAGTCTTCAAAATCAATACCTGCATATACATCATGCATATATATATATATATATATATATATATATATAATGTTAGTATGTACTTTATAATAATAATAGTTAAAACAAGGTTGTTGTTACTCGTTTTGGATAACGCACTGCAAACAACGAAAATAAAAACACGATCGTACCTAACAATTCAGAATGATCACAAAATAACAATAAAATACAATGGTTATCTTATTCTGTGAAATTTCAAAATACGAACTTTGCCGTAAAATATGTTAAGCGATAGTTTATATATTTTCTATACTAAAAATTATGGAAAGTTCTATAATTTAGTTTAAAAATGCCACATTAGAAATCTAGTAGTATTATAAAAAATTAAGGTGATGTTTGGTTTGCACTACGTTTCGTGCTTTGAGTTTTCGATATTAATTGCAAAAAAATAGTAGAAGTTATGGGACGATGGTGAGAATGGAAGAACGACGGAGGGATGAAAGAACGACGAAAAAATGAATTTTCTTTTGTTGTTTCGATACTTACGAAAACACGAAAAAATAAATAAATGTTTTTTTTTTTTCTGTTTTGTGTATTAAATTCGTTTCTAAGACGATCGTTTTTCATAATATACACGCGTCATTCACAATTTTACATGGATGAAAACTCAAAACTAAAACCGGTAAATCAAACACCACCTAAGTGTTTTACTATTCTTTATATTTGAATCAAATTTAAGTACTTAAATAAATATGATATTTCTCGAAAATAAGCATCTAGTCCATTTTCCGTCTGTATTCACAAACCCTTTAAAATCCAACTCTCCATGTCACAATCATTTAATTTTAAATAAATAAATCATTTAAAAAAGAACGGTGACGATTTGTTCAGCCAACGCAAAACAATAAGGGGGACTAGGATATGTTGTGTAGAAGTGCACATTAATTGCTGAATTTATCCTTGTCAGAAATTTCTGGATATGCCCAAAACATTTGTCTTTATACTTGCTCAATCATGTTTTTCTATCTCTCTTTTAAATTGTCGGAAAAACCAGCTAAATCTTATCTGCATAGTAGAAACAAATGTAATTCTAAAACTTTAAAATATCTGTCTCCAGCAGAGAGATTTCACAGTTTCAATATCGAATGGCGCTTTAGCAAAATTTCCGGATTTTTAATCTAGCAATTACTAAACTTCAAATGACAATATTTCAAACAGAATTTTCATCTAAGTATTCATACTAGCAGAACCTTTATATTGATCGTTATCGGTTTGAGAGGATTCGATTTCTCTACCATCAGATAATTGCAGATCGTTCCTAATTTCTGATTGCTCATTATTAACTTATTGATTTTATTAGTTTGTGTTCTATTTTTGCACATCAACTGTTTGTGTATATGTTGTGTGATTGTTTTTCGTTTTCGTTTTATGTGAGAGCGTGGTAGCTTAATCTGCAACTGTACTAGTTGAAAATCAGTCGACGCTTGTATTAGATGCGCTCAAAGCTGCACACTACTTAAACAAGTATAAGAAGATACATTTTTTATAATTAAACAAATTTGTTTAATTTTATTTACTTATTTTGAAGGCCGCTTTGTTTAATTCACTGACTCATATATCATTATGATACTCTGGTGCAAAATGCATTATCAGTGTGATTACTTTTGATTTCTCTTGCGTTTGTACCCACAGTCGTTTACTTAATGCTGTATATTAGAACTGTGAACCATATGATCCAATATAATTGGCTGCTGTGTTTTTTGTAGAATTTCTTTTCTTCATTATTCGCTTTGGTGCCTCAGTCCTTAAATCTGTGCAATGATTGTTGTCATTATGTGGCCACAGTTGCATTATTAAACTACCTTATGATTTATTCTTTTAGATAAATACTACTGTAAACTGATAAAAACATGAGTGATCATAGGTGTAGACACCTTATGGAAATTGCAAGTGTATGCATAAAGACGTTTTCCGGGTCCAGTGAGCTAAAATACTTTCAATATTCTGTAATCATCGTCATCCAGTCGCATCTTTGTCTATTACCAAGGAAAATTTGAAGAATACAACATGCGGATTGCCTATATATAGATGGTAGAAAAGCAACCCAAAGTTAAAGCAACCAAGAGCGAGATTTAGTTCAGAGTTGATCCAACTTCAACATCAGAAAAAATTTCAAGGTATGAAAGTAAACTTGATATACTTTGTTATTTATCATCTAAACTTCAAAATGTTGGTGCGTATCCAAACAAAAAAGCCACAAACTGATTTAATGTTCTTCCATTTTTTAATTAAATACTTTCTAAATCAAAATAAAATCGAAAAGTTAGAGGTCAGTCTGGGTTGAATTCAACGTGTATTCCAAAATGCTCCAAAGAGAAAAGGCGCTGGCAAACGGGCACACTGATAAAGTGGTTTTAACATGCATAATTGGAAATGATTTATTTCCCCACCTTTCAGGAAATACCCCTTCACCTTTTTTTTCCCCTGTTGTAAGGATTATAATTTTCCATTTCTTACTTCCCATACGCATTTTGAAGTATATTTTGGAACTGCAAAACTAATTTTCAAGTCAAACAGGCCTATATTGCTGCCTTATCCAGAGTTTATACATGCTGATATTGCTATATCAAATCGACTTCCTTACTAAAGTCGTGATTTTCTTTGAGAGAAATGAGTGATCCTAAGGTGTAGAGCACTCATTAACAAATGTCATGATTTATTATTTCAATAATTGCACTATCTTAAGAAAATCTCTGGACATGGTAAATGAATCTTAGTTAGCAAATATTTTCAGTTAATACTTAATGCATTGTCAAGATTATTTCTCTTTTGAAATAACCATTATGTTATTGAGTACAATGTTACATTATAATGTGAATTAACATGGGTCAATTATTGTCATAGAATTTGTTATAAAATGTAATGAAACCATTCGTATAAAAGTTATGTAAACTCTACCAAAACAATTATACTAGCTCCTTCAGTTTGGAATATGAGACATTTAAAAGGAATCTTTTGTAAAACATCATTTTTAAATTTTAAATAAACAGTTGTCCCTTCTCAAAAGTGTATATATATACAAACTCTGTTTTTAGTTTCAGCCAGACTGCAAATATTTAAAGTTTAAAATGTAAATATCAACAGTTTTTTGAACTACAAATATTTGCAGTTTTGCATATATATTTTTCTTGAAAAAATCATATATACGCGCGTGTGTGTGTGTGTGTGTATATATATGTGTGTGTGCGCGCGGGGGCGCGGGCGGGGGTCCGGGGGGGGGGGGGGGGGTCGTATGTGTTCATGTAAACCGCGGATAAGCACAGGTTTAATTTTCAAGAAAAATGAAGTATAAAACATGTTTTTGAGGTGGGTTTTTTCATGCTTGAACTTGAAAACAAGAGGCAGATCAAAATTTCAACTATCTTGAAAAACTCTTAATTTTTTTTATTGAATATTTGTTTTTTCATATTACTTATTTTATTAGACTTTAATAGAACTGATTCAATTGCATGGTAGCAAAGATTACTTGTGTGTAGCTTGTAGACATACACACATACATATATGCAAATATGTATTTATGTATTAATGCATGTCTATAGGTTCACAACCATCAAAATCATTACATTCCATTCAATGTGCTCACAATTATTCTATTTCTGAGTAGATAAATTAGTTAGTTTAACAGAATGGCAGACTTGCCACTAGAGAAAAGTTTATACATTGAGAGTGAAGAAGAAGATGAAATTGAGAAGAATGAGGAGGAGCAAAGGAAGGTTGATGGTCTTGAATCTAATGGCTCGAATTCATCATTATCTTCCGTGGGTGGTACACATAGAGGCACACCAAGTTCATATGATATAAGTTGGCCTCAGACTTACAGGTAACTTAATTAATTTTTTGATGAATTCCTATGATGAATTTATTTTGTTAACGTCATATATTTATGTGTAAAATAGCAATTCTTGCAATTTTTTATGATCTGTTCATTGCACCAAATGTTTGTCAATTTATTGCTTCTAGCTCGAATTGAATCAAGTTGTACTTGTGTCATTACATTAAGCATGTGCAATTTCCAGTAACTGGCCAGCTAGGTAACATTATTCTGGTAAATTCAGGGATTTTTTTTGGTGTGCGCTCTTCTTAATTCACTGGCCAAAAAAGTAATGAATTCATTTTATTGCCAGTGTGAAGTATTTCGTAAAAACGACATGTAATAGGAATCTGTTGATTAATTACTGTGTTCATCTCTCATCATCAGTACTTCTATGAATAAGTGGTACTCCTGTATAATCATTTATGAATGTTCATTTAAATTTATTTTCTAAGAATTGATGCCAATATTATACTTAACGGACTAAAACAAGATTCGGTTGTGTTGTACATCTGTATACGGTGGTTATAATATTTGCTAAAACTCAGTCGTGATCCTCAATCGCAAAATATAAATTTATAAAGAATTTGAAATTATAGTTTTGAGCTGTCAAATAACATATTTTTGGCACATGCGGCTGTTGGTGTGCATAGATAACAAAAATCCAAAAATAAGCTTATGGTATCTGATTTGCAATAAATATATATCTATCTATTATAATGGAGAAAATTACTTGGGTTACTATCGTACATTTTACATCATATGTTGTCCACTTCTTTTTGTCCTAAACAATGTTACTTTACAGTACATAAGATTGATCTAAACAGTACTACAAAATTTTAGTCACCTGACTGGAATATTACAACAATATTAAAATGTTTGAGCAGTAAGTTCTGCAAATGCTTACATCCATTTGTGACCTAACATACAATTTATTTGTAGTTAAAACACATGAACCTGTAAAATACATACTATTATTCTTCGGTGTCGTGTCGCCGATATCCAAAATATTTTCTTAATTTACTTAAACTCATTAATCAGGCGATCAATTGATATATACACAAGCGTGACGCCACCAACAATGAGTTTTTTGCATGGCACACCATCATTAAGCAGACTAAGCAACTCGCTTTTAACAACGTCGTTCCGAGGAAAGCACACATCTGATGCTACATCATCATCCATCAAACCACTTCTTCCTAGTACAGCAATTTCCAGGGATCAGCAAATTACTAAAAGTTCATACTCGCTTCTACCGCCTTCCAGATATGAAGATCATGATAAAAGCAGTAGGTCTACACAGAAGCAGTGTTCGTACGGGCAAGCAGTCCTCAATGGTAATTAATCATTTTACCATGTATGAATTATTGTAGTTTGGAGTAATCCGTTGAGTAGCTTGCACCAAGTTGGTTTATTGATAAACGACAATGATGATGAACATCATGTCTTACTCAGTGTAGATGATATTACAAATAAATTATTCACATGGAAGACGAAAGAAGAAGATCCAAATCTGATAAATAACCATATAAATTAAGACAGCGATGCCATGATAACTAATTTGTAATAATGGTGATCAAATAACAAACTAGATGTGGCAAATTGATCACGTTAGTACTGAAGTAGACAATTGAATTTCTGGTGGCCCTGTGACAAACATGTCCTATGTCTGTATGATCAGAGATTTTGGACATAGTTATTAAATTATATGTATAATATATTAAGTGATAAATATCAGCAAACATATTATAATGTTATGCACTCACATTTGTTATTTCATGTGCCGATTTTATAAGATACTTTATTTGTGTATCTGCTAGACATTTTCAGGATGAAGCATACAATTGTAACCTTTCATTTACATGTGTCTCATTTACATACTTGAATGACATAATCATTAATTAATCATCAATGTGAACGCCCGCTTTAGACATAAAATTTTAACACAATTTGTGACACAATTGATCCCCATTGGATCGTCCTCTGAATCACACCACTCCATATAACGACAAAAATATCCAGCGGCTCAGATCTCTTGTATCACCAATTGTGTCTAACTTTGTGTTCAAATAGCCGCTCTTATATCTATATATAAAAACACACACACGCACACACAAGTGTGTGTATGTACATTTGTGCACGTGTGCATTTGGGTTTCCTGACCTTTTCCCTTTCCAATGATGCTTAGCATAACAATCATGAAACTTAGTTGCACCAATTAAATCATGTATTAACAAGCAACTAGTATTGTGAATAAGTAAACACTGACACATAAGCAGAGACTATCTAAATGTTTTAATGCTATGATTAATAGCTATGCAAACATTAGTTCCTCTTGGATAAAATGTCCACATGCTAGAGTATCTAAGTTGCTCCACATATGAGAGTAATACTGTTGAATAATATGAACAATTGACTTTTCAAAAAATGGTTCTTGGCCGCATTGATTGAAAATATACATAAAAACTACATGTGGTTGTAAGAAAATTTCAGCTACTTGATAATTATATATATGCATATATAATGTACCAAAGTAACAACTACTTGACAAATATATGTATATCAGCCATATACACCAAGGCAAACTACTACATCGTCAACCAACTAGGTTGTAAATTTACATGTAAGCGACAATAAAGCGATATTCAGCGGAAAAATTTAGCAGGGCCCTTGCGGGGGATTCAACAAGTGCGCCCATGTATATATTAAATCATTCGTATTCTATTTAAGACATGTGTGTGTATAGTAACGATAAATTTACCATTACAAAAATGATGATAACCAGTTTTGAGTTGCATCAGTATGATAATGCTATTTGTATTGTAAAGGTAAATTTACCATTCTTTAAGGTTGTAACAGTAATTTTTTTAACCAAAACCAAATGGTAACTGTAAACTGATTAATCATATTAATTTTTTTTTTTTTTTTTTTTTTTTTTTTTGGACTATTTTAAGTAATCCTAAACAGGATAGCTTTTGAAGATGTATTGAATTTTAAGCAGTTGCTTCCAGTATTATTTATGTTTTTTTTAATTAACTTCAAAGTTTAACATTAATAAAATTATTATTTCACATTATTTTAGACAATTTGTGATGAAACAAGAAATTAATTTTCTATGTCAACAAAAATAATTCAAAATGCTTATATAAACATAAATTAAGTTAGAATCAGTAACAAAATATTAACTTTTTTTTATTATTATCAAAATTTTAGAGTAATTATTTTTTAATGGCTTTATGTATAGTAAATATAACATTATTAACCAACGATATACCAGCTTAGCGGTATACCAAAGGACTTTTTGTGTGCTTACATATGGGAATTTTTCTAGTGGCTTTGTGCATTGGTAATCATTTTTGACTTACTAATAGGATATTGGTACATTATGAGTTTCATCGTATAGGCTATAGTTATCATTACCATAACAGCTCTAGTGCTATACTTTGTTTGATCCTATTAAGTGGATTTTAGTTTTAGATGGTCCCAAACATAAAGGCTGAAATTATTTTAAGTAGAGCTGTCAATGGGCCATGTCAGATCGGGTTCGGGTTGATTTGTAAACGGATCGGATCAACCTGTTTATCAAACGGGACATTTTTTTCTCAACTCTAGCCTGACACATTTATAAATGGGTTGACTTGACCCGACTCATGTAACCGGTTTAACTAAACAGGTCGTGTTGGGTCGGTTTACCCGTTTGATCAATTGACAAATATTGCCCACTAATATAATCACTAACAAGAAACATTATTATATAATCAACAACAAGGAACAAGTTACAAAATCACCAACATGCAACAAGCTACAAAACCACCAATATGCAACACATATATAAAGCATAAAATCACTGTATCCAAAATTAGGGCTGTTAATGAATACCCGAAAAATCCGAATTCGTCTGCATCCGTATCTGAATAGCGGATACATATCCGATATCCGTAAAAGTGGATGCGGATGCAGATACGAAGACATCCGCATCCGAAAATTATTCGTTCGGACTTTTCAGAATTATAGCTTAAATTATATGCGTTTTAATATGTTGATAGATGTAAGCTAAATGTTTTATTAAGTTACTGAAGTTTATATTTTATGCGTAAAATACATATTAACTGTTCAAAATTATTTATTATCATTATATTTGTTAATATTTAACACATATTACCAATGGGATGGTAAAATATTTATATTAAACTCAATTTTTCTTATTTATGTTTCTTGATTTATCAATCGCTAGCGTATAGGATAATTATCCGATATCTGTCCGTTTCCGCGGATACGGATATCTGATATCCGAAAATAATTTCGAATGCAGATACGGATATGACACTATTTGTATATGAAAGTATCCATTGACAGGCCTATCCAGAATCCGTTCTCTGTATATAAGAATATGTGAGCATACTGCATACATAAAAGACTAACAGTATATAAAAGATACAGTTGTTATAAGTAAAATATAACTAACAACATACGAAAATAAATTAGTAAAATATAACAGATTACACAAGAATATATGAGCATACTTATTACTGTGTACATAAAAGGTTAACACTAACAACATGCATAATAGACTAATAGTATGTAAGAGATACAACATATAATCGTGTTTGGCGGTTCAAAATTGGGTTAGCGGGTCAACCTTAAACCCACCAATTTATAAATGTGTCAAATTCGGCCTGATCTGAAAATGATTCTCCAACTAAACGGGTCGGGTCAACCTGCTAATTTCCGTGTGGGTTTCGGGTCGTGTAGAAAATTGACAGCCCTAATTTTAAGTTCATAGTTCTTATCTAAAAATAGTTGTTTGTATTCAGATTTGAAACTTTCAATTTCATATTATAGGAATAAATGCTTTATGTGGGGTCGGAATACTTTCGACACCTAATGCAATAAAACAAGGCGGTTGGTTAAGTTTGTTAGTTTTGTTGCTTTTTGCGCTGCTTGCATTCTACACTGGAATATTGCTACGCCGCTGTTTGGATACTGAACATGATCTTGAAACTTACCCTGATATTGGTCAGGCAGCTTTTGGTACAACAGGCAGAGTTGTTATTTCGGTAAATACTGAACAAAATTTCTATATTAGTTAACATAGCAATTTTCTTGATTAAATTCATATCTTCTTGTTTCTTTTAATGCAGATAGTCTTATATGTCGAACTGTATGTAAGTATCGTTTGCCTATGGTATATATTTCGATATGCACCCACACATCGGTTATTCTTGAATTAATTTTCAGGCTTGCTGTGTAGAGTACATTATACTAGAGAGCGACACTCTATCCTTGCTCTTTCCCAGTGCTCAACTCAACATAGGAGGAATGCATGTCAACTCGCATGTGCTCTTTGCAGTTTTGACTACTTTAATCGTTCTCCCATCAACTTGGCTTCGTGATCTAAGTCTTCTAAGCTATATTTCGGGTAATTTTGCTATTTCATAGGAGTGGCTTAAAAATTACAACCGACCCAGGCTATTTAGTTTAGATTAGTACTCATTGTTCGTGTGTTTGTGTGTGTATAGCGCTCAACAACACCCTAATTTTGCAGCACCTTTTTGGTCTCAGATTTCCACCACACATCCCCATATAAATATAAAGTAGTATCATTTAAATGGAGAAGTGTGGATGAAATCGGACTAGGAGGGGAGCTAGAAAATGGAGGTGTTGTTGAGTGCTGCTCACACACACACACACACACACACACACACACACATATGGGCAGCGTTCCGCTACACCTCTTATATTGCACGTGAACTCTCCCCCTGAATCTCATCCATTCAATCCCCCACTCATTCTCTCTCTTACCACTAAGAGAGAGAATGAGTGGAAAGATTGAACGGATGAGATTCAGGGGGAGAGTTCACGTGCAATATAAGAGGTGTAGCGGAACTCTCCCACATATATATATATATATATATATATATATATATATATGGGAAACTCTATTTAGACTCAAAATTGTACACAATGAATCTTAACCACTGGATCCTCCCATGAATTCCGTTCTCCACATAAAGACAAACAAATCCAACGGTGGAGGCTTTGTGTCTCTCTTTTTGTGTCTAATTTTAACTTTTCTTTCTGTGTTGCAACGTTGTAGCTGGAGGAGTTATTGCCTCTTTGCTGGTGGTTGTAAGCTTGTGTTGGGTAGGGCTGAGCGATCAAGTCAGTTTTAAAAATGAAGGACACACGATGAATTTTTCAGGCTTGCCCATTGCTATAGGGCTGTATGGGTACTGCTATTCAGGTCATGCAGTTTTTCCGAATATATATTCCTCCTTGAAAAACCCAAATGGATATTCTTCATTCCTCTTTACCAGGCAAGTAGTATATAATGTAACCTAATCTACTAATAGATATGGCCTATATTTTATTTGAAGAGCTTGACTTATGCATGCAGCTTTTTCATCTGCACTATATTATATGGTGGAGTCGCGATACTGGGATACGCAATGTTTGGAGAATCCACACTCTCTCAGTTCACACTTAACATGCCAAAAGACTTAGCAGCATCAAAGGTTGCTATGTGGACTACGGTAAGCACTAGCCTAAAGTATAAATAACCACTTACTAAATCACTGTACAGGTTTTCAATAGAAAATGAACTCATAGCTGTTAATATTTTGTTGCAGGTAGTGAACCCTATAGCGAAATATCCTTTCATCATATTAATATACAATTGCGTTTGAATTATCAAACCCGTTCCATTATTTGATCTTCTAAAGTTATTTCTTCATAGATTGATATATAACTATTTTGTATACTGATACCTGTGAAAAGAAAAGGAAAAAAAAAACGTGCACACACACGTAGGCGCGTACGCATGCATATGGTGAACGTATATGTAGGCTCATTGATATCGTTTAAATTCAGTTTTACTGAAATTTATATCAAAAGTATTTAATTTATATTCAAAAACACACTGGGGTGCATGTACACTAATCTGTATAATATTAAACATATCTAAACATTTAACACTAGGTTCGGGCCGGCTGAACTATTAGGCAAATGATTAAGGCCTCCATTTTAAGTAATGGATGGTTAAAAAGTGTAATTTCATCATTTTTAAAAGAATGCGTTTGAATTATTAACTGTATGTGTTGTTTCCTTAAAGTTGGAATAAAAGCAAATTCAATATGTACATTGAAACATTTGGTAAATAGAGAATCTAATTAGTAATTCTTCTCCTAGGGTAACTAGTGGGAACTACCTAATTCACCATAATTTTTAGGATTTTTTTTTTTTATTTGGGCCGGTTTTATAATAGAAATAAATCAGTTTCCAAACTAATTACAAGAATAAATCACCTTTTGTTGCGTAGAACACTGGCGGCATCTTGGATGCCGCCAGTATTTTTGTTTTTTTTTGTACTGGCTCCGTCTGAGATGAAGCCGAAAGAAAAAAATATATTACTGGTGGCATCCGAGATGCCGCCAGTACGCTGCCTCCAAATGCACGTTGGTGGCATTTCGGATGCCGTCAAATGGATTTTTTCTTCTTCTTGGTTTCATTTGAGATGGAGTCAATAAAAGAAAAAAAACAAGAAAATTATACTGGCGGCATCCGAGATGTCGCCAGTATGCTACGTAGACGGAAGTGGTCTATTTTTGTAATTAGTTTGAAAGCTGGTCTATTTTTGTTATAAGTCTTCAAAACCTACCCAAATATTTAAAAAAAAAAAAATTCCTAAATTTTAATTAATTGTCTCTACATATAAAATTCATTGCTCTTTTCTTGTTTCTCCTTCATCCTTAACACTACTTCAAATGCCTATACTTTGGTCTTATTTTTTTTTTTCATTGAAATTGAATATTTATATTAGAAGAAACACATGATGGATGTGTATATGTGACCCACTCATCTGATATGGTTATCAAATTCAATGTTACTGAAATTTATACCAGAATACAAAATTTGTATTCAGAAACGCACCGTGGAATGCATATACGTTATTCTGCATTATATCAAATGTACTTAAACATTTAACATAGGCCAGGGCGGGCTGAACCTTTGACCAAATGATTAAATCCTCCAATTTAAGTAATGCAAGGTTAAAAGTGTGATTTTGGCATTTCAAAAGATGTGTTTTATTTATTGTATGTGTTGTTTCCTTAACGATGATCACATATTCGTTAACTTTGATGCCAATGGCACTGAGTCTGGAGGAGTTGATACCAAACAATCATCAGAAGTCACGTACCTGCTCAATAATTATAAGGACGGCTTTGGTGTTTTCAGTATTGTTTGTAGCTCTAAGTGTACCATTCTTTGGTAAGTTATTCCCAAAAAATTTATGTTATTAGCTATAACTGAAGATGGATGGTACAGTACCGTGTATCTTGCTTTACATTTGTAGTCTAATGCTAAGCTTCTTTTAGGATTGGTGATGGCGCTAGTCGGTTCTTTTCTCACCATGCTTGTGGTTGGTCTTATTTGTCAAAATAATTATAAACTTAATCACTTTTGTACTCCTATTCAGATGAAATTTCTTTTTGCAGACTTTGATTTTTCCTTGCATTTGTTTCATAAGAATTCTCAGGGATAAAGTTACTATGTTAGAGGTATGTTTACTCTCATTTTTCAATTGCCATCTTAAGATACCACCTTTATGCTAATGCTTACCGTTACCGTATCGTTTCTATTGATTAGCTAAAATTGCTTACCGTGTACACTGAAGGTTGGTATATCGAGAAACTTCCAACTGTTACATCAGTGATGGTGAATTATCATTTTCTTAAAAATAATAAAATTAAAACAAAAAACTTGATTTATATTTAGTTGTAAAGATGTTTACTCATACTGAATAACCAAATTTTTGAACTAAATCTATACATTTTCCTGCTTCTAGATGCTTATAATATAACATATTACATGAATATCCATGTATTATGAGTAAACCGATAAATTACCGTTACCATTGATTTTAAGAAAATACAATGGATTGTTAGTCATGAAAAATGACTCTACGGCGGTCATCATATCGATTATAGTGGTATACCCGTTTTACTATAAAAAAAATGATGACCGATGTACGTAGTGGTGTGAGAATGAAAATTTTACCTTTAAGAAAAGAGCAAAAGACACTTTTTGTGGTATTTAACTCTTTGCTTTTTACTAACAGATTACAGTTTGTGGAACATAACACACGTAAATTTTCTTGTATTCAGGTATATGTGTGCTCGTTGATCGTAGCTGTTGGATTCATTTGTGCAGTTGTGGGATCCTTTTCTGCGGTGGCAAAGATTATAGAGAGTTTAAGATAATTTCTTTGGGTTTTAAATTTTGTTTCTCTTGATTTGATGAACAGTACAATGCATAATTTTGGTGGATTTCAACTCTCTTCATGGCGAGAGCACGTCCAACAATTTTTTGATAAATTCCACGGTTTGAACAACGTTTGGATGGGACTACAAGCTTTAAATACTTTCAAGCTGCGGCCTTTCATAGCATCCGCAAAAGATTTAAGACAAATTCTATTCATACACAAAAAATAACCTAACGTACACCACTATTTTGCTAAAAAATATATTACTAAATTACCTTTCCTATTTATTGCATTTTACTTTTTAATTATAACCCATCAAACTAAAACATTGCAATTAATGATATTGATCAAATCTATGTAAAAAAGATTGTAGAACTTAATGTGTTTTAAACATGAAAACCTAAAATTCAAATTACTGGAACTTGAAAGTGCTCAAATTTAAAATCATCAAATTTAGAAGTAAGGGTTTTGCTGAAATTAAGAATTTCTTGTAGCATAATAAATTGGTTACCATATATTCAAAAAATTGAAATTCATTTTACAAAACTTAAACTTATTCTAGTGCTATAAATTTCTTATTTTCTGTAAATAAGTTTTAAAGAAGGGAGATGATGAAGAATAAAACAAGGCTAATATTGTAAAAGAGAAGGTATATGTAAAGTAATTTTTGATGTATGTGTTAGGGACTGCGGAATGGATCGTTCAGGCAAAACAAACATTAGAGGGGGGTGAATAATATTTGTAAGAATTTAAACAAAACTAAAAACTAGAGAAAATTATGGGATGAACCAAATACCACAAGCACAATCACAGACACAGATTCAAACAAAGAAGCAAAATAAATAGAAATAAATATGCAGAAAAGGAAAGAACACACCGGATTTTATACTGGTTCGGATCACTCCTACGTCCAGTCCCGCACAACGCTGGATTGTGCAGAATTTTATTTCTCTTTCAATAGTCAATTACACCCTCCCTGATTTCACGGCTCATAAGGAGATACCGATTCCTACTTTCTTGATTTCACGGCTAACAAGAACACACCGACTCCTATTTTCTTGTTTTCACGGCCCATAAGGGCACACCGACTATTCTTTGACTCACAACAAGGTTTATTCAACCCAACCAATTACAAAAAAGCCCTATAACTCTTCAATAGCACTTGATTCAGAGAGTAGAGAGCAGAGAGCGTAGAGAGAAGAAGTTTGATCAAAACAGAAGTGAATTCGACAGAGTATAAGTATAAAAACCATAAAAATGATTAAGAATAATGGCGGGATAAAAGAGTATGAAGTTAGAGAAGAAGATATGTTAAAAAATTCGGTTTTAACCTCTTTTTTATAGAGTATGAAGGGTTGCAACGGTTCTGAAGCGTTTGAGAAGTGAAAAGACATTTCCCTTCAAAATTAGAAAAAATAACTGTTATATGTCGACATACACTTTTTACTATGTCGACGTAGTCATGTGTATTTTTCATTTTCAAAACATTTTTCAAGTATTTTGATATAAAACTAATTCTGAAAATTCTTGAGTAAAATTCTAGTGTTGTAAATTAATATTATATGATAGAAAAACATATGAAAACATATTTTTAAACTATATAAATATATTTATAAAATTATAAGGTTTTAAACTATGTAAAGTATAAATATAAAATATAAAAAATCTAAGTTTGAAAAACAAAGAAGAATAAAAATAGAAACAAATAGAAAAACAAAATAGAGAAGATTGAGGAAAAATAGAAAAGCAAAATATAGAGGATTGAGGATAGAATTGAAAATCAGATTTTTAATTTGAATTTGAATTTGAATATGGAGTGTTATTTAGAGTCTTACAAAATCTAGACTCTATAATTATATTAATCTTGAACTCTTGAAATCCTTATTACTCATGAGTCTTGAAATTTCTCTGATCTTTGAATCTCTATCATCTTTATAACTGTACAGTCTTTAGTAATATTTCCTGTATATAATTTCTGTATATATATATATATATATATATATATTCTATACAAAAAGTGTTAGCATATATTTTATAATCAGTGATAATTGAAATAAGGTTGTTGTCATCAAAACTCCATTCTCCAACAATCTCCCCCTTTTTTATGATGACAACCTTAGTTTATAAAATATCATACCTGTGTATGCCTGTTTGATGATGATCCTCTTATACTCCCCCTGTATGTAAGAATTTTATAAACTATGCCTATATTTTATAATTTCTCTCCCTTTGGCATTATCAAAAAGAAAGATAAAAGATACTTTCCTTAAGTTATAATTCCAGAATCTAAGTAATATCCCTAAAAATACTCCCCTTAAATTGAATAATACTCTGAATAGAACATAAGTAACTATCCTTAAAAAATACCCCCCCCCTTAATTTATTAACTAATTCTAAGCAGAACATTCCTAATCTATTTAAACTAAAGAGAATAATACTTAATATGATAATTAAACACAAACCAAATCAAGTATCATTATTACATATGTTTGTCTAATATATATACAAACCAATCCAAACTAAACCACACCATATACAAGTTTCAAACAATATATTCTAAATCACACCACACCATATGTTTTTAGAGTAATTAAACAAATCAATCAAATCATACCAAACAACTAAACGTCTCTTGGAACTTCAACCCATTCATCTTGTCCAGTAATTGGGTTCTTCTGGATATCCTTCCTCTCTTCCTCAATGTTATGTGATGTTTGGTTGTTTTCATTTCTGAAATGAGAAGAGATATCCCATCGTATCACATCAAAATGTTTTTCTTGATATTCTACCATCCTCATTTGAATTAACTCTAGTTTGCGCTGATTACGTAGTACTATGGAGAGAGTTTTCTTGAAAGAATTCAGAGAATCATTAGGATTTTCACTTATGTTATGAATAGGACTTGCCATGGATTTGATGAGAAATGATTAAAGAAGGAGTAATAAAATAATGAAGTTTTCTGGGAGAGATGGACTTAAATAGTGTTTGAAATTCGTTGGATTTTGAATGGACATGAGTAGTTATCTTAATTTTAAAATTTGAACAGATTTGAAAACTTTTCCGTTATATGTCGACATACATGTTTTTTTATGTCGACATACTATAGTATATTTCTTAAAATTTTTGAATTTTTGAATTCTTTTGAACTCATGTAATATTATAATATGTTTTATGATTTTTTAGAGACATAAAGATGATTTAAACAGAAATAAAAGTCCATTCATTACTTAATAGAAAGCAAATACATCCAACTAAACAAAATACACTTTAAATACGAGATTTGAAATCAAATACAAGAAAATATATAAAGATAGATTAAACTAGATGGCTTAGTTTTCGGATGATGATGAGGAAGATAAAATTCCAAGCTTTCTTCCTATATTGATCATGAAATTGGATATTTTGGAAAGCTTCTTATTAAGCTTCTTTTGATTTTTGACGATTTTCACTTGATTTTGAACAACCGTGTCTTTGTGGTAACGCTTTGAGGTTGGATATCAATGCTTTCCATAGAAGTCTCTTCTTCTTCTTCGACTTCCATTGGGTCTTGTTCTTGTTGCAATCGAGCTTGTTTGGCCTCATATGTCTCATAAGGTTTGAAAGTGAGAGGAATTTGCATGAGATGAATGTTTGATGCGTCAAACACTTTTCTAGGGACAAATTCTTCTACGTGAGGATCAACTCCAAAGTATTTGAAAATGCAAGTGAGACAAACACCATAGTAGAGAGTGTTTTCTCTTGAAGATACATCTATGGGCGTAAATTCATTTAGAATCATATAGGCCCAATTGATAAGGTAATTACCCATAATGGCAAAGAGAGCCTTTTGAACTTTAAGAGTTGGATTATTGTAATTTCCGGAATGAGGAGTGATGGTATGTTGAAGGAGAAGGTTGACAATTCTTGTTTGTGGATGAAAGAAACGATTTTTGAAATCCATTGGAACAACATCTTCGAAGATATCGTGACAGGTTTCCATATCGGTTTCATCGATAGCGAAAGTTGAGAAATCCATGCCCTCGCTTCTACAATTTAGAATTTTTCCTAAAAGATCGGCATCGAGAACAATTTGAGTTTCCTAGATACTACTCCAAATTTGGTTTTTGTTGCCTTGATAAAATCCGCAGTTGAGATTCGCACAGAACATCTTCACGAGTTTGGGATAACATACTTCGTCGCTTTCACGAGAGTCAATTAGACTCAAGATTTCGTTGTGTTGGGAAAGAGAGGCAAGATCATAAGATGGAAAGTCGCTAAAGACGGCGAAAGCACCCGTGTTAACTTTAGGATTTGCTAAATAGTTACTATATGTTTTGATGGCCTCTTTGTCATTGTAAAGGTAACCTTTTATAGTTTTGGTTATCTTCAATTTCTGAGATGAACTTGAGGAAGCCATTGATATGATAATTTTGAAGAGAATAGATATGAAGAATATTGTTTTGAGTTGTGAATGAAAGGTAGAAAGGATGGATATATATAGAAAATGAATAGATATGAATTGAATGAATATGAATTGAATAGCACAACTTTTCAGATTGAAAGGACACCTTTTCAGACCTTAGGAGTTAGTGAAAAGATTGGAGGGAAGTTTGAAAGTTTAAACTTTTGAAATTCAAAATTTAAATTTCAAAACAGTTGGATATATCGACATGTATTTTTCAGTATGTCGACATACAAGACTTATTTCAAAAGGAAATTGGATTTTCAAGTTTTGAATTAAATTATCGATTTATATTTCAGGTTTAACGATTTCCTAAAATACTTCTAATCCTAATAAACATACAAACAATTTATTTTATTAATTTATTGGTTATTTATTATTATATTTATTATTTTGAATTTCAAAATTCAAAATTTGAATTTCTTCAAAAATCTTATTAAATTTTCTAAAGTTTTAAATTCAAACCAAAGCAAACAAACAAAGCAACCATTCTACCAAATAAAATAACAATTTAATTAATGCGTACCCTATTTTTTTGATCATTTTCTTCATGACCTTCTGAACTCTGAATTGTTGTAAAGCATATATTTGTATTTCTGGTTTCTGGTTCTTCATCACTTGATGACGAATCTGAATCATCTAATGTTGCTGCATATTGGTGTTGTCAGTTTGTTGATTAGATTTGTTTGGATATGTACACGTTTTCTTTACATGACCTGCTTTGTTGTTGTTAAAACATCGTCCATCATTTAATTTTGAATTTTCTTGATTATAACCCTTCCTTCTATATTTTAGAAATCTTCTAAAATGATTTTTCATGAGTGTTGTTTCTTCGTCATCTTCACTACTTGAGTCAGAATCCTTTGTTGTTGCTTTCAGTGCAATAGATTTCTTTTCAGTTGATCTATTTTCTTTTCTTTTCTGTAATTGAACTTCAATACATATCAAGTTTCCAGTTAGCTCTTTAATCTTTATTTCATTAACATCATTGGCTTCTTCTATAGCCAAAGTCTTCTGATCTCATTCTTGAGTTAATGAATTTAATATTTTTCTGACTTGATCTGCTTTGGAATAAGTTTTTCCAAGTGTTGTTAGTGAATGCACTATCTCTTGAAATCTGCAATACATATCTGAAATAAACTCATTCTCATTCATTTTGAATAATTCAAACTGATTAACTAGCATGCCTGTCTTAGTCTGTTTAACTTTACTATTTCCTTCTTAAGTAACTTGTAAAGTTCTCCAGATTTCATAAGTAGTCTTACATACTGATATTCTATTAAACCCATTTCTATCTAATGAACAAAATAACATATTCATGCCTTTAAAATTGCTTTGTGCAGCAGCCTTTTGTTCATTTGTCCATTGTGCAAATGCAGTTGCGGGTTCAACATATTCATTTTGTGTACTATTCCGTGTGTCTAATCCTACATATTGTAAATAAATTTTCATTCTACATGCCCATTATGAATAATTACTACCATTAAACAATGGTGGCCTAACAGTGGATTGACCCTCTATAAAAGAACTATTATTGCTACCAGGTTGGTTGCCATTATCACTATTTTCAAAAGGGTGCGTTTTTTACAGGTCCCTGTTATAGTTTCAAAATAGAAAAAAAACCCGGTCATAAACTTATTGTAAATTAGGTCCCTATTTTCTGAAAATTCATCAAAAAAATATAAAAAAAATATAAAAAAATCATGCAAATTCGTATTTAAATAAAACATGTAAACGCTAAAAAATTCAGAACAAAAAATCATCAAACAAAGCGTCAAAAATCAAAAAAAACAGAAAAAAAAAACGAAATTTCCAGTTAAATGCATAATAGTATGCACATATATCATTTTCCTGCATACATCCGTGCTTATTTTTCACTACATTCATCTTCGTTGATTTTTCTTCATGCAAATACGTGCATACATGTGTGCAAATATTTCAAATACTTGCACACATTTGTGCAGGTTTATTTTCAGATTTTAATCCGAACACAGCTTACGGAAAAGTTGCATACATATATGCAATTATCAGTAATAATTGCATAAATGTATGCAACTATTTTTTTTTTTTGATTTCCGTACAATCCTGACATTATTTCCAGATTTTAGAATATATTTTTTTTTCATGAACGAAAGCACATTTTAAAAAAAAAAAAAAAAAAAAAGGCGGAAGTAATAAAATAGGGGGCGGGTTTAAAATTTTCAGTTTTTTTTTTATATAAATTAGGTCCCTACTTTTAGCCAGTGTGTTATCCTATAAAAATGTTGCACACATGTGTGCATGTTTTCTGAGAAATTTGCACATTTGGATGCAAATAAAAATGAACTGAAATATTAACTTAAATCTATGCGCTGGAAGAACTGCAATAATTGCACATATGCATGCAATAAAATAAAAAACGCGCATAATATTATGCATTTAACTGCAGTTTTTTCTTCTTTTTTTTTGCTGTTTTCTTCTTTCTGACATTATTTTTGTTGTTTTTTTAACTGAATTTTTTGTATAATGCATAATATATTTTATTACTAATTTACGAATTTTTTTAATTTTTTTTAATTATTATTTTATAAGTTTTGAAAACAAGGACATAATTTATATTAAGTTTATGACCGGATGTGAGCCTAATTAAGTTTCAAAATAGGGATGTGAGCCTAATATTCACTTTTCAAAAATCAGATTATGAACTTTTTGAAAGACCTTGCTCTGATACCAATTGTTGGGGACTGCGGAATGGATCGTTCAAGCAAAGCAAATACTAGAGGGGGTGAATAGTGTTTGTAAGAATTTAAACAAAACAAAAAACTAGAGAGAACTACGGGATGAATCAAACACCACAAACAAAATCACAGACACAGATTCAAACAAAGAAGTAAAATAAACAGAAATAAAAATGCAGAAAAGGAAAGAACACACCGAATTTTGTACACGTTCGGATCACTCCTACGTCCAGTCCCGCACAATCTGGATTGTGCAGAGTTTTATTACTCTTTCAATAGTCAATTACACCCTCCCTGATTTCACGGCTCACAAGGAGACACCGATTCCTACTTTCTTGATTTCACGGCTCACAAGAACACACTGACTCCTATTCCTTGATTTCACGGCCCACAAGGACACACCAACTCCTATTTGACTCACAACAAGGTTTATTCGACCCAACCAATTACAAAACAGCCCTATAACTCTTCAATAGCACTTGATTCAGAGAGTAGAGAGTAAAGAGTGTAGAGAGAAGAAGTTTGATCAAAATAGAAGTGAATTCGGTAGAGTATAAGTATAAAAACCATAAAAATGATTAAGAATAATGGTGGGATGAATGATTATGAAGTTAGAGAAGAAGATATGTTCAAAAATTCAGTTTTAACCTCTTTTTATAGAGTATGAAGGGTTGCAACGGTTCTGAAGCATTTCAGATGTGAAAAGACACTTCCCTTCAAAATTAGAAAAAATAGCTGTTATATGTCGACATACACTTTTTACTATGTCGACACAGTCATGTGTATTTTTCATTTTCAAAACATTTTTCAAGTATTTTGATATAAAACTAATTCTGGAAATTCTTGAGTAAAATTCTAGTGTTGTAAATTAGTATTATATGATAGAAAATCATATGAAAACATATTTTAAAACTATATAAATATATTTATAAAATTATAAGGTTTTAAACTATATAAAGTATAAATACATAATATAAAAAATCTAAGTTTGAAAAACAAAGAAGAATAAAAATAGAAACAAATAGAAAAACAAAATAGAGAAGACTAAGGAAAAATAGAAAAACAAAATAGAGAGGATTGAGGATAGAATTGAAAAACAGAATTTGAATTTGAACCTGGAGTACTATTTAGAATCTTACAAAATATAGACTCTATAATTATATTAATCTTGAAATCTTGATTACTCATGAGTCTTGAAATTTCTCTGATCTTTGAATCTCTATCATCTTTATAACTGTACGGTCTTTAGTAATATTTCCTGTATATAATTTCTACACATACAAACACACACACACATATATATATATATATATATATATATTCTATACAAAAAGTGTTAGCATATATTTTATAATTAATGATAATTGAAATAAGGTTGTTATCATCAAAACTCCATTCTCCAACAATATGCTAGTTTATTTTACTTTATGGTGTATGTTAAGAGATTGTTGGTGTATGAATAGAATTAGCCAAGATTTAAATTCCTTTACCCTTATTTTCCTTATCATTTCATGTTAAATTCATCCCAGTCATCAATATTTACTGAATTAGATCATTTTGATTATACGATGGAAGTCATTCATCAGTTTAATCATATAATGTTTGGTTGAGATTTAAATGGAGACATGTTGATCGAGAGATTGAGGACAAAGGAATTGAACTGGTAGCAAAAGGCCGTTTAGGAAACCTGTAAGTTTCCAGTACTGATTGGTTTGTCAATTTTAATTATATGTTTCCTATAAATAATAGTGTGTGTCGTATGTTTTGTTGGAAAACAAACAATTTTGAAAATGAAATTAACAGGTAAAATAGAAAACAATTTTTTTTTGTTTTTTTTTGTTTTGGAAGATAACAAAGGAACGGAGACCAATCCATCTCCACCATTGTTCGTTGATCATCGCACTGTTTAAGAATTTTAAATTGGTGCAAGTTGAAAGTAAATAATTAACCAGCTTAAAAGAAAGATTATTATCTGGCTTAAACTTTTTCATTGTTTGACCGTTGCAATAACATTGTCATACTTTTCAAAAAATTAACATTAAATGTTGTACTAGGTATCCTGAGAAGTGACTTAAAAATTATTTGAAATTTATTATTGTTGATTTTTAATATGAACATAATTAAATGATTCTTACGATTAAATTTACAAGTAATATAACCGCCGTATCTGCAGTTCTTAACAACATTACTATTGTCATTGCTATTTTGACTGGAACAAAATTAAGGATTGAAAAGAGAAATGTTGCTTGTTCTCGGTTGCATGGATCTTGATCTTGCACCTTGGTTGGGTTCCTACGACTGGAAGTTTTTACGATATTATAAAGAATATTTAAAGGTGGAATCATTTGAACCACATCATTTTAATGGTCACATAGCATGACATTTGTGACGAAAAGGAATTTCGCTCGGTCCGAACCAGTCGCTAAACCTACCCAGACCGTTCGAAACGCCCGATCGTTTTGAGAACAAGCCACAACAGAATGCATACAAAAGAACATTTCATTGTATATTACAACAATGCATCAGATTACAAGAATATACAGAGTATAAACAAATAAATATTACACAGAAATATCAGAGATCTTAAATTACATTTAAATACATCGCAGCGGAAAATAATACAATACACAACTAGAAGGAGATATACGGATACAAAGCTTTCCGGATATCGTTCCAGCTGTAAACCAGGATCCTGTGAATATAAATCTGCAAATCAAAACTACTAGCTGCCCGTGTCAAAATAAGGGCACCCAGAGTTTAGGTCAAAACAATAAACTCCAGGTCAGTCATGTGACTGGTGTGAGAACTAAAACAGTTATTAATCTTTATTTTAAATCATTAGGTAAATCAAGGGACCACGCCGTATAACACGGAACGGGTTTCCTCCCAAGAATACCAGTGCATAAAACAAACAGCGCAATGCTAAATAAAGAAAAATGAAGCTGTTATAAGACCCAGGTCCTATCACACAATGCAACGCAAGCCGGGGGATAGGGTTTTCCCTTATAACAGCCAAAGAATGCTTGATACGTTTAAAACAAATCATTTGATACTATTATAAGTGCATAGTGTATAAAACAACTTCAAATTATAAGTATCAATCATAGGCGGCATGAATGCCCCATAACACTATGTCGCCATATATAGGTTTACAAATAAAACCGCAAAGTCACGTATTTGGAAATTGGATTTCCATCTATGAACCGAGGCAAAAGATAGTCCTCAACCGATTCGAGACAATCTAGCCCATGTCTCAGGATCAGAGCTCGAGTGACCCTTGGATCGTCAGGGCCAGTCCACCGATGTGGATTAAACTTAAACCCTGAACATGCGTTTCCCCGCCCTATGGGGCGTAGGTGAGCCAACTAAATGACTCCATCGGTTCGAGAACGACCGATCAATCCGAGGCGCCTCGCAACAGCAACAACCACATAAGTCAAACTCGTCAGGACGTGTAAAACCACTGACGCCACTTTTTAACTAGAAGGAAACGCATGCCCTCCCTGAGGTCCTCTCCCGTTTTTGGTTCATACCGGGTGTGAAACACGCGAGGTAAACGTTACACAAAGCTACGCCACAAAGGTCGTGCTTTGATCATCACCACAAGACTTTGCTTTTCAACAGAAGCCTCGATCAATTGCCACTTAGGCATGCCACACAGGCAATTCACTCCATGCGTTTGATATCCATCAATATATAACCCCTGAGCTCGTACGTCTCAGAGAAGGGCGTTAAGCAAGAGAATAAATTCTCCGCCGCCAAACAGATATATATTTAGTAGAGATCAATCACACGGACTAAAATCCAATGTCAGACACACAGTCCATTTACAAGTCCGTTCTGGGGCTGAACGAAACCGGAGGCACCTAGTACCCCGCATATCTATCGATCTCCAAGTATGTCTGGACGATCACTAACTGTTTCCATCTTCTTGGGTGTACAGCCCAATCAAGATCATCAGTAATTACCCAAACGACGTGAAGACCTCCGGTCTTCGACCATCGTCTTCATCTTCGACTTATCGTCGTATCAGTTATTCAGAATGGGATAAACCCGGTCTTTCCGAATAACTCGCGTATATTTTAAATAAGTGTTACA
Organism: Allium sativum; assembly: GCA_030737875.1. Classification (NCBI taxonomy): domain Eukaryota; kingdom Viridiplantae; phylum Streptophyta; class Magnoliopsida; order Asparagales; family Amaryllidaceae; genus Allium; species Allium sativum. The sequence goes on from CM060910.1 coordinate 109,499,402, forward strand.
CAAACACAACATACGCCTCATTCCAATTCATCAATCACTAACCGTAAATTAATCAAGAGAATAATTCCCCAAATATTAACCCCGAAGGCCGAAACCAACATCAGATCAATATTCAGAAAACCATTCTACTTGGCTAACCGACAGTTAGTTTCTAAATTTCACATTCATAGGGAAAGGTTCCCATTAGTTTTATCCAAGATAAATTCCTTGAATTTATTCTTTGTTCTATTTTTGAATCTCAATTCAAACTAGTCGGGATTAGCGAACCTTACCGAAGTAATTATTTATTTTAATTTCCCCATCCCAACCTATTCATCCCATGAAGTAAAACTGGTAATACTTCATATCTAACACCACAGTGTTATCAGTAAATTCAATTACCATTTCACGTTCAAATCTAATTAAAGATTTAACTATCGCCTGGAGCAAAACTGGTGATACTCCATTTTCGATCATTTCAATCTAATTAAAGATTCATTAAAACTCCACTTAGTTTTAATCTTTAACTGGGTTAAAGAATCAGTGTCATTTAAAACACGGTTCACGATAAACCCAAAATCACATTCCATTAATTATCAGGTTAAAGAACAAGTGTTATTTAAAACACTGTTCACGATAAACCCAAAAATCAATACCAATTCAATTCCAATTAAATATCGTTTAATTGGTACACTTCATTAAATCTAAATAAAAAGATTTAATTTTTTTTCTCAACTGGGTTCAAGAACAGTGTTAGTGAAGACACCATTCACGACAAACCCAAATCACATTTGATATTCAATACAAGGCTCTGAATAGAAAATATATCGGCTTATATTCAATATCAAATTCTACGACTAACAAATGTCGTATTGGAAATAACGATATAGATATATATCTTTCAAATTTCCATAACAACATCTGTATAATCACGAATTCCAACATCGAAATATTCCGAAGACAATTTTGATTCAAATCCACTCCAATGCAATCATTGGAAATTTTGGTTATTTTTAAAACCCTTTTCCAATTCAATTTATTTATTTAAAAATAAATAGAATTATATTTCTAGTTCAAAACTAGTTCATTTCGATAAAAATCTATTTTTACCTTTTCAAATATGGAGTTTTTCATCCCAAATCTTCACAAATCATCTCTTATGATTTTACACAAATTATTACTATTTTTAATAATTTTATCAAGGCCCGTACAGTCGATTTCCATCAACGGCCATCGGACTGCACTTATAGCGACCTTTTTCAAATTTTATTTGGACATATTTCCAAATCCAACCGTTAGATTTCAAATTTCTAATATTCGTTAGAAAGCTCTTTTCGATACGAACCCAATGGTTCCGGTTTCAGGAGAATCCGACAGTCGGATCTCCCGTAATGTCCGTTTGAAATCAATGGTCGAAATTCGCGAACTGCCACGGCGCGGCGCGTTTTATTCAGGCCATTATATTATATATATAATATATATAATATATATTTCGTCGATTTCTATTTAAAGCGAATTCTATAAATAGTTTTAAATTCGTTTCAAAAGCAATTTCAACTTCCATTTCAATTCAAATCAAAATTGAATTCTTCTTTATAAATTCGTTTTAGAATTCATTTCTATTCAATTCAAATTTCAATTCAATTTGAATTCATTTCAATTCGCTTTCAATTCAATTCATTTCAAAATCGTTTTCAATTCATTTCATTTCGAAATCGTTTTCAATTCAATTCAATTCATTTCGAAATCGTTTTCAATTCATTTCATTTCGAAATCGTTTTCAATTCATTTCATTTCGAAATCGTTTTCAATTCATTTCATTTCGAAATCGTTTTCAATTCATTTCATTTCGAAATCGTTAAAATCGATATAAATATCGTTCACGTCAAAATGGCGTTAATCTAATCAACACGGCTTCATATATTTCTATTTTCAAATATTCTATTTCAAATATTTCTATTATTAAAATATTTCGTTCAACACATGACCAATCTCAATGGATGAGTACTGTCAACACATGAACCTTTATTTTATATTATTCTTTATTTTTCAAATTGGAATGAGGCCCAATCCATTACCATACAATGTTAATTATATGGATTGCATACAACACATGTATATAATAGCATTGAAAAATAATCAACCATCAACCAAAGTGCACTACACTGTATAAGCATCAAATATAGATATCTAACGCTTATAACAGCCTGTCAATCGATCGATCGACATATTTAATCAATCAGGATGAGTGAACTTCAAATTTCATCCCAACACCCGTGTGGGGTTTTCAAACAATCAAACACAGATTTTAGTTGTGCAGTTGGGCGATGTGTAAAATTTATCGTCCCAATCAATGTCAGTCAAATCAGTGTATATAAACAAATCGGCCGATTTGTTTATAAATATTTATTTATTCACTTTCACGTTAAAAATTATATTTTTAATGATAAAACATTTTATTTTAACATATGAATTTCTATTCGGTTCATTTATTCAATAAAATGATATTTTTATTTTTCTAATATATTTTAGAAAATTTCGGCGGCATAACGGCACGATACTAGAAACGGGACGAGGCCTAGCCTTATCCCCGGTCTAGTAAAGGCCCACGCCATTCACACATCAATCAAATCAATTCCATTTCACCAAACAATTCCATTCAAACCAAATAATCTAGCCAACTACACAACCAAACAATTTAACAAACAAGCCATCCATGGTCTGTGGATGACGGGTGTCGGGTGCTACTAAGCACCGTCTGCATCCTAGTATATATATATATAACTAGAAAAAGAATTTTGAGTGAGAAGTTCTCACCAATAGCTATCCAATCATCTTGACTCTTCTTTTATAGAAAACTTCGCCAATCTCGCCTTTTGTCGCTTTCGTTGTCCGCTTTCACTACATATGTAAAAATCGAATTTTACTTCGCTATTCAATATATAAAAATCGAATTTTTAGTTTGCTATTCAATATATAAAAATCGAATTTTTAGTTTGCTATTCAATATATAAAAATCGAATTTTTAGTTTGCTATTCAATATATAAAAATCGAATTTTTAGTTTGCTATTCAATATATAAAAATCGAATTTTTAGTTTGCTATTCAATATATAAAAATCGAATTTTTAGTTTGCTATTCAATATATAAAAATCGAATTTTTTCTTTGCTATTCAATATATAAAGATAATATTTTTATATTCTCTATTATATAAAAATCATATTTTTATTACTTCTACATAATAAAGATCAAATTTTTATATTCCCAAAGAAATTATATCCTTTTCAGTTTTTAAAAAAAAACAATAACCAATGTATTTTAGTAAAAAAAAAACAATTACTACATAAGAAAATTACTGAAAAAAAAAAATAAATAAACAAAGCAAAGAAACTTACAATATTTTCTTTTTTTAAAAGGGGAAGGGCTTAGGTCACGGCCAAATCAGAAGAGGAGGGGTGCTGTGGGAGTTCGGAGCTGCGGAGGAGCTTCAGAGGGTGGCGCTGGCGAAGTTGGCCTGCCTCCGGCGGTCTCAGGCGAGGGGACGACGAACTGGGACACCGCGGGGTCTTCGTGGGGCTGTGCGTCGAGCGGAAGGAGGAGAGAAACGGAGGAGATGGAGGCTGGGGAGTGTGAGGCGCCGTCGATCGGAGGGGAGGGGGAGCGGCCATCGCAAGTGACAGGTCAACCGGGGGAGGGGCTAGCGGGTCAGGTTTTAGTTAGGTTTTTTATTTTTATTTTTTTTGATTCTGAGAAGAGTGAGAGTATAGAAGGGAGAGGGACTTTATATATTATTAATTTATTTATTCTTAATTTCAAAAAGCAACTTAAAATTTCGAACTCGAAATCAAGCCCACCGCCTGCCGTCCATAGCTAATTACCCCCATTCCGAACACAATGGGATATGTACCGCAAGCTAATTTGATCGTTTCGATCTGTTTCCGTTAAAATCAACGTATATCTCTATATATTGAATTTGAACGCGCATTTCAATTTACCGGGGTCGCATACAAACTAGAAAAATTCCAGAAAAATATTTTCTAGCTTCGTATTGACGATACGGTCCTAACAAAACTAATTTCGTCGAATTCTGACACCGTTTGAAAAATGGCCCTTTTCCAGTCGATTAAAATCAACTAAAACTGATCAAACGCGTTTTCCTTTGCCACGCTCACATATTGATTCGAAAAATTATGAAATTTGGAATCTAGCAATAATTTTACATCCCGGATCCAACAAAAGTGGTTTCGTCGAAATCCGAGGTCGTTTGCAAAATTTCCATTTTTAAGGGCCTGAATTCCATAGCGACTATTCAGAATTTTCAACTGGACATATCTTTTGATTCCCGCTATGAAATTTCAATTTCCCGGATTCTTGGAAAGATATCATCAATTAGATCCTAATGTTTTTGGTTTCACTAAAATCCGGATTGATTTGCACCCGGTACATTCAATTGAAGTTTGAAATCGAATTATCGAACTACCGCGCCATTTTCAATTCCTTTTATAATTATATATAATTATTTATATTCTAACGACGACGTGTACAATATATACGATCGAATTATATTCAAAATAAATTTCTCGTCGATATTATTTAAAATAATCTATTTTAAATATTCAAAATTCGCTAAAATGGCCAAAATAAAATTTTTAAACTGGCCTAGAATTTCCGGGTTATTACAATCTCCCCCACTTAAAACTTTTCGTCCCCGAAAAGGAACAAAGTCGAAAGTGGTTTGATTAATCAACTCTACGTTCGATTTGGCTTCCATTCTCCAAATTTTCAGTTTCTGAGAGTTTTCTAAAATTTCAAAAATTTGGCTAACACCCTAAATTTTCGAAAAATTTCGCCATAACCTCCCCTGCACCGGGAGCATCGGGGAATTTCAAATAGCTTCCCCGGTCCTTCAGATCTCAAAAAGAAAAAGAAAAAGCCAAGCGGCTAGCCAATAGGCTCATAAAATCATCATCACCCAAACAAAACAGTAAATTATGTAGTAAACATGTACCTATTTGTCGGGCAAACAAATTTTATTCTCTGCTCTAGCCTCCTTGCTATGACCTGTTCAATGTAAGTATATGCATATGCAAGCAAATGCGACCAAATTTTCAATACAGTTCAATATTTGATTCAATTAGGCATAATAGTTCAAAATTAGCAAACAAATAAACAAACAACACAAACATCAATCAATTAGTGAATTAGAGTTTCAAATTCATAATTTTGATACATAGTCAAAAATCAGATTTTTGATGCCAAATCACAACAATAGGCCCTATCTAATTTTGGTTCTCACACCAGTCAATAGGAAATATAGAAATCTCACTTTCGTCGCTCGAAAATAAATACTGGCGATGGTGCCCCATCACCAGAATTATCCCCGGGCAACTAGAGTATGATCCTATAACTATCCAATACATTGAAACTTCGAATACACGTTTGCAAGACGTATATGCAAAATCTTTATATATCGGATTGTCCCGATCAATATAGAATAAATAATTAAATACAAATAATTGATTTAAATTTTCAAAACAAAATTTGTTTTCATTTAAAAAAAATAAACTCTTCACACTCGTTCTAGGATACTACGGATCCCATCTCTAACGAGTCATTCTCGTTGGATATTACTAATCCAATATCTGATGAATTCTTTCATATGGTTCTAATGTGTCTTGTTCTCGAGCTCTGTAAACCAAAGCTCTGATACCAACTGTGACGAAAAGGAATTTCGCTCGGTCCGAACCTGTCGCTAAACCGACCCAGACCGTTCGAAACGCCCGATCGTTTTGAGAACAAGCCACAACAGAATGCATACAAAAGAACATTTCATTGTATATAACAACAATGCATCAGATTACAAGAATATACAGAGTATAAACAAATAAATATTACACAGAAATATCAGAGATCTTAAATTACATTTAAATACATCGCAGCGGAAAATAATACAATACACAACTAGAAGGAGATATACAGATACAAAGCTTTCCGGATATCGTTCCAGCTGTAAAGCAGGATCCTGTGAATATAAATCTGCAAAACCAAAACTACTAGCTGCCCGTGTCAAAATAAGGGCACCCAGAGTTTAGGTTAAAACAATAAACTCCAGGTCAGTCATGTGACTGGTGTGAGAACTAAAACAGTTATTAATCTTTATTTTAAATCATTAGGTAAATCAAGGGACCACGCCGTATAACACGGAACGGGTTTCCTCCCAAGAATACCAGTGCATAAAACAAACAGCACAATGCTAAATAAAGAAAAATGAAGCTGTTATAAGACCCAGGTCCTATCACACAATGCAACGCAAGCCGGGGGATAGGGTTTTCCCTTATAACAGCCAAAGAATGCTTGATACGTTTAAAACAAATCATTTGATACTATTATAAGTGCATAGTGTATAAAACAACTTCAAATCATAAGTATCAATCATAGGCGGCATGAATGCCCCATAACACTATGTCGCCATATATAGGTTTACAAATAAAACCGCAAAGTCACGTATTTGGAAATTGGATTTCCATCTATGAACCGAGGCAAAAGATAGTCCTCAACCGATTCGAGACAATCTAGCCCATGTCTCAGGATCAGAGCTCGAGTGACCCTTGGATCGTCAGGGCCAGTCCACCGATGTGGATTAAACTTAAACCCTGAACATGCGTTTCCCCGCCCTATGGGGCGTAGGTGAGCCAACTAAATGACTCCATCGGTTCGAGAACGACCGATCAATCCGAGGCGCCTCGCAACAGCAACAACCACATAAGTCAAACTCGTCAGGGCGTGTAAAACCACTGACGCCACTTTTTAGCTAGAAGGAAACGCATGCCCTCCCTGAGGTCCTCTCCCGTTTTTGGTTCATACCGGGTGTGAAACACGCGAGGTAAACGTTACACAAAGCTACGCCACAAAGGCCGTGCTTTGATCATCACCACAAGACTTTGCTTTTCAATAGAAGCCTCGATCAATTGCCACTTAGGCATGCCACACAGGCAATTCACTCCATGCGTTTGATATCCATCAATATATAACCCCTGAGCTCGTACGTCTCAGAGAAGGGCGTTAAGCAAGAGAATAAATTCTCCGCCGCCAAACAGATATATATTTAGTAGAGATCAATCACACGGACTAAAATCCAATGTCAGACACACAGTCCATTTACAAGTCCGTTCTAGGGCTGAACGAAACCGGAGGCACCTAGTACCCCGCATATCCATCGATCTCCAAGTATGTCTGGACGATCACTAACTGTTTCCATCTTCTTGGGTGTACAGCCCAATCAAGATCATCAGTAATTACCCAAACGACGTGAAGACCTCCGGTCTTCGACCATCGTCTTCATCTTCGACTTATCGTCGTATCAGTTATTCAGAATGGGATAAACCCGGTCTTTCCGAATAACTCGCGTATATTTTAAATAAGTGTTACACAAACACAACATACGCCTCATTCCAATTCATCAATCACTAACCGTAAATTAATCAAGAGAATAATTCCCCAAATATTAACCCCGAAGGCCGAAACCAACATCAGATCAATATTCAGAAAACCATTCTACTTGGCTAACCGACAATTAGTTTCTAAATTTCACATTCATAGGGAAAGGTTCCCATTAATTTTATCCAAGATAAATTCCTTGAATTTATTCTTTGTTCTATTTTTGAATCTCAATTCAAACTAGTCGGGATTAGCGAACCTTACCGAAGTAATTATTTATTTTAATTTCCCCATCCCAACCTATTCATCCCATGAAGTAAAACTGGTAATACTTCATATCTAACACCACAGTGTTATCGGTAAATTCAATTACCATTTCACGTTCAAATCTAATTAAAGATTTAACTATCACCTGGAGCAAAACTGGTGATACTCCATTTTCGATCATTTCAATCTAATTAAAGATTCATTAAAACTCCACTTAGTTTTAATATTTAACTGGGTTAAAGAATCAGTGTCATTTAAAACACGGTTCACGATAAACCCAAAATCACATTCCATTAATTATCGGGTTAAAGAACAAGTGTTATTTAAAACACTGTTCACGATAAACCCAAAAATCAATACCAATTCAATTCCAATTAAATATCGTTTAATTGGTACACTTCATTAAATCTAAATAAAAAGATTTAATTTTTTTTCTCAACTGGGTTCAAGAACAGTGTTAGTGAAGACACCATTCACGACAAACCCAAATCACATTTGATATTCAATACAAGGCTCTGAATAGAAAATATATCGGCTTATATTCAATATCAAATTCTACGACTAACAAATGTCGTATTGGAAATAACGATATAGATATATATCTTTCAAATTTCCATAACAACATCTGTATAATCACGAATTCCAACATCGAAATATTCCGAAGACAATTTCGATTCAAATCCACTCCAATGCAATCATTGGAAATTTTGGTTATTTTTAAAACCCTTTTCCAATTCAATTTATTTATTTAAAAATAAATAGAATTATATTTCTAGTTCAAAACTAGTTCATTTCGATAAAAATCTATTTTTACCTTTTCAAATATGGAGTTTTTCATCCCAAATCTTCACAAATCATCTCTTATGATTTTACACAAATTATTACTATTTTTAATAATTTTATCAAGGCCCGTACAGTCGATTTCCATCAACGGCCATCGAACTGCACTTATAGCGACCTTTTTCAAATTTGATTTGGACATAATTCCAAATCCAACCATTAGATTTCAAATTTCTAATATTCGTTAGAAAGCTCTTTTCGATACGAACCCAACGGTTCCGGTTTCAGGAGAATCCGACGGTCAGATCTCCCGTAATGTCCGTTTGAAATCAATGGTCGAAATTCGCGAACTGCCGCGGCGCGGCGCGTTCTATTCAGGCCATTATATTATATATATAATATATATAATATATATTTCGTCGATTTCTATTTAAAGCGAATTCTATAAATAGTTTTAAATTCGTTTCAAAAGCAATTTCAACTTCCATTTCAATTCAAATCAAAATTGAATTCTTCTTTATAAATTTGTTTTAGAATTCATTTCTATTCAATTCAAATTTCAATTCAATTTGAATTCATTTCAATTCGCTTTCAATTCAATTCATTTCGAAATCGTTTTCAATTCATTTCATTTCGAAATCGTTTTCAATTCAATTCAATTCATTTCGAAATCGTTTTCAATTCATTTCATTTCGAAATCGTTTTCAATTCATTTTATTTCGAAATCGTTTTCAATTCATTTCATTTCGAAATCGTTTTCAATTCATTTCATTTCGAAATCGTTAAAATCGATATAAATATCGTTCACGTCAAAATGGCGTCAATCTAATCAACACGGCTTCATATATTTCTATTTTCAAATATTCTATTTCAAATATTTCTATTGTTAAAATATTTCGTTCAACACATGACCAATCTCAATGGATGAGTACTGTCAACACATGAACTTTTATTTTATATTATTCTTTAATTTTCAAATTGGAATGAGGCCCAATCCATTACCATACAATGTTAATTATATGGATTGCATACAACACATGTATATAATAGCATTGAAAAATAATCAACCATCAACCAAAGTGCACTACACTGTATAAGCATCAAATATAGATATCTAACGCTTATAACAGCCTGTCAATCGATCGATCGACATATTTAATCAATCAGGATGAGTGAACTTCAAATTTCATCCCAACACCCGTGTGGGGTTTTCAAACAATCAAACACAGATTTTAGTTGTGCAGTTGGGCGATGTGTAAAATTTATCGTCCCAATCAATGTCAGTCAAATCAGTGTATATAAACAAATCGGCCGATTTGTTTATAAATATTTATTTATTCACTTTCACGTTAAAAATTATATTTTTAACGATAAAACATTTTATTTTAACATATGAATTTCTATTCGGTTCATTTATTCAATAAAATGATATTTTTATTTTTCTAATATATTTTAGAAAATTTCGGCGGCATAACGGCACGATACTAGAAACGGGACGAGGCCTAGCCTTATCCCCGGTCTAGTGAAGGCCCACGCCATTCACACATCAATCAAATCAATTCCATTTCACCAAACAATTCCATTCAAACCAAATAATCTAGCCAACTACACAACCAAACAATTTAACAAACAAGCCATCCATGGTCTGTGGATGACGGGTGTCGGGTGCTACTAAGCACCGTCTGCATCCTAGTATATATATATATATAACTAGAAAAAGAATTTTGAGTGAGAAGTTCCCACCAATAGCTATCCAATCATCTTGACTCTTCTTTTATAGAAATCTTCGCCAATCTCGCCTTTTGTCGCTTTCGTTGTCCGCTTTCACTACATATGTAAAAATCGAATTTTACTTCGCTATTCAATATATAAAAATCGAATTTTTAGTTTGCTATTCAATATATAAAAATCGAATTTTTAGTTTGCTATTCAATATATAAAAATCGAATTTTTAGTTTGCTATTCAATATATAAAAATCGAATTTTTAGTTTGCTATTCAATATATAAAAATCGAATTTTTAGTTTGCTATTCAATATATAAAAATCGAATTTTTTCTTTGCTATTCAATATATAAAGATAATATTTTTATATTCTCTATTATATAAAAATCATATTTTTATTACTTCTACATAATAAAGATCGAATTTTTATATTCCCAAAGAAATTATATCCTTTTCAGTTTTAAAAAAAAAACAATAACCAATGTATTTTAGTAAAAAAAACAATTACTACATAAGAAAATTACTGAAAAAAAGAAAAAAAAATAAACAAAGCAAAGAAACTTACAATATTTTCTTTTTTTAAAAGGGGAAGGGCTTAGGTCACAGCCAAATCAGAAGAGGAGGGGTGCTGTGGGAGTTCGGAGCTGCGGAGGAGCTTCAGAGGGCGGCGCTGGCGAAGTTGGCCTGCTTCCGGCGGTCTCAGGCGAGGGGACGACGAACTGGGACACCGCGGGGTCTTCGTGGGGTTGTGCGTCGAGCGGAAGGAGGAGAGAGACGGAGGAGATGGAGGCTGGGGAGTGTGAGGCGCCGTCGATCGGAGGGGAGGGGGAGCGGCCATCGCAAGTGACAGGTCAACCGGGGGAGGGGCTAGCGGGTCAGGTTTTAGTTAGGTTTTTTTTTTTTTGATTCTGAGAAGAGTGAGAGTATAGAAGGGAGAGGGACTTTATATATTATTAATTTATTTATTTTTAATTTCAAAAAGCAACTTAAAATTTCGAACTCGAAATCAAGCCCACCGCCTGCCGTCCATAGCTAATTACCCCCATTCCGAACACAATGGGATATGTACCGCAAGCTAATTTGATCGTTTCGATCTGTTTCCGTTAAAATCAACGTATATCTCTATATATTGAATTTGAACGCGCATTTCAATTTACCGGGGTCGCATACTAACTAGAAAAATTCCAGAAAAATATTTTCTAGCTTCGTATTGACGATACGGTCCTAACAAAACTAATTTCGTCGAATTCTGACACCGTTTGAAAAATGGCCCTTTTCCAGTCGATTAAAATCAACTGAAACTGATCAAACGCGTTTTCCTTTGCCACGCTCACATATTGATTCGAAAAATTATGAAATTTGGAATCTAGCAATAATTTTACATCCCGGATCCAAAAAAAGTGGTTTCGTCGAAATCCGAGGTCGTTTGCAAAATTTCCATTTTTAAGGGCCTGAATTCCATAGCGACTATTCAGAATTTTCAACTGGACATATCTTTTGATTCCCGCTATGAAATTTCAATTTCCCGGATTCGTTGGAAAGATATCATCAATTAGATCCTAATGTTTTTGGTTTCACTAAAATCCGGATTGTTTTGCACCCGGTACCTTCAATTGAAGTTTGAAATCGAATTATCGAACTACCGCGCCATTTTCAATTCCTTTTATAATTATATATAATTATTTATATTCTAACGACGACGTGTACAATATATACGATCGAATTATATTTAAAATAAATTTCTCGTCGATATTATTTAAAATAATCTATTTTAAATATTCAAAATTCGCTAAAATGGCCAAAATAAAAATTTTAAACTGGCCCAGAATTTCCGGGTTATTACAACATTCTAAAGGTATTTATAGATGCAACATTTGAAAAATAAATCAATGTTAAAAAATTCCTCGAGTGTTTTTTGAAGAACAATAAGGTGGGAAAAAAACATGCTTTTGCAATATTCGATTTCTATGAAGTGTCAAGGGAAATGGACCATGATGTAGTAATTTATGGAAATGTCTAATGTTACTTCAAAAGTTGCACTTAAGCTTGAATTGTCAGATGATTTACTTGTGCATTTGGTACTATTCTTTCTTCCTTCATAATTTAACCAGTTCGAGATTAGTTGTAACTGTCAAAAGAAGAAATGAACTTTAAACAAGTTCTATGATACTAAATTGTTGCCAATATATATGTATTATCCAATGGCTGACTTCCTATCATCTGATTCTGTCTTCCAATCTAAATTTGAATAGTCTGTTATATTTAAGTTTCTTCCTACTTTGAGTGATAAACCAATGTTGATTGTTCCCTTTAGATAACTCAAAATCCTCTTCATGGGTTTCCAATGATCTTCCATTGGATTCTGCAATAATTAAGACACTTTGTTAACATTGAATGTTATATCTGGTCTGATTATGGTGACAATTGCATTGCACCTACAACACTTCTTTATTTTTAAATATTATTTGAAGTTTCTCCCATGTTTTTGGAATAATGTTGTGTAACGATCCGTATTTTTGGTCACTTAAATTTGAATATTTAAATTCTTGAATTTAGAATACTGATGAATTATATATATAATTTATTAATAATACGAAATTTGAATATATATATATATATAATTTATATTTTATTTAAAATGAACTCATAGCTGCGCGGTAGTTCGTAATATTGAGTTTTGAATTTCAACTGAATAAACAGATCTGATATAAGTCAGAATTCTTCAAAACAAGAATCGCCTAATCTATTTGATTATGATTTTCTAATAAAAGAGAAAATTCAAGTTTTTATACTATAGATTGTGAGTTATGTCTAAATTAAATTTTTAGAAAATCGTTATGAAATTGTTCACAAACCATAGTGTTTATTTAGTAAATCAAAAATGTTTTTTTTATATATTTTGGATATTGTTTAACTTAAAATTTTTAATACTGAGTTTAAAATTCATATGGGTTTATATTTGAAGCTATATATAATTTCATTTGATATATATAATAATAATTTATTATTATTAAATTGAATCATTTTGAAATTAATTATATTTTATTGATATTATATAAGCTATAGAAATAGCTATTTCTCAAATGACCTCCATTTTCAACGAAACGAATTTTATTAGTATACGTATAGCTAATTATTGTAACATTCTAGATTTGGAGCCAATCGAGGTTGTTTTGTATGCTTGTGATTTTTAAATATAACCAACTAACAAATTGAAATTAAAAATATCGTCGTTTTTGAAAATGGAGTCGGATTTTGACCAAACAAATTTCATTGAGTCCGGAACGTCAATGTATAGCAGTCCGTCCAATTTTATCGCGTTTGAAATTTGTGTATGTCAGTACGAATATAATACATTCAACAATAATTGGCAATAATATTAAATAACCATATAAAATTAAATAATAATAAGAAAAGCTTATGTCCTAAGATATTTACTAAAGCTTCTATGCTAAGTCTAAGTACAAACATGCATCCTATGCGCATGCTATCATACCCAACCGCAGACCTCAAATTGGAAATTGCACCCTACCTTGTACATGTGAAAATGAAAGTGCTCTTACCATTCTCTCCTCTATATTTATTCACACTGCCTCTATTATTTTATTTAATTCTTGCCAGCGATACAAAAGAAAACTGAACCCTTCCATTGCTAAACAAATTCGCAACTCCCCACCCATTCCGAAGTAGAAATAGTTGTTAATTAGGGAATCAGAGAAGGTGGGAAGCTCAATGTCGGTGAGGAGTTTGCTGAAGCGTAGTCGTCGGTGGTGGCCTCTTGAGCAGGTCGAACACAAATTATTGTGAGGTGTTTTCTGGGCAAACATGGTCATCGAGTGCAACATGATGCTGGGCGAAGGTAGTTGGGAAGGAGGGGATCATGATGGTGGTGGTGATAGGCGTTCCAGCATCAAGGGGGAGGCGTTGTTCAACATTAATAGTAGCATGGGTTTTGGGTTTCGTTTGTTTTCTGGTGGTGGTTCTGTAACAGCCTACATTTTAAGTACCGAAGGATTGTAAAATATTTTTATTTTATTCTCTAAGGGTTGGATCATTCTCATTTTTAATATGGTATTTATGAGGATGTGAGACATGTCCATAATTTTTACCAATTTTGTTTGTGACCATATGGCTCCTGTCAGTCTTGTACAAGGTATAACTTTTGACTTCGGTCGAATTAGGTGTTGAGACCTATGTCATTGGAAAGGAAATGATGTTTCCCTTTTCGTAGAGTGGTCACATTAAAGATTTGGTTTAATGGTTTAGGAGGAATCATTGTTTTAAGGTTTTACAGTTGGCTACTCTCAAGTTTGGTGGCCTTAAAGGGCTGATTTGGGGAGGCCCATTAATGGGCTGGTGGGAGGCTATAAATAGGGGGTAGAAGGCATGGAGAATAGTTTACTTTCTCCATTCTCTCATTTTGAGGATCTTATGATCCTCCATTTCTCCATTCTCCTACACCTTTTCACCATTAAAATTCGAGATCTACATTAGAGAATCGAAGATCTACATCGTTGGAAGCTAGATCTACATCATTCCAAGGGAGAGATCATTGAATTGAAGAGTTTGGATCGAATTCTTCGCTGTCTGAAATCGTTTTTCAATCATTTTGGGTTGTTTTGGAGAATTGGTGAGTGGTATACATCTCTCACACGGATACAATCAAGTATATGAGTGTTTGATCTTGTTTTTCATCAAATTCAAGTTGTTTTCCTTAGATCTGCATCATGGTAAGTCTAATTTCATACGAATTTCCATAGGATCTAATTTAGTAACTTAAAACCAGTAACTCCTATATATTTCATAAGTTTATGCATGTTAGATCCATAATTTAATTCGTATATGTTGATTTATCATGATTTTGTGAAGTTTACATAACTTTTGATGAAAATTGTCATTTTCATGTTGTTATTGATTTCAAAACATGCTTGTGGCTGTATTGAATGAATCAGATGAGTTTGTTTTGTCGAATTGGTCATTTGGCGAAGTTTTGGTTGAATTCAGGGGTGAATTGGGTCTGTCCAGGTGTTGGGTCGATCGGGAAGGTTGGGTCAGTCAGTCATAAACCAGATCGGTCGGAAGTAGAGTGAGTTGGAGAACAAGACAGGGTTTGATGGATTGATCGGTAGGCAAAGGGGACGGTCGGTCATAATTTCGGGTCGGTCATGACCAAAGGGATGGGTTGGTTGTGCGATGAGATAAGTCAAGGTTTTGGTGCATGGATCAGGTCGTTCAGAAGGGATCGGGTCGGTCAATCCGCATGGAGACGGATCGGGTTAGTCAGGATGAAGGTGATTGGGCCGGTCGAGCACCTAGGAGTGGGGATCCTGGTCGATCGGCCGAAGGCTGGTCGGTCGGTTGTGAAATGATGGTGGTCAGTTGGTCGGCCAAAGGCTGGTCGGTCGGTTGTGAAATGATGGTGGTCGGTCGGTCGGTGTGTATGGATGATGGGTCGGTTCCCAAAGGATGGGTCGTGCGCACAGGGTCGCTTCTGAAAAATTATATTTTTCGGGTACAATCTAGATTTGAATAAAAGGACTTGAATTTTTGTTTCGGGGGAGACCCCCCCGAACCCATGCCGCAGCGTAGTGCGCTCTAAACGATGTGGTTGGTGCCATGAACGTTGTGGTTTATTTCATAGCTAAGGGATGTAACACTATGAATTGTGTTAAACCATATATCGATGTTATTTGGTTCAGAGATATTGTGACTTAGAGGAGAATTCAAGTTGGAATATTCGGAGTGTTGAAGGTGTTCGTTGATCGGTGTAGAACAACGAATGAGGTGGAAACTCAAAGGTCGTGAGTTGGGGGATAATGGTTGCTCAAGAAGGTTGCTTGAGCTATTAAAAGTCATTTGGTTGGATGACTAGAGATGCGAAAGCCGAGAGATTATCGTTGTCGTAAGTTCTAGTAGGTTCAAAGCAAGGGTACAATGAGGGCACCCAAAAGATTGGAAGGTTGATGATCGAGTGCCCTAGGTATCGTTGAAAGGCTTAGTTGTTAAGGTTGGACATATATACGTATCGTTGAAAGGCGTATGGAATTTATGCTAGAACTGGGGTTACCATTAGCCTTTGACATATGGCAAGGTTGGTCGTCATACGATTAACAATGGTTTCGAAATAGGATTGGTGGTGATAGCCAGAGTCTATCATGGATGGTTAGTGGCCTTGTTTGTACCGTCCCATGTAGATTGTCCAACGTCGAAGGAGATGTTTCTTGGGTGCTTGTATGATATTGGTTTATGCCTCTGGGGCTTGTGCTTGAGGAATGTTGGATTCAATTAGGATGGTTTACGTAAGATACATATAATCTGGATGCTATGAGTGCTAGTGGTGTTTATTTCTGATTTCCATGAATGAATGGTTGTTCTGGTTTCCATGAATGAGTGGTTGAAGTGTTTGATGTAAAGGCTATCACTGTCTGATGTGGGAAAGACAAGGTGAGTTCTTCTCTGGTGTTGTGGGTAGATTAGTTCGTTTATTTACCTATTCTTATATACTTTATTGATGATTTTAGATATATTTTTTGTCGCTCACTAAGACCGTCGTCTGACTCACGTTTTACGTTTCCCTCTTATTACCTTGGTCTTTTCATCCGGTTGTGGATGGGAAAAATAGGTGGCATGTGACAGGAGATAGCTTAATGAGGACGATGCTGCTATGCGAAGGCGAGCAGGAGGCTGGCGTATTGTCTTTACTACTATCTAGTATCTTTGTTTCCGCTGTCATGTTTTCTTGAGTGTTATAGTGAGGCAAATTTTTACAAACACTATTGTTGTTATCCAGGTGTATGGATATTACTTTCTAGTTGTTATGAAAGTTTGGTGTTTTATGCTTCACTAATATTGCCTGTTGTATATGTTCTATTATATTTTATCCTTACGTTATGAATTTTAAAGTAGGTACCGATGTTATTGTTTACCTATGATGATCGTCCACAGCTGCTTGACACACCTCTCAGCTCATTATTCCTCTTATTTAAGCGCAGGGGTTGTGGGTGGTCATCACAGGTCCGCCAGTGATGGTTAGGGCGGAGTTTATGGCCATGGTGGTGCGGGTGGCGCTATGCAGATGGTCAGCGGTTCGGTGATCTGAGTAAGGTAATAGTGATGGGTATAAGAAAGTTCGTAAGGTCCTGGAGTTGTTTAGCGATGCAAAGCATGGCCGACTTGTTCTTGGAAGGAGGAGTTGAGTGGATTGTGGTGGAGGTCGATGGTCGAAGGGGAAGTTGATCGACGTATGTCATGGGTGTTCGATGCAGCATCGAAGTGAAGGGTGACGCCAAGTGGGAGAAGAAGAAAGGGGAATGACAACCGCAAATAGAAGATGATGTAGGTAAAGAAGCAGATAGCATGGCCAATCTTTATAAAACATAATCTAATTAATTAATATTTAATTAAGATTTAGTTGACTAATTTAAAACCGTTAACTTATTAAATTTATAACTTGATCATACAATGTCAGAATTGGACAAAACCAGAAACATTGGAACCGTATCGGCAAACACGACATTATGGAGTTGGTTTGGTCAGAGTTGGCAGTTATTAGAGTTTTTCATTAAATTAAACACGTGTTTAATTTAATTAAAACAAACCATTTTAAAAACAAAATCAAATCAAGGTCAGTTTACTCACTCAGTTTGTCTCATTTATATTTTATATAAGTTGGGTTTATAATGTATGTGCTATGATTGTTAATTATTTGATGTGAGCTATATATTTTCATATATATTGGATGAATTGTTTAAATTAGTCGTTTCGTTTAACTTAATTGAAACCTAATCGTTATTTCAACGATTATAACCAACTGAGGTAACTTTTCTTATTGGTCACGTTTAAAATATAAACGTGTTTAATTTAATGGATTGTTTGAATGTCATTGTTAGTGTTAAATAAAATGGATGATATTAAATTGTTGTTATTGACTGTTATAAAAATCATCAGTTTAATTGGATTAAATGATTCTATTTAAGGTAATCTATTTGGATGCAGGTAAAAACATGTTGGAGGGTTCCAACTAGATTCCTCACTAGTAGTTGTTAAATCTTATATATTATAATATATGTTGAAAAATATGAATTTGTGATGTAGGAAATGACGGGTTGGAGGAATCCAACAAGATTCCTCACTAATGTTGATATTGTTTATCAGTATAATGGATGTGTGTGATTTGATGTGAATTTATTTTATATGTCACGGTTTGGTACTTTAGTAGACATTTGCCTCCTTAGTACTGACAATAAAATAAAAGATATTAGAATCGATGCTAAATCGATTCTGAACATTTTCAAAGTTATATTTTTATATATTTGAAATACGAATTTTGTTTTTGAAAATATACATTGAAATTTTTATTTACGTTTTTATAATCATTTAAATTATAATTAGTTGGAATTCAAAGATATTAGTAAATAAATGGTTAAGCAGTATAAACTAAATTGTAGTATTAAAAATAATTGCAATAAAGAGGTTAAGTGTCGTAAATGGAATTTTAAAATATTGAAATGGACTAAGGAATTGAAAGTGTACGTGAAATGATTTGAAAGGTTGAAAAGTGATTTTCTATAACCAATAAATGTTGTTTACAAATACTCTAAATGTGATTCTAAAGGGTTTCGTGAATGAAATTAGCGAATATATGAAATCAAAAATGGAATATGAATATAGACTTGTAAGTTTAATATGAAACCAATATCTAGTATCGGATTCAGAGCCTAGTATTTTTAAATGATTTAGTAAATGGATATCGACTAGAGTTGGAAATTAATAATGTTGGCTTTTAAATGTTAAGAGAATTGTCAGGGAAAAGCAAGTAAGAAATTATTGCACTAGTTTGAAAATGAATAATAGTTTAGTAAATGATATTATAAAGAAGTTAAGTAAGTTTTATGAAGTAAACCTAAGTGGCTAAGTTATTGATAAACATAAACTTTAATAACAAAGATTATTGTTTTCGTATATAATAAGGAATTCATAGACCATAACACTATTTTTATGAGAAATGATTTCTGAAGGAATATGATGTGGTTTTTAATAAGTTGGTACTTGTTGTACGTTGGTTGCATTGAGTAACTTTTAAGGTGTCAATCTGATGTTGGCTTTCAGCCTTCGAGGTTGTATACTTAGTGATTTATTCACTTACCAATTTACAATGAGAAATTAATAAAGTGGAAGTGAAATGATAATTCAATATTCTTATATTAAGTAAGAAATAGTGAAATATTTTCCTAATATTGAAGATCTAGAAGTTTTAATTAATAGCTGGTTAATTAAAGAGGCTAAATGATGTTAGGTATTGAATCAGTGAATTCATTTTCCTTATATAAATGAATGGTTATTTATTTGATAGTTACATAACCGACTATCAGATCTGGCCTGTACGATTGTTGGTACGGAAAGACCGGGATCAAATTTATATTCGAAAACCATTCTGGACTAGTGAATACGTAAACACATAAGATGATGATTGAAGACGGAGCAGTCGAAGACCGTGGATCTTCATAAGCAAAAGGACTAATTGTTAAATTTCTCTAACTTGCTCCTAGAGGTATTTCAACAGTGGTTTTGTCATGGTCAAAATCTTCGGATTGCAAGGACTACTAGCTACTGATCCTTGGGATGATTCCAATATAAGGGTGTGGAAGGAGGGTACCTATGGTTCATCCTGTTCCTGAATGACTTGTATGAATGCATGTATGATAGAGTATTTCCAAATGATCATGTACATTGATTTCTATAAATAAACTCTGTTGGTGGCGGAGGAATTCGCTTCTCTTAGCTTAAACACCTATAGTATTTTTATGGGCGTCAATTTGTAGTTTGACGGATCCAACAATGTGGCATTCAAAGTGAATAGTGGCATGATAAATGGTAATAGTAACCTCAGGCCCCATCAACCGGGAAATGACAAAAATCGGGTAGGCAAAATGGCTATATTTGTCACTCTCATTAGGTGTATTATCACCATCTAGAGAAAAATATTAATTCCTTCGGTCAGTTCTGTATATTCAAATAACGGTTATATTGCCCCAACCGTTGGTGATAATATATATAATACACTCAAAGGAATTAAGTGGTCGGTCATGTGTGGCTAAGTTGCATGATGTTCTTGTTGAAACCAGTGTATTCCTCCCTAGAGTTACACTATCAGAAGGTGGTTCCATACCTTGTCATAGTTGGAAATTCATTACCAATCAGACCCCACGGTTTTTGTATGTGGAGCGTGAGATGCATGTCTTCCGCTAGATGGTTATTTATTTGATTTGGACACTATTATAATATCAAAAATAGATATAATTTCAAACTATTTTGGGTTATTGTAAGGTAAAACCATCTGTATTTATGTGTGGATTGGTCTTACGATTATCCATTTCTTTCGAAAGGAACTTTTAACTTTAAAAATCAAGTTGGATGATGCCTATAAACTTAGTGAGTTTTCTTATGCTGGTTAGCTAAACTGATCCTTGGCGTTTGCAATTCTCGGCCCAGACGAGTTTTACAGTTCAGGTTAGAATACTACGAACTGTAGGAGATGAGTTGGAGGAGCTCAGATGTATTATCCGTATCTGGTGTTATTCTATTGTGTGTAGTATATGAGGACAGATTGTTATAACTGTCTAGATATATTGGTTAACCGCTGTACTCTGAAGATTGTAAGTATTTTTCAATCACTCAATTAAGGTTAATTTCTATGTTATATTTTGTTCCATTACGATGTGAGACTTTGTGTATTATTGGTTAGTTGGTTATTTTTCTTTTCTTCTATTCTAATATTTATTTCTTTATATTCCTCACCCTCTAATTTCTTTCTTTTTGCTTTCGGGATTTTTGGTATTCGAGTTTGGACACGTAAATACAATGGAGGTATTAGTGTTGAAAATTCGAGCATCAAAATTTTTCGGGATTCTATAGTTGGTATCAGAGTTGATGGTTAAGTAATAACCTTGGCTCTGTTTAGTAACCCCATCTCTATTGAGTAATCTAGTTTAGTAACTGTAACGTTCCTATTTTTAGTAGTCAGATATTTAATATATTTTATTATTTTAAATATTGATTTGGAATTTTAAATGGATTTAAAATATATAATTCATTTATATAACGAAGTGTAATCGTTTAATTTATATTAATTATAAATCAAGCTCGTAAATATCGCGGTAGTTCGTAATTTACGATTTGAACTTCAACTGAATATACAGGATCTAATATAAGTCGGAATTTCGTGAAACAAGAAATGTTTGAATCTAATTGATTATAATTTTCTAATGGAATAGAAAATTGGAGATTTTGTGTTATAGATTATTAGTTATGTCCAATTCAAATTTTCAAATAGTCGCTTTGTAATTATTTATAAATTAGAACGATTAATTCAATATATTTAATTCGATTTAAAAGGGTTTTTGATCATAACTCGAGATAATACCAAACCAAGCCACGAAACGAATTCCGTTGAATTCGTATTGACATTTAGAGTCAGGATAGATATGTTGTTTGTTATTTTTGGAGACCGAGTAATTTTGGTGTTCAAAATAGTGTTATTTTACACGTAAAATTGAGTAATGGATATGCAAACGAACTCCGTTTTCAGCGAAACTAATTTTATTAAATCCGTAATGATGAGAGTAGTAGTTTCAGGTTATTTGTATTTATTTTTTGATTGTCATAAATTTAGACGTGTGTTTTTCACGTGTGATTTATAAAGGACTTTTTACAATCGATATCGGAATTCGAAGAAACCTGTCCCATCGTGTCCGGAATATTTTTCTATGCTAAGATTATAATTTACGTCGAAAACGGAGATTGTATATGGTAGTTTTAACGCGTCAGTTAGTGGCTAAGTTTCACGAACATTATTTTATTAAATAAATTTAACCCTATATATACCCTTAACAAGTCAACAAAACCTAGTTTTTCTAAACGCATGGTCGATGAACCCCGCAGCCTCCATTTTCATTTTTATACGGCCAAAAACATTTTAATCCTTTCCTTCTCCAAACCGTTAAATCCTTATAACTAAAATGAAATTGTTCAACATCAGTTATGTTGAGCTTTGTGTGATGTTCGAATCAGACGGTGTCGACGAAGTTTCGATGATCTTAGAGGCCAATAAGGTTCTCGAAGGTGGCACATACATCTGTGTACTTGAGGCGGCAGAAGTGACCATGGGTGGCACGACTGGACTCAGTGTCGAGGGTGAGGCGAGGCGCAGCTTCCGACGCCCTCAAATCATCTTTCGGTTGCTGACGATGCGGGCGGCAGTGGTGTGAAGTTATGGAGTCGGGCATGCAGAGGTGAAATCGAAGAAAGTGGGAAGCAGTAATTAAATGGAGCGTGAGAAATGCATGGTTAAGGAAACATTCAGGTACATTATTTTCACAGTAGTAACGTCATGGGATGGGAAAGTTTCAAGTGATGGGTATATCTCAAAACAAAAATAGTGTGACACGTTGTTACTTTTAGGCAGAAGGCAATAAAGTCGGCCATAAATTGGAAGTAGTAAATAAAAGAAACAAGGGGGGAGAGTTTCATTTGGAGATGTGCTGAATAACGAAAAAGGATCGAACTGGACCATAACAGCAAGATTTAAGAAATGGATTTGGGGCATGTTTTGCGTGATGAGTACATAACGAGAAGTAACAAATTATAGATCAGCCGATAATGGTTTGAAATAGTTTAAGTATTAATTTTATAATTTAAATAGTTAGTTATAATCTGAACAAAAATCATATGTACACTGTCAACGGGTAGGATTATATGGAGGCATTCAGCAGAAACATGATAACAGAAGAAGCTACAATAAGCAGTCAAGTGATGAATGCACACACAATTGAAACAGCGTACATATTGCATTGTAAACGGAGAGGATCACATCATGGAAGACGTGGATTGAAAGGGGTCGGCCTGCAAATAAAAAGAAGGGTGGTGTTCTGAAGTCAACGTGAACAATGCGGGGAAACAATTTGAAAGGAAGGAGAAAGTATCGGGCTGAAAGAAAATGTGAAGCAGAACTATCGAGCTGGGAATAAAGAAGGTGAACAGTTCAAAAACAAAAGAAGGAATGCAGATGGAAAGTATCATATTTGGGCCGCCAGTTTCCATTTTAAACGGTGTAATGCTTTAAATATTTTAATTAGTTAGTTTAAATAAGGGTTAATTAATTAATTTAAATTTGTTAACATAGAATATTAATAACCTTTTGTTAGGTTATCAGAATCCGACCAAACAAGAGACGTCGAAATCGTGGTGATGAACACAATCTTATCGAACTGATCTGGACTGTGCAGGAGACAACTGAGATTTACCGTTAAATTGAATGACTATTTAATTTAAATGTAACCGAAATGAATCAAATCAAAGTGAGTTTTACTCACTCATTTTACCCATTTATATTTATATAAGTCCGGTTTATTATTTATGCACTATGTTTGTTAATTGTTTGATCGATGCTATATATTTATATGTGTAGAACTGAATTGATTAAATTAAATATTCGTTTAATTTAAACCAATCTTTATTTTTAGCGATTATTTCCAAATGAAGTAACTTACCTTGTTGGTTACGTTTATAATAATATAAACGTACTAAATTATTATAGGGATGACTGGATTGCTGTGATTTATTTATTGTTGAATATCATATCTGTTTGTTGAATTGAATAATATTATTTGAGATAACGTATTTGGATGTAAGGAAAACAAATTGGAGGGATCTAACTGGATTCCTCAAATTTATTATTTATTTTCATATTACCGTTATATGAACTATGTGACCAACCCGATTAAATGATTGATTTGTTTATGGATTGTCGAATCGTAATTCAACATATGTTGTGATGTTAACCAATGGGCAGTATTGGTTGAGTAATTGGCATTAGATGGCTTGATAATAAATCGCTTTAGAAATATGAATTTACCGCCAGGTGAATAGATAGAAATGAAGTTATAAAATTTATTTTATAATTGAGAATAGATTTTGGAATCTATTATTTTGAATTAACGTTTATGAAAAGGAAATAAATATTAATTATTAATTATTTAAGTTTATAAGTAATTATATAATGATTTAGTAATGCAAATTATTATGTGAATAAGATTTCTAAGTGAATAAGCAAAAATTAAAATAATGGTTAAGAATTTGATTAATTGTTCTTAGAAATAATTAAATGAATTTATTTAAATTAATTATATTTTTAATTTATTTAGAGGGAGGATTATTTGAAATTGATTAACAAGATAACCATATGTTGAGTTAACTAATTCAATTATTTTAATTGAAATTGGTTATTTTATTAAATTACTTTTAATTAACCGAATATAATAGATTACGAATAGTTGTTTAATTTTAATAAGAGACAAAAAGAAATTTATTATTTATTTAGTTAATAAAGAATTTAACTACTTCTACAGTGGTTAATAATAAAGTGAAATTATCATTTTAATTAATAAGAATTTAAGTGATTATTATTTAAATGAAATTCATTTAAGTAAGTAATCAGGTTCAAAACGGAATACAGTTAAGGTTCCATAGGAGTTAATGAACGGGTATATATTAAAACCTAGTTTTTATAAACTAAGTTACAAAAGGGATTTTAAGGGAATACTATAGCTTAAAATAAATATTTACTTAACATTTGGATTAAGTGAAAAGAAATCAAAATATAAAAGGGATTTATATTAAACTGGAGTTTATAAACAAGGTTTATATAGGAGATGTGAAGTCGAAGTGTTGTTTTTGAATTAACGATACTTGATAATGAAATTAAGTGAATGAATGTAATTGAAACGAGATTTTCAAAGTGGAAAATGGTTGAATGAATTAGAAATAGAATAGTATGGGTTGATAACGAGTTAAGATAAGAATTGGAACCTAATTGGATATTGGTTGAGTTGGGTGATTTTTTGAGTGTTAATCTGATATTGATTTCGATCTTTGGGGTTGATATTTGGGAAACTATTCACTTATCAATTTACAGTTAGGGACTGATGAGTATTGAAGTATAGAAATGCGTGAATACGTAACAGGAATGTTTCCAGCTATGAAATAAAGATTTGAGAATATATAATATGATTTGTGGAGAAAAGGAAATAAAAGGTTTAAATAAATAAATAAATATATATATATATATAATAGGATTTCCAAAGTAACGAAAATGAAAAGATTTGAGAACGTGTGTGTGTGTGTGTATATATATATATGTATATAATGAATATCCCCAATATAAAAGAAATAAAATAAATTGTGTGGAAACGTAGTGTTGTTTTACGAGTGATAAATTTAAGTGATTTCCGATTATGGATAACGAGTAATGTATGTTAAATAGTTTGAAGAAAAGCTTATATTAAATAAAAAGTGAAAAGCTATATTAGAATTATTAAAAGATTTTGAGATTTATTAAACGAATATTTTTAATGAAAGAAGCCAAGTGGTGTTGAGTACTGAACCAGTAAATTCATTTTATTCATATGATTGAATGGTTGTTTATTTGATAGTTAAATAACTGACGATCAAATCTGGCCTATACAGTTGTTGGTACGGAAAGACCGGGATCGAATGTATATTCGAAACCCATTCCGACCAGCAAATACGTGGAAGATGTTGACTGAAGATGGAGCATTGAAGACTGGGGATCTTCATAAATAGAAAAGCCACTTGTTGAATTTCTCTGGTTTAGCGGCCAGAGATATTTTGGTAGTAATTCTGTCATGGTTGAAATCTACAGATTTGCAAAACTACTCGCTACTAATCTATAGGGTGATTCCTAGGATGTGGTAGGAGGGTACCTTTGGTTCATCCTATTCTTGGATGACTTGTATGGACAATTGTCTGACAGAGTATTTCTTAAGAGTCACGTAGGTTGATTTGTACAAATATATCGAGTATGGTGGCAGAGAAGGAAAACTCTTTTAGCATAAACACCTTGAGTATATTTATGGACATCAATTAGTGATTTAATGGATCTGACAATGTGGCATTCAAAGTTAATGGTGATTTGATGTTCTAAAGGTAGTGTTAACCTCAAGCCTCTTCAACTGGGAAATGACAAAAATCAGGTAGGTGGCATGGCTAAGTGGGTAGCTCCCAAGTAGGGTGTATAATCACCTATCTAGAGAATTTCATTTCCTTCTTTAATCTATTTTGATGTTGTACCTTATTGGGAAACGGCGAGTCACACCCAATCGTTGGTGATATACACTCGATACATTCAAGCGAAATGAGTGGTCGGTCATGTGTGGTCGGGTTACAAGATATTCTTGTTGAACCCAGTGTATTCCCCTATAGAGATACACTATCGGAAGGTGGTTCCATACCTTGTCATAATTGGAAATCCAATCTCCAATAAGAGCCCACGGTTTTTGATTGTATACTATATATATGGAACGATAGATGCAAGCGTTCCACTAGATTGTTACGTATATTGTATTTAGACACTATTATAATATCAAAATAAGCTATGATTTCAAAATGAAATGGTTTGACCTTAAAATCAAGTTGGGTGGTGTTTTTTTTAAACTTAGTGATTTTTCTCACTCTAGTTCACCAGATTTATCCGGCGTTTTGTAAATGCTCGGGTTGGACCATGTTGTACAGGTTTAGGTTATCAGATGCTGTGAAGTCCGTAGATAAGTTGGAGGAGTTCAGACGTATGATATCTTGTCTTATTCCGTTGTGTGTTGTATATAAGGACAGATTATTATGATTGTCCATATGTGTTGATATACTCTGATGATTGTAAGTTTTTATTTCAAAGATCTCAGTAAAGTTTTTGTTTCTATTATATTTTATTCCGCTGCGATGTGAGACTTAGTGTTGTGTTGGTTAGTTGGTTCTTCTTCTTCTTCTTCTTTTATTTTAAATTTTCTTTCTTTCTTATCTCACCTTTTATATTCTTTCATTAACTATCTGGTGTTTTTAATGCATGAGTTCTGGCAAGTAATACTGGTTTATGTGTTATTGTTGGAATTTGGGAGTTGAATCCCCCGGATCGTTATAGTAATACCTTAGATTGAGTTTGAGTGTACATATGAGATAACGTATTTGTAGATTTCATGTAAAATGTTTTGTATTGTGTTGTTGATTGGTTCTAGTATTGAACTGGCAACTGACACAATATTGTTTCGTAAAGAGGGTAAATGGAATATTTTTTCCCAAATTATATTTTTGTTTAGAAAAGAAACAATTTTATCAAATTATTAACAGTTGTTTTGTTTGATTGATTTGAATGGAATTAAAATGGATTATGAATTTGAATGGTTATATATATAATAAAAGAAATTTCACATATAAAATTTGTGAATGAGAATTTTAATATACAAGTGAACAAGTTAGAATTTAAAGATAAGTTAAATGAATTTAGAAGGAGAAAATGTAATAGCCCGAAAATCCATACTATTTGAGTTGACTAAACAACACCTGTCCAACTCAAATAATACAGAATTACGAGTCATTAGGGTTAAAGAAAATAGAAAAGAAGAACAAGAACAGAAATAACAACACATAACATCACAGCGGAACAAATAAAATATAGTGTGTAACATAACTTTTTAAATACAAATTTGTGTCATATATACATACCATCATCAGAGCACAATACAATATTTGATACAGCGGAAATAACTCTAAATAACTAATGGTGAAGCCTTATGCTTCAAGCTCCTCCAAGTGTATCTGTAAAATCCTGAAACGCTTGATTGCCCATACAAATTTGGGCACCCAAGAGTTTAGGAAAAAAAACAAAATAAACTTTGGGTCAGTCATGGGACTCGTGTGAGTAAACTCCAACCATATTGTTTAACTTTGAAAATCCTTTGAAAGAAAGGGTAATAGTAAGACCAACCCACACATAAACATGGACGGTTTTTACCTTACTGTAACCAAAACATTTTCGATATCAAAATCCAGTGATATTATAATAATGTCTAATCAATTAAATAATCAAATAGTAGAACGCTTGCATCTCATGCTCTACATATATAGTATAAAATAAAAAACCGCAGGGCGCTTATTGGAGATTGGATTCCAACTATGACAAGGTATGGGACCACCTCCCGATCAGTGTACTCTAGAGGGGATACACTAGGGTTTAGCAAGAACGTCTTGCAACCCGGCCACCCATGACCGCCCACTCATTTAGCTTGAGTGTAATGAATATATTATCACCCACGTTGTCAGCCATCCAACCGTAATCCGTAAGATACGAAATCAAAAAGAAGAACAAATAATTGAATTTTCTCTAGATCAGAGACAAATATACCCTTCTTGGGAATGACCCAACTAGCCATGTTGCCTGCCCGATTTTTATCATTTCCCAGTTGTAACGAACCAGGATTTTTCTAAATTTAAATTTGAATTTTATAATACAGTTTGAGATTTTTCCGAATATATTTTTAATTTAATTAGTTAAATAAATAAATTTTTATAATAGAAAATTATTTTAAGGATATTTTTAATAAGTACTATCTAGTTTTGATATAAAGATCTTGGTATAAAAATGTTATTTATATATACATAAGATTTTTCAAGTATAATTTGAAAATTAGAATTTATATTTAAAGATGTAATGATATAAACATAAAAATATTTTTATATAATGTCTATATGATTTTTCCATTTTACATAAATTTTTAAAGTTATATTTAATGTTATGAATATTAAATAGTGATATATTTATGAACATTGTTAAGTCGATAACATCTAATGATATACACATTCGATTTATAATCTTTTGAATATTAGTTTAAATAAATAATTTTATTTTATAGTGGTGAATTTTGTAATATAAGCTTAAGTTAAGGATATATTTGATCTATAGAATTTTATAGGTATATTTTTGAATATTTAAACTATTATGTATATGAATTTTTTTAAATTTTAAAGTTGTTTGGTTTAAATTAAATATCAGTTCAAAATATCTATTCAGTTTCTGTACGCGTCATTTTAAAATTATAGAATTTTTCTAAAATTTTTAATTTGAAGAATAAGCATATATTTTTCCAATGTATTTTGGAGGCAACTGTGGTCCGTTAGACACTTTACAGAAATGATTAACCGGCCTGTTTTATTTTTGTTTTGGGATCATGGCATATCAATGAACCCGATTTCAGTTCGG
Organism: Allium sativum; assembly: GCA_030737875.1. Taxonomy (NCBI): domain Eukaryota; kingdom Viridiplantae; phylum Streptophyta; class Magnoliopsida; order Asparagales; family Amaryllidaceae; genus Allium; species Allium sativum. Next base: position 109,528,694 of record CM060910.1, read on the forward strand.
TGTCGTTCGCAGTCGGTAAATAGGAATGAAAGAAATCAAAAAGGAAAATTTCAGTGTACATATTTCAAACAAAAGGCATGTATTGAATAAGCACAACAATATGGAAATGTAAGGAAAAGGAGGTGCATTTCACCGACCATTTAGATGCATGCAAAGGATTTTACGAAAATGAAAAAAATTATAATAAAAAATAAATAAATACATAACGTGTAAAGATTGGGGCATGCAAATAGGACGTGTGTACAAAAGCTTGGACACGTGCATGCTGGGGAAACCGCACCCTTGCCAGGCGTCCTTCGCCATTAAAAGCAACTCCACCATATATGTATTATTTCCTCATGCATCCACTCATATTTATCTTCACAGCCACACTTCTTTTTCCTCCATCGGTCCCTTTCTCAACCACAGCAGCCTCATCCTTTCATCCCCCATCCGCTCCACCCAGTCCAACAACAACCGCATCCCATATCCTCTTCCCAGTCCACTTCCACCGCATTGTCCTCCGCATTGTCTGGCTTCACTACTTCCACTTGAACCCAACGCCTTACATCACCACCTGTTTCTGGCCTCGCATCCGCCTCTTCTGGTCTTCCGCTGGTTCACCCAGACCCCACCAAACCCGCAGTCCAGCTCCCACTCTCAGTCGCAACCCCTCTTGCATCACTCCTCTTCTAAATGCCACGGCTAAACTTTCCATTCCTATTTCAATTGATGCTCATGGGTCCCCATATTCCATGTTTCTTCCGCATGCAAACAGTCTGGCCTCTTCCCACTTTGCTCCACCGTCCGTATGTCCATTTGCCTTATCATTCTTTTGCATTGGAAAAAGATAACGCAAATACAAAGTGGTGAACGATATATATATACATCGTTTAATTGCGGAAAAGAAGGAAGTGCGCGTGACGTTAAGTGCTGTCCGTGAGCCATCGTTGTTTGCAGTTGGGATAGAACGATAACGGTGAAAACCGTAACACAATGAAGGTGAGATTTTCTAATTTATTTGTTTAATTTAAATTAGTTATTACAGTTATTTAAATCAGTCGTTAATTTAAATATTTGGTTGTGATCATGTATTGTGATGAATGGTTGTTATCGGTTGTTCAATGGATGTTCATGTAGTTTAAAACACAGTAAACACTGAGCGTTGTTGACCGTAACGCTCTGCGCACAGTGGATTGTTGATTATTGCTGTGGTTGTGATGAATGGAATTTGTGCATGTCTATTGGTAAATTTTGATTGCATGAATGTACACACACTGTAGCTGTGTGGTTATACGGTTAACCAATTTAAAACTCTCCTTCCATTTAAAATGGAGATTTATTTATTTCAAATAAAATTTTAAATTTGGTTTTAAATTTTAATTTAAACTATTTGGAAATCAATTTAGTAGAAAGTGCTAATGTATTTGAAAATCAAAGTGATTAAAGAGCGCTAACGAATTGAATTGGGTTTTAAAAGGATTTGAAATATGGATGTAACGTTGTTCTATACAACAATTGTTTTCATTGGAATACATATATTATTTTGGAAAAGAATGAAATAATGATTTATAAATTTAAAAGGAATCGATATTTTATCAGTATCGAATAATTATAACATCACTTAAATGATAATAATATACACCAGAATGTTCTAGGATGATAGAGAGGATGGTGTCTAGGCTTGGGTTTGGAAATATAGTTTCCTGCTCTCCCTGGCTATCCCTAACTAGTCCGACGAACGTGATGGTTAATTTAAAGTATAATTTGAATTTAAAATATTTGAATTTAAAAAAAAAAATTGGAATTTAAATTGTTAAGCATCACATAAATTTCTAAATTTCAAATAAAAAGATTTTGGAAATAATTCCCATTACTCATGGGTTATTTGAATCAAGTTTTGAAGTTTAAACGCGAAATGGTTCAAATACATATTCGATATTGGTTTGAATTGAAATCTATATTTCATTTGAAATGAAAATCGATATTTGAAAAGATGATTTTTGAAATAGATTTGATTTTGGGAAAAATGAAATTTGAAATACGGTTTTGTTCTAAAGTGTAATAATGGATTTATAAAAGTTAATTAAAAATCCAGGAAATATAATAAATCATATTTTATTATATATGAGAGATATGGAGTTAGAATATGTGAATCGATTTGGTTAAATAACCATTTCGCAGTATTTTTTTAGTAACGCTTTCAACGTTATTGAATCATTCTTTTTAAAATGATTTGGAATTTGAAGATGAGAAACCATGAACCATTACGAAAGAATTTGTTAAATGTAGTGAGAGATTTTAAAAAGAGGTAAAACTGAATAGTATGAAGTTATTAAAATTTCAAATAAGATATGATAAGTTTGAAATTTAAAAAGGAATTGAGCGGGATAGAATTGGTCCTCATGTATTCGATATGGAATCCCAGTTTGGACGAATACTATCAGAAATAGTAAACCATATTTATATCCAAATTTTTGATGGTGTTTGCCGTATTTGTGAATCGATGTCGAATATAGGTCGACCAAATTCTGTTTAAACCTACATCGATCTTTTGAATAGATATCTAAAACCAAAGTAAGGTTTGAACACCTTAAGAAAAGAAGAACGATGAATAAATGGATTTGTTTCGATATATATAAGATCGGGAAATGAATATCAAAATTCCAAGGAAAGGTTTAAAATGAAAATAGGTCTTAAAAGAATGAATCTAACTTTATTCGAAGATAAAAATGATTTGGGAAGGAGGTTTGAATTGGAAATCGGTACAGTCTAATAACTACTGATTTTTTTAAATACGCTTGTTACTTGGAAAGACCGGGATCAGACTCAGTTCGGAAACCATTCCAAGTAATAATACGACGTTATGAGCAAACTGAGGACTTGGAAATGACGAATGAAGACTGGGAATCTTTGGATTATTTGGTTTGACTGCCGATGTCTCGAATCGGGGTGTACACCCGATACGAGGTTTGGCATGAGGTCTGGATCTATTTAAGGATTCTTGGATTTGTTCCATTCAGACCCAGAATGGACTAGTATGGATTATGTGTCTTGACATTGTTGTTGACCACGTAGCACTGATTCTTGTGAATATATATCAGACTTGTGGCAATTGAGTATTCTCGTCTCTAAGTTACGTTCTTAGAGGTTATGTATTGATTTGAATTAGTGATATGGGGAAGATTGACAATGTGGCATACTCAAGTGATTGAATGAGCTAATGATGATCAAAGCACGGCTTATTTAAGCGAAGCTTTGTGTATGACGTGACATCGACAAACCTCCCACCCCGGATGATGAGAAACTGGCGGTTAGGTTGTGTATATATGTATGAATTGATGATGACCGCTGCAGCAGTGGGTAAAACCACTTATGAACTGGAATAGGGTATGTTCGGGGGGCCGCGTCTGGTTGAAAACCATTGATCTGCCTCGCGATTTGTATTGGTGTCCGCGTCTGGATGAAAAACCCTTGATTACACTTCGCTTGAGTTCCGATTGATCTTTCGTGCCAGGAATCATCAAGTTGGAAATCCAAATCTCCAATACGAGCCAGACGATTTTGATTGTACATATATATGGCGACATATATTATGGGGTATCATGTCGTCTAGGATTAATACATTTATTTGCGAAATTGTTTTCACACTATATATATAGTATTGAAAAGAGATTTTTCACGTATGAAAGCATGTTTGGATATTATAAGACAAACTCGCCCATTTGGTGTGCGCTTGCATTGTGTGATGTGGGACGAACTTATGATATTCTCATTTTTCAAAAGTCATAGCGGATTTCTATGCACGGGAATTCATATGGAGTAAACCCGTTCCGCGTTAGCGGCGTGGTCCGTTGAATTGCCCAACTTTAAAATAAATCCTAAATGAGAAACTGTTTTTTTTAGATCTCACACCAGTCCCACGTCTGACCTGGAGTTTATTGTTCCTTCCTAAACTCTGGGTGCCCACCAATTTCCACACGGGCAGCTAGTGTTTAGTTTTACAGTTATGGATCGTTGGAGAAGATTCAGAGTGCTTTCTGAGTTGGAGTTCACGCTAGAGTTTGGAGCTTCCGCTATATCGTTTGGTTTCTTCCGCTGAGAGTATATTTTCTTTCATCCGCTGTATATGTTGTAACTCTGATATTCCATGTAACTCTGAAGTAACATTTATATTTTTGCAATAAAAGTTCTGTTATTTTGTTCAATATATGTTAATACCCATAACCATCCGCCTGTATGAACGGTTCTAGTTGGTTTAATTACCGGCGAAAACCGGGCAAAAAGTCGGGTCATTACACCAGTTGTGAGGCTTAAGGCCGCGTGTACTTTTTAGAGCATATGGCCACCATTCACTTGAATTCCACATCGTCAAACCCATCAAATCACTAGTTGATCTTCCTAGAATATTACAGGTATAAAAAGCTAAGAGGAACGAATTCCTCCGCCATCAAACGTAATACTTGAAAAGATCGTCTTATGTGATCTGTTAGGAATACTCTGTCAGACATTCATCCATACAAGTTGTCCTGGGTCTGGACAAACAGAATAGCCTTTGCATTTTACTCTGTCTTCAATTATCTTCAGCGTAATCTAATTCGCAACGCTTATGCCTATACGGAGTGGTTTTCTGGATATTAAATCCAACCGGTCTCTCCATATTGACAACGATGGTCAAAAATCTTTGATAACCGATGATTTAACTATCAAAGGAAAATAGGCATCCATCAAACAATCACTCGCCCTTTTTGATTAATATTCTATTTTAAGTTTTCTTATCGAATTCTATATGTCGATATATCGATTTTTGGTTATCAAAAACTCTTAAAAATATTCTAACTCCTTAAATTTCTGGAAAATTTCACCAGCACCTCCTTTGTATTGGTCAATAGTTCAAACCCCAACTCCCCTCTCTAGGCCCTTTCCATTTAAAAAGAAAATCAAAAAGCCAAGCAGCTTGCCCAATAGGCTCATAAAATCTCATATGGAAATTGGAACATGTACCTTTTTGTCGGAGACTTAAATTATAATCTTCATTTTCTACATCGCGTACCTGTTTAACATATATATGCTCATTCCCAATTTGTTTCGAAACAATTTCACACTTTTCACTTTAATCGCTTTTCATTTGCTAATTAGTTAATTAGCTTCTTTACTTGGACCATTTTAGGTTTGAACCTATCACGTTCAAATTTACTTTTAACTCACTTATGAATTAGTTAAATTACCTTTTTAGTTCAAGTTTCATATTCGTTTTCAAATTCACCAACTTGATTTGCATAACTAAAATTAAGTTCAACCTCAAAATTTCATCAACTAACCATTTCTAATTAGTCGAGTCCATATAATAATTTAAAATCTATTTTTTTTGTTTCTAAAACCAATTCACTTGCTCATCTTGGGTTCATATTTATTTTATAACTTAAGTCCAGATTTTTTTAGTGGAAATTCGGATTTTTATTCATTAAAAATCCTTCTATTTAATTAAATTAACCATTATGGTTTTAAAACGATTATGGCGCTGTTTTTCTGAAAATTTGATTTTTACATAACTCAAAATCTATAAGATGAAATTTAGATTTTTCTCTTCCATAGGAAAACTATTAATCAATAGGTCCGGACTTTTCTTGTTTCATTGAATTCTGACTTATATTGAGTTTTACATACTTAATTGAAGTTCGGAACGCCGAACTACGAACTACCGCGCTGCGGTGGGTTCATTTTAATTATAATTTAAATATAAACGTTAACTTCATTATTTAAATAAATTTCAACTCCAATCTTCTATATTTTAACATAAATCAAACCAGTTTCCCGAATCTAACTTAAACATTATGATTATTCAAAAGCATTGATTATTTCCTTTAAAATTTCATAACTCGATTATAAATCATTCCCAACCCAAATTCTATATTAAATTCCATCTCCCTTGGACATAAATTATTTTATAAACATTCGATATAATCAAATCCCAAACTGCTTTTATGGACAAATCAATTTATTTAACACCCTTTACCATTACAGACTAATATCATCCCTTGATAATAGTAAAGTCGGTCAAGTTAGGGTATTTTATTTACCTCTCAGACCTTGATCGACAACGTTCTTATCTTGAGACGGATAAGAGTTTGTAATACAAAAACAGATATTACTTATCATAACAATCCCCTTTGCTTTTATAATCGAAATTTTCATTTTTATAAATTTATAAATATATAATCTATTCCGTATTGTATAGATTCTATTTAAAACAAATCCCACCATTCTTTCTGAAGATAGCTAATTTTATAATATTGACATAATCGGATTTTAATTATAAACCCATATAGATTTATTCCAATTCAATTTACATTCCGAATGTTGGAATAAATTCATTGTTTCCCCTATTTAAATGATTTCCAGTCCCCTTTAAAATTCATACTTGAATTTAGATAATCAATTTATCCCATGATATTTATTCATCTCTATTTATAAACATCGTTTATGAATTTCAATTCTTGTTTTAAATATTGAAACAAGTTTATATTTCAAATCCCATTTTAAATTAAATTTCGTCTTTGGAAAATAAATTTCCCTTCTTGAAAATCGTACTCGAAATTTAGATTACTAAATTATCCGATGATAATTTTTCCATTCATTTATAAATTTAGTTACTTGATTTTATTCTTAAAAACAAGTTAATATTTTTCCTAGCCTATTCGAATTGAAATTTCTATTTTGGAAAAATAAAATTTTCCTTTTTAAATCTAAAAATCCCTTTTTGATGTTTTTAATTATTAATATCTAGGGCCAGTGATACTTAAATATCCAAATACACAAACCATCAATCTAATTCAAAACATCACATACATATTAATATGTAAACAATAATAAATAAATTTGAGGAATCCAGTTGGGTCCCTCCAACCTGTTTTTCACTGCATCCACAGATGTTAAATTACATAAATAATACCAATCCTGCTTCAAGGTAGGATATCGCGGTATGAAGGTCATCCACTATAATATATTGTGGGGCGCATATGGTCATCCGCTAATGATACTACGGGCATTCGCTAATGGTACTGCGGGAATCCAATATATATAGTAACCACAACCACCAAGCCTAATATAACTGATATATATAATAACCAAGACTAATAAACAATCTATAAATGCAACCAAGCAGCAAACAATTTATTTTTAATGATAAAAATGAATTTTTAAGTGAGATTTACTCACCTTGATATTCCCATCTATATTTCTGATTAGGTATCCCGCAGCTACAAATTATTTGGCTGATTCTGTTCGATAAATCTTGTATAAATCTAACATGATATTCATATTTTAAACTATCGAGCTATTTAAATGTAACCAAAATTTTATTACTAAATTAAAATAAATTAACTAGTTAAACAAATCCTCTATCTTCTTCCCAGTAACAAATTTCGAACACCTCATGTAGCTTCTTATCACCGTCGACCTTGACATCGATAATTCATTGTCATTGATCAACTCAGCATCACCTCTTGTACACAATCTAATCAGCAAGAATCTAGCTTCTACTAAGCTAGTGTTATGGCTGAACTTCCCCAATAAAATTGACGGCGTCTCCGAGGAATCTAATATAAGGGAATTACTTCGTTTAAGATTTCAATTCAAATAAATACAAATCCTAATAGCATTATAAGTTTTAGTTAATCACCTTATTAATAAATGCGAAATCATTCTTCTCCGATGCATCTTGAATTCCACAAATCCCCTACTGTCGATCCATACTTCATTGTCAGCAACTCGAAAAACTCCAGTTTGTTTGTACATCGCACCCTTCGAAATTCCCAGTATCGCACCATCCCAATTTAACTCCATCCTTCCCGCTTTTCGTAAATATATGAAATCACCAATCCATGTTTTTCTGAAATCATCGCCAATATACAAACTGACCTTCCAATCGCACTACTATCTCAACACGCAGCCTCCAATTTCACCAGGTTCGACACCCTTCAGTCCACTCCGTCTTACCACCAAACTCCAAACAATCTCATTCAATATTAGTAGATTTCGAAACCGTTCATCACCCTGCCACTGTCGAACCCATGCTCCTTTTCAACACAACCGACTTCTCCTCAAAACTCACGTCAAACAGCGACTCCTTTATTTTTTTCCACCGCACAAGTTGAAACAAACTCCACTTACTGATTGACACTCCATAGTCGCTGTGCCTAAACCCCCAATTTCGTGCTTGCCGACTCCTAACTCACCATCCATCAAAATCTGCAATGTTCGTATTCACCCAATACTCAAGAATGCATCACACCACACATCGACAACCTCTCTGAAGTCTTAGCGAAACCGATATCGATGATAACCCAATCCTCCCTGCGAGCGGCTTCAACTAGGTGTCAAGCTTCAGAAGTCTTCGAGATTTCCCAATCGCGAATTCCATTTCTTTTTTTTGTTGAGGAATCGACTTTCAATTTTGATTTGAATAAAAGAATGAGAGGAGGGGACTGAAAGTCTTCGTTTGATTTTGGGAAGAGGATTTTCTTCTATTCGATTTCAATTTTAAGAATGGGAAAGGGGGCACCGTCTGAGGGAGCGGATTTTTTATCTTCGGTTTTTGACTGAGGAACAGAAAATGAAGATAGAAATAGAAGTGAGGAGGGTCGCGACATATTTATACATGAAGAGAAAAGAACAAAAGTACCTAACCATTAATTTCTTTCTTTCCGTTGTTGAGAAGGAGAAAGACAAAGATTTTTGCTCGATGTAAAAATAGGTCCGCGCCAATTAATTTTTAGGGTGGCATTGTTTATATTTTAAGTCGTCTTTAAGTGATTTGAAAAGATTTTAAGGTATATTTTAATTTAATTTTATAATAATATATTTCGAGGTCCTAAACTCCAATTGGGGTGCAACGTCTGACATTTCTAGGGTTTAAACACTATTCTGAACACAATGGGACATGTTCCGGGGTCTAATTTTCTTGTATGGAAAAGATATTAATTTAACTGAATATTTAAATTAAATTCGATTGATTAAAATATAAATCGATACCAAACAATTAAATTCATCGATAATTAATTATTATTATCGTTCTAATTCAATGTAGGATTTATATTGATAGACTAAATTGTTTCGATTCAGTTTTAACTTAGAATTCAATTATTTATTGTTTTTGTATTACGATAATTCGATATATCATATATCGAATCGATAAATTTAGTTAATATTATCAAATCAATATTTAAAACAATATTAATGTTTAAAATAAATCGATTAAAAAAATTCGAGACGTTACATTCCTTCCCCATTAAAATAATTTCGTCCCCAAAATTACTAAGGTAGAAGAAATGCTACAAACCCGTTAACTTTTCAAAAGCCCACTTTGTGTTGAAATTCAATATTTCATACTTGTACAATTTTGTTAATTCCAACCCAACCTTTGGTTTCTGTTTATATCACATATTGTATATACTCACATTCATTTTATTTGAATGGTTTAAAATCCATTTATTCACGTTCAATTCGTTTGCATTCAAATACATTCAAATTGATTCAAATCAATTTATTCATTTTAATTCATTTGATTTGCTTAAGTTAAATTTAGATTTCTGAATTCAAATTCCCAGGTTTTTATTTCAAATCCTTTTTGAAATCATATAAATATATTTATAATCATCTCAAATTCAAACATTTGAATTTTCCAAACAACTTGGTTTCTTCCAACCAATTTTTATCACAAACTTTTCTAAGGTAGCAATCCGTCACTTAGAAACTCGGAATGAACACTGATGATGCCGCGGTTCATCATTAGAATTATTTTCCAGCCACTAAAGTGAGTTCAATGCTTTATCACTTTTCAAAATTCATTCAAATTGATTTTATTCAAAAATCCTTTGGAAACAAAGCTATATTATCTTAATATACCTCGAAAAATAGTTTCCAATTTTCCGGGATTTAAATTCCAAATTCAGGTTACAATCAATTTTTTTTCCATCTCATTTGTATATTTAATCTATATTCAAATTCTATTGGATTATATATATAACCATTTATAATCTCATTTGATTATAATCTCAATCAACACATCCATATATTATAATAATTTCGAAAAATTATTCTTTTTATATAAAAAGTATAGTTTTGAGTAAAATTATTTCATTTACCCAGCTTTTAAAACAATACTGTGTCAAATTACTTTATCCAAGTGTTTATAAATCTCTATCGGCCATGTCAGCTAAACATGTCGATGTGGAATTAATATACCACTCAACAGATCGATCAACACAATATAAAATGGTTTTATACAAATTTACAAATACGCTCTCTCATATATATGCACTCAACTCATTCTAGGGTACTACTGACCCTATCTCTGTAACACCCCACATCCATTAATGTCACTCTCAAGGGGAATGCATTAACTTTCATGGAGTATTATTGGTGAATAGAACAAAATATAACAAGACAGATACATATATTGGTACTTGAAAATTTTAAAACAACTTTTATTGTAGCGGAGAAATAGTTTGATTACAACAACATCATAAACCAACAGAAAAACCAAGTACACTTAATATCCATCTTGACAAATTGTTTTTTGAGTACATAAAGTAAAAAAGCATAACCCCAACATAAGTAGCCATAAAAGAGATGAGCTGAACTTTACTTTCAGCAATCCAAGCACTTCCAAAGAGAGAGAAAGATCCGAATCAAGCTCCACCAGCACTAATCCGAACCTGAGAACCTGGGGGGGGGGGGGGGAAGGAAGAAAATAGGCGAAAACAAAGGGGGTCAGACATAAAGTCTAGCGAGTACCATAACTTTAACGATATAATTATTAAAGTAATTAGGATAAGGCATAAACTGGTAAAACAAGGAATGACTGTGAAGCAAGTGGCCAAGGCAAAACGAACAAGAGGAATATTCTGGCGTTAATCTCGCTCCTAATCACTATAGGATAGTTACTATACTGCACCACTACTAGTCACCCTAAAAGTTGATCCCACATACTGAACATAGTAATCATAATGGTAGTTTCGTGTACCCCTAGCTGTCTCCATAGGTGTCGCCTGCCCCTATCTCCACTAGTTGTACCCACTACCCCCATGCGATCGACTCCCTAACTCGTAGATACCCATGCTGGTCCCACAGTGGGGGTGTATCACTCCCCAAAGTGGCAACCCGATACCACTAAAAATGCACGGCTTATATCTACATGATGCAACAACGTCTTACCTACCAGCCCGGGCCCACGCACGCACATGACCCCGTTGGACTTGCGTTGCAATCGTTAACCCGTTTTGACCACTTACAATCAAACCCAGTAAGTGTGTCCCGCCCTCGATCTAACTCGAGCTCACAAAGATACTTAATAGGTTACTGGTTTGAAATGGGTCCCCCATGCTTGACACAAGCCTTCCACCTATGCTTGGTCCTACTAGAATTCTTCCACTCAACCCCTTATTATTCATGTCTTCTTACATGTTTAAATTTGGTTAAGTGTTTCTAATCGTATTTCACATGTCACTCATGTCACCCACTTAACCCCCATGTCCCACCACATGCTTATCTTTGTTAAGTGTTACTTAATTCATTATAACTGTAACCTTGTAAGACCTCTCACATTAGACTACCATTTGCGGTTGCTGGATTTGTCGGGCTTGTCCGGGCAGTCTTATACCACAAACGTGTCTAACCTCGTGTCTTTACAATTGTTACGCATTTAATTTATGCCTTCGACCTCTCACATTAGACTACCGTTTGTGGTTGCTGGATTTGCCGGGCGGGTCCGGGAAATCTTACACTACAAACGAGTCTAACCTCGTGTCTTAGGCGTTTATTATTACACATTATTTCACCCCAATTTGAATTAATTATCCCTATTCAAATTGTCAATAATTTCCAAATTAATTATGTCCATAATTGTCACCTAAATTATGTCCATACTTTTTAGGTATAAAAATTATACCAATTAATGCCTTAATTTAATTATATGCTTTTAAAGTCATTTTTATGCTAATTCACAATTTACATAATTAATATTTTCCCATTGTCCCCACGCTATTCGTAAGTTCAAATATGAAATATGTTAGACTCGCAAATAGTCTAACTTAAAAAAAGAAACATCACAACTTGCATAACACATAAAAAAATAGATCTAACTTGCAAATAGGAATTATGACATAAATTTGCATAGCCAATAATTTACATAGACAATGGTCATATAGAATCATATATTTGCATAAACTACCATGGATCTAAATATAGATCTAAACATGAAATTGTGAACTTGCATATATGAATCATGGGTCTCACCTAAACTTTCATATGTGACTATAATTTTTCACCTAAAAATGTGAATATAGTTTTCATCTAAACTTGCATATGGATTTCTACAACTTGCATATGAATTTATCACATGTTTTTGCATATAAACTAGCATATGTATATACTTGATTCACATAATAACTTATGTACAATTCACATATAGACTTGTGTAAGATTAATATTCAAACTAGCATACGATTGAACATTCCAAACTTGCATAAAATTCACATACGAATTAGCATGTGATTTAACATCACAAACTTGCGTAAGATTCACATACGAATTAACATATGTAAAAACGGACTTGCATAAGATCCATATTCAAACTAGCATATGATTGAACATCCCCAACTTGCATAAGGTTTCTCATACGAACTAGCATATGATTTACATCCCAAACTTGCATAACATGGATCAAGTTAAACATGTATAATTGAACATATGAAATAAATCTACCAACATAAGATAACAAAGTTAAACAACATCACGTGATTCAATAGACATGTTCTCATAATCCAATTATAACTCATCATAATTAATTTATTAATTATATTGTGAAAGAAATAGTACTTACAAAGATAGGTTAGTGAAGAGAATGATTTGTTCGTCTTTCGAATTGGAATTCTTACTTGCTAAATCCTAAGCTTTAGGAAGGAGAACTATCCTAGCAGCAGCATGGTGGCCAAGAGATAAATTTTGTTTTGATTTAGGGTTTGAGTCTAGGATTCTTTTATAGAAGTTTAAATCAACCTAAGCCGTTAGATTATCATAGGAGAAAATCCAACCATCCAGACTAGATAGATTTATCTAGAATAGCCACATCAGCCCTAATGACTCAGCAGAGAGTCAGAAATCGTCATATTTCAGATCTGCCCGTGGGGGGGAGGGGGTAAACCCCCTGGTCGACCTGTATAGGGTAGGTCGACCCCCAGGTCGACCTGGCCTTTGGGCGGGAGAATTCCCGCCCAGCCTGCTCCCCTGTTTGAATTTTGAATTTTGAATTTATTATTCTGAACCGTTTTAATTTATATAAAATTGCTGAAACTTCCGAGGCCCATAACTTCTGAGGCCCATAATTTATATAGAATTTCGAGACGAACGCAATGGCGTAACCCATTCCCCTTAATTCTCACTTTAATAATTAAGTATTCTTAGGATTGTTAATTTTAATATTCACAGAAAATTCAGGGTGTTACATTCTCCCCTCCTTAAAGGATTTCGCCCCCGAAATCTCCAAGTTAAGGAGAATGTATATCCTAACATCCAATCATCCATCTACTCAACCATCAAACACAGGCATCCATTGTCCTTACAAGATTTTTTAATGTCGTATGAACATATGCAAAAAGTGTGTGTATATGTTCCTTATCTAATGCAAAATCAGGCGGTCCACTGATTCAGTTGACCTCCTTAATGCAAATCATGATAGTGCCATGCGTCCATTATGCATGCGAAAGAATCCTAACGACACATATTACTTCTACATGTGTGCACAACCATTCATCAAAATGCAGCATCCATATGATAACACAACCATTATACATCTATTAATATAAATATGCATACACATTTATATGCAGTATGAAAGTGATTGAGCCGATCTAGTGCCTAAAGTGTGTGTACATGCATCCATGAGCAACCACTAGCAACCACTTGCAACCACTCGCAACCATCAATCATAACATGTTTCAAATACATGTTTACATCCATCAGTTTCTACCTAAGGATAAAGAATAGGACTGAGGAGATATACTTAAAGATAGATATAAGCATGAATAAACTTATGGAAAAAGAGATCAAGGAGGTACCTTCAAAGAGAAAAGGGTAGGCTGCGCATATTTTCCTCTCAGTTTCCTAAGTCGCGTCTTCCTCAGCATCACTCCATTGAACTTTAACAAGCTTGACTTCACGGTTGCGTAGCTTTTTGACTTCCGTACCTAAGATACGAGTTGGAACTCTTCTCACAGCCGCTTCTCGTTCCACTTCTACTTCCTCTAATATACTTGGCTCCACCACTTCCGCATATTCATGTAAGCATTTTCGTAGTTGAGAAACATGAAAAACATTATGAACTCCAGCAAGTCTCTCGGGTAGCTCTACTCTGTAAGCCATCGTCCCAATCCTTTCAATGATAGGAAATGGCCCTACAAATCTTGGTGCTAGCTTTCCTATGGACCCAAAGCGAATGACATTCCTCAAAGGAGATACTTTAAGGAACACCCTATCTCCAACCTTAAACTCAAGGTCGGTCCTTCTTTTGTCTACATAGGACTTCTGTCTATCTTGTGCAGCCTTCATCCGTTTTCTTATCAAGTCCACCTTTTCTGAGGTCTCTCTAATCATGTCTGGCCCAAGTACGAGCTTGTCTGTAGACTCCCACCAACAAGTTGGTGATCGGCATGGCCTTCCATATAAAGCTTCGAAGGGCGCCATGCCTATGGTGGCTTGGTAGCTATTGTTGTAGGAGAATTCCGCCAAAGGAAGATGATCCTCCCATGTCCCTCCAAAGTCAAGAATGCACAATCTCTAGAGGTCTTCTAATACTCTGTTCACCCTTTCTGTCTGACCATCGGTTTGGGGGTGATAGGCCGTGATTAAGCATAATTGTGTGCTTACTGCCTCTTGCAAACTCTTCCAAAACTCGCTCGTAAAGATAGGATCTCGATCACTCACTATGCCAGAGGGTATCCCATGGAGTCAAACTATTTCTTTAAGATAAATGGATGCTAGGGACGAGGCAGTCCTTCTACTTTTAACAGGTATAAAGTGAGCACTTTTAGTGAGTCTGTCCACTATTACCCAAATACTGGTATTGCCCTTTCTTGACCTAGGCAACCCATCAACAAAGTCTATCGAAATGCTATCCCACTTCCACTATGGGACCTCGAGAGGATGAAGCAGACCATCGGGCTTCTTCTACTCCACTTTGACTTGCTGGCATATCAAACACTTAGCGACGAACTCAGCCACATCACTCTTCATGCCATTCCAAAAGAAAACCCTTTTTATATCTTTATACATCTTGTCTCCGCCTGGATGTATGGTTATCTTAGAATGGTGTGCTTCTTCGAGAACCATCTTCACTAAATCCCTTACTTGTGGGACGCATAGCCTTCCATCCCGTCTCAACCAACCCATATCATCGATGGAGTATCTAGTGAGGTGACTAGAAGTCTCACCCCTAACTAGCTTATCCATCACGTCAACTAGTTGAGGGTCTTCTCGTTGCGCGGTTCCTATTGAATCCAAAAGAGTAGGCCGTACCTCTAATGATGCTAACAGACCAGACACAATTTCAGAGGAGGGTCTAAAGTTAAAGTTTGCTATATACTCCAAGCTTTGCCTTTCTACAAAGAGAGGACTCAAGGTCAGCTTCTTCCTACTTAAGGCGTCTGCTACCACATTACCCTTGCCTGGGGTATAGGAAATCTCAAAATCATATGAGGCCAGAAATTCCATCCACCTTTACTGTCTTAAGTTAAGATCTTTCTACGAGAAAAGGTACTTCAACGATTTATGGTCAGTATACAATTCAAATTTCTCACCTAGGAGATAATGACGCCAAGACTTAAGTGCAAAGACGATGGCAGCCAACTCTAGATCGTGGGTTGGGTAGTTTTTCTCATGTACTTTCAACTGTCTGCCTCCATAAGCTACTACCTTCCCTTCTTGCATCAAGACAGCACCTATTCCCGTACCACATGCATCCGTGTATACGGTAAACATCTTGCTCCCATCCGGCAATGTCAGAACTGGGGCTGTTGTTGGAGTCCTTTCCAAACGTTGAAAAGCAATATCGCAATCCAAATCCCAAGCGAAAGTTAGGTTCTTCTTCGTTAGCCTTGTAAGTGGGGTTGAGATTTTTGCAAAGTCTTTAATGAATTTTTGGTAAAAGCCCGCTAACCCGAGGAAGCTTCAGACTTCCGTTGCATTCCGTGGAACCTTCCAATCTTGCACCGCAACTACTTTTGTGGGGTCCACAGCTAACCCTTCTTTGGACACCACATGTCCAAGAAACCTCACTTCTTCTCTCCAGAAATGGCATTTGGAGAATTTGGCTTTCACCTGATGTGCACGAAGAGTATCCATGACTTCCCTTAAATGCAAAGCATGCTCTTCTTCATTCTTCGAGAAAATCAAAATGTCGTCTACGAAGACCACCACAAACTTATTAAGGAATTCTCTAAACACCCTGCTCATCAAGTCAACGAAGTAAGCGGGTGCGTTTGTCAAGCCGAAAGGCATGAAAAGCCATTCAAAGAAACCATTTGGGGTTATGAACGCGGTCTTATCAATGCTGTCTTTAGCCATTCTTAGCTGATGGAACCCGGTTGCCAAATCTAGTTGGGAGAAAACAGACGCACCTACAAGCTGATCAAACAAGTCATCTATTTTTGGAAGTGGGTGCCTATTCTTCTTGGTCTGCTTGTTTAGCTCCCTATAATCAACGCATAGGAGAAATGAACCATCCGCTTTGGTTGCGAATACTACTGAAGCACCCCATTCAGAAATACTCCGCCTTATAAACCCTTTTTCGAGCAACTCTTTGACTTGCTTACTGAGCTCTTTTCTCTCCCTTGGAGCCATGTGTCTAACAGGTAGAGCTACGGGTTTTGCATTATCAACAAGGTATATGCAGAAGTCTATCTCCCACTTCGGAGGTAAGCCCTTCACCTCTTCAAATACATCTGAGTATTCACGGACTACTCTAACAGACTGCAAGTTTTCAACAGACGCATCAAGAGATTCTAGGTAGCTAAGCATAACAGAATGTATGAGATTACAAGAGATTTCGAGAGTGTTGCCAAAGGCGAGTCACAAGTCTAACCACTCTCTTTTCACAATCGAGGATGGCACCATTACTGGATAACCAATCCATGCCTAGAATCAATCCATAGCCCGTGAAGCTAAGAACGAAGGCGTTGCATTCAAACTCAACGCTCAAGATAGACACTCTCAAATCCAGACAAAACATTGAAAGATGAGCTGAACCACCAATAGGATTTGAGACTACTATGAGATCCGTAACTAGACTAGTATTTAGGTGTAGTGTTTCAACTAAAGAAGCAGACACAAACGAGTGTGAAGCGCCAGAATCAAACAAAGTACGAACAGGATGATCAAACAGAAAAACCAAACTTTCAACAGAAATGTTTCTACCTCTCTCCTGTCCTGGTGCCATGAGAGCATGAACTTGCCCTCTTGCCTGCCCTGGTGCCATGAGAGCCTGAACCTGCCCTCCAGAAGTAGACCCTACCCTTGTCTTATCGGGCAGTCTTTGATCAGATGTCCTGCCTCACCACAGTTGAAGCAGCCGGTCTTCTTCTTCTTCCTACAGTCCTTGCTCAGATGGCCTGGTGTTCCACAATTAAAGCACCTTTTCTTTCCTTTGCTATTGTTGTCCTTACCACCTTTCTTAGGTTGCTGCTGTGACTTCTTTTGATCCCCTTTCTTTTTTGGTGCCTTATTAGCATTAGCGCCTTTTTCCTCTTCATGCATAAGCGCCATGTCAACCAGTTTCTCAAAGGTAGCTCCCATAAGAATGTGGGTCATAGCTAACCCATGTAGCGGCTCATTCAAACCTTTAACGAATCTCAGGGCCTTCTTTTCAGGTGTGTTCACCAAGTCTAAGCCAAACCTCGCCAACTGATTGAACTTGTTGACGTACTCCTTTACTGATAAATTCCCCTGCTTCAATGCCATGAACCTTTCCATGTATAAATTCTCTTCTGCTCGTGAGAGAAATTTCATCTCGAACCTATGTCTGAAATCCATCCACGCCTCTACTGGACGCTCTCCATTCGTAACCTCCCACCAAAACGAGCCTTCGTCCTTCATTAACCAAACAACCAATTTGACCTTCCTTCCATCTTCTACCTCGAAGATACCAAACAAGTCTTCTATCTCCTTAAGCCAATTTCGAGCTTCAACAAATGTCTCTGATCCGTGAAAAGGTTTTCCGCCCATTGCTCGAAAATCTTTGCATAGCTTTGAAAAAGTATCAACACGGGGAGGGGGAGGAGGAGCGGCTGCAGCTGGGGGAGGAGGGATGTCTGCTGGGACTGTGGCGGTGGCCCTAGCCTCCAGATACCTTCTGAACCAGGTTGGTATCGGTATTCCCTTGGGTATCTCAAGTAACCCAAACATGCTGAAAAGAAAATGAAGAGATTCAAAACGGAGAATTCGAAAGAAAGATATATGGCTCTTAGGGGTTATGTTTTTAAAACAAACTTTTCCCTTGAAAATACTCTCCTTAAAACATACTTTTGAAAGTATTTCTTTATAAAATGCTTTTGAAAAACAGTTTTTCAAAATCTCTTATCTGTTCTGTTAACCTTCAGCTCTGATACCACGTGTAACACCCCACGTCCATTAATGTCACTCTCAAGGGGAATGCATTAACTTTCATAGAGTATAATTGGTGAATAGAACAAAATATAATAAGACAGATACATATATTGGTACTTGAAAATTTTAAAACAACTTTTATTGCGATGGAGAAATAGTTTGATTACAACATCATAAACCAACAGAAAAACCAAGTACACTTAATATCCATCTTGACAAATTGTTTTCTAAGTACATAAAGTAAAAAGCATAACCCCAACATAAGTAGCCATAAAAGAGATGAGCTGAACTTTACTTTCAGCAATCCAAGCTCTTCCAAAAAGAGAGAAAGATCCGAATCAAGCTCCACTAGCACTAGTCCCACCCTGAGAACCTAGGGGGGAGGGGAGGAAGAAAAGAGGCGAAAACAAAGGGGGTCAGACATAAAGTCTAGCGAGTACCATAACTTTAACGATATAATTATTAAAGTAATTAGGATAAGGCATAAATTGGTAAAACAAGGAATGACTGTGAAGCAAGTGGGCAAGGCAAAACGAACAAGAGGAATATTCTGGCGTTAATCTCGCTCCTAATCACTATAGGATAGTTATTATACTGCACCATTACTAGTCAACCTAAAAGTTGATCCCGCCTACTGAACATAATAATCATAATGGTAGATTCGTGTACCCCTGGCTGTCTTCATAGGTGCCGCCTGCCCCTATCTCCACTAGTTGTACCCACTACCCCCATACGATCGACTCCCTAACTTGTACATACCCGTGCCGGTCCCACAATGGGGTGTATCACTTCCCAAAGTGGCAACCCGATACCACTAAAAATGCACGGCTTATATCTACACGATGCAACAACGTCTTACCTACCATCCCGGGCCCACGCATGCACATGATCCCGTTGGACTTGCGTTGCCACCGTTAACCCGTTTTGACCTCTTACAATCAAACCCAATAAGCGTGTCCTATGACGGTCTGCCCCGCACCAGTCGACATTTCCCATGAAAGTGCGTTGTGCCAATGTCCAACTAGCATGGGACAGTCGCCAAAGAAAGAAAAGGGAAGGAAACTTAACAGTGGACTAATAAAGAACCTGTAGAATATCTCACAGCGCATGGAATAAAATATAATAATAACATACTTTGACATAAATCAGGCGAGACAGTGCATAAGATGAAAACTAAACATCCTAGCGGCGGAAAAATCCAAATACAGCTTATGTTTAACATCATCATTAGTACAACTTTTGAAAACTGTCTCTAAAGCAAATAAGGAAGGTACACTACTAAAACACTAAAACAACAATTTGATAGGTTAAAACGGATCAAACATAGCCAAAATCCCACAATTTCCCTTAAGCATGTTAAAGCAAAACTAATGGTAGGATTAGTAAAACTTAACCAAACTAACCCAAATTTCTAACAGAGATCTAAAACAATATTTCGAAATTTATAAATATTTTTCTAGATATTTAATCATGTTTAAATTCGCTAATTAACACTAATTACCCTTAATTAACCATAATTAGTGAGGAACTATGCAAATCACTCACCTTAGCCACAAACAAAATACCAAATCTGAAATTATCTTCTATTTGGCGCTGTCCCCAAGGCTATACAGCAGTTCCGACCTTGATTTGGTTCTATTTCTCTTTGATTTGATGTTGCTAAGCTTAATCCTTGATTAGAAAGTGGTTTAGAGGTATTTTAGATGTTGGAGGCCATTACTAGGGTTCCAAGAATGAAAGTGGCGGCTGTAAAATTGTCTAAAGAAATATTTTCTAACCCTAATCAGCCCCTATATACCCCTAATCCCCCAATGAGCCTAGCTGTTAACTATCCAATTAAGCCCGGTTAAGCTGTTTTTCACCACGTAAACCTTGTTTCAGCCATATCTCCCAAACAGTAAGTCCGTTTTTCACATATGACCACTCTATGGAAAGGTAAACGATCATCCGAATCTAATGGAAGTGGTTTCAGGTCAAAATCCTTTCCAATCAAATGTTATGGCCAAAAAAAGATCAACTAGGTGCAAAATGGTCATTTAAAAATCGGCAAAAATCATGAACATGGGAAATGACCCCAATAGTCATCTTCCAAAGTTACATGCTCATACGACTTCGGATGTGAAAGAAATAAATATTCTACGATCCTTCGATGCGTAGAATGCGGGTCGTTACATTCTCCCTCAAGAAATTTCGTCCTCGAAATTCCTTAACCCAAAACATACAAAGGATCCCGTATGCCAACCAATCAATAACAAAACAATCAAGCATACAAAACAACACAACGAGCCTATCCTAGCATGCGGTTTACTAACAAGGGAGTACTATACCGATATAACAACCTTATTAGGAAAAGAGTTCTGGATACTTCCTCCTTATGTTCTCTTCTATTTCCCAAGTACAGTCTTCCTCATCATCACCCCACATAACTTTGAATAGTCTCACCGCCTTCCTTCGAAGCTACTTCGTATCGTTCCCAACAATACGCATAGGTCTGCGGTTCTCAACCGGCTCGGGTTCAACCTCGATATCGTCCAACTGATCCGGTGAAATAGTCATATCGGTCTGTTGCACGAATTTCCTTAACTGGGAAACATGAAATATGTTATGAACTCCTGCCATCTTCTCTGGTAATTCAACTTTATATGCCAAATTCCCAATTTGCTCGAGAACTGGGAATGGTCCAACAAATCTTGGTGCTAACTTGCCTCTCCTGCCAAATCGAATCACGCTCTTTAACGGAGAGATCTTGACAAACACCAAGTCGCCAATGGAGAATTTTAGATCTCTACTCCTCTTATCAACATAACTCTTCTGTCTATCTTGAGCAGCTTTCATTCGCTGTTGGATAACCTTAATCTTATCTGAGGTTTCTCTTATCACATCTGGTCCAAGCACAAACTTCTCAACGGTTTCTAACCAACATAACGGTGAGTTACACGGTCTTCCGTACAAAGCTTCAAATGGAGCCATGCCAATACTGGATTAATAACTATTATTATATGCAAACTCTACTATATGCAAATGGTCATCCCATGATCCACCAAAATCTAATATGCAAACTCTCAAGAGATCTTCTAGCACCTGATTCACCCTCTCTGTCTGACCGTCGGTTTGAGGATGATACACGGTACTGAGATGTAATTCTGATCCTAACGCCTCTTGTAAGCTCTTCCAAAATCCACTAGTAAACAACGGATCTCGGTCGCTCACAATGACTTTGGGTATTCCATGAAATCTCACTACCCACTTCATATATAGTTCCGCTAATTTAGCCGCCGTTCTATTCGACTTGACGGGTATAAATCTTGCACTCTTGGTCAATCCACAATCACCCAAATGCTATCATAGCCTGATCTAGTTCTTGGTAACCTATTAATGAAATCCATTGAGACTTGTTCCCATTTCCATTCTGGAATTTCTAATGGTTGCAACAAACCACTAGGCTTCTTTTGCTCAGCTTTAACAAGTTGGCAATTCATGCACTTGGATATAAACTTCCCAACGTCTATTTTCATTCCTTCCCAGTAGTAGGTCTGCTTCATGTCTCGATACATTTTGTTACCACCGGGATGTATAGTCAGCTTTGAGTGATAACATTCTCTAAGCACTTCATCTCTCAATCCATTGACATTGGGTACAACTAGTCTTCCATTCTTTCTAAGCCCGTACTTGTTCATCTTTTCGTCGATTCCCATCTCTAACTTTGAGATGATTTTCAATAAGTTAGGATCGTCCCTCTGACTGGAACCAATCTGCTCAATCAAAGTGGGTCTGACCGTCAAACTTGCCAATACCTCTGGATCCAATTCGCACTTTGGTCTGAAATCATACCCAGCGATGTACCCCAGTTGCTTCCACTCAAGAAACATAGCCACTAAACTGGCATGTCTTCTACTCAAAGCATCAGCTACCACATTGCCCTTTCCTGGTGTGTATGCTATATCGAAATCGTAGGAAGAAAAGAATTCTAACCATCTTTGTTGTCGGAGATTTAGATCCTTCTGAGAGAAAAGATACTTTAACGATTTATGATCAGTAAACAACTCGAATCTTTCTCCCAAGAGATAATGTCTCCACATCTTCAACGCGAATACGATCGCTGCCAATTCTAAATCATGGGTAGGATATCTTCTCTCGTGCGGTTTCAGTTGCCGACTTGCATAAGCTATAACCCTACATCCTTGCATCAATACAGCACCTAGTCCGGTACCACAGGCATCTGTGTATTCCGTCATCTCTTCATTCCCTTTAGGAATGACTAACACTGGTGCACATGTCAAATTTTCCTTTAGACTCTTAAATGCATTATCGCACTTTTCATCCCAGACGAAAGCTTGATTCTTCTTGGTTAACTGAGTCAGTGGTGCTGCTATCTTGGAGAAGTCTAGGATGAACTTCCGATAATACCCAGCTAATCCCAAGAAACTTCTTATGTCTGTTGCATTCTTGGGCGTAGACCAATCTTGTACCGAAGCCACCTTCGCAGGATCCACGGTAATACCATTCTCCGAAACAACATGACCCAAGAATCTCACCTCCCTCCTCCAGAAGTGACACTTAGAAAACTTCGCTTTCAATTGGTGTTTTCTCAACACCTCCATCACTATCCTTAAGTGTTCCTTGTGTTATTCCTTTGTCCTCGAATAAACAAGTATATGGTCCATGAACACAAGAACAAACTTATTCAACCGATCTCTGAATACCCTATTCATAAGATCCACAAAATATGCTGGTGCATTGGTCAACCCAAATGGCATGACCAACCACTCATAAAATCCCGATGGCGTCCGAAAGGCCGTTTTAGCTATACTCTCAGCTTCCACTCTAAGCTGATGAAAACCTATCGTGAGATCCAACTGGGAAAACACTCTCGCGCCACTCAACTGATCAAACAAATCATCTATCCGCGGTAGAGGATACTTATTCTTCTTCGTCACCTTATTCAACTCGCGGTAGTCCACACACAAACGAAGGGAACCATCTGCCTTGGTAGCAAACACAACTGGTGCTCCCCACTCAGAAACACTTCTTCTGATAAATCCTCTTCAAAAGATCGCTTACTTGCACCCCGAGCTCTCGCTGCTCCCTTGGCGCCATACGACGAAGTGGCATCACTATAGGTCTGGCATCTTTCAGTAAATCAATACGGAACTCAATCTCTCGGTGTGGTGGAAGTTCGGTCACTTCCTCGAAGTCGTCCGGATACTGGCCAGCCACGGGCACATCTGACAACTCATCATGCGGGATGTCGAGGGAATTTAGAAAACTTGCCATTACCCCATCACTAGGTAGACCACCAAACACTACCCTCCGCCCATCATCCGCTCTAACTGTCACCAAAAATCCCTCACAGTCTAGCACCATCCCGTATCTTTGGAGCCAATCGACTCCCAAAATAATGCCAAACCCAGTAAAGCCCAAAACAAAGCAATCACAAACAAACATGCATCCATGACACGATATGACCACATTATGATAAATCATACAAAGACTAGTCGAACCACCAATCGGGTTCGTCACTGCTAAAGGTCTATCGACTATCTCGGGTTCCAATCCCAACCTATCTACCAGGTCACTAGATATGAAGTAACGAGAAGCTCCGGTATCAACCAATACTCGAACAGGAACATCATAAACAGAAAGCATACCTTGAATGACGACATTCTTTCCTTTCTCCGCCGTAGTTGGGGCATTCGACGAAGAAGGAACAACACTGATAGCACATGCTTTCACAATCTACTTTTCTTTAGGGGGTTGCGGATACTTGTCCTTGTGATGTCCCACTTGGCCACAGTTGAAGCACTTCCTATCTGTTGGCTTGGCCCGACATTCTTTGGCATAGTGGCCCTTCTTACCACAGCTGAAGCACTCAACATCTTTCTTATTCTTTTTCTTCTGGCCATCCTTGGTCTGATTCTGCTTTCTCTTATTCTGAGAACCATTCTTGTCTCCACCGCTTGCTTGCGGCTTTGGCTCTTCTGCAGATGCAACCTCAGCCTTCGACTTAGGGTATAGACTCTCTGATCTCAAAGCTTTCCCCACAATCGATTCAAACGTCTCATCGACATGGTTTATAAGCCTTTCCCCCAAGTACTGATCTAAGCCTATTATAAACTTTTCATTTTTCTTCTCGGCAGTATCAATAAGGGATAATCCATATTTCGATAGAGTGTCGAACTCTGCAATGTACTCCGAGACTGCCCTACCATTCTGCTTAAGCTCCAGAAATTTCCTAAACAACTCTGACTTCTGGGCAGCTGGGATGAACTTATCACTGAATTAGGCCTTAAACTGATCCCATGTAACTTGATCCTCTGGAGTAGCTGCCTTAATAGCATTCCACCAATTCATTGCCCGTTCTTGCAACTGACGGGACGCTAGCTTTCTCTTCATCGTATCCTCGATACCCAAGTCTTCGAAGATACTCTCACAGCTATCCAACCAATCCTGAACATCCGTGGCTGATTCCGTTCCGTGGAACGGCTTTCCACCAAGACTAGTGTAATCCTTGCATAGCTTGGCGAAATCGGCCCTAGGCGCCTGCACCGCTGCACCACCACCATTAGCAGCATTAGGAACTGCCCTCTGAACGTCCCTAAGCATCTCTCTCATGAAGTCAGTGAACATAGTCCTCATGTCAGGAGCATTCCCATTATTGGCTCCTCTACCAACACCCCTCATGTATCGGCTCATCGTTCAATCTGTAAAGAGAAATGATTAACCATCCTCTTTGTGGTGTCAGTGTAGTGCGACTTCATCCTTAGCTATACTAATAGTATATATATATAGCTTTTGAAAACCAAAATAATCACTAATACGCGCTCTCATATACGTATTATCTCTCTCTGGTGTCTTTCCCTAGGTTAACTACGCAACCTGGATCTAATACAAAATGTGACGGCCCGCCCCGCACCAGCCGACATTTCCCATGAAAGTGCGCTGTGCCAATGTCCAACTAGCACGAGACGGTCACCGAAGAAAGAAAAGGGAAGGAAACTTAATAGTGGACTAACAAAGAACCTGTAGAATATCCCACAGTGCATGGAATAAAATATAAGAATAACATACTTTGACATAAATCAGGCGAGACAGTGCATAAGCTGAAAACTAAACATCATAGCAGCGGAAAAATCCAAATACAGCTTATGTTCAACATCATAATTATTAAAACTTTTAAAAATTGTCTCTAAAGCAAATAAGGAAGGTACACTACCAATGCCCCAAAGTAGTGACCAGCAGCGACACATGGAGAATATCTATATATATCATACGTGGGAGCCTCCTGCTCGTCTCCGGTACAGCTACTTGTGCATACCACCTAACTTGTCTCTAGTCTGCTCGTTTAAGAGCACCCAGAGTAATAAGAAGAAAAATAAAACTATGGGTCAGACAAAAGTCCGGTATGAGCGATAAGCAGCAAAACAGAATAATAACAGGTATACTAAACCATACCTGAACCTGGACCAGCAGCCAAAGAGTTAGCACTACATACTGTACAATACTCTAAGGTGCCACTAACATATGGTGTAAAGAATACGGGGGTGGGGGTGTGCATGACATAATAATGGCAAACAATCAAGCATAGAAACCACCCTCACATCTCTCACTCAGTGCGTAAAGCATACGATATTCACCGCTTTAATCACCCAAATTGTAACACCCCACATCTGTTAAGGTCACTCACAAAGGGAATGCCTTAACTTCAATGGAGTATTATGGGTACTGGAACATAAATATTACAAGACAGACATATATAAAACAGCGGAAAATAAAGTGGAAGTACTTCAAATCATTTATTAAATATAAATGTTTACAAGAAAAGCCCATCAACTTTCAATACCCAATTTCATAGTTAAAATATCTGTCTTGCTAAAAAACAAAGAAGCATAAAAACAAACTGCAGTATTCCCCAATAAAGCAAAGCAAGCCATAGCCAAGAGAAATCCCAGCCATACATGAAAGAGCCTTGGAGCTTGGTAAGATCCGAACTAAGCTGTATTCCCACCCTGTGAACCTGGGGGGGGGGGGGGGGGGAACGGAAGAAAAAGAGGCGAAACAAAACGGGTCAGTCATAAAGACTGAGTAAGTCCTAGTGACTTTCAGCATAAAAATGAGTAAAGATAACATGGCATGAATAAACTGAAAGTAAACATAAGCATGATGGCAAGGTAGGCAAGATAAACTAAGATAACAAGATAAACTAAGATAACAAGATAAACTATGATAACAAGATAAACTTCGGGCACGATGAAACAAGTATAACATCCCATAATTCCTATCAAGTATCCCACAGCATGGTTTCTATCAAGAGTAACATCGCAAGGTTTCTAAGCTTTACGATTAAAACGATATCTATTTGCTCTGCACCACCTAACTAGCATCCTCATAAGTGTCTTACATGGAATGATCTGTACTCCTACTAGTATCCCAACTAGTGTCCTGTGCAACAAGGATCCGTACCCCCTACTAGTGTCCCAACCAGTAGCCCGTGTTATATAATAATTACAACGTGATCCCAATCCCCGCAATTATGGTAGCCTTCAGGTGTACATCGATTTTGAGGATTCCACCTTGATCACCCC
Source organism: Allium sativum (assembly GCA_030737875.1). Taxonomy (NCBI): domain Eukaryota; kingdom Viridiplantae; phylum Streptophyta; class Magnoliopsida; order Asparagales; family Amaryllidaceae; genus Allium; species Allium sativum. The sequence goes on from CM060910.1 coordinate 109,555,912, forward strand.
AATGGCCATGTATATATTCGATGCACCCTTACTACCTTATCGATCGGCTCCCTACTTGACCTAGTTCTCGTTTGTGTCACCCGGCCCCCTATTTGTAGATACCTGTGCTGGTCCCACCATGGGGTGTATCAAGTCCCATGGTGGCAACCCTGACACAATCAAGATGCACAGCTTTATACCTACTGATGCCCAGTGGCTAAATTTTCTACGCCGAAGTGTGTGCACGCCCGCACTCCGTTAGAACCTGCACTGCTGCACCAACCGCCGCTAATTTGACCTCTTATAATCAGCCCAGTAATCGTGCCCCACCCTGCCTAGCTCAGGGTTCTGTTGATACCTAATGTGGGTTACTGCTGAAATGGGTCCCCATTACTAGGTTTTTCTAATGTTTAAGCCTGTGGGCCTATATTCTCTGATATTACCCACCAACCCTGATGTGTACTTAACCCCGCTACTGATGTGTATTTAATGGTTAAGTCCGTGGGCCTATATTCTCTGATATTACCCACCAACCCGATATGTACTTAACCCCGCTACTGATTCAAGCATGTGTATTTAATGGTTAAGTGTATGTGGGCCTATATTTACTAATATTACCCACCAACCCGATATGTACTTAACCCTTCTACTCGTTATGTTACCATGGTTAAGTGTTTACCTTAGTTAACTTAACCTTTCTCGCTTATTATGTTTGATTGGTTAAGTGTGGTTTATTAACTTAACCCCGTTCGTCTATCTAGTTACATTGGTTAAGAATTTTCTTGTTAACTTAACCCCATGTGTTACTTAACCCTACCACGCATCACATCAGATTGTTTAAGTGCATGTTAACTTAACCCCATCCACTAGTCATATTATAATGGTTAAGTGTTGTCAACTTATTCAAGTTAACTTAGCCCACCCGCTTGTCCTGTTACGTTGGTTAAGTGTTACTACTTAACCGCAACCACTTGTCTAATTAACCCATTGTATTAGTTAAGTGTTCTCATTAACTTAACCTCACTCTCTAGTCCAGTTTAATCATGTTATAATGGTTAAACATTTGCTTAACCTTAACCCACTCCCGTAGTCAACTTATTAAATTGGTTAAGTGTCCAGATTAACCTAATCATATTACTTAACCCACCCATTTATATCATATTGGTTAAGTGTTCTTATTTACTTAACCCTACCTACTGGTCTAATTACCATGTTACGTTGGTTAAGTATTACTATTCGTATTTCCATATGTCACCCACATGTCACCCACTTAACCCCCATATCCCACCACATGTTTATCTGGTTAAGTATTTCTTAATTCATTAAGGCCGTAACCTTATAAAGACCTCTCACATTAGACTAACATTTATGGCAGCTGGATTTGCCGGGCGGGTCCGGGCAGTCTTACACCATAAAAGAGTCTAACCTCGTGTCTTTACAACTGTTACGCTTTTAGTTTGGGCCTAGGACCTCTCATATTGGGCTACCATTTGTGACTACTGGATTTGCCGGGCGGGTCCGGGCAGGTTTACGTCACGAATGTGTCCAACCTCTTGTCCTAAGCATTGATTATCACTTATAATCTTTTACCCCAATTTGAATTTATTTCCCTATTCAAAATATCAATTAATTCCTAATTTAACGTCCATAATTGACTCAATTATGTCCATCAATTAATGGTATGCAAAATCATATAAATGTTACCACAATTTATCTTATGCCATTAAAGGCAACTTATCTCAATTTATATTTATCCTTCTTTTAAGGCTATTACATGCCAACTAATATATGTACCCAATTCTAGTCAGTTTACATATATACCAAGTTTCATGCCTTTTTACATATGTCAAGATCTAGCCAAAATTACATGTATCAAGTTTCATACCCAATAAACCCAAATCCGATGATTCATGATGTAGTTATCCCAAACTATAATCTTTTTATTTCAATACATGCCAGTTGCCCAAGTTCATAATACATGTTTATGCCAATTATAAAGTTTACAATCGCTTTCATGCTCAAATTTCCAAGTCTACACATGCCTAATTAACATAAGCCCAATCTTTTGATTTAATTTACATAGGCTCCAAAACTCATAATTTTATTTTACATGCCAAACTACATACATGTTATATATACTGAATTTCATGTTACGTTACATAGATCCAATTGGTGTCCAATTCCATGTATATTATATTTATGCAAATTTTATCATAACAGGATTATACCAAAATTTACAGATCTACCCCAAACTTGCAAATAAAATGATAACATCCAATTTCATGTTGCCAATTATTAATCATATTCTTATAGGCAATAATCCCATTATTCCCCCGTATACATCTCGTATGCGAATCGCGATTTTAGGCCAAGGTCCGAAGTTGACCAAGGTTCATCAAAAGAAAATAAATAGGGGAAGGTAGAAATTTGCATAATAAATAGATCAGAGAGAAAACAACATCATGATAGGCATAAAGATTACAACTTGATGATAACATCATTACGAATCAAGGAAACTGCTGAATAAATCACAAACTTGTCATGAGAATAAAGGTAGACAAGCCTCAAAACTAAAGATTCAAAAAGCAACAGGAATAGATCTGAATCGATAAACATACTTAGATTCAATTCCACTTCATTTCATGCCCATATTAAAATTTAATATTTAGATCTGAAAATAACTAGCACTTACAGAGAACGGCTAATGAATTAAGAAGTGAATTTGCCTTAGAAAGTTGCAGTGTCATTGATCTATCCCCTTGAATTTGTTGTAGAAGCATTGTTCTTTGATTTGATTTGAGTTTGGATGCTTAAGCTTTAATTTGGAGACGGCGGCCATGGCTCAAGAGAGATTTTAGCAGCATAACGGTGTAAGAATGATTTGTGTGAGTTAGGCTAGGTCTAGGTGTTATTTTATAGGTGTAGGAAACTCATTTAGGCCATTAGATCAACCCTAGAGTCAATCCGGACCATCAAAACTCATCCCGGGCCTCAAAAATGGGTTCTGGGCCACCCCAGGCCGACCAGGTCGACCTGTACAGAGGGGGGGGGATCGACACTACAGTCGACCTGGGGGGGGGGGGGGGGCAGGTCGACTATAGTGTCGACACTATGGTCGACCTGGGTCAGTCTGCCAGAAAGTCTGCTGAAATCTTGTTTTGGCCATATCTTGGTCATACGGACTCCGATTTTCGAAAACTCGGACTCTATTTCGCGTATTTTTCCAAGAGGAACGCAATGGTGATGTCCATTTTACCTAATTCCTGATTCTTAAATTAATTATCCTTATTTTACTATCTTTTCCGTTACATACATCGTTATCGAACTAATTTTTCTTCTCTTCCATGTATTAATTAATTCTTCTTATGCATCACCATTATTTACCCATCATAAGCATATTTTTATATATTTTATTTTATTTTTAATTATATTAAAAATACGGGGTGTTACACAAATCCTTGCTATCATCACTCTGCCCCATGCAATCATGGCGACTCCACTGCACTGATCCATAACCATTAGTCTTTGCTATGTCCACTCTGCCCCATGAAGTCATGATGACTTCACTGCACTGGTTCATAGCCATGCTACGATCACTTTGCCCCCATGGAGTAACATCTACCCCACTACACTGTTTCATAGTCTAACATCCGTCTTGGTGGTGAATCAAAGTTATGGACGTCGATAACCCCTTAGCACACGCCCCGTAGCAAAGCCCAACTCATGAAGTTGACTCGTTGGCTCCCAACTAGATCCTGAGTTCTACTTGCCATTTGGACTACCTTTGCATCTCGGGTTTTGGTCTTCTCCGGATCGGTTCGGCTCTGAAAAGGTCGGTTGTGTACGACTTGTGCAGGATCTATAATATGGCTATGCGGAATATGATAACAATATATATATATATATATATATATATATATATATATATCACAGATAACTTTAAATGCAGTAAAGTAAAGTAAAGTAAAGACACCAGGATTTTATACTGGTTCGGACTTCCCGTCCTACGTCCAGTCCCGAAGCTCCTCTTCGGCTTTTCACTAAACAACACCCTCACTTCACCCGGAGGAACAGGTTCACTACTTGATTTGCGGGCTACAAGTTTACCCACTTGATTTCACGGGCTACAAGCTTACCCACTTGATTTTACAGGCTACAAGCTTACCCACAAGACGATTACAAGAGTTTGACCTTGAATGTGTTCTTTCTTCAACACTGAATAGTCAATGATTGAGTACACCCTTCCTATAATCTTATCCTCAAATGTATTTTGATGTTTAGAAAGATTAGGAAGTAAATTATCGAGTTGAATCACAAGTGTATTAAATATGCTTGGAGATTCAAACGATAATTGAATGCTTTTGAGTGCTTTTTGAGAGAAAAGGATAATGCAAGATAGATCAGAAAATAGAGAGTAAATTCAATGATTTGAATGATTGCAAACTCATGTATTTATAGAAATCGAGAGGTTGCAATTGTTGATGAAAAGTTGCATCTAAAATAAGTGATTATTCATGAAGAGAAATGGATGCAACTCTTAAAGGAAGAAGATGACTTTTCATGAAAATTCAAAAAGCTGTTGACCTATAGAATTCTGTAGGTCGACATGTTTTTAACCGTTGGAGTTCAAAAACCTGTTGACCTATAAAATTTTGTAGGTCGACCTATTTTTGACCATTACATTTTAAAATCCTGTTGACCTATAAAAAATTGTAGGTCGACATGTTTTTGACCATATGCATAAAAAATGTTTTCATGAGTGATATTTTTAAGCAATTAGAAGTATGATCATTTGAGGATAGATTTTAACATTATATAACTCTAAAATAATCAACTTCTAACCTATGAAGTCATCTCATCTTCTCTTTGTCGATGTAGAAGCTTCTTCTTGTCATAAATCAAAATAACCATCGAAGCTTTGACTCAACATTCTCCCCCTTTTTGATTGATGACAACATGGCCTAATAAAGGTATTGTTCCTTGTATATTGCTCCCCTGTATATATGCTCCCCCTGAATTATATATAATCTGCATAGCATTCATTAGTAATATTTTCTCCCCCTTTGTCATCGACAAAAAGGGTGTCTATAAGAGAAAGCAATAATTCATAGAGAAACCATACAACAAAATACATAGATTGTGTTATACATTCAAGGCAAACCAAAAATAAACACACCAGAAGTACCAGGAAGTAGCATAGTTAAATACATAAGCAAATTAAAAAACTTGAAAGATAAAAACGAGACGACTATTGTGATGGCCAATCCGAATCACTATCTTCTTCTTCATCTTTGTTTCCTTCCTCCTCTTGTTCCTCATTGTTGCTATCACCATTGTCCTTCTCAATATCGTCATGAGCTCCTTCTTCAATATGCGACAGTCCACGACCACGAGTATGTTGGGTACTTGCTCCAGAGCTAGTACCTTCTTCAGATGAGGACCATGTAAACGTAGGTGGCATTGGTCGTTTTCCTGGGTCTTGAGCAAGCGGTGCGGAGGTTGATGCACAAGAGATTGCATCCCAAATCGTTCCAAAGAAGGACTTTAATTTATTGAACCGCTTATCAAGTTTAGAATCTAAGCGGTCAATTTTATTGTCAGTTCTTTTGAGTCTAGCTTCGAGTAAGAATTGATTACGTGCAATTTGCTCAAGAGTGTCCTTAGTTGAAGAAGTAGGAGGCGGAATTAAAACGTCTTCAGGCCTTTGCGTGGGAACTTGAGAAGAGAAAGTCTGTGGAGGTCCTTGTTCGAGATATCGCTCAAAAGGAATAATATTCAAATAAGGAAACGGTAGCTTCATCCTCTTTTTAGATGCTTTATCAATACATTTTGGTATTGAGATTTTAGATTCGGGAGATCTTACGTGACATTCCATGAGACAACGCATAATATACTCGTTATAAAACAAGTGTGGCCTTGAACGTTTATTTACCATCACAATCTCGTCGAAAATCATCTCAATCCAATTGACCTTGATATTTGCATAAATGGCATACAGTGCCTTAAAGTTTTCTCTGTAAACTGCATCAAAGTTTCCAGTCCTTGGAAGAAGAGAGTGTGTGATACAAAGGTGTAGAAGTCTGGCAGATGGTCTTAGATGGATACCTTTAGTACTTGACTTATGGTCTTCTATGAAAAGGTGACTATTTTTGTCACGAATATGTATAGGGCAGAAATCACTACCGAATTGAATACCTTCGTTATGGGTTCGAAGAATTTCTGCCATCCGGTCTTTGGAGAGAAAGATGTGTTGACCACAAACAACGGACCATAAGCAATCATCCGAGTTTTGGGGTTTAAATTTGTCTAAATTGAGATTAGCATAGAATAGTTTTATCAAAGTATGGCTTATCTCAACATGATTGTCTTCAAAATTTAGAAGAGACTCTATACCCGCTCTGTTTGATAGTCCACTAACATCGTAGAGGGCAAAATCAGAGAATTTGAGAAAAGAACCGTGGTGAATTGTATAGTCTTTCATCTTGTTCCATCTCTTCACCGCAAGAGGATCCATTAGCCATTGTTTGATTTGAGTATCAATAGGTTGAACAGGGGCTTGAGAAGATGATGTTTTGGACTTCTTTTGCTTTGGAGCCATTGGAGAGGTTAGGAAATTTGAAAAATTCTAATAGATCAGGTTATAAAGAGTATAGAGAATGAAAAGAAATGACCTTTGATGAAGAGTTGTGAAGTTTGAAAAGGGAATGGACGTGTTGATTGGGTGAAAAGGAAGTTTCCAGCGAAACCGGTCGACAGATATCAATGAGCCGGTCGACCAGTAAAATATCTGGAAAAATTGATGCACGTGTTTTCGAACTGACCGGTCGACAGGTTGGAGTTTGAGCGGTCGACAGGAAATAGTTCTGGAACACAAACATACATATGTTTTGTCTGACCGGTCGACAGGAGGAATAAGGAGCGGTCGACAGGTAAAAGTTCTGTTTGATAAAGAACTTAAACTTGAACTATGGCGGTCGACATGATTTAAATGACCGGTCGACAGTTATTAGTTCTGGAAATGTTTGAAATCAATTCTTTAGGCATAACGGTTGACAGGGGAGTATGATGCGGTCGACCGTTTTTAATTCTGGTTTCAATATAAAGGCTAAGAATCCTTAACCGGTCGACAGCGTGAACAAGATCGGTCGACAGGTGCAGAGAAAATTTGTTTTTCTGGCTTTTGAAAAGATATATATATATATTAAAACAAATTTTATTCAATAACAAGATTTCAAAACACCAAATACTTGAAGAACAAAATACAAATTTATTTTTTAAAGAAGAGTTTAAACGATATAAATTATTTCCTTGGCTCCCATGAATTCTTTGGTTCCCAATGGCTAAACCTTCCACTAGCTCCTTCATTGTTTTGATAATTTCTATCCCATGAATTTGGAGTTCGTGAAGACGATGGTATTGGCATTGGCTCATGCACATTATGTCTGTCAGAGCCACAAAAGAGAGTAGCTAATCGTTCGAGGTACGTCAAACGAGAAGTCGTCAGTTTTTGCTCATAAAACATTTGTTGTTGATAATAATGCATTTCATCTATCTTCTCCTTAGTTCGTGGAGAACAAAATAAAACTTTCTTGCTCTTCTTAGAAGTAGGAGTAGTTCCTGGCGTTCGAGAAGGCGGATGAAAGCCAGGTGGATGCTCTGGTGTTTTTGGGGAGTTATATTCAGTCGGTTCGGAACTTGTGATTGAAATGTGGGAATTTTCAGCACATTTCTCACAGATGTGTGCCATGAGATTATTTAAAAGTTATAGAAGTTTGAGAGAATGAATGAAAGCACTCAAAAATAGTCATATATATAGTAGGAGTTTTCTATTTTAAGATAATAAATAAATGGTTTGTATATGTTTTACCATAGAAAAATCCTCTGCTATATATAGTAAAAAAAAAAAACATTGGTTTCTGATAAACAAAATACGAATTCTTATAAAAATTAATCTTCGAGTTCTTTTCGTGAAACCAATCCTAGCTCTCTACGTAACTTGATAAAGCTTGACTCTAGTAGAGGCTTTGTAAATATATCTGCTAGTTGATTTTCCGTGTTGACATATTCGAGGTTTATATTTCCCTTTTCAATGTTATCTCGTAGAAAATGATGAAGAATGTCAATGTGTTTAGTCCGAGAGTGATTAACTGGGTTTTTGGATAAATTTATCGCACTAGTGTTATCGCAATATATAATGGAATTCGATAAATTCATACCAAAATCTTTAAGTGTTTGTTGCATATATATAACTTGTGTACATGCCAAAGCTGCTGAAATATACTCTGCCTCGCAAGTTGATAGTGAAACACAATTTTGTTTCTTACTAAACCAAGAGACAAGTGATTTTCCAATGAAATGGCACGTACCACTTGTACTCTTTCTATCCGTTCGTGATCCTCCGAAATCAGCATCACTATATGATACTAATTCGAATGCACAATCCTTAGGATAGAAAAGACCGAAATCTTTGGTGTTATTAAGATATCGAATAATTCGTTTCACTGCTCGCAAATGTGATTCCTTAGGATCAGCTTGAAAACGTGCACACAAACAAACACTCATCATAATGTCAGGACGACTAGCTGTTAAATATAGGAGAGAACCTATCATACTACGATACGTCTTTTGGTCTATACTCTTTCCACTTTCATCCTTTTCAAGATGACTAGTGGTACTCATTGGAGTCGGTTTTCCAGAAGTATTTTCAAGTCCGAATCTTTTAACAAGATTTTCACAATATTTTTCTTGATTTATGAAAATACCATTTGAAAGTTGTTTAATTTGAAGACCAAGAAAGTATGATAACTCTCCCATATGTGACATTTCAAATTCTTTGGTCATGATATCTGAAAATTCTTTACAAAGTCTCTCGTTTGTTGAACCAAAGATTATGTCATCCACATATATTTGAACAACAATTATCTCTTTGTGCGAATGTTTAATAAATAATGTTTGATCAACCTTTCCTATTTGAAATCCAGAGTTGATAAGATGACTTCGTAGTCGTTCATACCAAGCACGTGGTGCTTGTTTTAAACCGTACAAAGCCTTCTTAAGCTTGAAAACATGATCTGGATATTTTTCATGTTTGAATAAAGGTGGTTGTTCAACATATACTTTTTCTTTTATAAAACCATTTAGGAACGCATTCTTAACATCCATCTGATATAAATTAAAATTATGGTGACAAGCAAAAGATAGAAGTATTCGAATTGCTTCTAGTCTAGCAACAGGTGCAAAAGTTTCTTCATAATCGATACCCTCTTCTTGATTATATCCTTGTGCTACTAACCGTGCTTTGTTTCGTGTTATGTTTCCTTGTTCATCAGCCTTGTTTTTGTAAACCCATTTAGTTCCGATAACTGATTGATCGGTTGGCCTTGGAACAAGTTCCCATACATCATTGCGTTCGAACTGATTTAGTTCTTCTTGCATAGCAATGATCCAATATTCATCGGTAGCAGCTTCTTTAGGATTCTTAGGTTCGATGTTTGAAATAAATGCAACATGTCCCATTTGGTTAAGTTGACTTCTAGTTCTAATTTGAGATGATACTTCTCCAATTACATTTTGAACCGGATGATCTCTCAATATTCTTGGAGGAGATCTCATTCTAGGTGGAGAAACTATCACAGGAGGTTGAGGAATATCGTTGATAATTTCGGAGTCAGAATCCTCATTTGTGACAACAGTGTCATTTGTATTGATATTTTCGTCATCATCAATTTTTATATTAGAAAACTTGTAGTATTCATCGAAAGATATATGAAGTGATTCTTCAATAATTTTGGTTCTTTTATTGAATATACGATAAGCCTTACTTCGATCCGAATAACCAACAAAGATTCCTTCGTCAGCTTTTGAATCAAATTTTCCAAGGTGATCTTTCGTATTTAAAATAAAACATTTCGAACCAAAAACTTTGAAATAAGAAATATTTGGTTTTCTTTCATTGAATAACTCATATGGTGTATTTTTAGTTAGAGGTCGAATGGAAACTCGATTCAAAACATAACACGCAGTTGCTACAGCTTCTGCCCAAAAATGTTTTGATAGAGTGCTTCCATTTAATAATGTTCTTGCACATTCTTGTAATGTTCGATTTTTCCGTTCTACAACCCCATTTTGTTGTGGAGTTCTAGGAAAGGAAAAATTGTGTGATATACCTTTCTTTGCACAAAAATGTTCAAATTCATTATTTTCGAACTCTCCGCTATGATCACTTCTTATATTTTTGACTTTAAGTCCCTTCGATTTCTGAATACGTTTGACGAAAGATTTGAATTTTTCGAAAGTGTCACTTTTATTTTTCAAAAACATAGTCCAAGTATAACGAGAATAATCATCAACAATTACAAACACATACCGACTATGATTTATGGATTGTATTTGAGTAGGTCCAAATAAATCCAAATGTAATAGTTCAAGTGGTTGTAATGTCGAGATTACCTTCTTAGATTTAAATGATGACTTGGTTAATTTTCCGATTTGGAAAGCGTCACAAAGATTGTCAACTTTGAAACTCAGTTTTGGTAAACCTTTGACTAGATCATTTTTAGCTAGCTTGTCAATAGTTTTAAAGTTTATATGACAGAACCGTTTGTGCCATATCCATGGATCATTTTCCTTAGCAATAAGGCACATATTTGAATTTTGATTAAAATTCATATTTAAAATATATATATTTCTGTCTCTATATCCTTCAAAAACTAAATTTTTATCTTGGTCAAGAATGTTACATTTGTCATTTGAAAAGGAAATTGTAAACCCTTTATCACATAACTGACTAATACTAAGTAAGTTATGTTTTAGATTTCTAACTAGCATGATATTCGTAATAAGAGGTAAATTAGATGTACCGTAATTGCTCACATCGCCTTTGCCGATGATGAAGCCTTTTGAATTATCTCCAAAAGTGATTGAGCCCCCATCAAAGTATGTAATATTCGTCAATATGCTCTTGTCTCCAGTCATATGCTTCGAGAAACCACTGTCCAAAATCCATCTTCCTCTTTTCTTTAGTGGGACTTGCAAAAAATAAAGTTAAATCCATGGTACCCACTTTTTATAGGGTCCTAAGAGTTAGGTCTTAGGAGTCCAAACCCATACGGGTCCGGTATCCCCTTTATACAAATAATTTGGATTATGATGCACAGTACTCAAGAAATTTTGAATGTACTTGTTCCTAATCAAAATATTATTTGTTTTAGGAACCCATACTTTGACATTCTTCTTTTGAGATTTCACACTCGGTTTTGGTTTGAAATATAATAAACTCAGATTTTTCTTAGCTTCAGTTTCTTTTACTAACTTATTTTTCTTTCTTCTTTTACCAAGATGTTTCTTGATAACTTGTTTCTTATATCCCAATCCTTGCTTATTTGTAGCTGATTGTGAATTCTCAATGATTTTTGTCAGATTTTCTCGACCTTTGTTAAAGTTAGAAACATTTTTGGTAATGTCGTCTAACTTTGATTGTAAACTAGCTTTTTCAAGGTCTAGAATCTTGACTTTAGCTTTAAGCTCATGATTTTCAGTAGTGAGAATATCATTCTTTTCTTTTTGAACTTCAATTTCTTGAGTCAAAAGAGATAGTTGAGAATTAGAATTAGAAGATGATTCTTGAGCCTTTTCAAGTTCCTCTTCTAATATTTTCTTCTCATCTTTTAACATATCTCTTTCTAATTCTGATCTATTCAACATTGTCTTGACTTCTTTTATTTGATGTTTTGTATCTTTAAATTTAACCATTAATTTATCATAAATATCAAGCATATCCTCAAGAGTAGGAATTTGTACCTCATCCTCTGTTGCCATAAAACATACATTTGCTTGTTCAGTGTCTGAGTCACTTTCGCTATCAGATGAAGATGAGTCTGAATCATCCCATGTTACTGAGAATGCTCTTTTCTTTGATTTGTCCTTCTTGAATTTTTCGGATTTCTTCTTTTTATCCGGACAATCTTTTTGCAAATGTCCCTTTTTGTGACAGTTGAAGCATTCCATAATTGAAGATGATGGTTTATTTGATCCAAACTTCTTTTTGTCGTATCGACTAGCTTTTCTTTGCTTCAAGAACTTCTTAAAACCTTTTGCAATAAGTGCTAAGTCTTCATCTTCAGAATCTGAAATGTCTTCTTCTTTTTCGGCATGAAAAGCAACAATTTTCTTTTCTTCTTTTTGTTCTCTTCTAGCCTGTAAATTTGCTTCGTAGGACATTAGATTTCCTATCAATTCATCTGGCTTCATGGTAGAAAGATCATTAGCTTCTTCTATGGCTAATACTTTTCCTTCCCATTCATTAGTCAGTGAATGTAGGATTGTTGAAACTACATCAAAGTCAGAATATTTTTGTCCTAATCCAATAAGAGCATGATGAATGGTTTGAAACCTTGAATACATCTCATTGATTGTTTCATTTGGCTTCATTTTGAAATTTTGGAATTGGCTTTTCAACAAAGCTATTTTTGCTTGTTTAACCTTGTTAGTACCTTCATGAGTGGTTTTTAGCGTTTGCCAAATTTGATAAGCAGTGGTACAGATACTAACACGGTTATACTCATTTTGATCTAATGCACAAAACAACATATTTATTGCTTTTGCATTTACTGTTGCTGCTGTTTTCTCAGCAGGAGTCCATTCTGCATACTCAGTAGTTGGATTAACTATTTCTTTTTGAGTAGCATTCCAAGCATCATAACTTGTTGATTGCATATAGAAAGCCATACGTGTTGCCCAATAACTATAGTTTAGGCCATTAAAGAAAGGAGGTCTTTGTGTAGATTGACCTTCAGTGTAAGTGTTAGTGCTGGTGCTTGCGTTATTTGCCATATTACTAGAATATATCAAATAACTGTGTTACGGTTATAAGATAACCGCGCTCTGATACCAATTGAAAAGGTTGGTTGTGTACGACTTGTGCAGGATCTATAATATGGCTATGCGGAATATGATAACAATATATATATATATATATATATCACAGATAACTTTAAATGCAGTAAAGTAAAGTAAAGTAAAGACACCAGGATTTTATACTGGTTCGGACTTCCCGTCCTATGTCCAGTCCCGAAGCTCCTCTTCGGCTTTTCACTAAACAACACCCTCACTTCACCCGGAGAACAGGTTCACTACTTGATTTGCGGGCTACAAGTTTACCCACTTGATTTCACGGGCTACAAGCTTACCCACTTGATTTTACGGGCTACAAGCTTACCCACAAGACGATTACAAGAGTTTGACGTTGAATGTGTTCTTTCTTCAACACCGAATAGTCAATGATTGAGTACACCCTTCCTATAATCTTATCCTCAAATGTATTTTGATGTTTAGAAAGATTAGGAAGTAAATTATCGAGTTGAATCACAAGTGTATTAAATATGCTTGGAGATTCAAACGATAATTGAATGCTTTTGAGTGCTTTTTGAGAGAAAAGGATAATGCAAGATAGATCAGAAAATAGAGAGTAAATTCGATGATTTGAATGATTGCAAACTCATGTATTTATAGAAATCGAGAGGTTGCAATTGTTGATGAAAAGTTGCATCTAAAATAAGTGATTATTCATGAAGAGAAATGGATGCAACTCTTAAAGGAAGAAGATGACTTTTCATGAAAATTCAAAAAGCTGTTGACCTATAGAATTTTGTAGGTCGACATGTTTTTAGCCGTTGGAGTTCAAAAACCTGTTGACCTATAAAATTTTGTAGGTCGACCTATTTTTGACCGTTACATTTTAAAATCCTGTTGACCTATAAAAAATTGTAGGTCGACATGTTTTTGACCATATGCATAAAAAATGTTTTCATGAGTGATATTTTTAAGCAATTAGAAGTATGATCATTTGAGGATAAATTTTAACATTATATAACTCTAAAATAATCAACTTCTAACCTATGAAGTCATCTCGTCTTCTTTTTGTCGATGTAGAAGCTTCTTCTTGTCATAAATCAAAATAACCATCGAAGCTTTGACTCAACAGGCTCTTCACTTCACTTCGCTTCGGATCGTGCTCCTCGAGGTGGTTCGGTTCGTGATACACGCTATTCACCCGTTCGTGGTTCCCTCCCTTTTGGATCGGTCTGTGATTCTCCTCTAGCTCGTGGTCATTATGTCAGCTCGTGGAAGGCTCCCTGGTCGGATCGGTTCGTGATGGAGCTCCAGATCGGGTCGGGCCTTCATCACCAATTCAAGCTCGTAGTGTGCTCTAGTTCGGGTCGGGGCTTCAGCTGTGAGCTGTTCGTGAGCTCCTGGTCGGATCGGTATCTCCAAGCGGTTCGGGGTCGATGCACTAGCTCATGGTGCAGCAGTTCGGAGCATCGGTTCGTGGGGAGGGGGTGCTCCACGAGCGTATCGGGTCGTTCTTCCTCCCTCCGATCCGGTTCCTTCACAGTTTTCTGTAACTTTTCCAGCGACTGTTTTACGCCACACGACGGCATTTTCGACCATTTTAACTATTCTAATCAATCACAAAGCATACCATACAGTCATAGCAACATATAGAGTTGACCACAAACACTAAAACAACATTTTGATAGGTTAAAACGGATCAAACATAGCCAAAATCCCATAATTTCCCTTAAGCATGTTGAAGCAAAACTAATGGTAGGATTAGTAAAACTTAACCAAACTAACCCAAATTTCTAACAGAGATCTAAAACAATATTTCGAAATTTATAAATATTTTTCCAGAATTTAATCATGTTTAAATTCGCTAATTAACACTAATTACTCTTAATTAACCATAATTAGTGAGGAACTATGCAAATCACTCACCTTAGCCACAAACAAAATACCAAATCTGAAATTATCTTCTGTTTGGTGCTGTCCCCAAGGCTATATAGCAGTTCCGACCTTGATTTGGTGCTATTTCCCTTTGATTTGATGTTGCTAAGCTTAATCCTTGATTAAAAAGTGGTTTAGAGGTATTTTAGATGTTGGAGGCCATTACTAGGGTTCCGAGAATGAAAGTGGCAGCTATAAAAGTGTCTAAAGAAATGTTTTCTAACCCTAATTAGTCCATATATACGCCTAATCCCAAAATCCCCCAATGGGCCTAGCTGTTAACTACCCAATTAAGCCCGGTTAAGCTGTTTGCACCTCCTAAACCTTGTTTCAGCCATATCTCCCAAACGGTAAGTCCGTTTTTCACATATGACCACTCTACGGAAAGGTAAACCATCATCCGGATCTAATGAAAGTGGTTTCAGGTTAAAACTCCTTTCCAGTCAAAAGTTATGGCTAAAACAAGATCAACTAGGGGCAAAACGGTCATTTAAAATTCGGCAAAATCATGAACATGGGAAATGACCCCAATAGTCGTCTTCCAAAGTTACATGATCATACGACTTCGTATGTGAAAGAAATAAATATTCTACGATCCTTCGATGCGTAGAATGCGGGTCGTTACAAGTCCCGTCCTCGATCTAACTCGAGCTCACAAAGATATTTAATGGGTTACTGGTTTGAAATGGGTCCTCCATGAGTGACACAAGCCTTCCACCTATGCTTGGTCCCCACTAGAATTCTTCCACTTAACCCCTTCTTATTCATGTCTTCTTACATGTTTAAATTTGGTTAAGTGTTTCTAATCGTATTTCACATGTCACCCATGTCACCCACTTAACTCCCATGTCCCACCACATGTTTATCTTGGTTAAGTGTTACTTAATTCATTATAACCGTAACCTTGTAAGACCTCTCACATTAGACTACCGTTTGCGGTTGCTGGATTTACCGAGCGGGTCCGAGCAATCTTATACCGCAAACGTGTCTAACCTCGGTCTTTACAATTGTTATGCATTTAATTTATGCCTTCGACCTCTCACATTAGACTACCGTTTGTGGTTGCTAGATTTTCCAGGCGGGTCCGGGCAGTCTTACACCACAAACGAGTCTAACCTCGTGTCTTAGGCGTTTATTATTACACATTATTTCACCCCAATTTGAATTAATTATCCCTATTCAAATTGTCAATAATTTCCAAATTACTTATGTCCATAATTGTCACCTAAATTATGCCCGTACTTTTTAGGTATAAAAATTATACCAATTAATGCCTCAATTTAATTATATGCTTTTAAAGCCATTTTTATGCCAATTCACAATTTACATAATTAATATTTTCCCATTGTCCCCACACTATTCGTGCGTTCAAATATGAAATATGGTAGACTCGCAAATAGTCTAACTTAAAAAAAAGAAACATCACAACTTGCATAGCACATAAAAAAATAGATCTAACTTGCAAATAGGAATTATGACATAAATTTGCATAGCCAATAATTTACATAGACAATGGTCATATAGAATCATATATTTGCATAAACTACCATGGATCTAAATATAGATCTAAACATGAAATTGTGAACTTGCATGTATGAATCATAGGTCTCACCTAAACTTGCATATGTGAATATAATTTTTCACCTTAAAATGTGAATATAGTTTTTCACCTAAACTTGCATATGGATTTCTACAACTTGCATATGAATTTATCACATGTTTTTGCATATAAACTAGCATATGTATATACTTGATTCACAAAATAACTTGTGTACAATTCACATATAGACTTGCATAAGATTCATATTCAAACTAGCGTACGATTGAACATCCCAAACTTGCATAAAATTCACATACGAATTAGCATATGATTTAACATCCCAAACTTGCATAAGATTCACATACGAATTAACATATGTAAAAAAGGACTTGCATAAGATCCATATTCAAACTAGCATATGATTGAACATCCCAAACTTGCATAAGGTTTCTCATACGAACTAGCATATGATTTACATCCCAAACTTGCATAACATGGATCAAGTTTAACATGTATAATTGGACATATGAAATAAATCTACCATCATAAGATAACAAAGTTAGACAACATCACGTGATTCAACAAACATGTTCTCATAATCCAATTATAACTCATCATAATTAATTTATTAATTATATTGTGAAAGAAATAGTACTCACAAAGATAGGTTAGAGAGGAGAATGATTTGTTCGTCTTTAGAATTGGAATTCTAACTTGCTAAATCCTAAGCTTTAGGAAGGAGAACTATCCAAGCAGCAGCATGGTGGCCAAGAGACAAATTTTGTTTTGATTTAAGGTTTGAGTCTAGGCACTCTTTTATAGATGTTTGAATCAACCTAAGCCGTTAGATTATCATAGGAGAAAATCCAACCATCCAGACTAGATAGAGTTATCTAGAACAACCACATCAGCCCTAATGACTCACCAGAGAGTCAGAAATCGTCACATTTCAGATCTGTCCGGGAGGGGGGGGGTGGGGGTAGGTCAAACCCCTGGTCGACCTGTATAGGGTAGGTCGACCCCCATGTCGACACCCTTGTCAACCTGGCCTTTGGGCGGGTGAATTCCCGCCCAGCCTGCTCCCCTGTTTGAATTTATTATTCTGAACTGTTTTAATTTATATAAAATTGCTGAAACTTCCGAGGCCCATAACTTCCTCATACGAAGTCCAATTTACGAAAACTTGAACTCCATCCCAAGCAGAATATCGAGGCGAACACGACGGCGTAATCCGTTCCCCTTAATTCTCACTTTAATAATTAAGTATTCTTAGGATTGCTAATTTAAAATTCATAGAAAATTCAAGGTGTTACCATCTCTAATGAGTAAACCCCCACCAAAGCCTAGGTGTTCGCTCAACCTAAGCTCTAATACCAACTGTAATGGCCCAAAAATCCATATTACCTGATTGACTAAACAACACCTCTCCAACTCAAATAATACAAGATTACGAGTCATTAGGGTTAAAGAAAATAGAAAAGAAAGAACAAGAACAGAAATAACAACACAGAACCTCACAGCAGAATGAATAAAATATAGTATATAACATAACTTTTGAAATACAAAATTTGCGTCATATATACATACCATCATCAGAGCATAATACAATATTTGATACAACGGAAATAACTCTAAATAACTAATGGTGAAGCCTCCTACTTCAAGCTCCTCCAAATGTATCTGTAAAAGCCTGAAACACTTGACTGCCCGTACAAATTTGGGCACCCAAGATTTTAGGGAAACAAACAAAATAAACTCTGGGTTAGTCATGGGACTGGTGTGAGTAAACTCCAACCATATTGCTAACTTTGAAAATCCTTTGAAAGAAAGGGTAATAGTAAGACCAACCCACACATAAACATGGACCGTTTTAACCTTACTATAACCAAAACATTTTCGATATCATAATCCAGTGATATTATAATAATGTCTAATCAATTAAATAATCAAATAGTAGAACGCTTGCATCTCACGCTATACTTATATAGTATAAAATTAAAAACCGCAGGGCGCTTATTGGAGGTTGGATTCCAACTATGACAAGGTATGGGACCACCTCCCGATCAGTGTACTCTAGAGGGGATACACTAGGGTTCAGCAAGAACGTCTTGCAACCTGGCCACACATGACCGCCCACTCATTTAGCTTGAGTGTAGCGAATATATTGTCACCCACGGTTGCCCGTCTTCCAACCGTAATCCGTAAGATACAGAATCAAAAAGAAGAACAAATAATTGAATTTTCTCTAAATCGGGGACAAATATACCCTACTTGGGAATGACCCAACAAGCCATACTGCCCGCCCAATTTTTTTCATTTCCTGGTTGTGAGGCTTGAGGCAACGTGTACTTTTTAGAGCAGCAGGCCACCGTTCACTTGAATGCCACGTCATCAAACCCATCAAATCACTAGTTGATCTTCCCAAAATATTATGGGTATAAAAAGCTAAGAGGGACGAATTTCTCCTCCATCAAACGTAATACTCGTAAAGATCATCTTATGTGATCTGTTAGGAAAACTCTGTCAGACGTTCGTCCACAGAAATTGTCCTGGGTCTGGACAAATAGAACGGTTTTTGCATTTTACTCCGTCTTCAATTTATCTTCAGCGTAATCTAATTCGCAATGCCTATGCCTTTACGGAGTGGTTTTCCGGATATTAAATCCAACCGGTCTCTCCATATTGACAATGATGGTCAAAAATCTTTGATAGCCAGCGATTTAACTATCAAAGGAAAATAGACATCCATCAAACAATCACTGACCCTTTTTGATTAATATTCTATTTTATGTTTTCTTATCGAATTCTATATGTCGGTATATCGATTTCTGGTTATCAAAAACTTCTTAAAAATATTCTAACTCCTTAAATTTTAGGAAAATTTCGCCAGCACCTCCTTTGTATTGGTCAATAGTTCAAACCCCAACTCGCCTCTCTAGGCCCTTTCCATTTAAAAAGAAAAACAAAAAGCCAAGCGGCTTGCCTAGTAGGCTCATAAAATCTCATATGGAAACTAAAACATGTACCCTTTTATCCCACACTTAAATTATAATCTTCATTCTCTTCATCACATACCTGGTTAACATATATATGCTCGTTCCCAACTTGTTTCGAATTTCACACTTTTCGCTTTAATCACTTTTCATTTGCTAATTAGTTAATTAGCTTCTTTACTTGGACCATTTTAGGTTTGAACTTATCACTTTCAAATTTACTTTTAACTCTCTTATGAATTAGTTAAATTACCTTTTTAGTTCAAGTTTCATATTCGTTTTCAAATTCACCAACTCGATTTGCATAACTAAAATTAAGTTCAACCTCAAAATTTCATCAACTAACCATTTCTAATTAGTCGACTCCATTTAATAATTTAAAATCTAATTTTTTTCTTGGTTTCTAAATCCAATTCACTTGCTCATCTTGGGTTCATATTTATTTTATAACTCAAGTCCGGATTTTTCTAATGGAAAGTCGAATTTTCATTCACTAAAAATCCTTCAATTTAATTAAATAAACCATTATGGTTTTAAAACGATTATGGCGCTGTTTTTCTGAAAATTTGATTTTTACATAACTTAAAATCTATAAGACAAAATTTATAATTTTCTCTTCCATAGGAAAACTATTAATCAATAGGTCTGGACGTTTCTTGTTTCATTGAATTCTGACTTATATTGAGTTTTACATACCCAATTGAAGTTTGGAAAGCCGAATTACGAACTACCGTGCTGCGGCGAGTTCGTTTTAATTATAATTTAAATATAAATGTTAACTCCGTTATTTAAATAAATTTCAACTCCAATCTTCTATATTTTAATATAAATCAAACTTGTTTCCTAAATCTAACTTAAACTTTATGACTATTCAAAAGCATTGATTATTTCCTTTAAATTTCATAACTCAATTATAAATCATCCCCAATGCAATTTCTATATTAAATTCCATCTTCCTTGGACATAAATTATTTTATAAACATTCGATATAATCGAATCCCAAACTGCTTTTATGGACAAATCAATTTATTTAACACCTTTTACCATTACAGACTAATATCATCCCTTGATAATAGTGAAATCGTTCAAGTTGGGGTATTTTATTTACCTCTCAGACCTTGACTGACAACATTCTTATTTTGAGACGGATAAGAGTTTGTAATACAAAAACTGATATTACTTATCATAAAAATACCCTTTGCTTTTACATTCGAAATATTTCATTTTTATAGATTTATAAATATATAATCTATTCCATATTGTATAGATTCTATTTAAAACAAATCCCATCATTCTTTCTGAAGAAAACTAATTTTATAAAATTGACATAGTCGGAATTTAATTATAAACCCATACAGATTTATTCCAATTCAATTTACATTCTGAACGTTGGAATAAATTTCATTGTTTCCCCTGTTTAAACGATTCCCAGTCCCCTTTAAAATTTATACTTGAATTTAGATAATCAAATTATCCCATGATATTTATTCATCTCTATTTATAAACATCGTTTATGAATTTCATTTATTGTTTTAAATATTAAAACAAGTTTATATTTCAAATCCCATTTGAAATTCAATTTCTTCTTTGGAAAATAAATTTCCCTTTTTGAAAATCATATTCAAAATTTAGATTACTAAATTATCCGATGATAATTTTTCCATTCATATATAAATATCATTTATAAATTTAGTTACTTGTTTTTATTCTTAAAAACAAGTTAGTATTTTTCCTAGCCTATTCGAAATAAAATTTCTATTTTGGAAAAATAAAATTTTCCTTTTTAAATCTAAAAATCCCTTTTTGATGTTTTTAATATTAATATCTAGGGCCAGTGATACTTAAATATCCAAATATGCAAACCATCGCTCTAATTCAACAAGTCACACACATATAAATACGTAAACAATAATAAATAAATTTGAGGAATCCAGTTGGATCCCTCTAACCTGTTTTTCCCTGCATCCACAGATGTTAAATTACATAAATAATACCAATCCTGCTTCAAGGCAGGATATCGCGGTATGAAGGTCATCCACTATAATATATTGTGGGGCGCATAAGGTCATCCTCTAATGATACTGCGGGTATCCACTAATGGTACTACGGGAATCCAATATATATAGTAACCACAACCACCAAGCCTAATATAACTAATATATAATAACCAAGACTAATAATCAATTTATAAATGCAACCAAGTAGCCAAGAAAATATTTTTAATGATAAAAATGAATTTTTAAGTGAGATTTACTCACCTTGATTTTCGTTCGATCTATTCCGATTCCCATATATATATTTGATTAGGTATCCCGTAGCTACGAATTATTTGACTGACTCTGTTCGATAAATCTTGTATAAATTTAACATGATATTCATATTTTAAGCTATCGATATATTTTAAATGTAATTAAAATATTATTACTAAACTAAAATAAATTACCTAATTAAACAAATCCTCTATCTTCTTCCCAGTAACAAATTTCGAACACCTCATGTAGCTTCTTATCGCCGTCGACCTTGACATCGATAATTCACTATCATTGATCAACTCAGCATCACCTATCATACACAATCTAGTCAGCAAGAATCTAGCTTATACTAAGCTATTGTTATGGCTGAACTTCCCCAATAAAATTGACAACGTCTCCGAGGAATCTAATATGAGGGAATTACTTCGTTTAAGATTTCAATTCAAATAAATACAAATCCTAATAGCATTATAAGTTTTAGTTAATCACCTTATTAATAAATGTGAAATCCTTCTTCTACACTGCATCTTGAATTCCACAAAACCCCTACTTTCGATCCATACTTCATTGTCAGCAACTCGAAAAACTCCATTTTGTTTGTACATCGCACCCCTCGAAATTCCCAGTATCGCACCATCCCAATTTAACTCCATCCATCCTGCTTTTCATAAATATATGAAATCACCAATCCATGGTTTTCTGAAATCATCCCCAATATACAAAACGACCTTCCCATCTCACCACTATCTCAACACGCACCCTTCAATTTCACCAAGTTCGACACCCTTTAGTCCACTCCGTCTTACTACCGAACTCCAAACGATCTCGTTCAATATAAGTAGATTTCGAAACCGTTCATCACCCTGACACTATCGAACCCACGCTCCTTTTCAACACAGCCGACTTCTCCTCAAAACCCACAACAAACAACGCCTCCCTCATTTTTTTCCACCGCACAAACTGAAACAAACTCCACTTACTGATCGACACTCAGAAGTGAGGGCCGCCCTGACCACAGGACCACGACTCGACCTGGAAAGGAAATTATGGATCATCCTGCTCGTGCTGGTGCTTCTACTCGACCTGGCTCGAGTTCTTTACGTATAAGAGAGAATGCTGATGATCAACTACACGCCTCTGCTACAACAACTAAGGGAGATCTCTCTCGCATCCTCGATATGTTGGATAGGACGAACGATGAGTTAGCAGCCCAGAGACAAGAGAGTTCCTTGTTGCGACAGATCCTTACTGCATTGGACAAACGAATCGATGATCTCCAAAGGCAGAGGACACCTCCGCCATCACATCCTTTCATTCCAAGTACTCATCCTCATCGGAGGAGCCTCCAAGGCCTCCACGACGACCATTAGAGAGGCCTGAAAATGTGGAGCAGCTTCGATTTGGACCGCTTCCTTTTCGGAAAGAGGCAGCCCTCAATCTGGGACCCTACCATCATAACTTGAATGATCCCGCTCTGCTACCCAGGAATGGAGGCGTTGTTGACCCTGTTCGGAATCAACCATTACCACCCCCTCGCCGCATGATTGACAGTGGCAACAGGGGACATGGAAGTTCTGCTCCAGCCCCAGACTACGTGGTAGCACGTCGAAGAGATGTTGGAGGGCCCCGTAGGGAAAGGATTGCTGATCCTGAATCTACATTGACCCATGCTGATGTTGAAGCAATTGTTAGGCAAATCAAGGTAGATAGCCGTGGTCAAAGGAATGAAGATTGGGGTATAGGCCGCAGTCATACGCCCTTTACTGATGACATATTAGATGTCCGTTTTCCAAGGAAATTTAACATGCCATCTATGAACCGCTATACGGGAAGGACAAATCCAGTTCAACATCTGATGAGGTATTCATGGTACATGAACGTCGCCGCTGCTCCTGACGTAGTAAAATGTAAAGCATTCCCGATATTCCTAGAGGAAGTAGCATTAATGTGGTTTATCCGTTTTCCAGCACGATCGATCTCCAATTTCAGGGAATTGAGTGAACAATTCGTAAATCAATTCCGACTTCAGGCTCAGAGGTCTAAGAATGTCATTGAGTTATCCCTCATTAAACAACGCCCTGATGAATCTTTGAGGTCCTATCTTGTTCGTTTTAACTTAGCAGTCCCGAAGGTTAGAGATCCTCACAAACAGACTGTCCTGATGGCCCTAATTGACGGAGTGGACAAGGATACTGAGTTTGGAAGATACTTAGCCAGCAAGCCTCCGCTGACTAGAGAAATATTCTATGAAAAAGCTAACATCCACTTACGTCAGGAAGAAATATATGCCAATCGGAAGAGAAAAGCTATAGATAAAGAAGATATACAGAGTAACGTGGCCATTAAACAATCCGGCGACAGTTCAGGAAAGGAAGAGGTCAACGTTGGGAACAAAAACCAAGGTAATGGTCGCCAGTCCGGGAATGGCAACAAGAGAAGAAATCGAGGAAACGACTCACAGAAGACGCCTCGATTCAAGCCATTTGAAAACTTTACGCCATTGAATGATACATTAGAAAACATTTTCCTGGATACCTACAACGTCCTTCAGTATAAGAGACCTCCACCGAGAGATTCAACGGAAAAAGAGCATGAGATAGGAAAGTTTTGCCTTTTTCATCAGACCCATGGTCATTCCACCAATGAATGCCGTCATTTGAGAGACGTCGTTGAGAAGCTACTCCGTGAAGGAAAGTTGGACGAATACAAGGTTGCTCCGAGAGACAGGGGCAAGCTGGGCAAGCCCCGAATCAAAACCAACCCGCTACTAGGCTGACCGCTCAGCAAAAAGGAAAGAACATTGTCATCAATATCATAGTAGGAGGACCTCATCCTGTTGGACACAGCTTTAGGGCGTTGGATCAGTATGTGAATGCGGCCAAGCACATGAAGTAGGAGAATGCAGTAACCCTGAAATTGCAGCCCCGATAAAGACGAACAAAACAATGTTTGATGACATCATCTTTCGTGATAGAGATTGTATTGGAGTTCACGCCCCCACCGAAGATCCTTTAGTGATTACGGCAACCATCGGTCCCGCTTTGGTCCATATGGTTTTGGTAGACAATGGAAGTTCAGTAAACATTTTGTTTAAGAAAGCATTTGATCAGATGAAGCTTGAACCGAAAGATTTGAAGTCCTGTGAGGGATGGATACGTGGCTTCAATGGAGCCTCTACATCCCCAATCAGAATGTGGAATTGTTAGTAACTTTGGGAGAAGGAGATCGCCGGAGAGTGAGAAATTTTCCATTTGTGGTATTAGATATCGACTCACCTTATAACGCCTCCTTGGGCCGACCGGCCCTAGCAGAATTTAGAGCTTGTATTGCACCCTGGTGCCTATTGTTAAATTTCACGACAGATGCAGGAGTGGGAGTTGAGGTGACCAAGTCGTAGGACGAGCCTGCTACATAGCAGAGTTGAAGTTGTTGCTCAAAGGGCTAAACATAGAACCAAAGGGCACTCCTGTACCTGTGAAGGAATATTCAACATAGCAATTACAGATGGCCCCGAAGGAGCTGCCCAGAGAACTTCCCGATGATATAGATCCCAGAGAGGACGAGGAACCCGGGGGAAGAATGGAAACTCCAAACGAAACGACTCTGGATGTTCCAATTGATGATAATGACCCGGCGAAGGTCTTAAAGATCGGGTCTCAATTAGATTTACTTCGTGCAAAGGAATTGATCGACTTCCTGAAGGCTAACCTAGACGTGTTTGTCTGGACCCATGCTGACATATGTGGGATATCCCCATCAATTATGTGCCACTCTTTGAGCATCAACCCAAATCATCCACCTATTAAGCAGAAAAGGTGAATGCTTAGCCCCGGAAAGGTCAGCTACCTTAAAAGAAGAAGTTGAAAAGCTGAGGAGTAATGGATTCATTAGAGATTCAACTTACCCGAAATGGATTTCAAACCCGGTTTTGGTAAAGAAGGCCAACGGGAAATGGCACACCTACATCAATTTATCAGATTTGAATAAAGCTTGTCCGAAAGACAGTTTCCCACTTCCTAGAATCGATCAATTGGTGGATTCGACGGCGGGTCACGAACTCCTCTCCTTCATGGATGCATATTCCAAATATAACCAAATTCCCATGCATGTCCCGGACCAGGAACATACCAGCTTCACCACAGATTTGGTATTGTACTGCTATGTAGTGATGCCTTTCGGCCTAAAGAATGCTGGAGCTACATATCAACGACTAGTAAACCAAATGTTCTACAGTCAGATTGGGAAGATGATGGAAGTGTATGTTGATGATATGCTTGTGAAATCCAGACAATCATCCAACAATACCACCGATTTATCAGAAATGTTTGACATTCTTAGGCGATATGGGATGAAGCTCAACCCTCTAAAGTGTTCATTTAGAGAAGCTCTGGAAATTTCTTGGGCTTTATCGTTAGCTCGCGTGGAATTGAAATCAATCCAGATCAGATTGCATCAGTCAGGTATATTCAAGAACCAAGGCAAATCAAAGATGTGTAAAGCCTCGTTGGGAAAGTAGCAGTGTTAAGTAGGTTTATCTCTAAAGCTACAGATAAGTGCATTCCATTTTTAGTTTTGATAAAGCGAGGGAAGCGCAATTTCAAATGGACTCTTGATTGTGTAGAAGCATTCCAGAACCTCCTGAATCATCTGGAAAAACCTCCGATATTGTCCAAGTCGGTAGATCACTAGTATTTGTTCGTGTACTTGGCAGTATCATCCCACGCAATAAGTTCGGCCCTGGTGAGGGAGGAAGATAAAGTCCAGAGACCAGTGTACTATGTAAGTAAGAATGTAGCGACAGTGGAGCGGAACTACCCAAAGATAGAAAAGCTTGCGTACAGTTTGTTGATCACATCTAGAAAGCTCTGCCACTATTTTCAAGCTCATCCCATCACTGTATGCACTGATCATCTGCTCCAACAAATATTACAAAGACCAGAGGCATCGGGAAGGCTATTCAAGTGAAATATCGAATTGAGCCAGTTTGACCTGAACTTTCATCCCCGAAGATCGATAAGGGGGGCAAGCACTGGCGGATTTTATAGCAGAGTTTACCATCCCGGAGGATGATGTGGTAAGCAAAGAAGTTGATCCTCCAAAACAACTTATTGACCCTAATGCCTGGAAACTATATACTGATGGGGCCAAGAATGATAGAAGATCGGGCGCAGAAGTTGTACTTGTGACCACCAAAAAAGGTTGATATATTGCGCTCTCTGATTGGAGTTTCAGGCTATAAATAAGGACTCAGAGTATGAAGCCATAATTGCCAGACTGTGACTCACGAAGGAGTTGGAAATAACAAAGTTGGAAATCTTTTGCGACTCCAAAATAGTCATGAACCAGGTTAATGAAGAGTTCCAGGCTAAGGGCCAAGATTGATATCATATTTGAAAGAGGTGAGAAAAATGCTAGATGGCTTCGAGCACTACAGCATAACACATATCCCCCAATCAGAGAACTAGAGGGCAGATAAGTTGGCCAAGATGGCTAGTTTTGATAACCCTGGGGACACAGAGATGGTCCCGATAGAGGTACTTCAGTCTTCGAGTATCGATCAGATGGAAATTGATCCTGTGCTGGAGACTAAGCCGGAAAGGGAGTCATGGATGAGACCCATAAATAACTTCCTGATAAACGGGATACTTCCCACCAAAAAGAGCGAAAGTCGTGTTGTCATTCGCAAGGCTTCCCAATATGTCATGCAAGGCAAAATTTTATACCGACAAAGGTTCTCAATGCCGCTCCTCCGGTGTATAGCCCACGATGACATAGAAAGAGTGTTGAGAGAAGTTCATGAAGCCGAGTGTGGCGACCATACTGGAGGACAAACACTGGCAAAGAAGATACTTTGATATGGCTATTTCTGGCCTACGGTGAACAAAGATGCGGCTAAGTATGCACGACGTTGCGACGCATGCCAGAAATTCTCGAAGATTCCCAGGGCACCACCTAGCCAGTTGAAGACAATGATGATTCCGTGGCCCTTCGCTATGTGGGGAATTGATATCATTGGAAGCCTCCCTATAGCAAAGGGCGGAGCGAAATTCGCCATCGTAGCAGTGGATTATTTCACGAAGTGGGTTGAAGCGGAACCACTGACCACGATCACAACCAAGAGGGTAATCAACTTTGTCGTAGAAACATTATCTGTCGATTTCGAATTCCGAAAGTCATCATAACGGATAATGGGACCCAATTTGACAGTACCAAGTTCAATGATTTCTGCCAGAGATATCACATCGAGAAGAGATTCACAGTTGTGATGCATCCGCAGTCAAATGGACAGGTAGAAGCGACCAACAATGTAATCAAGTCCATTTTGAAGAAGCGATTGAAACGGCCCAAGGCCATATGGGTCGACGAGCTACCTTTGGCATTGTGGGCCTATAGAACAACCTTTAAATCAGCCACCGGGCATACCCCTTTTCCCTTGCTTTCAGATCTGAAGTAGTCATTCCGGTTGAGTTAAAGGTGCCGTCTCACAGGGTCAGTTACTATGACCCAATGACTAACAATGAACTGCTCCTCGAATCCCTGAATATGGTAGAAGGAAAAAGGATGAAGCGGATCTACGTGCCTTGAGACATAAACAATAAGTCGCTCGGTATTACAACAAAAGAGTCCGAGCTCGAACCTTTGAACCCGGAGACTTGGTTCTTAAGCATGTCTTTCCACCCTCAGTACATTTGGGCCTGAAATGGGAAGGACCCTATGTAACAACCCGTATTTTCAATAACCTATTATAACATGAATCGAGGCAGAATTTAATTTATAAATCTGAATCAAGGGAAACGGGCTATGCCATTACATTCGTCTCGGAAAAATACGTGAAATAGAGTCCGAATTTTCGAAAATCGGAGTCCGTATGACCCGATTAAGGCCCAACGAAGTTTTCTGAAAATTCAAAGTAAAAACAGATTTCAAATTCAAGATTGAATTTGGGAATTTGGGCCAGTTTGGGCCAGGCGGGAAAATTCCCGCCAGAGCACCCAAGTCGACAGCCCTGTCGACTTGGGAGTCGACTTGGTTGGACCCAAGTCGACAGCCCTGTCGACTTGGCTCAGCCGGGCAGTTCTGCCTGGTGCACCATTTTGAGATTGTGTTGAGCTTGGGGGCCAGATTCGGTTTTGAGGGCTGAGATTGGAACTAGGGTTTAATCCTAGGGTTGAAACTAATCCTAATCTCTATAAATAAGACCCTAACCTAACCCTAAATCATCATTAATCAATCCTACAACTAAACTATGGCAAAATTTTACCTCTCATGGCCTCCACTCTCTTCATAAAATTCCAAAATAAATTTCTATGAGATTTTCCATGCATACAAGTGTTTTCAAGCTTGTATGAGCATCATTAGCTTGCATTCAAGTCAAGTTTTCTATATTTGCATCATAAAGCAAGGGTTTTGATCATTTTGGCTTAAGGGTTTTTCTATTGAAGCTTGCATTTTGGGTTTAATTGGTTGCATAAGGGCTTTGTCATATTTTTGTGTCTTCATAAGCATTGTAAGCCCTTTTCTACTTTCATATTTAAACTCTAAAGTTAATGAATGATGCAAGTTGTGTTTGATCATTATGATATGCAAGTTTACTATGATGTGTTATGCAAGTTTGCTATGATGTGTTATGCAAGTTTATCATGTTATGATATGCAAGTTTATATGCAAGTTGCCATGTTATGATATGCAAGTTTATATGCAAGTTGCCATGTTATGATATGCAAGTTTATCATGTTATGATATGCAAGTTTATATGCAAGTTGCCATGTTATGATATGCAAGTTTATCATGTTATGATATGCAAGTTTATATGCAAGATTGCTATGTTATGATATGCAAGTTTGCCATGTATGTTATGCAAGTTTGGGTGAATCATTTTACTCATGATATCATGTTATGCAAGCTTATCTTGAGTATATGAACCTAAAGCTTCAAGCTTTATGCTAAAGGTTGCATTTTGGCAACATGTAAGTTATCATATCCCTTATGATAACTTGCATGTGAGGCTAAATGCGAACTTATGGCAACCTCTACATGTCATTTATCACCATGTGTCACTTATATGCTAAGTTTGGTTTTATGCATGCTTTTGAGGCCTAAAAATGTAATATGCAAGTATATGAACATATGTACATTTCATATGCCACCATGTTAAACTTGTGGCTTCAACACCTTTATGTCATTATTATGCCAAGTTCCCTCTTTCTATCCTTTATGCGCTATTGCGATATGTAAGCGATGGGATTGCGTTTGGGGTTGGGTAAACTTAAAAGACATAAAAACATAAGATTGGGAATTTACCTATTAAGTTAGGTCTACCCAATTGCTTGAAAATTTGTAACATGTTTTGGAAACATGATGGACATGACACTTAGAAAAGATAAGTGTGACCAACTCGAGGTTGGGTTGAGTTTGTAGCGTAAACCTACCCGGAACTGACCGGCTTAACTAGTTGCTACAAACAATAGGACCCAATGTGAGAAGTTGGCCATGTTGTACCTTGAACCCGAGGTTAGACCAAGTTGTGGTGTAAAGCTACCCGGACCCGCCCGGCTTAACTAGTAACCACAACAAGGTCTAATGTGAGAGGTTAAGGCGCATTAAATTAATTAATGCCTCGTGATTAGGGTTAAGTCATGGTCCACTTAATACTTAACCAATTTGGGCTTGGTAGATTAATCAGGGTTAAGTCGTGAACTCATCGTTACACTTAACCAAGTTAATCCATGATTAGCAAGAAGGTTAAACCGTACTTAACCCACTAGAAAAATCCTAGCAATGGGAGCCCACTCCAGCAGTAATCCCAAGTTTGTATCATTATGGCCCTAGGGACTAGGCTAGGGTGTGGGGCACGATTACTGAACTGGAGGTAAGTGACCAAAAACGACGGCAAAGTGGTACGCCGGTGTAGTTCCGGGCGGACTTATGGTCGTGCACATAGTCCGAAGCCGGGGAAAACATGCACGGGTACCAGTAGATCGAGACTGTGCACGCATGTTTATGGTGTCCAGGGGTTGCCACCCTAGGGCTTGATACACCCGACGGGAGACCCGACACAGTCTGACTACAATCATGTTTGGGCCGTATGGACACCAACACGTGACGAGTTAGGCTTATAGGGAGCCGATCGACTAGACCGTTTGGTTAGACCTTGTATTAGGGTCATTTCATGTTATTGGGCCAAAGCTTGGGCCAAGGGATCAATACTTGTATATTCAAGTCATGTTAGTTTGCTAGTACACCTGTGGTGCAAAAACCTTAAACCTGATTATGCGATGACACCTTTATCTACCTTGTTGGTTAATCATCATGCTAGTATGTTGTTATCCTTATGATCATACCTGCTTCTCATGCCAGTTAACTTTATCAGTTTACATTGATTGTAGTAGGGCTTACTCAGTCTTTTTGACTGACCTGTTTTACTTTCGCCTCTTTTCTTCCGTTTCCCCCCAGGTTCTCAGGGTGGGAATATTGGAGCTTAGCTTGGATTTCTGATCGCTTGCTTGTGGGATTTAGCTCATGTACGGTTGGACATGAAGCTAGCTATGGTTATCACTTATTTTGGGGATAGTACTTATGTATTTCCGTTTTTCAGCAATGTTGTTTTATCTAGATTTGTGTATTTGGAAAGTTGACATTATGTTGTACCAGACTTGTTTTGAAATGGTTTGAAATCTTCCGCTGTTTTACTTATCTTATTTACTCTGTTTACATATATACATATGTTCTTGTTCTGCCTTGATATATCATTATGCATGTTTACCTGATTCAAACGCCCCTACAAAGTCAGAGTGCTTGCAAGAGCCACCCTGGCGGAGGTGGGGTGTTACATTTGGTATCAGAGCATATGGTTTACGAGAAGGAACAAAAAGGTTTTAGAAAACTTTTGGAAAACTATTTTCAAAACCAAGTATAAAGTATTTTCCAAAGAAAACTCTAGTTTATTTTAAAGGCTATTCCCCAAAAAGCCATTAGCAAAATTCCTTCGTTTTTCTCCATTCTGAATCTATCTTTTTCTTCGTTTTCAGTATGGCCGATAACTTTGCCATTCCGGAGGGAGTACTCATACCTGTTTGGTATAGGAGACTTTTGGAGGCTAGGGCGACCAAAGCCGGCCCCGCCGATGTTCCTCCTCCTCCTCCTCCGGTAGTTAATGTTCCTCCTCCACCTGTCGCTGAGGTTCCTCTTCCTCCTCCCCCTCAACATCCACAAGAGGATTTCGCGGAGATTTGCAAAGACTTTAAGGCGATGGGTTGCAAGAATTTCATTGGAACCGAGACTTTTGTAGAGGCGAGGAATTGGTTGAAAGAAACCGAAGATCTTTTTGCCTTCTTTGATATAGATGACCGTAGGAAGGTTTTATTAGCAGTGTGGTTACTAAAGGAAGAAGCTGCACGTTGGTGGGTGGTCACCACCGCTACTAGGCCAATTGAGAATTGGGATGACTTTCGGCGAAAGTTTGAACTAAGGTTCCTATCACTGAAGCAAGAGGACATGACTATTAGGGAATACATAGATAAGTTTAATCAACTGAATCGGGTCGGTTTAGACTTGGTTAACACAGCTCAGAAGAAGGCCCTATACTTTGCTCTAGGATTAAACGAGCCATTACATGGTTTAGCCATATCTCATATACCCTTGGGGGCAACTTTAGAGAGTTTGGTGAATATGGCCCTACTCAGTGAAGAGAATAGGAGTAACAAGAAAGAGATCAAGATGAATGATACTCAAGCCAAGAAGACTGATTCCCAGTGGAAAGGAAATCAGGGTAATCCAAGCAGTCAGAGCAGTCAAGGCAATAAGAACAAGAACAAGAGTCAAGGCAACAAGGGGAACAACAACAAGGGCAATAACGACAAGAGGAAGTGCCATTATTGCGGTTCAGTTGGGCATCTTATTAAGGATTGCAAGAAGAGGGAAAGGGAGAATGGTGAATGCTTTTTCTGCGGTGAGACTGGACATTTTAGTAAGGATTGCCCGAAGAAGCACGGGCAAGGCCAGGGTCAGACTCAGCGTGCTGGACCTTCAGGAGGGCAAGTTCATGCTCTCAATGTCGCTCCAGTTCCCGATCGAGGTAGTATTTCTGTTGGAAGTCTTGTTTACATTTCTGATTTTCCTGTTCGTACTTTGTTTGATTCTGGTGCATCGCATAGCTTTATCTCATCTGATCTTGTTGATAGTTTGCACCTAAGTACTAGTCAGTTAATGATCCCTTGTGTGTTTCAAATCCAATTGGGGGTTCCGCCCATTTGTCTATTATCTACGTGGATTTGAATTCTCGTGTGATGCTTATATTCTCGGTTTCATGGGGTATGGGTTGATTTTGGGCATGAATTGGTTGTCCAGTTTTGGAGCCATTCTTGATTTTTGAGCATAGGGTTGTGAGGCTCATGACTCGCCTCGGTAATACCCTAAAAATTTCTAGTAACCCTATGAGTCCCGTCATGTTGTGTTATCTTGAATCCCTCAACTCATCTATCGATAGTTTGTAATCGGTGAGGGTGGTCCGAGAATATCCTGATATCTTGGGTGAAGTGAAGGGGGTTACCCCTAAACGAGAGATAGATTTCCGCATTTATCTGGTTGATAATGCCAAGATAGTAACGTGGCCGGTTAGGCACATGGCCCCGCAAGATGAGAGTTAAGAAAGCAAGTCAAGGAGTTGCTTGAGAAGAACTTCATTAGATGAAGTATATCCGAATAGGGAGCGCCTGTATTATTTACTACCAAGGCGGATGGTTCTCTTCGACTTTGTGTTGATTATCGTGAGTTAAACAAAGAGAATAGACAGCCATTGCCAAGGATCGATGATTTGTTTGATCAGCTTGTAGGAACATCTGTTTTCTCTTGATCTTGCAACTGGATTCCATCAGCTCAGAGTAGCTGAGGATAGTATAGACAAGACTGCGTTCAGAACTCCAGATGGATTCTTAGAATGGCTGGTCATGCCATTCGGTTTGACTAATGCACCCGCCTACTTCGTGGACATGATGAGTAGGGTGTTCAGGGAGTTCTTGAACAAGTTTGTCGTAGTCTTCGTAGATGATATTCTGATCTTCTCTAAGGATGAGGAAGAGCACGCAAGGCATCTCGTGGAGGTGATGGATACGCTTAGAGCGCATCAGTTGAAGGCCAAGTTCTCCAAGTGTCACTTTTGGAGAAGGGAAGTTAGATTTCTTGGGCACATAGTATCTAAGCAAGGCTTAGCGGTGGATCCCGCTAAGGTAGTTGCAGTTCAGGATTGGAAGACTCCAAGGAATGCAACTGAAGTAAGAAGTTCTCTAAGTTTAATTAGTTAGTTAGCGTCCCTTGAGCTTAGACCTACCCTTCTGGATCAAGTAGGGACTTCACAGAAAGAAGACCCGCAGTTAGTCGAGATCATGGACAAGTTGATTTGAGGCGAGATGGTAAGTCACCTCGCTATAGATGACAAGGGATGGCTAAGACGCGATGAGAGAAAGAAGGTTCTTGAAGATGCACATCATCCGAGGAAGTGGCCGAGTTTGACCCAAGGTGCATGTTGTGCTAACAAGTTAAAGGCCGAGTGATAGAAGCCCGGTGGGCTATTACATCCATTGGAGGTCCCCGCAATGGAAGTAGTAAAGCGTCACGAAGGATTTCGTGGATGGTCTGCCTAGGTCAAGAAAGGGAATAAGAGCATGTGGGTCATAGTAGGTAGACTCACAAAGAGTGCTCATTTCACTCCGGTAAAGAGCGAAAGGACTACATCATAGCTAGCGACAGTTTACTTTCAAGAAATAAAGCGGTTGCACGAGGTTCCCTAAAGGATAGTTAGTAACCATGACTCAATCTTCACTAGCCAGTTTTGAGATAGTCTACGGGAAGTCATGGGCAAGCAACTGAATCTAAGTACAGCCTATCATTCGCAGGCGGATGATTCATTTCGTTCAAGCATGAGTTATAGAAAATCACGTTGGTAAGAGCAATTGGCAACGTGGATTGATTTTTCCAAGAAAAGTTTTGCTGCGTGGAATACTTTATAGTAAGTAAACGAGATCCAGGATTCACTAGTGAACCTTGGAGAGCTTGCATGAAACCATGGGGTCATAGTTATGTTTAAGCCAAGAATGATAGAAGAGTAAGTGAAAAAGGAAGACGAGAGGCGACAATGAAACGGGTTCCAACTCATATTTGGAAATAAGAGTTAAGAAGCTAAGAAATCATGAAGTAAAAGACAGTCAAAGCACAGTGGAGTTAAACTCAAGGAAATGTGACTTAGAAGATTGAAGGCTGGATACGCGCATCATATCTCTTTTTAAGAGCATATCCTTGATCCTTGTTTTCCTGTGGAACTTACTCGCATGTTATCTTTTTACGTATATCCTCTCGGTCCCATTCTCGGTCCTATTTCTGTCGGGAGGTATGACTTATTGGCTAGTAATACATGTCAGGGTTTGAAGGCGTCCGTTAGGTTGACTAAACCTTTTGAGCTTTTATCGAATATGGGTCGGGGTTAGGAAGGGATTTCTTGTAATCCGAAAGGGGTATATCCTGCTTATCTTCCCGATCTCTTTGTAGCATATCTTTTACTATCCATGTTTGTCTTGATTATCTAGTATATCATGTTAATCTTGTCATGAGAACCTTAGGTAGAAACCCTTTGGATGAAACATGTGTTTGAAACATGTTATGCTTGATGGTTGCAAGTGTTTGCAAGTGTTTGCAAGTGGTTACTCGTGGATGCATTATACACATTAGGCACTAGATCGGCTCACACACTCCTCATATTGCATATGCATGAGTGTTTACGCTTATTCATGGATGAAAATTTTTGTGTTATCACATGGATGTTGCATATGGATGTATGTTATGTGCACGCATATAGATGTTATACATTATGTTAGGAATTGCATACATATAGGTTCATTTCACTGACATAATTTGCATTGATGATATTTGCATTAGATAAGTACATATACACACACCTTTGCATATGTTCATACAACATTTAGAATCTTGTAAGGACAATGATTGCTCGTGGATGATGTTTTGAGTAGATGGATGTTGGATGGTAGGATACGTTCTTCCTAACTTGAATATTTCGGGGACGAAATCCTTTAAGGAGGGGAGAATGTAACAACCCGTATTTTCAATAACCTATTATAACATGAATCGAGGCAGAATTTAATTTATAAATCTGAATCAAGGGAAACGGGCTATTCCATTACATTGGTCTTGGAAAAATACGCGAAATAGAGTCCGAGTTTTTGAAAATCGGAGTCCGTATGACCCGATTAAGGCCCAACGAAGTTTTCAGAAAATTCAAAGTAAAAAAAGATTTCAAATTCAAGATTGAATTTGGGAATTTGGGCCAGTTTGGGCCAGGCGGGAAAATTCCCGCCAGAGCACCCAAGTCGACAGCCCTGTCGACTTGGGAGTCGACTTGGTTGGAGCCAAGTCGACAGCCCTGTTGACTTGGCTGTCGACTTGGCTCAGCCGGGCAGTTCTGCCTGGTTCTCCATTTTGAGATTGTGTTGAGCTTGGGGGCCAGATTCGGTTTTGAGGGCTGAGATTGGAACTAGGGTTTAATCCTAGGGTTGAAACTAATCCTAATCTCTATAAATAATACCCTAACCTAACCCTAAATCATCATTAATCAATCCTACAACTAAACTATGGCAAAATTTTACCTCTCATGGCCTCCACTCTCTTCATAAAATTCCTAAATAAATTTCTATGAGATTTTCCATGCATACAAGTGTTTTCAAGCTTGTATGAGCATCATTAGCTTGCATTCAAGTCAAGTTTTCTATATTTGCATCATAAAGCAAGGGTTTTGATCATTTTGGCTTAAGGGTTTTTCTATTGAAGCTTGCATTTTGGGTTTAATTGGTTGCATAAGGGCTTTGTCATATTTTTGTGTCTTCATAAGCATTGTAAGCCCTTTTCTACTTTCATATTTAAACTCTAAAGTTAATGAATGATGCAAGTTGTGTTTGATCATTATGATATGCAAGTTTACTATGATGTGTTATGCAAGTTTGCTATGATGTGTTATGCAAGTTTACTATGATGTGTTATGCAAGTTTACTATGATGTGTTATGCAAGTTTATCAAGTTATGTTATGCAAGTTTATATGCAAGTTGCCATGTTATGATATGCAAGTTTATCATGTTATGATATGCAAGTTTATATGCAAGTTGTCATGTTATGATATGCAAGTTTATCATGTTATGATATGCAAGTTTATATGCAAGTTGCCGTGTAATGATATGCAAGTTTATCATGTTATGATATGCAAGTTTATATGCAAGTTTGCTATGTTATGATATGCAAGTTTGCCATGTATGTTATGCAAGTTTGGGTGAATCATTTTACTCATGATATCATGTTATGCAAGTTTATCTTGAGTATATGAACATAAAGCTTCAAGCTTTATGCTAAAGGTTGCATTTTGGCAACATGTAAGTTATCATATCCCTTATGATAACTTGCATGTGAGGCTAAATGCGAACTTATGGCAACCTCTACATGTCATTTATCACCATGTGTCACTTATATGCTAAGTTTGGTTTTATGCATGCTTTTGAGGCCTAAAAATGTAATATGCAAGTATATGAACATATGTACATTTCATATGCCACCATGTTAAACTTGTGGCTTCAACACCTTTATGTCATTATTATGCCAAGTTCCCTCTTTCTATCCTTTATGCGCTATTGCGATATGTAAGCGATGGGATTGCGTTTGGGGTTGGGTAAACTTAAAAGACATAAAAACATAAGATTGGGAATTTACCTATTAAGTTAGGTCTACCCATTGGGAATTTACCTATTAAGTTAGGTCTACCCAATTGCTTGAAAATTTGTAACATGTTTTGGAAACATGATGGACATGACACTTAGAAAAGATAAGTGTGACCAACTCGAGGTTGGGTTGAGTTTGTAGCGTAAACCTACCCGGAACCGACCGGCTTAACTAGTTGCTACAAACAATAGGACCCAATGTGAGAAGTTGGCCATGTTGTACCTTGAACCCGAGGTTAGACCAAGTTGTGGTGTAAAGCTACCCGGACCCGCCCGGCTTAACTAGTAACCACAACAAGGTCTAATGTGAGAGGTTAAGGCGCATTAAATTAATTAATGCCTCGTGATTAGGGTTAAGTCATGGTCCACTTAATACTTAACCAATTTGGGCTTGGTAGATCGTTACACTTAACCAAGTTAATCCATGATTAGCAAGAAGGTTAAACCGTACTTAACCCACTAGAAAAATCCTAGCAATGGGGGCCCACTCCAGCAGTAATCCCAAGTTTGTATCATTATGGCCCTAGGGACTAGGCTAGGGTGTGGGGCACGATTACTGAACTGGAGGTAAGTGACCAAAAACGACGGCAGAGTGGTACGCCGGTGTAGTTCCGGGCGGACTTATGGTCGTGCACATAGTCCGAAGCCGGGGAAAACATGCACGGGTACCAGTAGATCGAGACTGTGCACGCATGTTTATGGTGTCCAGGGGTTGCCACCCTAGGGCTTGATACACCCGACGGGAGACCCGGCACAGTCTGACTACAATCATGTTTGGGCCGTATGGACACCAACACGTGACGAGTTAGGCTTATAGGGAGCCGATCGACTAGACCGTTTGGTTAGACCTTGTATTAGGGTCATTTCATGTTATTGGGCCAAAGCTTGGGCCAAGGGATCAATACTTGTATATTCAAGTCATGTTAGTTTGCTAGTACACCTGTGGTGCAAAAACCTTAAACCTGATTATGCGATGACACCTTTATCTACCTTGTTGGTTAATCATCATGCTAGTATGTTGTTATCCTTATGATCATACCTGCTTCTCATGCCAGTTAACTTTATCAGTTTACATTGATTGTAGTAGGGCTTACTCAGTCTTTTTGACTGACCTGTTTTACTTTCGCCTCTTTTCTTCCGTTTCCCCCCCAGGTTCTCAGGGTGGGAATATTGGAGCTTAGCTTGGATTTCTGATCGCTTGCTTGTGGGATTTAGCTCATGTACGGTTGGACATGAAGCTAGCTATGGTTATCACTTATTTTGGGGATAGTACTTA
The DNA here is from genome assembly GCA_030737875.1 of Allium sativum. NCBI lineage: Eukaryota > Viridiplantae > Streptophyta > Magnoliopsida > Asparagales > Amaryllidaceae > Allium > Allium sativum. The sequence goes on from CM060910.1 coordinate 109,594,504, forward strand.
TGTATTTCCGTTTTTCAGCAATGTTGTTTTATCTAGACTTGTGTATTTGGAAAGTTGACATTATGTTGTACCAGACTTGTTTTGAAATGGTTTGAAATCTTCCGCTGTTTTACTTATCTTATTTACTCTGTTTACATATATACATATGTTCTTGTTCTGCCTTGATATATCATTATGCATGTTTACCTGATTCAAACGCCCCTACAAAGTCAGAGTGCTTGCAAGAGCCACCCTGGCGGAGGTGTTACACCCTATACCATCCTACGAAGGCTTGATAACGGATCTTTTAAGCTAGCGACCGTGAATGGAAATGAAATCCCTAGAGTGTGGAATGCCCAGCATTTGCAACACTACTTGACATAAAATTGTCATTTTTACTCTTTTTTTTAGGACCATGTAAAAAGGTACGACTTTCCTAGAATAGTCCAGTTATACAAACAAAATTTTATAAAGTGGACGTAGGTCATGATTCAACCGAACCACTATAAAATATCTTGTGTCATTTACTTTTATCGCACCACTTATTATTTACTCTTTCATTCTTTACTCACATGAATCATTATATTCTTTCAAATTTTCTATGACCCTTGCAACAATCTCAAAGCACGTAACTCAAAGTGCCTTCTATCAGATCATAAGGTTAACAGTATGCAAAGCATTGAGGCTGCAATAAGGTAAATGACATAGTAACCGATACTCCACTACTCATGACTTGAGAAAAAGCACAGAGGATAGGAAGATGGATTGTCCACGAGACGTGAAGGTACACCACGATTATAAAGACCGTCTCGATTACACTCTACCCTTGGTATTCGACGGGAGAGTATAAAGGCGCCAGAGACTAAGCGCCGCGAAAGAACTCCTACCCTGCTGAAGGAGCGGGGGGAAAATTGAAAGCTGTATTCGAACTCAATCCTGGGCATATGATAGGAGAGTATAAAGGCGTTTTGATTAAATGCCACAATAGGGCTCTTATCCCACTGTAGAATCGGGAACAAGAATGAAAGCTGAGCCCGACCCCCTCATTTTTGGGCATGGAGGGTAGCACTTATATGACTCTTATCATTCCTAAATAAGTCCTGGCCAAGCAGTATATTAACGATTGATTCGGGGCATACTCACACACATTTATCTGTGATGCAGGAATTTTTTATTTTTTGCACATGATTTTAACTTAGTTATGATTCAGATGTTTGTGACTGAGAATGATAAACTTGCAGGTGCGCAATGATGTAAAAGAAACCGATTTTCATTTACTAAATCTAGTTTCACAAGGCTAGACAAACACGAGGGCCGTACTTGCAACTACATTGTAAGGCCAGTGGAACAACTAAAAAGAGAAAAGACATAAACAAACTGGCTCTACTTAGGCTTCGGGGATGACCTTGGCTTTTTCTCCTTCTTTTGCTTTTCTGGCTCCTCCTTGTCGGCATCAGATTTATCCTGCTTCTTTCTTTTTTTCTTGTCCAAAGGAGGATCTAGTGGAAAGTTAGAAGATTGGGATGTAAGATGTGTAGTTATCGATTTAGCGGATAGCTTTACGATTAATCCAAATTTGGGATTAGCTGCGGAGATAGGTTGCATATTTAGGGGCCCTTGTTCCTCTATTTTTAAGGCCAGTTATTTTTCCTTTTTAGCCTTCATGTCGGCTAAGGTCATTTTGTCATCATTCCTAGTCTCCCTTGTGATAGCAAGCTCTTCCTCATCATCCTCGTGACCGCCGTGGATGTCATCCAAGGCCCGGTAACTTCGGCATCCTTAGCAACATCAGTGCCCGATAATGCGATGGTTTTCTCGGATGCCTTGACTTCAGTTTGCTCAGAAGCTTCATGGATGACCTTGGTGCTTGGTGATACATTGACCTTCTCAACCTCTGCTTGCTTTTCTGCATCCTTCTCTATCGGCTTGGCACCTATATTAAGAGAAGTAGTTGTTATTAGTTTTGGAGAAAATGTGGTCTTCTCGATTGTTTACTCCACATTGCGACGACAAGTTAAAATCGCTTTGACAAATTGTGGAGAGAATATGGAGATACCTTCAGCTGACTCCTCGCCTGAAGCCACAGTAGAAACCTCAACTGCTGGGAGAACTGGAACCCGAGAAATCAAGGGATCGTCCATATTATACTCCTCAACCTCAGAAGTCTTGGGCTCCAGTGCCGAGCTTGAATCTTCGTCAATTTTTTTCTTGGCCTTGAGCTCGAGCCTTTCTTTCTCCATAGCTTCTTGGATTTGATGCCTACCTTCTGCTAAAGCCTCAGGCTCTCCACCTCTGAGAAAAATCTGCATGAGATGGCCCTCATCGACTTCCTCGACCTTCAAGTGCAGCTTCTCGCTCTCAACAATCTGATCCCATACATTAACCAAGGTGGTGGGATAGTTACTGATCCAAGAAATATCTCGAGTCCGGATGATTTGGACAAAGAAGTACATTAGCAGTTCGTCGAACTGCCCCATCTCTTTCTCGCCCGCAACAAGTTTGGCAGTAGTAGTGGAGGCTGACTCGAGAGCCGCATTTGCATTGCCTTCGGCTAGGGCTGCTTGTTCCTCAGCATGAGCAAGTTTGTCGTTTAAGTTTGCCTTTTCCTTTTCCCAAGCAGCCTTCTCTATGGAAAGTCGATCCTGCAGCGCCTTTAGCTCAGCGTTAGCCATCTTAAGATCCTCTATCTCTTTCTTCAAAGCCACGCGCTCTTGGCTATTTGAATCAAGCTCGAGATGGAAACGTTTCTTAGCGTTGTCTAATTCGGTTTAGTAATTTTCAGTATCCCGCCGAGCTAAAGCAAGTTAAGCTTGCGCATCCTCAAGTTCTTTCTCTGCGTTACTCCTGGCCTTAGCATCATGATCAATCTTCATCCTGGCCCTGGCAGCATCTACTTCTAGACGGTGGATAACATCTGACAAATTCTTGGCGTGCTTTTTCATTGCTCTATATTATTTAGCCATGTGACTGATTTGACCTACAACCTCTACATCCCATTCATCAGAAACTAGTTCAAGATCCGAGATGAAATGCATCCTCTCAAAATAGATATCGAGGAATTCTTTTCGCAAGCGCTCTAACTTTTCCTGATTGTCAGAAGTAATGGCACCCTCCTGTACCATGGTAGTATCCAAGTTGTGCCGACCAGAAGGAACCAAAGCTGCCTTCTCTTTTTCCAAATTCTTGCTTGGATCTTTGCCTTTGTCTTTGGGTTCGTGATGCTTCTTGGAAGACTTGCGCTGATACGGTGTACTCTTCGAAGGAGTTAGGGCTTTAGGAAGTTGTTTGCCTCCCGCCTGTGGCACTTGACAACTATGGTACTTCTCAGGATCCTGCTTCGAGGGAGAGCGAGACCGTGTAGAATGAGGCCGATAAGAATCACGGGGTCGTTGACTATCTCTCCCCCGACTGTCACTGCGGTTATGTTCAGATATGGGATTGAGTCTGGGAGTGCAGTCACGAATTTCACAATGAGAATATGAGTGGCAACGAGACATTTTCCCCACAAATAATGATAAAAAAATATGAGACCTATGAATACAAATTGTACATGAGTGATGTGGCAAGTGGTGCATGTGATTTGTGTATCCCGTGTAATCCCTCCAACAGACCAGGGCCCGAAGCTAGGCTCGTCTGTGCAGTATCTCTCTTTGGTGGGAATGGTTTCTTCCTCAGAGATAGGGAAGAATGGTTCCCCTCCAAAGTCTTCAGGAGTATAGATGTTTTCTGGCAGTGGGATTTTATCTAACTCCCCAAATATCTGCTCCTCCGTCAGTGTATCATGGGTGGTAGGCCCTAGTGGTGGTGGAGTCCCTAAGAGAGACTGCCCCTTGGACACTAAACCCTCCTTTGGCTCATCATCTCGGATTTCATCTCCTTTATATACATTCAAATCCTCGTCATCCTGGTTGATCATTGGCAAAGGACTCTTACGAAATTCAGTCATCTTTGTACTCCCATAACCACTTCTCCCTCAGCCGGGGGCACGCTACTAGATTCCCCAACTGTTTGAGTAGGGGGCACATATTTGTAAGTCTTTCCACCCGAACCGAGACCAAATCTCACATCCAGAAGATAGTATTTGTGAAGGCTCTCATCGGTTATACACTTCTTGATTCTACAAAAGTCTGATTTGCTCTCTAGAAGGCCGGATAACCGATCCTCGTACACCAAGCCTTCTGTCTTTTGGAAATTATGACCTGTACAGAGAAAGAGAAATATTATAACTTCAATAATGCAATTGGAACATGCAATGAGGAATTCAGAACCTATTTGACTGCAGCCACTTCCTTGCCCATCCAACTTGATGTTTTATATAAAACCAGTCAGACATAGCATCTCTAAATTGCTGTGTCTGTTTGTCAAGACCTTGCTAGAGGGGATTGATTCAAAGAAAATAATTTTCGGAGTCCCCATGGAACGATGCTTTAAATAATAATAGAAATTCAGATCTTTAAAGGTGAGCTCAGTCTCTAGAATTTCTACAAAGGTAATATACAAAGTATATAGAGCGGCATAAGCATTGGGATGGAGTTGCATGGGGGAAATGCGTAGTCATCTTATAAGATCAACGAGGATTGGAGGGAACGGAGGAATGGCGTCTACAAAGCACATGACTCTACTAAAATCCATGAACCCTTCTGGAGAAGAATGGGGCCTATCTCCTCCCTCTGGAGTTTTCACATCGGCCCAGGGAATCCCGTGTCTTAAGCAAATTTTCTTCAACTTTATATCATCCAACTTGGAGGCTATAGAGTCACTCATTTTCTCTTTCGCTACTTCTTTAACACATTCAATTTCATTAGGAGCTCGATCATCATCCTCTTCCTCAAGCGATGTTCTCTCAAAGGAAATTGATTATGTATCGAGATTTGTTTCATATTCAGAGTCAGAGTTACTCCAATCTGAATCTGACGGGAGCACATCAGGATTATAATAGTTCGATGACTCTGGATCTGTACTCTTTTCTAATATTCTTGTTGAACGTCTATCAGACATGGCTGTGTTGGCAAACAAACATAAGTCGTTAGAATGCAATTACCCATGAACCCCATGTATGTGCAAGTGCTAGTGTGTGCAAGTATATATGGTACAAGAAAGAAAAGCATCAAGTTAATCAGATAAGCGCAGTATTGGTCGTTGCGTGCTGCTGAGTTATGTAATCGTCCAGTTCAGAAAGTTCATCTCGGAGGCTCTATCCTAACTATGCATTGATGTGCTAAAGTTGCATCAAAATCCAGTCAATGTATATGACGAGTAGTTGACTAGGTTGGTTAGTTAAATTCTAAAACACCGGCTCGTGACAAAGGGATCGGTTCATTATAAAGGAATTCGTCTTGTAACATGGAATTGGTTCGTGACCAAGGGATCGACTCGTGACCAAGGTGCAGTTCGCGATGGAGTACCTAACTGGGCATGGCATCGGCTTACCCAAGTAGCGGTTCATGATAGAGAACGACTCACGAAGGAAAGCCCGGCTCGTGATTTCATGGGGTTCGTAACAGAGCACTCATCCACGTGTTGTGATGGCTCACGAGACAATGCTATAACCCATCTCGTCTGCTTCTTCTATGAACCGGTGCCCTACTCCTCACCACAATCCAATCTAGCTTTTAACTCTCCTTCACGACTCGCTTCAACGCCACTGCATCCCACTATCCGAACTGCTGAAGTTGAAGTTCCTCCTTAGCCCTCTGTCCTTTTTCCCCCCGAACGGACCTCTCCTTCACCGTACAATCACTTAACCCTTCCTCCCTTCCAAATTTTAACTCGCTGAGTCTCGCCACCATCACCAGCATCAGCGATGGTCCCGAAACAAGCAGCAAACCCATTAGAATCGAGAAAAACAAAAGGAAAACCCATGGAAACAAAACCAAATCCGAATCGATACATAAAACGAAAAGAGAAATTGTAATCGGAATCGCTGCTGTTACTACCTGTTTGGAATGATTGGACGATCTCGAAGTTATGTGGGCTGGAGGAGGTTGCGATTTAGGGTTTGTTGGAACTTATGTGGTGGCGGTAAAAGATAAAAAAGGTGGAAGGAAGAGGGGAGATTGGTATAAATAACCCTTGTAAAAAAACCCTCGTCTTCCCTCTTTTGTTTTTTAGGGTTGATCTGGCCCAACGGACCGTAAACACATGAAGAAGCCCACCATTGTTTGCAAGAGGGCCTGATGCACCATCGATCCGTGATATATACTTAATGCCACGGGCTATGGCGTGATAAATTTCCTCAAAATGTTTATGAACCGCAGTGTACTCAGAAATTCCGGAATTTGTAGATAATTAGCAAATGGAAGATAATGATTGGAAATTTAGCCTGACATTTATACTTGTCAAAAAACAAGACTGTTCAAAACATTGAAACCGTAAAAGCAGATACAACTGTTGATTCACGTCCTTTCGGGAAAAGGTACTTCTGCAATTTCGAAACATGTTCCATACTCGATAAAACATACTCCGAGGGGGCAAAATGTTGGCTAGTTTTTGAACCAATCCACTAAGAGTACATGTATTCACAGTCAATCAAGAAGGAGAATTATATATATTCAAGCTTAGAGACGAATGCACGATGACTTGTGAAGCCCATGATCCTGCTCATGACTGACTTTCCCTTCCCGCTCGTGACGCACCATGGTTGACCCGTTCGTGAGGAGTAACCACGACCCACTCGTGAATAGCCAACACGACCTGCCCACAGGCTCAGTAGATAATGAATCCGACTTAGTCTTCCGTGACCCATTCATGGAATAGGGCCACGACCCGACCCTGTAACCAGAGAATGTTGGCCAAGACCTGGTCATTCACGATCCGTAAGATTAGGATCTGATGACACCTGTCCATAACCGTCATATTGACCATTTCTCCATCAAGCCACAAACCAATCCGAGATCCTCGGGATCTGTGCCACATGTCCTCACAAACTGCCTGCAGATATCACCTATAAATAGCCCATGCTTGGCATTTTTCAGGATCTTTTGGCAGTCCTGATTATTATCTCCACCATTATTGTTTCTTCATTATTTCTTATCAATATTATCTCGAAATCACTGAATGAATCATCATTGTAAAAGTGAGATTGAGAGAAATCATTGATTGTACTTGCATTTAACGTATAATCAAAAGCATATATAGTGGACGTAGGCTCGTTAACGCCGAACCACTGTAAATCTGGTGTGTTAGCTGTGTTTTCTTTCATTTCTAGTCATTATTATCTGCAATTTTAAATAATTTGGGTGTTAGAGCCATAATTTGGTCTAACACTAACTAAGACAAATGATAGATTTCCAACTAAAGATATGTTCGAAGGAAAGACAAATGATAGCTCTCAACAAAAGGATTCTGATGACTGATTTCACTCATTCTAGGGTATAACTACCCTATCTTTAATGAGTTCTACCCCAAAATATGGCTCTGATACCAACTGTAACGACCTACTATTTTGAGCCATTCAAATCGACAATAAACCTCACATGTCATACTCGAATCATTCAAAACAATAGATTGTTAATATAATTCGGTGTAAAATAAAACCAATCATAGACATATAATAGCTCGCAGTGGAAAATAAAACTATAGTAGCTCCTAAAGCTACTACATAAAATAGTCTCAAAGAAGTACATAAGTGACATAAACATAGCAAATACATCAAGTCTCAGACGAATAAATGATATATCAGCACATACCAATGACAAATCAACTAGAATCAAAATAGCTGAAGGAAATAACAGATAATGGCCACAACTCCAAAAGTCTCTAGCTCCAAAGCAAGACTCCAATGTTGTGCTACTCAAGCTGACCCGAGCAAAAATTGCAAAGACAAAACACTTGGATCAGGATTAATATTCTCATAACATAAATTTAACTCAATTGAAATACTCAACTGAAATGCATAAATAACTTAGAACATGTTTGAGATTTCCATCCTCTAAGGATTCGATAAACTATATCATATAATACACTACGCTATTATAATAATGTCTGTAGGAAATATACTATTGAAAATAACGTAAGCGGGATTACCATTATTACCCTTACACCGTTTATAAACACCGTACTCAATACAGTACTGTAAACTTCACCAAACCGGTGGGCTATCAGGAAGCATTCCATAGGACAATGCAAAAAAAATTCGTAATAGGTAAGATTAATATAATATGACAAGGCACTCGAGGAAATACCCTATTTAGGATCTACCAATTGCACTCCTGGACCAGTGGTGACGCATAGTAGCTACTACCGCCCACCTCGAACACATTCTATAATCAAGGGTGGATCCACCAATCAAATCACTAAGTAATAGATATGGTTTGAAGAAGCGTGTTCGATAAGGGGTGCGACCCTATTAATCGCGGTATAGCTCCTGTTTTATTCATTTTTAATTATGACTCGAAAGTCAAGGTTATCCCTCATCATTCTCTTACCTCATTCCAGCATCATTGTCAAATCCAGCCTACTTCGTTCTTGATTCTCCACCACGTACACAGTTGTTAAAGTGGTATCGGTATTGACAGAGAGTATGTTAATACCGACTCCGGTCTCTTTAACAACCAATCACTTATTTCACACCATGGTTATTTATAAATCAAATTGAATATTAAAATCACAAGTAATTAATTAAAATCAATTTTCAAATATTAGCTATAATGTAATTTGAATTAAAACATTTGAAATCATTAAATTTGTATAAATTGAAATCATTTCAAAATTTGATTTTAAATCAAAATAATTCATGACTTTAAAATCAGTTTATTTCAAAACATTTCGAAATCAACCACGGTGTCCATATATAGTTTTCTACCTAGGGTCAAGTGATTTATTCGATCCTAGTTAATTCAATATTTACGGGTATGTATCATTTCAACCTGCAATCCAAAAATTAACAAAATCGCCCAGGTTTATCATTTCAACCCATAACGATTTTTCCTAATCTATAAGATTGTTCGAGTATATATCATTTCAACCCATAGTGATTTACTGAAACTAAGGGAACTTGCAGTGTTAGAGCAACATAAATAAACATACATACAATGTCATATAGCATACATATAATCACATCACAGTCCCATATCACTTGTACACAATTTTATGTCATATGGATGTCGTGTCATAACGTGTCAAATGTGAACAACTCATATATTTATAAGTTGAGTCTCTAAAAAAGGTCCTATGCATTTCAATCAACATTTCAATAAAAAATAAATTTACAGTCATGAATAATGTAAGTCAGGTGTGAGATAAACTCACTTTTCATGGTACGAAAAAAGATAATGGTACAAACGAAACAAGAGACGACGAAGAAATCTAAGCGCACTTGAAACTGAATCAAATCGACTACTACCGGATCAATTCTGCTTAGAAGCATACACAATTTTTTTTACATAAGCTACATGATAGAAAAGAAAAAAAACAAAGCAATATAGTCAAAAACGCATGGACACATTTACATGCATTTTGTTCCAATTTATGCATGTTACAGTAGTGACGTTTCATTTTTCTTTTTTTCTTTTTCTTTTTAACAACAAAAAAAAACATTTTTCTTATATATGTATTAAGTCATAAGCGCATGCAAAGCATGCATGAAAGTAAAAATGCAAGCTGGTGGGAACATGCAACTCAAGTAATGCATGAAACAAACTAAACTAGCGCATGGAACCATGTCTAAAGGGGCAAAAACTTGCATGGAACATATTCCATGCTACAGGAGAATGGACGCATGTTATGTACTTTTTTCTGCCTTATTTTCTTTTTTATAATAGGACGAAAGCAATGTCAAGAAGACAATTTAAACTAAAACTTGGGACACATGCATGCTCCAAATGCATGCTGTAGAGGGCATGTAATTTGAACGCATGTTCCACTTTTTTTTTATAGCAAATAAAACAAAACAAATATATACATATATTTTCTCCTAAATTAACGCATGCTACATATGTAATTCTTTTATCACCGTTAATAAACGAAAATATTCCAAATGCACAAACAGTTGAACGATTAAGCTATCTTTTTTCGGTCTATTGAATTTTTGATAAAGAGCTCATTATGTTAAAACAGAGGAAAAAAATATATAAATCCAGAAACTTTGGTCCAGATTCTCTATCCTTCCCAAACACGGAAGAAAAAAAATCCCGGGTAAACACGAATGGTCGGTAGTTTGATAGATAAAAATATTTCTGCATCTAAATAATCTTTTATTTATACAAAAGTTATATTCATAGAATTATATTCTAAACGTTTCAAAACACCTATGCCCAAAAGTACTTCAACTGTGTAGATTTAAGAAAATGAAACACACAAACAAATTTAGCAATGATTTGATTCCTTAATATATACATATAATTTCAGCTACTGTAACATAGAAGGCAGAAATGAGCATATTTATGCTCCATAAACCAACCCATTAAATACAGCTCGTTCTTCTTTTTCTCTTCTTTTTTTAATATAAAAACACAAATGCAGCGTTAACTGTTACCTAACCAAGCAGTAGTGCGACACAACTGAAGTAGCGGAGTCTTGGGAGTAGGGCGACACACTTTGGCGGAAGCTTCGGTTGCTGTAGCGGTGGATGTTACGTACTATGTGGAAATTGTGGACACCCGCAGTTTGCAAGGGAAAAACAAACTACGGGTCAGTCATGGGACTAGTATGATAAAACTTTATTAACTAATCTTATAATTTGCCTTATTTTGAATAAGCTATCTCGTGACCACGCTGCATGTCGCGGAATGGGTCTTCTCCCAAGGATACGTGCACAACCAACTACCAAAAATAGACTTATGGAGCCTACAATGCAACAAACAACATGCAATTCCTCAATCTACCCATTAGGTTTAATTCCCAAACTTAGATTTTCAAAATTCATTTAACTTTATAGAGGTTGGACTTTATACTCGAATTCTTATTTCAAATCATTAGAAATACATATATAGCTTCGATATCAAATTAGCATTCACTTCGGGATCTCAAACCAAAATATATTTGAAAACCTCAAATATCTACTATAAAAGTATATTAAAATATATGCCACCTGATCATGGGAATCCCCTAATGACCAGGCTCCAGGTACACCTCATCATCACTATAATAATCCAGGTATGCCCACTCCCCAACCCGAGAGCGAACCATACCATCTGTGGACCGTAGTCCTCACATTCTCGACTTTTCATCACCAGGGCCGTTACTCCATCATTAATAACACAGAGAAGTCATTTCTTATCCCGAACTTGGGAAAACCATTTACACCAATATTAATCACAAGTATAATCAATTCTATATCGATTTCTATTTCCAAATCATTTCAAAATTATCAGGTTAACTCCTCGAAATCCTTTCTGTCTTATAAAACATTTTTATAAAATTTTCCCTGTCCAAAATCAGGAAAACATTTCCTTTATCTTATGAAAATCTGATTTCAAAATCCATTCATTAAATTGAAATGAACCCAAAAACAATGCTAAACACCTCATAGTCAAATCGTGAAGTGTTTCACAAGGTGTTAGCATAAAAGTATTATCTACTCAACCCAATGATAAAATAGAAATAATTGTTTGCTCATAAACTGGTCGAGCAAAATCAACACAATCAGTCAACAATGATAATCAACTAGTGTATAAAGATTAATCAATAGCTAACTAGCCCTTAACCGGTTCAAAAGTTCTCAATTTCATATCCGGCAAATATTGGAACTTAATTCAAACTTCCATGTTTCTTCAATAAATATATTATTAAAATAATTATTTAAAATTAAATTTCTGGAATAAGACTCATTCAACTCCTGTATATCCGAGAATTTGGGTATATACAAACATCCAATAAACATAAATAAGATGTCATGTGTCTAACGAGTTGTAACTAAACTCGTTAGTTATTAGGATCAGATGTCAGTGTCATAGTTGGGTTCCATTTATTAATTAAGAACCAAAATGTATTCATAACCATTGATCAAGAAAATCAAACATCCAAACTAAATCAAATTCATCCAACATCTTCCAAACATGAATAATAATTTCATATTTACTAACTAGAGATTCACATCTTAACAGAAGCATTTTATGGTGCTAAAACCCATGCTAAAAGTTTTTAATATCAATAACCCTAGCTTTCAACCCAAGCAATATTCAATTAAGGTCTAACTTCATGAATATAAATAAAAGGTCTCGGTTCTCCTTATGATTTGAGGATATACACTCAAAGATTTTACCTATATATGTAATTACATATATAGGTCGAGCCTAAAAGGGTTCAATCTCCCTTTTACCAACTTAAACCATGGTTATAACCCACAATTTTTTCACATAAGATTCAACTTCTTGAATTTCAATTAAAGGTTTAATCTTTTTATGTACAAACACAAATTTACACTTAGAAATCGTACCTTCACGTATGATTTTACATAAAAATCGAATCTTTAGGGATTTTACGCCCTTAACCATATCAAATCACTTATTAACGACTCAAACATATTACCAAAATTAAATCAAGGCATGTATATTTATGATATTCCATAAAAGTATGATTTTTGTGAACTATCATAAGGTGTTACACTTTCAAATCTAAGCAAGATGTCATTTTAACTTTATGAATCTAGTTAAGGGTTATTAGAAAACATACACCATCAATATAACCACAAACATACTATACATTTTGTAAGAAACATTTACAAAACATCACACGCGCATCACATAAATAAGCAACCAAAACCCTTAATATGTTTAGATTTCCTCACCCTGTGGAGTCCAAGCTTTGTCCTAAGATCTCTAGCTCCAAGATCTACCAACTTTACTTCTTTTTCTTCTTTTCTTTACTTTTTATTATTATTTAAAGAGGGGTTCGGCCAAAAGGTACAAAGGAGGAGGAAGGAGATGAAGGAAAGAGGACATAATGAAAATGAAAGGGTGTAGGTGCCTTTATATAGGCTTGTTTAAGGGCATTTAAGTCATTAACCTAAGGACACTTGTCATGTTCCTATCATTACTTAACATGTATGTATACATGTGTTAGGGCTTCCTTAAGAAGCAATAAGCTTAATGAAGAAAAATCCAATTTGTCTTCTAAGGCTTCCTTAAGAAGCCATAAGCTTAAGGAAGAAAAAACAAAATTGTCTTCTTACACTTAATTAGCTTCTTTAAGAAGCCATTGACTTAAGGAAGAAAACACTAAGAATAGCTTGAAGAGGAAGGTACTAAACATGCATAAGATAAGTATTAAGAAGCTTAAGGAGGAAGGCACTTAGAATTGGCTTCTAAGAGAAGACATGTAGATATGACGAAACTTCTAAGAGGAGCTATTAATGCTTTGGCTTCCATTAGAAGCCACTAAGGATTGGCTTCCTTGAGAAGCCATCTTTGGCTTCCAAGGGAAGCCACTAAGCATTGGCTTCCTCAAGAAGCTACTAAAGATTGGCTTCCTTGAGAAGCCACCTTTGGCTTCCAAGGAAAGCCACTAAACATTGGCTTCCTGTAGAAGCCAGTAAAGATTGGCTTGGCTTCCAAGAGAAGCCACTAAATATTGATTTAGAAATTGTTTTAGTTTAATATAGTCTTGACTTAAATACTTAAATTTAAGTGTCACAAATTAAAATACTTAGCTACTTACTACATCGTATTTCAATATCGACAAATATTTTCAAAGCAGAATATTTTGTTAATATGATATTTAATTAAATCGAAATTCAAATGGTATATTTTAAAATTAAAAACATATATACATTTAAAAAAATTCATTCAATCCTATTTAAATTCTTATTTTAAATTTGACTAAAATTTCAGGTCGTTACATTCTCCCCCACTTATATGATTTCGTCCTTGAAATCAAATTCAGAACTAATAGTTATATACTTAACCAATACCTTGATTATTAACCCTAGAGCTTTGTTGATTAACTCCATTATTTAACTTTATTTGTTTATTCATTGGGCATAGGACTGCATAATGTTCCTATTTATGGCATTTATAACCGCAGACACCAACAAATTTTCCTTTATTCTTATCTTTCCTTGAGTAATTATAAATATACTTGCTTAGGTCCAACCAATTTCCTTCTTCTATCTGCTCATATATCCTTCTCGCTTGTTTTTGAGACATCTTTCTAGGTTTAACTCCATATGGATCACAGTAATCCATACCCTACAACATTTAATATTTTACCCAAAAGTTTTATAATCTCTTTAATAAATACCTCGACTGTACAAAATCGTCGAGAATTCAAATTTCTTAATTTATACTAACTATTATCTTCAACAATCAATTAGTGGATTAAATTTTCCAAAACATATTTTTCATCAAAACATATATCCTTTTTATGAAAATATACTTTTGGACCAAAATTATTTCATAAAAACTAGATTAGACTGCTATGTTCAAGTGTTTAGAAACACCTATCGATATAGTGAGCTCTTACTGTACCGACCAATGTTCATAACCCACTCAACAAATCAATCCAACACAAAACCATTTATATATCAAATTACAAATACGTCTTTCATATATATATATATATATATATATATATATACACACACACACATTCACATATAACTCATTCTAGGGTATTACTAACTCTATCTCTAATGAGTTACTTGTCCTAGAATAGTACTGACCCTATCTCTGACAAGTCTGTATCCCACAGAGCCAAGGTCTATCTAACCTAAGCTCTGATACCAACTGTAACGGTCTGGTCTTTTTTAACCATCTGACAGTGACTCCCCTCCGCCTTGACATTACAATGGTACCCCAACACCTTAATTTACGGCTAGCCTCTTGACTGTCTCGGCCTCATGCCTAACCAACCCTCCAGGGATGTGCAGAGGTAAAGTCCCCCGCTCACCACCAAACCAAAAGCGAGAACCCCCTATCACACTGCGTCATGCTAAACAAGGACTGGTGTGAGAAAATTTTAATAACTAATCTTATACTTCACCTTATTTTGAATAAGGTATCTCGGGACCACACCGCATGTCGCGGAACGGGTCTTCTCCCAAGGATACGTGCACAACCAACGACTAAAAATAGACTTATGGAGCCTGCAATGCAACAAACAATATGCAATTCCTCAATCTACCCATTTAGGTTTAATTCCCTAACTTAGATTTTCAAAATCCAATTAACTTTATAGAAGTTATTTCGTTGGACTTTATACCCGAATTCTTATTTCAAATCATTAGAAATACATATATGGCTTTGATATCAAATTAGCTTTCATTTTGGGATCACAAACGAAAACATATTTGAAAACCTCAAATATCTACTATACAAGCATATCAAAATATAAGCCACCTGATCGAGAGATTCCCCTAATGACTAGGCTCCAGGTACACCTTATCACCATGATAATAATCCAGGTATGCCCACTCACCAGCCCGAGAGCGAACCATACCTTCTGTGGAACGTAGTCCTCATATTCCCGACTTTTCATCACCAAGGTCATTACTCGATCATTCGTAACACATAGAAATAATTTCTATATCCCAAAGTGAGGAAAACCATTTATACCAATATTAATCACAAGTATAATCAAATCTATATCGATTTCTATTACCAAATCATTTAAAAATTATCGGGTTAAGTCCTCGAAATCCTTTCTGTCTTATAAAACATTTTTATAAAACTTTCCCTATCCAAAATTGGGAAAACATTTCCTTTCTCTTATGAAAATCTCATTTTAAAATCCATTCGTTAAATTAAAATGAACTCAAAAACAACGCTAAACACCTCATAGTCAAATCGTGAAGTGTTTCACAAGTTGTTAACATATATGTATTATCTACCCAACCAAATGCTAAAATAGAAGTAATTATTTGCTCATAAACTGGTTGAGTGAAATCAACACAATCAGTCAACAATGATAATCAACGAGTGTATAAAGATTAATCAATAGCTAACTAGCCCTTAACCGGTTCAAAAGTTCTCAATTTCATATCCAACAAATATTGGAACTTAATTCAAACTTCCGTGTTTCTTCGATTATTTTATTATTAAAATAATCATTTAAAATTAAATTTTTGGAATGAGACTCGTTCAACGCCTGTATATCCGAGAATTTGGGTATATACAAACATCCAGTAAACATAAACAAGATGTCATGTGTCTAACGAGTTGTAACTAAACTCGTTAGTTATTTAAGATCAGATGTTGATGTCATAGTTGGGTTCATTTATTAATTAACAACCAAACTGTATTCATAACCATTGATCAACCAAATCAAACATCCAAACTAAATCAAATTCATCCAACATCTTCTAAACTTGAATAATAATTTCATATTTACTACCTAGAGATTCACATCTTAACAGAAGCATGTTATGGTACTAAAACTCATGTTATAAGTTTTTAATATCCATAACCCTAGCTTTCAACCCAAGCAATATTCAATTAAGGTCTAACTTCATGGATCTAAATAAAAGGTCTCGGTTCTCCTTATGATTTGTGGATACAAACTCAAAGATTTTACCTATATATGTAATTACATATATAGGTCGAGCCTAAAAGGGTTCAATCTCTCTTTTACCAACTAAAACCATAGTTAATAACCCATAAATTCTTGACATAAGATTCAACTCCTTAAGGTCTAATCTTTTCATGTATAAACACAAATTTATACTTAGAAATCATACCTTTACGTATGATTTTACATAAAGGTCGAATCTTTAGGGATTTAACATCCTTAACTATGTCAAATCACTTGTTAATGACTCAAACATATTACCAAAATTAAATCATGGCATTTATATTTATGATATTCCATAAAAGTATGATTTTTGTGAAATATCATAAGGTGTTACACTTCCAAATCTAAGCAAGATGTCATTTTAACTTTATGAATCTAGTTAAGGATTATTAGAAAACATACACCATCAATATAACCACAAACATACTATAAATTTTCTAAGAAACATTTCATCAAACATCATATGTGCATCACATAAATAAGCAACCAAAACCCTTAATATGTTTAGATTTCCTCACCCTGCGAAGTCCAGGCTTTCGCCTAACGATCTCTAGCTCCAAGATCTACCTCCTTTACTTCTTTTTCTTCTTTTCTTTACTTCTTTTTATTAATTAAAGAGGGGCTCGACCAAAAGGTATAAAGGAGGAGGAGGGAGATGAAGGAAAGAGGATGGAATGAAAATGAAAGGGTGTAGGTTTCTTTATATAGGCTTGTTTAAGGACATTTATGTCATTAACCTAAGGACACTTGTCATGTTCCTATCATTACTTAACATGTAAGTATACATGTGTTAAGGCTTCCTTAAGAAGCCATAAACTTAAGAAAGAAAAATCCAAATTGTCTTCTAAGGCTTCCTTAAGAAGCCATATGCTTAAGGAAGAAAAAAAATTGTCTTCTTACACTTATTTAGCTTCTTTGAGAAGCCGTTGACTTAAGGAAGAAAACACTAAGAATAGCTTAAAGAGGAAGGTACTAAACATGTATAAGATAAGTATTAAGAAGCTTAAGGAGGAAGGCACTAATAATTGGCTTTCAAGAGAAGACATGTAGATATGACTAAGCTTCTAAGAGGAGCTACTAAAGCTTTGGCTTCCAGGAGAAGCCACTAAGGATTGGCTTCCTTGACAAACCATCTTTGGTTTCTTAGGGAAGCCACTAAGCATTGGCTTCCTCAAGAAGCCACTAAAGATTGGCTTCCTTGAGAAGCCACCTTTGGCTTCCAAGGGAAGCCACTAAACATTGGCTTCCTCGAGAAGCCACTAAAGATTGGCTCGGATTCCAATAGAAGCCACTGAGAATTGGCTTCCAAAAGAAGCCACTAAAAATTGATTTAAAAAATGTTTTAGTTTAAAATAGTCTTGTCTTTGGTACTTAAATTTAAATGTCACAAATTAAAATACTTACTACATCGTATATCAATATCGACAAATATTTTCAAAGCAGAATAATTTGTTAATCTGATATTTAATTAAATCGAAATTCAAATGGTATATTTTATAATTAAAACCAAATATACATTTAAAAAAATTCATTCAATCTTATTTAAATTTTTATTTTAAATTTGACTAAATTTTAGGTCGTTATAGGTAGCGTATTAGAAATTGGATTTCCATCATGAGTCAAGGCAAAGGATGTCTCCTTACCAGTTTCGGCCATCTCTAGTGGGATGCCCAGGATCAACACACGTGACCCTTGGATCTTCATGGTCGGTCCTCTATTACTTTTAAGGATTAGTTATTCCTGAACAATACGTTTCTCTGTCCCATCAGACCTATCACTTGCGCCTTTTAGTCGGCTCTATATCCGAGGCACCTCACTATCCATCAACCACATAAGTAAAATTGTATGGGCTCCATATCATGACCCCACTTCTAGTTAGAAAGAAACAAATGCACTCCCTGCAGTCACTATCCCGTTTCTGACTCATATCGAGGTGTGAGGCTTGTGAATTAACGCTATACACAAAGCTATGCTACTTAAAGTCGTGCTTTGATCATCATCCACAAGACCCTTCTTTTCAACAAAAGGCTTGAACATTTGCATCTTAGCATGCCACATTAACAATTCATGCCATACAACTGATATCTATCAGTAGATAACCTCTAAGCTCATACGTCTTAGAGAAGGGTGTTAAGCAAGACAATAAATTTTCCACCACCAAACAGATACATATTTAATAGAAATCAATCAATACAGAACGAAATACAATGCCAGGTATACAATCCATTTACCAGTTCGTTCTGGGTCTGAAAGAAACTGGAGGCACCTTATTCCTCGTCCTGAATGTCCAATACAGGAGAGAGGTCCCAGTATATTCGGTTGATCTCCAAGTACGTTTGGACGATGACCACTTATTATCTTGTCTTGGGTGTACAGCCCAATCAAGACATCAATAATCATTCATTCAATGTGAAGATCTCCATTCTTCAACCACCTTCTTCATCGTCAACTTTTAATTGTCGTAACAGTTATTCAAAATGGGTTAAAGTCGGTCTTTCCTAATAACTCACGTATTTTATAATCAAGTGCTATAAAAACACATCACATGCCTTATTCCAATCCAGAATATTCTTTGAAACCATTTCAAAAGATTTTATAATATCTTTCACAACTTAAACCAGGTTAAGGTTTATCAACTAGTCAGGATTAATGAGCCTTACCGAAGTAATCATTCATTTTATTATCCCAATCCCAACCTGTTCATCCCATGGAGCAAAACTTGTAGTACACCATATCCAACCCTCTCTGTGTTATCGGTAAAATTAATTACCATTTCACGTTTCAAATCTAATTAAAGATTTAACTATCGCACGGAGTAAAACTGGTGGTACTTCATTCTCGAACATTCTTTGAATTTGGTAAATTTAATTACCGTATTCACATTCAATCTAATTAAAGGTTCATTAAAGCTCCAACTTGGTTTTAATCACAAAAATCATTACTTAATGATTTTTCAACTTTTGAAGATTAATCTTGCCTTTAACTGGGTTAAAAAACCAATGTCATTTAAAATAAAGCTCACGATAAACCCAAAATCCTCTTCCATTAAAATAGAACTTTTACTCAATTCCAATTTAATGTATTAAATTTGAAAAATTTACTTTGGAAAATTTCCATAAATCTTAGTTGAAAGATTTACAAATTCCAAACCATATCTTCCCTATTAATTGGGTTTTAAGAACAAATGTTATTTTAAACATCATTCACAATAAACCCAAAATCAACTTCTATTTAGTTCCAGTTATATGTATTAATCGGAAAACTTCATTAATCTTAATTAAAAGATATATCATTTTCTCAACTGGGTTTAAGAACAGTGTTATTGAAGAGACCATTCACGACAAACCCAAAATCCAATTTGATATCAAATACAAGGCTCCGAATAGTAATTATATCGACTTATATTCAATATCAAATTCAGATACTAACAGATATTGTATTGAGAATAACAATATATATATCTTCCAAATTCCTCCACAATATCTGTATAATCACGGAATCGAAATCGAAATATTTCGAAGATTATTTCCATTCAAATCTTCCAGTTCATACGTTGGAAAATTCTGGTTGTATTAAAACCATATCAATTCTTTAATCTAGTTGTTAACCATTTCTTTCAGATAAAAATAGCTTTTATCTTTTCAAACATGGAGTATTTCATCCAAAATTATTTCAATACTTTCATGTCCATCCAAAATCGGACATCAAAATCATATTTTGATTCTTCACTGAATATTATTTTAAAATACTCATTTTTTCTGAATTGGAATCAGACTCAATCAATTACCATATAATTTTACTTATATGGATTCCATACATCGCATGCATTCAAAAATAGTGATAAATAACTGTAACACCCCACGTCCATTAATGTAACTCTCAAAGGGAATGCATTAACTTTCATGGAGCATTATTAGTGTACAGAACAAAATATAACAATACAGATAAATATATTGGTACTTGAAAAATTTAAAACAGCGTTTATTGCAGCGGAGAAATAGTTTGATTACAGCAACTTCATAAACCAACAGTAAAACCAAGTACACTTAATATCCATCTTGACAAATTGTTTTCTGAGTACGTAAAGTAAAAAGCATAACCCCAACACAAGTAGCCATAAAAGAGATGAGCTGAACTTTACTTTCAGCAATCCAAGCACTTCCAAAAGAGAGGGAAAGAGATCCAAGATCAAGCTCCACTAGTACTAGTCCCACCCTGAGAAGCGGGGGAGGGGGGGGGGGGGAAGAAGAAAAGAGGCGAAAACAAAGGGGGTCGGACACAAAGTCTGGCGAGTATAATAACTTTAACAATATAATTATTAAAGTAATTAGGATAAGGCATAAACTGGTAAAACAAGGTATGACCGTGAAACAAGTGGGCATGACAAAGCAAACAAGAGGAATATTCTAGCGTTAATCTCGTTCCTAATCATTATAGGATAATTACTATACTGCACCATTACTAGTCACCCTAAAAGTTGATCCCGCCCACAGAACATAACAATGATAATGGTAGTTTCGTGTACCCCCAGTTGCCTTCATAGGTGCCGCCTGCCCCTATCTCCACTAGTTGCACCCACTACCCCCATGCGATCGGCTCCCTAACTCGTAGATACCCGTGATGGTCCCACAATGGGGTGTATCAATCCCTAAAGTGGCAACCCGATACCACTAAAGATGCACGACTTATACTTACACGATGCAACAACGTCTTACCTACCGGCCCGGGCTCACGCACGCACATGACCCCGTTGGACTTGCGTTGCCACCGCTAACCCATTTTGACCTCTTACAATCAAACCCAGTAAGCGTGTCCTATCCTCGATCTAAATCGAGCTCACAAAGATAATTAATGGGTTACTAGTTTGAAAAGGGTCCCCATGTTTGACACAAGCTTTCCACCTATGCTTGGTCCCCACTAGAACTTCCCACTTAACCCCTTCTTATTCATGTATTCTTACATGTTTTCAACTTGGTTAAGTGTTTGTAATCGTATTTCACATGCCAACCAAGCCACCACTTAACCCCCATGTCCCACCACATGTTTATCTGGTTAAGTGTTACTTAATTTATTAGAACTGTAACCTTGTAAAGACCTCCCACATTAGACTACCGTTTGCGGTTGCTAGATTTGCCGGGCGGGTCCGGGGAGTCTTATACCGCAAACGAGCCTAACCTCGTGTCTTTACAATTGTTACGCATTTAATTTGTGCCTTTGACCTCTCACGTTAGACTACCGTTTGTGGTTGCTGGATTTGCCAGGCGGGTCCGGGCAGTCTTATACCACAAACGAGTCTAACCTCGTGTCTTAGGTAGTTAATTATTACACATAATTATTTAACCCCAAATTGGATTAATATCCCTATTCAAATTAGTCAATAAATTCCAAATCAATTTATGTCCATAATTGTCACCTAAATTATGTCCATAATTTCAGGTATATAAATTTATACCAATTAATGTCTCAAATTAATTATATGCCTTTAAGGCCATTTTATGCCAATTCACAATTATGTATATTTAATATTTTCCCATTGTTCCCACGCTATTCGTACGTTTTGATATGACATATGTTAGACTTGCAATAGTCTAACTTATAAAAAGAAAAGCAACAACATCACAACTTGCATAACACATAAAATAGATCTAAGAATCATGACACAAGTTTACATAGCCAATAACTTGCATAAGCAATACACAAATTTGCATAACCTATCATAGATCTAAACATGAAGATGTGAACTTGCATATATGGATACGATTTTCCTATAACTTGCATATGAATTTCATTCAAACTAGCATATGATTCACATACAAAACTAGCATAGGCAATGGGCATATAGAACATAAATTTGCATAACTATGTACTACCATGGATCTAAATATAAATCTAACCATAAAGATGTGGACTTGCATATGGATCTAAACATGTAAATTAATGTCACATGTTTTGCATAAAAACTAGCATTTGTATCTACATGATTCACATATGAACTTGTGTATAATCCACCTACAAACTTGCATATGATTCACATATGTCTTAATATCCCAAACTTGCATAAAAGTCATAAACTAGCATATGATTTATCACCTCAAATGTAGCGACACGTATTTTCTACGATATATAATTAACTTATTTAATTATATAATTAGTGATTTAGAATTCAAATGGTCGTTTAATTAAACAATGATTGAATATTTAATTAATATAATAATTAAATAATATATATTTAATTCTGAAATAATCAGAATTGGCTGAAATGGCGAGATGGTCTGAATTGGGAAATTCAAAATATATAATTTAGTTATAATTGAATTATAATCACGAATATATTATTTAAAATAAGTTTGAACGTATAATTATAATTTAATTATTATCGAGCTCGAAATGGCGTTGCAGTTCATAATTTGGCGATTCGAACTTCAAACGAACATACAGAAGCCGTTTTAAATCGGATTTCTGTTAAACAAGAAACGTACGGAGCAGGTGGAGTATATCTTTCTGGTAGAAGGGAAAAATCGAGATTTCATCTTGTAGATTTTTAGTTATATCCATGTAAGAACCCGTTACTTCCCCGTGAAGGAAAGAGCGGATACTTTGAGAACAACACACAAATGAACGCAAACGGAAGAACATTTCTTTGTTATTACAACAATTCCATTAGAATACAAGAATATACAGAGTATGAATGAATAAATTACATTCGATAAATATCAGAGATTACAATAAATTACATAGCAGCAGAAAATAATACAAAGCACAACTGAAGGTGATATACGGATACAGAGCTTTCCGGATATCATTCCAGCTGTAAACCAGGATCCTGTGAATATAAATCTGCAAAACCGAAACTACTAGCTGCCCGTGCGGAAAATAGGGGCACCCAGAGTTTAGGTTAAAACAATAAACTCCAGGTCAGTCATGTGACTGGTGTGAGAACTAAAACAGTTATTAATATTGGTTTTAAAGTTAGGTAAATCAAGGGACCACGCCGTATAACATGGAACGGGTTTCCTCCCAAGAATACTAGTGCATAGAACAAACAGCGCAATGCTAAATAAAGAAAAATGAAGCTGTTATAAGACCCAGGTCCCATCACATAATGCAACGCAAGCCGGAGGATAGGGTTTTCCCTTATAACAGCCAATGCATGCTTGATACGTTTAAAACACATTATTTGATACTATTGTAGGTGTATAGTGTCAAAACAATTTCAATCATAAATATCAATCATAGGTGGCATAACTACAATCTACTATGTCGCCATACTAGTTCTACAATTAAAACCGCAATACACGTATTGGAAATTGGGTTTCCGTCATGAGTCGAGGCAAGGGGCAAGCTCCTCTCCGCTTCGAGACATTCTAGCAAATGCCTCAGGACTACACACTATGGGTAACCCCGGATGCTTCAGGGCCGGTCCTCTCTTACATTTGAGGATTATTTATTCCTGAACACACGTTTCCCGGTCCTTACAGACCTATAATTGAGGCGCCTCATCCAACAACCACATAGGTGAAAAGTATATAAATGTCAGGGCTGGTAAGTCACTGACACCACCAAAGCTAGAAAGAAACGTCGTGCTCTCCCTGCAGTCCGTATCCCGTTTTTAACTCATACCGAGGTGTGAGGCTCGCGAATTCATGCTAAACACAAAGCTACGCCACAAAGGCCGTGCTTTGATCATCAACCACAAGGCTGTGCTTTTCAACAGAAGCCTTGATCATTGCATCTTAGCGTGCCACACAGGCAATTCATGCCATGCGACTGATGTCCATCGATATACAACCTATGAGCTCGTACGTCTCAGAGAAGGGCGTTAAGCAAAAGAATAAATTCTCCGCCGCCAAACAGATGTATATTTAATAGAAATCAATCAACATAGAATAAAATCCAATGTCAGACGCACAATCCATTTACTAGTCCGTTCTGGGTCTGAACGAAACCGGAGGCACTTTCCTCGCATATCCATCCATCTCCATGTACGTATGGACGACAACCAACTGATTCCCTCATCTTGGGTGTACAGTCCAATCAAGATCATCAGTAATCACCCAAACGATGTGAAGACTTCCGGTCTTCAACCACCGTCTTCATCTTCGACTTATCTTCAAATCGGTTATTCAGAATGGGTATAAACCCGGCCTTTCCGAACAACCCGCGTATATTAAAATGAATGTTACACAAACACAACATACGCCTCATTCCAATTCATATTCTCAGGGAAAGGTTCCCATTAATTTTATCCAAGATAAATTCTTTAAAATTTATCCTTTAATCTTCCTTTGGATGTCATTTCAAACCAAATTATGGTTTTCCAAACTAGTCGAGATTAGCGAACCACACCGAAGTAATTATTTATTTTATTTCTCAATCCCAACCTATTCATCCTATGAAGCAAAACTGGTAATACTCCATATCTAACACCACGGTGTTATCGGTAAAATTAATTACCATTTCACGTTCAAATCTGATTAAAGATTTAACTATCGCTTTGGAGCAAAACTGGTAATACTCCATTCTCGCTCACTTTCTAAATTTGATAATTTAAATTATCAATTCACATTTCAATTTAATTGCAGATTCATTAAAACTCTTTTTACTGGGTTAAATAACTAGTGTTATTTAAAACACAGTTCACAATAAACCCAAATCACATTCTATTTATTTTCGGGTTAAAGAACAAGTGTTATTTAAAACACTATTCACGATAAACCCACAAATCACTTATAATTTAATTTCAATCAAATATATTAGAAATTCCAATTATTCAAAACCCCTTTTTAAATCCAATTTATTTATTTAAAAATAGTTGGGTTTTGATTTTAGTTCAAAACTAGTTCATTTCGATAAAAAACTATTTTTATCTTTTCAAATATAGAGTTTTTCATCCCAATTTTACCCAAATCATTTCTTATGATTTTACACAAATTATTACTATTTTTAATAATTTTATCAAGGCCCGTACAGTCGATTTCCAACAATGGCCATCGAACTGCACTTACAGCGACCTTTTTCAAATTTGATTTGGACGTATCTCCAAATCCAACCGTTAGATTTCAAAATTCCAATACTCGTTAGAAAGCTCTTTTCGATATGAACCCAACGGTTCCGGTTTTAGGAGAATCCGACGGTCGGATCTCCCGTAATGTCCGTTTGAAATAAATGGTCGAAATTCACGAACTGCCGCGGCGCGGCGTGTTCTATTCAGGCCATTATATTATATATATATAATAAATATTTCGTCGATTTCAATTTAAAACGAATTATATAAATAGTTTTAAATTCGTTTCAAAAACAATTTCAACTTCCATTTCAATTCAAATCAAAATTGAATTTTTCCTTATAAATTCGTTTTAAAATTCATTTCTATTCAATTCAAATTTCAATTCAATTTGAATTCAATTCAATTAAATTCAAATTCGTTGTATATTCAATTCATTTCGAATTCGTTTTCAATTCAATTCATTTCGAATTCGTTTTCTATTCCATTAAATTCAAATTGGTCTTCTATTCGATTCAATTCAAAATTGGTTTACTATTCAATTCAATTCGAATTCGTTTTCAATTCAATTCAATTCTAAATTGGTTTTCTATTCAATTCAAATCAAATTCGTTTTCAATTCAATTTAAACTCAATTCGTTTTCTATTCAATTCAAATCAAATTTGTTTTCTTTTCAATTCAATTCAAATTCGTTTTTCTATTCAATTCAAATCAAATTTGTTTGCTTTTCAATTCAATTCAAATTCGTTTTTCTATTCAATTCAAATCAAATTTGTTTTAAATTCAAAAACGAATATAATCGATATAAATATCGTTCACGTCAAAATAGCGCATCATTAATCAACACGGCTTTATATTCAACAAATGGGTCTATATCTCTTTCAATACACGACTCTATATCTTTGTCAACACACGAGTAATCTCAGCGAATGAGTATTGTCCACGTGTGATTATTTTTGTTATTTAATATATTTTATGAAAATTAAGGTATCTATCGTTTGATATTAATTCAGACTCCAACCGTAAATTAGTAAGAGAACGATTCCCTGAATATTAACCCCGAAGGCGGAAACCAACATCACATCAATATCCAGGAGACCACTCATCTTATCTATTTTCCAGTTAGTTTCTAATTTTATATATGATAAAGATGTAAATTTTATTATTAAAATATTTCGTTCAACACATGACTAATCTCAACGGATGAGTACAGTCAACACATGAACCTTTATATTATAATATTCTTTATTTTCTAAATTGGAATGAGGCCCAATCAATCACCATATAATGTTAATTATATGGATTTTCATACATCACACGTATATAATAGCATTGACAAATAATCAACCATCAACCAAAGTGCACTACACTGTATAAGCATCAAATATAGATATCTAACGCTTATAACAGCCTGTCAATCAATCGATCGACATATTTAATCAATCAGGATGAGTGAACTTCAAATTTCATCCCAACACCCGTGTGGGGTTTCAAATCAATAAACAAAGATTTTATTTGTGCAGTTGGGCGATGTGTAAAATTTATCGTCCCAATCAATGTCAGTCAAATCAGTGTACATAAACAAACCGTTCAGTTTGTAAATGAATATTTATTTATTCACATTCACTATATTCATATTCACGTTAAAAATTATATTTTTAACGATAAAACATTTTATTTTAACATATGAATTTCTATTCAGTTCATTCTTTAAATAAAATGATATTTTTATTTTCCTAACATATTTTAGAAAATTTCGGCGGCATAACGGCACGATACTAGAAACGGGACGAGGCCTAGCCTTATCCCCGGTCTAGTGAAGGCCCACGCCATTCAAACATCAATCAAATCCATTCTATTTCACCAAACAATTCAATTCAGACCAAATAATCTAACCAACTACACAACCAAACAATTAAACAAACAAGCCATCCATGGTCTGTGGATGACGGGTGTCGGGTGCTACTAAACACCGTCTGCATCCTAGTATATATATATATAACTAGAAAAAGAAGTTGAAGAGTAAGAAGTTCTCACCGATAGCTATCCCAACTCCACGACACTTCATTGATAGAAATCTTCATCGTTCTCGCCTTTTTATCACCTTCGTTGCCCGTATTCTCTACATATGTAAAAATCACATTTTTACTTCGCTATTCAATATATAAAAATTTCGCCTTTTCAATTATATCATTATAAAAATCACATTTTTATTTTTCTACACATATAAAGATGGTATTTCTAATATTCCTATCATGTAAAAATTATATTTTTAATTCTCTACATAAACAAAAATCATATTTTTACATCTTCTATATAGTAAAGAATATATTTTTAATACTTTAAAAATATAAAAAAATCATATTTTTATTTCACTTTCATATTGCTATTTTTATTTTAAAGACCATGCCCTATCTATTTTAAAAATCCTAACTTAACTAATTTAAAAATCCAATCTTTTCTATTCGAAAAATCTAATCATTTCTATTGTATATATTTTGATAATAAATCACTGATGTATATATTTTGAAAATAAATTACTGCTTAAAGGAAACTCACTATTTTGCATCCTCTGGTTGCACCTAAAATCGCACCGTGCTCTCAAGCTTGGGCTTCAGAACTTCCACCCGCACTCGCCAAAATCAATCGCCGGAGTAGAATCGACGGTGCTTCCTTGAATCGCGGCGGCGATGGGCGGTTTTAGTTGGAGGCGGCGGAGCTCTTGGGTTCGGGTCTGAACGGAGGTGGGGGTTCGTGCGTGGATCGAAGAGGCTAGGGGAGGAGAGGGGAAGGGGAGGGGGGCGGGGGAGGGGGGGTTCTCGCTGGAGTGGCGGTGGCCGCCGCCGCCTGGGGGGGTGGGGGCGTGATGGCGGGTCTGGAGGCAGTCGCGATTACTTTTTTTTTTTTTGATTTTTCTTTCTGATTCTGAACGAAGAATAAAGGGGGGGGGGGCAGAGGGAATTAAGGGGAGGGAGAGAGAATTTTTAATTTTTAATTTATTTAATTATTTTATTTACTTGAAGTTGACTTTTTATTTCGACCTCGAAACGAGGCCCACCGCCTGTCGTCCATAGCGTTTTACCCCCATTCCGAACACAATGGGATATGTATCGCAAGCTGATTCGATCGTTTCGATCAGTTTTCGTCAAAATCAACATATAACTCTATATATTGAATTTGAACGCGCATTTCAATTTACCGGGGTCACATACTAACTCTAAAAATTCCAGAAAAATATTTTCTAGCCTCGTATTGACGATACAGTCCTAACAAAACTAGTTTCGTCGAATTCTGAGACCGTTGGAAAAATGGCCATTTTCCAGTCGATTAAAATCAACTGAAACTGGTCAAACGCGTTTTCTTTTGCCACGCTCACAAATTGATTTGAAAAATTATGAAATTTGGAATCTAACAATAATTTGACATCACGGACCCAAAAAAAGTGGTTTCGTCGAAATCCGAGGTCGTTTGCAAAATGTCTATTTTTAAGGGCCTGAATTCCATAGCGACTATTCAGAATTTTCAACTGGACATATCTTTTGATTCCCGCTATGAAATTTTGATTTTTCGGATTCGTTGGAAAGATATAATCAAATAGATCCTAATGTTTTTGGTTTCACTAAAATCCGGATTGTTTTGGACCCGGTATGTTCAATTGAAGTTTGAAATCGAATTATCGAACTACCGCGCCATTTTCAATTCTATTTATAATTATATATAATTATTTATATTCTAATGACGACGTATATAATATATACGTCGAATTCTATATTCAAAATAAATTTCTCGTCGTTTTTATTTAAAATAATTCATTTTAAATATTCAAAATTCGCTAAAATTGCCAAAATAAAATTTTTAAACTGGTTCAAAATTTCCGGGTTATTACAATCTTCCCCACTTGAAACTTTTCGTCCCCGAAAAGGAACGAAGTCGAAAGTGGTTTGATTAATCAACTTTACGTTCGATCTGGCTTCCATTCTCCAACTTTTCAGTTTCTGAGAATTTTCAAATTTTCAAAAATTTGGCTAACACCCTAAATTTTCGAAAAATTTCGCCATAACCTCCCCTACACTGGGAACCACGGGAAAATCCCAAAATTTCCATATAGGCCTTCTGATCTCAAAAAGAAAAAGAAAAAGCCAAGCGGCTAGCCAATAGGCTCATAAAATCATCATCACCCAAACAAAACAGTAAATTATGGTAAACATGTACCTATTTGTCGGGCAAACAAATTTTATTCTCAGCTCTAGTCTCCTTGCTATGACCTGTTCAATGTAAGCACAAGTATATGCAAGCAAATGCAACCAATTTTCAATACAATTCAATGTTTGATACGATTAGGCATAGTGGTTCAAAATTATCAAACAAATAAACAAACAACACAAACATCAATCAATTAGTGGATTAACGTTTCAAATTCATAATTTTGATACATATACAGAAAATCATTTTTTTGATGCCAATTCACCACAAAGTGTTCTAGCTATATAAGTTTTGGTTCTCACACCAGTCTAATGGAAATATATAGATATCACACCTTCGAAACACGAACATAAATATTGATGATGCCATGGTCATTATCAACATTATCTCCGGGCGACTAGAGTGTAATTCTATATCTATCCAGTATATTTAAACTTCGAATATACGTTCATGACGCGTATATGCATAACCTTTATATAATGGATTGTCCAAATTCAAAATAAATAAATATTCAAATACGTTTAAAACAATTTAAATTTCAAAACAAAATTGTTTTCATTTGAAAAATATACTCTTCACACTCGTTCTAGGATACTACTGATCCTATCTCTAACGAGATTCTAATTGGATATTGCTAATCCAATATCTGATGAATTCTTTCGTATGGTTCTAATGTGTCTTGTTCTCGAGCTCTGTAAACCAAAGCTCTGATACCACTGTAAGAACCCGTTACTTCCCCGTGAAGGAAAGAGCGGATACTTTGAGAACAACACACAAATGAACGCAGACGGAAGAACATTTCTTTGTTATTACAACAATTCCATCAGAATACAAGAATATACAGAGTATGAATGAATAAATTACATTCGATAAATATCAGAGATTACAATAAATTACATAGCAGCGGAAAATAATACAAAGCACAACTGAAGGTGATATACGGATACAGAGCTTTCTGGATATCATTCCAGCTATAAACCAGGATCCTGTGAATATAAATCTGCAAAACCGAAACTACTAGCTGCCCGTGCGGAAAATAGGGGCACCCAGAGTTTAGGTTAAAACAATAAACTCCAGGTCAGTCATGTGACTGGTGTGAGAACTAAAACAGTTATTAATATTGGTTTTAAAGTTAGGTAAATCAAGGGACCACGCCATATAACACGGAACGGGTTTCCTCCCAAGAATACCAGTGCATAGAACAAACAGCGCAATGCTAAATAAAGAAAAATGAAGCTGTTATAAGACCCAGGTCCCATCACACAATGCAACGCAAGCCGGAGGATAGGGTTTTCCCTTATAACAACCAAAGCATGCTTGATACGTTTAAAACACATTATTTGATACTATTATAGGTGTATAGTGTCAAAACAATTTCAATCATAAATATCAATCATAGGTGGCATAGCTACCATCTACTATGTCGCCATACTAGTTCTACAATTAAAACCGCAATACACGTATTGGAAATTGGGTTTCCGTCATGAGTCGAGGCAAGGGGCAAGCTCCTCTCCGCTTCGAGACATTCTAGCAAATGCCTCAGGACTACACACTCTGGGTAACCCCGGATGCTTCAGGGCCGGTCATCTCTTACGTTTGAGGATTATTTATTCCTGAACACACGTTTCCCGATCCTTACAGACCTATAATCGAGGCGCCTCATCCAACAACCACATAGGTGAAAAGTATATAAATGTCAGGGCTGGTAAGTCACTGACACCACCAAAGCTAGAAAGAGACGTCGTGCTCTCCTTGCAGTCTGTATCCCGTTTTTAACTCATACCGAGGTGGGAGGCTCGCGAATTCACGCTAAACACAAAGCTATGCCACAAAGGCCGTGCTTTGATCATCAACCACAAGGCTTTACTTTTCAACAGAAGCCTTGATCATTGCATCTTAGCGTGCCACACAGGCAATTCATGCCATGCGACTGATGTCCATCGATATACAACCTCTGAGCTCGTACGTCTCAGAGAAGGGCGTTAAGCAAAAGAATAAATTCTCCGCCGCCAAACAGATGTATATTTAATAGAAATCAATCAACATAGAATAAAATCCAATGTCAGACACACAATCCATTTACAAGTCCATTCTGGGTCTGAATGAAATCGGAGGCACTTTCCTCGCATATCCATCCATCTCCAAGTACATCTGGACGACAACCAACTGATTCCGTCATCTTGGGTGTACAGCCCAATCAAGATCATCAGTAATCACCCAAATGATGTGAAGACTTCCGGTCTTCAACCACCGTCTTCATCTTCGACTGATCGTCGAATCGGTTATTCAGAATGGGTATAAACCCGGCCTTTCCGAACAACCCGCGTATATTAAAACGAATGTTACACAAACACAACATACGCCTCATTCCAATTCATATTACCAGGGAAAGGTTCCCATTAATTTTATCCAAGATAAATTCTTTAAAATTTATCCTTTAATCTTCCTTTGGATGTCATTTCAAACCAAATTATGGTTTTCCAAACTAGTCGAGATTAGCGAACCACACCGAAGTAATTATTTATTTTATTTCCCAATCCCAACCTATTCATTCTATGAAGCAAAACTGGTAATACTCCATATCTAACACCACGGTGTTATCAGTAAAATTAATTACCATTTCACGTTCAAATCTGATTAAAGATTTAACTATCGCTTTGGAGCAAAACTGGTAATACTCCATTCTCGCTCACTTTATAAATTTGATGATTTAAATTATCAATTCACATTTCAATTTAATTGCAGATTCATTAAAACTCTTTTTACTGGGTTAAAGAACTAGTGTTATTTAAAACACAGTTCACGATAAACCCAAATCACATTCTATTTATTTTCGGGTTAAAGAACAAGTGTTATTTAAAACACTATTCACGATAAACCCACAAATCACTTCTAATTTAATTTCAATCAAATATATTAGAAATTCCAATTATTCAAAACCCCTTTTTAAATCCAATATATTTATTTAAAAATAGTTGGGTTTTGATTTTAGTTCAAAACTAGTTCATTTCGATAAAAAACTATTTTTATCTTTTCAAATATGGAGTTTTTCATCCCAATTTTACCCAAATCATTTCTTATGATTTTACACAAATTATTACTATTTTTAATAATTTTATCAAGGCCCGTACAGTCGATTTCCAATAATGGCCATCGAACTGCACTTACAGCGACCTTTTTCAAATTTGATTTGGACGTATCTCCAAATCCAACCGTTAGATTTCAAAATTCCAATACTCGTTAGAAAGCTCTTTTCGATATGAACCCAACGGTTCCAGTTTTAGGAGAATCCGACGGTCGGATCTCCCGTAATGTCCGTTTGAAATAAATGGTCGAAATTCACGAACTGCCGCGGCGCGGCGTGTTCTATTCAGGCCATTATATTATATATATAATAAATATTTCGTCGATTTCAATTTAAAATGAATTATATAAATAGTTTTAAATTCGTTTCAAAAACAATTTCAACTTCCATTTCAATTCAAATCAAAATTGAATTTTTCCTTATAAATTCGTTTTAAAATTCATTTCTATTCAATTCAAATTTCAATTCAATTTGAATTCAATTCAATTAAATTCAAATTCGTTGTATATTCAATTCATTTCGAATTCGTTTTCAATTCAATTCATTTCGAATTCGTTTTCTATTCGATTAAATTCAAATTGGTCTTCTATTCGATTCAATTCAAAATTGGTTTTCTATTCAATTCAATTCGAATTCGTTTTCAATTCAATTCAATTCTAAATTGGTTTTCTATTCAATTCAAATCAAATTCGTTTTCAATTCAATTTAAACTCAATTCGTTTTCTATTCAATTCAAATCAAATTTGTTTTCTTTTCAATTCAATTCAAATTCGTTTTTCTATTCAATTCAAATCAAATTTGTTTTCTTTTCAATTCAATTCAAATTCGTTTTTCTATTCAATTCAAATCAAATTTGTTTTAAATTCAAAAACGAATATAATCGATATAAATATCGTTCACGTCAAAATCAACATATAACTCTATATATTGAATTTGAACGTGCATTTCAATTTACCGGGGTCACATACTAACTGTAAAAATTCCAGAAAAATATTTTCTAGCCTCGTATTGACGATACGGTCCTAACAAAACTAGTTTCATCGAATTCTGAGACCGTTGGAAAAATGGCCATTTTCCAGTCGATTAAAATCAACTGAAACTGGTCAAACGCATTTTCTTTTGCCACGCTCACAAATTGATTCGAAAAATTATGAAATTTGGAATCTAACAATAATTTGACATAACGGACCCAACAAAAGTGGTTTCGTCGAAATCCGAGGTCGTTTGCAAAATGTCTATTTTTAAGGGCCTGAATTCCATAGCGACTATTCAGAATTTTCAACTGGACAAATCTTTTGATTCCCGCTATGAAATTTTGATTTTTCGGATTCGTTGGAAAAATATAATCAAATAGATCCTAATGTTTTTGGTTTCACTAAAATCCGGATTGTTTTGCACCCGGTATGTTCAATTGAAGTTTGAAATCGAATTATCGAACTACCGCGTCATTTTCAATTCTATTTATAATTATATATAATTATTTATATTCTAACGACGACGTATATAATATATACATCGAATTCTATATTCAAAATAAATTTCTCGTCGTTTTTATTTAAAATAATTCATTTTAAATATTCAAAATTCGCTAAAATTGCCAAAATAAATTTTTTAATCTGGTTCAGAATTTCCGGGTTATTACAGTCCAAATTAAATATTCAGAAAAACAGCGGTATATTCGTTCATGGCCATTACGGTTATTTAAAAATATTTGAATATCGGGTTTGAATTTAGACAAGGTTCTTTTGAGACATAACGATAATTTAATTTTTAGAATTTTATTGTAATTTTTAGTTAATTAATTAAGAAACTTTTTGTTTGGGGTATTTTGCACCCTGTAATCAATATTTTGTGGTTTCACAGAATGAGCTAATCTACCGGTATTATTATATTTTTGGGATCATGGAACATTGCTCGTCACGAACGTATTTTTATTTCTGTCGTTGGTTGTCCATAAAAGAGCGATCTTCTCTACAATAGGATACCCCTAGTAAAATACAGTAAATAATAATATAACCCTTTTCGTTAAATAAAAATCATCCTTCGCATACCCTAAGTCAAGATTCGTGGTGGTCAATAACCCACGCCTCCAACAAACAACGACTGCTATCCTCACCATAAAACCTCCCTATAAAATATCTCAACTCTTCCCTAACCTAATTCCCCTCATCTCTTTTCGTTCTGATCAAAAGAGCTGCCATTCCCAACGAAGAAAAACGAGAGGAATACTTCTTCAAATAAAATCAAAGAAAACTCATAGAAAATCTATAAATCGAGAAACATATATTTCTGAGAGCGTCATGGGTTTCTTTTCTTTTCCGTGTGCATTTCAATGGGTGTGACTGTATTCTCGGAGACTCCAAAGACTGACGGGTTCGGGTCTGTTGTGTTAAAGGCAAAGAAATGGAGTACTGACCAACGTCAAGACTGTTTTTGGGCGGAGCTCCGCGACGCTGGATGGGTGGAGATGAACACAGATGGTCAAGACAGTCGGGAAGAGCTCACTGACGCAGCTGCCATGGGGGAGAGGTTCGAGCTTCACTGCATGGATTGAGGATCTAGAGTGCGGATGTTTAAGTATACAGGGCGTGGGAAATAGTGTTGTTGTCTTGAATATTCATGGGAAGATGAAGAGAACAAGAGTGGTGAAGTTAGTTTGATTTTGTTTGGTGTAGTAAGGGAGAACAAACACTGCGTGCAGGCGTTAAGGGAGAGGAGTGCTGCGGTTTTCTTCCTTGAACCTGGGAAGGATAATGAGCAATGTATTTACAAGGTTTAATTATTTAAGTGAATTATTTGAATAAGTTAATGACGGTTTGAAGTTTAGGGGAGTGACGTGGGAGATTTGAAAGCCAAAAGCTTGTGAATGGCTGTAGACAGTTCAATGAAGTCGGATCCTTCTTTTGGGGAGGAAGAGGACATACGGATGTGGGTACTTAGGTGTTGGGCCGGTTCAAAATGGGGTGAGGCCCAATTAAGTATAGTTTAATTTTAGTTAATTTTATTCAAAAGTATATGAACTTCGTAAAGCAATAACTATTTCATACGTTATCGAAACTCAGCGAAACAAGATTCGTTGGGATCGTATGGGCGGCGGCTACTCCATGGAACCGACGGGGAGTGAATCAAAGCTCGTTACAATTTATGGCAAAATAAATTGTCCATTTGAATCAAGCGATGGTTATCGTCATTAACGATGATCTTCCAATGTGAGTAAAACTCACCAACTCTGAACAGTTATATTTTACTAACGTATATTTAGAACTGATAATTATCTGTTGATTGATGTGTGTTAACTGTTTGGTTGAATTGTTTATGTGTTGGTTGAAATTATAGATAACGATATTTATATAAATCGTTAATTGAATATTGATTATGTTTATCAGAATATTTCATATCGAAATGAAATCGATGTTATTATGTTGATTAACATCTGTGATGCAGGGAAATAGATTGGAGGGACCCAACTGGGTTCCTCAATATTTAAATACTGTTTTGTTTCATATATTGTGATATATGATGTGATACATAATCTATTGATGATTATTTGTGTTTAAACGACATCGATCGTGGTTATTTGGTAATCTAAACACCGTGAAAAAAATACTAGGATGTAAAAAGGAAATTTTTAAAGTATATATTTGAAAAGAAATTTATTTATAAAATCAAAGGATTTTATAAAAGGAAGAAATTTATTTATAAAATCAAAGGATTTTATAAAAGGAATATTTATCATTAAATAAATAGAATAAAGGAATATTTATTTAGAAAATAAATAGAATAAAGGAATATTTATTTAGAAAATAAACAGGATTTATAAAAAAGGAAGTTGACGAGATATAAAAGAGTTAATCGAATTTAGTTATTCGAAGTCGAGTTAATCGAATATGGTTAGTCGAATAGAGTTAGTCAAACATAGTTATTCAGGATAAGTTGCCATTTTGCACGACTGCTAGCGTAATTCGCAGGGATGCAGATAGCCTATGGCGGTCGGATGTTTCCTGAGGGAATCAGGCGTAACCATTGTGATCGCTGCGATCTAGAGTTAAGCGAATGGAGTTAAATCGAATATTAGTTATTCGAATAAGAGTTAAGCAACTAGAGTAAATCGAATATTAGTTATTCGAATAATAGTTAAGCAAATAGAGTTATTCAATTAGAGTTAATCGAAATAGAGTTAAACAAGATTAGAAACTTACTAGAGATTAGTTAAGTTGAATAGTTTTGTAACGACCCGGATTTTTGGTCGATTTATTTTAAATATTTAGTATGGTTTTAAATATTGAATTTATAATATAATTGGTATTTTATTGGGTTATCGATTAAATAATCGAAATACGATTTATTTCGAATATATATAATTATCGAAATACGAAATTGAATTTATTTGAATTCAAAGTCAAAACCGAATTAAAACAATTCAGATGATCTCTACTAATTGTGTTTGAAGATGGATGATAATAAAAATAATTTATTACTAGCGAATTTATTAGTTCTGAATTTAAATTATATTATTTTAAATTAATATGTTATATACATTCAAATTAAATTTCATAATATATTTCATTCAGTTTAGAACAGCGTTATGCTATTGGAACGACAGTCGGTACACTAAAATAGCAGTTCACGATTTTTAATTTGTGAACCCCGAGATATTTGATTGTGGATAGGATCGAAATCAAATCGACATCTGTTTAAAAAGAATAAAAGATCTCGTTATATCGAATCAAAATCAAATCAATTTAATTAGAAAATCTTTTAAACAGATCTGCTGTGTACTTCATTTTCCCCTTCGTTGTAGATAAATCGCATCTTCTCTTTGGTTTGGCCATTTCCTTCATTCACGGTTATCCTCCAACACAGTGAAGCTCGCTACATTCCTTCAACCTAAATTCAAAACTAAAAATCGAATTCACTTTTCCCCTTTTCATCTTATTTCCATTCGAGCAAAAAAAAGGGGAGGAGGCATCGCAATCAGATTCGCGAAGGATTCCGCCCATTTTCTGAAGCTCGACAGCTCGAGCTTTGTTCTAGGGTTCCTGAGGGACGTAAATACTCCAGCTGGGGTTGAATTTAGGGTTGACGGTTATTGCGATGTAGGTGATTGGAGAGTCGCGCGCGAGTTGGTTCGATGTCGACTGTGCTAGGGAGGTGTTATTGAGTGGCGCGGTGGTGTTAGTGATAGCAAGGAAGTATCGGCGGAATCATTTTGGTGTTCTGATTATTGATTTGGGGTTCGAAAGTTCAAATCAAGGGTATTTGGGAGTTCGCGAGGTTGTTTTGGGGATTTCGTTGACCTGGTGTTCGAACTGAGGTGGTTTGAGGAAGCGAAGGCAGTGCGATGGGGTGCAGAAGTCGGGTATTGAGGTGGATTGCGAGGTGAAGTAGCAGGAGAAAGCAGCTGTTAGTGGTGGGAGGAGTCGATGATGCTAATCAACGGTCTTAGGCAATGATGGGAAAAGGCTATCGGCTGATGTCGCTATTTAGAAAAGAGGTAAATTAATTTCAGTTAACAAATTGGTCAATAAATTTAGAAGGTTAATTTTAGAAAAGGAATTTAGGAGCTAATTAGATATATCTTGGTTTTATTAATAAACTAGGAAGATTTATTTAGTGAATTATGTATAATCACGTTAACTTAAATACAATATTAAATCGTGATTAAAGGAGATTAAAGCGAATTCAATTTTTTATATTAAGTTTTAGTTAATTATTTTAGTAAATAAATTAGAGGCTCAATAAGGTAAAATTAATTCACTTAATTCAAATAGTTAGTGATTGGAAGAAAAATATAGGTATACAAGTTTATAACACTTGTATTTGCTGCATTCAAAATCAGGATTTAACTAAACCAAATAAGCCGGTACCATTATTTATAGATCCTAAGAATCTGGGATTTATATGGAGTTAATGGAGAATTTCATAGCTGCAGATTTACTTAAGTTGGATATTCGGAAAAATAAAATCATCGGTGAGTAAATCTCACTCACCTTTTATTTAGAATTATTTTTATTCGTTAAAAATAATTGTTGTTGCTAGTTTGAATGCTCTCTGGTTGATTGAAAAATATTAGTTATATTGGGTTGATGATTGGTTGGATTGTTCCCGCTGTACCATTAGCGGATGCCCGCAATATCATTAGCGGATGACCCTACGCCCACGTATATAAGTGGATCACCTTTTATACCGCGATATCCTGCCATGAAGCAGGATGGGTATTACTGTGTTGACTAACGTCTGTGGATGCAGGAAAACAGGTTGGAGGAATCCGACTGGATTCCTAAAAAATATATTGTCTATTTGTTTGTTGTTTGAACCTATACTGTCATATATGATGTGTTAGAAAACCTGTCAATTATAATTGGTTGTTTTGATTGTTTGAAATATCACTGGGCTTAAATGTTGATATTTTAAAAATATCAGAAAAGGAAATTTCCAGAGTTAAAAGGGAAAATTCTGTTTTTCGAAAATAGAATTTGAAATTTGAATAGAACAAAAATATTAACTTGTTTTAATAAAATAAAAACAAGTAGTTCTTTTATAAATGAAGTTTATAAAAGTAGTGAAAAGAATTATCATTGGGTAATTCAGAAATAAAAACACAAGTGTGAAGTTGAAAAGGAAAAGTTATTTTTCCAAAGTAGAAATTTTTGATTTCAACTGAATTGGAAATCAAGACTTTTTTAATATAGATATTTAAATGGAGTTTGAATTTAGAGATTCAAATGGAATTCAAATATAGAATTTGAATATAGAAAATATAAAGGGATTCGAATATAGAATTTGATATCGAAAGTGAAATGGAATTTAAATAAAGAAATTTAAATATATAATTTGAATATAGAATTCAAATAGTTTGAAATGAAATTTGAATATAGAATTCAAATAGTTTGAAATGAAATTTGAATATAGAATTCAAATAGTTTGAAATGAAATCTGAATATAGAATTCAAATAGTTTGAAATGAAATCTGAATATAGAATTCAAATAGTTTGAAATGAAATCTGAATATAGAATTCAAATAGATTGAAATGGAATTTGAAATTTGAATTTCAAAATAGAATTTGAAATGGGAATTTGAATATGGGATTCAAATAGAGTTAAAATAGAATTTGAATTTAAAAAGGATTGAAATGAAATTTGAATTCAAAGGAATTAAAGTGGATTTGGATAAAGGAAAGTCAAATAGAGTTTTGAATAGAGAATTCAAATGGAATTTGAATAAGGAAATTTGAGATAGAATTTGAATAAGAGGATTTAAATAGAATTTGAATAATAGAATTAAATCGAAGCTTGTATATTTGAAACTCAAATAGAATAAATATGGAATTTGTGACGATCCCAAAATCCGAGGGGCGGTATTAAGGATAATCATTAGGAAATAACACATTAATCATCATATCAGAGTACAGATAATAGCAGAAACAATAAATAGAATAATTTTACATGGATATGACAACGGAATCACAACATGTAATGATATCAGAATAGCATAGCGTGGGATATAACTTAGTAAATAAAAAGGAAAGTGATCAGTCATCATCGCCTGAGGCGAAATACATATACATATAGTAAGAAATACGGAAAGTAAATCAGTCTGCATCACCAGTGGCGGAATCATAATATAAGAACAATAATGGCGGAAAATGTCAAAGTCGTCTCTGTGAAGTCAGCGTCGCCATTAGCCAAAAATGCATCATATGCGGCAGTGCAGAGCCAAAAACAACCTGTCGCCTGTGTACTAGGCTGCCCGTGTGAAAATAAGGACACCCGCGTTTGCAAAGTGAAACAAACAACGAGTCAGTCATGGGGACTGGTGTGAGGAATCTATTTAACAATTAAACAATAGTAATAGCAAATCATAGGACCACGCCACTTTCGCGGAACGGGTTTACTCCAGTGATTGCCAGTGCATTTAAACAAAGTAAATTCTTTTAAAACAACGCAATGCTTTTTGAAAGAATGAAGCCATTATAAGACTCAGGTCCCATCACACAATGCAACGCAAGCCGGAGGATAGAGTTTTACCTTATAATAGCCAAATATGCTTGATACATATAAAGCAAAATCATTTGATATTATTACTAGTGCATATATGTTTCAAAAGCGAATAGCATCATAAATCTCAATCATAGGCGGCATAGCTACCATATACTATGTCGCCATACTAGTTCTACAATCAAGTCCGTTATCTCGTATTGGAAATTGGATTTCCGTCATGAGTCGAGGCAATGGGCAAGCTCCTCTCCGCTTCGAGACACTCTAGCAAATGCCTCGGGACTACACACTCTGGGCAACCCCTGGATGCGGCTGGGCCGGTCCTCACTTACGTTAGAGGATTGGTTATTCCTGAACACACGTTTTCCGGTCCTTACAGACCTATAATCGAGGCGCCTCGCATTCCAACAACCACAAAGGTGAAAAGTAGATATATATGTCAGGGCTGGTAAGTCACTGACACCACCATAGCTAGAAAGAAACGTCGTGCTCTCCCAGCGGTCCGTATTCCGTTTTAACTCATACCGGGGTGTGAGGCTCGCGAATCTACGAAATACACAAAGCAAGGCCACGTAGACCGTGCTTTGATCATCATCCACAAGACTTTTCTTTGCAACAGAAGCCTTGATCACAGCATCTTGGCATGCCACATAGGCAGTCCACTCCATACGATTGATTTCCATCGATATATAACCTCTGAGCTCGTACGTCTCAGAGAAGGGAGTTAAGCAAAAGAATAAATTTTCCACCGCCAAACAGATATATATTTAACAGAGATCAATCAGCATAGAACAAAATCCAATGTCAGACACACAATCCATTTACAAGTCCGTTCTGGGTCTGAACGAAACCGGAGGCGTCAAATTCCTTGCAAATCCGTACAATCAACACATACGTTCAGACGGCTACTACTTCCGTCCCTTTCCGGTAGCTACTCCGGTTAGGAGCCTCAATAGCGCCCATCCAACCAATACGAAGATCGTCGGTCTTGAATCGTCTTTGCATTTTCCAATTCGAATCGCTCGATAAATTATTTGAAATGAGGGTTAGCTCGGCCTTTTCAAATAATTCACGTCATTGGTATTTAAATCGATTCATTTTATGGTTATATTATTCGACATCCATCTTTCGGTTCTTTAGTGTTCTTTTTATGTCATACACATACAACCATCAAATATCAGACAATTCAAGCCCAATTGGTTTATTCTCAATCAATATTGCTTATAATATTTTATAACGATTTTTCGCCATTTTTATTTATTTAAAAATGGCCATATTTAATTAAACGACGTTTCAGGTCGTGCCGTGGCACTGGCGCTGTTTTTCTCCTAATTTGTTTTACACATATCAGAAAATCTAACCGTTGGATTTCTACAAAGTCTATATCAGTGGGAAGATATTCCCAAAGCGGACCCAATGGTTCCAGTTTCGTGAGAATCCGACGGTCGGATCTTCCACACTAGTCGTTTGAAGTTACGGTTTCAAAATTCGAACTGCAGCGTCGTTATTCGATTAAATTTAATTATATTTATATTTATATATAAATATAAACGATTCTGGCGCTGTTTTTCTTCAGATTTGAATTAAACATTCCGGACAATCCAACCGTTGGATTTTTACAAGGTTGGTGTCGTTGGAAAGATATTTCCAAGGCGAACCCAGCGGTTGCGGTTTCGGGAAAATCCGATGGTCGGATTTCTCGTACTAATCGTTTCAAATTACGATTCCGAAACACGAACTGCACGACCTCTATTCCTTTTAATTATATTTATATTAATATATATAAATATAGTTCATTCCATTATTTCAACTATAGTTCATTCAATAATTTCAACTTCGTTTTCACTTCAAATATTTCACTAACGCCTTAATATTTCGAAAAATTTCGCCATAACCTCCTTTGTATGGGGAGGGGTTTGGAAATTTATTGGGCCGTATTAGGTACCCAATAAATCCTAAAAAGCATTCACATATTTATAGTGATATATTCTGGTGTTTACAGGGGAGCATGTACTGATAATCACTCCAGAGAATAAATTCCCGTCACCCCGTTTCCGTGTGGAAATAAATAGTCCATGTGCCGTATCTAATAACTAGAGCGACGTGATTATTGTCAACTCCAGACCCGTGTGGGTTTTTTTATTAATCTGGCAATTTATCGTTATAATTTATATAGTCCATATCAGTCATCAGTTCAACCTGTAATATATAGTCATCGCCATACAAGCTCTTGCTTGTATGGTAAATCTTCCACCTCGTCAATCAAGCTCCAGTTGCTTATGTGGAATATGATGAAGTATGCCTATCATCAAGAAGTATGCCATGTAGTGTAGTTCAAAATTAATTGTTACTATCCTATGGCGTTATTTATTATTTCACACAGAATAACCAGCACTCCGCATCCAATGGCATTCACAGGAGTTGATATATAAATAAAATTGCGCAGCCAACTCATCAAGGTGTACCTATTTGTCGGGCATGCAAATAATTTCTTTACTCTACAGCTAATCCATTTTTCCTATTCAACACATGTATATATATGCAGAACAAAGCTAATAATAATATTTCTAGCAAACTATTATTTGTTTCAACACGTGTGTATTTTTAACTAAGCGTATTCATGATAAAAGGAATATTTTTATCATCAAAAATATTTATTCGACACGTGTGTATTTTTAACTCTTCATATTCACTATAAAAATATAGTTTTCATTGTCGATTCATTT
Source organism: Allium sativum (assembly GCA_030737875.1). Classification (NCBI taxonomy): domain Eukaryota; kingdom Viridiplantae; phylum Streptophyta; class Magnoliopsida; order Asparagales; family Amaryllidaceae; genus Allium; species Allium sativum. Next base: position 109,637,946 of record CM060910.1, read on the forward strand.
TATCTTTAAAAGATGATAACATTCAACACATGAACTTCAACTCAACGAATGAATTGCAATTCAACACATGAATATTCTATATAGTTTGTATATATATAAAAATGTGATTTTTATCGCTAAAGTCATTTGTTTAAATTCAAATAATATTCAACACATGAATTTCAACCCAACGAATGAATTGCAACCCAACACATGAATATTCTATATAGTTTGTATATATATAAAAATGTGATTTTTATCGCTAAAGCCATTTGTTTAAATTCAAATAATATTCAACACATGAATTTCAACCCAACGAATGAATTGCAACTCAACACATGAATATTCTATATAGTTTGTATATATATAAAAATGTGATTTTTATCGCTAAAGCCATTTGTTTAAATTCAAATAATATTCAACACATGAATTTCAACCCAACGAATGAATTGCAACTCAACACATGAATATTCGATATAGTTTGTATATATATTTCAGCGAATGAAAATTATTCTAACACATAGATATTACAGAAAATTTCGGCAGCATAACGGCAGGGTAGTTAAAACCGGGACCGTCCCTAGTACGGCTCCTCGCTCTACCTTAAAACCTCGCGGTTTTTGACAATGGGGATCATGCATCTAGTTCGCACGCAGGCGGCATGTTTTATTTTCAATTCCACAATCCTATTCTATTTTGTTTCAACCACAAGAGGGTATTTTTCAACCACAAAGGTATTTTTCAACCATAATATCAACCACAAACAATTATTTCCAACCATTCGCCATACCATATAATATCACGTCAATCACAAGCAATAAATATCGTCCATGGTCTGTGGACGAGGGGAGTGTATATATATATATATATATATATATATATATATATATATAATATAATAATTCACTTGCATTTCATCACAATTCAAAGCATATATGTTTCAAACAACGCTTGTATAATTTATACATCGCTAATATAACTTATACAACACATGTACATGAGGTATACAATGCGTATATAATTTACACTTCGCTTATATAATTTATACAACGCGATTTCATTCACACAATTAGTTTAGATTCCTCACATTGGTTATTGCAGTGCTAAAAATCGTAGGAAGGTCAGAAAAATCCGCGGCTTCTTCTAGAATGTAGAGAGCCTCCTTGCGGTCACGGTGTCTCCTGTTTCATCGAATTTCGTTAACATAGCAAAAAGATATGATTTTTACAAGTTTGCAACGCTTTATAGTGTAAAAATCAGTTGAAAATGGTTTCAGCCATATACCTTTTTCGATTTCGAAAACTAGGGTTTAACTTTTCGGAAAACCACGAAGTTTTAGAACGAACGGCCAGCGCTGCGTCAAAGAGGAAGGAAAGAGCTTCCCAAAGCTACCCGAGATGATCAGCTCGGTGGCCTCCAGCACCCACGGCGGTGGCGCGAAGTTCGGACCTTCCTGGCGCGATATCTCCCTCAACACTCAACGATAATTCTTGAAATTGCTATGGATTTGAAGATCTCTGAACGCTCTTCAAAATGGATCTGAGTTTGCTTGATTTCGTTGTGTGGTTGTGGAGAAATTGAAGAGAGAAGGTTCGGAGCTTTTTCCGCGTCGCGCCTGGGAGTTTCGATGAAGAAGACGAATTCTGATTGGCCCACTCCTTTTATTTTAATATTTTAATTTATTTAATTCCTAAAATAACCCCTTTCACAGACGAACTCGAAATCTAACCCAACGACTGTCGCCCCTTGCTAAATACCCCCATTCCGGACACAATGGGATATGTTTCGTTGGCCATTTCGACTGTTACAGTCAGTTATTTTTCAAATTAAAATATAAAACATTTGATATTTAATTTAAACATACATTTCAATTTTCCAGGGCCACAAACTGAATCGAAAAATTCCAGAAAAATAAATCTAGCTTTGTTTTGACGATACGGTCCTAACAAAACCAGTTTCGTCGAATTCTGAGCTCGTTTGTAAAACGGTCATTTTTAGGTCGACCCATTTTAACAGAATTTGACCAAACTCATTATCTTTTGCCCCGCTCACATACTAGCTTCAAAAATTATGAAATTTGAAACTTAGCAATAATTTGACATCCCAGACCCAACAAAAGTGGTTTCGTCAAATTACGAGGTCTTATGCAAAATCTCAATTTTCAAGGGCTATATATACTATATAGCGACCTTTCTGAAAATTCATTTGGCCATAACTTTTGATTTCCATTATGAAATTTCGATTTTTCAGATTCGTTAGAAAGGTATTGATAAACAGATTTAAATATTTTCAGTTTCGTTAAAATCCGTTATATTTTCCACCCGGTACAGTCAGACAAAGTTTGTATTCAAAATTTCAAACTGCCATACCATACCAAATTCTATATTTTTTTGAAATATGCTATTTCAACCATTCAAATTCTTGGTAATAACCTAATTTAAAAATTTTAAACTGGTTCACATTTTCCGGGTTATTACAATCTCCCCCAGTTAAAACTTTTCGTCCTCGAAAAGGAAATAACAGCTAAGCAGGAAATAAAAATGTAAATGCAAAGTATTGTAAAGGCACCTTGCACCGGAGTTAGTCGGAGATGTCCACTCTGCATTTAAGATAGGCTTGTTTAATGCTTTCCTCAGTCTCCCAAGTACAGTCTCTAGGATCACTACTCCACTGCACTTTGACTAAATGTATCTTTTTCCTCCTTAGCTCCCTAGTTTCTTTGCCAACTATCTTTAATGGCTCTCTCTTGAGTGCTAATTATGGAGTTATGTCAATATCATGTTGCGCTGCTTCTTCCACAACAAGATCGGGATCATGAACATGTTTTCTGAGTTGAGATACGTGGAACACATCATGTATACCAGGCAACCAATTAGGTAATGAAACCCTATATGCAAGAGTTCCAATCCATTCAAGTATAGGAAAGGGACCAATAAATCTCGGTGCCAACTTCCCAGTCTTGCCAAATCTGATTACCCCCCGCATTGGAGAAACTCTTAAATAAACATAATCGCCAATGGCAAATGATACATCCCTTCTTCTCGCATCAGCATAACTTTTCTGTCGGCTCTGCGCTGTTTTCAATCTCTTCTTAATGAAATCGACTTTATCCGATGCTTCTTGAATCATATCGGGCCCTAACACAAGTCTGTTGCCAGGTTCTACCCAACATGCGGGAGATCTGCACGGTCTACCGTATAATGCTTCAAATGGAGACATTCCCAAACTTTCTTGATAGCTATTGTTGTAAGAGAATTCTGCTAAATGTAAGTGATCTTCCCATGAGCCTCCAAAATCGATAACGCAAGCCCGCAGCAAATCTTCTAAAATTCTATTCACCCGCTCAGTTTGGCCATCTGTCTGTGGGTGATAAGCGGTTCTTAGATTTAATTTGGTTCCAAATTCTTCCTGGAATGCTTCCCAGAATTTGCTAGTAAATAGGGGATCTCTATCACTGACTATATTGAGCGGTACTCCATGAAGTTTAACCATTTCTTTGAAGTAAATCTGTGCTAGACTTTGAGCCGTTCTGTTGGATCGGACAGGTATGAAATGGGCAGTCTTCGTGAAGCGATCTACGATTACCCATATACTGTCATTTCCTTTTTTAGTTCGTGGCAAGCCATCGATGAAATCCATCGAGATTTGTTCCCACTTCCATCCTTGAATTTCCAATGGTTGTAATAATCCAGCCAATTTCTGCTGATCACTCTTAACTAGCTGACAAGTGGGGCATCTGCTAACATATAATGAGATATCTCTTTTCATTGACCTCCACCAGAATGTGCTTTTGATATCGTTATACATTTTGCTCACACCGGGATGGATACTTAATTTGGATTTGTGGCACTCGTCAAGTATTTCTCTTCTGAGCTCGGGAAGGTTTGGGATGCAAATTCGGCCCTTTAATCTTAGAACTCTTTTGTCATCGAGTCGAAAACTTGTGGATTCACCTCCTTAGCTCCCTGACTGATTCTTTGAATAAATTCATCGTCTTTCTGAAGGGTCGAGATCCTGTCTATTAATGAAGACGTGATGACAAAACTGGCGATGATTTCATTCTTTCTGCTGAGCGCATCTGCTACAACATTGGCTTTCCCTGGAGTGTATAGAATTTCAAAATCGTATGCTGCAAGGAATTCTGACCAATGCTGTTGTCTCAAGTTTAGATCTTTCTAGGTGAACAGGTATTTCAAGGATTGATCATCGGTAAATAGTTCGAACTTCTCGCCCAGTAAATAGTGCCTCCAGATTCTTAAAGCGAACACGATAGCTAATAACTCAAGATCGTGAGTAGCATAGTTCCTTTCATGCGGCTTTAGCTGACGGCTGGCATAAGCGATCACTTGGCCTTTTTGCATTAGCACTGCGCCTAGCCCTCTAATAGAAGCATCTGTCCATACAGTCAAGTCTTGGTTACCTTCTATTATTGTCAATACTGGAGCGGTTGTCAACTTCAGTTTCAGCTCCTGGAAAGCTTCTTCACATTCGGGAGTCCATTTGAATTTCTCATGCTTCTTTGTAAGCTTTGTTAATACTCCTGATATCTTTGAAAAATCCTGAACGAATTTCCGATAGTAACTAGCCAATCCAAGGAAACTTCGAACTTCTGTGGTAGTAGTAGGTTGTTTCCAGTTCTGAATCGCTGTAATTTTGCTTGGATCTACAGCAATTCCCTCTTTTGATACGACATGGCCTAGGAATTTAACTTCGTTCTGCCAGAAGACACATTTAGAAAATTTAGCTTTCAAGACATTTCTCCTCAGAATTTTCAACACTTGTTCTAAATGTTTTGCATGTTCATCCTCCGACTTGGAGTAGATTAAAATGTCATCGATGAAGACTAGAACAAATTTATTCAATACACCACGGAACACTCTGTTCATAAGATCGACGAAGTATGCCGGAGCGTTGCACAAGCCGAACGGCATTACTAACCATTCGTAGAACAAATCGGGACCCCTAAAGGCTGTTAAAGGAACACAGTCTTCGGCTATACGTAATTGGTGGAAACCTGTAGCTAGGTCCATTCTGGAGAATACTGTTGCTCCATTTAATTGATCTAACAGATCATCTATTAGGGGCAAGGGATATTTGTTCTTCAGTGTCTGTTTATTGAGATCCCGGTAATCAACGCAAAGTCTTAAAGTACCGTCTGATTTCGGGACAAATACTACTGCTGCTCCCCATGCTAAAAAGCTCGGTCTGATTAGACCTTTCCAAAGTAATTCTCGGGTTTGACTACTTAACTCTTCTTTTTCTTTCGGGGCCATTCTTCTTATTGGATGTACTACTGGTCGGGCGTTAGGAGTTAGATCTATTCTAAATTCAATTTCTCTTTGCGGCGGTAAATTTTCTACTTCTTCAAACAAATCCGCTTAGTTTTTAACGACCGGAATCTTTTCTAATGAAGGGGGAATAACTTCTAAAGAAGACCAAAATTCTGTTTTATTGATTTCTGAGCCATGACATGGTATATATATAGGTCCAAGCTTCGTTTCGACTTTAACGATTCTTTCGGCACATCTAACTTCGGCCTTATATTTTGTCAACCAGTCCAGCCCCAGTATAACATCAAATTCGGAAAGGTCCATGACAATCGAATCAAAAGGAAATCGATATCGAGAAAAGGAAACAGGTAATCTACAACATATACTGAGACTAACAGAACCCCCTATTGGGTTTCGAACTTTAATTGGTTCCTTAAGCTTTCTTCATTTCAATTTTAACTTGTGAACAGTGTTACCAGAAATGAAGCTACGTGATGCACCAGTATCAAAAAGTACAGAAACAGGAATATTTTTTATAGTAAGGGTACCTCCCAAGACATCGGGTTTACCTGATCCATCGGTGATAGCTGGCAGGGTCTTCCCGTCATAGACATGAGCCACTTGAGCATTCTGCTTCAGAGGACAACTCCTGCTATAGTGTCCCTTCTTATGGTAGTTGTAGCATTCGGCTGAGTCATTTGCCTTTGGCTTCCTCGGAGCTATGCATACATTAGAAAAGTGACCTGGCTTCCCGCAGTTGTAGCAATTTCCTTTGGGGATCTTTGTAGGTTTCTGAGTAGCGGCCGCGGTAATGCTAGATTCGGGTTGATCTGTTGAAGCTTTGCGCTTATTTCCAGCTTGGCTTTTGGCGCGGTCTTGGCTAGCGTGCCTCTCATCCATGTCTTCGTAATTGCAAGCCATCTCTACTAGTTTTGAAAAGGAGAGTTTGATGTTGCTCATAGCTCTATCGTGGTACTTACGCTTCAGCCCAAATATGAATCTCTTGTTCTTTGCTTTGTTGGTCAAAATCAGCTCTGGAGCATAGCGCGACAACTAGGTGAACTTATTTAGATAATCCTGAATAGAGAGATCTCCTTGCTGGAGATTAGAAAACTGCTCTCGCATCCTCTCTAGAGCCTGTTCTGGTACAAACTTCTCATTGAACATAGTTTTGAATTGTTCCCAAGTCCTGACAATACCAGCTGCATCCTCTGAGGTAATAGCATCCCACCACAGCTCTTCTTCCTCCTGAAGGAGCCAAATGCCAAGTCGGGCTTTGTTGTTGGTTCCCGTACCCATGCCTTCAAAGATTTTCTCACAGGTTTTCAGCCAAGCTATTGCCTCGGTCACTGTGCCAGTGCCAGTAAAAGGTTTTCCCCTAAGGTTTCTATACCTCTTTGCTACTTTATCTAGCTCAAAGTCTTCGGGTGCTGGTGGCTGAACAATAGGGCCTTCCACAACTACAAGGATATTCCCCCGTCCTCCTGCTGCCACTCCTCGGCCTCCACGGCCTCCTCTAGCTGCTGCTGCTCGTGTAGCCATCTAAGAGAATACTGTGTAAGCAAGAAAAGAGTCAAGCTCACAGATTTGATAATTTTCATAAATGATAAAGCAAGGGAATACAAGGAAAGATAATGATGATGTACTGATCAAACTGTTTTGCTAATCTGCTTAGCTCATTCTAGGACATTGCTAATCCTATCTCTAATGAGCTACTCGCATTAGAACACTACTGATTCTATTCTGACGACGTGTTTAATGTGTTGGATCCCGGAGCTAAAATTAACCAAAGCTCTGATACCAACTGTGACGATCCCAAAATCCGAGGGGCGGTATTAAGGATAATCATTAGGAAATAACACATTAATCATCATATCAGAGTACAGATAATAGCAGAAACAATAAATAGAATAATTTTACATGGATATGACAGCGGAATCACAACATGTAATGATATCAGAATAGCATAGCGTGGGATATAACTTAGTAAATAAAAAGGAAAGTGATCAGTCATCATTGCCAGAGGCGGAATACATATACATATAGTAAGAAATACGGAAAGTAAATCAGTCTGCATCGCCAGTGGCGGAATCATAATATAAGAACAATAATGGCGGAAAATGTCAAAGTCATCTATGTGAAGTCAGCCTCGCCATGAGCCAAAAATGCACCCTATGCAGCAGTGCAGAGCCAAAAACAACATGTCACCTGTGTACTAGGCTGCCTGTGTGAAAATAAGGGCACCCGCGTTTGCAAAGTGAAACAAACAACGAGTCAGTCATGGGGACTGGTGTGAGGAATCTATTTAATAGTTAAACAACAATAATAGCAAATCATAGGACCACACCACTTTCGCGGAACGGGTTTACTCCAGTGATTGCCAGTGCATTTAAACAAAGTAAATTCTTTTAAAACAACGCAATGCTTTTTGAAAGAATGAAGCCATTATAAGACTCAGGTCCCATCACACAATGCAACGCAAGCCGGAGGATAGAGTTTTACCTTATAATAGCCAAATATGCTTGATACGTATAAAGCAAAATCATTTGATATTATTACTAGTGCATATATGTTTCAAAAGCGAATAGCATCATAAATCTCAATCATAGGCGGCATAGCTACCATATACTATGTCGCCATACTAGTTCTACAATCAAGTCCGTTATCTCGTATTGGAAATTGGATTTCCGTCATGAGTCGAGGCAAGGGGAAGCTCCTCTCCGCTTCGAGACACTCTAGCAAATGCCTCGGGACTACACACTCTGGGCAACCCCTGGATGCGGCTGGGCCGGTCCTCACTTACATTAGAGGATTGGTTATTCCTGAACACACGTTTCCCGGTCCTTACAGACCTATAATCGAGGCGCCTCGCATTCCAACAACCACAAAGGTGAAAAGTAGATATATATGTCAGGGCTGGTAAGTCACTGACACCACCATAGCTAGAAAGAAACGTCGTGCTCTCCTAGCGGTCCGTATCCCGTTTTTAACTCATACTGGGGTGTGAGGCTCGCGAATCTACGAAATACACAAAGCAAAGCCACGTAGATCATGCTTTGATCATCATCCACAAGAGTTTGCTTTGCAACAGAAGCCTTGATCACAGCATCTTGGCATGCCACATAGGTAGTCCACTCCATACGATTGATTTCCATCGATATATAACCTCTGAGCTCGTACGTCTCAGAGAAGGGCGTTAAGCAAAAGAATAAATTCTCCGCCGCCAAACAGATAAATATTTAATAGAGATCAATCAGTATAGAACAAAATCCAATGTCAGACACACAATCCATTTACAAGTCCGTTCTGGGTCTGAACGAAACCGGAGGCGTCAAATTCCTCGCAAATCCGTACAATCAACACATACGTTCAGACGGCTACTACTTCCGTCCCTCTCCGGTAGCTACTCCGGTTAGGAGCCTCAATAGCGCCCATCCAACCGATACGAAGATCGTCGGTCTTGAATCATCTTTGCATTTTCCAATTCGAATCGCTCGATAAATTATTTGAAATGAGGGTTAGCTCGGCCTTTTCAAATAATTCACGTCATTGGTATTTAAATCGATTCATTTTATGGTTATATTATTCGACATCCATCTTTCGGTTCTTTAGTGTTCTTTTTATGTCATACACATACAACCATCAAATATCAGACAATTCAAGCCCAATTGGTTTATTCTCAATCAATATTGCTTATAATATTTTATAACGATTTTTTGCTATTTTTATTTATTTAAAAATGGCCATATTTAATTAAACGACGTTTCAGGTTGTGCCGTGGCACTGGCGCTGTTTTTCTCCTAATTTGTTTTACACATATCGGAAAATCTAACCGTTGGATTTCTACAAAGTCTATATCAGTGGGAAGATATTCCCAAAGCGAACCCAACGGTTCCAGTTTCGTGAGAATCCGACGGTCGGATCTTCCACACTAGTCGTTTGAAGTTACGGTTTCAAAATTCGAACTGCAGCGTCGTTATTCGATTAAATTTAATTATATTTATATTTATATATAAATATAAACGATTCTGGTGCTGTTTTTCTTCAGATTTGAATTAAACATTCCGGACAATCCAACCGTTGGATTTTTACAAGGTTGGTGCCGTTGGAAAGATATTTCCAAGGCGAACCCAACGGTTACGGTTTCGGGAAAATCCGATGGTCGGATTTCTCGTACTAATCGTTTCAAATTACGATTCCGAAACGCGAACTGCACGGCCTCTATTCCTTTTAATTATATATATATATATATATAAATATAGTTCATTCCATTATTTCAACTATAGTTCATTCTATAATTTCAACTTCGTTTTCACTTCAAATATTTCACTAACGCCTTAATATTTCGAAAAATTTCGCCATAACCTCCTTTGTACGGGGAGGGGTTTGGAAATTTATTGGGCCGTATTAGGTACCCAATAAATCCTAAAAAGCATTCACATATTTATAGTGATATATTCTGGTGTTTACGGGGGAGCATGTACTGATAATCACTCCAGAGAATAAATTCCCGTCACCCCGTTTCCGTGTGGAAATAAATAGTCCATGTGCCGTATCTAATAACTAGAGCGACGTGATTATTGTCAACTCCAGACCCGTGTGGGGTTTTTATTAATCTGGCAATTTATCGTTATAATTTATATAGTCCATATCAGTCATCAGTTCAACCTGTAATATATAGTCATCGCCATACAAGCCTCTTGCTTGTATGGTAAATCTTCCACCTCGTCACACAAGCTCCAGTTGCTTATGTGGAATATGATGAAGTATGCCTATCATCAAGAAGTATGCCATGTAGTGTAGTTCAAAATTAATTGTTACTATCATATGGCGTTATTTATTATTTCACACAGAATAACCAGCACTCCGCATCCAATGGCATTCACAGGAGTTGATATATAAATAAAATTGCGCAGCCAACTCATCAAGGTGTACCTATTTGTCGGGCACGCAAATAATTTCTTTACTCTACAGCTAATCCATTTTTCCTGTTCAACACATGTATATATATGCAGAACAAAGCTAATAATAATATTTCTAGCAAACTATTATTTATTTCAACACGTGTGTATTTTTAACTAAGCGTATTTATGATAAAAGGAATATTTTTATCATCAAAAATATTTATTCGACACGTGTGTATTTTTAACTCTTCATATTCACTATAAAAATATAGTTTTCATTGTCGATTCATTTTATCTTTAAAAGATGATAACATTCAACACATCAACTTCAACTCAACGAATGAATTGCAATTCAACACATGAATATTCTATATAGTTTGTATATATATAAAAATGTGATTTTTATCGCTAAAGCCATTTGTTTAAATTCAAATAATATTCAACACATGAATTTCAACCCAACGAATGAATTGCAACCCAACTGTAACGGCGCGATTTTCGATGCCTCGAAAGTCGTGTCATTATTGAAAGAATTTAGAAGATGAGATAGAAAAGATAGAACTTATAGAATAGAAGAATAAGAAGACATCAGAATTACACAGCGGAATTAATCTCACAGCGGAATTTCACAAATACATAATATATTACATAACAGAGTTTGTTACATCAGAGTACATCATTTTACAACAGCATAATTATACATCATAACTGAAATAAACAGATACTTAAACTGGATACATAGAACTAGGTATAATACTGGTCTTGGTCTTGAACTTCATAGATTCCACTTGCCTACCTGGACTACTTGTCTACTCATAATAAATATTATGAGTACCCAAGAGTTTAAGAAACACAGAAAATAAACTCTGGGTCAGTCGGGGGACTGGTGTGAGTAAACACAGATAAGAGATGTAAACAAGGAATGAGGATTTAGGTTTCCATGTTGACAGGTTTATTTACTTTAGAAATCATAGATCAATCCATGTCTAATATCTGGATAATGGTCTAAGTATTTTATATCAAAACGTTTGATATTACGAAAAGTTTTTATCAAATAGATAACCATCTAGTGAAACGCTTGCATCTCACGTTCACATACATAGTATAAAATCAAAAGTCGCAGTGGCACTTATTGGAGATTGGATTCCAACAGACAAGGTATGGGAGCACCTACCGATCAGTGTACTCTAGAGGGTATACACTGCAGGTTCAACAAGAACGTCTTGCAACCCGGCCACACATGACCGACCACTCATTTAGCTTGAGTGTAACGAATATATTGTCACCCATTACGGCTGCGCAGCTACCGTTTTCCCGGGAGATACAGAATTGGAAAGAAGTAACAAATATGAATATTCTCTAGATTGGTGACAATACACCCTGCTTGGGAATGACCCAACTAGCCATGCTGCCTAGCCCAACTTCTGTCTTTCCTGGTTGATGAGGCTTTGGGGCTACGTTTTCCTCTAGTACATCTGTCATCCGTTCGCTTTGAATGTCACATCGTCAAATCCTCTAGAGATGACTAATTTGATTTCCACAAAAATAATCGGGCTGTTACGTTGAGTTAAGAGAAGGTGTCTTCTCGCCACCACAGAATACGTTTGAGGAAATCAACGTTCACGACTCCTTCGGAAATACTCTGTCAGACATCCGTCCATACAAGTCGTCCTGGGACTGGACGAACCGAACAGCCTTTGCGTTTCTCCGTCTTCAATAAATCTTCAACAATCTCTGACAGGCGACGTATATAATCAATTCGAAGTGGAATATTAATTCCGGACTCTTCGAAATGATGAGCGTGATGTCTTTTACGGTCAGACGATACTTAAGAAATTGATTTCACTATTTATCTCAACTCAATATTTCTAACTGCTTGGCTTAACATAAAGAAGTGATCAATTTATACTCTACCGTCTTCGATTTACGGTTTCATTTCATATATATATATTTAAACAGACTATATATCCTTACAATAGACTTTGATTTAACGGGATTTAATCATTTTGTACTGTTTACAATCCAGGTATTTGACTATGGTTTTATATTTGTAAATAACAATTACATACACAACATTGAATTATCTAATCTAAGAGGCACGTGCTTCGCACCCGGCCATTTAGATGATAATATTAGTTCATTGATTTACGATAATTATTTGTCATGAATCCCTTATTTCTTAATTATCATAATTATTACTTAAATTAGTTATCGATCTAAGTTGGTTAGTAACGCTTTAATGTTTATTACAACATTTGATTTTATTTTCATCAGTCAATCATCTTCCTGTCGTATTATCCACTATTTATCAATACATTATAAATATCTCGGTCCTTGAGAAAGACCACCTGCCGTTTCATTTACTTTATTCAAATGAATAACTCAATTACAATTTCATGTATACGTACTTAATTTGTCATTTTGCTTACAAACACACATTAAAAAGTCGTACAAATTTGGGGACACTTATCTTATGTTTTCCTTTAACCATAATTACTCCCCTTTCTTTTATACTGTAAATTTTCTATTTTATTTTCTATTCCTATTTTCATTTTATCTTGACCCAATTACTTCTTACTAGTTGTTTTGTTAACTATAATCCAACACTTTTGAATTTTCTTCTTACTTTATAAATGATTAACAATATATATATAATATATATCCCACCAAATAAAATGAACCTCTCTGTATTTCCAAAGTAAAGTCATCTACTATTTTGAGTATTGATTATCATTTAACCTTAAAAATCCCTTTTTCCTCTTTGCTTTATAAATATTATATAAAACTAGAATCTCTCTTTATTTCTTTTATTTAAAATATTGTTTCTATGTACAAACTTTAGGATTTAACTAAAACAACCATATAATTTTTCCCAAGTCCAAAGGCCCATTAATCATATGAAAAGCCTAGCGCAACAGCCATTGCCTGAATGGAAAGTGACCATGTTACTTCGACCAACCATCCTTCTTTTTGTCATGCCCAAAAGGATCGAACAGAGGTAAAACTTTGGTTTGGAAATACATAGTGATGGGTTTAATTTATTCAGGTGATCCCTTTGTTTCTTTGATCTGCTCCTTTCTCTGTTCTTTCCCTTTCTTCTTCTTCTGTCTGATGCTTCTTCTTCCCTTATTCTAACAAATCTGCACCCCTTCATCTTTTGTTACTTTTATCTTTGTTTTTCTTTTTATTTTGTTTTGTTTCCTTGTTTTAAATCGTTTTTGAATGCTCACAAACCATCGAACCATCCCTGTCTGGTTCCTTCTTCTTCCCAAAAGCTTGCTGAAGCTTTCGCAATGCATAGGGACACACTGTGCACGTGCACACACTCTCAGCCCAACTGGAAGCCGCCGCAACCCCCCAGATCGGTCGCGCCACTACCCCAGATCGTCATCGACCCCTCTTCCAAGCGCCAAAACCCCTCCTCCTCAAAATCACCGTTTCAATTTATCACTGCCGAACAGTACAAATACTGGTCATCACAAACTCGCCTTTCCCAACTACCTCCGACCATCGGAAATCCCTGCGCCAACTCCGATCAACTCCCCGACCACATGAGCTCCTCCACACCATGTTTCAGCAAACTCGATCACCCCTTTGGCCCACACGATCGATCCAAAAACAGTATACCCAAAACAAACAAAAACCCTAAATCTGCTTCCTTTGCTCAATCCCTTCAATAGAAAAATCTTTACCAATTTTTCCCATGATCCTCGGGCCTCCAAGATGCTCTAGTATCAACGCCATGGTTTCTGATCACCAGGATCTCCGGAATTTGACCAGAGTTCGAATTTGTGATCATCTGAAAATTCTCTTCATCCACTTTACTAAATATCTCCATTTTACTTGCTAAAATCACGATTTCTAATTGCTAATGACCCTATGACCCTGAATCGCAATTTAGACAATATCGAATTTTGATCATTTATGCTTTACTTACTGTATGGTACCCATTTATGTACTGTTTGGATTCATTCTGGTTATGAGGATCATTTTGTTTAATTTACATATGCAGATGTATTAACCTTTTGTATACAGAAACTATATTCCATACATGATTTGAATTCAAGTTGTGGTTTTTCTTTTGATCATCAGGTGTACATATTGCTTCTGTTTATATGCAGAAGGTGTTTAAATATCTCACACTGGTCTATATCATAACACATCAGTATACAGGGTGTTATTGATGTAGTATAAACTCTAAATATGTATACATATCAACATCTAATAACAGTTAAATCAAAGATTGAATCAAAGTTTAAGAATTTGAGTTTACTCACCTAGATGGCTTTCCTTTTCCTGCTAGATCCACTTCAGTTTTTAAATGTGAACTTGAGAGTTTTTGTTGTGAGAAGAGAGTGAGAACTTTAGGGTGTATTTATAGTGGAACTCAAGTTTTAAACAATTCTCTTCTGCACATGTTTGAACAGTTAAACTCAGTTAGCCTTAACCCTCATTCTTTAGTCCCTACGGCCATATTTTGAGGAACCACATGTATGGAACTTTTTTTATTAGGGATCCTAGTCAATGAGAGGATACTAGGTTGCCCCTTCTAGAAGATTGAGCCTTACCTTCATTAAATGCATGGATCATTTCTTTAGATTTTAAGGCATTAAACAATTGTTTTCCTTTGTCTCTTCTTGCTGATATTTCTTCTTAGTGCAAGTGGTGCACACGCAAGTTCATGTGAGAATTATTTAAATGTTTTTAGGGAATGGTTTTTGAAATCCTAGCCTTACTATATGTAGCATCTTAGTTTACTATTTAAGGTAGTGTTCATTAAATGCTTGTCCTTTCATGCATTATAAAATAGGTTTCTTATTTAAATGTTTTACTTTGAATTCAAGTTTAAACATACTAAATGTATATATATATTACTAGTGTATACATACTCACATATAATTACAATTGTTTTTACTTTTTTTAATAAACATATTTCAAGATTTAATTATCTTATTAAATCAATATTTTTCATTGACGAAGACTAGCAAAAAAAAACCGGGACATTACAGTCCACCCCCCTTATAAGAATTTCGTCCTCGAAATTAAAGTAAGAAAGATAGAAAGATTTTCCCAAAGGTGATATTCCATATCATAATCACTTAGTACACTCTAATTATACATTAGCCTCAAACTCGTACTAGGCATACATATCATATTACCATACTAGTGCTACACTTGACTGATTCAAGTTGTAGACTATCATATCATATATATATTGATATATATATATATATAGTTCAACTCATTCCTCCATCCTACTCCTCTGACACTGTGCAGGTACTTTTCATGATTCCTTTTCCCTTCGTGTCCCCAGAAGTTGACGGCTCATTCATGATAGCGTAAACATTAGGTTGTGGTGCCTTCTTCATCAGCGGGCAATCCTTGATCCTATGTCCTGGTTGATGGCAATTGAAACAAAGGTTCTTCATTATCATTTCATTCCTCTGAACCTGATTCTGCTGCTGCTGCTGTTGCTGAGGGTTCTTTTGCTGCTGGGTTTGTTCGGGTTCCTTACCTTTTGGCTCCTTACAAAATCTAGCTATATGTCCCTTCTGTTTGCATTTGTGACACAAAACATTCTTGAAACGATTTTCATACTTCTCCTTCCCTGTATCTCCCTTTTCCTTGTTCTCCCAATTTGGATTAAATTTCCTCTTCCGGGGATTCTCTCCATTGATTTCTCCAGTCTGACCCTTTGCTGTTGTGGGTTTCTTAGCTTCCAAGGCTTCATACCTGAGTGCTAGATCCACTAGTTCAACAAATGGGTCTTTCAGATGTCCCATCATACGGCCTTGCAGACTATCCTTCAGTCCAGCTACAAACATCTCGTTCTTCTTCAGTGAAGTATTTACCAATTTTGGCCCAAAGCTTGACAGTGCATTGAACTTGTTCTCGTATTCAGTGACAGTCATGTTTTCTTGCTTCAGGTCAATGAAGTCCCGGTACATCCTGGTCTTCCCAGTCGCTGGCAGATACTGGGCTTCAAAAGCTTCTTTGAACTTCTCCCAAGTAAAATCTCCCTCCGGAGTGTTTGCAGTTTGGGCGTCCCACCAGATTGCTGCAGCTCCCTCTAGATTCCATGAAGCTAAGAGACGTTTGTACTCGTCATCCAACTTCAGTCCTTTAAAAATCTTTTCACACGATCTAATCCATGCTTGGACGTCAACCAGTGATTCTGTTCCCTTAAAAGTCTTTCCTCCCAGAGTAGTGTAGTTTTTGCAGATCATTGCGAAATTTGGCTGCGTTGGAGCTTGGACTACTTCAGTCGTATCCACTTGGGTTTGATTAACAGTGTGCCCATTGGTCGTAGTCGCCCGATTTGCTCCTCGGCCTCGCCTTGCTTGAGAACTCATTGTCAACTTCTGAGTAAATGATTCGAGAGTTAATACTCATTCGGAAACTAGTCTTTAGGGATAACTTAACAAAATAACTAGGGTTGATGCTAAGGACGACCCATACTAAAATAGTTTTTTTGTAAAAATACGCTCTCTCGATACTAATCCACAGCCTAGGTTCTCGAAAAACCTCGCTCTGATACCAACTGTAACGGCGCGATTTTCGATGCCTCGAAAGTCGTGTCATTATTGAAAGAATTTAGAAGATGAGATAGAAAAGATAGAACTTATAGAATAGAAGAATAAGAAGACATCAGAATTACACAGCGGAATTAATCTCACAGCGGAATTTCACAAATACATAATATATTACATAACAGAGTTTGTTACATCAGAGTACATCATTTTACAACAGCATAATTATACATCATAACTGAAATAAACAGATACTTAAACTGGATACATAGAACTAGGTATAATACTGGTCTTGGTCTTGAACTTCATAGATTCCACTTGCCTACCTGGACTACTTGTCTACTCATAATAAATATTATGAGTACCCAAGAGTTTAAGAAACACAGAAAATAAACTCTGGGTCAGTCGGGGGACTGGTGTGAGTAAACACAGATAAGAGATGTAAACAAGGAATGAGGATTTAGGTTTCCATGTTGACAGGTTTATTTACTTTAGAAATCATAGATCAATCCATGTCTAATATCTGGATAATGGTCTAAGTATTTTATATCAAAACGTTTGATATTACGAAAAGTTTTTATCAAATAGATAACCATCTAGTGAAACGCTTGCATCTCACGTTCACATACATAGTATAAAATCAAAAGTCGCAGTGGCACTTATTGGAGATTGGATTCCAACAGACAAGGTATGGGAGCACCTACCGATCAGTGTACTCTAGAGGGTATACACTGCAGGTTCAACAAGAACGTCTTGCAACCCGGCCACACATGACCGACCACTCATTTAGCTTGAGTGTATCGAATATATTGTCACCCATTACGGCTGCGCAGCTACCGTTTTCCCGGGAGATACAGAATTGGAAAGAAGTAACAAATATGAATATTCTCTAGATTGGTGACAATACACCCTGCTTGGGAATGACCCAACTAGCCATGCTGCCTAGCCCAACTTCTGTCTTTCCTGGTTGATGAGGCTTTGGGGCTACGTTTTCCTCTAGTACATCTGTCATCCGTTCGCTTTGAATGTCACATCGTCAAATCCTCTAGAGATGACTAATTTGATTTCCACAAAAATAATCGGGCTGTTACGTTGAGTTAAGAGAAGGTGTCTTCTCGCCACCACAGAATACGTTTGAGGAAATCAACGTTCACGACTCCTTCGGAAATACTCTGTCAGACATCCGTCCATACAAGTCGTCCTGGGACTGGACGAACCGAACAGCCTTTGCGTTTCTCCGTCTTCAATAAATCTTCAACAATCTCTGATAGGCGACGTATATAATCAATTCGAAGAGGAATATTAATTCCGGACTCTTCGAAATGATGAGCGTGATGTCTTTTACGGTCAGACGATACTTAAGAAATTGATTTCACTATTTATCTCAACTCAATATTTCTAACTGCTTGGCTTAACATAAAGAAGTGATCAATTTATACTCTACCGTCTTTGATTTACGGTTTCATTTCATATATATATATTTAAACAGACTATATATCCTTACAATAGACTTTGATTTAACGGGATTTAATCATTTTGTACTGTTTACAATCCAGGTATTTGACTATGGTTTTATATTTGTAAATAACAATTACATACACAACATTGAATTATCTAATCTAAGAGGCACGTGCTTCGCACCCGGCCATTTAGATGATAATATTAGTTCATTGATTTACGATAATTATTTGTCATGAATCCCTTATTTCTTAATTATCATAATTATTACTTAAATTAGTTATCGATCTAAGTTGGTTAGTAACGCTTTAATGTTTATTACAACATTTGATTTTATTTTCATCAGTCAATCATCTTCCTGTCGTATTATCCACTATTTATCAATACATTATAAATATCTCGGTCCTTGAGAAAGACCACCTGCCGTTTCATTTACTTTATTCAAATGAATAACTCAATTACAATTTCATGTATACGTACTTAATTTGTCATTTTGCTTACAAACACACATTAAAAAGTCGTACAAATTTGGGGACACTTATCTTATGTTTTCCTTTAACCATAATTACTCCCCTTTCTTTTATACTGTAAATTTTCTATTTTATTTTCTATTCCTATTTTCATTTTATCTTGACCCAATTACTTCTTACTAGTTGTTTTGTTAACTATAATCCAACACTTTTGAATTTTCTTCTTACTTTATAAATGATTAACAATATATATATATAATATATCCCACCAAATAAAATGAACCTCTCTGTATTTCCAAAGTAAAGTCATCTACTATTTTGAGTATTGATTATCATTTAACCTAAAAAACCCTTTTTCCTCTTTGCTTTATAAATATTATATAAAACTAGAATCTCTCTTTATTTCTTTTATTTAAAATATTGTTTCTATGTACAAACTTTAGGATTTAACTAAAACAACCATATAATTTTTCCCAAGTCCAAAGGCCCATTAATCATATGAAAAGCCTAGCGCAACAGCCATTGCCTGAATGGAAAGTGACCATGTTACTTCG
Source organism: Allium sativum (assembly GCA_030737875.1). Classification (NCBI taxonomy): domain Eukaryota; kingdom Viridiplantae; phylum Streptophyta; class Magnoliopsida; order Asparagales; family Amaryllidaceae; genus Allium; species Allium sativum. The sequence continues at coordinate 109,657,111 of CM060910.1, forward strand.
ACCAACCATCCTTCTTTTTGTCATGCCCAAAAGGATCGAACAGAGGTAAAACTTTGGTTTGGCAATACATAGTTATGGGTTTAATTTATTCAGGTGATCCCTTTGTTTCTTTGATCTGCTCCTTTCTCTGTTCTTTCCCTTTCTTCTTCTTCTGTCTGATGCTTCTTCTTCCCTTATTCTAACAAATCTGCACCCCTTCTTCTTTTGTTACTTTTATCTTTGTTTTTCTTTTTATTTTGTTTTGTTTCCTTGTTTTAAATCGTTTTTGAATGCTCACAAACCATCGAACCATCCCTGTCTGGTTCCTTCTTCTTCCCAAAAGCTTGCTGAAGCTTTCGCAATGCATAGGGACACATTGTGCACGTGCACACACTCTCAGCCCAACTGGAAGCCGCCGCAACCCCCCAGATCGGTCGCGCCACTACCCCAGATCGTCATCGACCCCTCTTCCAAGCGCCAATACCCCTCCTCCTCAAAATCACCGTTTCAATTTATCACTGCCGAACAGTACAAATACTGGTCATCACAAACTCGCCTTTCCCAACTACCTCCGACCATCGGAAATCCCTGCGCCAACTCCGATCAAATCACCGACCACATGAGCTCCTCCACACCATGTTTCAGCAAACTCGATCACCCCTTTGGCCCACACGATCGATCCAAAAACAGTATACCCAAAACAAACAAAAACCCTAAATCTGCTTCCTTTGCTCAATCCCTTCAATAGAAAAATCTTTACCAATTTTTCCCACGATCCTCGGGCCTCCAAGATGCTCTGGTATCAACGCCATGGTTTCTGATCACCAGGATCTCCGGAATTTAACCAGAGTTCGAATTTGTGATCATCTAAAAATTCTCTTCATCCACTTTACTAAATATCTCCATTTTACTTGCTAAAATCACGATTTCTAATTGCTAATGACCCTATGACCCTGAATCGCAATTTAGACAATATCGAATTTTGATCATTTATGCTTTACTTACTGTATGGTACCCATTTATGTACTGTTTGGATTCATTCTGGTTATGAGGATCATTTTGTTTAATTTACATATGCAGATGTATTAAACTTTTGTATACAGAAACTGTATTCCATACATGATTTGAATTCAAGTTGTGGTTTTTCTTTTGATCATCAGGTGTACATATTGCTTCTGTTTATATGCAGAAGGTGTTTAAATATCTCACACTGGTCTATATCATAACACATCAGTATACAGGGTGTTATTGATGTAGTATAAACTCTAAATATGTATACATATCAACATCTAATAACAGTTAAATCAAAGATTGAATCAAAGTTTAAGAATTTGAGTTTACTCACCTAGATGGCTTTCCTTTTCCTGCTAGATCCACTTCAGTTTTTAAATGTGAACTTGAGAGTTTTTGTTGTGAGAAGAGAGTGAGAACTTTAGGGTGTATTTATAGTGGAACTCAAGTTTTAAACAATTCTCTTCTGCACATGTTTGAACAGTTAAACTCACTTAGCCTTAACCCTCATTCTTTAGTCCCTACGGCCATATTTTGAGGAAGCACATGTATGGAACTTTTTTTATTAAGGATCCTAGATAATGAGAGGATACTAGGTTGCCCCTTCTAGAAGATTGAGCCTTACCTTCATTAAATGCATGGATCATTTCTTTAGATTTTAAGGCATTAAACAATTGTTTTCCTTTGTCTCTTCTTGCTAATATTTCTTCTTAGTGCAAGTGGTGCACATGCAAGTTCATGTGAGAATTATTTAAATGTTTTTAGGGAATGGTTTTTGAAATCCTAGCCTTACTATATGTAGCATCTTAGTTTACTATTTTAGGTAGTGTTCATTAAATGCTTGTCCTTTCATGCATTATAAAATAGGTTTCTTATTTAAATGTTTTACTTTGAATTCAAGTTTAAACATACTAAATGTATATATATATATTACTAGTGTATACATACTCACATATAATTACAATTGTTTTTACTTTGTTTAATAAACATATTTCAAGATTTAATTATCTTATTAAATCAATATTTTTCATTGAAGAAGACTAGCAAAAAAAACCGGGACATTACACCAAAACATGAATATTCTATATAGTTTGTATATATATAAAAATGTGATTTTTATCGCTAAAGCCATTTGTTTAAATTCAAATAATATTCAACACATGAATTTCAACCCAACGAATGAATTGCAACTCAACACATGAATATTCTATATAGTTTGTATATATATAAAAATGTGATTTTTATCACTAAAGCCATTTGTTTATATTCAAATAATATTCAACACATGAATTTCAACCCAACGAATGAATTGCAACTCAACACATGAATATTCGATATAGTTTGTATATATATTTCAGCGAATGAAAATTATTCTAACACATAGATATTACAGAAAATTTCGGCAGCATAACGGCAGGGTAGTTAAAACCGGGACCGTCCCTAGTACGGCTCCTCGCTCTACCTTAAAACCTCGCGGTTTTTGACAATGGGGATCATGCAACTAGTTCGCACGCAGGCGGCATGTTTTATTTTCAATTCCACAATTCTATTCTATTTTGTTTCAACCACAAGAGGGTATTTTTCAACCACAAAGGTATTTTTCAACCATAATATCAACCACAAACAATTATTTCCAACCATTCGCCATACCATATAATATCACGTCAATCACAAGCAATAAATATCGTCCATGGTCTGTGGACGAGGGGAGTATATATATAAATATATATATATATATATATATATATATATATATAATATAATAATTCACTTGCATTTCATCACAATTCAAAGCATGTATGTTTCAAACAACGCTTGTATAATTTATACATCGCTAATATAACTTATACAACACATGTACATGAGGTATACAATGCGTATATAATTTACACTTCGCTTATATAATTTATACAACGCGATTTCATTCACACAATTAGTTTAGATTCCTCACATTGGTTATTGCAGTGCTAAAAATCGTAGGAAGGTCAGAAAAATCCGCGGCTTCTTCTAGAATGTAGAGAGCCTCCTTGCGGTCACGGTGTCTCCTGTTTCATCGAATTTCGTTAACATAGCAAAAAGATATGATTTTTACAAGTTTGCAACGCTTTATAGTGTAAAAATCAGTTGAAAATGGTTTCAGCCATATACCTTTTTCGATTTCGAAAACTAGGGTTTAACTTTTCGGAAAACCACGAAGTTTTAGAACGAATGGCCAGTGCTGCGTCAAAGAGGAAGGAAAGAGCTTCCCAAAGCTACCCGAGATGATCAGCTCGGTGGCCTCCAGCACCCACGGCGGCGGCGCGAAGTTCAGACCTTCCTGGCGCGATATCTCCCTCAACACTCAACGATAATTCTTGAAATTGCTATGGATTTGAAGATCTCTGAACGCTCTTCAAAATGGATCTGAGTTTGCTTGATTTCGTTGTGTGGTTGTGGAGGAATTGAAGAGAGAAGGTTCGGAGCTTTTTCCGTGTCGCGCCTGGGAGTTTCGATGAAGAAGACGAATTCTGATTGGCCCGATCCTTTTATTTTAATTTTTTAATTTATTTAATTCCTAAAATACCCCCTTTCACAGACGAACTCGAAATCTAACCCAACGACTGTCGCCCCTAGCTAAATACCCCCATTCCGGACACAATGGGATATGTTTCGTTGGTCATTTCGACTGTTACAGTCAGTTATTTTTCAAATTAAAATATAAAACATTTGATATTTAATTTAAACGTACATTTCAATTTCCCAGGGCCACAAACTGAATCGAAAAATTCCAGAAAAATAAATCTAGCTTTGTTTTGACGATACGGTCCTAACAAAACCAGTTTCGTCGAATTCTGAGCTCGTTTGTAAAACGGTCATTTTTAGGTTTACCCATTATAACAAAATTTGACCAAACACATTATCTTTTGCCCCGCTCACATACTAGCTTCAAAAATTATGAAATTTGAAACTTAGCAATAATTTGACATCCCGGACCCAACAAAAGTGGTTTCGTCGAATTCTGAGGTCGTATGCAAAATCTCAATTTTCAAGGGCTATATATACTATATAGCGACCTTTCTGAAAATTCATTTGGCCATAACTTTTGATTTCCAATATGAAATTTCGATTTTTCAGATTTGTTAGAAAGGTATTGATAAACAGATTTAAATATTTTCAGTTTCGTTAAAATCCGTTATATTTTCCACCCGGTACAGTCAGACAAAGTTTGTATTCAAAATTTCAAACTGCCATACCATACCAAATTCTATATTTTTTTTGAAATATGCTATTTCAACCATTCAAATTCTTGGTAATAACCTAATTTAAAAATTTTAAACTGGTTCACATTTTCCAGGTTATTACAGAATTTGAATTCAAATAGAATTAAATAGGGGATTTGAATGAAGAATTCAAAAAGAATTCAAATGGAATTTAAACTAAAGAATTTGAATATTGCATTCAAATGGGAATTTAAACTATGGGATTTAAATATACAATTCAAATGGAATTTAAAAATATGGAATTTAAATATAGAATTCAAATAGAAGCGAAATTGGAATTTGAATATTAGAATTCAAATAAAAGTGAAAATGGAGTTGAATTCGTTTTAACGAAGTTCAAAAGTTTTTATTTATAAATATAATTAAAACGAACTCACCGCGGCGCGGTAGTTCGTAAATTGTCGTTTTGAACTTCAATTGAGTATACAGAACTCAATTGAAGTCGGAATTCTTTGAAACAAGAAATGGCAGGACCGATTTGATAATAGTTTTCTAATGGAGGAGAAAAATCTGAATTTAGTCCTATAGATTTTGAGTTATATCAAAATCAAATTTTCAGAAAAACAACGCCATAACCATTTAAAAACATAACGGTTTATTTAATTTTATAAAAGGATTTTAAGCGAATAAAATCCGAATTTCTATTTAGAGAAATTTCAGATTTGAGTTGTAAATTATATGTGAACTCAAGTGGAGTAATGAATTGGTTTTTGAAACAGAAATCAGATTTTTAATTATTGAATAAAATTAACTAATTCGAATAGTAATCAGTTAATGAGATTTTGAATCGATATTAGACTTTGAATAAGTGAATTAAATTTGAAATTTTATAGTCGAAATCGAAAAGAAAACTAGAATTAAATTTGAAATTCGATTTGGTTATAAGCAAGTTAAATATTTTGTTTGAACATGTTATGTTCAAACAAAGAAGTGAAATAGGCAAAATAGCTAATTAAAGAATAAATGAGTGAAACTGAATTCAAACGATTGAATTGAATTGAAAACAGGTGAACATGTGTTAGACAGGTATGGGATGAAGTATATGAAGATTTTAAATTATGTGCCCAACAAAAAGGTACATGTTTAAATTCATATATGAGATTTTATGCGCCGTATCGGCTAGCCGCTTGGCTTTTCTTTTTCTTTTTGGATTAGTGAGGGCCATGGGAGGCTATTTGAAATATCCCGAAGCTCCCGGTACAAGGGAGGTTATGACCAAATTTTTCGGGAATTTAAGGAGTTAGAATATTTTTCAGATAATTTGATAGGTAGAAATCAATGTATCAATTCAATTAGGAAACGAAATTAAAAATAGAATATTGTAAAGCAAAAGGGAAATTTATAAATTAGAAAGAGAAAGCGAACCATATATATGTTTTAAAAAATGAATAATTGGGTTTTATAGTGTATTTATTCGAGGTTAGTGGTTTTGCCGTTTCGAAGTTGAGGATGTTTTCAGCCAAGGTCTGAGAGGTAATTATACCCCAACTTGATTGATTTCATTTTTAATTGATAAATAGCAAGATCCAGCCTCGAAGAGAAGTTTTGGAAAATAGTTAGTTGAATAAAATATTTTGGGTTATTGTAACGATGTTTTACACAGCATTCGTTTGAACCTAATTGAGGAAATTTTGGAAATATAAAAGTAAATATTTCCTGAGTATAATTGAAGTAGTCGGGAAAGAGATAAGTGATTGAAATTGTTTTCAATTTCAAATAGGGATATTTTCTAAATATAGAAAATAAAAGAAGTTGATATTTGGAAACGTTTTCCAAATGGCATAAGAGGCCAAGAGGATTACTGAAAATATTTGGCTAACAAATATTGATAAGAAAATGCAGAAGTGATTTAATTAATGAAAATATTAATTAAAAGGCCCAGTGATTGTTTGATTGTTTCGAATGGATGTTTGTTTTTCTTCGATAGTTAAAGAACCGACTATCGAAGTGTTTGCCAATATCGTTGTCAATATGGAGAGACCGGTTGGATTATTATCCGTAAACCACTCTGTATTGGCAGTAGCGTTGCGGATTAGATTATATGAAGATAATCAAAGACGGTGTAAAGTGCAAGGGCTTTTTCTATAAATAGAAATTGTGCCTTTGGTTTCGTTCAGTCCCAGAACGAACGTAAATGGACGAATGTCTGACAAAGTATTTCCAATGATCAAATGAGTTGGTCTGTATGAATATATATGGTTGCAACGGATTTATTCCCTTAGCATAACATCCAGAATATTTGTGCAAATCAATTAGTGATTAACGGATCTGACAATGTGGCATTCAAAGAAATTGTGCTATCAATGAATGATAAGAAATCGTAGCCTCAGGTCTCAACAACCGGGAAATGACAAAAATCGGGCAGGCAACATGGCTATGTGGGTCGCTCCCACTAGGATGTACAATCACCTATCTAGAGATTCATTTAATTTCTTATTCTATTCGATGCTGTCCCATTCGGGAAACTGTTGCTGATCCCAACCGTTGGTGGTATACATTCGATACACTCAAGCGAAATGAGTTATCGGTCATGTGTGGGCCGGGTTGCAAGATGTTCTTATTGAACCTCAGTGTATCGCCTCTAGAGTACACAGATCGGAAGGTGGTTCCATACCTTGTCATGTTGGAAATCCAATCTCCAATAAGCGCCCAGCGGTTTTTGATTTTATACAATGTATGTGGAGCGTGAGATGCAAGCGTTTCCGCTAGATTGATATTTATTTTATTAAACACTATTATAATAGCACTGGATTTTCGTATCAAAGTGTTTTGGGTTATAGTAAGGTAAAAACCGTCCGTGTTTATGTGTGAGCTAGTCTTACTATTATCTTTTCTTTCGAAAGGATTTTGAAAGTTAAACAAATGGTTGGAGTTTACTCACACCAGTCCCATGACTGACCCAAAGTTTATTTTATTCTGTTTTCCCTAAACTCTTGGGTGCCCAAATTTGTACGGGCAGTCAAGTAGTTGGGATTTTACAGATTCATTTGGAAGAGCTGGAAGCAGGAGGCTTAACCAGTTAGCTATAGATTATATTATTTCCACTGTGAATTGTGTTGTATCTGGAAATAGGTGTGTATAACTGTTCCAGGAATAACTATTGTGCTCTGATGATGGTATGTATATAAAGTTACAGCTTTGTATTTCAAAGGTTATGTTGTAAAATATATTTTATTCGTTCCGCTGTGAGATTTGTCTTCTTTGTTTTCTTCTATTCTAACATTTCTTTCTTTCTATTTCTCATCCTCTAACTTCTTTCTAATAATGATTCGTATTTCTGTGCAATTTGGGTTGGATGTATGGTGTTATTAGTCAACTCAGATAGTACGGATATGCGGGCCTTTACAGTTGGTATCCGAGCTTAGGTTGAGTGAATACCTAGGATTGTGTGTCATGTGCTCATTAGAGACAGGGTCAGTAGTACCCTAGAATGAGTTGTGTATATATACGAGAGAGCGTATTTGTAAATTGATATAAAAATTTGTTTTATATTGTGTTGGCTAGTCTGTTGAGTGGTTTATGAATTCTGGTCGAATAGTGGAACGCCACAAAGTCGATAGGAATTTCTAAACAATTGAACAGAAGATTGAACACGATATTGTTTTTAAAGTGGGTTAATGAAATTATTTTACCCAAAATTCTATTTTGATATAGAAAGAATAATTTTCTGAAATTATTGTAATACATGGATGTGTTGGTTGTTTTTATAATTGAATAAGATTATAAAATTGGAATGGTTAGGAATAACCAAAAATAGAATTTGTATATGAATGAAATATACAATTAAGACGAATTAAAATTGGATTCAAACCATAAATTGGAATTTAAAATCCTGGGAAGTTTGAAAATATTTTCGAAGTATACTAAAAGGATATAGCTTTTTTTGAAAAGACCGTTTGAATAAAAATCATTTTGAATGGATTTCGAAAGTGATAAAGCACTGAACTCACTTCAGCTGGGAAATAATTCTGATGATGACTACAGCTTCATCAGTATTCATTTTCGAGTTTTTAAGTGATGGATTGCTACCTTAGAAAATTTTTGATGGAAGTTTGTTTTGAAAGAAAGCAAGTAGTTTGAAAATTCAAATGTTTTGAATTTTTGATGGAAATAAATATAAGTATATATTTAAGTATTTCAAAGGATTTGAAATGAAAACTCGGGGATTTGAATTCTAGAATTTAACTTAAGAAAGTTAAATCAATCGAAGTAAATAAATTGATCAGAATCAATTTGAATGGAGTATGAATTATTTGTAAATCATTCAGATAAAAATGAATGTGAGTATATATATGAAACCAAAAGTTGGTTGGGACTAAAATTGTCAAAATATGAGGAGTTGAGTTTCAGCATAAGTGAATTGTTGAAAAGAAACGAGTTTGTACCATTTTTCCTACCTTAGCAATTTCGAGGACGAAATTATTTTAAGGGTGGAAGAATGTAACGACCCGGATTTTTGGTCGATTTATTTTAAATATTTAGTATGGTTTTAAATAATGAATTTATAATATAAATGGTATTTTATTGGGTTATCGATTAAATAATCGAAATACGTTTTATTTCGAATATATATAATTATCGAAATAAGAAATTGAATTTATTTGAATTCAAAGTCAAAACTGAATTAAAACAATTCAGATGATCTCTACTAATTGTGTTTGAAGATGGATGATAATAAAAATAATTTATTTCTAGCGAATTTATTAGTTTTGAATTTAAATTATATTACTTTAAATTAATATGGTATATACGTTCAAATTAAATTCCATAATATATTTCATTCAGTTCAGAACAACGTTATGCTATTGGAACGACAGTCGGTACGCTAAAGTAGCGGTTCACGATTTTTAATTTGTGAACCCCGAGATATTTGATTGTGGATAGGATTGAAATCAAATCGATATCTGTTTAAAAAGAATAAAAGATCTCGTTATATCGACTCAAAATCAAATCAAATTAATTAGAAAATCTTTTACATAGATCTGCTGTGTACTTAATTTTCCCCTTCGTTGTATATAAATCGCGTCTCCTCTTTGGTTTGGCCATTTCCTTCATTCACGGTTATCCTCCAACACAGTGAAGCTCGCTACATTCCTTCAACCTAAATTCAAAACTAAAAATAGAATTCACTTTTCCCCTTTTCATCTTATTTCCATTCGAGCAGAAAAAAAGGGGGAAGGGGCATCGCAATCAGATTCGCGAAGGATTCCGCCCATTTTTTGAAGCTCGACAGCTCGAGCATTGTTCTAGGGTTCCTGAGCGACGTAAATACTCCAGCTGGGGTTGAATTTAGGGTTGACGGTTATCGCGATGTAGGTGATTGGAGAGTCGCGCGCGAGTTGGTTCGATGTCGACTGTGCTAGGGAGGTGTTATTGAGTGGCGCGGTGGTGTTAGTGATAGCAAGGAAGTATCGGTGGAATCATTTTGGTGCTCTGATTATTGATTTGGGGTTCGCAAGTTCAAATCAGGGGTATTTGGGAGTTCGCGAGGTTGTTTTGGGGATTCCGTTGACCTGGTGTTCGAACTGAGGTGGTTTAAGGAAGCGAAGGCAGTGCGATGGGGTGCAGAAGTCGGGTATTGAGGTGGATTGCGAGGTGAAGTAGCAGGAGAAAGCTGCTGTTAGTGGTGGGAGGGGTCGATGATGCTAATCAACGGTCTTAGGCAATGATGGGAAAAGGCTATCGGCTGATGTCGCTGTTTAGAAAAGAGGTAAATTAATTTCAATTAACAAATTGGTCAGTAAATTTAGAAGGTAAATTTTAGAAAAGGAATTTAGTAGCTTATTAGATATATCTTGGTTTTATTAATAAACTAGGAGGATTTATTTAGTGAATTATGTATAATCACGTTAACTTAAATACAATATTAAATCGTGATTAAAGGAGATAAAAGCGAATTCAATTTTTGTTAATTAAGTTTTAGTTAATTATTTTAGTAAATAAATTAGAGGCTCAATAAGGTAAAATTAATTCACTTAATTCAAATAGTTAGTGATTGGAAGAAAAATATAGGTATACAAGTTTATAACACTTGTATTTGCTGCATTCAAAATCAGGATTTAACTAAACCAAATAAGCTGGCACCATTACTTACAGATCCTAAGAATCTGGGATTTATATGGAGTTAATGGAGAATTTCATAGCTGCAGATTTACTTAAGTTGGATATTCAGAAAAATAAAATCATCGGTGAGTAAATCTCACTCACCTTTTATTTAGAATTATTTTTATTCGTTAAAAATAATTGTTATTGCTTGTTTGAATGCTCTCTGGTTGATTGAAATATATTAGTTATATTGGGTTGATGATTGGTTGGATTGTTCCCGCAGTACCATTAGCGGATGCCCGCAGCATCATTAACGGATGACCATACGCCCACGTATATAAGTGGATCCCCTTTTATACCGCGATATCCTGCCATGAAGCAGGATGGGTATTACTGTGTTGACTAACGTCTGTGGATGCAGGAAAACAGGTTGGAGGAATCCAACTGGATTCCTCAAAAAATATATTGTCTATTTGTTTGTTGTTTGCACCTATACTGTCATATATGATGTGTTAGAAAACCTGTCAATTATAATTGGTTGTTTTGATTGTTTGAAATATCACTGGGCTTAAATGTTGATATTTTAAAAATATCGAAAAAGGAAATTTCCAGAGTTAAAAGGGAAAATTCTGTTTTTCGAAAATAGAATTTGAAATTTGAATAGAACAAAAATATTAACTTGTTTTAATAAAATAAAAACAAGTAGTTCTTTTATAAACGAAGTTTATAAAAGAAGTGAAAAGAATTATCACTGAGTAATTCAGAAATAAAAACACAAGTGTGATGAAAAGGAAAAGTTATTTTTCTAAAGTAGAAATTTTTGATTTCAACTGAATTGGAAATCAAGACTTGTTTAATATAGATATTTAAATGGAGTTTGAATTTAGAGATTAAAATGGAATTCAAATATAGAATTTGAATATAGAAAATATAAAGGGATTCGAATATAGAATTTGAATATCGAAAGTGAAATGGAATTTAAATAAAGAAATTTAAATATATAATTTGAATATAGAATTCAAATAGTTTGAAATGAAATTTGAATATAGAATTCAAATAGTTTGAAATGAAATTTGAATATAGAATTCAAATAGTTTGAAATGAAATTTGAATACAGAATTCCAATAGTTTGAAATGAAATCTGAATATAGAATTCAAATAGATTGAAATGGAATTTGAAATTAGAATTTCAAAATAGAATTTGAAATGGGAATTTGAATATGGGATTCAAATATAATTAAAATATAATTTGAATTCAAAAAGGATTGAAATAAAATTTGAATTCAAAGGAATTCAAGTGGATTTGGATAAAGGAAAGTCAAATAGAGTTTTGAATAGAGAATTCAAATGGAATTTGAATAAGGGAATTTGAGATAGAATTTGAATAAGAGGATTTAAATAGAATTTGAGTAATAGAATTAAATCGAAGCTTGTATATTTGAAACTCAAATAGAATAAATATGGAATTTGAATTCAAAGAGAATTAAATAGGGGATTTGAATGAAGAATTCAAATGGAATTTAAACTAAAGAATTTGAATATTGCATTCAAATGGGAATTTAAACTATGGGATTTAAATATACAATTCAAATGGAATTTAAAAATATGGAATTTAAATATAGAATTCAAAATGGAAGTGAAATTGGAATTTGAATATCAGAATTCAAATAAAAGTGAAAATGGAGTTGAATTCGTTTTAACGAAGTTTAAAAGTTTTTATTTATAAATATAATTAAAACGAACTCGCCGCGGCGCGTTAGTTCGTAAATTGTCGTTTCGAACTTCAATTGAGTATACAGAACTCAATTGAAGTCGGAATTCTTTGAAACAAGAAACGTCAGGACCGATTTGATAATAGTTTTCTAATGGAGGAGAAAAATCTGAATTTTGTCATATAGATTTTGAGTTATATCAAAATCAAATTTTCAGAAAAACAGCGCCATAACCATTTAAAAACCATAACGGTTTATTTAATTTTATAAAAGGATTTTAAGCGAATAAAATCCGAATTTCTATTTAGAGAAATTTCATATTTGAGTTGTAAATTATATGTGAACTCAAGTGGAGTAATTAATTGGTTTTTGAAACAGAAATCTGATTTTTAATTATTGAATAGAATTAACTAATTCGAATAGTAATTAGTTAATGAGATTTTGAATCGATATTAGACTTTGAATAAGTGAATTCAATTTGAAATTTTATAGTCGAAATCGAAATGAAAACTAGAATTAAATTTGAAATTCGATTTGGTTATGAGCAAGTTAAATATTTTGTTTGAACATGTTATGTTCAAACAAAGAAGTGAAATAGGCAAAATAGCTAATTAAAGAATAAATGAGCGAAACTGAATTCAAACGATTGAATTGAATTGAAAACAGGTGAACATGTGTTAGACAGGTATGGGATGAAGTATATGAAGATTTTAAATTATGTGCCCAACAAAAAGGTACATGTTTAAATTCATATATGAGATTTTATGCGCCGTATCGGCTAGCCGCTTGGCTTTTCTTTTTCTTTTTGGATTGGTGAGGGCCATGGGAGGCTATTTGAAATATCCCGAAGCTCCCGGTACAAGGGAGGTTATGGCGAAATTTTCCGGGAATTTAAGGAGTTAGAATATTTTTCAGATAATTTGATAGGTAGAAATCAATGTATCAATTCGATTAGGAAACGAAATTAAAAATAGAATATTGTAAAGCAAAACGGAAATTTATAAATTAGAAAGAGAAAGTGAACCATATACATGTTTTAAAAAATGAATAATTGGGTTTTATAGTGTGTTTATTCGAGGTTAGTGGTTTTGCCGTTTCGAAGTTGAGGATGTTTTCAGTCAAGGTCTGGGAGGTAATTATACCCCAACTTGATTGATTTCATTTTTAATTGGTAAATAGCAAGATCCAGCCTCGAAGAGAAGTGTTGGAAAATAGTTAGTTGAATAAAATATTTTGGGTTATTGTAACGTTGTTTTACACAGCATTCGTTTGAACCCAAGTGAGGAAATTTTGGAAATATAAAAGTAAATATTTCCTGAGTATAATTGAAGTAGTCGGGAAAGAGATAAGTGATTGAAATTGTTTTCAATTTCAAATATAGATATTTTCTAAATATAGAAAATAAAAGAAGTTGATATTTGGAAACGTTTTCCAAATGGCGTAAGAGGCCAAGAGGATTACTGAAAATATTTGGCTAACAAATATTGATAAGAAAATGCAGAAGTGATTTAATTAATGAAAATATTAATTAAAAGGCCCAGTGATTTTTTGATTGTTTCGAATGGATGTTTGTTTTTCTTCGATAGTTAAAGAACCGACTATCGAAGTGTTTGCCAATATCGTTGTCAATATGGAGAGACTGGTTGGATTATTATCCATGAACCACTCTATATTGCCAGTAGCGTTGCGGATCAGATTATATGAAGATAATCGAAGAGGGTGTAAAGTGCAAGGGCTTTTTCTATAAATAGAAATTGTGCCTTCGGTTTCGTTCAGTCCCAGAACGAACGTAAATGGACGAATGTCTGACAAAGTATTTCCAATGATCAAATGAGTTGGTCTGTATGAATATATATTGTTGCAGCGGATTTATTCCCTTAGCATAACATCCAGAATATTTATGCAAATCAATTAGTGATTAACGGATCTGACAATGTGGCGTTCAAAGAAATTGTGCTATCAATGAATGATAAGAAATCGTAGCCTCAGGCCTCAACAACCGGGAAATGAAAAAAATCGGGCAGGCAGCATGGCTATGTGGGTCGCTCCCATTAGGATGTATAATCTCCTATCTATAGATTCATTTAATTTCTTATTCTATTCGATGCTGTCCCATTCGGGAAACGGTTGCTGATCCCAACCGTTGGTGGTATACATTCGATACACTCAAGCGAAATGAGTGGTCGGTCATGTGTGGGTCGGGTTGCAAGATGTTCTTGTTGAACCCCAGTGTATCGCCTCTAGAGCACACTGATCGGAAGGTGGTTCCATACCTTGCCATGTTGGAAATCCAATCTCTAATAAGCGACCTGCGGTTTTTGATTTTATACTATGTATGTGGAGCGTGAGATGCAAGCGTTTCCGCTAGATTGATATTTATTTGATTTAGACACTATTATAATAGCACTGGATTTTCGTATCAAAGTGTTTTGGGTTATAGTAAGGTAAAAACCGTCCGTGTTTATGTGTGGGCTGGTCTTACTATTATATTTTCTTTCAAAATGATTTTGAAAGTTAAACAAATGGTTGGAGTTTACTCAAACCAGTCCCATGACCGACCCAGAGTTTATTTTATTTTCCCTAAACTCTTGGGTGCCCAAATTTGTACGGGTAGTCAAGTAGTTGGGATTTTACAGATTCATTAGGAAGAGCTGGAAGCAGGAGGCTTCACCAGTTAGCTATAGATTATCATATTTCCGCTGTGTATTGTGTTGTATTTGGAAACAGGTGTGTATAACTGTTCCAAGAATAACTTTTGTGCTCTGATGATGGTATGTATATAAAGTTACTGATTTGTATTTCAAAGGTTATGTTATATAATATATTTTATTCGTTCCGCTGTGAGATTTGTCTTCTTCTATTCTAACATTTCTTTCTATTTCTCATCCTCTAACTTCTTTCTAATAATGATTCGTATTTCTGTGCAATTTGGGTTGGACGTATGGTGTTATTAGTCAACTCAGATAGTACGGATTTGCAGGCCTTTACAAGTTTTCTGAGTATCGATCTGATGTTGGTTTCGGCCTTCGGGGTTTATACTTAGAGAATTGTTCTCTTAATAGTTTACGGTTAGGGATTAATAGTTGTGGAATGGTAGTGATGTGTGAATAAGCTATGGAAATGTTTCCAATGTTAATAACGTATATTTTCTAAATGTAGAAAATAAGGAAATATGAATATATATATCGATATATATATATATATATATATATATATATATGGTTGATGATTGATCGATATAATTTCCATTTGGAAATAATATCGTTGTTTGCAAACTTGTTTTTCTTTGATAGTTAACTCATCGACTATCGAAGTTTCGACCATTTTAACGTTGTTAATATGGAGAGACCGGTTGGATTATTATCCGAAGAACCACTCCGTATTGGCATAAGGTTGCGAATCATATATGCCAAAGACAATTGAAGACGGAGTAAAGTGCAAGGGCTGTTGTATAAATCTTAGGCAAAGATTGCCTAAGATGGATGTACTGAATAGTGCCTTCGGTTTGTCCAGTCCCAGGATAACTTGTATGGAAGAAGGTCTGACAGAGTATATCTAATAGATCGCGTTAGTTGATCTCTTCAAACGTATTTACGTTTGGTGGCGGAGGAATTCGTTTCTCTTAGCTGTATACCCGTGGTATTTTTGGGGAAATCACTTTGTGATTTGGCGGGTATGACGATGTGACATTCAAAGTGAATAAACGTGTGATCTGTCAGAGATAAGCGTGGCCTCTAGCCTCACAACTGGGAAATGACAAAAATCGGGCAGGCAGCAAGGCTATGTAGGTCGCACCTATTAGGGTGTATAATCACCTGATCTAGAGTTCCATTTAATTCTAAAAATCTGTTGTCGATGCAGTCCCATTTGGGAAACGGTTGCTGATCCCAACCGTTGGTGATATACATTCAATACACTCAAGCGAAATGAGTGGTCGGTCATGTGTTGCCAGGTTGCAAGATGTTCTTGTTGAACAGAGTGTATTCCTCTCTAGACGTACACTAGCGATAGGTGGTTCCATACCTTGTCATAGTTGGAAATCCATTACCAAATACGTGCTTGCGGTTTTGATTGTATACTATATATGTAGAACGTGAGATGAAAGCGTTTCTGCTAGATGATTATTATATTGTAGTTGATAGACATTATTATAATATCAAAAGGTTTTTGATATAAAGATATTTTGGATTCTCATAAGAGAAAAACCCGTTCCGTTATACGGAGTGGTCTTATGAGATATCATTCACTGGCTCAAACTATTTTAAACTGTTTTACTCATACCAGTCCCATGACTGACCCGGAGTTTATTTTGTTTTGTTTTCCCTAAACTCTTAGGTACCCAATTTTGTACGGGCAGTCAAGTAGTCAGGATTTACAGATACTTGAAGAGCTGGAGCAGGAGGCTTCAGAATTATATGGCCATGGTTATTTTCCGCTGTGTTGTAAGTGATGTACTTTGGAAATGATATGTATATTCAAGTACAGATTTATATTTCAAAGTTATGTTATATATTATATGTTATTCGTTCCGCTGTGAGGTTCGTGTTACTCTGATGTTGTATTGTTCTTCTTCTTCTATTCTAAGTTTCTATCTTATCTATTCTCACCCTCTAATTTCTTTCATTAACTTCCGGTATTTTTCGATGTTTGGTTAGTCGTCATTGAGTTTATGTCGATAACTAAAGTCGCTGAGAAACCGGGTCGTTACACCAAACTTGCATAAGATTCATATACATATGATTTAACACAAATTAACATAAAATGAATCAAGTTACAATTGAACATATGAAATAGATCCACAATAACAAAACTATCAACCATCACATCACATGATTCAAAGTCATATTCTCATAATCCCAATTTTTAACTTATCACAATTAAATTAATTAATTATTTTGTGAAAGAAATTATACTTACAAACAAAAGAACTATCTCGTTTTTCTAGGATCTGTATTCTGAAACTGAATTGCTCGCCTTTGATGTAGACTAACTGTTATCCTAATTTAGATTAGATTTGATTTTGATTCTTGCTTCTATCTTCTTTTTGAGTTGAAAGAGAACGGCGACTACTCTAGGTTCTCCATTGACGGCATGGCGGCTCTTGGTATGAATTAGTGTGATTTTAGGTTGAGAGTTAGGTTGCTTATATAGAATTTTAATTAATTAAGAGCCGTCAGATTAACCTAGAATCAATCAAGACCATCCAGTCAAGATAGAATAACACCTCAGCCCTAATGACTCAGCAATGAGTCGAAACAGCGTCATCTTTCAGGTCTGCCCGTGGAGGGGGGGGGGGGGGCAGGTCGACCCCTTGGACGACCTGTATGGGTAGGTCGACCTCCAGGTCGACTCCCTCATCGACCTGGCCCTTGGGCGGGAGATTCCCCACCCAGCCTGCTCCCCTGTTTGAATTTGAATTTCTGAACTGTTTTTAATTTATTTAAATTCTGAAACTTCGGAAGGCCATAACTTCTTCATACGAAGTCCAATTCACACAAACTCGGACTCTATCTCAAGCAGAATTCTGAGATGAACGCAATGGCGCAACCCATTTCCCTTAATTCTCACATTTGAAATTAAGTATTCTTTAATTCGTTAATTTTAATATTTAAAATCACGGGGTGTTGCATTCTCCCCTCCTTAAAGGATTTCGCCCTCGAAATCTCCAAGTTAAGGAGAATTCATATCCTAACATCCAATCATCCATCTACTCAACCATCAAACACAGGCATCCATTGTCCTTACAAGATTTCTAATGCGGTATGAACATATGCAAAAAGTGTGTGTATATGTTCCTTATCTAATGCAAGATCAGGCGGTCTACTGATTCAGTTGACCTCCTTAAAGCAAATCATGATAGTGCCATGCGTCCATTATGTATGCGAAAGAATCCTAACGATACATATTATTTCTACATGCATGCACAACCATTCATCAAAATGCAGCATCCATATGATAACACAACCATTATACATCCATAGATTTAGATATGCACACACATTTATATGCAATATGAAGGTGATTGAGCTGATCTAGTGCCTAATGTGTGTGTACATGCATCCACGAGCAACCACTAGCAACCACTTGCATCCATTTGCGTCCATCAAACATAACATGTCTCAAATACATGTTTGCAACCATTGGGTTCTTCCTAACTAAAGATCGAAGATGTCATCGCAAAGATAATACTAAACGATAGGACAAGTATCAACAAAGCGGTAGAAAAAGGAGAAGTTAAAACATACTCTCAAAAAGGAAAGGGTACAACGTATGCATCTTGTCTTCCGTCTCCCAAGTCGCGTCTCTTTGATCATCTCCCCATTACACTTTGACCAACTTGACCTCTTTCTTGCGTAGCTTTTTGACCTCCGATCCGAGAATGCGTGTAGGAGCTCGTCTAACTGTGGCATTGCACTCTACTTCCACTTCTTTGAGCGTGCTCGGCTCCACCATTTCCGCCGTATCTTGTAAACACTTGCGCAAATGTGAAACGTGAAACACGGCATGAACACCACTGAGCTTCTCTGGCAACTCTACTCTATATGCCATCTGACCAATCCTCTCTTTAATTGGAAAGGGTCCTACGAATCTCGGTGCCAACTTTCCTACTGATCCAAAACAGACTACATTTCTCAAAGGTGACACCTTAATAAAACCATGTCCCAAACATCGAACTCAAGATCGGTTCGTCTCTTATCAGCATATGACTTCTGTCGGTCCTGTGCCGTCTTCATTCGACGTCGAATCAGGTCTATCTTCTCCGAAGTTTCCCTAATCATGTCGGGTCCAAGCAAAACCTTGTCCGTGGATTCCCACCAACAAGTAGGTGATCGGCATGGTCGTCCATAAAGAGCCTCAAAAGGTGCCATGCCAATGCTATCCTGAAAGCTGTTATTATAGGCGAACTCCACTAATGGAAGATGTTCTTCCCATGTTCCTCCAAAGTCTAGGATGCATAGCCTCATAAGGTCTTCTAGAATCTGATTTACTCTCTCGGTCTGGCTGTCCGTCGAAGGGTGATAAGCGGTACTCAAGCATAATTGTGTTCCAACCGCATCTTGTAAGCTTTTCCAAAATTCACTTGTGAAAATGGGATCTCTATCGCTTACAATGCTAGAGGGTATGCTGTGCAGACGAACTAACTCTCAATGGTAAACAGATGCTAACCATGCGGCGGTCCTCCTACTTTTAATGGGAATAAAATGGGCACTTTTGGTAAGTCTGTCTACAATTACCCAAATCCCCGTATTACCCATCCTTGATCTTGGCAACCCATCTACAAAATCCATGGAAACACTTTCCCATTTCCACAGCGGAATCTCTAAAGGGTGGAGCAAACCTCCACGTTTCTTTTGCTTCGCCTTGACTTACTGGCACATTAAGCATCTAGAAACGAACTCAGCCACGTCCTTCTTCATTCCGGCCCAAAAGAAAACTCGCTTCATATCCCTATACATCTTGTCACAACCGGGATGTATGGTCATCTTAGAGCGATGTGAGTCTTCCAGAATTGCCTTCTTCAAAATCTCGTCTTGTGGTACGCAAAGTCTCCCATCTCTACGCAGCCAGCCTCTCTCATCTATAGCATATCTATTAAGATGACTTAAAGAATCCCCCCTATAAGCTTGCCTACTATCTCAACCAACTGTGGGTCATCTTGTTATGCCTCCCCAACTCGACCCAAAAGTGTAGGTTGACGATGCCAACAATCCGGGTACATAATCGAAAGAGGGTCTGAAGTCAAAGTTAGATATATACTCCAAATTCTGTCGTTCTATGAACAAAGGACTTAAAGTCAACTTCTTTCTACTTAAGGCGTCAGCTACAACGTTACCCTTGCCAGGGGTATATGCGATCTCAAAATCGTAGGATGCCAAAAATTCCATCCACCTCTGTTGCCTCAAGTTTAGATCTTTCTGAGAGAACAAGTACTTTAGCGACTTATGGTCTATATACAACTCAAACCTCTCGCCAAGCAAATAATGACGCCATGACTTAAGCGCAAAAACTATGGCAGCCAACTCTAAGTCATGGGTAGCGTAAATTTCTCGTGGGCTTTCAACTGCCTTCAACTATAGCATATCACCCCTTCCCTCTTGCATTAAAACTACGCCAAGCCTGTCCCGCAAGCATTGGTATATACTATGAATAGCTTACTCCCGTCTGGCCAAACTAAAACTGGAGTTGTCACCAAAGCCCTCTTTAGACGTTGGAAAGCATCGTCACAGTCAACTTCCCAAGAAAAAGTTAAGTTCTTCTTCGTTAACTGAGTGAGTGGGGCTGATGTCTTCGTGAAGTCCTTAATGAACTTCCTATAATAACCAGCCAGCCCTAAAAAACTTCTTACTTCTGTGGCGTTCTTAGGAATTTTCCAATCTTGGATTGCCACCACCTTTGCGGGATCCACAGCTATCCCCTCCTTAGAGACCACGTGTCCTAAGAATCTCACTTCTTTTCTCCAAAAATGGCACTTGGAGAACTTAGCTTTAAGTTGATGTGCTCGTAGGGTCTCTAAGACATCACTAAGATGTAGGGCATGCTCTTCTTCACTTTTAGAGAAAATCAGGATATCGTCCACAAAGACTGCCAGAAACTTGTTTAGAAACTCCGTAAACATCCTACTCATTAAGTCCACAAAGTATGTGGGTGCATTCGTCAAACCAAAAGGCATGACGAGCCACTCGATGTAACCGTCAGGAGTTCTAAATGCAGTCTTATCTATGCTGTCTTCAGCCACCCTTAGCTGATGAAACCCTGTAGCCAAATCCAGTTGCGAGAAAACCGAAGCACCCACCAACTGATCGAATAAATCATCTATCCTTGGCAATGGGTGTCTATTATTCTTTGTTAGTTTATTCAGCTCTCTATAGTCCACGCACAATCTAAGTGAACCATCAGCTTTCGTAGCAAAAATAAACTGGAGCACCCCACTCCGAAATACTTCTTATGAACCCCTTCTCAAGCAATTCTTTCACTTGCTTATTGAGTTCTCTTCTCTCTCTCGGAGCCATGTGGCGCATTGGTAATGCAACTGGCTTTGCATTATCTACTATGTATATTCGAAAGTCTATCTCGTGCCTCGGGGGTAAACCTCGAACCTCATCGAAGACGTCACTATATTCACGGACCACACGAACAAATTCCAAATCATCATTGGATGCATCAAGGGATTCTAGGTAGCTAAGCATTACCGGACCTCTAGGGTCACAAGAAATATCGAGGGTCTTTCCACAACGAGTCAACAATCTAACTACCCTTCTTTCACAATCTACGATGGCACCGTATATAGCTAGCCAATCCATGCCTAGAATCAAGCCGCAGCCCATGAAGCCAAGAACGAAGGCGTTGCATTCAAACCCAACGCCCAAGATAGACACTCTCAAATCCCGACAAATCATTGAAAGATGAGCCGAACCACCAATAGGATTTGAGACTACTATTGAACCCGTAACTAGACTAGTATTTAGGTGCAATGTTTCAACTAACGAAGTAAATAAAAACGAGTGTGAAGCGCCAGAGTCAAACAATGTACGAACAGGATGATCAAACAGAAAAACTAAACTTTCAACGGAAATTTTTCTACTTCTCTCTTGTCCTGGTGCCATGAGAGCATGAACCTGCCCTCTGGCCTGTCCTGGTGCCATGAGAGCCTGAATCTGCCCTCCATAAGTGGACCCTGTCCTTTGCCCATGCCCCTGTTTCCTCGGGAAGTCTTTAATTAGATGTCATGCCTCTCCACAGTGGAAATAGCTAGTCTTCTTCTTTTTCCTACAGTCCTTGCTCAGATGGCCTGGTGTCCCACAATTAAAGCACCTTTTCTTTCCCTTGTTATTGTTATCCTTACCACGTTTCTTATTTTGCTGTTGTGTTTTCTTTTGATCCCCTTTCTTCTCCGGTGCCTTATTTGCATTAGCACTTTTCTCCTCTTCATGCATAAGCGCCATGTCAACCAATCTCTCAAAGGTAGCCCCATCAGAATGTGGGTCATAGCCAACCCATGTAGCGGCTCATTCAAACCTTTAACGAACCTCAGTGCCTTCTTCTCAGGTGTGTTCACCAAGTCCAAGCCAAATCTCGCCAACTGACTGAACTTGTTGACGTACTCCTTTACTGACAAATTTCCTTGCTTCAACGCTAAGAACCTCTCCATATATAAATTTTCTTCTGCTCATGAGTGAAATTTCATCTCGAACCTACGCTTGAAATCCATCCATGTCTCCACTGGACGCTCTCCATTCGTGACCTCCCACCAAAACGAAGCTTCGTCCTTCATTAACCAAGCAGCCAATTGGACCTTCCTTCCATCTTCTACCTCGAAAATACCAAATAAATCTTCCTCCTCCTTAAGCCAATTTCGAGCTTCAACAAACGTTTCAGATCTGTGAAAAGGTTTCTCGCCCATTGCCGGAAAATCTTTGGATATCTTCGAAAAAGTATCAACGCGAGTGGGGGAGGAGGAGGAGCGACTGCAGCTAGGGGAGGAGGAACAATTGCTGGGCTTTTGGCACTGGCCCTAGCCTCGGGATACCTTCTAAACCAGCCTGGTATCGGGATGCTCTCGGGTATCTCAGGTTCCCTAGACATGCTGAAAAAGAAAAAGGAAGAGATTCGAAACGGAGAATCGAAGGAAAGATATATGGCGCTTGGGGGTTATGTTTTCAAAACAAACTTTTCTCTTGAAAATACTTTCATTAAAACATATTTTTGAAAGTATTTCTTTATAAAATGTTTTGAAAAACAGTTTTTCAAAATTCATATTTGTTCTGGTAACCTTCAGCTCTGATACCACGTGTAACACCCCACGTCCATTAATGTCACTCTCAAAGGGAATGAATTAAATTTCATGGAGCATTATTAGTGTATAGAACAGAATATAACAAGACAAATACATATATTGGTACTTGAAAATTTTAAAACAGCTTTTATTGCAACGGAGAAATAGTTTGATTACAACAACTTCATAATCCAACAGTAAAACCGAGTACACTTAATATCCATCTTGACAAATTGTTTTCTGAGTACATAAAGTAAAAAAGCATAACCCCAACACAAGTAGCCATAAAAGAGATGAGCTGAATTTTACTTTCAGCAATCCAAGCACTTCCAAAAGAGAGGGAAAGAGATCCAAGATCAAGCTCCACTATTACTAGTCCCACCCTGAGAACCTGGGGAGGGGGGGGGGGTGGGGAGGAAGAAAAGAGGCAAAAACAAAGGGGGTCAGACACAAAGTCTGGTGAGTATAATAACTTTAACAATATAATTATTAAAGTAATTAGGATAAGGCATAAACTGGTAAAACAAGGTATGACCGTGAAATAAGTGGGCATGACAAAGTAAACAAGAGGAATATTCTGGCGTTAATCTCGTTCCTAATCACTATAGGATAATTACTGTACTGCACCATTACTAGTCACCCTAAAAGTTGATCCCGCCTAAGAACATAACAATGATAATGGTAGTTTCGTGTACCCCTGGTTGCCTTCATAGGTGCTGCCTGCCCCTATCTCCACAAGTTGCACCCACTACCCCCATGCGATCGGCTCCCTAACTCGTAGATACCCGTGCTGGTCCCACAGTGGGGTGTATCACTCCCCAAAGTGGCAACCCGATACCACTAAAGATGCACAGCTTACACTTACACGATGCAACAACGTCTTACCTACCGGCTCGGGCCCACGCATGCACATGACCCTGTTGGACTTGCGTTGCCACCGCTAACCCGTTTTACCCCTTACAATCAAACCCAATAAGCGTCTCCCGTCCTCGATCTAACTCGAGCTCACAAAGATACTTAATGGGTTACTGGTTTGAAAAGGGTTCCCATGTTTGACACAAGCTTTCCACCTATGCTTGGTCCCCACTAGAACTTCCCACTTAACCCCTTCTTATTCATGTCTTCTTACATGTTTTCAATTTGGTAAGTGTTTCTAATCGTATTTCACATGCCACCCAGGCCACCCACTTAACCCCCATGTCCCACCACATGTTTATCTGGTTAAGTGTTACTTAATTCATTAGAACCCACATTAGACTACCGTTTGCGGTTGCTGGATTTGTCGGGCGGGTCCGGGCAGTCTTATACCGCAAACGAGCCTAATCTCGTGTCTTTACAATTGTTACGCATTTAATTTGTGCCTTTGACCTCTCACATTAGACTACCGTTTGTGGTTGCTGGATTTGCCGGGCGAGTCCGGGCAGTCTTATACCACAAATGAGTCTAACCTCGTGTCTTAGGCGGTTAATTATTACACATAATTATTTAACCCCAAATTGGATAAATATCCCTATTCAAATTTGTTAATAAATTCCAAATCAATTTATGTCCATAATTGTCACCTAAATTATGTCCATAATTTCAGGTATATAAATTTATACCAATTAATGTCTCAAATTAATTATATGCCTTTAAAGCCATTTTATGCCAATTCACAATTATGTATATTTAATATTTGGGTGCGTTTTTTAGAGGTCCCTATTAGGTTTCAAAATATAAAAAAAACCCAGTCATAAACTTATTGTAAATTTAGTCCCTGTTTTTCGAAAATTCATAAAAAAATATTAAAAAAATATAAAAAAATCACGTAAATTCGTATTTAAATAAAACATGTACTCGCCCAAAAATTCAGATCATAATAAAATCAGAACATGCATCAAAATTGAAAAAATACAGAAAACAACGAAAAATGCAGTAATTTGCATCAAATCATGCACATATTTGGAATACTTGCATTCATCTGTGCAAGTATTTCTCTGTTATATTTTTACATGCAATACTTGCATACATGTGTGCAAGTATTTAAAATAGTTGCATACATGTATGCAAGTTTCTGCACACATTTTATTTTCACATGTAAATACTTGCATACATGTGTGCAAGTATTTCAAATAGTTGCACACATGTATGCAGGTTTCTGCATGCATTTTCAACTAAAACAGCTTCAGAAATACTTGCATACATGTATGCAACTATTGGCAAAAGTTGCATACATGTATGCAACTATTTGCAAGTTTTTAAATTCAAAATACATCCCTGTAATTAATGTTTTCTCTGTAAACCCGCCCCCTATTTTAGCTGCCGCCTGGAATCATCCGCCTGCCACTTTCCATACCTCCGCCTCTTTCGTTTTCTGTCCAAATTTTCAGGCGCTATCACTTAAAAAAAAAAAAAAAAATTCTAAAATCTGTAAACATTCTCGGAAGTCCACAGAAATTAAAAAAAAAAAGTTGCATAAATGTATGCAACTTTTACGAATAGTTGCATACATTTATGCAAATATTCGAATACACATGCATATATTTATGCACGCCTGTTTGAAAAATTGCATACATGTATGCAGTTTTTCTATATAACTGCATACATGTGTGCATGTATGTCAAAATACATGCAAACGTGAATAAGTTGCACGTAGGTATGCAGTTTTTAAACAAATGCATCAGCAGATGCATGTTTTAACAACATGTGCATACATGTATGCATTTATACTGCAGTTTTGACGCAGATTTGAAATAAATGCATACATGTATGCAACTAATCGATTTATATGCATGTTTTGATGCAATTTACTGCATTTCGTTGATTTTCTGTATTTCATGATTTCGACGTTGTTTTTAATGTTTTTTTGATCTGATTTTTTTCACGATTAATTGTTTTAATTAAATACGAATTTACATGGTTTTTTAATATTTTTTTTATATTTTTTTATATGTTTTTGAAAATAGGGACCTAATTTACAATAAGTTTATGACCGGATGTGAGCCTAATTAAGTTTCGTTTTAGGGATGTGTGCCTAATATTCACTTAATATTTTCCCATTGTCCCCACGCTATTCGTACATTTTGATATGACATATGTTAGACTCGCAATAGTCTAACTTATAAAAAGAAAAGCAACATCACAACTTGCATAACACATAAAATAGATCTAAGAATCATGACATAAATTTACATAGCCAATAACTTGCATAGGCAATACACAAATTTGCATAAACTATCATGGATCTAAATATAGATATAAACATGAAGATGTGAACTTGCATATATGGATATGGTTTTCCTATAACTTGCGTATGAATTTCATTCAAACTAGCATATGATTCACATACAAAACTAGCATAGGCAATGTGCATATAGAACATAAATTTGCATAACTATGTACTACCATGGATCTAAATATAGATCTAACCATAAAGATGTGAACTTGCATATGGATCTAAACATGTAAATTAATGTCACATGTTTTGCATAAAAACTAGCATATGTATCTACATGATTCACATATGAACTTGTGTATAATCCACTTACAGACTTGCATAAGATTCACATATGTTTTAATATCCCAAACTTGCATAAAATTCATAAACTAGCATATGATTTATCACCCCAAACTTGCATAAGATTCATATACATATGATTTAACACAAATTAACATAAAATGAATCAAGTTACAATTGAACATATGAAATAGATCCACAATAACAATACTGTCAACCATCACATCACATGATTCAAAGTCATATTCTCATCATCCCAAATTTTAACTTATCACAATTAAATTAATTAATTATTTTGTGAAAGAAATTATACTAACAAACAAAAGAACTGTCTTATTTTTCTGGGATCTGTATTCTGAAACTGAATTGCTCGCCTTTGATGTAGACTAATTGTTATCCTAATTTAGATTAGATTTTATTTTGATTCTTTCTTCTGTCTTGTTTTTGAGTTGAAAGAGAACGGCGACTACTCTAGGTTCTCCATTGACGGCATGGAGGCTCTTGGTATGAATTAGTGTGATTTTAGGTTGAGAGTTAGGTTGCTTATATAGAATTTAAATTAATTAAGAGCCGTCAGATTAACCTAGAATCAATCAAGACCATCCAGTCAAGATAGAATAACACCTCAGCCCTAATAACTCAGCAATGAGTTGAAACAGCGTCATCTTTCATATCTGCCCCGGGGGGGTGGGGGGGGGGGAGGTCGACCCCCTTGTCAACCTATATGGGTAGGTCGACCTCGAGGTCAACCTGGCCCTTGGGCGGGAGATTTCCCGCCCAGCCTACTCCCCTGTTTGAATTTGAATTTCTGAACTGTTTTTAATTTATTTAAATTCTGAAACTTCGGAAGGCCATAACTTCTTCATACGAAGTCCAATTCACACAAACTCAGACTCTTTCTCAAGCAGAATTCCGAGACGAATGCAATGGCGCAACCCATTTCCTTTTATTCTCACATTTGAAATTAAGTATTCTTTAATTCGTTAATTTTAATATTTAAAATCATGGGGTGTTACAACAACTATTAAACATTCAATTCACATCCAAAGTGCAATTTTCAATGGCATAAGCATTAAAAAATTAAATAACGCTTATAACAGTATGTCAATCAATCAGTATTTATTATCATCCCCAGACCTATGTGGGGTTTTCAACCATCAAACAAATATTATTATTTGTACAGTTGGGCAAGGTGTAAAATTATCGTCCTAATACCTATGTGGGGTTTACATCACAATCATGTGAGTTTATCCACTATTTGGGAGACGGGTGGGTAAATTGTCATCCTAGAATAATTCATAATGTAAACGTTTTATTTGACAACGTATATATATAAACAGTTTATTAATAATAGCATTAAAACTGTAACCAACCATCAATCACTAAACAAATATTGCAATCACATGCAACCAATACATATTTAGTTATAAATATATAATTGTAGAAAAGATTTGAGTGAGAGAGTTCTCACCTTGGTTTCTACTCCGTCAGTCTTTAATTGACGGCTCTAGTATCATTTGGATTTTTAATTCGCCTCCAATTCTAAATTGCTCCATTTCCATTTTGGTCGGTTCCATGTTGTAGTGTTCGTCGTCATGATTCCAACGGGCCTGAGTTTGCGAATTTCTGACAACGTATGAAAAAGTTATGATCGTTTGAAAATAAATTATTTTGAAAGACGTCTATTGCTTCGGTTCGGACATCTGACCTAAAGCAAATAATTATTATTTTCCAGAGAGCTGTGACAGACATTGGTTGCATCGATTTAGATGTCTGACCTGAAGCAAATAATTATTATTTTCCAAAGAGCTTTGACAGACGTCTGTTGCATCGGTTCAGACGTCTGACTTGAAGCAAATAATTATTATTTCCAGAGAGCTTTGACAGACTTCTATTGAATCAGTTCAGACGTCTGAAATGATGCAAATAATTATTTTGCCTAGGCAATGATTTGTAAATTGTTCTCAGATGAGCTCGGATCAATGGTGATGGCTTATAACATTTTCTAAATGAAAATGAAGCCTCTTTAGCTCACTGAAACCACTCAAGAACACATGCACATATGCACAAACATACATACATGATATTGTAATGATTTTTGATTATAAACTCATAAATGGACAAATTTTCTAACCAAAGTGATCAAATGTAATTCAAGCGAATTGTGAAGTATTAGAACTTGATGGTGCGACAACGGAGCTTCACTGTATCGCCAAATCAACTAGTAGCATATGAATTAGATTTTGTGGAGATTTCTAATCATAATTTTCAATTCAATGAAACATGAATATATGAATCGACCAAGTTACACTAGCCTATCCAATTCACTAGCATATGCAAACTCAAATGAAATCTAAATTACACTTTATAGGCCAATAACTTGTGGCATATATGTGAATTCTTGAATAACTCACGAACAACTCACCTTTATTTGTTTGGAAACAAGAAATCGATCCAATGACAAACTAGAACAACCTCTCTTCCAATATAGCTTGCTAATCTTCAATCTAAACATGAATGCACAAATTTCCAAGGAGGTAGTTCATAGGAAATACCGAAAATTGGGGAGGAAACAAGATGGAGAAGCTTATCCTAGTTTCTATGTTTGATTTCCTCTTGATTTGAGCTCCAAATTGAAAACCCTAGCTTAGGAATTTTGGTTTCCCTTTCTTTCCCCCCATTTTCTAATTTTTTCCTAAGTGTTGGATGAAATGAAGAGGAGAGGGCTGATTTGGGGATTATAAGAGTGGGCTAAGTTTAGCCAACCAAGAGCCAACCAAGGTGCCAAATCTCTAAATCTCGGAATATATCGAAGTTTATACTTTTCGATCATGTGAACAACATTTTGAACTCAGTGGAAGTGGTTTCGAGTCCAAATTCGTCCATACGCAAAAAGTGATATTTTGGTCATATATAATATGAAAAAGACCAAATTTCTCCAACTCCAAAGATATCGACGTTCATAGTTTTCGAACATGCAAACGACATTTTGAACTCAATGGAAGTGGTTTCATTGAAAACTAAGGTCGTTTGCAAAATAGCAATTTTTAAGTGCTATATATAACATTAATATATATATATATATATATTCCATAGTGACTATTCTAAATTTTAATTTAGACACAACTTACAATTTGTATAGTGAAATCTCAATTTCTTTCATTCATTAGAAAATCACAATTCAAAATATTCCAATATTTCTTGTTTAATCAGATTCAGATTTATATTGAATTCTATACATCCATTCAAAGTTTAAAATTGAATTTTCAAACTACCATGCCATTTCGAGTTTGTTTTAATTCAATTTTAAATTCATACGTTCTAACTTCGATTTAAAAAAAATTAAATCGTTAGTTCTCAAAATAATTCATCTAAAATATTTAATTTCTATGAAAATCAATTACAAATAGATTTTAAATTAGTTCCAAAAATACAGGTTGTTACAATCTCCCTCATTTAAAATCTTTTCGTCCCCGAAAAGGAAGAAGGAATTGAAGGTCGTTTACTAAACCAACTCAACCTTCGCTTGACTCAAGTTCTTTAGCTTTTCAGTTTCTAAGAACTTTCTAATTTCTTAAAATTTGGCTAACGCCTTAAATTTTCAAAAAAATTCGCCATTACCTCCTTTGTACGAGTTGATCAGTACAACTACAAATGGCCTCTATAGGCTCTCATATATCAAAAGAAAATCCAAAAGCCAATCGGCTCATAAAATCATCAAACCCAATAAATACAGTAAATATGTGCCTATTGGTCGGGCGTACAATTTTATTCCTCTTCTTAGCTTCCACGTAATAACCTGTACAACATATATATATATATATATACATGTGTGTATATATATATTTCCAATTTGAAATAATTTTCAATTCGTTTCAGTATTAAATTCGATTTGGCTAAATTACCCTTTCATTTTCACATTGGCTTTATTATTCAAATATTTTAACTAGTCAAACTAATTATCATCCATCACAGCCAGGAATAAATTAGTTAATTAGCTTTTCAAACATATATTTTCTATATATACTGAAAATCATATTTTAATGCCAAATCACAACATAAACCCTAACTAAGTTTTGGTTCTCACACCAGTCAATTGGAAATATATGGACATCCCACTTTCGAAACTCGAACATAAACATTGATGATGCTTGAGCTATCATCAGAGTCATCCCCAGGCGACTAGAGTGTGGTTCTATATCTACCTAGTATATTTGAGACTTTGAATATACGCTCATTACGTTTATATGCAAAATCTTCGTATATTTGATAGTCCAAACTCAAATAAAATACTTAAATCTTATAATAAGATATAATTTTCAAATCTAAATTCATTTTTATAAACAAAAACTATTCGAACTCATCCTTGGGTATTACAAACACTATCTCTAACGAGTCATTCTTATAGGATATTACTAATCTTATCTCTGATGAATTCTCTCATTCAGGTGTAATGTGTCTTGTTCTTGAGCTTTGTAAACCAAAGCTCTAATACCAAACTATTATGCATCGAACTTCGCTCGGTCCGAATTGATTGCTAAACCGACCAAGACCGTTCGAGAACGCAGATTGTAATGAGAACATGACGCATCAGAACACAAACAGGAGAACATTTCGTTGCTATTACAACAATTTACATCAGAGTACAAGAATATTAGAGTGCGAATAAATGATATTACATAGAGAAAAAATAATATCAGAGATTTAAATTACATCCATATACATGAACATAATACTCAATGGAAAACATCAACTACCATAACTGAAAGAAATACACAGATACAAAGCTTTTCGGATATGGCTTCTGCTGTAAACCAGGATCCTGCTAAATAGAAATCTATAAAATCAAAATTACTAGCTTCCCGTGTGGGAAATATGGGCACCCAGAGTTTAGGTAGAACAATAAACTCTGTGTCAGTCATGGGACTGGTGTGAGAACTAAAAACAGTTACCCAACTTTACTATAAAATAAGGTAATTCACGGGACGACGTATAATACAGAACGGGTTTACTTCTATGCATACTCTGAAATAAAATAGTTTATAAACAACGCAATGCTTTTTGAAAAAATGAAGCTATTATAAGACTCAGGTCCCATCACATAATGCAACGCAAGCCGGAGGATAGAGTTTTCCCTTATAATGGCCAAACATGCTTGATACACTTAAAAAAAAAAAAAATTAATACTACTATAAGTGTATAGTGTCAAAAACAACTTTGAATACAAATGTATCAATCATAAACGACATAGGTACCATATATTATGTCACTATATAGGTTTACAACTAAAACTGAAAGGTCGTGTAATGGAAATTGGATTTCCATCATGAGTCAAGGCAAAGGATGTCTCCTTACCAGTTTCGGGCCATCTCTAGCGGGATGCCCAGGATCAACACACGTGACCCTTGGATCTTCAGGGCCGGTCCTCTCTTACTTTTGAGGATTTGTTATTCCTGAACAATACATTTCCCGGTCCTATCGGACCTATCACTTGATCCTTTTAGTCCGCTCTATATCTTAGGCGCCTCGCTATCCATCAACCACATAAGTAAAAATGTGAGGGATCCATACCATGACACCATTCTAGCAAGAAAGAAACGCATGCACTCCCTGCAGTCACTATCCCATTTTTGACTCATACCGTGGTGTGAGGCTCGCGAATTAATGCTATACGGAAAACTATGCTACTTAAAGTCATGCGTTGACCATCATCCACAAGAACCTGATTTACAACAAAAGCCTTGATTGTTTGCATCATAGCATGCCACATTGACAATTCATGCCATACAGCTGATATCTAATAATATATATAACCTCTGAGCTCATACGTCTCAGAGAAGGGTGTTAAGCAAGAGAATAAATTCTCAACCACAAACAAATATACATTTAATAGAAATCAATCAATACATAACGAAATACAATGTCAGGGATACAATACATTTACAAGTTCGTTCTGGGTCTGAATGAAACTGGAGGCACCTTATTCCTCGTCCCATATGTCCAATATAGGAGAGAGGTCCTCGCATTTTCACTCGATCTCCAAGTATGTCTAGACGATTGCCACTTATCACATCGTCTTGGGTGTACAGTCCAATCAAGACATCGACAATCATCCATTCTATGTGAAGATCTAAGGTCTTCAACCACCTCTTCATCGTCGACTTTTATTCGTCGTAACAGTTATTCAGAATGGGTTAAACCTTGTCTTTCCGAATAACTCACGTATTTTATAATCAAGTGCTATGAAAACACATCACACGCCTCATTCCAATTCAGAATATTCTTGGAAATCATTTCAAAAGATTTTACAATATCTTTCACAACTTAAACCAGATTAAGGATTATCAACTAGCAGGGATTAACAAGCCTTACCGAAGTAATTATTCATTTTGTTTTCCCAATCCCAACCTATTCATCCCATGGAGCAAAACTGGTAGTACTCCATATCTAACCCCCTATGTGTTATCGGTAAATTTAATTACCATTTCATATTTCAAATCTAATTAATGATTTAACTATCGCATGGAGTAAAACTGGTGGTACTCCATTCACTAATATTCTTTGAATTTGGTAAATTTAATTGCCTTATTCACATTCAATCTGATTAAAGATTCATTAAAACTCCAACTTGTTTTAATCCCAAAAATCATTACATAATGATTATTCAACTTTTCGAAATTAACCTTGCCTTTAACTGGGTTAAAGAACCAGTATCATTTAAAACAAAGCTCGCCATAATCCCAAAATCATGTTCCATTAAAATAGAACTTTCACTCAATTCCAATTTAAAGTATTAAATTGGAAAATTTTACTTTGGAAATTTTCATTATATCTTAGCTAAAAGATTTATAAATTCCAAATCTTATCTTCCCTATTAATTGGGTTTCAAGAACAAATGTTATTTAAAACATCATTCACAATAAACCCAAAATTAACTTCCATTTAATTCCAATTATATGTATTAATTGGAAAACTTCAATAATCTTAACTAAAAGATTTATCCTCTTCTCAACTGGGTTTAAGAACAGTGTTATTGAAGACACCATTCACGACAAACCCAAAATCCAATTTGATATCAAATACAAGGCTCTAAATAGAAATTATATTGATTTATATTCAATATCAAATTCTGAAACTAACTGATATCGTATTGGGAATAACGATATATATTTCTTCCAAGTTTCTCCACAATATCTGTATAATCACGGAATCCAATATCGAAATATTCCGAAGATTATTTCCATTCAAATCCTTTCCAATTCATACGTTGGATATTTCAGGTTGTATTAAAACCATATCAATTCTTTATTCTAGTTGTTAACCATTTCATTCAGATAAAAATATCTTTTATCTTTTCAAACATGGAGTATTCATCCAAAATTATTTCAATATTTTCATGTCCATCTAAAATCGGACATCAAAATCATATTCTGATTCTAAACTGAATATTATTTTAAAATACTCATTATTTCTAAATTGGAATCAAAAACAATCAGTTACCATGTAATTTTACTTATATGGATTCTATACATCACATTTATTCAAAAATAGTTATAAATAACTATTAAACATTTGATTCACATCCATAGTACAGTTTGCAACGGCATAAGCATTAAACAATTAAATAACGCTTATAATAGTCTGTCAATCAATCGGTTGATATATAATTAAATACAAGGTAGATGTGAATTAATTATCATCCGCAGACCCGTGTGGGATTTTTGACCATCAAACAAATATTATCATTTGTACACCTGGGCGTGGTGTAAAATTATCGTCCCAATACCCATGTGGGGTTTACATCACAATCCATGCGAATTTATCCGTTATTTGGGAGATGGGCGAGTAAACTGTCATCCCAGAATAATCATAATATAAACATTTTATTTGACAATGTGTATATATATATATAAACAGTTTATTAATAATAACATTAAAACTGTAACCAACCATCAATCACCAAACAAATATTGAAATCACAGGCAATCAATACACATTCAGTTATAAAAATAAATAATTGTACATAAGATTTGAGTGAGAGAGTTCTCTCCTTTGTTTCCACTCCGTCAGTCTTAATTGATGATTCTAGTATCGTTTGGATTTTTAATTCGCCTCAAATTCTAACTTGCGCCATTTCTGTTTTGGTTAGTTTCATGTTGTAATGTTCGTCATCGCGATTCCAATGGGCCTGAGTTTGCGAATTTCTAACGACGTATGAAAAAGTTATGATCATTTTGAAAATTAATTATTTTGCTGAGCTTTGACGGATGTCTGTTGCTTCGGTTCAGACGTCTGACCAGAAGCAATTGATTATTTCCAGAGAGCTTTGACATACGTCTGTTATTTCGGTTCAGACGTCTGACCTGAAGCAAATAATTATTATTTTCCAGAGAGCTTTGACAGACGTCTGTTGCATCGGTTCTGGCGTCTGACCTGAAGCAAATAATTATTATTTTCCTGAGAGCTTTGACAGACGTCTGTTGCATAGGTTGAGACATCTAACTTGAAGTAAATAATTATTATTTTCTACAGAGATTTGATAGACGTGTATTACATCGGTTCAGATGTATGAACTGATGCAAATAATTATTTTGCCTAGGCAATGATTTGCAAATGGTTCTCGGACGAGCTCGAATCAATGATGATGACTTATAACGTTTTCTAAATGGAAATGAAGCCTCTTTAGCTCTCCGAAACCGCTCAAGAACACGTGCACATATACGCGAACATACATACATGATATTGTAATGATTTTTTATATTATAAACTCATAAACGGACAAATTTTCTAACCAAAACAATCAAATGCGATTCAAGCGAATTGTGAAGTCTTAGAACTTGCCGGTGCGACAACGGAGCTTCACAATATCACCAAATCAACTAGTAGCATATGAATTAGATTGTGTGGACAATTCTAATCATAATTTTCAATTCAATGAAACATGAATACGTGAAATCGACCAAGTTACACTAGCCTACCCAATTCACTAGCATAAGCAAACTCAAATGAAATCTAAATTACACTTACAAGCTAATAGCTTGTGGCATATATGTGAATTCTTGAATAACTCAGGAAGAACTCACCTTTGTTTGTTTAGAAACAAGAAAATGATCCAATGACAAACTAGAACAACCCCTCTTCCAATATAGCTTGCTAATCTTCAATCTAAACATGAATGCATAAATTTCCTAGAAGTTAGGTCATAGGAAATGCTGAAAATTGGAGAGGAAACAAAATGGAGAATCTTACCCTGGTTTCTATGCTTGATTTCCTCTTGATTTGAGCTCCAAAATGAAAACCCTAGCTTAGGAGTTTTGATTTCCCTTTCTTCCCCCATTTTCTATTTTTTTCCCCTAAGTGTTTGAATGAAATAAAAAGGAGAGGGCTGATTTGGGGGTTATAAGAGTGGGCTAGGTTTAGCTAACTAAGACCCAACCAATGTCACACCGAAGCTTGGAATATATCGTAGTTTATACTTTTTGATCATGTAAACGACATTTTGAACTTAATGGAAGTGGTTTCGAGTCCAAATTCGTCCATACGTAAAAAGAGATATTTTGGTCATACATCCAATGAAAAAGACCAAATTTTCCAACTCCAAAGTTATCGATGTTTATAGTTTTCGAACACGCAAATGACATTTTGAACTCAATAGAAGTGGTTTCATTGAAAATGAAGGTCATTTGCAATATGGCTATTTTTAAGGGCTATATATAATATTAAATATATATAAATTCCATAGCTATGACACCCCACGTCCATTTGTGTCACTCACTAAGGGAATGCATTAACTTCCATGGATCATTATAAGTGCATAGAACAGAACATCACAAGACAGATATATAAAATGGTACTTAAAAATTCAAAATTTATTCATTGCAGCGGAAAAGCAAAACATGTCTGGTTACAACACCAAAATGACATACTAAAGCCAAGTACACAAATATCCATCTTGAACAAAATTATTATCAAAATACATAAAAAGCAAAACCATAATCCCATTCCAAAAT
The DNA here is from genome assembly GCA_030737875.1 of Allium sativum. NCBI lineage: Eukaryota > Viridiplantae > Streptophyta > Magnoliopsida > Asparagales > Amaryllidaceae > Allium > Allium sativum. The sequence continues at coordinate 109,693,398 of CM060910.1, forward strand.
TCCATATGAAAGAGAAACAAAGCTAAGCATTACTTTCAGCACTTCCAAGCAATTCCAATAGAGAGAGAAATCCAAATCAAGCCTCGCTAGTCCAACCCTGAGAACCTTGGGGGGGTGAAGGAAAGAAAAGAGGCGAAACAAAAAGGGTCAGATATAAAGTCTGGCGAGTCCAGTGACTTTAACAAAATAATTAGTAAAGTAACAAGATAAGAACATAAACTAGATATAAGAGATGATTGTAACATAAGCAAGTATGACAAGGTAAACAAGATGAACAAGGTATAACATCGATTGCGCTTCTAACCACTACAAAATGTTTCCTGCACCGCACCAATACTAGCCTCATACTAAAAGGTGATCCCTCCATACTAATCATAATAATGGTAGCTTCGTGTGCTCCTTGCTTCTCTCGTAGGTTCCCACTTGCTCCTACCCCCACTAGTTGTACCCACTACCCTCTCCATTCAATCGGCCCCCTAACTCGTAAATACCCGTGCTAGCCCCACAGTAAGGTGTATCACTCCCTAAAGTGGCAACCCGATACTACTAAAATGCATGGCTTATACCTATACGATGCAACAACGTATTACGTACCAGCCCGGACACACGCATGCACATGACTCCATTGGACTTGTGTTGCCATCGCTCTTTACTCTTTTGACCTCTTACAATCAACCCCAGTAAGCGTGTCCCGTCCTCGACCTAGTTCGAGCTCATATTGATAATAAAAATGGGTTACTGGTTGAAAAGGGTCCCCATACTTGACACAAGCTCCCCTCCTAGGCTTGATCCCCACTAGGATTTCCCACTCAACCCCTTTTATTACTCCCATGTCTTACCACATGTCTCATTATGGTTAAATGCTCTTAATTATGTTTCACATGCTACCCATGTCACCCACTTAACCCCTTTACTATTCTCATGTCTTACCACATGTCTTATCTTGGTTAAGTGTTCATTAATTCATTATATCCGTAATTGTGCAAGATCTCCCGCATTAGATTACCGTTTGCGGTTGCTGGATATGCCGGGCGGTTCCGGGTAGACTTCTGCCGCAATCCGAATCTAACCACGTGTCTTAGCACTATTACGCTTCTAATTTCTGCCTTTGACCTCTCACATTAGACTGCCGTTTTCGGTTGCTGGATATGCCGGGTGGTTCCGGGCAGACTTCTACCGCAACCCTATCTAACCTCGTGTCCTAAGCGTTCATTATCTTTTCCTTTTATTCATGCCCAATTTCAAATCTTCAATTAATGTACTCCAATTGCCCATAATTTCCAATTATGGTTCTACTTCTAATTCAAGTTATGCCTATAATTCCATGTATACAAGTTGTACCAAATGATGCCCAAATCAATTTCATAGTTACCAACAATTTATGCCAAATCTCATTTCATTACATATTTCCCAAACTTTTCCCAATCATCCCAACGTTATTCGTACGTAAATCTCAACGTAATATGCTTAGGCTTGAAGTTGGCCTAATCTCAAAAGGAAAAATGAAAAGAAGAAGGGAAGAGAATCAAACATCAAAATTGACATAAACATATAGATAGGCATGTTAAATGAATAACGATAAAATAGATCAGATAGGCATATGATAATAGCAATTGGGTATGAATCTGAAGGATAATGATTTACAAGCTTGATAAGATTCATCTTACATACAGGCATATACATTAGATCCAACTTACAATCCTATCACAATTACTTTTTAATTTAATTATATGTGAAAGTAACATAAACTCACAGCGATAGGATTCTTAGAAAAGAGAATTAGTCGTTGTTGTAGCAATTCTGATCTTGAATAATCTTTACTTTGATTGTTGAAGAAGAAAAGCTAAATTAATTTGAGTTGGAGCAACAGCATGGAGGCGCCATGGATTAGGGTTGAAGAGATTAGGGTTAGGTTTAGGTGTTTATTTATAGATGTATTAGGTGAATTAGGACCGTTAGATTTGATTAGGAACCATCCGAACCACTCAAAATAGAAAAACACTTCATCAGGAAACTGCCCAGAATCAACCAGTCGACTAGTCAATTTCAACCGGTCGACTTTTTTCACTTCTGCTTAAAAACGTCAACTAGTGATAATTGGGCGGTTGACTTGTTAATGGTCGAATGGTGAAAAATGGGCGGTCGAGTTGTTTTACAGCTTTAAACTTTAAATCTTCCGAGCTTCATAACTTCTTCATACAATGTCCGTTTTACGCAAACTCGGACTCTATCTCAAGCAGAATTCTGAGACGAACGCAATGGCGTAACCCTTTTCACTTAATTCTTCTTATAAAAATTGAGTATTCTTAAATTTGTCAGTTTTAATATTTTAAAATTACGGGGTGTAACATTCTCCCCTAATTATAGGATTTCGTCCCCGAGATCTCCAAGTTAAAAAGAATGTATGTCCTACCATCCATCATTTATCTACTCATCCATCAATCACGGGCGCCCATTGTCCTTAAGAGATTTCTAATGCTTTCATGAACATATGCAAAGTGTGTGTATATGTCCTTATCCTAATGCAAAATCAAGCGGTCTACTGATTTAGTTGACCTCCCTAATGCAAAACATGATAGTGTCATGCGTCCATTATGTATGCAAAAGAATCCTAATGATACATATCATTTCTATATGAGTGCACAACCATTCATCCAAATTCAACATCCAATGATAACACATTCAATATACATCCATTAATTTGAATTTGCAAACTCATCCATATGCAATATGAAAGTGATTGAGCCAATCTAGTTCCTAATGTGTGTGTAAATGCATCCAGGAGCAATCACTACGAAAAACTTACATCCACCAAACATAACAAGTCTCAAACACATGTTTACAACCAGAGGATTTTCTACCTAAAGATCGAAGATATAATTGAGAGGGTACACTAAACGATAGAACAAGTATAAATAAAGCGGTAGAAAAAGGAGAAGTTAACAACATACCCTCAAAAAGGAAAGGGTACGACGCACGTATCTTGTCTTCTGTTTCCCAAGTCGCGTCTCCTTGATCATCTCCCCATTGGTCTTTAACCAATTTGACCTCTCGGTTACGTAACTTCTTGACCTCCGATACAAGGATACATGCACGAACTCGTCTAATCGTGGCATATCGCAATACTTCCACTTCCCTAAGCATGCTCGGCTCTACTACTTCCGCGGTATCGTGTAGACACTTCCTTAAATGCGACACGTGAAATACGTCATGAACACCACTAAGCTTCTCAGGCAACTTTACTCTATAGGCCATCTGTCCAATTCTTTCTGTAATGGAGAATGGCTCTACGAACCTTGGTGCCAATTTCCCTACAGATCCAAAACGAACTACATTCCTCAATGGTGATACTTTAATAAAAGCTGTGTCTCCAACGTTGAACTCAAGATCGGTTCATCTCTTGTCAGCATATGACTTTTGCCGGTCTTGTGCCATCTTCATGCGTCTTCGAATCAAGTCTATCTTCTCCGAGGTTTCCCTAACCATCTCGGGCCCAAGCAAAATCTCATCCGTAGATTTCCACCAACAAGTCGATGATCGGAAAGGTCATCCATATAGAGCTTCAAAAGGTGCCATGCCAATACTAGTCTGATAACTGTTGTTGTAGGCGAACTCTACTAATGGAAGGTGTTCCTCCCATGTCCCTCCAAAGTCCAAGATGCATAACCTCAAAAGATCTTCTAGAATTCTATTCACTCTTTCTGTTTGGCCATCCGTCTGAGGGTGATAAGCGGTGCTCAAACACAATTGCGTTCCTATTGCCTCTTGCAAGCTCTTCCAAAACTCATTAGTGAAAATGGGATCTCGATCGCTTACGATACTAGAAGGTATGCCGTGTAGACGAACTATCTCTCGGAGATAAACAGAGCTAACCATGCCGCTGTTCTTTTACTCTTAATGGGAATGAAATGAGCGCTCTTGGTAAGTCTATCTACTACTACCCAAATCCCCGTATTACCCTTCCTTGACCTCGGCAACCTGCCGACGAAATCCATGGAAACACTTTCCCATTTCCACTGTGGAACCTCTAAAGGGTGAAGCAAACCACCAGGCTTCTTTTGCTCGCCCTTTACTTGCTGGCACACTAAGCATTTAGAAACGAACTCAGCCACATCCTTCTTCATTCCGGCCCAAAAGAAAACTTGCTTCATGTCCCTATACATCTTGTCACCATCGGGATGTATGGTCATCTTAGAACGATGTGCTTCTTCAAGGATTGTCCTTCTCAAACTCTCGTCTCGTGATACACAAAGTCTCCCATCCCTACGCAACCAGCCTTTTTCATCTATAGTATACCTACTAAGATGGCTCAAAGACTCCCCTCTTATGTGCTTGTCTACTATCTCTATCAGCTGCGGGTCATCTCGCTGTGCCGCTCCTATCTGTCCCAAAGGCATAGGTCACACCTCTAACGGTGCCAACAAACCGGGTACACAATCGATAGAGGGTCTAAAGTAAAAGGTAGATATGTACTCTAAACTCTGCCGCTCGACAAACAAAGGACTCAAAGTCAACTTCTTTATACTCAAGGCGTCAGCTACAACGTTACCCTTGCCAGGCGTATATGCAATCTCAAAATTGTAGGATGCTAAGAACTCCATCCACCTTTGTTGTCTTAAGTTTAAATCCTTTTGAGAGAACAAGTGCTTTAACGACTTATGGTCTGTATACAACTCAAACCTCTCTCCAAGTAAATAGTGTTGCCAAGACTTAAGCGCAAAAATTATGGCAACTAACTCTAAGTCATGGGTAGGGTAATTCTTCTCATGGACCTTTAACTGCCTTCCACCATAGCATATCACCCTTCCCTCTTGCATCAAAACTGCGCCAAGCCCTGTCCCCGCAAGCATCGGTATACACTGTGAACGATTTACTCCCATCTGGTAAAACTAAAACTGGAGATGTCGTCAAAGCCCTCTTTAAATGTTGGAAAGCATCATCATAGTCAATATCCCAAAAATGGTCAAATTCTTTTTCGTCAACCGTGTAAGTGGGGCTGATATCTTTGCAAAGTCCTTAAAGAACTTCCTATAATAGCCCACCAACCCTAGAAAACTTCTTACTTCCGTTGCATTTTTAGGAACCTTCCAATCTTGGATTGCTACCACCTTCGCGGGATCCACTGCTATCCCCTCCTTAGAGACCATGTGTCCTAAGAACCTCACTTCCTTCCTCCAAAAATGACATTTGGAGAATTAGCCTTGAGTTGATGTTCTCGAAGGGTCTCTAAGACTTCCCTAAGATGTAGGACATGCTCTTTCTCGCTTCTAGAGAATATCAAGATATCGTCCACAAAGACTACCATGAACTTGTTTAGAAACTCCTTAAACACCCTACTCATCGCGTATACAAAATATGCAGGTGCATTCTTCAAAAAAGGCATGACGAGCCACTCTAAGAAACCGTCGGGAGTCCTAAAAGCAGTCTTATCTACACTACCCTCGACTACCCTCAACTAATGAAAACCTGTAGCTAAGTCCAACTGCGAGAAAACTGAAGCACCAACCAACTGATCGAACAAATCATCTATCCTCGGCAATGGGTGTCTATTTCTCTTCGTGAGTTTATTTAGATCCCTACGGTCCATGTACAATCTAAGAGAACCGTCCGCCTTCGTAGCAAAAACAACTGGAGCACCCCATTCCAAAATACTTCTTCTTGTGAACCCTTTCTCAAGCAGCTCCCCTACTTATTTACTGAGTTCCTTCCTCTCTATCGGAGCCATGTGGCGCACTGGCATTGCAACTGGCTTTGCATTGTCTACTAAGTATATACGGAAGTCTATCTCATGCCTTGGGGGTAAACCCCGAACCTCATCAAGGACGACATTATATTCATAGACTACTCGAACAGATTACAAATCCTCGATGGATGCATCAAGTGATTCTAGGTAGAAGCATCACTGAACCCCTAGGGTCACAAGAAATATCAAGGGTCCTTCCACAACGAGTCAACAATCTAACTACCCTCCTTTCACAGTCTAGGATGGCACCATACCTGGCTAGCCAATCCATCCCTAGAATCAAACCATAGCCCATGAAACTAAGAACGTAGGTGTTGCATTCAAACTTAATGCCCAAGATAGACACTCTCAAATCCCGACAAATCATAGATAAATGAGCCGAACCACCAATAGGATTTGAGACTACAATGGGATCCATAACTAAACTAGTATTTAGGTGCAGTGTTTCAACTAATGAAGCAGATATAAATGAATGTGAAGCGCCAGAATCAAACAAAGTTCGAATAGGATGATCAAAAAGGAAAATCAAACTTTCTACAGAAATGTTTCTACCTCCTTCTTGACCCAGTGCCATGAGAGTATGAACCTGCCCTCCAGAAGTAGATCCTGTTCTCTGCCCTTGCCCTTGTCCTTGCCTCCTCGGGCAATCTTTAATCATATGTCCTGCCTCACCGCAATGGTAACAGCCAGGCTTCTTCTTCTTTCTACAATCTTTCTTTAAGTGGCCAGGTATTCCATAATTGTGACACTTCCTTTTCTCTTGGCCCTTATTATCTTACCGCCTTTCTTTTGTTGTTGTTGTGCCTTCTTTGGATCCACTTTCTTATCCTGTGTCCTATCCATTTTAACACCTTTCTCCTACTCATTCATCAAAGCCATATCAACAAGCTTCTCGAAAGTAGGCTCCATAGGAATGTGGGACATAGCCAACCCGTGAAGCGGTTCGTTCAAGCCCTTAGCAAATCTCAAGGCTTTCTTATGCAGCGTGTTCACCAACTCTAAACCAAATCTCGCCAACTGATTAAACTTGTTAACGTACTTCTTAACAGACAAATTTCCTTGTTTCAAAGCCAAGAACCTCTCCATGTATAATCTTTCTTCTGCTTATGAAAGAAATTTCAACTCGAACCTCTGTCTGAAATCCATCCACGTCTGCACTGCACGTTCTCCATTCGTGACCTCCCACCAAAATGAAGCTTCATCCTTCATTAACCAAGCAACTAGTTGAACCTTCCTTCCGTCCTCTACCTTAAAGATACCAAAAAAGTCCTCCACTTCTTTGAGTCAATTTCTAGCCTCGACGAACATCTCAATACCATGAAACGGTTTTTCGTCCATCGCACGAAAGTCCTTACATATCTTAGAAAAAGCATCTACACGTGGAGGAAGAGGTGGAACAGCGACTGCTGCTGGGGGAGGAGGAACGTTTGTTGGGTCTGCGACAGTAGCCCTAGCCTCCAGATACCTTCTGAACCAGCCTGGTATCTGTACGCCCTTGGGTATATCGAGTTCCCCAGACATGCCGAAAGAAAAAGGAAGAGATTCAAAACAGAGAATCGAAAGAAAGATATGTGGCTTTTGGGGATTATGTTTTTCATAATAAACCTTTCTCTTGAAAATACCTTCTTTAAAACATGTTTTTGAAAATACTTCGTTTTAATAATGCTTTTGAAAATGGTTTTCAAAATCTTTTATCTATTCTTGTAACCTTCAGCTCTGATACCACGTGTGACACCCCACGTCCATTAATGTCACTCACTAAGGGAATGTATTAACTTCCATGGAGCGTTATAAGTGTATAGAACAAAACATCACAAGATAGATATATAAAATGGTACTTAAAAATTCAAAATTTATTCATTGCAGCGGAAAAGCAAAACATGTCTGGTTACAACATCAAAACCACATACTAAAGCCAAGTATACAAATATCCATCTTGAACAAAATTATTATAAGAGTACATAAAAGCAAAACCATAATCCCATTCCAAAATTCCATATGAAAGAGAAATAAAGCTGAGCATTACTTTCAGTACTTCCAGTAGAGAGAGAGAAATCCAAACCAAACCTAGCTAGTCCCACCCTGAGAACCTGGGGGGGGGGGGGAGGGAAGGAAAGAAAAGAGGTGAAACAAAAAGGGTCAGACATAAAGTCTGGCGAGTCCAGTGACTTTAACAATATTATCAGTAAAGTAACAGGATAAGAACATAAACCGGATATAAGACATGACTGTAACATAAGCAAGTATGACAAGGTAAACAAGATGAACAAGGTATAACATTGATTGTGCTTCTAACCACAACAAAATGTTTCCTGCACCGCACCAATACTAGCCTCATACTAAAAGGCGATCCCTCCCTACTAATCATAATAATGGTAGCTTCGTGTACTCCTAGCTGCTCTCGTAGGTGCCCACTTGCTCCAACCCCCACTAGTTGTACCCACTACCCTCCCCATTCATTCAGCTCCCTAACTCGTAAATACCCGTGCTGGCCCTACGGTAAGGTGTATTACTCCCTAAAGTGGCAACCCGATACTACTAAAATGCACAGCTTATACCTACACAATGCAACAGCGTCTTACCTACCAGCTCGGACCTACGCACGCACATGAATCTGTTAGACTTGCGTTGCCATCACTCTTTACCCTTTTGACCTCTTACAATCAATCCCAGTAAGCGTGTCCCATCCTCGACCTAGTTCGAGCTCATATAGATACTAAAAATAGGTTACTGGTTAAAAGGGTCCCCATACTAGACACAAGCTCCCCTCCTAGGCTTGGTCCCACTAGGATTTCCCACTTAACCCCTTTTATTACTCCCATGTCTTACCACATGTCTCATTATGATTAAGTTCTCTTAATTATGTTTCACATGCTACCCATGTCACCCACTTAACCCCTTTATTATTCCCATGTCTTACCACATTTCTTATCTTGGTTAAGTGTCTATTAATTCATTATATCCGTTATTATGCAAGAACTCCCACATTAGATTACCATTTGAGATTCCTGGATATGCCGGGCGGTTCCGGGCAGACTTCGGCCGCAATCCAAATCTAACCTCGTGTCTTAGCACTATTACACTTCTAATTTCTGCCTTTGACCTCTCACATTAGACTACCGTTTGCGGTTGCTGAATATGCCGGGTGGTTCCGGGCAGACTTCTACCGCAACCCAATCTAACCTCGTGTCTTAGGCGTTCATTATCTTTTCCTTTTATTCATGCCCAATTTCAAATCTTCAATTAATGTATTACAATTGCCCATAATTTCCAATTATGCTTATAATGCTAATTCAAGTTATGCCTATAATTCCATGTATACAAGTTGTACCAAATTATACCCAAATCAATTTCATAGTTACCAACAATTTATGCCAAATCTCATTTTATTACATATTTCCCAAACTTTTCCCAATCATCCCAACGTTATTCATACGCAAATCTCAACGTAATATGCTTATGCTCGAAGTTCGCCTAATCTCAAAAGGAAAAAGGAAAAGAAGAAGGGAAGAGAATCAAACATCAAAATTGGCATAAACATATAGATAGGTATGTGAAATGAATAACGATAAAATAGATCAAACATGCATATGATAATAGCAATTGGGTATGAATCTGAAGGATAATGATTTACAAACTTAATAAGATTCATCTTACGTACAGGCATATACAATAGATCCAATTTACAATCCTATCACATTTACTTTATAATTTAATTACATATGAAAGTAACATAAGCTCACAGCGATAGGATTCTTAGAAAAGAGAATTTGTCGTTGTTGTAGCAATTCTGATCTTAAATAATCTCTACTTTGATTGTTGAAGAAGAAAAGCTAAATTAATTTGAGTTAGAGCAGCAACATGGAGGCGCCATGGATTAGGGTAGAAGAGATTAGGGTTAGATTTAGGTGCTTATTTATAGATGTATTAGGTAAATTAGGACCATTATATTTGATTGGGAAACATCCGAACTACTCAAATTAGAAAAACACGTCATCAGGAAACTGCCCAGAATCAAACAGTTGACTGGCCATGTCAATTGGTGATAATTGGGCGGTCGACTTGTAAACGGTCGAATGGTGAAAAATGGGCAGTCGACTTGTTTTACAGCTTTAAACGTTAAATCTTCCGAGCTTCATAACTTCTTCATACGATGTCCGTTTTACGCAAACTTGGACTCTATCTAAAGAAGAATTCCGAGATGAACGCAATGGCGTAACCCTTTTCACTTAATTCTTCTTCTAAAAATTAAGTATTCTTAAATTTGTCAGTTTTAATATTTTAAAATTACGCGGTGTTACAATAGCGACTATTCTAAATTTTAATTTAGACATAACATACAATTTGTAAAGTGAAATCTCAATTTCTTACATTCGTTAGAAATTCACAATTCAAAATATTCCAATATTTATTGTTTAATCAAATTCTGATTTATATTGAATTCTATACATTCATTCAAAGTTTAAAATCGAATTTTCAAACTACCACACCATTTCGTGTTCGTTTTAATTAAATTTTAAATTAATACGTTCTAACTTCGATTTAAATAAATTTTAAATCGTTAATTCTCAAAATAATTCATCTAAAATATTTAATTTCTATGAAAATCAAAATAAATTTTAAATTGGTTCCAAAAATACGAGTTATTACAGAGATGTAGCTAAGAGGTGGGTGTTGCGGTTTTCCTTGGTGATGAAGAGTTGGATTTTTTTTATATATAATGGAGGAGCTATTATCTGATTTAGGAAAAAAAATGGGAAAGATGAAATGAGGATGCTGCAAAAATGGGAAGGTGGGTTGGTTTAAAAGAGAAACATGGCAGATGTAGTTGGGCATGCAAGAATACTTTCTCTTTTTTTTTTTGACCGATAGAAACAAAATGGAAATGGTGTGAGTTTGATTTCTTGGACAGGAGGAAAAGACATGGATAAAGAATGAGAACTTAAATAAACAATTTAATGCATGAACTTTCGGATACCGATGGTATCCGACCAAAAACTAATTCTATGATGTTCAACTTACGGTGCGACGAATTAATTCCGAACTTATTATGTGTCAACAGATAATATTATGTAATCTGCGTTTACGCGTTACGCGCCAGAAACTTGCAATTTCTTTCCAAGCGACATAAAATTTGGATTTAAATAAATCGAACAACGGAAACCACCAAATAATAACATGTAGACAAATAAATAAAACGATGTTCTTAAACTTCCAAAAATTATAGTTTTAGATTTTAATTTAAACTGAGATAATCTGTTTATTTTCAGTGCGAAAATTTACGAGTTATTAAATTTGTTACGGGGAAGCACACAAATAGGGGGAGCTCAATAATTCACCATCAAAAACATTTATTGTAACATTATATTCAAATCTTATTCAATATGTTATTTTATGTTTGTCATCATAAAAATAGGGAGATTGTTGTATCTAACAATTCTATGATTTTGGTTTAATGGTTACAAACATATATATATATTATAAATGTGTTTGTAAATGTAAATATTTTATTTCAACAGTACAAATTTATAAATCCACTATTTGTACCACTCACTGTAATACAATACATTTAGTTTCATTAGTTACATTGTTCCTCACTACAACACTCAATTATATTGACACTCATAAACAATGTTGCCTCACTACATCCCGCTCAATCACTCATACATTCATTAATACATACACTGACTCTGTCACTTGTCTTCCAGTCTTCTGCCAGCTTTCAGTTAGTCCAGTCTTCTGCTTACCTGTCACAGGAACGCATACAGAGTAAATTAGAACAAAAATATTTTAAATTCTAGCAGATATAATTTTTATTTCAAAAATTTATTTGTCTTAGAATTTTTGTTTGTTTCTCATCGTATTTCATGACTTGATCTGAATTATATGGACATCCATCTGTGTTTAGACAGCTTGTGATATTCACAGTGATACACTGTAAATACCACAAGGTGAAGTCTGACACGCATGCATTGTGCATGAGTCAAATATCCATGAAAACACAGATGCAAAAAATACATGAGACACAAAAATTCAAGTCAAACAAGAATGTACAACATTCGGATTGCAAGTGGCCTCAAATATATATATATATATATATATACACACACACACACACACACACATTTTTGTGTATATATACATGAATATGTATATATATATAATATATATATATATATGCGCATGTATATAAAAAGCCAATGAAGTGCTCGAGATTGATAGATGTCAAGCCAGACCGGTAAGTGTTCAAATGCAAATGGACAAGTACACATGCATGCATGGGAATGTTCTCATGTACATGTGCATAGCCAAACAAAGTAAACGGTCAGGTGATGCAAGTCACAAGCAAAGTTTCCTTTTCTCAAACACGGTCGAGACAAGGCTCAGCCGAATGCAAGACAGTCAACACAGCAAGGGTACATGGTGCAGTTAAAAAAAGTGGCAAGTGCATGAGCATGGGCCAAAACAGTAATACAACTCATTGTGGAAAGACTGCATGCAAAAATGAAGCCAAGCAAGTATGCATAGGCTCAAGCAAGTCTATGTTGTATGTATAGTTTTTAATGTGCACAGTACAAAGAAATTCATGCTCATTTGTATAGCATGCCAAGGGACAACTAGTATAGGTCAATAAAGCAAGAATTGTACACAAGTGCGCAACAACTTTCAAATGTACTATTTCAGTCAGGATTGACCAACATTGCACAAATATACAGGGATAACATGCACAGTGGTGCAACTAAGTGATTGAAGCATGTTCATGGCAACATAACACTCATATGGACAGAACATAATAGGTTTACAAATTTGTAATGCATTTGTACAGGGGAACGTACAGGTTCTAGTAATGCACATACATGTATTCATAATAAAAATATATGGCAAAGTTTTTAAGCATTCCAGAAATCATGCATGGAGCAAATCATGCATACACATGCAAGATAAATTGGCATGTAAACATGTGCAATCAAGCAAATAAATAGAGACAAGGCCATTCAAATGTGCAAGCAGAATGCAAGCTGGATCAAGACAATGTATTCAACATGCAAATGTACTTGATGTATGCTAAAGCCAAGAATGTACTATATATCAACAATCAACAAATCAACTCTAGATGCCAAATCTTGTTTTCAGAAGTCAGTGTTATTTTTTGGCAAAGTATTCAAGTGCTAACACAAGTAAACAAAGTGTTTCTAGTTTTGGACAAGTATATTTTGGCAAACAGTTTCTTTTTTTGGGTAAAACACAAGAACATTTTTGACAAGCATTTCATTCAAATATTTTTCCAGAAATCATAGTTTAGTTTTTGGACAGGAAAACAATTATTCGTTTTCAATAATTGTCAAGCAAAAGAGGCAAGTATCATTTCGGCAATGGAAATATTTTTAGAATCATTATCAATTAAGAAAGAATGGCAAGAAACATATTTTTTGTTTCCAGAATTAAGCAAGTAATTTTGGGCAAGTGCAAAATAATTTATTTCTTGAAACTCACAGAAACAATTTTTTTTTGGCAACAGTTTTAAAGGGGCAAAGAATTTACTTCTAGATTTAATGGCATTCTTTATCACAGAAGATTCAAGACAACAATTCAAGAATCACGCAAGGGAAATTCAAGGGGCCACAGATAAAATTTGTATTCCCAGAATTGCTCAAATTAATCAAAAGCCAAAACCACACAAGTAATCAGCATAAGGCATATAGGAAATCAGAGATTTTACAAGGTTTGATAATCCGATATATATCTACAATTCATCACTGGCAAACAGGGGGCATCGAAAATCAAGACTGAAAATTGAACAAGAAAATTATCATAGAACTCACAATTTCTTGAGATTTTCGGTCGCAACCTCAGCCCAAATCAATCAAGAAGCAAGCCACGAGATTTCGAATCCACAAGAGAATCAAATCATCAAAAGTCGATCGAGAATTCAGGATTTCAAAGAATCCCTAATATCATTCGAGTCAGCCGACATTAAACAAGAAAGCAAAGCCAAAGCGAAAACAAGAAAGGAAATGGGTCGACCTTGTTTATTTGTGTATATGGGGCTTTATTTTTTATGTTTTTTTGCTTTTACTTTTTGTAAAATCGTCGTATCAGTTTTATAGTCTGTAATAACTAGATGTTTTTAAGGTTGTCTCTAAAACTAGGTGTTCACTAGTTTGTCGCTAGAAATAGGGTTTACTAGCTATAGTTTGTAGCCAGGGGAAAATATGAACTTGGGTATAAAGATCAGTCTAGGGTTTTGAGCGTAGTATTAAAACAGGAGCAAGGTTTGTGAGTTTATAGGGTTTTGTAAGCGGTGTTTGTTTTAATATCTAGTAAAAATCTTGGGAATGCAACCGTAGGCAGGATTTGCTTAAGTTGGATAAAAACTATGTTATTTACTTCTGCAATTAAAGTCTCTGTTATAATCTGTAACATCCCAAGATTTTGATACAATCTATATTATTAAACATAATGTTGATTTTAGATAACAATGGATAAACGCAAGGTTAATAAAAATTATCAGGTGAATTTAATTGATATAAACTTGAACAAGTTTATTTAATGGAGAATTCAATAAGTTATTAATATAATAACTTATGCATGATGGTAAATATAAGATTTGGTTAATAATTGTAATAAAAAGGAATTAAACCAAATATGGTAAAAGAAAGGTAATATTTTATATTGTCAAATGAAATTTATCAGGTTAGAATAATAAACTTATATTTGAATAACTTTGCTTATTTGTTTACAACATTAAGTTTATGATATACTAATTAGATGTTTTAAACAGTCATGGATTTCAAAAACTAATATTAGTGCATTGAAATAAAAGTGGAAACAAATTGCAATAAAGATAATTTAATGGTGTAATTAATGGAAATTAAGAACGGTAACTAAAGGAATAAGTTGAACGTTTAACTATTTTACAAAAATAACAAATTAAATGAGACTTCATCAAATTTTATTTGCAATTTTTGGTAATTAATCATGCATGCATTTGTTTACATGTCCATGCATGTGTTGATTATCCATATATGCATTACACAGACCAATGCATCCATTAATATATACAAATTAAAGGAATTGAAGCCAAACAAGTGGTCAGATATTTTTATTCCTCACATGTATAGAATAAATCAAACCCGATCCTACATTTTAGGAATACATGTAAAAAATGGTTACTGTTTACGTTTCTTTTTAAAATCCATCTCCCATTCCTATTCTTCCCCTTGCATGTGACGACCCAAACTTCCCAGTAAAGGAAAGACTAGATTGCTTTGAGAACAACACACATCAGAACATAAAATGAAGAATATTTTATTGCTGATTACAACAATTACATCAGAGTGCAAGAATATAACAGAGTATGAAAACTTATTACACAATAGAAATACAATAATATCAGAGATATAAATTACATTTAAATAGCAGCGGAAAAATAATACAAATATACAACCGAAAGGAATACACGGATACAGAGCTTTCAGAATACCACTTCAGTTGTAAACCATGATCCTGTAAATATATCTGCAAAAGCTACTCGACTGCCCATGTGGAAAAGAGGGCACCCGAGTTTGCAAGTGAAACAAACTACAGGTCAGTCATGGGACTGGTATGAGAAATCTTACTTAACTTATCTAATAATAAGGCTAATCACAGGACTACGCCGCTAACGCGGAATAGGTTTAATCCATTGGATTGCTAGTTCATAAAATAAAGTAAATCGTTAAACAACGCAATGCTTTTTAGAAAAATGAAACCATTATAAGACTCAAGTCCCATCACACAATGCAACGCAAACCGGAGGATAGAGTTTTATCTTATAATGATCAAAAGATGCTTGATACGATAAAACGGATTTGATATTAGTGTGTATATGTTTTAATAAAAACATTTAAATCATAATGTATCAATCATAGACAGCATAGCTACCATACATTATGTCAACATACTAGTTCTACAATCAAAACCGCAAGGTCGTATTGGAAGTTGGATTTCCATCATGAGTCGAGGCTAGGGATCGTCCCTTCCGATTCTAGACACTCTAGCAAATGCCTCAGGATCCCCCGCAGTGAACCTTTGGAGTGGTAGTGCCGGTCCACACCTGTCGAAAGTGGATTAGTTATGCCTAAACACACGCTTCCCGGTCCTTTTGGACCTCCATATGATCACTTCCGGCCTATAATCCCGAGGCGCCTCAATCCATCAACCACATAAGTAAAAATGTCAGGCTGGTAGGTCGTTGACATCACTCTAGCTAGAAAGAAACGTGTGCACTCCCTACGGTCCATATCCCGTTTTTGACTCATACCGGGGTGTAAGGCTCGCGAAGTCACGTTATACACAAAGCTATGCCGTAATAGACTATACTTTGATCATCCTACAAGGCCCTGCTTTTCAACAAAAGCCTTGATCATTTGCATCTTGGCGTGCCACATTGACAATTCACGCCATGCGATCAATCACTATTATTATATACCACGGTGTTAAGCAGAGAATAAATTCTCCACTACCAATCAGATATACATTAATAAAAATCAATTTAATTTACATGGAACAAAATCCAATGTCAGACACGCATCCATTTACAAGTCCGTTCTGGGTCTGAACGAAACCGGAGACACCTGAGAGGTCCTCGCATATCCAAAAAATCAACAATACGTCCGGACGGCTACCACTGTAGCCCCTTCAAGGTAGCTACTTCAATCAAAGGCATTAGTAGTCGTCGTCCATTCGATGTGAAGATCACCGGTCTTCAATCACCGACTTCAATATTTTTGATTAAAATCAATCGTCGCATAATCATTTGAAATGAGATTGAACTTGGTCTTTTCAAATGATTCTCGCATATGTATAGTTTAAAATCAAGTGCTATGAAAACACATCAATGCCTCATTCCAATTCAGAATATTCTTTTAATAGAATATTCATATCAATAGGGAAATGATCCCATCAATTTATCAAAGACAAATTCTTTAATCTTCTTTTTAAAGATTTATTAAAACTCCAATTTGGTTTTAATATCAAAAATCATTATTAAATGACTATTCCAATTTAAGAAATAAATCTTATCTTTAATTGGGTTAAAGAATAAATGTCATTTAAAACATTGTTCACAATAAACCCAAAATCATCTTCCAAAATATGGAATTTCCACAGAAATCAAATCAATATATAATCGATATAAACTCCTGTATCAGACCGATAATATAAATGGAATAACGGCAAAGCCTTTTAAATTCCATATATAATAACAACCTTCTTTTACAGAAGCCTATCTCGATTATCATCAAGTCGAACTTCCACTCGATTCCAATTTAATATATTAAATTGGAAAACTTGACTTTGGAATATTTCTTTTTTATATCTTAATAAAAAGATTTATAAATTCAAAATCATATTTTCACTGCCAATTGGGTTAAAGAACAAATGTCGTTTAAAACATCGTTCACGATAAACCCAAATCACATATCAATTTATTCCAATTACAAAATGTAATTGGAAACACTAAAAATCTTAATTAAAAGATTTATTCTTTAATACGGGATTTAAGAACAGTGTTATTTAAGACAGTATCCACGACAACCCAAAAATCTAATTCTTTTATTAAATTCCAAAGAAATATTAGTTATTTGGAAGACTTTATTAAATCTTAATTTAAAAGGTTTATTCTAGTTAATAACTAGTTTATTTCTATAAAAATATATTTTTATCTGTTTTGTCCATCTAAAGCGGACATAGAAATCATCATTTTATTCTTCGTTGAATAATATTCATTATTTAGAAATATTCAATATATAGAAAGATTCTTTATATAAAATATTTTTTATAGTACAATATCCTTTATATTAAAATATATTTTTATTACAATGTTCTTATTTCAAAAGATATCCTCTATTTAAAATATTCTTTATTTTTAAAGAAATCCTGAATTGGAATGCGACTCAATCAGTTACCATATAAATTTGGTTATGTGGATTTCATACATTGCATGTATATGACAAAAAAATGATACGTAATCATTAAATCCATCCATTTACATCCAAAGTGAATTTTACAATTATGTGAGCATTAAAATAAATAGATAAATAATGCTCATCACAGGTTGTCAACCCATCGACTGACATATAACTAAACATTGGGAGTAGTGTATGACAAATGTCATCCCAACACCCATGTGGGGTTTTCAACCAACAACAGTTGATATAAATAAATAATTGGTTAATGAATTTAACCAATTTTAATTCTGCTAACATGTTGACGAAAATGAACAAACATGTTATAATATTCCTAATGTCGAATAAAAATGTATTTTTCTCATATCATTTTACCTATACATTTCTAATTTATAATAAACTGTAATTTATTTATAGGACATTATTACCGATGACAAATGAAAAGATAATTTTCTTTTACTTCGCTTATATGCAACTTCTATTTTTGATTTTAACAAATAAAAGAAATACTTTTCTTTGTAAATGTTTTCAAATCATAACCTATGAAATCCCTCTTTATTCTATACACAAATCCTAATGTATAGTTCGACATTACAAATGTCACTTGTATTTGCATACAAATTCCATGGTATGATTTAACAAAAAAAATGTCTCTTTAATTCACACACAATTCTAATGTATGTTTTTGGCAATGGAAATGATTCTTGAATTTACATACAAATTTTGATGTATGCTATGCAAATAAAGATGATTCTTATATTTGCATATAAATCTAAATGTATGTTATGCAAATAAAAGGGGTTCTTATATTTTCATATAAATCTAAATGTATGTTATGCAAAAAAAAGGGGGATTCTTATATTTGCATATAAATTGTATTATAACAAAATGTATAAAAAGTGATACATTCATTTTGTTGACAATTCTAACTTTTAGCTAAATGAACCAAAGTGATATCTTTGTTGTAACACACATTTATTTAACAAATATGTTATTTGTGTTTTGACACATAAATGTCATTTTTGATTTATACTTTTTATATTCTCTAATTTGACCTTAAAATATAACATTTGAAAACTATAAGTTCTTTATTACATCTAAAATGTAAATGAAGATGTAACTTTTAAATTCTATTCTTTTATTTCAACTAACGTATATATAAAAAATGTAATCTTTATCTCTGTTTGGTTCTATTCTTTCATTTACATCAAAATGCAAATGAAGAATGTAACCTTTATCCTAATCTTTCATTTGTATCAAAAATGCAAATGAAAAATGTAATTTCTTAAACTAGGCTTTTATTTGCTTCTAAAATGCAAACAAAAATGTAACCTTTTTTAATTCATGTTTCTTTGTACCAAAAATGCAAATATAAATTCTACTTTTAATTTCATGTTCTATTTGCATCAAGGAATGCAAATAAAAATCTCAACTTTTTGATTCAAGTTTTATTTACGTCAAAGAATGTAAATAAAAATATAACTTATTGTTTCAAGTATTATTTGCAACAAGGAATGCAAATAAAAAGGTAACTTTTTATTCTAACTTTATTTGCAACAAAGGATGTAAATAAAAATGTAACTTTTATTTATGTTTTTATTTGCAGCAAGGGATGTAAATAAAAGATCAACTTTTTATTTCTAGTTTATGATAATTCTAGTCCCATACATTAATATAACAAAATGATATTCATTTCAAAAATAGTAGCAAAATAATATTTTTATTGAATTGAAAATACTATTTCAATTCAACAATGTAGACGAAATGATATATTTTAAATGGTATTGACCATTCTAATTCAATACAATAATATGGCAAAGTGATTTTCAATTCAATACAATAATATGGCAAAGTGATATTTTTAATTGAATCGACCAACTAATTCAATTCAACAACAATGACCAAAATGATGTTTTTATATTGAATTGGCGAACAAATTCAATTCAATAAAATGACAAAAAATAATTTTTACTTGAATTGAAAAGCTAGTTCAATTCAATAAAAATGGCAGGATGATATTTTAATATTGAATTGGCAAACTAATTCAATTCAATATAATGACAAAAAAAAATTGAATTAATATACATGACTCACCAAATACTGACAAAGAGAGAGTAATTTAATTAAATTTAACAACACGTACATATCTATAATTATTCATCGCCAATCAATGGATCAATCATCACCCAACATTTCAGAACATAACAGATCTAATCATATACATATAATCATTGCATAGCAAGTAAAATAATTAGATTGATTAATTATTTAAAAAGAACAGAAATCTCACCAAGCTTTTAATTCAGAATGATTCGGATCTGGAATTTGGTCAAAATTTGATCGGCTCTGTTTCAGATCTAATCAGTTTCATGCTATAGTGTTCGACTTCAGGGTTCCAACACAATTTGAATCATGAGATTCTGATTTAAACTGAATAAGTTGTGACCGTTTTCTATTAATCACATAATGGAAATAATTAAATTTAATTAATTCACTAATTTTTTCCCTTAACCTTTATTAAACAAAATCAGGCCGCCTCTTTCTTCTTCTAACGCTTGTTTTCCAGAACCCATTCTCGATCTTGAAAGCCACCTGCGCCACCGCCTTAAGGCCATCGCACCCTGATCAGACCCCATAACTTCTTCGGCATACAAATGCCGCCCACACGCTAGGAACTCCGGCGAGTTCGGTGGTCTCAGCCACCTTGAAATTCGCACCAAAGTCAGTGGGTTGGGCTGCCGAACTCGTGAAATCCGGGACACTAAAACCTATCGTGACCGTTGAACATCGAGAGCTAGTTTAGACGATCGATTCTATGTATTGAGCTCTTGAAACTATTGTGTGAATGAATCGATTTAGGAGGAGGAAGATTGAGGGACGTCGGCCATCCATTGAGGTAGGCGGGAGCTGCTCATGTATAAAATTTGGGTTTTGGAGAAGGTTATTTATAATTAAATAATATTAAATTCTCTAATTATCGGTTTAAGCCTGTTAACCCATTTCAGCTCCAATTGCAGCCCAACGAAAGTTGTCCCTAGGCAAATACCCACGTTCTGGACGCATTGGGCTAGGTCCCGCCAGCCCAAACGATTGTCTTCGACCTATTTATTTAATTTAATATTTAAATCCTTTATTAAATTAATTCAATCTTACATTTAAATTCATCGGGGCCACATAGACCTCTAAAAATTACAGAAAAAATATATTTAGCTTTGTTTTGACAATACGGTTCTAAAAAGACTAATTTCGTCAAATTCTGAGACCGTTTGAAAAATGGCCATTTTCGAGTCAATGAAATTTGACCGAAACTGACAAAACACGTTTTCCTTTGCCACGCTCACATATTAATTCGAAAAATTATAGAAATTGAAACATAGCAATAATTTAACATTCCGGTTCCAACAAAAGTGGTTTCGTCGAAAACAGAGGTTGTTTGCAAAATGGCTATTTTTAAGGCCAATATTTTATATTAAAATATATATAAATTCTATAGCGACTTTTCTGAATTTTGAACTGGACATAACTTACAATTTATAAAGTGAAATTTTAGTTTCTTACATTCGTTAGAAAGATATGATTAAACAGATTTAAATATTTCTGGTTTCGTTCAATTCTGATTTATATTGAATCCTGTACGTTCAATTGAAATTAGAAATCGAATTTTCGAACTGCCGCACCATTTCTAACTCCTTTTATAATTAAATTAAATTTATTCATTTCAACTTCAATTAAAATAAATTTCTCGTCGTTACTACTTAAAATAAATTATTTTAAATATTATAAATTCATTAAAATTTCTAAAATAAAATTTTTAAATTGGCTCCAAAATTCCGGGTTGTTACAATATCCCCCACTTAAAATCTTTTCGTCCTCGAAAAGGAACGAAGCTAGAAGTTGTTAAATTTACCAACTCAACTTTCATATTTATTTATTGGTTTAATTTAATATCATTCTAATATTTTAATTAGTGAAACTAATAATCAAACATCACAACCAGCAATCAATTAGGTGATTAACTGTAAAAATATATATAACTTTTATATATAGTCAAAAATCATATTTTTAATGCAAATCACAGCAGTGAATCCTATCTAAGTTTTGGTTCTCATACCAGTCAATGGAAATATATAGATATACCACTTTCGAAACTCAAACATAAATTCTGATGATGTTTCGAACCACCATCAGAACATCTCCGAGCGACTAGAGTGTGATTCTATATCTATCCATTATATTAAAACTTCGAATATCCGTTAATTACTCGTATATTCAAAATCTTTATATACTCGATTGTCCACATTAAAATATAATAATATATTCAAATATGTATTTTAAGATAAAATTTTCAAAACTAAATTTGTTTTTAATTTTAAAGAAAATAGTACTCTTCACACTCGTTCTAGGATAGTACTGATCCTATCTCTAACGAGTTATTCTTATTGGATATCACTAACCCAATCTCGGATATATTCTTTCGTTCAGTTCTAATGTGTCTTGTTCTCGAGCTCTGTAAACCTCGCTCTGATACCAAATGTGACGACCCAAACTTCCCAGTAAAGGAAAGACTGGATTGCTTTGAGAACAACACACATCAGAACATAAACTGAAGAACATTTTATTGCTGATTACAACAATTACATCAGAGCACAAAAATATAAAAGAGTATGAAAACTTATTACACAATAGAAATACAATAAAATCAGAGATTTAAATTACATTTAAATAGCAGCGGAAAAATAATACAAATATACAGCCGAAAGGAATACACGGATACAGAGCTTTTCAAATACCGCTTCAGTTGTAAACCAGGATCCAGTAAATATATCTGCAAAGCTACTTGACTGCCCGTATGGAAAAGAGGGCACCCGAGTTTGCAAGTGAAACAAACTACAGGTCAGTTATGGGACTAGTATGAGAAATCTTACTTAACTTATCTAATAATAAGGCTAATCACAGGACCACGCCGCTAACGCGGAACGGGTTTACTCCATTGGATTGCCAGTGCATAAAATAAAGTAAATCGTTAAACAACGCAATGCTTTTTAGAAAAATGAAACCATTATAAGACTCAAGTCCCATCACACAATGCAACGCAAACCGGAGGATAGAGTTTTATCTTATAATGGTCAAAAGATGCTTGATACGATAAAAACGGATTTGATATTAGTGTGTATATGTTTTAATAAAAACATTTAAATCACAACGTATCAATCATAGATGGCATAACTACCATATACTATGTCGCCATACTAGTTCTACAATCAAAACCGCAAGGTCGTATTGGAAGTTGGATTTCCATCATGAGTCGAGGCTAGGGATTGTCCCTTCCGATTCGAGACACTCTAGCAAATGCCTCAGGATCCCCCGCAGTGAACCCCTGGAGCGGTAGGGCCGGTCCACACCTATCGAAAGTGGTTTAGTTATGCCTGAATACACGCTTCCCGGTCCTTTTGAACCTCCATATGAGCACTTCCGGCCTATAATCCCGAGGCGCCTCAATCCATCAACCACATAAGTAAAAATGTCAGGGCTGGTAGGTCGCTGACATCACTCTAGCTAGAAAGAAACGTGTGCACTCCCTACGGTCCATATCTCGTTTTTGACTCATACCGGGGTGTGAGGCTGCGAAGTCACGTTATACACAAAGCTATGCCATAATAGACTATACTTTAATAATCACACAAGGCCCTGCTTTTCAACAAAAGCCTTGATCATTTGCATCTTGGCGTGCCACATTGACAATTCACGCCATGCGATCAATCACTATTAATATATACCAGGGTGTTAAGCAGAGACCAAATTCTCCACCACCAATCAGATATACATTAATAAAAATCAATTTAATTTACATGGATCGAAATCCAATGTCAGACACACATCCATTTACAAGTCCGTTCTGGGTTTGAACGAAACCGGAGACACTTGAGAGGTCCTCGCATATCCGAAAAATCAACTATACGTTCGGATGGCTACCACTGTAGCCCCTTCAAGGTAGCTACTCCAATCAAAGGAATCAGTAGTCGTCGTCCATTCGATGTGAAGATCGACGGTCTTCAATCACCGACTTCAATATCTTCGATTAAAATCAATCATCGCATAATCATTTGAAATGAGATTGAACTCGGTCTTTTCAAATGATTCTCGCATATGTAGAGTTTAAAATCAAGTGCTATGAAAACACATCAACGCCTCATTCCAATTCAAAATATTCTTTTAATAGAATATTCATATCAATAGGGAAATGATCCCAACAATTTATCAAAGATAAATTCTTTAATCTTCTTTTTAAAGATTCATTAAAACTCCAATTTGGTTTTAATATCAAAAATCATTATTAAATGATTATTCCAATTTAAGAAATAAATCTTATCTTTAATTGGGTTAAAGAATAAATGTCATTTAAAACATTGTTCACGATAAACTCAAAATCATCATCCAAAATATGGAATTTCCACAGAAATCAAATCAATATATAATCGATATAAACTCCTGTATCAGACCGATAATATAAATGGAATAACGGCAAAGCCTTTTAAATTCCATATATAATAACAACCTTCTTTTATAGAAGCCTATCTCGATTATCATCAAGTTGAACTTCCACTCGATTCCAATTTAATATATTAAATTGGAAAACTTGACTTTGGAATATTTCTTTTTTATATCTTAATAAAAAGATTTATAAATTCAAAATCATATTTTCACTGCCAATTGGGTTAAAGAACAAATGTCGTTTAAAACATCGTTCACGATAAACCCAATTCACATATCAATTTATTCCAATTACAAAATGTAATTGGAAACACTAAAAATCTTAATTAAAAGATTTATTCTTTAATACGGGGTTTAAGAACAGTGTTATTTAAGACAGTATCCACGACAACCCAAAAATCTAATTCTTATATTAAATTCCAAAGAAATTTTAGTTAATTGGAAGACTTTATTAAATCTTAATTTAAAAGGTTTATTCTAGTTAATAACTAGTTTATTTCTACAAAAATATATTTTTATCTTTTGTGTCCATCTAAAGCGGACATAGAAATCATCATTTTATTCTTCGTTGAATAATATTCATTATTTAGAAATATTCAATATATAGAAAGATTCTTTATATAAAATATTTTTTATAGTACAATATCCTTTATATTAAAATATATTTTTATTACAATGTTCTTATTTCAAAAGATATCCTCTATTTAAAATATTCTTTATTTTAAAAGAAATCCTGAATTGGAATGCGACTCAATCAGTTACCCTATAATTTTGGTTATGTGGATTTAACACATTGCATGTATATGACAACAAATGAAACGTAATCATTAAATCCATCCATTTACATCCAAAGTGAATTTTACAATTGTGTGAGCATTAAAATAAATAGATAAATAATGCTTATCACAGGTTGTCAACCCATCGACTGACATATAACTAAACATTGGGAGTAGTGTATGACAAATGTCATCCCAACACCCATGTGGGGATTTCAACCAACAACAGTTCATATAAATAAATAATTGGTTAATGAATTTAACCAATTTTAATTCTGCTAACATGTTGACGAAAATGAACAAACATGTTATAATATTCCTAATGTCGAATAAAAATGTATTTTTCTCGTATCATTTTACCTATACATTTCTAATCTATAATAAACTGTAATTTATTTATAGGACATTATTGCTGATGTCAAATGAAAAGATAATTTTCTTTTACTTCGTTTATATGCAACTTCTATTTTTGATTTTAACAAATAAAAGAAATACTTTTCTTTGTAGACGTTTTCAAATCATAACCTATGAAATCCCTCTTTATTCTATACACAAATCCTAATGTATAGTTCGACAGTACAAATGTCACTTGTATTTGCATACAAATTCCATGGTATGATTTAACAAAAAAAAATGTCTCTTTAATTCACACACAATTCTAATGTATGTTTTTGGCAATGGAAATGATTCTTGAATTTACATACAAATTTTGATGTATGCTATGCAAATAAAGATGATTCTTATATTTGCATATAAATCTAAATGTATGTTATGCAAATAAAAGGGGTTCTTATATTTGCATATAAATCTAAATGTATGTTATGCAAAAAAAAGGGGATTCTTATATTTGCATATAAATTGTATTATAACAAAATGTATAAAAAGTGATACATTCATTTTGTTGACAATTCTAACTTTTAGCTAAATGAACCAAAGTGATATCTTTGTTGTAACACACATTTATTTAACAAATATGTTATTTGTGTTTTGACACATAAATGTCATTTTTGATTTATACTTTTTATATTCTCTAATTTGACCTTAAAATATAACATTTGAAAACTATAAGTTCTTTATTACATCTAAAATGTAAATGAAGATGTAACTTTTAAATTCTATTCTTTTATTTCAACTAACGTATATGTAAAAAAAATGTAATCTTTATCTCTGTTTTGTTCTATTCTTTCATTTACATCAAAATGCAAATGAAGAATGTAACCTTTATCCTAATCTTTCATTTGTATCAAAAATGCAAATGAAAAATGTAATTTCTTAAACTAGGCTTTTATTTGCATCTAAAATGCAAACAAAAATGTAACCTTTTTTAATTCATGTTTATTTGTACCAAAAATGCAAATATAAATTCTACTTTTAATTTTATGTTCTATTTGCATCAAGGAATGCAAATAAAAATCTCAACTTTTTGATTCAAGTTTTATTTACGTCAAAGAATGTAAATAAAAATATAACTTATTGTTTCAAGTATTATTTGCAACAAGGAATGCAAATAAAAAGGTAACTTTTTATTCTAACTTTATTTGCAACAAAGGATGTAAATAAAAATGTAACTTTTATTTATGTTTTTATTTGCAACAAGGGATGTAAATAAAAGATCAACTTTTTATTTCTAGTTTATGACAATTCTAGTCCCATACATTAATATAACAAAATGATATTCATTTCAAAAATAGTAGCAAAATAATATTTTTATTGAATTGACAATACTATTTCAATTCAACAATGTAGACGAAATGATATATTTTAAATGGTATTGACCATTCTAATTCAATACAAGAATATGGCAAAGTGATATTTTTATTTGAATCGACCAACTAATTCAATTCAACAACAATGACCAAAATGATGTTTTTATATTGAATTGGCGAACAAATTCAATTCAATAAAATGACAAAAAAAATATTTTTACTTGAATTGAAAATCTAGTTCAATTCAATATAAATGGCAGGACGATATTTTAATATTGAATTGGCAAACTAATTCAATTCAATAAAATGACCAAAAAAATTTGAATTAATATACATGACTCACGAAATATTGACAAAGAGAGAGTAATTTAATTAAATTTAATAACACATACAGATCTATAATTATTCATCGCCAATCAATGGATCAATCATCACCCAACATTTCAGAACATAACAGATCTAATCATATACATATAATCATTGCATAGCAAGTAAAATAATTAGATTGATTAATTATTTAAAAAGAACAGAAATCTCACCGAGCTTTTAATTCAGAATAATTCGGATCTGGAATTTGGTCAAAATTTGATCGGCTGTGTTTCAGATCTAGTCAGTTTCATGCTGTACTGTTCGACTTCAGGGTTCCAACGCAATTTTAATCATGAGATTCTGATTTAAACCAAATAAGTTATGACCGTTTTCTATTAATCTCATAATGAAAATAATTAAATTTAATTAATTCACTAATTTTTTCCCTTAACCTTTATTAAATAAAAATCAGGCCGCCTCTTTCTTCTTCTAACGCTTGTTTTCCAGAACCCATTCTCGATCTTGAAAGCCACCTGCACCACCACCTGAAGGCCATCGTACCCTGATCAGACCCCATCACTTCGTCGGCCTACGAACGCCGCCCACACGCTAGGAACTACGGCGAGTTCGGTGGTCTTAGCCACCTTGAAATCCGCACCAAAGTCAGTAGGTTTGGCTGCCGAACTCGTGAAATCCGGGACACTAAAACCTATCATGACCATTGAACATCGAGAGCTAGTTTAGACGATCGATTCTATGTATTGAGCTCTTGAAACTATTGTGTGAATGAATCGATTTAGGAGGAGGAAGATTGAGGGACGTCGACCATCCATTGAGGTAGGCGGCGGCTGCTCATGTATAAAATTAGGGTTTTCGATAAGGTTATTTATAATTAAATAATATTAAATTCTCTGATTATCGGTTTATGCCTGTTAACCCATTTCAGCTCCAAATGCAGCCCAACGAAAGTTGTCCTTAGGCAAATAACCATGTTCCGAACGCAATGGGCTAGGTCCCGTCAGCCCAAACGATTGTCTTCAACCTATTTTATTTAATTTAATATTTAAATCCTTTAATAAACTAACTCAATCTTACATTTAAATTCACCGGGGCCACATACGAGCTCTAAAAATTACAAAAAAAAATATATTTAGCTTTGTTTTGACGACACGGTTCTAACAAGACTAATTTCGTCGAATTTCGAGACCGTTTGAAAAATGGCCATTTTCGAGTCGATTAAATTTGACCGAAACTGACAAAACACGTTTTCCTTTGCCACACTCACATATTAATTCGAAAAATTATAGAAATTTAAACCTTGCAATAATTTGAAATTCCAGTTCCAACAAAAGTGGTTTCGTCAAAAACAGAGGTTGTTTGCAAAATGGCTATTTTAAGGCCAATATTTTATATTAAAATATATATAAATTCTATAGCGACTTTTCTGAATTTTGAACTGGACATAACTTACAATTTATAAAGTGAAATGTAGCGACCCGGGTAATTTCGACACTCGAATTCAGACACTAATATACCCCTTGTCCAAATCTAGGGATCGAAAACCCAGAAAGCTAATAGAAAGAAGTTAGAGGGTGAGAAAAGAAAGAAAGAAATATTAGAATAGAAGAATAAGAAGATCAGAGTCTCACAGCGGAATGGACAAAGTATAATAATCAATAATATTTTATAAAAGAACTGTATATTATAACATCAGAGTATACATTCTGATCAATACCACACACAGCGGAAATAAACTAGTACCAGTATATATGGAATACGTCTCGACTTCGACTTCTTCCCTGGAACTCCAAGCGAAATCTAACCTGTAAATATACTCGGTCTGACCCGAGCACATTTGAAGCAAAGCAAAATTTACCCAGATCAGTCTGAAATACTTTCAGTGATAAATTCATACAGCAACCAACTTATTTAACTTTGAAATCCTTTTCGAAAACAAAGGATAATAGTAAGACCAGCCCACCCATAAACATGGACGGTTTATGCCTTACTATAACCTAAACCATTTTGAAATCAATATCTTGTTCTGATATTATAATAGTGTCTAAATACAAGTAAATTGAATCTAGCAGAACACTTGCATATCACGCTCCACATATATAGTATACAATCAAAACCGCGGGCGCTTATTGGAGATTGGATTTCCAACTATGACAAGGTATGGGACCACCTGCCGATTGTGTATCTCTAGAGACGAATACACTGGGTTCAACAAGAACGTCTTGTAACCCGGACCACACATGACCGACCACTCATTTCTCTTGAGTGTATCAAATATATTGTCACCTTATGGCTTTTTGTCGCGACCACCGTAGTTCCCGGGAGATACAGAAATGAAAAGAAGTAACAAATATGAATATTCTCTAGATGGTGACAATACATCCTAATGGGTGCGACCCACATAGCCATGCTGCCTGCCCGGTTTTTGTCATTTCCCGTGTGACAACCCCAAAACCTGTACTACGGTGTTAAGGGTAATCTTTGGAATATAACACATAAACAGATAATAGCAGAACAGAAATAAATAAATACACCAGATATGCACAATAGAATATATTGGATAAACGTAATCATCAGTGCTACACAGTATACAGGATCTTACTTAGTACAAATACAGTTCAGCTATACATAAATGTCTACAGCGGAAAACAAACATAATGTACAATAGGAGCTGAACATCATAAAAAGAGGTAAATGATAGAATCCATCTTCAGCTCCAGCTATCCAGAAAAAGCCTGCTAAAAACCTAAACACAAGGCTGCCCGTGTAGAAAGAGGGGCACCCGAGTTTGAAAGTGAAACAAACTACGAGTCAGTCATGGGACTGGTATGAGAAATCTACTCAACACATTTAAAATATGGCTAATCACAGGACCACGCCACTTTCGTGGAACGGGTTTACTCCATCGGATTGTCAGTGCTTTAAAACAAATAATTCTTTTTAAACATCGCCATGCTTTTTATAAAAATGAAGCCATTATAAGACTCAGTTCCCATCACACAATGCAACACAAACTGGAGGATAGAGTTTTACCTTATAATGGCCAAAATATGCTTGATACAAATAAAACCAAAAGCATTTGATATTATTACAAGTATTTACATGTTTCAAAAACAATTCCGAATCATAACCATCAATCATAGACGGCATGGGTACCATATATCATGTCGCCATATATATATACAATCAAAACCACACGATGTCGTATTTGGAAATTGGATTTCCGTCATGAACCAAGGCAAAAGATAGTCCTTACCGACTTCGAGACTCTCTAGCCCGAGCCTCAGGGTCAGAGCGCATCGACCCTTGGAGCGACAGGGCCGGTCCACCGATGTGGATTAAAATTCCTGAACACTGCGTTTCCCCGCCCTTTGGGGCGTAAATGAGCCAACGAATGACTCCATCGGTCCTGGATCGATCGATATAACCGAGGCGCCTCGCAACAGCAACAACCACATAGGTGAAAATAATATAAATGTCAGCCAGTTCAAGCACCGACACCAACTCTAACTAGAAAGAAACGCATGTCCTCCCTGAGGTCCTCTCCCGTTTCTGGTTCATACCGGGATGTAAGGTTCGCGAATTCACGTTATACACAAAGCTACGCCACACAGGCGGTGCTTTGATCATCACCACAAGACTTTGCTTTTCAATAGAAGCCTTGATCATTTGCCACTTAGGCATGCCACACTAGCAATTCATGCCATGCGACTGATGTCCATCGATTTACAACCTCTGAGCTTGTGCGTCTCAGAGAAGGGCGTTAAGTAAAAGAATAAATTCTCCGCCGCCAAACAGATGTACACTTAACAGAGATCAATCAACACAGAATAAAATCGAATGTCAGACACACAGTCCATTTACAAGTCCGTTTTGGGTCTGAACGAAACCGGAGGCACTATATACCTCGCAAACCCATCGATCTCCACGTACGTCTGGACGATCACCACTCATTATCCATATTTCGGGATGCCTCCCAACCAGGACATCAGTTTCCATCCAAACGAGGTGAAGATTTCCGGTCTTCAACCACCGTCTTCATCTTCGATTTCTTATCGTTGATTCAGTTATTCAGAATGGGATAAACCCGGTCTTTCTGAGCAACTCGCGTATGTAATAAACAAGTGCTACACAAACACAACATACGCCTTATTTCAATTCATTAGTCACTAACCGTTAATTAGTAATAGAACGATTTTCCAAATGTTAACCCCGAAGGCCGAAACCAATATCAGATCAAAACCCAGGAAACCATTCGACTTAGCCAACCTTCAGTTAATTTCTAAATTTCACATTCCATATCGTTTATAATATTTTATAACGATGTATCGCTATTTTTATTTATTTAAAAATAGCCAATTTATTTAAACGACGCTTCAGGCCATAACGCGGCCGTGGCGCTGTTTTTCTTCAAATTTGATTTACACATATCTGAAAATCTAACCGTTGGATCTTCCCAAATTTTATATCATTAGAAAGATCTTTTCAAAACGAATCCAACGGTTCCAGTTTTGGGAAAATCCGACGGTCGGATCTCCCGGTACAATCGTTCGAAGTTTCGATTTCAAAATACGAACTGCAGCGTCGTTATTCGATTTAATTTAATTACATATATATATATATATATAACCGATTCTGGCGCTGTTTTTCTTCCAATTTGAATTAAACATTCCAGAAAATCCAACCGTTGGATCTTTACAAAGTTGGTGTCGTTGGAAAGATATTTCCAAAGCGAACCCAACGGTTTCGGTTTCGGGAAAATCCGATGGTCAGATCTCCCGCACTAATCGTTTGAAATCACGGTTTCAAAACACGAACTGCAGCTTCGTTATTCCATATATTTTAATTATATTTATATATATATATAAATATAATCGATTCTTCGATTTCAAAACCATATTCTTTTCATTTCTTTGATAAAAATGATATTTTTATCCAACTGACTTCTATTTCAACACTTCACCATTTTTAACAATTCATGTATATAATAAAAAAAATTGTGATTTTTAATGTAAAACAATTTATTTCAAAACACGACTATTTTATATAGTTCATATAGATGATAAAAATATGATTTTTATTATAAAACAATTTAC
This sequence comes from Allium sativum, assembly GCA_030737875.1. Classification (NCBI taxonomy): domain Eukaryota; kingdom Viridiplantae; phylum Streptophyta; class Magnoliopsida; order Asparagales; family Amaryllidaceae; genus Allium; species Allium sativum. Next base: position 109,725,486 of record CM060910.1, read on the forward strand.
TTCAAAACACGAATACCATTCAACACATGAATTTCTATTCAACGAATGAATTTCTATTCGACACACGAATATAGTTTCAACACATGAAAATAATTCTAATACATGAATATTATTCAAAATTTCGGCAGCATAACGGCAGGGTAGTTAAAATCGGGGCCGTCCCTAGTACTGCTCCTCGCTCTACCTTAAAGCCTCGCAGCTTTTGACGATGGGGATTCATGCATCTAGTTCGCACGCAGGCGGCATGTATATTTTTGTTTCATTTCCACAAACTAATCCTATGTGGTTTCAATCAAATAATTTTCAACCACCAACGGGTATTTTTCAACCACAATCAATCAATTTCAACCACATACAATTATAATCAACCATTCGCTATCAACCAATTTTCACACCAATCACAATCAATAAATATCGTCCATGGTTTGTGGACGAGGGGCGTATATATATATATATATATATATATATATATATATATATTATATAAGCATTTCACTTCTATTACAACACATATATAATTTTTACAACGCGTATATAACTTATACATCGAACGTACAACCCATACAGTGCTAATACATGAGGCGTACAACGCTTATACAAGTCATACATCGACTATATAATTTATACATCATCGTTTTCCATATCGTTTATAAATTAGAAATCTCACCTTGGGTTCCACTCCACCAAAAATAGCAGAAGGCTCAGAAAAATATGCGATCTCTTCTAGCATCTAGAAGACGTCGTCACGGTACCGATGTCTCCTGTTTCATCGAATTTCTTTAACAAACGAAAAAGATATGATTTTTTTATTGTAAAATAAACATTCGCGACGGTTTAAAGGTGTTGAAATCACTTCAGAAAACTAAAGCGGTAACCCCTCAACTCACCTTCAAAACTAGGGTCTCGATTTCCGATCAAATGGTGAAGGGTTGCGTCGATCAGAGGATGCAGCGTCGAAGAGGCTGGAAAGGGCTTTCCGCGCCACCTGGTGGAGTCCCCTGCGATGGCTCCTATCGGCGGCGGCAGAGCTCCAAAGGCGCTGGCTTCAAGGACCCGAAACTCGAGATACACCACACGAGAATCGACGAATCAGGGATGGATTTAAAGAGGAGGATCAGAGCTTCGAAATGGATCCAGAATCACTTGATTTAATTGAGAAATGGGAGAGAAATCGAAGAGAGAAGTTTGCAACCCCTTTCCGTCTTGCGTCAAGAGCAAACCTGGGTGGATCGGGTTTCAACGATGAAGGAGATGGAATTTGATTGGCCCAGGTATTATATTTAAATATTTATTTATTTTAAATCCGAAAATACCCTTCGTTCTAAACGAACTCCAATTCAAACCCAACGACTGTCGTCCCTAGCGTTTTACCCCCATTCCGAACACAATGGGATATGTTTCGTAGGCCCATTCGACTGTTTCAGTCAGTTTTCCCTCAAATTAAAATATAAAACATTCAATATTTAATTTGAACGTACATTTCAATTTGCCGGGGCCACAAACTGACTCGAAAAATTCCAGAAAAATAAATCTAGCTATGTTTTGACGATACGGTCCCAACAAAACTCGTTTCGTCGAATTCTGAGGCTGTTTGAAAAATGGCCCTTTTCTGGTCGATCCAATTTAACTATAATTGACCAAAACACGTTTTCCTTTGCCACGCTCACATATTAACTTAAAAAATTATGAAATTTGAAACCTAGCAATAACTTCACATCCCGGATCCAACAAAAGTGGTTTCGTCGAATTCCGAGGTCGTTTGCAAAACGGCCATTTTCACGGGCTATATAATTTCTATAGCGACCTTTTTGAAAATTCATTTGGCCATAACTTTTGCTTCTTGCTATGAAACTTCGATTTTCCAGATTCGTTAGAAAGATATTCACTAACAGATTTAAATATTTTTGGTTTCACTTAAATCCGTTTTGTTTTGCACCTGGTACAGTCAGTCAAAGTTTGAATTCAAATCTTGAAACTACCGCGCCATTTCAGGCCTTGTTTATATTTCAAAGTAATTATATTCGTTATCAATTGTCGATTCAAGCTTACTTTTCATCGTTATTATTTAAAATATTTATTTTAAATATTTAAAATCCACTAAAATAGCCAATTTAAAAATTTTAAATTGGTTCAGATTTTCCGGGTCGTTACAATCTCCCCCACTTAAAACTTTTCGTCCCCGAAAAGGAACAAAGTCGAAAGTGGTTTGATTAATCAACTCTACTTCCAATCTGGCTTCCATCCTCTAATTTTTCAGTTTCTGAGAATTTTCAAATTCTTCAAAAATTTGGCTAACACCCGGAATTTTCGAAAAATTTCGCCATAACCTCCTTTGTACGGGGAGGGGTTTGGAAATTTATTGGGTCGTATTAGGTACCCAATAAATCCTATAAAGCATACACATATTTATAGTGATATATTCTGGTGTTTACAGGGGAGTGTGTATTGATAATAACTCCAGAGAATAAATTCTCGTCATCCTGTCAAAGCCTGAGGGAGTGTGTATTTTAATTGCTCCAGAGAATAAATTCTCGTCATCTCGTCCCGTGTGGGAAATAAATAATCCATGTGCCGTATCTAATAACTAGAGAGACGTGATTATTGTCAACTCTAGACCCGTGTAGGGTTTTTATTAATCTGGCAATTTTATCGTTACAATTTTATATGGTCATATCAGTCATCAGTTGAACTTGTAAAATATAGTCATCGCCATACAAGCCTCTCGCTCGTATGGTAAATCTTCCACCTCGTCACACCAGCTCCAAATACTTATGTGGTATATGATGAAGTATGCCTATCTTCAAGAAGTATGCCATGTAGTGTAGTTAAAAATTAATTGTTACTATCCTATGGCGACATTTATTATTACACACAGAATAACCAGCACTCCGCATCCAATGGCATTCACAGGAGTTGATATAATAATAAAATTGTGCATCTAACTCATTAAGTTTCACCTATTTGTCGGGCACGCAAATAATTTCTTTACTCAATAGCTATCCATTTACCTGCTCAAACATATATAATGCACCTGTATATATTTCTAACTATTTTTAACTCAGTTCAATGTGTGATTTAATCGAATAAATTCTACCATTCATCCTCTTACTGATTAAATTAACTATCGTTTTAATAATTTAATTAATCAAATCTACTATCACACAACACAAACAACAATCAAATTGTTTTTAAGTTTTCAAATATATATCTTTTATATATGTTCAAAAATCATATTTCTAAAACCAAACTATAAATATAATCACAAATACGTTATTTATAAACACATTATTCTCGACTCGTTCTGGGGTATTTCTGACCCCATCTCTAACGAGTTATTCTGATTCTGCTATAGTCATACTAGGATATTACTGATCCTATCTGCAATGAGTTATTCGTCCTAGAACACTACTGGTTCTATCTCTGACGAGTTCGTTAATGTGTTATATACCAGAGCTAAGCTTAATCAAAGCTCTGGTACCACGTTGTGAAGATACCGCGAAATCCGGTAGGCTTTGCAACCATCCATTCATCCTCCACTACAGCAGGTAAAACCCACCGTGGCACACAATGGTCCCCCAGTACCACTTTACGGCCAGCCTCTCGATTGTCAGCACACAACAACCAACCCCCGCAAGGGACATGTGGGGGATAAGAGCCCACTGTTCGCCACCAAACCACATGGTGAGAACCGCCCATCATGACTGCAACAAGGACTGGAATGAGAAATCTACTCAACACATTTAAAATATGGCTAATCACAGGACCACGCCACTTTCGTGGAACGGGTTTACTCCATCGGATTGCCAGTGCTTTAAAACAAATATTCTTTTTAAACATCGCCATGCTTTTTATAAAAATAAAGCCAATATAAGACTCAGTTCCCATCACACAATGCAATGCAACGCAAACCAGAGGATAGAGTTTTACCTTATAATGGCCAAAATATGCTTGATACGAATAAAACCAAAAGCATTTGATATTATTACTAGTGTTTACATGTTTCAAAAACAATTTTGAATCATACCTATCAATCATAGACGGCATGGGTACCATATATCATGTCTCCATATATATATATATATATATATATATATATATATATATATATATATATATATACACAATCAAAACCGCACGATGTCGTATTTGGAAATTGGATTTCCGTCATGAACCAAGGCAAAAGATAGTCCTTACCGACTTCGAGACTCTCTAGCCCGAGCCTCAGGGTCAGAGCGCATCGACCCTTGGAGCGACAGGGCCGGTCAACCGATGTGAATTAAAATTCCTCAACACTGCGTTTCCCCGCCCTTTGAGGCGTAAATGAGCCAACGAATGACTCCATCGGTCCTGGATCGAACGATATAACCGAGGCGCCTCGCAACAGCAACAACCACATAAGTGAAAATAATATATATGTCAGCCAGTTCAAGCACCAACACCACCTCTAACTAGAAAGAAACGCATGTCCTCCCTGAGGTCCTCTCCCGTTTATGGTTCATACCGGGGTGTGAGGTTCGCGAATTCACGTTATACACAAAGCTACGCCACACAGGCGGTGCTTTGATCATCACCACAAGACTATGTTGTTCAACAGAAGCCTTGATCATTTGCCACTTAGGCATGCCACACTAGCAATTCATGCCATGCGACTGATGTCCATCAATATACAACCTCTGAGCTCGTGCATCTCAGAGAAGGGCGTTAAGAAAAAGAATAAATTCTCCGCCGCCAAACAGATGTACACTTAATAGAGATCAATCAACACAGAATAAAATCCAATGTCAGACACATAGTCCATTTACAAGTCCGTTCTGGGTCTGAACGAAACCGGAGGCACTATATACCTCGCAAACCCATCGATTTCCGCGTACATCTAGATGATCACCACTCATTATCCATATTTCGGGATTCCTCCCAATTAGGACATCAGTTACCATCCGAACGAGGTGAAGATTTCCGGTCTTCAACCACCGTCTTCATCTTCGATTTCTTATCGTCGATTCAGTTATTCAGAATGGGATAAACCCGGTCTTTCTGGGCAACTCGCGTATGTAATAAACAAGTGCTACACAAACACAACATACGCCTTATTTCAATTCATTAGTCACTAACCGTTAATCAGTAATAGAACGATTTCCCAAATATTAACCCCGAAGGCCGAAACCAACATCAGATCAAAACCCAGGAAACCATTCGACTTAGCCAACCTTCAGTTAATTTCTAAATTTCACATTCCATATCATTTATATAATTTTATAACGATGTATCGCTATTTTTATTTATTTAAAAATAGCCAATTTATTTAAATGACGCTTCAGGCTATAACGTGGCCATGGCGCTGTTTTTCTTCAGATTTGATTTACACATATCTGAAAATCTAACCGTTGGATCTTCACAAATTTTATATCATTAGAAAGATCTTTTCAAAACGAATCCAACGGTTCCAGTTTTGGGAAAATCCGACGGTCGGATCTCCCGGTACAATCGTTCGAAGTTTCGATTTCAAAATACGAACTGCAGCGTCGTTATTCGATTTAATTTAATTATATATATATAATCGATTCTGGCGCTGTTTTTCTTCCAATTTGAATTAAACATTCAAGACAATCCAACCGTTGGATCTTTACAAAGTTGGTGTCGTTCGAAAGATATTTCCAAAGCGAACCCAACGGTTACGGTTTCGGGAAAATCCGATGGTCGGATCTCCCGCACAAATTGTTTGAAATCACGGTTTCAAAACATGAACTGCAGCTTCGTTATTCGATATATTTTAATTATATATATATAAATATAATCGATTCTTCGATTTCAAAACCATATTCTTTTCATATCTTTGATAAAAATGATATTTTTATCCAACTGAACTTCTATTTCAACACTTCACCATTTTTAACAATTCATGTATATAATAAAAAAAATATGTGATTTTTAATGTAAAACAATTTATTTAAAACACGACTATTTTATATAGTTCATATAGATGATAAAAATATGATTTTTATTACAAAACAATTTACTTTAAAACACGAATACCATTCAACACATGAATTTCTATTCAACGAATGAATTTCTATTCAATACATGAATATAGTTTCAACACATGAAAATAATTCTAACACATGAATATTATTCAAAATTTCGACAGCATAATGGCAGAGTAGTTAAAACCGGGGTCGTCCCTAGTACGGCTCCTCGCTCTACCTTGAAGCCTCGCATCTTTTGACAATGGGGATTCATGCATCTAGTTCGCACGCAGGCGGCATGTATATTTTTTTTTCATTTCCACAAAATAATCCTATGTGGTTTCAACCAAATAATTTTCAACCACCAACGGGTATTTTTCAGCCACAATCAATCAATTTCAACCACAAACAATTATAATAACCATTCGCTATCAACCAATTTTCACACCAATCACAATCAATAAATATCGTCCATGGTTTGTGGACGAGGGGCGTATATATATATATATATATATATATATATTATATAAGCATTTCACTTCTATTACAACACATATATAATTTTTACAACGCGTATATAACTTATACATCGAACGTACAACCCATACAACGCTTATACATGAGGCGTACAACGCTTATACAAGTCATACATCGACTATATAATTTATACATTGTCGTTTTCCATATCGTTTATAAATTAGAAATCTCACCTTGGGTTCCACTCCACCAAAAATAGCAGAAGGCTCAGAAAAATATGCGATCTCTTCTAGCATGTAGAAGACGTCGTCACGGTCCCGATGTCTCCTGTTTCATCGAATTTCGTTAACAAACGAAAAAGATATGATTTTTTTATTGTAAAATCAACATTCGCGATGGTTTAAAGGTGTTGAAATCACTTTAGAAAATTAAAGCCGTAACCCCTCAACTCACCTTCAAAACTAGGGTCTCGATTTCCAATCAAATGGTGAAGGGTTGCGTCGATTAGAGGATGCAGCGTCGAAGAGGCTGGAAAGGGCTTTCCGCGCCACCTGGTGGGGTCCCCTGCGATGACTCCAATCGGCGGCGGCGGAGCTCCAAAGGAGCCGGCTTCAGGGATCCAAATCTCGAGATACACCACACGAGAATCGACGAATCAGGGATGGATTTAAAGAGGAGGATCAGAGCTTCGAAATGGATCCAGAATCACTTGATTTAATTGACAAATGGGAGAGAAATCGAAGAGAGAAGTTTGCAACCCCTTTCCGTCTTGCGTCGAGAGCAAACCTGGGTGGATCGGGTTTCAACGATGAAGGAGATGTAATTTGATTGGCCTAGGTATTATATTTAAATATTTATTTATTTTAAATCCGAAAATACCCTTCGTTCCAAACGAACTCCAATTCAAACCCACTGACTGTCGTCCCTAGCGTTTTACCCCCATTTCGAACACAATGGGATATGTTTCGTAGGCCCATTCGACTGTTTCAGTCAGTTTTCCCTCAAATTAAAATATAAAACATTCAATATTTAATTTGAACGTACATTTCAATTTGCTGGGGCCACAAACTGACTCGAAAAATTCCAGAAAAATAAATCTAGCTATGTTTTGACGATATGGTCCCAACAAAACTAGTTTCGTCGAATTCTGAGACCGTTTGAAAAATGGCCCTTTTCTGGTCGATCCAATTTAACTATAATTGACCAAAACACGTTTTCCTTTGCCACGCTCACATATTAACTTCAAAAATTATGAATTTTGAAACCTAGCAATAAATTCACATCCTGGATCCAACAAAAGTGGATTCGTCGAATTCCGAGGTCGTTTGCAAAACGGCCATTTTCACGGGCTATATAATTTCTATAGCGACCTTTCTGAAATTCATTTGGCCATAACTTTTGCTTCTTGCTACGAAACTTCGATTTTTCAGATTCGTTAGAAAGATATTGACTAACAGATTTAAATATTTTTGGTTTCACTCAAATTTGTTTTGTTTTGCACCCGGTACAGTCAGTCAAAGTTTGAATTCAAATTTTGAAACTACCGCGCCATTTTAGGCCTTGTTTATATTTCAATGTAATTATATTCGTTTTCAACTGTTGATTCAAGCTTACTTTTCATCGTTATTATTTAAAATATTTATTTTAAATATTTAAAATCCACTAAAATAGCCAATTTAAAATTTTTAAATTAGTTCAGATTTTTCGGGTCGTTACATCCCGGTTGTGAGGCTTGAGGCTATAATCGACTTTGAAACATCTGGCCACTATTCACATCTCCCATAGACGTCATCCAGGTATAGGATGAACCGAAGGCACCCTCCTACCGCATCCTAGGAATCACCCTATAATTCAGTAGCGAGTAGTCCTTGCAACTCGTAGACTCCAATCACGACAGAATCACAGTATATCTCTAGGGATCAGCCAGAGATTGTAAGCAACTCTTCCGTTTCATGAAGAACTATGGTCTTCAATTGCTCCATCTCGATCATCATCTTGGACATATTCGTATTTATTGGTCGGAATGGTTTTCGAATATAAATTCGATCCTGGTCTTTCCGTACCAACAACGTTGGGTCAGATTTTGATAGTTGGTTATTTAACTATCAAAATAAACAACCATAAAAATAAACAGATCCATTGGTTTATACACATCATCCCTTGGCCCTTATATTGGTTTAAATATGTTAATATTCTCAAATCCCTTTACCTATAAACCTAGAAAATATCTTAAATCATATCTAATTTAACCTTTAACTAGCATTTTAAAACATTGCTATAACATTTCTATTGACCTTATCGATTTAACTCGTCATTCGTAAAACTATCGTTACGACATCTTCTTTGACTTCGTTATTTGAACACCAAAATCAACATTCGTCTTTTAAGAATAAACCCTTTTAAATCTTATTTCGTAACTTTGAAAATATCGTTCTCTTTCCACCAATCATTTCGTATCATCAAGCCCCTTTTTATATTCCTTTATTTTCGGAATCTCATTATAAATATTTATATATTCAAAAATACTTAGGTTTTATAACTACGTATAACTTGGATTCATAGATTTTAATTGAATATAATTCAGTTAGAATTAAGTTGAAACTTCGATTACATATTAAATCGTTTTATAAACATGATTTTAAGCTTCACAAACTTTCCTTGCTATATTTCTCATCCCAAATTATCACTTCGATAAATAAATGACAAATAATCAAATTTCACCGCTTACTAAAATATGGCTGGGTTACTTAACCATTAACAATTCTCCTTAAATTAATGAACCTATTTATTTAACAATTTCAGTTAACGTCCTTAACTTGTTTAACTCTCAACATGACTAACTTGTTAGTCAATCATTATTGGTCTTTACATTTAAATTAATTAATAATTAATTTCTAAATAATTCTATATAGTTTGATTTTTATTAAATTAATACCAAAATAAACCATTCTAATTGTTGCATTACTTCTGGTCACTTGAATTAGCTAAACACTATTGTTTACAAATCACTTAATAAGCACGTGCTTCGCGCACGGCAGATTTGGTACAAAAATTGTAATTTGTGATTAAATCAAACAATGTATATACATGGCTGGTTTTATTCCCTTTTTAAAAACTTCAGTTTTAAATAATATAATTTAAAATCTATATTTGGTTATAAAATAATTTCATAATTTCATTCCTATCGATTCACCTAACGGTGAATCATTTATAAAAACAGTGTATATTGGGCCATCTGTTATATATTTCTCAACCAATACTATATATATTGGTTCAAACTCAACCACATTCAAAAACCAACAGGGTTTAAAGTCAACGGGTTTTGAACAATTCATAAAATATGAAATAACAACATATTAAATATTTGAGGAACCGGTTTGATTCCTCCTACCTGTTCTTCCCTGCAACACAGATCATTATAATATTTCATATCAGTACACAGAAATATTTTAAACGACGATAATATAATTAACGTCAACCATTAAATCAACCATAGGCATCCAAGGCATCCAATCAACAAATTAAATTTAATTATACGAATTTAGCACATCCTAGTATTTCAGAAATGTGTGAGAATTAACTCACCTTTTCTTTTACGATCGACGGTCCCCGTTGTTCCTGTTTCTTTTCCGAATCAGCACAACGGCATTGCATTCTATACTTCGATTCCAATTTGACTAGTTTCGTGTACTTCTGGTAATGAACGAACGAACAAATCCCGCTTATGACAATACTAAAGCATGGATTTAAATAATATAATTAACTCAAATTACTAATTATTTAATTATAATTAAAATAGCCATACTAATTGTCTTATGATGGTCCTTACCATTAATTTCCTTGAGTGTTTTCTCGCGTTTTCGTGATCGAGCCCCATTACGTTCCTACCCAGGACGTTGGTCCTTCTTCAATTTCATGCCAACGTCCCCTGTGAAGCTTTTGTCCACCATTTTCTCACCACTTCGTTTTCCTTTTTTTTTTCCTCTAAAAAAACCCGAAGCCCAACTCAAAAGACAGCCCGCGCCCCACGTTTTAAAACTAACGAACTGACCTTGTTCTCAACATAAAATGCCTGATGCTTTATGAACCCTTCATCCTTCATGTTGCCAAACAAGCCCAACGTGCCTCCCCTTCTCTTCTTATATTCTTCCCACCTTTTTTCGTTTGTTCCTTCTCTTCTTTTAACCGTGAACAGCAGCACCACTTCAAAACTGACCCATCTCCTCACCACCATCATGTTACACCCTTCTCCCGCTATCTCTCCCTCGTGCCATGTAGAAGACCCAACTTCCCATGCATTTGTATATATATATTTTCTTCTCTACTTCAGTAAAACAATTTAAAACCGGCACTTCATTCATCTTGGTCTGCACCGCTATTTCATGGCTCATCCTTCATGTACTGATCCGCAACCCCTCTGACAACTGATCCTTCCCTCACCATGAAACTACGCGCCACGTCAGCATCTATTTCACCAAACTCTTCAACTCCCCACGCAAGACTTTTTCTTCATTCCCACTGACTACGTTCTCAACACAGCCATGCTGTCCCTCCAGTTACACACTTCAGCCTTCAACAGACCCTTCCACAAAGCAACTCCAGTCCACTCCAGCGTTCAGCCCATACCGCCGAACTGTACCACGGCCTCCTCCTCCTACTAGACTTGACCCCACTGTATTGACCGCCTCCTACTCTTCGACCTCTAACCAGATCCGTTCGCAATTCGATGTTCCACCATCACCTGGAAGTGCAATCGCTAGAATGACGCCACGCCACTGTATGGTATTGTTCTGGAAGAACTTTGATGATTATATTTAATATGTTTGGATTAGTTGGTAAACGTCGAGGAGAGTTTGTTTGTATCAGAAAAAAGTTTGTTGTGCGTAGAGAATGAATAAGGCAACAGTTCTTATATAGGGGCATTTTAAGGGGATACAAACGATTTCACTTCATGCAGTACACCTAGGGAAAGAGAGGGCCTTCAGCTAGGAAGTAGCGGCATGTAATGGTATGTTTTCATGTGAAAGAAAGAATAGACAGGTAGAAGAAAGAAAATAGGATAGCTGTTCGATTTGAGCCCCGTTCTTTCACATTCATTTGAAGGCAAAAGACATGCAGGGCGTAGGCTGTACACATGTGACGGCCCGCCCCGCACCATCCGGCATTTCCTCCGAAAGTGCGCTGTACACATGCCCGACTAGCACGGAACGGTCGCCAAAGAAAGGAAAGAAGAGAATGAACTAACAAGGAACCTGTAAAATGTCTCACAGCGCATGGAACAAAATATAATAACAACATACTTGACATAAAACAGGTGAGATAGTGCGTAAGCTGAAAACAAACTAACATAGCAGCGGAAAATCCAAGTACAGCTTATGATCCAAAGCTAACATTATTACAACTTTTCAAACTGTCTCAAAAAGCAAAAGTAAGATAAAGGAGGTACACTACTTATGCCCAAGTAGCGACCACCAACGACACATGGAGAATATCTATATATCATACGTGGAAGCCTCCTGCTCGCCTCCGAATCAGCTACTCGCGCATCACCAGCTAACCTGTCTCTAGTCTGCTCGTGTGAGCACCTAGAGTAATAAGAAGAGACATAAAATTCTGGGTCAGACATAAAGCCTGGTATGAGCGATAAGCATCTAAACAGAACAATAACAGGTAGACTAAAACATACCTGAACCTGGACCTGCAACCAAAGAGTTAGCACTACATACTGTACAACACTCTAAGGTGCCATTTCAAATGGTGTAAAGATAATGGGGGTGGGGGTGTGCATGTCATAGTGATGGCAAACAATCAAACATAGCATCCATCCTCACATCTCTCACTCAGTGCATAAAGCATACGATATTCACCACTTTGGTCACCTAGTCCTTTGGGCCATGGCGGAATCCAATCCCGTACAACTTTCACTACAAGCCCACTATCCATCTCTCAGTGGTGAACCAAAGTTATGAATACCGACAACCCCTTTGCACACGTCCCGCATCAAAACCCAATCTTGAAGTGAACTCATTGGTTCCCAACTGGATCCTGAGCTCTAACTTCCTATTTGGACTACCTTTGCATCTCGGATTTTTAGTCTTCACCGGATCGGTTCGGTCTTCCTTCTTCATTCTGCTTCGGATCGGTTCGGATCTTGCCTAGCCATCGGTTCGGTTCGTGGTCTCCATCTCCGGTTCGGTTCGTAATTAATCTCCATTCGTGGTGCAAGCAACTCAAGTCCTCGTCTTATCTCCGGGTCGGGTCGGAGTTAGGTAAATGGTTCAGATCGGAATGCTTCTGGTGGATCGGGTCGGAGAACTCCTTGGCCATCAGTTCACGTGCTTCCAGGTGGTTTGGTCCAGAGAAGACAACACGGTTCGGGTCGGAAAAGATGCTCTGCTAGCGGTTCGTGGGGAAGGGCTTCACAACGGTTCGGTCCGGGCCTCCCCACCCGATCCGATCTGGTTCGGGTCTCAACCTGCACTTTTCCTGCAACTTCCAGCGACTGTTTATACGCCTCTCAACAGCATTTTCGACCATTCTAACTATTCTAAACAATAACTAAGCATACCATACAGTCATAGCAACATGTATAATCATTCACAAACACCAAAACAACGATCATACCATGTAAAATGGATCAAACATACCCAAGAACCCGTATTTTCCCTTTAACCCCTCTTAATCATGTTTGGGTATATAATTAGCAAAACTTATCCAAATTAGCCAAATTTCCTAACAGAGGTCTAAAACAATATTTAAGAATTTCTGAATATTTTTCCAGATTTTAATCATGCATAAATTCGCTAATTATCACAAATCACCCCTTAATCCCCCAAATTCTGGGATTTGCAAAATTAGTCGAAATTAACCCAAATTCATATCAGAGGCATAAAATGATGTTTTAGAATTTTAGGAAATTTTCTAGATTTTTCTGAGCCATAATTTCGCTAATCCTCGCTAATTACCACAATTAGCCGTAATTAGTGAAAAACAATGCAAATCACTCACCTTCGCCACAAACAAACTTTAGATCTGAAATAATCTCTGATTTGGATCCAATCCCTATATGTTCCAGCAGCTCTCTCTCTGATTTGGTGCTATCCTCCCTTGATTTGATGTAGTTTTGCTTAATCTTCGATTAGAAAGTGATTAGTGACGATTTGGGATGAAATTAGAAGGTGGAGGCCATGGCTAGGGTGAAAGACAAGTTTATGGCGGCTGGAAAATGAAATAAAATTCGTTTTCCTACTATTCTCAGCCTCCCCGTAACCCTAATCCCGAAATGGGTTATGGGCCTTCTTGCTAATCACCTCAATTAGGCCCGGTTAAGCTGTTTTTCACTTTCTAAACCTTGTTTCAGCCATATCTCCCAAACGGTGAGTCCGTTTGGCTAATGAGACCACTCTACGGAAAGGTAAACCATCATCCAGATCTAATGGAAATGGTTTCAGGTCAAAACTCCTTACCAATCAAAAGTTATGGCCGAAACAAGATCAGCTAGGGGCAAAACGGTCATTTAAAAATCGGCAAAAATCATGAAAATGGGAAATGTCCCCAATAGTCGTTTCCCAAAGCCACATGACCATACGACTTCGTATAAGAAAGAAATAAATATTCTACGATCCTCCGATGCGTAGAATGCGGGTTGTTACAACACAACTGGGTGGTACAATGAGATTACATAGGTCTCCATCTCCGTTTCGGTTCGTAATTAATCTCTGTTCGTGGTGCAAGCAGCTCAAGTCCTCGTCTTATCTCCGGGTCGGGTCGGAGTTAGGTAAATGGTTCGGATCGGAATGCATCTGGCGGATCGGGTCGGAGAACTCCTTGGCCATCAGTTCACATGCTTCCAGGCGGTTCGGTCCGGAGAAGACAACACGGGTCGGGTTGGAGAAGATGCTCTGCTAGAGGTTCGTGGGGAAGGGCTTCACAACGGTTCGGTCCGGGCCTCCCCACCTGATCCGATCTGGTTCGGGTCTCAACCTGCACTTTTCCTGTAACTTCCAGCGACTGTTTATACGCCTCTCAACGGCGTTTTCGACCATTCTAACTATTCTAAACAATCACTAAGCATACCATACAGTCATAGCAACATGTATAATCATTCACAAACACCAAAACAACGATCATACCATGTAAAATAGATCAAACATACCCAAAAACCCATATTTTCCCCTTAATCTCTCTTAATAATGTTTGTGTATATAATTAGCAAAACTTATCCAAATTAGCCAAATTTCCTAAAAGAGGTCTAAAACAATATTTAAGAATTTCTGAATATTTTTCCAGATTTTAATCATGCATAAATTCGCAAATTATCACTAATCACCCCTTAATCCCCCAAATTCCGGGATTTGCAAAATTAGTCGAAATTAACCCAAATTCATATCAGAGGCATAAAATGATGTTTTAGAATTTTAGGAAATTTTCTAGATTTTTCTGAGCCATAATTTCGCTAATCTTCGCTAATTACCATAATTAGCCGTAATTAGTGAAAAACAATGCAAATCACTCACCTTAGCCACAAACAAACTTTAGATCTGAAATAATCTCTGATTTGGATCCAATCCCTATGTGGTCCAGCAGCTCTTTCTCTGATTTGGTGCTACCCTCCCTTGATTTGATGTAGTTTTGCTTAATCTTCGATTAGAAAGTGATTAGAGACGATTTGGGATGAAATTAGAAGGTGGAGGCCATGGCTAGGGTGAAAGACATGTTTGTGGCGGCTGGAAAATGAAATAAAATTCGTTTTCCTACTGTTCTCAGCCTCCTCATAACCCTAATCCCGAAATGGGTTATGGACCTTCTTGCTAATCACCTCAATTATGCCCGGTTAAGCTGTTTTTCACCTTCTAAACCTTGTTTCAGCCATATCTCCCAAACGGTGAGTCCGTTTGGCTAATGTGACCACTCTACGGAAAGGTAAACCATCATCCGGATCTAATGGAAGTGGTTTCAGGTCAAAACTCCTTACCAATCAAAAGTTATGGCTGAAACAAGATCAGCTAGGGGCAAAACAGTCATTTAAAAATCGGCAAAAATCATGAACATGGGCTATGACCCCAATAGTCGTTTCCCAAAGCCACATGACCATACGATTTCGTATAAGAAAGAAATAAATATTCTATGATCCTCCGATGCGTAGAATGCGGGTTGTTGCATTCTCCCCCCCTTAAGAAATTTCGCCCCCGAAATTCCCTAACCGAAACATACAAGGAATTCCGCATGCCTATCAATCATTTTCAAACAATAAAACATACAAAACAACACAACAAGCCTATCCTAGCATGCGGTTTACTAACAAGGGAAGAACTATCACTACCAAAACCTTACCAGGCAAAGAGTTCCGAATACTTCTTCCTTATGTTCTCCTCTGTTTCCCAAGTACAACCTTCCTCATCACCACCCCACTAAACTTTGACTAGTTTCACCCCTTCCTTCGAAGCTGCTTCGTATCATTCCCAACAATACGCAAAGGCTTGCGGTTCCCAACCGCCTCAGATTCAACTTCGATGTTATCTAACTGATCAGGTGAAATAGCCATACTAGGGTCGTGCACGAATTTCCTTAACTGGGAAACATGAAATACGTTGTGAACTCCCGCCATCTTGTCAGGTAGCTCTACTTCATACGCCAAATTCCCAACTTGCTCGAGGACTGGGAATAGACCAACAAATCTTGGTGCTAACTTACCTCTCCAACCAACATGATGGTGCCTTGCACGGTCTTTCGTACAAAGTTTCAATTGGAACCATACCAATACTGGGCTAATAACTATTATTATCCATAACTCAACCAGATACAAATGGCCATCCCATGACCCTCCAAAATCCAATATATAAGTTCTCAAAAGGTTCTCATTTCCATTTAGGAATTTCTAATGGTTGTAACAAACCACTAGGCTTCTTTTGCTCATCTTTTACTAACTGGCAATTTATGCATTTGGACATAAACTTCCCAACGTCTTTCTTTATCCTTTCCCAGTAGTAGATCTGCTCCATGTCTCAATACATCTTGTTACCACTGGGATGTATAGTCAATTTCGGGTGATGATATGCTCTAAGCACTTCATTTCTCAGTCTATCTACGTTGGGTACAACTAGTCCTCCATTCTTTTGAAGCCATCCTTCTCGATCAAATCCTTACTTGATCATTCTCTTTTCATCGATACCTATCTCTACCCTAGAGATGGTTTCCAATAGATTAGGATCGTCCTTCTAACTGGAACCAATCCACTCAATCAAAATCGATCTAATCGTCAAGCTTACTAGTGTTTCTGAATCCAATTCACTCTTGGGCCTAAAATCATATCCTGTGATATACTCTAGTTGCTTCCATCCTAGAAACAAAACCCCTAAACTGGCATGTCTCCTACTTAATGCAACTATTACTGCACCCAAATCCTTTACTATGATCACTCTGCCCCATGGAGTCATGGCGACTCCACTGCACTGATCCATAGCCACTAGTCCTTTGCTATGTCCACTCTGCCCCATGAAGTCATAACAACTCCACTGTACTGGCTCATAGCCTTACTAATCCTTTACTATGTCCACTTTGCCGCTCGAGTCATGACGACTCTACTGCACTGGCTCATAGTCCTACTACAATCACTTTGTTCCCCATCGTTGGAACCCTACAGGTGATAGTCTACTTAAGGGAAGAAAAACAGGAACAACATAGCAACCATAACATCCATCAAACAAGTCCTACCTATCACCTGCTAAATTCATAAACACATTGACACCTACATGACTGGTCTAACCAATCCCAATCTGTTGATTCTATTATGTCTGGTCTAACCAACATCAATAACTAATGGAAGCCCAACATCCATTCATACACCGATCCCTACTTGACTGGTCCAACCAATCCCAGGCCAATGGAAGCCCCGCCTCCTTATGGACTACCGTACGTCCAACGTACGTTTATCCTCTAAGGATAACTAGATCACGTCCAATGGATCCAAGGTAACGGGCGTCCCTAGATACCCCTGCTTTTAGTCCGCCTAAAATACTTGAGTCCAACCCAAGTCTATCCATTGTCTTGCTGCTCTCTCGAGTCCAACTCAAGCCGAATCAAATTCCTTGCAGCCTTCTCGAGTCCAATTCGAGTCAATCTATAACTCAGACCCAGTCTTGAGTATCCAATACCGACAAATTCTAGTCCAACGTGAGTCGTTGTCTCCTTATTCGTTGCATCTCCAAGATCAACGAACACCCATTTTCCTTTTACGAGTTCAAGTCCAACTTGAATCGCCCTAATCTTCGTTGTATCCTCCATGATCAACGAACACATCTTATTCCTTCAAAGTCCTACTATCCAAAGAGAACATCAACATAGGGTTCTAAACAATCCATTACTTTGCATCTTTCTCGAGTCCCAGTCGAGCAATCTCATAACCCTATCGAATCTAACTCTGGGCAGTCTATACCATTGAACAGTCTTATCATGTTCCGTCTGCCCATCACTCCTCGAGTAAACCAAGATATCATCCAATGAAAAATCACAGCAACTATTTATCTCTCACGAAAACCATCCTAGTCGAACTCGACATTCCCCAAGCACAAGCCCCAAAGGCCTAAACCAATATCAGACAAGCACCCAAGGAACATCTCCTCCGAGTTCGGACAACCCACATGAGGTGATACTAGCAAAACAATCTAACACTGGAGTACTCATTTGCCTCTCAGAGACAACTAGAACTTATTACAACGATAACCTTTCAGCTTCCTTAAATCCAGTTACTATCGCCATCACTAGGTAGGTACCTAATACCACCCTATTCTTTTAGAGTAAATCAACTCCCCAAAATAATGCTAAACCCAGTAAAGCCCAAAACAAAGCAATCACAAGGAAACATACATCCATGACTCGATAAGACCAAACCACAACAAATCATACTAAGATCAGTCGAACCACCTATCGGGTTCGTCACAATTAGAGGTCTATCAACTATCTCGGGTTTGTCAAACAATACCCGAACAGAAACATCTTAAATAGAAAGCATACCTTTTATAACGACACCCTTTCCCTTCTGCGCCACACTTGGAGCATTCGACGAAGAAGGAACAGCATTGATAGCATACGCTTTCACAATCTGCTTCTCCCTAGGAGGTTGTGGGCAATAATCCTTGCGATGTCCCGCCTGGCCGCAGTTAAAGCACTTCCTTTCCCCAGGCTTTTCTCGACAATCTCTGGCATAGTGGCCCTTCTTGCCACAACTAAAGCATTCGCCATCTTTCTTATTTTTCTTATTCTGACCATCCTTGGTCGGGTTCTGCTTCCTCTTTTTCTGAGAATTCTTCTTTCCTTCACCGCCTGCTTGCGGCTTTGGCTCCTCTGCAGATGCTGTAGCAACCTCAGTCTTCGACTTAGGAAAAAGGCTCTCTGACCTTAATGCCTTTCCTACAATAGATTCGAACGTCTCATCGATATGGTTTATAAGTCTTTCCCCCAAGTACCCATCCAATCCAGTTATGAACTTTTCGTTCTTCTTTTCGACTGTATCGATAAGGGACCATCAATATTTCGATAAAGTATCGAATTCTGCGATGTACTCCGAGACTGCCCTACCATTCTGCTTAAGCTCCAAGAACTTCCTGAACAATTCTGATTTATGAGCAGCTGGAATAAACTTATCACAAAAGCCAGTCTTAAACTGATTCCAAGTGGCTTAATCCTCTGGAGTAGCTGTCTTAATAGCATTCCACCAATTCATTGCCCGTCCTTGCAGCTGACGGGATGCTAGCCTTCTCTTCATCGCATCCTCGATACCTAAGTCGTCGAAGATACGATCACAGCTATCCAACCAATCCTGAACATCTGTGGCCGACTCCGTTCCGTGGAACGACTTCCCACCAAGGTTAGTATAATCCTTGCACAACTTGGCGAAATCGGCCCTACGCGCCTGCACTACTGGACCACCACCGTTACCACCATTGGGACCTGCCCCTTGCACATCCCTAAGCATGTCTCTCATGAGGTCAGTAAACATCGCCCTCATGTCAGCAGCATTCCCATTATTGGCTCCCCTACCAGCACCTCTTGCATATCGGCTCATCGTCAATCTGTAAAAGGGGAAACGATTAACGACCCCATAGTGGTGCTAGTGCAGTACGACTTCATTCTTATACTACTAATAGTATATATATATATATATAGCTTTTGAAAACCAAAGTAATCACAAATACGCTCTCTCATATACATATTATCTCTCCCTAGTGTCTTTCCCTAGGTTAACTACGCAACCTAGAGCTCTGATACCAAATGTGACGGCCCGCCCCGCACCAGCCGGCATTTCCTCCGAAAGTGCGCTGTACACATGCCCGACTAGCACGGAACGGTCGCCAAAGAAAGGAAAGAAGAGAATGAACTAACAAGGAACCTGTAAAATGTCTCACAGCGCATGGAACAAAATATAATAACAACATACTTGACATAAAACAGGTGAGACAGTGCATAAGCTGAAAACAAACTAACATAGCAGCGGAAAATCCAAGTACAGCTTATGATCCAAAGCTAACATTATTACAACTTTTCAAACTGTCTCAAAAAGCTAAAGTAAGATAAAGGAGGTACACTACTTATGCCCAAGTAGCGACCACCAACGACACAGGGAGAATATATATATATCATACGTGGAAGCCTCCTGCTTGCCTCCGAATCAGCTACTCGCGCATCACCAGCTAACCTGTCTCTAGTCTGCTCGTGTGAGCACCCAGAGTAATAAGAAGAGACATAAAACTCTGGGTCAGACATAAAGCCTGGTATGAGCGATAAGCATCTAAACAGAACAATAACAGGTAGACTAAAACATACCTGAACCTGGACCTGCAACCAAAGAGTTAGCACTACATACTGTACAACACTCTAAGGTGCCATTTCAAATGGTGTAAAGATAATGGGGGTGGGGGTGTGCATGTCATAGTGATGGCAAACAATCAAACATAGCATCCATCCTCACATCTCTCACTCAGTGCATAAAGCATACGATATTCACCACTTTGGTCACCTAGTCCTTTGGGCCATGGCGGAATCCAATCCCGTACAACTTTCACTACAAGCCCACTATCCATCTCTCAGTGGTGAACCAAAGTTATGAATACCGACAACCCCTTTGCACACATCCCGCATCAAAACCCAATCTTGAAGTGAACTCATTGGTTCCCAACTGGATCCTGAGCTCTAACTTTCTATTTGGACTACCTTTGCATCTCGGATTTTTAGTCTTCACCGGATCGGTTCGGTCTTCCTTCTTCATTCTGCTTCGGATCGGTTCGGATCTTGCCTAGCCATTGGTTCGGTTCGTGGTCTCCATCTCCGGTTCGATTCGTAATTAATCTCCATTCGTGGTGCAAGCAACTCAAGTCCTCGTCTTATCTCCGGGTCGGGTCGGAGTTAGGTAAATGGTTCAGATCGGAATGCTTCTGGGGGATCGGGTCGGAGAACTCCTTGGCCATCAGTTCACGTGCTTCCAGGTGGTTTGGTCCAGAGAAGACTACACGGTTCGGGTCGGAAAAGATGCTCTGCTAGCGGTTCGTGGGGAAGGGCTTCACAACGGTTCGGTCCGGGCCTTCCCACCCGATCCGATCTGGTTCGGGTCTCAACCTGCACTTTTCCTGCAACTTCCAGCGACTGTTTATACGCCTCTCAACGGCATTTTCGCCCATTCTAACTATTCTAAACAATAACTAAGCATACCATACAGTCATAGCAACATGTATAATCATTCACAAACACCAAAACAACGATCATACCATGTAAAATGGATCAAACATACCCAAGAACCCGTATTTTCCCTTTAATCCCTCTTAATCATGTTTGGGTATATAATTAGCAAAACTTATCTAAATTAGCCAAATTTCCTAATAGAGGTCTAAAACAATATTTAAGAATTTCTGAATATTTTTCCAGATTTTAATCATGCATAAATTCGCTAATTATCACTAATCACCCCTTAATCCCCCAAATTATGGGATTTGCAAAATTAGTCGAAATTAACCCAAATTCATATCAGAGGCATAAAATGATGTTTTAGAATTTTAGGAAATTTTCTAGATTTTTCTGAGCCATAATTTCGCTAATCCTCGCTAATTACCACAGTTAGCCGTAATTAGTGAAAAACAATGCAAATCACTCACCTTAGCCACAAACAAACTTTAGATCTGAAATAATCTCTGATTTGGATCCAATCCCTATATGTTCCAGTAGCTCTCTCTCTGATTTGGTGCTATCCTCCCTTGATTTGATGTAGTTTTGCTTAATCTTCGATTAGAAAGTGATTAGAGACGATTTGGGATGAAATTAGAAGGTGGAGGCCATGGCTAGGGTGAAAGACATGTTTATGGCGGCTGGAAAATGAAATAAAATTCGTTTTCCTACTATTCTCAGCCTCCCCGTAACCCTAATCCCGAAATGGGTTATGGGCCTTCTTGCTAATCACCTCAATTAGGCCCGGTTAAGCTGTTTTTCACCTTCTAAACCTTGTTTCAGCCATATCTCCCAAACGGTGAGTCCGTTTGGCTAATGGGACCACTCTACGGAAAGGTAAACCATCATCCGGATCTAATGGAAGTAGTTTCAGGTCAAAACTCCTTACCAATCAAAAGTTATGGCCGAAACAAGATCAGCTAGGGGCAAAACGGTCATTTAAAAATCGGCAAAAATCATGAAAATGGGAAATGTCCGCAATAGTCGTTTCCCAAAGCCACATGACCATACGACTTCGTATAAGAAAGAAATAAATATTCTACGATCCTCCGATGCGTAGAATGCGGGTTGTTACAACACAACTGGGTGGTACAATGAGATTACATAGGATTTTAGCCAAGATTTGTTGTGCCCAGTTCTTCGATTTTGAAAAGAATTTGCACAATGATTTGTATATAGGTTCGAAAATGATGTGTGCAGATTTTGGACAGCTATCTTAATTGGTATTCCCATGAGATTTTCAAGGTTCTCTTCATGTGCGAAGATTTTGCACGATTTGGAAAATATTTAGGAAGATGCCGTAAAGATTTTGGTTTGCACGATTTTGTTTTCAAGATTTTATAAGATTTGATTTTATAAGAATTGATAATGGTGAAAGAGACTAAAGATTTTTAGTTTGAGAGTTAACGTACCTCGTTAGATAAAACTCCGTCCGCATACGATTCGTTATCGACAGAAATAAATATACTATCGCGTTCAGCAGTGTACCACGGTCCCAAAAATATAATAATATCGGTAGATTTACTTATAATGCGATACCTCAAAATGTTGATATAGGGTGCAAAATACTTCAAATAAAAAGTGGCATATTTTTTTAAATTAAAAATTACAGTAAAATTCTAAAAATTAAATTATGACTATGCCTCAAAGGACTTGTCCAAATTCGAAGCTAATATTTAATTATATTAAATAATCTGTTATGGCTAATAAACGATTCTACAGCGACTATTTCAGAATTTGATTTGGACGTAAAACAAAATCTATAATACGAAAACTCAATTTTTCTCCTCCATTAGAAAAATATTATCAACTAGATTCAGACGCTTCTTGTTTCATCGAAATCCGACTTAACACGGATAAAGCATGATCAATTGAAGTTCAAACTTGATTTTACGAACTACCGCGCTGTTTTCGTGTTCGTTTTATAATTAAATATAAATATAAACGCTTAGTGGTCATTTGATTAACGAATTCGATATTAAATTCCAAATAAAAATATATAAAATAAATTTAAATATTCGAATCAAATAGCCAAAAAATCCAGGTCGTTACATTCTTCCCCCCTTAAGTAAATTTCGTCCTCGAAATTGCTAGGTAAAAAGAATGCTCCAACCGCAATTATTTTTAAAATAATTAATTCACAATATTATCAAAAATATTACCAAGTTATAAAATTTCGAAAAATTCGGCAACACCTCCTCTTTAGTGTTTGATCAAACAACTACAAACACCACTCTGGGCCTCTCATATTGATCCAAAGAAAATAAAAGCCAAGCGGCTACCCATCTCGGGTATAAATTCAAACACCCAACCAATAATATTAAGGTTTACCTTTTTGTCAGGCAACTCAATACTCAAATCACAAAGTTCGGCAATTAACAGCTCTTCCATTTTCAATCTGCACTCAACTTGGTATATAATGGAAATAACTAACACAGGGTTAAACCATTTTGTTATATTGATTTTATACTGAAATTTATTTTCTAGTTTTCAGTTCATTCAACTGTTGATGAATCCTTATATTCGGTCAATCTAGCAATCAATAACCAAACAAATCACAATACACAATCACTTCAACCAAATCATTTCATTTTTCTTTTTAATTTTTATTTAACTTATCTTTAGTTAAATATTTAATTTCATATTCAAATTTTATCCTCCAATTCTGTAATTTAATTTTTCTTCTGGTTTTATTAAACCATTCAAATTTATTTCCATCGAATCTCATTTTTAACGAGCCCAACTCAGCATATACCTTTGCATTTCCTTTATTGGTCTCCGATCAGTTTATCCTCAAATCCAATTCACTTATATCCAAGCCAAATCCTTTTTAAACTCCAGTTTCATTCTCGATCTCAACTCTTACTCAGCATTCCAATTTCATTTAATTTAGTTCAATTTAAATTCTAATTTATTTACTCACTCTTACCTATTCAATTTATTTAACTTCATAAGTTAAATTTTAAATTTCTGACTTTAAATTCCTGGGTTTAATTTCAAATTGATCTGAAATCATATACATTTACATATAATAATAGCAATTCAAAACATTTGAATTTCTGAAAAACTTATTTTCTCAATCCAATTCGGAAACAAAATTCCTGGTAGTAATCCGTCACTTAGAAACTTGAAAATGACACTGATGATGCGACCGTCATCATCAAAATTATTTTCCAGTGATCGAAGTGAGTTCAATACTATTTCACTTTCAAAACATATTCTTAAATACTTCCATTTTGAGATCAATTCAAAATACCTTTAAAATATTTGAAAAACATTTTCAAATCACTCAAGATCTTAATATTTCCATATATTTTAGATCCAAAGTTCATTTCCAAACCTTCTTTCAAAATTCCAGAATTATAATTCCAATTCGAGTTAAAAACTCAGAATTAAGCCATTTGATTTTACATCTTGTATGAATTCAGATTGATTATTTATAACCATCTCAATTATAATCTTATTCGATTATAAACACAACCAATATATTATAATAATTCAAATATATATATACTTTTATATCAAATTATATTTTGGGTAAAAATATTTCATTTACCCAGCTTTTAAAACAATATCGTGTCGAATAACTCTGTTCAAGAGTTTAGAAACACCTATCGATATAGTTTGCATTACTGTATCGACCAGAATTCATAAAGCACTCGACAAACCAATCGACACAATATAAAACAGTTTTAATATCAATTTACAAATACGCTCTCATATATATACATTCAAACTCAATCTAGGGTATTTCTAACCACATTTCTACTGAGTTAGGCCACAAAGGCAAGGTAATCACCTAACCTTCAGCTCTGATACCAACTGTAGCGAACCGGGTAATTTCGACACTCGAATTCAGACACTAATATACCCCGTGTCCAAATCCAGGGATCGAAAACCCAGAAAGCTAATAGAAAGAAGTTAGAGGGTGAGAAAAGAAAGAAATATTAGAATAGAAGAATAAGAAGATCAGAGTCTCACAACGGAATGGACAAAGTATAATAATCAATAATACTTTATAAAAGAACTGTATATTACAACATCAGAGTATACATTCTAATCAATACCACACACAGCGGAAATAAACTAGTACCAGTATATATGGAATACGTCTCAACTTCGACTTCTTTCCTGGTACTCCAAGCGAAATCTAACCTGTAAATATACTCGGTCTGACCCAAGCACATTTGAAGCAAAGAAAAATTTACCCGGATCAATCTAAAATACTTTCAGTGATAAATTCATACAGCAACCAACTTGTTTAACTTCAAAATTCTTTTCGAAAACAAAGGATAATAGTAAGACCAGCCCACCCAGAAACACGGACGGTTTTTGCCTTACCATAACCCAAACCATTTTGAAATCAATATCTTATTCTGATATTATAATAGTGTCTAAATACAAGTAAATAGAATCTAGCAGAACGCTTGCATCTAACGCTCCACATATATAGTATACAATCAAAACCGCGGGCACTTATTGGAGATTGGATTTCCAACTATGACAAGGTATGGGACCGCCTGCCGATTGTGTATCTCTAGAGACGAATACACTGGGTTCAACAAGAACGTCTGGCAACCCGGCCCACACATGACCGACCACTCATTTCTCTTGAGTGTATCGAATATATTGTCACATTACGGCTTTTTGTCGCGACCACCGTAGTTCCCGGGAGATATAGAAATGAAAAGAAGTAACAAATATGAATATTCTCTAGATGGTGACAATACATCCTAATGGGTGCGACCCACATAGCCATGCTGCCTGCCCGATTTTTGTCATTTCGCGGTTGTGAGGCTTGAGGCTATAATCGACTTTTGCAACATCTGGCCACTATTCACATCGCCCATATACGTCATCCCGGTACAGGATGAACCGAAGGCACCCTCCTACCGCATCCTAGGAATCACCTTATAGATCAGTAGTGAGTAGTCCTTGCAACTCGTAGATTCCAATCACGACAGAATCACAGTATATCTCTAGGGATCAGCCAGAGATTGTAAGCAACTCTTCCGTTTCATGAAGATCTACGGTCTTCAATTGCTCCATCTCGATCATCGTCTTCGACGTATTCGTATTTATTGGTCGGAATGCTTTTCGAATATAAATTCGATCCCGGTCTTTCCGTACCAACAGCGTTGTGTCAGATTTTGATAGTTGGTTATTTAACTATCAAAATAAACAACCATAAAAATAAACAGATCCATTGGTTTATACACATCATCATTTGGCCCTTATATTGGTTTAAATATGTTAATATTCTCAAATCCCTTTACCTATAAACCTAGAAAATATCTTAAATCATATCTAATTTAACCTTCAACTAGCATTTCAAAACATTGCTATAACATTTCTTATGACCTTATCGATTTAACTCGTCATTCGTAAAACTATCGTTACGACATCTTCTTTGACTTCGTTATTTGAACACCAAAATCACCATTCGTCTTTTAAGAATAAACCCCTTTAAATCTTATTTCGTAACTTTGAAAATACCGTTATCTTTCCACCAATCATTTCATATCATCAAGCCCCTTTTTATATTCCTTTATTTTCGGAATCTCACTATAAATATTTATATATTCAAAAATACTTGAGTTTTATAACTACGTATAACTTGGATTCATAAAGTTTAATTGAATATAATTCAGTTAGAATTAAGTTAAAACTTCGATTACATATTAAATCGTTTTATAAACACGACTTTAAGCTTTACAAACTTTCCTTGCTGTATTTCTCACGCCAAATTATCACTTCGATAAATAAATGACAAATAATCAAATTTCACCACTTACTAAAATCAGGCTGGGTTACTTAACCATTAACAATTCTCCTTAAATTAATGAACCTATTTATTTAACAATTTCAGTTAACGTTGTTAACTTGTTTAACTCTTAATATGACTAACTTGTTAGTCAATCATTATTGGTCTTTACATTTAAATTAATTAAAAATTAATTTCTAAATAATTCTATATAGTTTGATTTTTATTAAATTAATACCAAAATAAACCATTCTAATTGTTGCATTACTTCTGGTCACTTGAATTAGCTAAACACCATTGTTTACAAATCACTTAATAAGCACGTGCTTCGCGCACGGTAGATTTGGTACAAAAATGGTAATTTGTGATTAAATCAAACAATGTATATACATGGCTGGTTTTATTCCCTTTTTAAAAACTTCATTTTTAAATAATATAATTTAAAATCTATATTTAGTTATAAAATAATTTCGTAATTTCATTCCTAGCGATTCACCTAACGGTGAATCGTTTATAAAAACAGTGTATATTTGGGCCTTCTGTTATATATTTCTCAACCAATACTATATATATTGGCTCAAACTCAACCACATTCAACAACCAACAGGGTTTAAAGTCAACGGGTTCTGAACAATTCATAAAATATGAAATAACAGCATATTAAATATTTGAGGAACCGGTTTGATTCCTCCTACCTGTTCTTCCCTGCAACATAGATGATTATAATATTTCATATCAGTACACAGAAATATTTTAAACGACGATAATATAAGTAACGTCAACCATTAAATCAACCATAGGCATCCAAGGCATCCAATCAACCAATTAAATTTAATTATACGAATTTAGCACATCCTAGTATTTCCGAAATGTGTGAGAATTAACTCACCTTTTCTTTTACGATCGACGGTCCCCGTTGTTCCTGTTTCTTTTCCGAATCAGCACAACGGCGTCGCATTCTATACTTCGATTCCAATTTGACTGGTTTCACGTACTTCTGGTAATGAACGAACGAACAAATCCCGCTTATGACAATACTAAAGCATGGATTTAAATAATATAATTAACTAAAATTACTAATTATTTAATTATTATTAAAATAGCCATACTAATTGTCTTATGATGGTCCTTACCGTTAATTTCCTTGAGTGTTTTCTCACGTTTTAGTGCTCGAGCCCCATTACGTTTCTACCTAGGACGTTGGTCCTTCTTCAATTTCATGCCAATGTCCCCTGTGAAGCTTTTGTCCACCATTTTCTCACCACTTCGTTTTCCTTTTTTCTTTTTTCCCTCTAGAAAACCCGAAGCCCAACTCAAAAGACAGCCCGCGCCCCACGTTTTAAAACCGACGAACTGACCTTGTTCTCAACATAAAACGCCTGATGCTTTATGAACCCTTCATCCTTCATGTTGCCAAACAAGCCCAACGTGCCTCCCCTTCTCTTCTTATATTCTTCCCACCTTTTTTCGTTTGTTCCTTCTCTTCTTTTAACTATGAACAGCAGCACCACTTCAAAACTGACCCGTCTCCTCACCACCATCATGTTACACCCTGCTCCTGTTATCTCTCCCTCACGCCATGTAGAAGACCCAACTTCCCATGCATTTGTATATATATATTTTCTTCTCTACTTCAGTAAAACAATTTAAAACCGGCACTTCATTCATCTTGGTCTGCACCTCTACTTCATGGCTCATCCTTCATGTACTGACACGCAACCCCCTGACAACCGATCCTTCCCTCACCGTGAAACTACGCGCCACGTCAGCATCTATTTCACCAAACTCTTCAACTCCCCCACGCAAGCCTTTTTCTTCATTCCCATTGACTACGTTCTCAACACAGCCATGTTGTCCCCCCAGTTACACACTTCAGCCTTCAACAGACCCTTCCGCAAAGCAACTCCAGTCCACTCCAACGTTCAGCCCATACCGCCGAACTGTACCACGGCCCCCTCCTCCTACCAGACTTGACCCCACTGTATTGACCGCCTCCTACTCTTCGACCTCTAACCAGATCCGTTCGCAATTCGATGTTCCACCATCACCTGGAAGTGCAACCGCTAGAACGATGCCACGCCACTGTATGGTATTGTTCTGGAAGAACTTTGATGATTATATTTAATATGTTTGGATTGTTGGTAAATGTCGAGGAGAGTTTGTTTGTATCAGAAAGAAGTTTGCTATGCGTAGAGAATGAATAAGGCAGCAGTTCTTATATAGGGGCATTCTAAGGGGATAGGAACAATTTCACTTCATGCAGTACACCTAGTGGAAGAGAGGGCCTTCAGCTAGGAAGTAGCGGCATGCAATGGTATGTTTTCATGTGAAAGAAAGAATAGATAGGTAGAAGAAAGAAAATAGGATAGCTGTTTGATTTGAGCCCCATTCTTTCACATTCATTTGAAGGGAAAAGACATGCAGGGCGTAGGCAGTACACAATTGGGTGGTACAATGAGATTACATAGGATTTTAGCCAAGATTTGTTGTGCCAGTTCTTAGATTTTTGAAAAGAATTTGCATAGTGATTTGTATATAGGTTCAAAAATGATGTGTGCAGATTTTGGACAGCTATCTTACTTGGTATTCTCATGAGATTTTCAAGGTTCTCTTCATGTGCGAAGATTTTGCACGATTTGGAAAATATTTAGGAAGATGCCGTAAAGATTTTGGTTTGCACGATTTTGTTTTCAAGATTTTATAAGATTTGATTTTATAAGAATTGATAATGGTGAAAGAGACTAAAGATTTTTAGTTTTAGAGTTAACGTACCTCGTTAGATAAAACTCCATCTGCATACGATTCGTCATCGACAGAAATAAATCTACTGTCGCGTTCAGCAGTGTACCACGATCCCAAAAATTTAATAATATCGGTAGATTTACTTATATTGTGATACCTCAAAATGTTGATATAGGGTGCAAAATACTTCAAATAAAAAGTGGCATATTTTTTTAAATTAAAAATTACAGTAAAATTCTAAAAATTAAATTATGACTATGCCTCAAAGGACTTGTCCAAATTTAAAGCCAATATTTAATTATATTAAATAATCCATTATGGCTAATAAACGATTCTACAGCGACTATTTCAGAATTTGATTTGGACGTAAAACAAAATCTATAATACGAAAACTCAAATTTTCTCCTCCATTAGAAAAATATTATCAACTAGATTCAGACGCTTCTTGTTTCATCGAAATCCGACTTAACACGGATTCAACATGATCAATTGAAGTTCAAACTTGATTTTACGAACTACCGCGCTGTTTTCGTGTTCGTTTTATAATTAAATATAAATATAAACGCTTAGTCATCATTTGATTAACGAATTCGATATTAAATTCCAAATAAAAATATTTAAAATAAATTTAAATATTCGAATTAAATAGCCGAAAAATCCAGGTCGTTACATGAAATTTTAGTTTCTTACATTTGTTAGAAAGATATGATTAAACAAATTTAAATATTTCTGGTTTCATTCAATTCTGATTTGTATTGAATTATGTACATTCAATTGAAATTAGAAATCGAATTTTTGAACTGTCGCGCCATTTCTAAATCTTTTTATAATTAAATTATATTTATTCGTTTCAACTTCAATTAAAATAAATTTCTCATCGTTATTATTTAAAATAAATTATTTTAAATATTATAAATTCATTAAAATTTCTAAAATAAAAATTTTAAATTGGCTCCAAAATTCTAGGTTGTTACAATGCACTTTCGAAATTCCTGCTTCCCTTTTATATATTTATTTTCTTTTCTTCGATTTGATAATTTGTTTTAAAAAAAATTAATCAATGTTCCTACCCTTTCAAAAAAAGTGTATAAACATTCAAAAAATATTCCTAAATTTGTGAAACATAGTTCTTTGTGTTACTTGAACCATGATCTTCATTTCCATTCGCGTCTTAAAGGTTGCGGCGGCATGCGAAGTGGAAGAGATAAAAGAGAGAAGTGGATGGGTTTGGACATAAATTAGGTTCGATTTTGTTTAATTGCCTATAGCATGCATGAGGATGGTGCGTAGAAGAGGGAAGAGGTGGCATGATTTGTCTGGTGAGAGTTTATCTTGTTTATTTTATATTAATTTGAGAATACAAATGATAATCGGGTATAACTTTTGCATACGAGCTCCAATTGACACGTGGTTTGTTGCATTGGGATCATATCGACGAGCTCCTCACGATGGCGTTGATTTGGATAGATTTTGAGACAGTTAAATTATGGGACTTATTTTGGATTTCAGATGCATTCAGAAACAATGGTGAGTGATTAAACCCATTCACATCTAACTAAAATATTATTTATTAGTTAAATTAATATCATGTAATGATATGATTGTATTGTTTGCTTTTTGATAGTTATAATTGCATATTATGTTGATTGACACCGATAATATAATTTAATTGGACTATTAGTATGAAATTTTCAGTTAAGTTAAAATTCTATATAGTTACTAGTTTTAAAAAAAAAAACACCCGACATCTGATAACTGGCAAAATTATGAACTAATGGAATGTATTGACATGATATATGGATTGATTTTGATATGTTTGCATATTAATGTTTATTTCTACGTATTTACCTATTATTCACCTTGATTTTATATGGCCAGTGTTTGTATTGATTAATCCCAACCATTGCCCTAGATGTTACGGGAATCAAATAAAACCGGGATTAATCATTAAAATGAATTAAGAAAATAGGTTGAAATGATAAATACCGATGACACTAATTTGGATTGAAATGACATATATCATTTCCCAAAATATTAAAATTAATTTTTAAGTATTACTTGGCCATAGGATAGAAAATTATATACGGACACCGGTTGGTTAAATAAAAATTGTTTTTTACCTTGAAATTTTGGAATATTGTTTTAAAGACAATAAATGATATTGTTAATCAATTTTCTTTAAATTTGAACTTTGAGCTTTGAAATTTTAAAGAATTCATAAATGTGGATAACTGTAGTTAAAAACTGAATTAGATATGAACTAAATTTATCGAAATTGAATTGTTTATCCATCTTTGATATTTACCTTAAATTAACTTGATTTATAGTAATAATTGAACTGTGAACTCGAGATTTTTATAAACGAATTATTCAAAATGAGAATTATAATTAAAATTCAATTACTTGAATAGAATTATTAAATCGAATTTTTTGAAATTGAACTGTTGAATCGAATTGAAAGATAAATGGGAAGTCAAATCCTTTTGAATTACGATATCAAAATTTAGTCGATTGATTTGAAACTGAAATACGATTTCCAGTTGGTTAAATTTTGAAGAAATGATTATAATTCCAACCATAGTATTTTAAACCATTTTATAAACTATTTTAATAATAATTACTTTTTTATAAACTATTTACCTTATAACTATTTTATATTATTTAATTATTTTAAATAAACTTTTTTTAATAATTAAATATTTATTTTATAAACTATTTTATATTTTAACTATAGATTTTTCTAAATCTGAAAATTCTATTTTAAATACAAATTATTTATTTTCAAACTATTTAAATTACATATCTAAATTATTTTAAATATATTTTTAACTATTTTAATATTCAATTTATTTTAAAGTTGGAAATGTTTCAAGATTTTAAATTAGTTTAAATGTAGATTTTATGATGAATAATATTCTCTCTTGAATATTGAAATGATCTTTATGAAAATCTAATATTTTGATATGAAGTATGAATATCTTTGAAACGTAAAAGAACCGACGGGTGTGAAAAATGTAAACGTTTGGTTTTCAAAGAGACCGAGATCGGATACTATCATTCTCTCAGCCAATACCGATAACCACTTTAAAAACTGTGTACGTGGTGGAGTTCCAGAATGAAGTAAATTGATCTGGAGGCGATTACTGGATTTGAAGAAAGAAAACGATAATGGATGTCCTTGACCTTCAGGTCATAATTAAAATGAATAAAACAGGGCTATACCGAACAAAGTGAGGTTAGCTATCTCCATAGGCAACACTTCTTCCTTTATTACTATAGTCCCTCTGTTTGATTGATTGATTTGATTTGATGCGCATCCGTGATTTGGGAGTGTTATTCGAGGTGGGAGGTAGTCGCGACTATGCGTTACCACTAGTCCGGGCATGCAATTAGTATATTCATACTTTGGGCATTCCTTGTGTTCCTTGTCATATTATCCTGATCGAGCCCCCTACGACTTTGGGTTGTACCATACCTATGGAGTGCCCTCTGATAGCCACTACGTACCGTGGACTTTACAATACCTGTATAGACTACGGTGTTATAAACGGTGTAAGCGTAAAAATGTAATCCCGCTTACGCTATTTTAGTATGCTATATTTAACCATAGACATTATTATAATAGCGCATTGTATTATATAGTATCTAGTTTAACGAATCCTTAGGAGATGGAAATTCCAATAACATCTCTTAAGTTATTGCACTTATATTATCGCATGAATTTGATTTAACTAATATGAGAATATTTTAGTTTTGATCCAAGTATTTTTGTCTTTTCATTTATGCTCGGGTCAGCCTGAGTTTTCAGTTATTGAAGACAATGTTATGAAGATGAAGATGGATCTCAACAAACGTATTTGTTATTACTCCGCTGCAAACATTGGCATGTTTATGATAGTTAACTCTATAATTGTTGTAAAATATAATCAAATGTATGTTTTAAAAGCTTTATGAACTGTTATTTAATTATTATATTTTGTCCTTCCGCTGTGAGATTCTGTGTTTTATTATCTTCTTCTCTTATTTTTCTTATATAAATCCATATAACTATCCTTATTTTTGATTTATTTATGTCGACATTGAGGACCATTGTCGATTTGAACGGTTAAAAATCCCGGATGTTACATTTGGTATCAGAGCTTTGGTTTAACGAAAACCTTGGCTCTATTTGGGATTAACTAATTATAGATAGGGTAGTAATACCCTAGAATGAGTTTGAGTGTATATGAGAGAGCGTACTTGTAATTTTGATATAAAATGATTTTGTATTATGTTGGTTTATTCTGTTGAGTATTTATGAATTCTAGTTGGTATTTGGGAGCCAAGGCATCGATAGGGCTTTCTAAACACTCGAATAGGGCTCATTGACAGAATATTGTTTTGAATTATATTATATATATAGTATTATTTGAAATTATGGTTGATTTGGTATTTAGAAATGACTATAATTGATTATCGTCGTTTATTGTTTGAATGGTTAATATCCTTAGCTATTGACCATTATGAAAAAAATCCAAGATTTGATATATGAATACAAGATGAAATTAAAATAAGTTGAATCGAATTTAAGAATCTAATTCCGGTTCCTTTGAATATTTTCTTTTTTAACGGTTTTGAAATTTAATAAGTACTATGAAATGGTATTTTGTATAAAGTTATTCAGGATATAGCATAAAAGTTATTAAGTACTCCTCCATTTGTGGTTGGGAAATAATGTTGGTAATGGGTGCACACATTATCAATATTTATTTTCAAGTTCAGTGTGTGTGGGGGGGGGCACTCTGTAGTTGTGCTATGAATTTTCTTTAAAAATCTAAGTTTGTTAAATCTTTAGAAACATGATTTGATATATTTGGTATGTAAAAGAATAATTATAATTATTTTCAACGATATAAAAATGGTCCGGTGTTGAAATTCTTAACTTCGATTTATTAATAATATGAGAACAACCTTAAATGAGCGGAATATTGAGATTATTAGAGAAACTAAAAACTGAAATTAAAGTATATACACTATATATTAGTGTAGAGGTTAAAATGATTGTAAATATACATAATCATTATATTTGGGGAGTAATACTTAAGTAATGAAATATTAAATTTATATAATTTGTGTGCTTTGGTTGAAATAAAAAAAAACTTATGTAATATAAGGTTCTATTCTAAGCACGAACATAACTTACCTAAATCATATAAAAGTTAAGGCGTTTGGAGTAAGAGACAACATATTGCATAAGAGAATTAATTTGAAAGTTAATATTGCTCATTAGTTATAAAATAATAACAATAGACATATTAAATGAACAGGAAAATAAGTATATGAATATATGGAATAATATAAATTTAACTACTTTAGTGTCAATAGTTAAAACCATAATTGTTGGAAATA
Organism: Allium sativum; assembly: GCA_030737875.1. NCBI lineage: Eukaryota > Viridiplantae > Streptophyta > Magnoliopsida > Asparagales > Amaryllidaceae > Allium > Allium sativum. The sequence continues at coordinate 109,760,532 of CM060910.1, forward strand.
TAAATAAATGACATAAAATAAATGTGCAGAAACTGTTAATTGCAAATATGTAAAGTTTAGGTAGTGGAAATAATTAAATAAATAGATATATATATATATATATTATAACACCCTGGATTTTTAATGACAACTAAAAAGATGCATATTTTTATATATTGTATGCATCGACAAATTTAAAGGAAAAATTAAATAATGAATATAATTGCATGTAATAAGTTCAAGCGGTGAAATGAAGAAAAAGATTAATAAAAGAAATTACATGCAATATATGAAATGAGAAGAAATGCAATTAAAATTGCATGCGAACATTTAAAAAGAAATAAAATGGAAAATTTGAAAAGCTTCTAGAATTTTGTCACGAAATTACCATCATTGCGTTCGTGGCGATTTTCTGGTCAATTTAGACTTATGGTTTGTGGAAAACCGATTTAAAATGGAAGTGATATCTTTAATTTAAATAATGTAACAAAACATGAAAAAGAGGAATGAGAAAAAAGATAATATCTAGCATTGTCATAAGTCTTGTTAACAAAAAACTTAGTAGATTAATTGGTTAGAACATATGACTTGTATACAAGAGGTTAAGAGTTCGATTCCGACCAGCGCCATATGTTTTCTTAAGGCAATGGCTAAAATGTGGCTTAGTGTGAAAGCGGTTAAAAAGTGGCCTGGTATGAAAAGGGTTAAAAGGGTGTTTAATTGAGATAATGTTTTAAAAGAGGAAAAAAATATATTAATTGGTTTGAAATTTGAAATTGTTCGCATATAAAATATTAGCATATGCGCAAGAGTTGAATACGTATGAACATAATTCAAAATAGAAGTTGCGCGCGAGCAAAGAAGAAAGCAAAGAAAGGATGTTTGAAATTTGATTTATACGTGAATAAATAAATCAAATTTCAATAAATAAATAAGTAAATATATATATATATATATGGGGGACGACACCCACAAGGGGGTGTCGACACCCAAGCGGGGGTGTCGACACCCCTACGCGTCATACTGCACACATGGACTGTTTTGGTTGGTGGACGCTATGACATGGTCATTTCCTATTGGTTGGATGACATGGATAGTTTTGATGGAGTTTTAAATTAGATTTAAAGGCTCATAGCTTGCTACTACACCTATAAATAAACCCCTAGACCTAACCCTAAACCTCACAATTCGGCGGCTACGCTGGAGCTCTGCCATGGCTTCCTCTCTCTCTCTTCTCAAATCTATTCTAAAATTAAAATATTAGTCTAGGAAAATTATGCAACGTTAATAAAAGATTATTCAAAGCAAGGTTGTAAATCGAATTAAAAGAGGAAAGGAAAACCCTGGATGATAGAACGGATCAGATCCAAAATTTGGGGAAAGCATGAAAGGTGAATGGATTTAAAGTACATTTGTTGAATAATAGTATGCACATCGTTTAGCAATTCCCCGATTAAAATGTTCAATTTAATGAAATAATATAGCCTTTATTTTATGTCTATTCTGTTCTTCTTCCCCTTTCCTTTTATTTTTAAGACTAGGCTACCTTCGAGCCTAGTCCAAATCTCGTGAAAAAGCATGTGTATAAACAACATTGAAATAGTAGGGAAAATGTTTGGATAATTTGAGTATAATCTATGATTGGGGAATTGTAGCATAACTTATGATGAATTTTGGGTATAATTTGAAATTGAGAATTGTTGGGTAATTGGCACGTAATTACAGATATTAATTTGGAACATTAATGGAAATATGTGCAATTTAAATTAGAACAATTAAATATGCTTGGGTAATGAATAAGGGGATTTGGAAAGAAGCTATTTATTTTGGATCTAAAATTATATGCTTGAATTATATGTACATGGGTAAAGCTAGATTGCGAAGATTAAGGCATTTTGGGTTGATGTAAACATGCGATAAACGTTAGGCATAATATGTAAGAAAAGAATACAGTAAAATTCTGAGAAAAATAAATATGCCTAAAACTGAACCACGCCTAGGCATGAGTTTAGGTTGCATTAGTGGTGGAAGTCTGCCCGGACCCGACCGACATATCCAGTAGCCAATAATGTTGAACCTAATGAGAGGGGTCTAAGTGCATAAATAAAACAAGTAGTTGTGCTAAGATACAAGGTTAAGTCAACTTGCGGTAGAAGACTGCCCGGACCCGCCCGACAAATCCAGCATCCACAAGTGTAGACTTAATGTGAGAGGTCTAATATATATATATATACACACACACATATATGAAAATATGTAAAAGGCAGGACCGATAAATACCGTTAATTATAATTAATGAAAGTAAATGAAATTGAATGAAAGATAATTACAATGGTAAAGAAGAAAATGTGAATAAATGGGGAATGATAATAACCTATTATAAATAAATTACATTAATGAGAATGTTATATAATAGGTAGACTTGTCCTAGGGCCAAGTAAGAATTATAACGTAGGTTATAATGAACGATAGGGGAAAATGAAATAACTTATGTAATAAGGTAAGTTATAATGAACGATAGGGGACAATGAAATAACTTATGTAATAAGGTAAGTTGTACTTAATTGTAAATTAAGTAATCTGTAAGGACAAGAATAAATCTATGAATGAAGATAACATAAGTTATATGAACGGAAAGGGATAAGGACCTAACAGTAGATTGGTTGAGTTGAGTGATTCTCTAAGTGTCAATCTAATGTTGATTTCAGTTTTCGGGGTTGATACTTAGGGACCTGTTCTCTTACCAAGGTACATACGAATTAAGATGTACTTAATTATAAATTAAGTAGAACATGTTATATTAAGATGGGATAATGAATAGATTATGAGAATAACATGTTATAGTCTTATTAATGAATGTAAATGGATTAAGTTATAAATGGAATTAATAAGCAAGGTTAACTTGGTAAACTTGAAAAGGAAGTCATTATGAATGACAATAACCAAGTTAATAAGAAAACTGACGAGGTGGAGCAAGCGCGTAATTAATGATTAGATGTAGGGTCTAATGACATATTAAACTGAGGTGCTTGGAACAGTCCGTACGTTATAGGATGAATAGCCCAACGAGGTAGATCATCACGTTGTCATAAGGCACAAGGGGGCGCACGTTAATCTGATTATTCTGGCAGCTCCGAATGCCTGGAAGGGGAAGCACGAAGGCTTCCTAAGACGTTAAAGGTGCTCCTGGTAGTACTATGTGGTGGTTTAGTTTCGGACTGTGCTCACAGAGGTTGGGTCTGCGCGTAACTACCAGGTGGGTGGGCCTTGACTGCACAAGTAGGAGGCAGTCAGAATGGTGTGACGTGGTGACATTAAGGGTGATTCGGCGGCTGCGTCAAAGGAGGCGGAGGGTCAGGACCAACAAGGATAGTAGGTCGTCGAGTGCCTATCATCGGCAGCCAGCAGGATACGGAAGGACTAGAGCTAAACCCAAGATAACCATTAACCATTCACTATCGTGGGACGGTGGTTGAGGGGAGACACCATATGGACATTTAGATTGTTTGCTTAGGGACTTGTCGCTTAGCTCTTGTAGTCTTTACTTGTTAAGGGAGGGGCCGAGGTGGGGCCATAGCCACGATAGAAAACAGACCCTAGGGATATTAGTGTGAGAGGCTCTTAAAGGCGGGCCTGCACAAATATAAGGAAAGCTCCCGACCGAGTTCCATGTATAGCCCTGCCACAGAACTCGAGCACGCACACATGATAGGTGTGATGGTTAGGCATCGAATACGTTTGGCAATACGTACGTGGGAAAGTCTAGGTACACACATGTAACAACCCAGAAAATCAAAACCAATTTAAATTTTTTATTTTTTTAATGAATTTTGAATAGTTAAAATAATTTATTTTGAATAGAATTGATTTAAACAAAAATTATCATTTTTGTTTATTAGATTAGTTGAATAAAAAATTAACAATTTTGTTAATTAGAATTGAGTTAAACAAAAATTATCATTTTTGTCAAATTAGAATAATGGAATTAAAATTTATCATTTTTGTCAAAATATAATTATTTGATCAAAATTGTCATTTTTATCAAAATATAATTGTTGAATTAAAATTGTAAAAATATAAATTGAATTAAAATATAATTGCATTTTTGTCAAAATATAATTGTTGAATTAAAATTGAATTGAAATATAAACGAATCGCGCACGGTAGTTCATGTTTCGGAATCGTAACATTAAACGATTATACTGAAAAGATCTGACCATCAGATTTTCCCAAAACTAGAACCGTTAGGACCGCTTTGGGAAGATCTTTCCGACGATATAAATTTTGTTAAAATCCAAAGGTTAGATTTCGAGAGAAGTGTAAATCAAATTTTGATAAAAACAGCGTCAGGGCCGCCTATTGACCCAAAGCGTCGTTAAATTAAATTGAGCTATTTTTATATAAATAAAAATAGCGATAAATTGTTATAAAATAATATTAACGATATAAAATGGCTTAAATTATATATATGCGAGAATTATTTGAAAAGATCGAGTTTAATCTCATTTGAAACAATTATACGACGATTTAAATGGAAGATATTGAAGACGGTGATTGAAGACTGGCGGTCTTCACATCGAATGGATGACTACTAATGCCCGACATTGGGTAGCTCCCAGTAATGGGTTAAAGTGGTAGTTGTCTGGACATACTTGTTGATTGACTGGATAAGCGAGCACCTCTCTTCCGTATTGGACATACAGGACGAGGAATAAGGTGACTCCGGTTTCGTTCAGACCCAGAACAGACTTGGAAATTGATGTGTGTCTGATGTTGGATTTCATTGTATATGAATTGATTTCTATTTAATATATATCTGTTTGGTGGCGGAGAATTTATTCTCTTGCTTAACACCCTTCTCTGAGACACATGAGCTCAGAGGTTATATATTGGTAGTTATCGATCGCATGGCGTGGATTGTCAATGTGGCATACCAAGATGCATGTAACGTCCCGCATTTTTGTTAGTCAGATATATTTTATTATTTAAATATCGATTTGGTATTATAAATGGATAATTCGTTTATTTTAACGAAGTTGAACGTTAAATTTATATTTAATTATAATTCGAACTTGCAAAACGTCGCGGTATTTCATAATTTATGATTTGAAATTCATGTATGTCGGTACGAGTATGAAATGTCCAACGACAATTGACGATGAGACTAAATAATCATATGAAATAGAATGTTCAAATCAATGCGTTGCTTACCTTATGACGAGGCACGTGCTTCGCACACAGAAAATTGTTTGATATATTATATAGGCGTTTGAAATGATTATTTTTCAAATGACTACTGTTTTCGACGAAACGAGTTTTATTGCAATACGTATAGTTAGTTATTGCTATAATTTCAATTTGAAGCCAATCGGAGTGATTTTATCTGTGCGTGCAATTTAAAGGTGAACCAATAAATTAAAATAACAACAATGTGCAAACGGAGTTCGTTTTTAACGAAATTAATTTCATTTGAATTGGAACGTTACAACATAGTGGTATACCCATTTTTTGTTGTGTTTGAAGCTCGTGTGCATCTGTGCGAATTTAACTGTCAACGTTTAATAATGATATCCTGAAATATAAAACCAAGCCTAATTCTAAGCATAAATAAATAAAATCTATTTTATATCAGCCTATACACATCACGCAGTCTTATGTTTTTGTGTGCAACCTATATATGTTGAAACATGCAAAACAATTCTATCCTAAACCATGGCTAAAATTGGAAAATGGACACCATAAACTAGCAATCTACTTGCACCAATGCTTATAGCCAGACCGTATAGTACATGCACAGCCAACCCACGCTGTGCTTATAAATTAGCGCTCACGCAGATACATAATTTTGCACTAAATTGAAATGGATGCATACATACTAGTATACTACCCTAGGATATAAATAGTACACATGCACAGTAAGCTTTCATCGACCTGTACTCTGAGTTTTACACATGCTAAAAAAAATAGCCTTTCCAGACCTACACGTACCACAGGTTACTTGCGTCTCAAACCTTGTTTACTTTCGTCCCAAACTGTTTGCATGCGTCCCAAATTACGTACCCATATAAATACACAAGCACAACTCCACTATTTCCTTCTATTCTCGTTTCCGCAGCAGGGGACAAAACTCTCTGCCTTCAACAAAAGCCAGATCTCCACATTTTTCTTTTCCCTTCCCAGTTGAACTAAACCAAACCCATATGGGCAAAACGTGATGGCTTTGCCAAGTGGAAACTGAAGTTGGCGCGGATCTCTGAAAGGGTAGCTGTGGTTCAAGTTGGAGCGAGCTAGGGCACAAACTGACGGCTGGTGGTGGTTCCAGTACAACGGTGTGTGACTAAAAGGTCGAAGTGCGAGTTCTCTGAGTCGGGTTTAACGGCAAGTCGAAGGGGGTACATGGCGCATGGGATGGTGGCTTCGGATGAGAATCCAATGATCGGAAATGGGTACAGTTGAAGTGTGATGCCATGCCATGTCAGAGGAGCGGTCATCTTCAATGTCTGAATGGATCATGATGTGCACGTTGGACCAGAGAGCGAGAAGGAAGCCATATCAGGTGCATGGGGGAGTGATCTCGAGAAGGCAAGCGATGGTGCGAAGCCTGGTGCGAAGAACTGAGGAAAGTGCGTGAGCTTGCGGTGGGGTTCCTCGAAGTGGAGAGCTCTCGGTTGGGTTTCGAAAGCAGAGGAAAGAGAAAAAAAGGGAAAAAATGGAAATAAATATTAAAACGCATAGTGTAACAAAAAGGAATTTCGGTCGATCCGAACTGATCGCTAAACCGACCAAGACCGTTCGAAACCCCTGATTATTTTGAGAACATGACAAATTGGAACGCAAACAGAAGAACATTTCATTGTTAATTACAACAATTCCATCAGAATACAAGAATATACAGAGTATGAATAAATATTACACGGAAAATATCATAGATTTAAATTACATTTAAATACATCGCAGTGGAAAAACAATACAAAGCACAACTAAAAACAGATACACGGATACAGAACTTTCCGAATACCGCTTCAGCTGTAAACCAGGATCCTGTGAATATAAATCTGCAAAACCAAAACTACTAGCTGTCCGTGCCGAAAATAAGGGCACCCAGAGTTTAGGTTAGAACAATAAACTCCAGGTTAGTCATGTGACTAGTGTGATAACTAAAACAGTTATTAATCTTTATTTTAAAGTTAGGTAAATCAAGGGACCACGCCGTATAACACGGAACGGGTTTCCTCCCAAGAGTACTAGTGCATGAAACAACAACGCAATGCTAAATCAAGAACAATGAAGCTATTATAAGACCCAGGTCCCATTACACAATGCAACGCAAGCCGGAGGATAGGGTTTTTACCTTATAATAGCCAAGAATGCTTGGTACGTGAAATTTTGTCTTTTATTATTACTATAAGTGTATAGTGTCAAAAACAATTTCAATCATAAGTATCAATCATAGACGGCATAAGTGCCCCATACCACCATGTCGCCATATATAGGTATACAATCAAAACCGCAAAGTCATGTATTGGAAGTTAGGTTTCCATCTATGAACCGAGGCAAAAGATAGTCCTCACCGATTCGAGACTGTCTAGCCCGAGCCTCAGGATCAGAGCTCGAGTGACCCTTGGATCGTCAGGGCTGGTCAACCGATGAGGATTAAAATGCCTGAACACTGCGTTTCCCCGCCCTTTGGGGCGTAAATGAGCCAAATGACTCCATCGGCTCCACACAGTCACCGATATATCCGAGGCGCCTCGCAATAGCAACAACCACACAGGTGAAAATAATATAAATGTCAGGGCTGGTAGGTCACTGACACCACCCTAGCTAGAAGGAAACGCATGCACTCCCTGATGTCCTCTCCCATTTCTGGTTCACAAACGGGGTGTGAGGCTCGCGAATCAACGTTACACAAAGCTATGCCACACAGGCGGTGCTTTGATCATCAACCACAAGACTTTGCTTTTCAACAGAAGCCTTGATCAATTGCCACTTAGGCATGCCACACATGCAATTCACTCCATGTGATTGATATCCATCAATATATAACCCCTGAGCTCGTACGTCTCAGAGAAGGGCGTTAAGCAAGAGAATAAATTCTCCGCCGCCAAACAGATATATATTTAATAGAAACCAATCACACAGAATAAAATCCAATGTCAGACACACAATCCATTTACAAGTTCGTTCTGGGTCTGAACGAAACTAGAGGCACCTTGTACCTTGCATATCCATCGATCTCCAAGTACGTCTGGACGATCACCAACTGATTCCCTCCTCTTGGGTGTACAGCCCAATCAAGATTATCAGTAATCACCCAAACGATGTGAAGACCTCCGGTCTTCGACCACCGTCTTCATCCTCGACACCACGTCGAATCAGTTATTCAGAATGGGATAAACCCGGTCTTTCTGAATAACTCGCGTATATAATAAACAAGTGTTACACAAACACAACATATGCCTCATTCCAATTCAGAATATTCTTTTATTCAAATATTCTTATACTTTGGGAAAGGTTCCTATTAATTTTATCAAAGATAAATTCTATAAATTTATTCTTTAATCTTCCTTTGATTATCAATTCAAACTAGTCGGGATTAGCGATCCACACCGAAGTAATCATTTATTTTATTTCCCAATCCCAACCTATTCATCCCATGAAGTAAAACTGGTCATATTCATATCTAACACCACGGTGTTATCGGTAAATTCAATTACCATTTCACGTTCAAATCTAATTAAAGATTTAACTATCGCCTGGAGCAAAACTAGTGATACTCCATTCTCGATTATTTCAATCCAATTAAAGATTCATTAAAACTCCACTTGGTTTTAATTTTCCCAAAAATCAATATTAATGATTGTTTAACTTGGGAAATCATATCCTGTTTTTAACTGGGTTAAAGAACTAATGTCCTTTAAAACATGGTTCACTATAAACCCAAAATTACATTCTAATTCAATTCCAATTAAATATCATTTAATTGGTATACTTCATTAAATCTAAATAAAAAGATTTAATCTTTTTCTCAACTGGGTATAAGAACAGTGTTAATGAAGACACCATTCACGACGAACCCAAATCCCATTTGATATTAAATACAAGGCTCTGAATAGAAAATATATCGGCTTATATTCAATATCTAATTCTACGACCAACAAATATCGTATTGGAAATAACGACATAAATATATCTTTCAAATTTCCATAACAATATCGGTAAGATCACGAAATCCAACATCGAAATATTCCAAAGACAATTTCGATTCAAATCCATTCCCACTTTATATATTGGAAATTCTGGTTATTTTCAGAACCATTTAAAATCCACTTTATTTATTTTAAAAATAAATGGGATTATAATTCTAGTTCAAAACTAGTTCATTCTGATAAAAATCTATTTTTATCTTTTCAAATATGGAAATTTTCATCCCAATTCTTCACAAATCATTTCTTATAATTTTACACAAATTATTACTATTTTTATTAATTTTATCAAGGCACGTATAGTCGATTTCCATCAACGGCCATCGAACTGCACTTACAGCGACCTTTTCCAAATTTTATTTGGACATAATTCCAAATTGAACCGTTAGATTTCAAATCTCTAATATTCGTTAGAAACCTCTTTTCGATACGAACCCAATGGTACCGGTTTTAGGAGAATCCGACGGTCGGATCTCCCGCAACATCAATTCGAAGTCAATGGTCGAAATTCACGAACTGCCGCGGCTCGGCGCGTTCTATTCAGGCCATTTAATATACATAATATATATTATATATATTTTGTCGATTTCCTTTCAAAACGTATTTTATAAATCGTTTAAAATTCGTTTTCAAAGCGATTCCAACTTCATATTCAATTTCGAATCAAAATTGAATATTCCACTTCATCGATATACAAATGATAATATTTTCAAAACGTTATATTTTGAAATCAATTCCTTTTCGATATTCATTATAAAAATGAATAAAATTGATATAGATATCGTTCACGTCAAATTGGCGTCAATCTAATGAACACGGCTTTATATATTTCAATAACTTCGTTATTCTATTCAACACATGAATATTTATTTTTCTATTCAACACATGAATTTATACTTTTATTCAACACATGAATATTTATTCTATTCAACACATGAATATTTGTTTTTCTATTCAACACATGAATTTATATTTATATTCAACACATGAATTTATATTTCTATTCAACACATGAATTTATATTTCTATTCAACACATGAATTTATATTTCCTATTTTCCAAACTGGAATGAGGCCCAATCAATTACAATATAACGTTAATTATATGGGTTCCCTACAACACATGTATATAACAGCAACGATAAATCATCAACCATCATCCAGAGTGCACCACACAACTGCATAAGCATTAAATATCAATAATTAACGCTTACACAGTCTGTCAACCCATCGATTGACATACAACTAAACAATCGGGATTAGTGTACGTCAAATATCATCCCAATACCCGTGTGGGGTTTCAAATCAACAAGCACAAATTTTTATTTGTGCAGTTGGGCGATGTGTAAAATTTATCGTCCCAATCAATATCAGTCAAATCAGTGTATATAAACAAATCGTCCGATTTGTTTATTACTATTTATTTTATATACACACTAAAAATCATTTTTTTAACTATAAAATATTTTCCACTATAAAATATTTTATTTCATTCCACATCACACAATCAAATTTCACAACACAGCAATCAAACAAATAAGTCATCCATGGTCTGTGGACGACGGGTGTCGGGTGCTACTAAGCACCGCCTGCATCCTAGTATATATTTCAAACTAGAAATAAATTAAAAGTGAGGAGTTCTCACCGAGAAGCTAAACCAAACGCCACGACTCTTCATATGTAGGAATCTTCGTCGTGCTCGCCTTTTGTCAATTTCATTGTCTGTAGCCACTACATATATAATAATCGCATTTTTATGTTGTTGCTATGTATATAAAAATCACATTTTTATACCCCTACTATATAGATAAAAATTCTATTTTTATACCGCTACTATATAGATAAAAATTCTATTTTTATACCGCTACTATATAGATAAAAATTCTATTTTTATACCACTACTATATAGATAAAAATTCTATTTTTATCTCGCTAGTAATATAATAAAAATTATATTTTTATTAGTCTACATAAATAAATTAAAATCATATTTTTATTCTTCCTATGATATAACAATCATATTTTTACTTCGCTACTTCATATATGTAAAAATTGAATTTTTATATTGCTAACTTCATAATAAAGAACGTATTTTTATATTGATGTTCATAGGGTAAAAATCATATTTTTACTTTGCCACATAAATGAAAATCACCTTTTTAATATGATCAAAAATCATATCTTTTTCTTATGAAAAATCGTATCCTTTCCTAATGAAAAATCTTATAACTTCATATCTCAAAATCAAATAATTTCATGTCTAAAAATAAAATAATTTCATTCCTATACATTAAAAATATAACCTTTATCCTTAAAAATATAATCTTTATCCTTAAAAATATAATCTTTATCCTTCATACATTTCCTATTGATTTTGATAAAACTTAAACAAGGAAAAATCATGAGCTAAAGCACCTATTTTCGATTCAAGAAAAGCCCAAACCTCATCTTCTTCGTTCCTGGAAACTGCTGTGAAACGACGGCCCTTCGATGGTGGTTCCATCACTGGTGGTTGCGAGTTCGATGGTCGGAGGGGCGGAATCCGATACGGTGGTCTGCGATGCGATGTGGGGCGGTCTGGGTTCGACGACGGCTAGGGTTTGGCCGTGGAGGGTGAGTCCGCGATGGAGGGTGGCTGCTCAGGAGAAGGTAGCGGCAAATGGGGGAGGGCGTGGTGAGCGGTGGCTGTGGGATAGTGCGGTTCTCGAGATGGGGCGTGGGGGGTTTTCTCAAGCGGAGGAGGAGAGAGGGAGCGGAGAGTGGGTGGTTAGGGTGGCAGCGACCTCGCCGACGATGGGTGGCGGCGTCGGCCTAGAGGGGAGAGGCGGAAATCGAAGAGGGGTAGCGGGAAAAATTGGGGATTGTTTTTTTTATTTGGTTTTCTTTTGACTGTTGACCAAGAAAGAGGAGGGGGGATATTATATTTAATTTAATTTATTTTTAATTTTTCTCCAAAAGTTAACTTTTACATCCGATCTCCGAACGAGACCCAACGACTATCGTCCCTAGCTAATAACCCCCATTCTGAACACAATGGGATATGTTTCGTAACCCAATTCGACTGTTATGATCTGTTTTCTTTCGATTTAAAATATAAATCAATATATATTTAATTTGAACGCACCTTTTAAATTACCGGGGCCACATACGAACTCTAAAAATTCCAGAAAAAATTATTTCTAGCTTCGTATTGACGATACAGTCCTAACGAAACTATTTTCATCGAATTCTGAGACCGTTAGAAAAATGGCCATTTTCCAGTCGATTAAAATTAACTGAAACTGGTCAAATGCGTTTTCCTTTTCCACGCTTACATATTGATTCAGAAAATTATGAATTTTGAAACCTAGCAATAACTTGACATCACGGATCCAACAAAAGTGGTTTCGCCGAAAACTGAGGTCGTTTGTAAAATTTCCATTTTTAAGGGCCAGAATTCCATAACGACTATTCTGAATTTTCAATTGGGTATATCTTTTTATTCCCGCTATGAAATTTCAATTTTTCGGATTCCATGGAAAGATATTCTCAATTAGATTCTAATATTTTTGGTTTCGCTAAAATTCGTTTTATTTTGAATCCTGTACATTCATTTGAACTTTGAAATCGAATTTTCAAACTACTGCGCCATTTTCAATTCCTTTTATAATTATAAATAATTATTTATATTCTAACGATGATTCAAATAAATATATACGTTCTAATTCTATTCAAAATAAATTTCTCGTCGTTATTATTTAAAATAATTCATTTTAAATATTCAAAATTCGCTAAAATTGCCAATTTAAATTTTTTAAATTGGCTCGGATTTTCGGGTTATTACACATGGGAACAGTAGTTTCAAAAGGGGTAGTGAAGAGGGACATTAGCGGGTTCAAACAGTAGAGAGGGGGATGAACAATCTGGGGTGAACAGTGGGTTACGTGGAAATGGTGGAAGGGTTTTGACATGCGGTCTCTGTAGCAAACTGAGAAGGAAGATGAACAACAGTCTGGTGCGGAGCATGGATCAAGGCTGAGATGGTGGCCTGAGAGGCGGAGAAGGGAGTGGAATTTGGAGCTGCTATTGTTTTAAACGCAAAGGCGAAGGTGAAAAGTAAGGTAATATTTTAAAGTGCCTAATTGGTTTTATGATTTGCCTAATCTTAATTATGCCCAAAAATGCACGGTAAGTCGACCCAATTATATTATATACAATGAACCGCATATACCTCCCAGTTTACACGTGCGCCTTATTTATCATATTGGTGTGTCTAATTTGGTGGTTAACGTGCCATTTGCATATTGAAAGTCTAAAGAAAGTTGTTTTAAAATGCCTAAGCCTTAGTAAAATATCCTTTAACTCAAAATACCTGATCTAATCTTTTGATGAACGTAGCCAATTTTAGTTTAAAAGTATATGCCCAACCATTTAAATGTGCGTGGAAAAGATATAATTTGTATATGACTAAACTAGCTAATCAAATGTCTAATCAAAGATTTATCAAATAATTAGTAATTAGATTAACAAAATATTATTTAGTTATTAATAATATTAATTTAAATTGTTGAATACCGTTTTAAATTTATAACCGTGTGACACAGTAATCAAATCAGACGAAGCCGGTGGTGTCGGGACCGTACCGACAAGCGTAGAACGACGAAGCTAGTTTTGGACAGAGTTTGATGTAGTTGCGGGTTATTAAAACAAATTATTTCATCATCAAATGTAAACCAAGGTGAGTTCAACTCACTCAGTTTATCCCACTTATATTTTATATAAGTTGGGTTTAAATATTTGTATGCTATGATTGTTAATTGGTTGATGGATGTTTGGATTGCAGTTATTGGTTGATGGTTGAATATTATATCTGTTATTGAAATAAAATGATATTGTTGAGATAACGTATTTGGATGTAGGGAAAATAGGTTGGAGGAATCCAACTGGATTCCTCAAATTTATTGTTTATTTCTTTGTTACAATTATATGAATTGTTTACCCCATATGAATGGATGATGGATTGGAATCATTGATTGTTGAATCTAAATTCAACATTTGTTTTGTTTTAACTAATAAACAGTATTGGTTGAGTAGTTGGTAGCAGTTGGCCCAAAAATATATCATTTTATTACCATTAGATTAATTGACGGTAATGAAGTTACAAAATTTATTTAACTGGAGATAAATTTTGGAAATCTATTATTTTGAATAAAGGTTTTATAAAAAGGAAATTATTATGTATTATTTATTATTTAAAAATTTTAAGCAATTATTAAATGATTTTATAAATTGATTCTTTTGTAAATAAGATTTATAAGCAGACAAAGTGAAATCAACATAACGGTTAAGACAGGTGTTAATCATTTTTCAAGAGACGGTTAAATGAAATTATTCAAATTAATTATGTTATTAATTAATTTAGAAGAAGAGCTAGTTGGAGTTGATTAACGAAATGATCATGTTTTAAGTTGACGAAGTCAACTAATTTAATTGGGGTTGGTTATTTAATTGATTTGGTTCAAATTAATCTAATTAAATAGATTAATGAATATTTGTTTTAACCTAATAAGATTTTGGAAAGAGGTTTACTATTTATTTAGTTAATAAAGAATATAACCATGGTCGTTAACGAGGAAACAATTATTTTAATTTATAATTTAATATGTTAATGCTTAAATGGAATCCATTTAATTAAGTAATCAAAGTTCGTTTTGAAACCGGATTGAATTGGGAAAGAAGTTTATAATCAGAATTTAGTATAGATCTGAGTTTTATAAACAAAGTATTGAAAGGGTTTTTAAACCAATGCGATAGCTTAAATAAGTGTTTACTTAGTAATAAATTAAGTAATAAGGAATCAAGGTAAATAGGGTTTTATATTTAACATGAGATTTATAAACGATGTTATAAAAGAGGCGTGAGGCTAAAACGTTAAGATTAAATTAACATTACTTAATTCTGGAAGTATAAGAAGCGATTTAAATTCTCTATATTTAATAAGAAATGATGTTTCATCAGTTATAACTAAAATGGGATTTGGTTTGATATTGGGAATGAATATCGGTTTTGGTATTACAACTGATATCTATCTTAAGATGAGAACACTGTTGATCAAGGTTTGAGAGGTAATTTAAAATACCCCAACTTGAACGACTTCAGGATTATTGAGGGATGATATTAATTGTAATGGTGGAGATGTTAAGCAGAAATTTATTTTGAGAAATAGTATTGTAACGATTTAGAAACACATACAATGGATTCCAAATTAAAAGGAAATTAAAACAGGCTTGAGAATATGAAATGGTATTTCCATAGAAAAAGAAATTAAGGAGATTTGTGAAGATATAATGATGATTTGAAAGTAAGAAGATAAGATTTAGAATGAGTTTATTCTAAAAAGATAAGTGACGAGTATAGTGTTCAAATAACGAAACCAAAGGAGATGTCGCAACGATTGTTTACAAGTGACAAGTTGAATCAATGATAGATAATAGATAATGTTGTAAATTAGTATTTTGAAATAATAGAAAATAGGAATTGGATATGGTTATCAAATAAACCCAAATATTAGATTTAAATGGTTTTGAGAAGATTAATATATTGAAATGAGAATCGGATACCATGTTTTAAAATATAGAATGTTTTAAAAGTTTAAATAACTATTTATTAATTATTTATTGAATGGGCCAAGTGATGCTGAATACTTAACCAGTAAAACCATTTTTATTTTATGGTTGTATGGTTGTTTATTTGATAGTTAAATAACCGACTATCAAATCTGGCCAATGCGATTGTTTGCACGGAAAGACCGGGATCAAATTTATATTCGAAAAACCATTCCGTCCAACAAATATGAAAGTGTTGAAGATATCATATACTAATCAAGACGAAGAAATTGAAGACCGTAGATCTTCAAAAAACGGTAAAATTACTTATAATCTCGGGTTTAGCGGCCAGAGATATACTGTGACTCTGTCGTGGTTGAAATCTACAGATTTGCAAGGACTATTCGCTACTGATCTATAGGGTGATTCCTAGGATGCAGTATGTGACGGCCCGCCCCGCACCAACCGACATTTACTCCAAAGGTGCGCTGTACACATGTCCAGTTAGCACGGAACGGGTCGTCAGAAGGAAAAGGAAGAAGGAAATGAACATACAAAGAACCTGTAGAATGTCTCACAGCGCATAGAACAAAATATAATAATAACATATTTGACATAAAACAAGAGAGACAGTGCATAAGCTGAAAATCAGAACTAAGCATCATAGCAGCGGAAATCCAAAATACAGCTTATTACAACTTTCAAACTGTCTCAAAGCAAAAGAAAGATAAAGAAGGTACACTACTAATGCCCAAGTAGCGACCGCCAACGACACAGGGAGAATGTGTATATATATATCATACGTGGAAGCCTCCTGCCCGCCTCCGAATCAACTACTAGCGCATCACCGGCTAACCTGTCTCTAGTCTGCTCGTGTGAGCACCCAGAGTAATAAGAGGAGACATAAAACTCTGGGTCAGACATAAAGCCTGGTATGAGCGATAAGCATCTAATGTGAACAATAACAGGTAGACTAAAACATACCTGAACCTGGACCTGCAACCAAAGAGTTAGCACTACATACTGTACAACACTCTAAGGTACCATATCAAACAGTGTAAAGATACGGAGGTGAGGGAGGTGTGCATGTCATAGGGATGGCAAACAATCAAACATAGCATCCATCCTCACATCTCTCACTCAGTGCGTAAAGCATACGATATTCACCACTTCGATCACCCAACATACCTTGCTACGATCACTCTGCCCCATGAAGTCATAAATGGCTTCACTGCACTGATAACGTAGCCACTAATCCTTTGCTATGTCCACTTTGCCCTATGGAGTCACAAGAACCCCACTGCACTGGCTCATAGCCTTACCAATCCTTACTATGTCCACTTTGCCCCATGGAGTCACAAGAACCCCACTGCACTGGCTTATAGCCTTACCAATCCTTACTATGTCCACTTGCCCCATGGAGTTATTCACCCCATCTGCGCTGGCTCATAGTCTTACTACGCATCACCTTGCCCCTCAGGTCATAATGACCCTACTGCACTGATAACGTAGTCTTGCTACCATCACCTTGTCCCTCAGGTCGTAATGACCCTACTGCACTGATAAGTAGCCCATCATTCATTCTTAGTGGTGAATCGAAGTTATGAACGTCGACAACTCCTTAGCACACGTCCCGCAGCAAAGTCCAACCATGAAGTGAACTCATCAGTTCCCAACTGGATCCTGAGCTCTAACTTCCCATATTGGACTACCTTTGCATCTCGGGTTATTGGTCAATACTGGGTCAGGTCGGGTTCCTTCTCAAGCCATCGGTTCGGTTCGGGTATCCTCCATCTGTTCGGGTCGGGTCTTCTTCTGGTGCGGTTCGGGTCGGGTGCCACTCCATCGGTTCGGGTCGGGTGCTTCACCTTGGGTCGGGTCGGGTGTCATCTCCCCTCCAGCTCGTGCCTCCGTTCCGATCCGTCCTCCCTAATCCGATCCGATCCCAGTTCAGTTAGCGTGGCCTTCCTTTTTGCCATTTTTCCCAAGTGTCAGGTTCCGATCCGATCGGATTCCTTTCCCAGTTCAACATATCCGATCCGAGCCCCATATCCGATCCGAACCCTGCACTGTTTTCTGAAACTGTTCCAGCAAGTGTTTACGTCATTCGACGATGTTTTCGACCATTCTAACTATTGAAATCAATCACAAAGCATTTCATACAGTCATAGCAACATGCATAATCAACCACAAACATCAAAACATCAACATGATAGGTTAAAATGGATCAAACATACCCAAAACCCCATATTTCCCCTTAAGCATGTTTAGGTGAAACTAATGATAGGATTAACAAAACTTAACCAAATTAACCCAAATTCATATCAGAGGTCTAAAACATCATTTAAGAATTTATGAACATTTTTTCCCGAATTTTATCATACTTAAATTCGCTAATTAACACTAATCACCCCTAATTAGCCATAATTAGTGCAAAACTATGCAAATCACTCACCTTAGCCACAAATAAACTAAGATCTGAAATAAATCTCTGATTTGATGTGAATCTCTATGCTAAACAGCAGCTCCAATGTTGCTTTGGTGTAGATCTTCCTTCATTAGGGGTTGCTAAGCCAAATCCTTGACCAAGAGATGATTTGGAGGTGATTTAGAGGTTAGAGGCCATTTTTAGAGTTCCTTGGTGATAAGTGGAGGCTAGAAAACTGAAATGGAATGATCCTCTATCTCATTTCAGCCTCCCCATAACCCTAATCCCGAAATGGGTTATGGGCCTATCCTCTAATCACCCGATTTGGCCCGGTTAAGCAGTTTTTCACCCTCCAAACCTTATTTCAGCCATATCTCCCAAACGGTAAGTCCGTTTGGCTATTATGACCATTCTACGGAAAGGTAAACCATCAAACGAATCTAATGGAAGTAGTTTCAGCTCAAAATTCCTTTCCAATCAAAAGTTATGGCCAAAACAGTACCAACTAGGGGCAAAATGGTCATTTAAAAATCGACAAAAATCATGAACATGGGAAATGACTCGAATAGATGTTTCCCAAAGTTACATGACCATACGACTTCACATGGGAAATAAATAAATATTCTACAATCCTATGATGTGTAGAATACGGGTCGTTACATAGTAGGAGGGTGCCTTCGGTTTTTCCAGACCCAGGACAACTTGTATGGACAAGTGTCTGAAAGAGTATTTCCAAAGGGGTTACGTACGTTGATTTCTTCAAACATACGAAGTTGGTGGCAAAGAAGGGAAACTTCTTTAGCCTAACAATCTGAGTATTTCTGTGGAAATCAATTAGTGATTTCCGATG
Source organism: Allium sativum (assembly GCA_030737875.1). NCBI lineage: Eukaryota > Viridiplantae > Streptophyta > Magnoliopsida > Asparagales > Amaryllidaceae > Allium > Allium sativum. The sequence goes on from CM060910.1 coordinate 109,779,578, forward strand.
GATCTGACGATGTGGAATTCAAAGTGAATGGTGTGTGCTATCTGGGAAAGAAGAATTATAACCTCAATCCTCACAACTAGGAAATGACAAAAATCGGGCAGGCAGCATTGCTATGTGGGTCGCACCCATTAGGGTGTATAATCACCTATCTAGAGAAATTCCTTTTGCTTCTTTAATCTATCGATGCTATCCCTTTCGGGAAACGGTTGCTGATCCCAACTGTTGGTGATATACATTCGATACACTCAAGCGAAATGAGTGGTCGGTCATATGTGGGCCGGGTTGGAAGACGTTCTTGTTGAACCCAGTGTATTTGCCTCTAGAGATACACTATCGGAAGGTGGTTCCATACCTTGTCATAGTCGGAATCCGATCTCCAATAAGCGCCCTCGGTTTTGTTTGTATACAGTATATGTGGAGCGTGAGATGCAAGCGTTCCACTAGATTTCTATTTATTTGTATTTAGACATTATTATAATATCGGAAGATATATATGATTTCAAAAATGTTTTGGGTTATCGTAAGGTATAAACTGTCCATATTTATATGTGGATTTGGTCTTTAGATTATCCTTTCCTTTCGAAAAGATTTTTTAACTTTAAAGTCAAGTTAGATGATTACTCTTAAAACTTTGCGATTTGTTCTCACTTTGGTCCACCAGACTGACCCGGTATTTGTAATGCTCGTTTTAGACCGGGTTGTATAGGTCCAGGTTATCGGATGCTGCGAAGTCCAGAGACAAGCTGGAGATGTCCAGAAGTATGATATCTAGTATTTATTCCATTGTGTGATTGTATAAAAGGACAGATTATTATAACTGTTCAAATGAGTGATGTACTCTGATAATTGTAAATTTTATTTCAAGCTCTCAATAAAGATTTATTTATATATTATATTTTGTTCCACTACTATGTGAGATTCTTTGTTGTCTTTCTCTTCTTCTATTCTAATATTTCTTTCTTTCTTACCTCATCCTCTAAATTCTTTCTTTTGGCATCTGGATTTCCAGTGCAAATTTGGGTTGGACTAGAGTTGTTTGGTCAACTTAAAAGGTACCAAAAATTTGGGTCGTCACAGTGCACATGATCAAGGCTTTTGTTGAAAAGCAGAGCCTTATGGTTGATGATCAAAGCATAGCATATTTCGGCATAGCTTTGTGTATAGCGTTACGTCGCGAGCCTTACACCCAAGTAGGAGTCAAAAAAGGGGATAAGGGAACGCAGGAAGTGCACACGTTTCTTTCTAGCTAGAAGTGTTATCAGGGTTTTGCAAGCCCTGACATTTTACTTATGTGGATGATGGATTACGAGGCCTCGGTTATATTGGTCGATAGTGACCAACTTATAGGTTCAATAGGACAGGGAAGCGTGTTTTCAGGCATATCTAATCCACTAAAGTATTTGTGGACCGGCCTTGCAGGATCCAAGGGTTGCCCGTAGGTGTGATCCTGAGACATTTGCTAGAGTGTCTCGAATCAGTAAGGAGATCGTCCCTAGCCTTGACTCATGATGGAAACCCAATTTCCAATATGACATTACGGTTTTGATTGTAAACCTATATATGGTGGCATAGTATATGGTAGCTATGCCGTCTAGGATTGATACATTTACTTTGAAGTATTTTAAAACTGATTAGACACTAATAATAATATTAAAATACTATTTTCTATGTATCAAGCATGTTTGATCATTATAAGGTAAAACTCTATCCTCCGGTTTGTATTGCATTGTGTGATGGGACTTGAGTCTTATAATGATTTCATTTTTCTAAAAAGCATTGCGTTGTTTTGAATAAAAATTTATTTAATTTATGCACTGACAATCCAATGGAGTAAACCCGTTCTGCATTAGCGGCGTGGTCCTGTGATTAGCCATATTGTTAGATAAGTTAGGAAAGATTTCTCATACCGGTCCCACGACTGACTCGACGTTTGTTTCACTTTGCAAACTTGGGTGCCCACTTTTCCACATAGGCATCTAAGTGACAGGTTCAGGTTATTATGGACATATGCTGGATTGGAGTATGCTTACGGAAGGAAGATGAAGAACATTTTTGTCTTTTTATTTCTACTTTGAGACATTTAGACATCCTTTATCTATGATGTACTCGATGGAGTTCTAGACTTATTTCTATTTGCTGAGACTTTTATATGCTGAGTCGTATCTTGTAACTGTGCCACTCTGATGTTATGATGTTGTGATGTTGATGACATTTCTATTTCCGCTGCAATGATTTATGTGTTATGCTATTATCTGAGATCTGCTGTTGTTGTAAGTACATTATATTCCAATGATTATCCTTGCTTTTGTACTACGGAATTTTGGGGTCATCATAGCACATGTCTGCTCTGGGTGGTGTATCGTAGACTAAAGGGCATTATTCAATGATGGCAGTCATTACGCTTATGTAATATTGTTATAGTGGTTCCATGTAGACGTAACGTAGGATGAGGGAGTGCATATATTCCTGCGATGATACGCTGAAGGCCGTGCGAGTGGGGTACCATGGGGTGTACCTTAATTTGGGGGTAGCTACATATACACTATATTAGGTTAATCTACTAGGGAGTAGATGGGTACGACGTGTGTGTAAGCCTTGAGTGTTGTTAACACAATTAACCTAATAAATAAGAAAATATAACTGAACGGTATATGTCGGATTATCCAAGATGTGTAGTTTAAATTCAGTCACATAGAACTTTTGTTCTGACCCCCTCCTCATAACATTCGTAGGTTAGGTTTATGGCAGAGATGTTATAGCTTTGGATACTGGCTAGGCAGTATTCTTACTACGGTAAGGCTATGTTTGATTATATTTTATTTTATCCCTTCCACTGTGAGATGTTTTTCGGAGCTTTGATATATTTTATATCTCTGTCTTTTCTGTAGGATACCAGGGCAAACCAACTCGGGTTTTGGTATATTGGAATTATGAGAAAAAAAATCGGTCTGCTTGAACCTGGATTGTTACACTTGGTATCAAAGCTTAGGTTTAGGATTCCTACATAGAGAGTGAGTGAATGTATTTGTATTTTCGAAAAATATAAATATATTATAAATAAACCTAGATCCATTAAGGAGCCCATAAAATAAAAAGAGTATAGTATGGAAAGGGTTGGGATATTAGTTTTGTATGCTAAAAGGATGAATATGGAAATTTGAGACCCTTAGTTAAGTTGGGTGGAAAGTGTACAAAATGGTTGGTATAAAAGGAGGATGCATCCCATATGTTAGTAACTGAAATGTTAGCATTTCAGATTAATGGGTTTGGTAGTGAAACCTTATATATTAGAGAAAGGTTAAAAAGTGGAAAATGGATTAGGAATATATATAGTTAAGAGAATTAACTTTGTGGGAGTGTCTAGGAAAGCCTAGTTGTGTTGGAGACCCACTTTGAGTCTAACCCATTTGTTAACTTTTAGGAACTTGAAAATGTAAAAGTTTTGACAAAATAGTTTGAGTTGTTTTCAAGTATTATTCATAAAAGTATTTTGATATTTGAGAAAAATATGTAAAAAACATATTTAGTGCATATTGGGTTTTAAATTAAAGTGGGACATGCTTTTGGAAACAATGATTTCTTGTTTAAAAGAAAAATTGTAGGTAGAAACAATGTAAAACCATTAAGAAATAGTTGCCTTTGTCTACTCCAGTTTTTGTGCTTTGAAAAAAAAGATGTTTTGTATTTTATGTTATGACATGTTTTTATGGTTTGGCGAAAGTAAGTTTTGGAGAAGAAAATAAAAGTTTTAGCATTTTTAATTTTTGAAAAAAAAGGGGGCCAAACCATGTTTTTAAAATAATGGAGTAGATATGGATTATCTTGGAATAATAAAAAAATCCCCTAGAATGCATAAGCATTGTAAAGCGTAGGATTGTTGCATGAAAGAAAAGTGTAGGCTAGTAAGACACAGCAAGGATGTAAACACCCCACCTCGGTTAAGGTCACTCACAAAGGGAATGCATTAACTTTGGTGGAGTATTATAGGTAAAAGGTATAAGTAATTTACAAGACAGGCATATAAACAGCAGAAAGACTAAATTTTATTTCATAAGCATGTGGTCCAGTTAAAACATTACAACAACTATCATAAAAACCAACTTCCAAAATCATTACCATAAAGCCCATGTCTTGACTAAAACATAAAGAAGCATAAACAATAATAAAGCAGCATAAATCCCCAATTAAGAGTGTAACCACAGCCATAGCCCAAGAAAAGAGAGTCCAAGCAATACGTTTACTTTCTTCAAGCTGGAAAAGGTCTGGCTAAGTTGAAGTATTCCCTCCCTGCGGACCTAAGGGGAAGGGGAAAAGGAAGACAAGAAGGCGAAAGAAAAAGGTTCAGACATAAGCCTAGTAAGTCCAGTGATTATTTAGCATGTAAACAGGTAAAAGGATCATGAAACGAATAAACTGAACCTAGGACAATACCCTAGATATAAGATAACGATAAATAAGGCAAGGTAAACTGAATATACTATCGCACTCATTCTATTTCTTTGCACCTACTAACAAGTGTTTTCAACTAGCACCATGTCTTCATGATAAAATGATCCCTTTTTTATCGATCGACTTCTACTCGCATGCATTTATGACTTGTGTCGTTCGGCCCCGCTCGATTGTAGATACATGTGCTGGTCCCACCATGGGGTGTATCAATTCCTATGGTGGCAACCCGACACAAATTCAAGATGCACATTATATACTACAGATGCCCAGTGCCTGATTTGTCCATGCCGGAGTACATGCACGCCCATACTCCGTTGGAACCTACACTGCTGCACCACCCGCCGTTATTTTGACCGCTTATAATCAGCCCAGTATTCGTGCCCCACCCTGCCTAGTTTAGGGTACCATGATACGTCTATGTGGGTTACTGCTGAAATGGGTCCCCGTTACTAGGGTTTCCTAATCAACATGTTAAAATGGTTAAGTGTTCTCAAATTAACCTGACCTCACCCATCAGTTTAGTTAACATGTTGTATTTGTTAAGTGTTGCCTTAATTAAATTAACCCTACCATTCTTAGCCTATCTTAGCTTTAATTCATTCATTAAAGCACCAACCACTCACATTAGATATGTATTGTTGCAGTCGCTGGATGTGCCGGGTGGTTCAGTGCAGTCTTACACCGCAACTCAATCTAACCTCGGGTTTTTCGGGCTTAATGCGCTAACCTCTCACATTAGATCTATATTGTTACAATTGCTGGATGTGCCGGGCGGTTCCAGGCAGTCTTACACCGTAACTCAATCTAACCTCGGGTTAGGCACAATCATCTTTTAATTACTTTACATATTTACTATTTATGTTTATATGTAAATTATCCACCAATGTTGTCAACTCAAGTCACGTCCAATTTACCCTTCTAAATTTTGTCTATAATCCTTAGGTATACAGATTATACCATTTCATGCCATTAATCATTTACATGATTATGAGCCAACCTGTGCCAATAGCATATAATTTAATATTTTTCCCAACATATCGCCTATTATTCGTTCACATAAATTACATAGAACGTTAGGCTCGCAAATTAGCCTAACTTATCAACAAAGAGGGAAAAAGAAAAGGGACATATAACATTCCAACGACATAAAACAGTTTAGATCAACTAAGCATGTGTAATATAAATTTGGCATAGTGCTACACAAATTTAATTAAGCATGTAAATGTGAACTTGCATTTGAGTTGGATCAAATTAACATAGATTTAAACATCTAAGCATGTAGATCTAGACATATAAGCATATATGAACATGACTTAGCTTATGATCTTGCATATAACATAACATAAGGAATCACCAAATTTATATACAACATGATAGGTTCATTGCCAAATTATTATACAACATGATAGGTTCATCACCAGTTTAACATACAACATGATAAGTCCATTACCAATTTAATATACAACATGATAGGTTCATCACCAAATTTATATACAACATGATTCGTTATCACCAAATTAATATACAACATGATAGGTTGTATCAATCATAATAGTCATGTAGGCATAGGTAATTTCAGAATTGCAACATGAATCGGAATACGATTATCTTACAACAAGGCACAGTTCTAGTTTCTCTTCATTACAAGTCATGACTTTTATTTGTTCAAATCTAAAGAATAACTGAACTTACAAACAAAAGAAGAAATCTTGTTTTCTGGGATTTGATTTCTGAAAATGAAAAGTAATCCTTTGATGTAGACTACTGATTCTCTAGTTTTGATTTGATTTGGGACTTCCTAACTTGACTTGTAGTTTAGAGAAAAATGGAGGCTACGCTAGTTTGGCCATGGACAGCATGACGGCTTCAAAGAGCAATTTTATGTGGTTTTAGGGTTGAGGGTTGGGGTTGTTTATATAGAAGTTTAGATTAATGAGAGCCGTTAGATCATCCTAGAAGAAATCAGAGCCATCCAGACCAAATAGAGCCAACCGGAAGTTGACACATATGCCCTAATGACTCAGAAAACGTCACTGGACAAAACAGTCCAGATCTGGGCGAGGGGGTCGACCCTTGTCCCAATCGACACCCCTCTTGGGGGGTCGACACCTATGTCGACCCCCCTAGTGGGAGTCGACCCCTATGGGCGGGAATTTTCCTGCCCAGCTGCTTCTCTCGGAATTTTTGAATTTGAACTAAATTTTAATTTAATTATTATTTATATTCAATTTTCGTTTAAATTTGAAATCTTATGAACTCCATAACTTCTTCATACGTAGCCCGATTCACGCAAACTCAAACTCTATCTCAAGCAGAATTCCGAGATGAACGCAATGGCGAAACCCGTTTCTCCTAATCTTCACTTTTAAAATTAAGTATTCTTTAATTCGTTACTTTAATGTTCACAGAAAATACGGGGTGTTACATTCTCCCCTCCTCAAAGGATTTCATCCCCGAATTCTTCAAGTCAAGAATAATGTATATCCTACAATCCAACATCCATCTACTCAACCATTCAATCACAAGCATCCATTGTCCTTAAAAGGTATCTAATGCTTTTAATGAAAATATGCATAGTGTGTGTATATGTCCTTATCTAATGCAAAACCAGGCGGTCTACTGATTCAGTTGACCTCCTTAATGCAAATCATGATAGTGCCATGAGTCTATTATGTATGCAATTATTCCTAATCATTCTTTCTACATGAATGCACAATCATTCATACAAATGCAATGTCCATATGATAACACATCAAGTTTCAATCCATATGCAAATACATATATGCGTATGCAATATGAAAGTGACTGAGCCGATCTAGTACCTAATATGTGTGTATATGCATCCACGAGTAACCACTTGCAACCATCAATCATAACATGTTTCAAATACATGTTTACATCCATTGGTTTCTACCTAAAGATCAAGGATAGGACAGAGAAGATATACTTAAGAGACAGATACAAGTATGCATAAACTTATGGAAAAGAGATCAAGGATGTACCCGCAAAAAGAAAAGGGTAGGCTGCACGTATCTTGTCCTCAGTCTCCCAAGTCGTGTCTTCCTCAACGTCACTCCATTGAACTTTAACAAGCTTGACTTCACGGTTGCGTAGCTTTTTGAATTATGTCCCTAAGATACGAGTTGGAACTCTCATCACCATCGCTTCTTGTTCCACTTCTACTTCCTTTAGTATGTTTGGCTCCACAACTTCCGCAGACTCATGTAAGCACTTTCGTAGATGAGAGACATGAAAAACGTTATGAACTCCAGCCAATCTTTCGGGCAGCTCTACTCTATAAGCCATCTTCCGAACCCTCTCAATGATAGGAAATGGCCCTACAAATCTTGGTTCCAATTTTCCTGTAGGCCCAAAGAGAACGAAATTCCTTAAAGGAGATACTTTAAGGAAAACCCTATCTCCACCCTCGAACTCAAGATCGGTCCTTCTTTTATTAGCGTAGGACTTCTTCCTATCTTGTGCAGTCTTCATTCGTCTTCGTATCAAGTCCACCTTCTCTGAATTTTCTCTAATCATGTCCGGCCCAAGTACGAGCCTGTTTTTAGACTCCCACCAACAAGTTGGCGATCGACATGGTCTTCTATATAAAGCCTCAAAGGGTGCCATGCCTATGGTGGCTAGGTAGCTATTGTTATAGGCGAACTCCACCAAAGGAAGATGATCCTCCCATGTCTCTCCAAAATCAAGAATGCACGATCTCAAAAGATCTTCTAATACTCTGTTCACCCTTTCCGTCTGACCATCGGTTTGAGCGTGATAGGCAGTGCTTAAGCATAGCTGTGTGCCTACAGCTTCCTGCAAACTCTTCCAAAACTCGCTCGTAAAGATAGGATGTCGATCACTAACTATGCTAGAGGTTATCCTATGCAGTCGAACCACCTCTTTAAGATAAATGGATGCTAACGATGAAGCAGTCTTCCTACTCTTAACAGGTTTAAAGTGAGCGCTTTTAGTGAGCCTTTCCACTATTACCCAAATACTGGTATTGCCCCTTCTTGACCTAGGCAACCCATCAATAAAGTCCATTGAAATGCTATCCCATTTCCACTGTGGAACCTCTAGAGGATGAAGCAGACCACCAGGCTTCTTCTGCTCTGCTTTGACTTGCTGGCATATCAAGCATTTAGAGACAAACTCAGCTACATCCTTCTTCATGCCATTCTAAAAGAAAACCCTATTTATGTCTTTATACATCTTGTCCCCACCTGGGTGTATGGTCAATTTAGAATGGTGTGCTTCTTCGAGAACGGTTTTCACCAAATCTCTTTCTTATGGGACACGTAGTCTTCCATCCCATCTCAACTAACCCTTGTCATCGATGGAGTATCTATTAAGGTGACTTGAAGTCTCACCTCTAATTAGCTTATCCATCACATCAACTAGCTGAGGGTATTCACGTTGCGCGGTTCCTATTGAGTCCAAAAGCGTAGGCCGCACCTCTAGTGTTGAGAACAAGCCAGATACAAACTCAAAGGAAGGTCTAAAGTCAAAGTTTGCTATGTACTCCAAGCTTTGCCTTTCTACAAAGAGAGGACTTAAGGTCAGCTTTTTCCTACTCAAGGCGTCTGCCACCACATTGCCCTTCCCAGGGGTGTAAGCAATCTCAAAATCGTATGAGGCTAGAAATTCCATCCACCTTTGTTGTCTTAAGTTAAGATCTTTCTGTGAGAAAAGGTACTTTAACAATTTATGGTCAGTAAACAATTCAAACCTTTCTCCTAGTAGGTAATGACGCCATGACTTAAGAGCAAAAACAATGGCAGCTAGCTCCAAATCATGAGTTGGGTAGTTCTTCTCATGTACCTTCAACTGCCTTCCTCCATAACAAACTACTTTGCCCTCTTGCATCAAGACAGCGCCCAGTCCTATTCTGCATGCGTCTGTGTATACTGTAAACATCTTACTCCCATCGGGCAATGTCAGAACTAGGGCTGTAGCTAGAGCCCTTTTCAGTCGTTGGAAATCAACATCGCAATCCAAATCCCAAGCAAAATTTAGGTTTTTCTTTGTCAATCTATTAAGTGGGGCTAAGATCTTTGTGAAGTCTTTAATGAACTTTCTGTAAAAGCCTTCTAGCCCGAGAAAATTTTGTACTTCGGTTGCCTTCCGGGGGACCTTCCAATCTTGCGCCGCAACTACTTTTGCGGGATCCACAGCTATCCCCTCTTTGGACACCACATGTCCAGGAAACCTTACATCTTCTCTCCAAAAATGGCATTTGGAGAATTTTGCTTTTAGCTGGTGTGCTCGAAGAGTATCCATGACTTCCCTTAAATGCAAAAAATGCTCTTCCTCACTTTTCGAGAAGATCAAAATGTCATCCACGAAGACCACCACAAATTTATTAAGGAACTCCCTGAACACCCGACTCATCAAGTCAATGAAATAGGCAAGTGCGTTTGTCAAGCCGAAAGGCATGACAAGCCATTCAAAGAAACCATTCGAGGTCCTAAATGCAGTCTTATCAATGATGTCCTCAGCCACTCTTAGCTGATGAAACCCGGTAGCCAGATCTAGTTAGGAGAAAACCGATGCACCTACAAGCTGATCAAAAAAGTCATCTATTCTTGGAAGTGGGTGCCTATTCTTCTTTGTCAGCTTGTTTAGCTCCCTATAGTCAACGCATAGGAGAAGTGAACCATCTGCTTTGGTTGCAAACACCACTGGAGCACCCCATTCAGAAATACTCTGCCTTATAAACCCCTTTTCAAGCAAATCTTTAACTTGCTTGCTGAGCTCTTTCCTTTCCCTTGGAGCCATGTGTCTAACGAGTAGAGCAACGGGTTTTGCATTATCAACAAGGTATATGCGGAAGTCTATCTCTCGCTTTGGAGGTAAACCCTTCACCTCTTCAAAGACATCCGAGTATTCACAGACTACTCCAACAGATTGCAGGTTCTCAACAGACGCATCAAGATATTCTAGGTAACTAAGCATAACAAAGTTCATGGGATTACAAGAGATTTCGAGAGTGTTACCGAGGCTAGTCATAAGTCTAACCACTCTCTTTTCACAGTCGAGGACAGCACCATTATTGGATAGCCAATCCATGCCTAGAATCAACCCATAGCCTGTGAAGCCCAAAACATAGGCATTACATCTAAACCCAACACTTAGTATAGAAATTTCCAAATCCAAACAAATCATCGATAAATTAGCCGAACCCCCGATTGGATTTGAAAGAACGAAGGGATCCTCTACTATACTGGTGTCTAGGTGCCGAGATTCAACTAAAACAGTAGATATAAATGAGTGCGATGCACCAGAATCAAAGAGAGTATGAACAAGATGATCAAAAAGATAAACTAAACTCTCAACAGAAATATTTCTACCTCGTTCTTGCGGAGGTACTATGAGAGCGTGAACCTGCCCTCCAGAAGTATATCCAGTCCTCTTCCCTTGCCCTTTCTTTCTTGGGCAGTCCTTAGCCATGTGTCATGTCTCGCCGCACTGAAAACAACCACCCATCTTCCTCTTCTTCTTTCTGCAGTCCTTAATCAGATGTCCAGGTATGCCACAAAAATTACACTTCCTCTTGTCACGAGGTTTGTTATTATTCCCTCCTTTCTTGGAATCCGTTTTCTTGTACTGTGATCCCTCCACTTTCTTGTCTTGAGGTACTTTGACCTTTGTCTCTTTGTTGCCATCTTTATCTTCCTCTTGTAACAATGCCATTTCCACTAGTCTCTTATAACTCGCATCCATAGATATATGCGTCATAGCCGGGCTGTACAGTGGCTCGTTCAACCCTTTAACGAAACGGAGAGCCTTCTTATGTGGAGTGTTCACTAAGTCCAATCCGAATCTAGCCAGCTAGTTGAACTGGTTGATGTATTCCTTGACCGATAGGCTTCCCTGTTTGAGAGCTAAGAACTTCTCCATCTGTAGGCTCCGTTCAGCTTGCGAGAGGAACTTCATTTCAAACCTCATTCTGAAATCCTTCCAGGTTTCAACTAGTCTCTCAGCATTAGTAACTTCCCACCAATAAGTGGCTTCGTCCTTAAGTAACCACACAGCCAATCGTATCTTCTGCCTATCATCCACTTCGAAGATAACGAACAAATTTTCTGTTTCCTTGAGCCAGTTTCTTGCTTTCACAAATGATTCAGTCCCATTAAAGTTCTTTCCACCCATGGCTCGAAAGTCTCTACATACCTTAAAGAAAGCATTTGCACGAGGAGGAGGAGGAGGAGGAACAACTGCAATTGGGGAAGGAGGAACGTCTACTGAGCTTGCGTCATTTTCCCTAGCCTCTAGGTACCTTCAGAACCAACCAGGTACCGGCACGCCCTCAGGAATATTAAGATCCCAAGACATGCTGAAACGAAAAGAAAAGGTTCAAAACAAGGGATAGAAAGATAGTGCATATGGCTTTGGGGATTATGCTTTTAAAATAAAACAACATTTCTCTCAAAAATGCTTCTTTAAACTTCCTTCTGAAAAATAGTTTTCAAAAACTTTTATCTGATCTGGTAAACCATTGCTCTGATACCAAGTGCAAACACCCTACCTTCGTTAAGGTCACTCACAAAGGGAATGCATTAACTTTAGTGGAGTATTATAGGTAAAAGGTACAAGTAATTTACAAGACAGACATATAAACAGCGGAAAGACTAAATTTTATTTCATAAGCACGTGGTCCAGTCAAAACATTACAACAACTGTCTTAAAAACCAACTTTCAAAATCATTACAGTAAAGCCTCTGTCTTGACTAAAACATAAAGAAGCATAAACAATAATAAAGCAGCATAAATCCCCAATTAAGAGTGTAACCACAGCCATAGCCCAAGAAAAGAGAGTCCAAGCAATACATCTACTTTTTCAAGCTGGAAAAGGTCTGGACTAAGTTGAAGTATTCCCTCTCTACGGACCTGGGGATGGGGGTGTAACGAAAGACAAGAAGGCGAAAGAAAACGGGTCAGACATAAGCCTTGTAAGTCCAGTGATTATTTAGCATGTAAACAGGTAAAAGGATCATGACATGAATAAACTAAACCTAGGACAATAACCTAGAAATAAGATAACGATAAATAAGGCAACGTAAACTGAATATACTATTGCACTCATTTCTATTTCTCTACACCTACTAACAAGTGTTTTCAACTAGCACCATGTGTTCATGATAAAATGATCCCTTTTTTTTATCGATTGGCTTCTACTCACATGCATTTATGACTTGTCTCATTCGGCCCTGCTCGATTGTAGATACCTGTGCTTGTCCCACCATGGGGTGTATCAATTCCTATGGTGGCAACCCGACACAAATTCAAGATGCACAGTATATACTATTGATGCCCAGTGCCTGATTTGTCCATGTCGGAGTACATGCACGCCCATACTCCATTGAAACCTACACTGCTGCACCACCCGCCGTTATTTTGACCGCTTATAATCAACCCGGTAATCGGGCCCCACCCTGCCTAGTTTAGGGTACCATGATACATCTATGTGGGTTACTGCTGAAATGGGTCCCCATTACTAGGGTTTCCTCATCAACATATTAAAATGGTTAAGTGTTCTCAAATTAACCTAACCCTACCCATCAGTTTAGTTAACATGTTGTATTGGTTAAGTGTTGCCTTAATTAACTTAACCCTACCATTCTTAGCCTGTCTTAGCTTTAATTCATTCATTAAAGCACCAACCACTCACATTAGATATGTTTTGTTGTGGTCGCTGGATGTGCTGGGTGGTTCAGTGCAGTCTTACACCGCAACTCAATCTAACCTCGGGTTTTTCGGGCTTAATGCGCTAACCTCTCACATTAGATCTATATTGTTACGATTGCTAGATGTTCCAGGCAGTTCCGGGCAGTCTTACACCATAACTCAATCTAACCTCGGGTTAAGCACAATCATCTTTTAACTAATTTACATATTTACTATTTATGTTTATATGTAAATTATCCACCAATGTTGTCGACTCAGGTCATGTCCTATATACCCTTCTAAATTTTGTCCATAATTCTTAGGTATACAAATTATACCATTTCATGCCATTAATCATTTACATGATTATGAGCCAACCTATGCCAATAACATATAATTTAATATTTTTCCCAATGTATCCCCCGTTATTCGTTCACATAAATTACATAGAACGTTAGGCTCGCAAATTAGCCTAACTCATAAACAAAGAGGGAAAAAGAAAATGGACATGTAACATTCCAACGGCATAAAACAGTTTAGATCAACTAAGCATGTGTAATATAAATTTGGCATAGTATTACATAAATTTAATTAAGCATGTAAATGTGAACTTGCATTTGAGTTGGATCAAATTAACATAGATCTAAACATCTAAGCATGTAGATCTAGACATATAAGCATATATGAACATGACTTAGCTTATGATCTTGCATATAACATAACATAAGGAATCACCAAATTTATATACAACATAATAGGTTCATTGCCAAATTATTATACAACATGATAGGTTCATCACCAATTTAACATACAACATGATAAGTCCATTACCAATTTAATATACAACATGATAGGTTCATCACCAAATTTATATACAACATGATTGGTTCATCACCAAATTAATATACAATGTGATAGGTTGTATCAATCACAATAGTCACGTAGGCATAGGTAATTTCAGAATTGCAACATGAATCAGAATACGATTATCTTACAACTAAGCACAGTTCTAGTTTCTCCTTATTACAAGTCATGACTTTTATTTGTTCAAATCTAAAGAATAACTGAACTTACAAACAAAATAAGAAATCTTGTTTTCTGGGATCTGATTTCTGAAACTGAAAAGCTATCCTTTGATGTAGACTACTGATTCTCTAGTTTTGATTTGATTTGGGACTTCCTAACTTGACTTGTAGTTTAGAGAAAAATGGAGGCTATGCTAGTTTGGCCATGGACAACATGACGGCTTCAGAGAGCAGTTTTGTGTGGTTTTAGGGTTGAGGGTTGGGGTTGTTTATATAGAAGTTTAGATTAAAGAGAGCCTTTAGATCATCCTAGAAGAAATCAGAGCCATCCAGCCAAATAGAGCCAACCAGAAGTCGCCACATATGCCCTCATGACTCAGAAAACGTCACTGGACAAAACAGTCCAGATCTGGGCAAGGGGGTCTACCTCTACAAGGGGGTCAACACCCCAGTCGACACCCCTCTTGGGGAGTCGACACCTATGTCGACACCCCCGGGGGAGTCGACCCCTATGGGCGGGAATTTTCGCGCCCAGATGCTTCTCTCGGAATTTTTGAATTTGAACTGCTTTTTAATTTAATTATTATTTATATTCAACTTCCGTTTAAATTGAAATCTTCTGAACTCCATAACTTCTTCATACAGAGTCTGATTCATGCAAACCCGGACTCTAACTCAAGCAGAATTCCGAGAAGAACGCAATGGCTAAACCCGTTTCTCCTAATTTTCACTTTTAAAATTAAGTATTCTTTAATTCGTTACTTTAATGTTCATAGAAAATAAGGGGTATTACAAAGGACTAGTTTTGACTACTAGATAGAGAGGGGCAAGTGAGCATTGAGAGTTTGTGGTTGGACTTTTCTTAAGTGAAACAGTCTTAGGATTCTTGGCCCTTAGTACCAGCTGTGTAGGATGATGGAAAAGCTTATTTGAAAATAAAATTAAATCATTGGATTAAGTCAAATAAGCTAAGGGAGAAAAATAGCCTAACTAAAAAGTAAACAATAAATTCAGAGAAGCCACAAACATGACGGGAAAAGAAAATGAAAATCTTAAGAAAATGAATTTTTTTCAAGATAAATTGAAAAAGAAAAGGAAGTTTTCTTATGTGGTTGTGCTTGGATAGGAAAATAGGAAACTTTTATAGAGTAGTTACATAAAATCCAAGTACAATTAGAAAAGGTACATAAAAGAAAAACGGAAAATGTAAATTTTCCATTTTATACCTTTTTGTAACATAAGAATTCAAAATTAGAAAATTAGACTTTTCTAAATTTCAAAATTTAATGATGGTTGGTAGGGTTTTTGTAACAACCCATAAAATCTGGGCCAATTTAAATTTTTTATTTTGGCGAATTTAATGAATTTTGAATATTTAAAATGGAATATTTTAAATAATAACGATGGAAAATTTATTTTGAATAGAATAGAACGTATATTTATATACGTCGTCGTTAGAATATAAATATTTATTTAATTATAAAAGGAATTGAAAATGGCGCGGTAGTTCGATAATTCGATTTCAAATTCAATTGAATGTACCGGGTGCAAAATAAACCGGATTTTAACGAAACCAAAAATATTCGAATCTAATTGATAATATCTTTCCAACGAATCCGACAAATCGAAATTTCATAGCGGCGATAAAAAGATATGTCCAGTTGAAAATTCTGAATAGTCGCTATGGAATTCAGGCCCTTAAAAATGGAAATTTTGCAAATGACTTCGGATTTCGACGAAACCACTTTTGTTAGATCCGTGATGTAAAATTATTGCTAGGTTTCAAATTTCATAATTTTTCGATTCAATATGTGAGCATGGAAAGGGAAAACGCGTTTGACCAATTTCAGTTGATTTTAATCGACTGGAAAATGGCCATTTTTCCAACGGTCTCGGAATTCGACGAAACTAGTTTTGTTAGGACCGTATCGTCAATACGAAGCTAGAAATAATTTTTCAGGAATTTTTAGAGTCCGTATGTGACCTCGGTAATTTGGAATGTACGTTCAAATTCAATATATAGAGTTATATGTTGATTTTGACGAAAACTGATCGAAACGATCGAATCAGCTTATTATACATATCCCATTGTGTTCGGAATGGGGGTATTTAGCTAGGGGCGACAGTCGTTGGGTTTGATTTGGAGTTCAGATGGTTAAACAAGTTAAATTGGAATTAAATAATATTATTATATATTATATATAGCAAGTCAAACCCTTGTATCTTATTCCACTAGTCAACCCCATTCATTTTCAACGCCTCCACTAGGAATTACATGCCGATTTTAATCCCAAATTGAAACCCTAAAATTTCGAAATTCAATTCGAATTAGAAGATGATCCTAAAACGAAAATCCTAGTTCTATCTGAGATCTTCAAACCTAAAGTAGTTTGGTCATTTATGAAGGGGCGTGGAGATTGATTCGGCGATGGGAAGGGCTTCTGCTCGACAGCGATTTTAGGGAGCAAGGGGGGTGCGAGATGGTCGGGCTTCTGACCGGAGGTGGGCGACGCGTAGTTGAAGAGGGTGGCACCATCAGTTCGGAGCAAAGATGCTCCAGGCAGCGGCGCTTGTAAACCCTAGCTGTTGAAAGGGTTCGAAGTCCTCCAGGCGATGGCAATGAAAATGGTAAGGATTTTAAACTCAGTTTTAATAAATATAACAGTGTTTTAAATCTCAGATTTTAATAAATATACATACATGATTTCTGAAAATGTACATACATTATCTTTGAAAATATATATAAAATATACCTTTGTTTTAAAAATATAAATATACACTGTTTGAAAGAAGTAAAATATATGAATGTCATTGTTCTAGAATAAGTAAAATGTAATTGCTTTGAAAATTTAAATGGTATTGTTTTGAAAAAAATATACGAACTAGAACTTGTTTTTGAAAAGTAAGAACTAGAATTTGATTTTGAAAATATAACTTAGAATGTTGTTTTGAAAATATATACCGCATTGTTTTTGAAATAAAATATACATTGTTTTTAAAATAGAAATAGCAGAAGAAAAATATGATTTTTATTGAAGGGTTTAAATAAAAATATGATTTTTAAGAAAAGGTTTAAGTAAAAATATAATTTTTAGCGAAGTGAAAATACAATTTTTATTCATTTGAATGACATGTATAAATCGGATTTTTATTGTTTAAATGGAAATATAAAAATATAGTTTTTATATGATAAGAATAATAAAAATATGATTTTTTATATATAGAAGTTAGCGATAAAAAAAAATTACATGTTTATAAGTGAAAAGTTAGAATTTTTAAAAAATAGAAAGACGAGATTTTTAGAAATATATAAACATCAAATTAAAAATGTGATTTTTAATATGAGCAGCGTGAAAAGGAAGGCGTAGAAATTTGGGGCAAATCCAATCGATCAGAAGTTCAGAAATGAAATGACAGAATGGAAACCCCAAGGTGAGAACTCCTCACTTTTATTTTAAATTTCTATTTTTAAAATATATACTAGGATGCAGACGATGCTTAGCAGCACCCGACACCCGTCGTCCACAATCCATGGGCGGCTTGTATGCTTGTTTGTTTGATTTTGATGTGAAAAATTGAATGTGGGTTGTGGAATGGAATAAAATATTTATATAGTGAAATAAAATATTTATATAGTTAAAAATATAATTTTTAACGTGCATATAAAATAAAATGTTTATAAACAAATTAGGCGATTTGTTTATATACACTGATTTGACTGATATTGATTGGGACGATAAATTTTACACATCGCCCAACCGCACAAATAAAATCTGTGTTTGATTGTTGAAACCCCACACGGGTGTTGGGATGATAATTGGCGTACACTAATCCCAATTAATTAATTATATGTCAATCGATTGGTCGACAGACTGTGTAAGCGTTGATTATATATATTTGATGCTTATGCAGTTGTGTTGTGCACTTTGGATGATGGTTGATTATTTATCGTTGCTGTGATATACATGTGTTGTGTGGAATCCATATAATTAACATTATATGGTAATTGATTGGGCCTCATTCCAATTGGGAAAATAAAGAATATTATAAAATATAGTCACATGTGGACAGTACTCATTTGTTGAGATTAGTCATGTGTTGAAAGAAATATAGATTCATGTGTTGAATAGAATAAATATTCATTTGTTGAAAAGAATAACGAAGTTATTGAAAAATATAAAGCCGTGTTGATTAGAGATGCGCTATTTTGACGCGAACGATATTTATATCGAGTATATTCGTTTTTAAAATGAATATTTAGAAAGAGATATAGAAAATGAATTGAATAAAATAGAAATTGAATTCGAATTGAATAAAACAGAAATTGAATTCGAATTGAATAGAATAGAAATTGAATTCGAATTGAATAAAATAGAAATTGAATTCGAATTGAATAGAATAGAAATTGAATTCGAATTGAATAAAATAGAAATTGAATTCGAATTGAATAAAATAGAAATTGAAGTCGAATTGAATAGAATAGAAATTGAATTCGAATTGAATAGAATAGAAATTGAATTCGAATCGAATAGAATAGAAATTGAATTCGAATTGAATAAAATAGAAATTGAAGTCGAATTGAATAAAATAAAAATTGAATTCGAATTGAATAGAATAGAAATTGAAGTCGAATTGAATAGAATAGAAATTGAATTCGAATTGAATAGAATAGAAATTGAACTCGAATTGAATAGAATAGAAATTGAATTCGAATTGAATAGAATAGAAATTGAAATCGAATTGAATTGAATAGAAATTGAAATCGAATTTGAATTGAATTGAAATGAATTTAAAACGAACTTATAAGGAAAAATTGAACTTTGATTTGAAATTGAAAAGGATTTTGAAATTGTTTTTGAAACGAATTTAAACGATTTATAAAATTCGTTTTAAATAGAAATCGACGAAATATATATTATATATATAATATAATGGCCTGAATAGAACGCGCCGCGCCGCGGCAGTTCGCGAATTTCGACCATTAACTTCGAACGGACATTACGGGAGATCCGACCGTCAGATTCTCCTGAAACCGGAACCGTTGGGTTCATATCGAATAGATCTTTCCAATGAATATTAGAAATTTAAAATCTAACGGTTGGATTTGGAGATATGTCCATATCAATTTTAGAAAAGGTCGTTGTAAGTGCAATTCGATGGCCGTAGATGGAAATCGACTGTACGGGCCTTGATAAAATAATTAAAAATATCTATAATTTGTGTAAAATCAAAATAAATGATTTGGAAAAAACTGGGATGAAAAACTCCATATTTGAAAAGATAAAAATAGTTTTTATCAAAATGAACTAGTTTTAAACTAGAATTAAAATCAATTTATTTTTGAAATAAATAAATTGAATTTGAAATGGGTTTTTAATAACCAAAATTTCTAATATATTTAATTGGAATTGATTTGTGGGTTTACCGTGAATGGTGTTTTAAATAATACTTGTTCTTTAACCCGATAATAAATAGAATGTGATTTGGGTTTATAGTGAACTGTGTTTTAAATGACATTAGTCCTTCAACGCAGTAAAAGGAGTTTTAATGAATCGGTAATTAGATTGAAATGTGAATTGATAATTTAAATTACCAAACTTGGAAAGTGAGCAAGAATGGAGTATCACCAGTTTTACTCCTAGCGATAGTTAAATCTTTAATTAGATTTGAACGTGAAATGGTAATTAAATTTACCGATAATACCGTGGTGTTAGTTATGGGGTGATAACAGTTTTGCTCCATGGGATGAATAGGTTGGGACTGGGAAATAAAATAAATAATTACTTCGGTGTGGTTCGCTAATCCCGATTAGTTTGGAAAACCATGATATGGTTTGAAATGATATCCAAAGGAAGATTAAAGAATAAATTTAAAAGAATTTTTCTTTGATAAAATTAATGGGAACCTTTCCCTAGGAGTGTGAATATCTGAATAAAAGAATATTCTGAATTGGAATGGGGCGTATATTGTGTTTTATAGCACTTGTTGATTAAGATACGTGAGTTATTCAAAAAGTCCGGGTATAACCCATTCTGAATAACTGATTCGACGACGAGTCGAAGAGATTGAAGACGGTGCAAGACCGACGATCTTCACATCGAATGGATGGGTGCTACTGATGCTCATGATGGGAGTAGCTACCTTGAAGGGGGCTGAAGTGGTAGCCGTCCGGACGTACTTGTTGACTGTACGGATATGCGAGGAAAGTGCCTCCGGTTTCGTTCAGACCTAGAACGGACTTGTAAATGGATGGTGTGTCTGACATTGTATTCCTTTATATTGTATTCGTTGATCTCTGCTAAATATATATCTGTTTGGCGGCGGAGAATTTGTTCTCTTGCTTAACGCCCTTCTCTGAGACATACGAGCTCAGAGGTTATATATTGGCAGAAATCAGTGGTACGATATGGATTGATAGTGTGGCATGCTGAGATGCAGTGATCCAGACTTTTGTTGAAAAACAAAGTTTGGTGGATGATGATCAAAGCGCGGCTTTAATATAGCACGGCTTTGTGTATAGCATTGATTCACGAGCCTCACACCCCGGTATGGTAGTAAACTGATGGTTTGATCAGTATGCTTTTTAGAGGATGGGCACCTTAGTGGTGTCGTGGATTCGGTCGACCGAGATTGAGCTTAGTGCTCAGAGGGATAGAGTAAGCGGTGTTTTCTCTCGCCGAGACGTAAGCCGCAGTGATACTCGATTTCCCAAAAGTGCGGATGTGCATTACGGTGTTTTCTCTAGCTGAGACGTAAGCCGTTGTAGATGGCAATACGCGATCGATCTTTCGAATCAGGAGCCACCATGATGGAAATCCAATTTCCAAATATGACATTTTGCGGTTTTGATTGTAGAGCCTAGTATTGGCGACATGATATATGGTACCCATGCCGTCTATGATTGATACATTTATATTTGAAATTGTTTTCTTCACTTATAGTAATAATATAAGATGAAATTTCGCGTATCAAGCATATTTGGCTATTATAAGGGAAAATCGTATCATCCGGCTTGTGTTGCATTGTGTGATGGTACCTGGGTCTTATAATAGCTTCATTGTTCTTTATTTAGCATTGCGCTGTTTGTTTTCTGCACTGGTATTCTTGGAAGGAAACCCGTTCCATGTTATACGGCGTGGTCCCTTGATTTACCTAACTTTAAAAACAAAGATTAATAACTGTTTTAGTTCTCACACCAGTCACATGACTGACCTGGAGTTTATTGTTTTAAACTAAACTCTGGGTGTGATAACCCCAAACCTCCACTGGGTGAAAGTAAGGAATAATCATTTGGAATACAACATACATATAACAATACATATCACTTGTTAGCCTACTTTGTGAACTAGGCAACACAAAGTCAAGAAACCAACCGTTGAAGAGTATTTCAAGTTATGTGACTTCGGTTCGGATCGGAAGGAAGCTCCACAATTCAGATTGATAGCAGCGTATCGGTTCGGATCGGGTAAAATTCTCTGTTCGGATCGGATATCTCTTACTGGATAAATTGGCAAAGCATACCTGATCGGATCGGAAGGCCAATGAATCTCAGGTGGATCGGAAAGCCGTCTGCTTGCCATGACTTCAAAGCGGAGCGGAGTATGATTAGAGAAGAAGAGAAGTCCAAGCTACTCCGGTTCGGGTCGGGTATTCCGATCCGAACCCCCAACCTGCATGTCTCCGACCCGCACCCATGATCCAGGAAAATCTCCTATAAAGTCGCCTGGAGAACCGGACCGGATGTGACCAATTCCTACCCCTAACGTCCATCTCATTGATGCGTTGTCTGCTTGATGGCCCATCCGAACCCGAAGAAAGGGCGATGGATGACACGTGTTCCGACCCGGATTGCATCTCAGGCAAATTCACACCTATAAATACCCCAACTAGAGACAAAGAGAAGGATCTTTTTCAGCACTTTTGAGAATCCAAGTACTTCCACCATTCAAATTCCTTCACTCCCGGAAAATCCAAACCATCTTTCATTTCTTGTTTTTATCTTTCTGAGTGAACAAAAGTGAGTTGTGAGCGAATCTTACATTGTATTTGTAATTGAATTACTGAATATAGCGAAAACTAAGTGGACGTAGGCATTTCTTCGCCGAACCACTATAAACCTTGTGTGTTCTTTTTTATTTCTGCTTTACTTTATCTTGTTTCTAATCAATTTGGGTGTTAGAACCACATTTGGGTCTAACATTTTGGTGCTTTCACTGAGAACCCTCATCTAAATTCTTTATTTTCCGGGATCTCTTTCTACTTTTTGGACCGTTGAGTTCAAAGAAGTGAATCCTTAAGTTTCTCCACTTTCTTACATTCGTTGAAGTAATTGTCAAAGACTCATGGCCAGAGGAAAAGGCAAGGAAGTCCAGTCAGTTCAAGGAAATGGAGCTGGTGAAGATCAGCAACATGCTGTTGTAACAAGGTCTAGAGGGCAGAGTTCAGCAGCAGGGAGAATCAACGCAGGAAATCCGAACCGACAGCCAGGGGAAAGTTCCGATCCGATCCGGGTTGGAGACTCTGAAGCAGTGCACTCCCCCAGTCTGAACCGACCCGACTTGCTCGCTGCACACCGATCCGAACAGACACCCCAGCTCCGATCCGACCCGACTTCCTACCTCCGATCCGACCCGATGCTTGGTGAAGCTGGAACATCTACTCGAGTCCCCGCGAATGCTCCAATTCCAGCTGCCAGGGTTGGAGACCAGGCCAATCCACCTGCTCCCATCACTCAAGGAGATTTCTCGCGCTTGCTTGATATGCTTGAGAGCACGAGGGAAGCTATGAGAGTTCATGAGCGTACCAACCTCATGATGCAGGAAAATATGAGGCTCATGAGTCGGGAAATCAGTGAGCTCCGCCGACAAAGAACTCCGTCGCCAGTTCATCATACACCAGTAGATCAATCTTCATCTTCTGAGGAAGAGAGGCCCCGTGAACGAAGGCCACTCGAACGACCTCAGAACGTGGAGCAGCTAACGTTTGGATCTTTGGGATCTCGCGAGGATATCGCACGAGCATTAGGGAACGATAGCCCATCTCGGGGGCAAAGACTCCAGTCCCCTCTTCCCGAGATCGACCGGGAACGCAGGGAAAGGAATCGAGCAGAGCGCAACTACCCAAAGATCGAGAAGCTTGCTTACAGCCTCCTGATTGCATCCCGAAAGCTTCGTCACTACTTCCAAGCCCATCCAATAACCATATACACCGATCAGCCGTTAAGACAAGTGTTGCAGAGACCCGAAGCGTCGGGAAGGTTGATTAAATGGAACATAGAACTAAGCCAGTTTGATTTGAATTTTCAACCACGAAAGTCAATCAGGGGGCAAGCTCTAGCAGACTTTATTGCGGAATTCACCATTCCAGAGGAAGAAATAATCAATGACCGAGTGGTTAAATCCGAGGATGAGCTAAAGATGAATCCGTGGGAATTATATACAGATGGAGCTAAAAATGACCGAAGATCCGGAGCTGGAATTGTCTTAGTCACTCCGGAGGGACGGTCGTTATATTACGCTCTGCGATTAGAATTTTCGGCAACAAACAACGACTCTGAGTATGAAGCCCTGATTGCCGGGCTGAAACTCGCTAAAGACCTCGGAGTAAAAGTGATGGATATATTTTGTGACTCTAAGATTGTTGTTTGTCAAGTGAGAGAGGAGTTCGCGGCTCGAGGACCTCGACTTGTCGCTTACCTTAAGAAAGTGAAAGAGCTATTAAGTAGCTTAGAGCGGTACAACATAACACATATTCCCAGAGAAGAAAACCAGAAAGCGGATAGACTAGCAAAATTAGCTAGTTCTGACAATCCAGAAGGGACCGAGGTAATTCCAATTGAAACGTTGGAGTCGCCAAGCTTTGAGTCAATGGAAATGGAATTCGTTCTTGAAGCGGAACCAGAGAAGGAATCATGGATGACTCCAATCAAGAATTTTCTTAAGAATGGGACACTCCCATTAAAGAAGAGTGAAAAGAGAGCTGTAGTGCGCAGAGCTACCAGATATGTTATACAAGACGATATTCTCTATAGACAAGGATTTTCTATGCCCCTGTTACGATGTATCGCACACAACGACATCAAGCGTGTACTGAGAGAAGTGCACGAAGGTGAGTGTGGAGATCATACAGGAGGTCAAACTTTAGCGAAGAAAATATTGCGATACGGATACTTCTGGCCTACGATCAACAAAGATGCAGCTGATTATTCACGACGCTGCGATAAGTGCCAGAGATTCGCCAAAATCCCCAGGGCACCATCAACCCAGCTTAAATCGATGGTGAGTCCTTGGCCATTTGCCACATGGGGAATCGATATCATTGGAGTTTTACCAATTGCTAAAGGAGGAGCTAAGTATGCCATAGTAGCCGTGGATTATTTCACGAAGTGGGTGGAAGCTGAACCCTTGACTAAGATTACCACAAGAAAGGTGATAAGTTTTGTGGTCCGAAATATTATATGCCGATTCGGAATCCCAAGGACAATTATTACCGACAACGGGACCCAATTTGATAGCACTGAATTCAGAAACTTTTGCCAGAAATATAAGATAGATAAACGATATACTGCAGTCGCCTATCCACAATCTAATGGGCAAGTAGAGGCAATAAACAAGGTAATAAAATCCATCCTCAAAAAGCGATTAGAGCATGCAAAGGCAAAATGGGTTGATGAATTGCCCCTAGCTTTGTGGGCATATCGAACAACGTTTAAAACGGCTACTGGTCATACCCCTTTCTCCCTCTCCTTTGGTTCAGAAGCAGTAATTCCAGTTGAGCTGGAAGTTCCTTCCCACAGGGTGACATATTATGACCCGATGATGAATCGGGCACTTTTACTTGAGTCTCTTGATGAAGTCGAAGAAAAAAGAGACGAAGCAAACTTGCGTGCAGCAAGACATCGGCATCAGATGGCACACTATTATGACAAAAAAGTTCGCCTCAGAACTTTTGAACCAGGAGATTTGGTGCTAAAGAGAGTTTTTCCATCTCTTCCTCACCTCGGCCCAAAATGGGAAGGACCCTTTGTCATCCAACGGAAACTTGATAAGGGAACATTCAAGTTAACGACCGTAGATGGCGAAGAAGTCCCTCGAGCATGGAATGCCCAACACTTAATGCGATATTTGGATTAGAAATGCTATACTTTTTGCTGTTCTTCCTGTAAATTCTGTAATAAGGCATGACTTGCCTTGGGAAAATCCGGTGATATGAATAAAGAGCTATAAAGTGGATGTAGGCTATGACTTAGCCGAACCACTATAAAAATATTGTGTGTTATTTACTTTTATGCATTTACATTCATTAGTTGTTCTGTTGAGATTATAAAATACAGGACAACTGAGAGCCTAAAGAAGGTTGAAAACAGTCTGGACATGAAAAGAAGCACAATGATTATTTGTGCGATAGGACGTGAAAGAACGAGAAAACGACATTCTAACTCTAACTCTCCAGAGAAAGAGAGAGAGTATAAAAGCGTCTCCGACTGAGCGCTGAGAAAGAGGTTCAACTCCGAACTTTAACTTTCCAGAGAGAAAGAGAGTATAAAGGCGTCCCTGACCGAGCGCCGAGAAAGAAATCTTTTCCCGTTGAACGACCGGGGAATAAACAAATAGCTGAACTCGAACTCTAACTCTCGAGAGAATGAGAGAGAGTATAAAAGGAATGCCAGGAAAAACAACAGAAGTTGGTGATACAGGAAATGCTATCCCGTTAGAGAATCGGGAATATTCAGATTGCATGGTTAAGCACTGAATAACTTATGGAGATTGACTGGGGACACATATATATACACATATCTCCCCTCTCCACAACTTTGTTTCATAACTATAGATATGCATTTTTACATAAGTGCAGAACTGCTAACACATAAACATTGCAGAAAGTGAATTATTTTTATTTACAAATGAATAAATTTGTACAGGGAAATGACTAAAAAAGAAAGTGCGAAAGCTGCTGGTGTAGCAGCACTTATTGATTTACAAAGATGCTAAAAGGACACAGAAGAACCCACTATTTGGGCTTGGAATGAGCCTTTGATTTCTTGACAGCTTTTTCTGCATCTTTTGCTTCCTTCTCGGCTTCAGTCAAGATCCGCTTTGGTTTCTTTTTCCCTGAAGACGTAGTACTGGGGCCAGCAGACTTCTTCCCGGAGGGCGGGGCACTGGAATCGAGAGAAGATTTTTTAGCAAGTTCTTCGGTAATAGATCTAGTGGAAAGCTTAACAACTAACCTTGAACCTGCATCCACAACTGCAAGGGGCTTGAGGACCTCAGGGTCTAATTCTTCAGCCTTTAATTGCAAGCGCCTGTCTTGATCAGCCTTCATGGCAGCTAGGGTAATGTCCTCAGCGCTTTTTGACTCCCCGGTTATTGTAACTTCTGGTTCCTCATCATGCCCCTCGTCTCCTCCGTCGTCTCTTAACGCTGCAATCATTTCTTCGTCATGGGGAGTAGTCACCTTAGTTGATTCACTCCTTCCCCCCAAGTCTGTGGAAGCAGCCTGGTCTTCCCCTTCTTTGACCCTATCAGCGGGCTTTGTCCCAGTGGTATCTCCTTGAACAACATCTGTCTTCGCGGAGGATTCAACGCCTACAAAATGAGAAACATCGGTTATCAACTCAGGCGAGAGCAGAGGATTTCTCATCGAACATTCAGTCATGTAGCCAAAGGTAGTAGTAGCCTTGACAAATTGAGGAGAAAAAATAGGAATACCTTCTGAAGACTTTTCAGCAGGGGTGACTACTACCTCTGGAGTTATTTCAGGAATGGGAGATAGCAAAGTTGTTCGGGAAATTCCCGGGTTTTCGGGATCATACCCTTCCACTTCAGGAGTTACAGGAGCAGAAGAAGAGGAGCCAGCTTCAGGAATGGTTTTCTGTTTGGACTTTTGCCTCTCTTCTTCCATGGCCTCAGCAATTAGACGGCGACCTTCAGCTAGGCGCTCCGGTTCGTCGTCTCTCAAGTACTTCTCCATCAACTTATCTTCATCGAGGGAATCGACCTTAAGCTCTTCTTTTTCCCACTCGACGATTTGATTCCACACATGAACCAAAGTGGATGGATAGTCCTCGATCCAGGAAATGTTTCGACGACGAATAATGTGCGCGAAGAATTCGATCATTAGCTCCCCGAAGCCCTGAATATCGGCCTCCGCCTCTGATAGCTGTTTGCGAGTTTCCTCCGCAGATTTAATAGCGCATTCAACGTTGCCCTCAGCCAGAGCAGCCCTATTTTCCGCCTCTAGCAATTTTGAAGCCAAATCAGCGTTTTTCTTTTCTAACTCAGCGCTCCTTTTCGCTAACTCGGCATTTTTCTGCTCAAGCTCAACATAAGCAAGACGTGCCTTCGTAGCCTCTGATTTGGCTTCGTCAGCTTGCTTCTTTAACTCGGAACGTTCCTGAGTATGGGATTCTAGTAAATCATGATAGCGCTTTTGCATGTCCTCAAACTGTTGTTTGAAGTTAGAAGCGTTCTTTTGAGCGATAGCTAGTTGAGCTTGAGTATCTTCTAAATTTTTTCCTAAGGTTTTTAGGGCTTTAGCATCTTCCTCTGCAGTCTTGTGCATTGAGTCAGCATTTGTCAGTAGCGTGCGAATGATTCTGGAAAGAGTGCGGGAATACTTGAACATTTCGGTGTATTGTTTTTCCACCAAATCAATCTTTGCTCTGGCCTCCTCTGCCCAATTAGAAGAAATAGGTTCAAGGGAAGGTAGAAAGGTCAGAGTCTCGAAGTAGTGCTCGGGAAATTGCTCCTTTAAGTATGCCAGCCTTACGGCGGTTCCCGCATCTGGTGGAGGAGGGGCTAGGATTGTTAGTTCAGCATCCCTTCCCGAAGAAGATTCTGTAGAACCCTTGTCTGTCCGAGGTCGCTTAGTAGCAGGGACTTTTTGCTTACTTCTAGACCCAGTTTCCTTTGGAGGTGTTTTCTCTCTGCTTCGCTTTTCATGGGAGGAAGTGGAATCCCTAGATTGTGGTCTATCCTCCTCCCTACGACCTTGATAGCTTTTGTATTTTTCCTGTTCCGGTCGAACTGGTGAGCGGGAGCGTGAGGATCGGGATCGATAAGGATCATAGGGTCTCCTTTCCTCCCTGCCGCGGTCATCCCGGCGGTTATATTCGGCATCCTGGGGAGGATTAGACATGCTGCGGCGAAGTTTTCTTATGTCATAAGAGGATCGAGACATTGTACCTGCACGATAAGTTAAACGAAGTTTAGAATCAGCGGATCCATGGAAAAAGAAGTGCAATGAATGCTAGTGCTACGGTGCAAAGTGCATCCTATGTGGTGTACGTGTCCCCCCAACCAACCCGAGTCTGAAGCTAAAGTGGTGCGGGCAGGCTCTTTAGCCTTAGCAGGAGTAGTCTCCTCAGAAGAAGTGAAGACTAGAGGGTCCTTTCTGAAATCTTCCGAAGTGTATATAGTCTCGGGTAAAGGGAGATCCCCCAAACCCTGAAATATGTGCTCGTCGGCGCTAGGAACATCCCCTTCGGAAGCGTGAAGTGGCGACCCTTGGGGAGATTTTGATTTGTCTACCGAGGTAGTTTCCTCGGGGGCAACATACCCTTCACGATGTTTTTTGGCCAGATTAGCCAGCTCATCGTCTTGAGTGGAAGAGGGAGAGGGTGAAGTTTGAAGAGAAGCTGCAGGAATTCCCGAGCCTTCTCCTAGTTCTGGAACTGTTTCCACTGGAGGAATATATGCATAAGGGACTGTCCCATGACCGATGCTACGGTAGACGGATAGCAGCCCGTGAGAATGAAGGTACTCATCTTTAAGAACCTCGTCAATAGTAAGGAATTTTTGGTCGCCATTGAGGAGACGGTGCATTCGATCAAAGAACACTTGGTCTGATACCTGTTTGGGATTATCGACTGCAAATAAAAAGGAAAAACAGGTCAGGGTGATGATTCAAGTGCATAGAGTCCAAGGTCAGGAAATCAGTGCTTTACTTGATTTTGTCCATCTTCTGGCACATCCAGACTGTTGCTTTATATAGAACCACTCCAGTCTGGAATCTCCAGCCTTGCTGCTAAACGGCGTAGAGATTATCTTCCTCTTTGGGACCGACTCAAAGTAACAGAAAGAAGGGGTTTCCCTAGTCCGATGTTTGAAATTATAGAAGAAATGAACATCGTCAAACGTAAGCTCTACGCCTAGAACTTCACGATATGCTATGAATAAGGTATGCAGATAGGCGTATGAATTGGGATGTAGCTGCATGGGGGCAATCCGCATTTGTCTTAAGAAGTCGACAATGAAAGGCGAGAAAGGAGGAATAGCGCCAACCATGCACATCAGACGAGTGACCGTCATATATCCTTCTGGAGGGTTATGTGGACGATCAGAACGTGAAGGCACTAGAGTGTCTCTCTTCATTATTCCATACTTCAAGCAGATTCTCACGAGTCGGTCATTGTCAATTGTTGATTCTACGGAATCTGGAGGTGATTCCAATATAATGGCTGAGTCAAATTCATCGGGTGCGCGGTTGTCACCAATCCCTCCTTCCTCCTCAAAGCCTAGAGAAACTTCATTTTCTGAAGACATTTCATCGTTTTCCCGATGACCAACTTCGTAATCCGGACCCTCGCTATCCCATTCTGGGTCGGATGAAGAAGATATATCCTCGAGAGTGGTTTTGTTGGAAGTTTCTGGAGCTTCTTTCCTCTCAGCTAGACGAGAAGAGCGTCTGGGTCTCATTGTCATGGAACTATTGAAGAAGCAATAGCACGAATTAGAGTGAATTATCCCGTGTCCCCTTTTTGTGTATGTGTGTGAACTAAAGTGTGTGCAACAAATGCGGGAAGTGCAAAATAAAAGTACAGCAATATAAGACGAAGCTTTAAAGAGAAAGTAATAGTCCGAGTTGTCCTTGATTCTCATTTATGTTCACAAGGCACTATCCTAACTGTCCGCGAGGCATATTCGTCTAGAATAAGTGTTAGTTGAGTTAGTTGGGTGGTCTTTATGTGTCAAGTTCGATATGTTCGGTTCGGTTCGGATATGCATGTGATGATTGGCTCAATACAGAAGACATTCGGTTCGGGTGCTTCGGTAAGGCAAGGTTAGTTCAAGACAATAGGAACGGTGGGTTCGGAAGCAGAACTGATCTGATCGGATCGGGTGACCCGATCCGATCCGAATCAGCACCACCTGACCGATCCGTTTACTTCAGCCTCTTATCCCATTTACTTTTCCGACCCGAACCGACTTTCTCTTTCCTTTCCATCTTTCCAAAGAACGAAACCCGAGCCGATCCCCTTTCCCTCCTTTTCCTTTCTGCTCCTTCGTCTTCCACCCGAACCGACTCCAGCTTGTCATCCCACTCTTCATCTCTTTCCTCTTTTCCCATTTATTCACAGACAAGTCCACTTTATCACCAAAGCCATCGTTAAGAATAAATATTCGCCCTCTTCAACTTCGCAACGTCTCGAAGCAAAGGCGCATCCACCGGCAGCGGCGGAGGGTTCGAGTGATACTTATGGCCAAAACATCCTAACCCAACGCTAATCGAAATCGAGAACGGTTACAACAAGATTATTTGAGATTAGAAAAGCTACCTATATGTTTGATTCGGGAAATCTACAGGAAATAGTTTGAGAATTTTTGAGTTTCTGACGTTTTCAATGTTAAGGTTGGGAGCGGCGATGGAAACGAAGAAGGAAGGAATGAAGGCGGCGATGGGTTTATATAGAGAATAGTGTTGACTCCTCGTCTCCCTGTTTTATCTCACCCGCTCGGACCGGAGTGGAAGCCCAGAAGCGCAACTCTCACTGAAGGCCCAATGTTAAAAAGCCAAACCCATGAAAGCGTTTCGGATCGGCATCCGAACCGAGCGGATTTCACACGTTAGTTTAGCATCTAACTCGAATTGAGTTCAAAAGAAGAAGAACAAAGGTAGAGTACGCCTGCAAGAAGCATTATATGTCAAGAAAAGATTTCCAAATTTGCTCAGGAATGAAGAGAATGTGCGTTCTTCTAACACCCGAACCGAATGAGAAATCTGTGCGTCCCTCCTGACTGTTCTGATTCAAGGGCTAGCAGTTAAAACAACATCAAAGCATGCTTCGTACAACGAAAGCATCCTTTGAGGGGGCAAAATGTTAGCCTACTTTGTGAACTAGGCAACACAAAGTCAAGAAACCAACCGTTGAAGAGTATTTCAAGTTATGTGACTTCGGTTCGGATCGGAAGGAAGCTCCACAATTCAGATTGATAGCAGCGTATCGGTTCGGATCGGGTAAAATTCTCTGTTCGGATCGGATATCTCTTACTGGATAAATTGGCAAAGCATACCTGATCGGATCGGAAGGCCAATGAATCTCAGGTGGATCGGAAAGCCGTCTGCTTGCCATGACTTCAAAGCGGAGCGGAGTATGATTAGAGAAGAAGAGAAGTCCAAGCTACTCCGGTTCGGGTCGGGTATTCCGATCCGAACCCCCAACCTGCATGTCTCCGACCCGCACCCATGATCCAGGAAAATCTCCTATAAAGTCGCCTGGAGAACCGGACCGGATGTGACCAATTCCTACCCCTAACGTCCATCTCATTGATGCGTTGTCTGCTTGATGGCCCATCCGAACCCGAAGAAAGGGCGATGGATGACACGTGTTCCGACCCGGATTGCATCTCAGGCAAATTCACACCTATAAATACCCCAACTAGAGACAAAGAGAAGGATCTTTTTCAGCACTTTTGAGAATCCAAGTACTTCCACCATTCAAATTCCTTCACTCCCGGAAAATCCAAACCATCTTTCATTTCTTGTTTTTATCTTTCTGAGTGAACAAAAGTGAGTTGTGAGCGAATCTTACATTGTATTTGTAATTGAATTACTGAATATAGCGAAAACTAAGTGGACGTAGGCATTTCTTCGCCGAACCACTATAAACCTTGTGTGTTCTTTTTTATTTCTGCTTTACTTTATCTTGTTTCTAATCAATTTGGGTGTTAGAACCACATTTGGGTCTAACATCACTGATACAACATAGCAAAGGAAAACCATAGTATAATAACATCATTGCAGCGGAAATATAATGTCATAAACCACAGAATCCCAACAGTCACAGAATTCCAAATTATTACATCAAGTCTGCAGAAATGGAAATAAGTTCCAACTCCCAAAATAAGCAATACGAAATGAAACAAGTCTAATGTCTGAAAATAAAAAAAGAAAAATGCAATAGAGAGAAATGATAGATATCTTCAAAGCTCCAAGCCATCACCTCTCCACAAAAGCAAATCCAAGCAAAGATAATGAGCAACTCCAAGACAAGACTCCAAGCAGAGAATGAACCTGTTTACTTGGCTGCCCGTGTGTAAAGAAGACACCCGAGTTTGCAAAAAGGTGAAACAAACTATGGGTCAGTCGTGGGACTGGTATGAGAATTTTTAACTAGTTTACTAATAATAATATGACAAATCCAAAGACCACGCCGCTAATGCGGAACGAATTTACTCAATGGATTGTCGTGCATAATTTAAAGTGTCAGAACAAGCAGATAAATAGATCGTACAACATCGCAATGCTTTTTAGAAAAATGGAATCACCATAAGACTCAAGTCCCATCACACAATGCAACGCACACCAGAGGATAGAGTTTTCCCTTATGGTGATTAAACATGTTAAATACGACAAATACGAGTTTAATATTATTATTAGTGTATAATTAAACATTTCAAAATAAATGTATCAATCCTAGGAAACATAGTACCCCATCCTACTATATCTCCATACTAGTAATACAATCAAAACCGTAGGGTCGTATTTGGAATTTGGATTTCCATCTGAGTCAAGGCTAGGGAGGAGCTCCTTAACGATTTGAGACACTCTAGCCAGTGTCCCAGGATTGGTACTCTGTCCAACCCTTGGATCCTGCAGGGTCGGTCCACACTTACTTTTGTGGATTAGTTATGCTTGAACACATGTTTCACGGTCCTATGGGACCTATCATCCGAGGCGCCTCATTCCATCATCCACATAAGTAAAATGTCTGGGCTCCATACCATGACACCACTTCTAGCTAGAAAGAAACATGCTGCCCCCCTGCGTTCCCTTCTCCCGTTTTAGACTCCGCCGGTATGTGAGGCTCGTGAAGTCACGTCATACACAAAGCTATGCCTAAAAACAGGCTATGCTTTGATCATCCCACAAGGCCTGCTTTTCAACAAAGCTTTGATCTTATGCATCTTAGCATGCCACATCATCAATCCATACAATACCACTGATTTCTACCAACATATTACCTCTGAGCTCGTACGTCTCAAAGAAGGGTGTAAAACACCAAACAGATATATGTTTAGCAGAGATCAATAGAAACAGTATCAAAGGAGTACCACGTCAGACATGCAATCCATTTATATGCTTATGCTCTGGGTCTGAGCGAAAGCCAAATCCGTTCAATCAACATGTTCGTTCGGACAACGACCATGACTTCGAATTGGGAGCAAATCAATTCAAAGCCTCAATCGCTGTCTTCCTGAGGGAAGATTGACGGTCTTCATTAGTCGCCTTCTTCTTCAATTCTCATCGTCGTTTTGATTATTTGGAATGAGATTAACTCGGCCTTTCCAAATAATCTTCGTATATATATGTATATATATATATATTGAAAAACTCATCCTTATCGTTATTTTATTTAATTAAAAATAATTAACTCTTTAATCAACGACGATTCAGGTCAATGGTGATTCTGGCGCTGTTTTCAACCAATTTTGATTTTCACATATCTAAAAATCTAACCGTTGGATTTTGACGTATTACATATTGTTGGAAAGATTTTTCCAAGACGGTCCTAGCGGTTTCAGTTTCAAGAAAATCCGACGGTCGGATCTTCTTGTATAGTCATTTAAAGATATAATTTTAAAACGCGAACTACCGCGCTCGCTTCGTTTAATTTTAATTATATTTATATATAAATATATAAACATAAACCGTTTAATTCTTTATTCTTATGAATATTGCCATTCTTTATCTTTTCATCCTTTTATTTACAGGAAAATGTCAAATCATACTTGAATGATGAATTCTTCCTTTTTAATTCCTTTAATTTCTTTAATTTACGGCAAAGTGTAAATTATATTTCCTCATCCAATTCCTTCTTTTAATTCCATTCTTGCATGTAAAATGTAATTTATAATCCATCATTCTTAATTACATATAAAATATAAATTTTATGTACAGTGTAAATCCTATTTCTTATTTACATTATAAAAATGCAATTTATTTCATGCGTACTCATTTCATTCATAAATTACATAAAAAATGTAATTTATTTCATGCGGTCTTATTTCATTCCTAAATTACATATAAAAAATGTAATATATTTTATGCTATTTAAGTTCATTCATAAAATGCATATAAAAATGTATTTTCTTTCATGTGGTGTTAATTCATTCATAAAATACATATAAAAATGTATTTTATTTCATGCGGTGTTAATTCATTCATAAAATACATATGAAAAAAAGTATTTTATTTCATGCGGTCTAAATTCATTCATAAAATGCATATAAAAAAATGTATTTTATTTCATGCGACATTTCTTCCTTTAAATTACATTATAAAATAATGTAACTTATCCTACGGTCAATTTTCTTTTAATTAACATCATAAATAATATCAATTTATCCTACGATGTCATTCTTTTATATTAACATTATAAATAATATTAATTTATCCTACGGTATCACTCTTGTATATTAACATTATAAATAATATTAATTTCCTACCGTGTAAATCCCCTTTTTATCTACATTATAAAATAATGCAAAATTATCCTACGTTGGAAATACTGTATAATTTACATTTAAAATAATATAAGATGTACACATGGTGAAATTCATACATATTTACATTAGGAAAAATATAAATTTTCATTCTCTAATTACAATGTGAAATCCATTCTTTCTTTACAATGTAAAAATTGACTTTTTAATTACAATGTAAAGTCCATTCTTTTTATTTCATAAAAAAATAATATAAATCTTCCTATGGTTAAATTTCTCTTAAATATTAACATTAAAAATGTTAATGACAAACCATAGTGTTATATTAACATTAAAAATGTTAATAGCATCCTACGGTTAAATTTACTATTTAATTTACATTGAAAATAATGTAAATTTATGCATGCGGTGAAAATACTTTATTTACATAATAACATGTAAAATTTCATGTCATCACAAATTCTAATTTTAACTTACATAATAAAATGTACATCTTCATGACATTGCAAATTCTAATTTTAAATTTACAAAAACAAAATGTAATTTTAATGTCATCGCAAAGTCTAACTTTAAATTTACAAAATAAAATGTAAACTTTACAACATCGCCAAATTCTAACTTTAATTTACATAATAAAATGTAAATTTTATATCAACGCCAAATTCTAATGTTAATCTACATAATAAAATGTAAATTTTATATCAACGCAAAATTTTAGCTTTAATTTACATAATAAAATATAAATTTTATGACATCGCAAAATTCTAACTATAATTTACAAATAAAAATGTAAATTTTATGTCAACACACAATTCTAACTTTAACGTACATAATAAAATGTAAATTTTATATTAACGCAAAATTCTAGCTTTAACTTACATAATAAAATGTAAATTTTATATCAACGCAAAATTCTAGCTTTAACTTATATAATAAAATGTAAATTTTATATCAACGCCAAATTCTAACTTTAATTTACATAATAAAATGTAAATTTTATATCAACGCAAAATTCTAGCTTTAACATACATAATAAAATGTAAATTTTATATCAACGCCAAATTCTAACTTTAATTTACATAATAAAATGTAAATTTTATATCAACGCAAAATTCTAGCTTTAACGTACATAATAAAATGTAAATTTTATATCAACGCCAAATTCTAACTTTAATTTACATAATAAAATGTAAATTTTATATCAACGCAAAATTCTAGCTTTAACTTACATAATAAAATGTAAATTTTATATCAACGCCAAATTCTAACTTTAATTTACATAATAAAATGTAAATTTTATATCAACGCAAAATTCTAGCTTTAACGTACATTATAAAATGTATATTTTATATCAACGCCAAATTCTAACTTTAATTTACATAATAAAATGTAAATTTTATATCAACGCAAAATTCTAGCTTTAACTTACATAATAAAATGTAAATTTTATATCAACGCCAAATTCTAACTTTAATTTACATAATAAAATGTAAATTTTATATCAACGCAAAATTCTAGCTTTAATCTACATAATAAAAATGTAAATTTTGCGTCAACGCCAGGTTTTAACTTTGATTTACAAAATAAATTGTAAATCTCATATCAACGACAAATTCTAATTTTTAATTTACAAAATAAATTGTAAATTTCATATCAACAACAAATTCTAATTTTTAATTTACAAAATAAATTGTAAATTTCATATCAACAACAAATTCTAATTTACAAAATAAATTGTAAATTTCATGTCATCAAATCAACAACATTCAAATAATCCAAGAGATCTAGATCTAGCAATTCAAATCAAAATAATACACAGGGTGATGTATATTTTGGCATATGACAAATCGGCGAGGCATAATTCAATGATATTAACAAGTAATCTATTTTAATTAGCCAATAATTTCAGATCTAACGTTTAGATTCGCGGATCTAACATCATACAGTCATAAACAACTTAGATCCGTATTTCAATATCGCTACATAGCAGATCAGTCAATATTCTTTAATAACAAAGAATTAATAAATAATTAAATAAATTAAATTTAATTAAAAATAAATTCTCACCGCTGTTGGTTCTGAGATGAATCAAGTTTGGTCAGATTTGGTGTTTGAGTTCAAGACGGTTGCGGATCTGAAACAATTAGCATTCAAGTTCATATGAAAAATTAGAAATCAGCCTTTAACAACTGACTCTGCAACGCTTATAAGCGTGACTAAATCTGAAGCTTTTACCTTCAAGAGAGGTTCAAATCTTTGTTTTCAGATTGCGGGAGCTACGTGAATTTTTCAATGAATCATTATTAAATAGATTCTTCATTGAATTATTAAGTAGGATTTGGCGACGAACTAGTATTGACATTTTTATAGGTAATTTATATATGCATTTACACGGTAAAATAAAGATGACATTTTTATATGTTATTTTGATGTAAATTAGAACGGTAAAATATAAATGACATTTTTATATGTAATTAAAACATGAATTTACATCGTATGCTGAATATTACATTTTTATATGTAATGTATGTACGAAGTTACACCGTAGGATAAAAATTACATTTTTCTAGGTAATTAAAAGATACATTTACATCGTATGATAGAATTCGTTTTTTTTATATAACATAGGATGAGAATGATCATGAAATAAAATTCATTTATTATATGTAAATGAAAGTAGGGATTTGACATGATATTAAATTTACACTTTTATTTGTAATATAAGATGTTGGATTTGACATGATAAGAAAATTTACATTTTATTATGTAAAATTAAAGTAGGGATTTGTGATAGCATGAAATTTACATTTTTATATGTAAACAAAAGTAGGAATGTGCATTGATAATAAAGATTACATTTTCATTATGTAACTTAGAATGAGAACTTGCATTGCAAATAAAAATTACATTTTTACTTGAACTTAGGATATAATATTTGCTGTGGAAATAAAAATTACATTTTTATTTGAAACTATGATATGCAATTGGGGATGAAAATAAAAATTATATTTTTATTTGTAACTATGATACGAAATTTTCTAGGCGAACAAAATTTACATTTTTATATGTAACTATAAATGAGAATTTGCACTGTGAATTAGAAATGAATATTCTCACCGTTGTGTTGTGTTAATTAGGAAAACAATATTTTTACCGTCTTGTTATGTTATTTAGAAATGGATAATTTCACCGTCATGTTATATTATTTAGAAATGAATATTTTCACCGTTATGTTGTGTTAATTAGGAAAACAATATTTTTACCGTCATGTTATGTCATGTAGAAATGAACATTTTTGTCAATATAAAAAGTAGCGACAAATTCATATTTTTGTCAATATAAAGAAGTAGCGACAAAATCTTACATTTTTGTAACTAGAGGTCGAAATAAACTTGTTTACATATAAATTCACTTTTATATGTCATGAGAAATGAAATAAACTTGTTAACTTATAAATTCACTTTTTATATGTCACTTGAAATGGAAAATTTTTTAACATATAAAATTCATTTTTTTTATGTCATTAGGAAAAGAGGAATTAATTTTATATGTCAAATATAAAAGAAAGATAAAGGATTAATTTTGTGAAAAAAAAAAGAAAATTCAAAGGGTTGTTTTATTTTGCATTCCCATTTGCAAATATATTTATAGAAAGAAAAAGGTTATTTTATTTGCATTCTTATATGCAAATGCATGTAGAAATATAATGGTTCTTTTATTTGCATTGCTCGATGCAAATATACATAGACAATAGAATGTACTTTTACGTACATTTTTATGAAATTGAATTAAAGTGAAAGTCACATTTTTCATGTGAATTATATTAGAAGATAAAAATTTCATAAAAAGATAAGATTTTGTCATGGGAATTAGAATTACATTTTTATGTAAACAAAAAGTATTTATTTTGTCAAATATGAAAGAGTGGTAAAATTACATTTTTATCAAATGTAAAAGAATGATAAAAATATATCATTTTTATCAACTGTAAAAGGAGGACAAAAATATTTATTTTGTCAAATACAAAGAATGAAATAAAACATTCATTTTATTATTAAGAGAAGAAAAATATTTCATTTTATGTAATTAAAGAAAAGAAAAATATTTCATTTTATGTAATTAAGATTGAAAGAAAGAAAGTTACATTTATAATGTAATTAAGTAAAAGGAAAATTTACATTTGCAACGTAATTAGATAAAAAGAAACTTACATTTTCATGCAAATGGAATTTAAGGAAAATTTACATTTTTCATGTAGAAGAATTAAGATGTGAAATTTGCATGTTTATGTAGATAGGTTAACACACGAAATTATTATTTTGCTTGTAATGAAAGATGAACAAAGTTATTCGTTTTTGTAATGAAGTTGGCACCAAAATATGCATGTTGGTTGTAATGGGAATGAAACACAAAAATCCCTATTTTTGGTTGTAGTTGGAATGATACACAAAATATACATTGTGTGTATAGGATATGTATGGAAATTGAAAGAAAAATAATAAAAGAAAACATTGTTGTGTGCGACGATATATATATCAATATGGGATAAATAAGAAGATTTGTTGTTAAAAAAGAAATTTTAGTAAAATGAAATGGATGTAGGATTTATATATAATTATATATAAAGATTAAAATCAAACGATATGAAATGATTTCCAAATTATATATATATATATACGAGAATTATTTGGAAAGTCCGAGTCTATCTCATTCCAGATAATTTAAGCAACGTTAAATCCAAGATTTGAGAACGACGATAGAAGACCGACGATCTTCACATCGAATGGACGACGACTGTTGATGCTCATGAGTGGAGTAGCTACCTTGAAGGGGCTACAGTGGTGGTCGTCCGGACGTAGTGTTGATTTGTACGGATTTGGCTTTCGCTCGGACCCAGAGCATAAGCTTATAAATGGATTGCGTGTCCGACATCGTACTCTGTTAAATATCATGTTATTGATTTTCTGTCTATATATAAATTATTGGTGGTGGAGAATTTATCCTTTACTTAACACCCGTTTATATACTGATGGATGATCAATGGTACGGTATGGATTGACAATGTGGCACGCTAAGATGAAGATGATCAAGGCTTTGTTGAAAAGCAGGCCTTGTGGTTATAACGTGACTTCGCGAGCCTCACAAACCGGTAGAGTCTAAAACGGGCGAAGGGAACGCAGGGAAAGCAGCACGTTTCTTTCTAGCTAGAAGTGGTGTTTGGGTTTTTACACGGCCTGGCATTTTACTTATGTGGATGATGGAATGAGGCGCCTCGGATATTAGGTCCTATAGGACCGGGGAACGTGCACTTAGGAATTGCCAATCCACAAAGCTGTACGTGTGGACCGGCCCTGTTGTTTCCAAGGGTTCACTGCGGGGGATCCTGAGACATTAGCTAGAGTGTCTCGAATCGGTATGGAGCTCCGCCCTAGCCTTGACTCATGATGGATACCAAATTTCCAATACGACACTTACGGACTTGATTGTATTACTAGTACGGAGGCATAATATATGGGTACTTATGCTTCCTATGATTGATACATTATGATTGAAATGTTTTATTAAAACAGATATACACTAATAATAATAGCATCTTTACGTATTTATCATCTTTTAATCACCATAAGGTAAAACTCTATCCTCTGGTGTGCGTTGCATTGTGTGATGGGACCTGAGTCTTATGGTGGTTTCATTTTTCTAAAAAGCATTGCGTTAATTGACGATTTACTTTACTGTTATGCACAGCAATCCATTGGAGTAAACCCGTTCCGCGTTGGCGGCGTGGTCCTTGGATTTGCCTTATTACTAGTAGTTATGTTAGTTAAGAATTCTCACACCAGTCCCACGACTGACCCGTTGTTTGTTTCCACCTTTACAAACTCGGGTGCCCTCTTTTCCACACGGGCAGTCGAGTAGTTTGTCTACAGGTTTATCTCTTGAGCAGGATACTGGATTGAAGCATAAAGATGTGTCCAGAATATAAAAAAGACTTCCGCTGTATTAGTTTTGTTCAGCTGCAATGTTTTAAAATTATTGTAAAATCCAATTTTCCGCTGTAATATAATTCGATGTACTATGATATTCTGTACTCTGATGTAAACATTTTGTACTGTTTATAAAAGTCTGATGTTTTGTTCTGATGTGTTGTATTCCTAGAGTAAATGCATTCGAGAATTTCTAACTTTTGGGTCAGACCTGTGCGGTTTATGGTCGATTCAAAGGATGGGAACTTTCTGGTCATTTCATCCCCTCAACCACCGTCCTACGATAGTGAATGGTTAATGGTTATCTTGGGTCCATCTCTAGTCTTTCCGCATCCTACTGGCTGCAGACGACAGGCACTCGATGACTTACTATCCTTGTTGGTCCTGACCCTCCGCCTCCTTTGAGGCAGCCGCTGAATCACCCTTAATGTCACCACGTCACAACATTCTGACTACCCCTACTTGTGCAGTCAAGGCCCACCCACCTGATAGTTACACGCAGACCCAACCTCTGTGAGCGCAGTCCAAAACTACACCACCACAGAGGACTACCAGGAGAACCTTTAACATCTTAAGAAGCCTGCGTGCTTCCCCTTCCAGTCCGTCGAAGCTGCCAGAATAATCAGATTAACGTGCGCTCCCTTTGTGCCTTATGACACGTGATGATCTACCTCGTTGGGCTATTCATCCTATAACGTACGGACTGTTCCAAACGCCTTAGTTTAATATGTCATTAGACCCTACGTCTAATCATTAATTACGCGCTTGCTCCACCTCGTCAGTTTTCTTATAAACTTGGTTATTCTCATTCATAATGACTTCCTTCTCAAGTTTACCAAGTTACCCTTGCTTATTAATTCCATTTGTAACTTAATCCATTTAAGTTCATTAATAAGCCTATAACATGTTATTCTCATAATCTATTCATTATTCCATCTTACTATAACATCTTCTACTTAATTTATAATTATGTACATCTTAAATCATATATACCTTGGTAAGAGAACAACTCCCTAAGTATCAACCCCGAAGACCGATATCAACATCAGATTAACACTTAGAGAATCACTCAACTCAACCAGTCTACTGTTAGGTCCTAACCCCTTTCCATTCATATAACTTATGTTATCTTCATTCATAGATTTATTCTTGTCCTTACAGATTACTTAATTTACAATTAAGTACAACTCACCTTATTACATAAGTTATTTCATTTTCCCCTATCGTTCATTATAACTTACCTTATTAAGTAAGTTATTTCATTTTCCCCTATCGTTCATTATAACCTATGTTATAATTCTTACTTGTCCCTAGGACAAGTCTACCTATTATATAACATTCTCATTAATGTAATTTACTTATAATAGGTTATTATCATTCCACATTTATTCACATTTTCTTCTTTACCGTTGTAATTATCTTTCATTCAATTTCATTTATTTTCATCAATTACAATTAATGGTATTTATCGGTCCTGCCTTTTACATATTTTCATATATGTATATATATATATATGTACTAGACCTCTCACATTAAGTCTACACTTGTGGATGTTGGATTTGCCGGGCGGGTCCAGGCAGTCTTCTACCACAAGTGGACTTAACCTCGTGTCTTAGCACAACTACTTGTTTTATTTATGTACTTAGACCCCTCACATTAAGTTCAACATTAGTGGCTGTTGGATATGCCGGTCGGGTCCAGGCAGACTTCCACCACTAATGCAAACTAACCTCGTGCCTAGGCACGGTTCAATTTTAGGCATATTTATTTTCCTCAGAATTTTACTGTATTCTTTTCTTACATATTATTCCAAACATTTATCGCATGTTTTATCCAACACATAATTTCTTTTAAGGTTACATTAACCCAAAATGCCTTAATCTTCCCAATCTAGCTTTAGCCATGTACATATAATTCAAGTCTATAATTTTAGGTCCACAATAAATAGCTTCTTTCCATATCCCCTTATTCATTACCCAAGCATATCTAATTGCTCTAATTTAAATTGCATATATTCCCATTAATGTTCCAAATTAATATCTGTAATTATGTGCCAATTACCCAAAAATTCCCAATTTCAAGTTATACCCAAAATTCATCATAAGTTATGCTACAATTCCCCAATCATAGATTATACTCAAATTACCCAAACATTTTCTGTGACGACCCCAAAACCCCGTACGACGGTGTCAAGGGTATCTTTGGAATATAGAACATAAAAGATAATAGCAGAACAGAAATAAATAAATACACCAGATAATGCATAAATAATACACTGGATAAATGTAATCATCAGAGTTACACAGTATACAGGATCATACTTAGTACAAATACAGTTCTGCTATACATAAATGTCTACAGCGGAAAACAAACATAATATGTACAATAGGAGCTGAACAGCATAAAAAGAGATAAACGATAGAATCCATCTTCAGCTCCAGCTATCCAGAAAGAGCCTGCTAAAACTTGAATACAAGGCTGCCCGTGTAAAAAAAGGGGCACCCGAGTTTGCAAGTGAAACAAACTACGAGTCAGTCATGGGACTGGTATGAGAAATCT
This sequence comes from Allium sativum, assembly GCA_030737875.1. Classification (NCBI taxonomy): domain Eukaryota; kingdom Viridiplantae; phylum Streptophyta; class Magnoliopsida; order Asparagales; family Amaryllidaceae; genus Allium; species Allium sativum. The sequence goes on from CM060910.1 coordinate 109,822,991, forward strand.
ACTTAACACATTCTATAATATGGCTAATCACAGGACCACGCCACTTTCGCGGAACAGGTTTACTCCAATGGATTGCCAGTGCTTTAAAACAAATAATTATTTTAAAGATCGCAATGCTTTTTATAAAAATGAAGCCATTATAAGTCTCAGTTCCCATCACACAATGCAACGCAAACCGGAGGATAGAGTTTTTACCTTATAATGGCCAAAATATGCTTGATACGAATAAAACAAAAGCATTTAATATTACTACTAGTGTTTATATGTTTCAAAAACAATTTCAAATCATAAGTATCAATCATAGACGACATTAATGCCCCATACCACTATGTTGCCAAATATAGGTTTACAATCAAAACCGCACGATGTCGTATTTGGAAATTGGATTTCCGTCATGAACCAAGGCAAAGGATAGTCCTTACCGACTTCGAGACAATCTAGCCCATGTCTCCGGAACAGCCGCAACTGCCCCTTGGAGCGACAGGGTCGGTCCACATGGAGTGGATTATAGTGCCTGAACAATTCGTTTCCCCGCCCTTTGGGGCGTAAATAAGCCAACGAATGACTCCATCGGTCCCGGATCGACCGATATAACCGAGGCGCCTCGCAACAGCAACAAACACATAGGTGTAAATAGTATAAATGTCAGCCAGTTTAAGCATTGACACCACCTCTAGCTAGAAGGAAACGCATGCCCTCCCTGAGGTCCTCTCTCGTTTCTTGTTCATACCGGGGTGTGATGCTCGCGAATTCACGTTATACACAAAGCTACGCCACACAGGCGGTGCTTTGATCATCAACCACAAAAATTTGCTTTTCAACAGAAGTCCTGATCACTGCATCTTAGCATGCCACACAGGCAATTCACACCATGCAACTGATGGCTATCAATCACACAGAATGAATTTCAATGTCAGATACATAGTCCATTTACAAGTCCGTTTTGGGTCTGAACGAAACCGGAGGCACTATATACCTCGCATATCCATCGATCTCCACGTACGCCTGGACGATCACCACTCATTATCCATATTTCGGGATGCCTCCCAATCAGGACATCAGTTATCATCCAACCAAGGTGAAGATCTCCGGTCTTCAACCACCGTCTTCATCTTCGATTTCTTATCGTCGATTCAGTTATTCAGAATGGGATAAACCCGGTCTTTCTGAGCAACTCGCGTATATAATAAACAATTGCTACACAAACACAACATACGCCTTATTCCAATTCATCAGTCACCAATCGTAAATCAGTAAGAGAACGATTCCCTAAGTGTTAACCCCGAAGGCCGAAACCAACATCAGATCAAAACCCAGGAAACCATTCGACTTAGCTAACCTTCAGTTAGTTTCTAAATTTCACATTCCATATAATTTATAATATTTTATAACGATTTATCGCTATTTTTATTTATTTAAAAATAGCCAATTTATTCAAACGACGCTTCAGGCCATAACGTGGCCGTGGCGCTGTTTTTCTTCAGATTTGATTTACACATATCTGAAAATCTAACCGTTGGATCTTCACAAAATTTATATCATTAGAAGTTCTTTTCAAAACGAATCCAACGGTTCCAGTTTCGGGAAAAATCTGACGGTCGGATCTCCCGGTACAATCGTTTGAAGTTTCGATTTCAAAATACGAACTGCAGCGTCGTTATTCGATTTAATTTAATTATATATATATATAAACATAATCTATTCTGGCGCTGTTTTTCTTCAGATTTGAATTAAACATTCCAGACAATCCAACCGTTGGATCTTCACAAAGTTGGTGTCGTTGGATAGATATTTCCAAAGCGAACCCAAAGGTTTCAGTTTCGGGAAAATCCAATGGTCGGATCTCCCGCACTAATCGTTTGAAATCACGGTTTCAAAACGCGAACTGTAGCTTCGCTATTCGATTCATTTTAAATATATTTATATATATATAAATATAATCTATTCTTTGATTTCAAAACCATATTCATTTTATACATTTGATAAAAATGATATTTTTATCCAACCGACATTTATTTCCACACTTCACTATTTTTAACAATTCATGTATATAATAAAAATGTGATTTTTTTGTAAAACAATTTATTTCAAAACACGATCATTTTATATAGTTCAAATAGATGATAAAAATATGATTTTTATTATAAAACAATTTATTTCAAACACGAATACCATTCAACACATGAATTTCTATTCAACGAATGAATTTCTATTCAACACATGAATGTCTTCTATAGTTCGTATATATACAATAAAAAGGTGATTTTTATATTTAAAAAAAACACGAATACCATTCAACACATGAATTTCTATTCAACGAATGAATTTCTATTCAACACATGAAGGTTTTCTATAGTTCGTATATGTAAAATAAAAATGTGATTTTTATTGTTAAAACAAATTATTTAAAACACGAATACCATTCAACACATGAATTTCTATTCAACGAATGAATTTCTATTCAACACATGAAGGTAGTTTCGACACATGAAAATAATTCTAACACACGAATATTATTCAAAATTTCGGCAGCCTAACGGCAGGGTAGTTAAAACCAGGGTCGTCCCTAGTACGGCTCCTCGCTCTACCTTAAAGCCTCGCCGCTTTTGACAATGGGAATTTCATGCATCTAGTTCGCACGCAGGCGGCATGTATATTTTTTTTATTTCCCACAAACTTATGCTATGTGGTTTCAACCAAATAATTCTCAACCACAAACGGGGTATTTTTCAACCACAATCAATCAATTTCAACCACAAACAATTCTAATCAACCATTCGCTATTAACCCATTTTCACACCAATCACAACCAATAAACATCGTCCATAGTTTGTGGATGAGGGGCGTATATATATAAGTATATTTCACTTCCATTCAACACATATATAACTTATACATTGAACGTACAACTTATACAACGCTTATACATGAGGTGTACAACGCTTATATAACCCATACATCGACTATATAATTTATACATCGTCGTTTTCCATATCGTTTATAATTTAGAAATCTCACATTGGGTTCCACTCCACCAAAAATAGTAGAAGGCTCAGAAAAATATGCGGTCTCTTCCAGAATGTAGAAGACGTCCACACGAGTCCACTATCTCTTGTTTCACTGAATTTTTTTAAGAAACGAGAAAGATATGATTTTTATAGTGAAATCAAAAACCGTAGCGCTTTAAAGAGCTATAATATAGTTGAAATTAAAATAGGCCGTTACCTCCATGAAACATTCAAAACTAGGTTTCCGGTTTTCGCGAAAACCGTGTAGCGTTGCGTCGATCAGAGGGCACCACCGTGGAGAGCTTGGAGAGGCGCAGCTGCTTGTGGTGGAGGTGGCAAACTCGACGACGCAGGGAGGGCTGGGCGGCGTGATGAAGTTCATAACTTAGGGGGCTCGGTTCTCCCCAAATACACTTCGAAAAAATGCAAATCCTATATGGATTTAAAGCTTGCACAAAGCTCTACAAAATTGCCAACAGGGCCATTCGATTTTATTGCGTGGATGCGGAGAAAACGAGGAGAGAAGGTTTCCACCCTTTTCCGTCGTCGGTTTCAGAGAGAGTCAGGGAGAGAGAAGAATGAACGGGCAAATAGGAATTTTTTTATATTTATTAATTTTAAAATCCGAAAATACCCCTTGCCACACACGAACACCAATCCAAACCCAACGACTGTCGTCCCTAGCTAAATACCCCCATTCCGAACACAATGGGATATGTTTCGAAGGCCCATTCGAATGTTTCAGTCAGTTTTCATTCAAATTAAAATATAAAACATTCAATATTTAATTTGAACGTACATTTCAATTTGCCGGGGCCACATACTGATTCTAAAAATTCCCGAAAAATAAATCTAGTTTTGTTTTGATGATACAGTCCCAACAAAACTAGTCTCATCGAATTCTGAGGTCGTTTGCAAAATGGCCCTTTTCTGGTCGATCCAATTTAATAGAAATCGACCAAACACATTTTCCTTTGCTACGCTCACATACTAGCTTCAAAAATTATGAAATTTGAAACCTCGCAATAATTTGACATCCCAGATCCAACAAAAGTGGTTTCGTCGAATTCTGAGGTTGTTTGCAATATGGTCATTTTCATGGGCTATATAAACTCTATAGCGACCTTTCTGAAAATTCATTTGGCCATAACTTTTGCTTCCCGCTATGAAACTTCGATTTTTCAGATTCGTTAGAAAGATATTCACTAACAGATTTAAATATTTTTGGTTTCACTAAAATCTGTTTTAATTTGCACCTGGTACAGTCAGTCAAAGTTTGAATTCAAATTTTGAAACTACCGCGCCATTTCAGGCCTTGTTTATAATTAGAATTAATTATTTTTATTTTCAAACGTCGATTCAAACACACTTTTCATCGTTATTATTTAAAATATTTATTTTAAATATTTAAAATCCACTAAAATAGCCAATTTAAAATTTTTTAATTGGCTCAGATTTTCCGGGTCGTTACAATCTCCCCCACTTAAAACTTTTCGTCCCCGAAAAGGAACAAAGTCGAAAGTGGTTTATTTAACCAACCCTACTTTCAATCTGGCTTCCATTCTCCAACTTTTCAGTTTCTAAGAATTTTCAAATTCTTCAAAAATTTGGCTAACACCCTAAATTTTCGAAAAATTTCGCCATAACCTCCTTTGTATGGGGAGGGGTTTGGAAATTTATTGGGCCGTATTAGGTACCCAATAAATCCTATAGAGCATACACATATTTATAGTGATATATTCTGGTGTTTACAGTAGAGCGTGTATAGATAATAACTCCAGAGAATAAATTCTCGTCACCCTGTCTAAGCGCGAGGGAGTGTGTATTTTTAATTACTCCAGAGAATAAATTCTCGTCACCTCATCCTGTGTGGGAAATAAATAATCCATGTTCCGTATCTAATAACTAGAGAGACATGATTATTGTCAACTCCAGACCCGTGTGGGGTTTTTATTATTCTGGCAATTTACCGTTACATTTTATATGGTCCATATCAGTCATCAGTTCAACCTGTAATATATAGTCATCGCCATACAAGCCTCTCGCTCGTATGGTAAATCTTCCACCTCGTCACACAAGCTCCAAATGCTTATGTGGTATATGATGAAGTATGCATGTCTTCAAGAAGTATGCCATGTAGTGTAGTTCAAAATTAATTGTTACTATCCTATGGCGACGTTTATTATTACACATAGAATAACCAGCACTCCGCATCCAATGGCATTCACAAGAGTTGATATAATATTATTTCGCATCCAACTCATTAAGGTTTACCTATTTGTCGGGCACGCAAATAAATTCTTTACTCAACAGCTAATCCATTTACCTATTCAAACATATATAATGAACATGTATATATTTCTATCTATTTTTAAATCAGTTCAATACGTGATATAATCGAATAAATTTTACTAATCATTCTCGTATTAATTAAATTAACTATCATTCTAATAATTTAATTAATCAAATCCACTATCACACCACCCAAACAACAATCAATTTTATTTTTAACTTTTCCAAAAATGTACTAATTAATTCACATAATCTTATAAAGTCATTCAGACTATATGATTAAAATTTTACATCCATGAAAAGAAAATAACAATAAAGTAGAGAACATGATGGACATTTCAAAATATGGTAAATGTACCTTGCACCGGAGTTAATCAGAGATATCCACTCTGCACTTTGGATAGGCTTTCTGAATGCTTTCCTCAGTTTCCCAAGTACAGTCTCGCAGATCTCCACTCCATTGCACTTTGACTAAGTGAACCTTCTTGTTCCTCAGCTCTTTGGTTTCTTTGCCGATAATCTTTAGCGGCTCTCTTCTCACAGCCAATTCTGCAGTAATTTCAATATCCTGTTGTGCGGCCTCTTCCACAACCAAGTCTGGGTCATGAACATGCTTTCGAAGTTGAGATACGTGAAATACATCATGCACACCAGGCAACCAATCTGGCAATTGAACTCTATAAGCAAGGGTTCCAATCCGTTCGTGTATAGGGAATGGACCAATAAATCTAGGCGCCAACTTCCCAGTTTTGCCAAATCAAATCACTCCTCTCATCGGAGAAACCTTTAGAACACATAATCACCAACAGAGAAAGCCAAATCCCTTCTTCTCGAATCAGCATAGCTCTTTTGTCGGCTTTGGGCAGCTAGTAATCGTTTCTTAACGAAATCGACTTTGTCCGCAGCATCACGGATCATATCAGGTCCCAATACAAGCCTATTACCAGGTTCGACCCAACAAGCAGGAGATCGACACGGTCTACCATACAATGCTTCGAATGGTGACATCGTCAGGCCTGCTTGGTAGCTGTTGTTGTATGAGAACTTAGCCAAATGTAAATGGTCTTCCCATGATCCACCAAAATCCAGAACACAAGCCCGCAATAAATCTTCTAGTATACGATTCACCCTCTCAGTTTGACCATCTGTCTGAGGATGATAAGCGGTGCTCAAGTTCAGCTTCGTTCCCAGTTCTACCTGAAATGCCTCCCAAAATTTGCTAGTAAATATTGGATCTCTATCACTAACTATAATGAGCGGCACTCCATGAAGCCTAACAATTTCCTTGAAGTATATCTGCGCCAGACTCTGAGCAGTTCAGTTTGATCTGACAGGTATGAAATGGGCGGTCTTCGTGAAGCGACCTACGATCACCCAAATATTGTCAATTCCTTTTCTGGTTCTGGGCAAACCATCTATGAAGTCCATGGAAATATGTTCCCACTTCCAACTTGGAACGTCCAGCGGTTGCAACAATCCAGCAAGTTTCTGTTGGTCGCTTTTGACTAGTTGGCAAGTAGAGCACCTGCTAACATATATTGAAACGTCCCTTTTCATAGCCTTCCACCAGAATGTTCGCTTGAGTCGTTATACATTTTGGTCACACCTGGATGGATACTCAGCTTGGACTTGTGACACTCGTCTAACACTTCCCTTTTGAGTTCGGGGATGTCGGGGACACAAATCCTTCCTCTCAATCTCAGGGACCCATCATTATCTATTTGAAAACACGAGGGTTCGCCTTTCTGAATCCTTTTGATCATATTCTTAATAAAATTATCATCCTTCTAAAGAATAGATATTTTGTCAATCAAGGAAGTCGTAATAATAAAGCTGGCGATCTTTACATTCTTTCTACTCAGCGCATCGGCCACGACATTGGCTTTCCCTGTAGTGTACAGAATCTCAAAATCATATGCGGCAAGAAATTCTAGCCAACGTTGCTGTCTCAGATTCAAATCTTTATGGTTGAACAGATATTTTAGCGACTGATGGTCTATATACAGTTCAAATTTCTCACCCAGAAGATAGTGCCTCCAGATTTTTAAAGCAAATACAATGGCTAACAACTCAAGATCATGAGTAACGTAGTTTTTCTCATGCGGCTTCAGCTGACTGCTAGTATAAGCAACAACTTGGCCTCTTTGCATTAACACTGCACCAAGGACTTCTCTAGAGGCATCTGTCCAGACTTTCAAGTCTTGATTGCCATCAATTATCGTTAACACTGGAGTCGTTGTTAATCTTAACTTTAGCTCCTCAAAAGCCTCCTCACATTCTGGAGTCCACTTGAATTTTGAGTGCTTCTTGGTAAGCTTCGTTAAGTGACTAGATATATTCGAAAAATATTTAACGAACTTCCGGTAATAACTAGCCAATCCAAGAAAACTTCGGACTTCTGTAGGAGTACTAGGTTGTTTCCAATTTTGAATAGCGGTGATTTTACTTGGATCCACAGCAATTCCCTCTTTTGATACGACGTGGCCAAGAAACTTTACTTCATCTTGACAGAATATACATTTGGATAGTTTGGCTTTCAATACATTCCTTCTCAGAATTTCTAGAACCTGCCCCAAACATTTTTCATGTTCAGCCTTTGACTTAAAGAAGATTAGAATATCATCAATAAAGACCAGAACAAACTTATTTAGGACCCCTCTGAACACTCTATTCATTAAATCAACGAAGTAGGCTGGAGCGTTACATAAGCCGAACGACATTACTAACCACTCATAGAATAAGTCGAGACCTCTGAATGCTGTCATAGGAACACACTCTTTGGCAATACAAAGCTGATGGAAACCTGTAGCTAGGTCCATCCTTAAAAATATTTGTGCTCCATTCAGACGATCCAATAAATCATCGATTCACGGCAATGGATATTTGTTCTTTATTGTCTTCTTATTCAAGTCATGATAATCCACACATAGTCGCAGAGTACCGTCAGACTTTGGGACAAACACCACTGCTGCTCCCCAATCAGATAAACTAGGCCTGATCAGACCCTTCCATACAAGCTATCGAGTTTGATTGTCTAGTTTTTCTTTATCTTTTAGAGTCATTCTCCAAATAGCGTGCACTACTGGCCTTGCGTTCGGAATTAAAGCGATCTTGAAATCATTTTCTCTCTGCGGAGGTAAACTAACAACATCTTCGAACACATCTGCATAATCCTTTACGACAGGAATATCTTTGATGAGGTCCGTAATATTCTCCGTGACTACAGGGATATTTTCTATCTGAGCAGGAGAAACATCCAAAGCTGCCCAGAAGTCTTTTCTATCAGAATTCGGACCTTCACATGGTATGGTTATATAATTCCCTGATTGGGCCTTTGCCTTAACAACTCTCTCGGCGCATATAACCTCAGCCTCGTATTTGGTTTACCAATCTAATCCCAAAATAAGATCAAATTCAGTAAAATTCATGACGATCGAGATGGTAGGGAACTTATAACAGGAAAAAGAGACAGGCACCCCACAAATCCAAGAAAGATCAAGGGAACTCCCAACCGGATTATGGACAGTGATGGGTTCTTTGAGCTTTTTTAAATTTAAATCCAATTCTTAACTGCATTCTTTGCAATAAAGCTTCGCGACGCACCTGTATCAAACAATACTTTAACTGGAATATTTTGGACATTAAGCGTGCCTTCTAAAACATCAGACCTTCCCTGGCTAGTTGAGGGTGCTGAAGTTTCTGCCACTTCATTCACCTGAGCCTCCTTGGTTGTTTTTAACAGCCAGCAATCCTGCTTTACATGGCCAAACCGATGGCAAATGCTGCATTCTCTGGTCTCTTGAAGCTTGCTCTTTGATTCAGATTCATTCTTCTGTAGTTTCTTTAAAGATCTGCATTTTCCTTGCAAATTCCCTTGCTTATGGCAGTTATTGCATACGGCGGTCGTTACTGGTTCTTTCTCAGATCTGGCCCTTTTCCGATTGACCTTAGGCTTCTTACTGACCTCAGACATTGTACTGGCCTCAGGACGATCAGTTTCAGACTCACCTTTATTACTAGAACTGACTTCCTCTTCGTAACGCAACATACCTTTCTTGTCGAGATCCTCATACTGGTAAGCCATGTATATCATTTCAGAAAAAGGAAGCTTCACATTCCTCATTACACTATTCTGATATTTCCTTTGGAGCCCGTGAATAAACCTCAAATTCTTCCTCTTTGGGTCTTGAATCAGATGCAGGGAAAAATGAGAAAGTTCATTGAATCTCTTATGATATTCTGGAATGGTCATATATCCTTGTATCAGATAAGAGAATTCATCACATAACTGCTCCGTTGCTTCAGGAGGAGTAAATCTATCTAGGAAAATCACTTTGAATCTATCCCAGGTAATATTACCCTCTGGATTATCCTTAATGATCGAATCCCACCAGAACAAAGCTTCGTCTTTGAGTGCCCAAGATGCCAGTAATCTTTTCTGGTCATCCCTCAGCTTTAAACCGTCAAAGATTTTCTCAGCCGAACGAATCCAAGCTTGTGTTTTCATAATAGATTCTTCGCCTGAGAATGGTTTTCCACCCAGATTTCTATATTTCATAAATAGAGCTTCTATATCCGAGTTAGTATTACCTCTTCTGTTTTTGGCACTCATTTTCTAGTACTTCTGCAAATAGCAGATCAAGTGTCAGGTCATAGAAAATGTAACAACCCGTATTTTCAATAACCTGTTATAACATAAATCGAGGCAGAATTTAATTCTAAAATCTGAATCAAGGGAAATGGGCTATGCCATTGCGTTCGTCTCGGAAAAATACGCGAAATAGAGTCCGAGTTTTCGAAAATCGGAGTTCGTATGACCCGATTAAGGCCCGACGAAGTTTTCAGAAAATTCCTAAGTAAAAACAGATTTAAAATAAGTTAAAAACAAGGGTTAGGGCACAACTGGCGTCAGGCAGGAAAACTCCCGCCAAGACCCCCAAGTCGACAGGCATGTCGACAGGGGTCTAAGGGTGTCGACTGCCCTGTCGACAGCCCTGTCGACATGGGGTGGCCGGGCAGTTTTGCCTGGCGCACCATTTCTGATCTGGGCTTGGTTGTGTGGCTTGGTTCTGGAGAATTCCGAAATCTGATGGACCTAATTCAATTAGGGTTTAATCCTATGGTCTAAATCACTAGCCTAATCTATAAATAAGACCCTAACCTACTCTAAATCATCATTAATCTATCATACAACTAAACTATGGCAAAATCCATCCTCTCATGGCCTCCACTCTCTTCATACAATTCCTAAACAAATTCCTAAGAGATTTCCATGCATACAAGTGTATTTAGGCTTGTATGATCCTCTTTAGCTTGCATTAAAGTCTTGTTTCTCTATTGTCATCATAAAGGAGGAGTCTTGATCAAGTTTTCTTGCATTTTTGGGGTTTTAATTTGTTGCATAAGGGGTTTCTTACATTTGCTATACTCATTTGAGTCCGCAAAAGCATTGTAAGCCCTATTCCTCTCATACTTGAACTTTGAAGTTAAAAGCATGATATGCAAGTTGTCATAAGTTATGCAAGTTTATTTATGCAAGTATGATATGCAAGTTGCCATAAGTTATGCAAGTTTGTTTATGCAAGTATGATATGCAAGTTGTCATATGTTGTGCAAGTTTGTTTATGCAAGTTTGTTATGCAAGTATGATATGCAAGTTGCCATAAGTTATGCAAGTTTGTTTATGCAAGTATGATATACAAGTGTCATATGTTGTGCAAGTTTGTTTATGCAAGTTTGTTTATGTAAGTATGATATGCAAGTTGACATATGTTATGCAAGTTTTATTATGCAAGTTTGATATGCAAAGTTGTCATATGATATGCAAGTATGCTTATGCAAGTTTGGGATGGTCATGTGGTTCATGTTAACATGTTATGCATGCTTTTGGGCCTAAAAATGTAATATGCAAGTGTATGAACACATGAACCTTTCATATGCCACCATGTTGAACTTGTGGCTCTAACACTTTTATGTCATGATTATGCCAAGTTCCCTCTTTCTATCCTTTATGCGCTATTGCGATATGTAAGCGATGGGATTGCGTTTGGGGTTGGGTAAACTTAAAAGACATAAAAAACATGAGCTTGGGAATTTACCTATTAAGTTAGGTCTACCCATTGGGAATTTACCTATTAAGTTAGGTCTACCCAATTGCTTGAAAACTTGTAATGAGATGGACATGACACTTAGAAAAGATAAGTGTGGCCAACTCGAGGTTGGGTTGAGTTTGTAGCGTAAACCTACCCGGAACCGACCGGCATAACTAGTTGCTACAAACAATAGGACCCAATGTGAGAAGTTGGTCATGTTGTACCTTGGACCCGAAGTTAGACCAAGTTGTGGTGTAAAGCTACCCGGACCCGCCCGGCTTAACTAGTAACCACAACAAAGTCTAATGTGAGAGGTTAAGGCGCATTAATTAATTAATGCCTCATGATTAGGGTTAAGTCATGGACCATTTAATACTTAACCAATTTGGGCTCGGTTGGTTTATCGGGGTTAAGTCGTGAACTCACCGTTACACTTCACCAAGTTAATCCACGATTAGTGAAGGGGTTAAACCATACTTAACCCACTAGAGAAATCCTAGTAATGGGGGGGGGGGTCCACTCCGCAGTAATCCCAAGTTTGTATCATCAAGGCCTTAGGGACTAGGCTAGGGAGGGGGCACGATTATTGGGCTGGAGATAAGCGACCAAAAGCGACGGCCGAGTGGTACGCCGGTGTAGTTCTGGGCGGACTCTGGTCGTGCACATAGTCCGTAGCCGGAGAAATCAAGCACGGGTACCGGTAGATCGAGACTGTGCACTCATGTTTATGGTGTCCAGGGGTTGACACCCTAGGGCTTGATACACCCGACGGGTGGACCCGGCACAGTTCGACTACATTCATGTTTAGGCCGTATTGACACCAACACGTGACGAGTTAGGCTTAGGGAGCCGATCGACTAGACCGTTGGGTTGGACCTCGTGGTAGGGTCACTTCATGGACCTCGTGGTAGGGCCACTTCATGGGCCTCGTAGGAGGATCACTTCATGTTATTGGGCCAAAGCTTGGGCCGTGGGATCAATACTTGTTTAATCAAGTCATGTTAGTTTGCTAGTACACCCGTGGTGCAAAACCTTAATCCTGATTATGCGATGACACCTTTATCTACCTTGATAGTTAATCATCATGTCATTATCCTTATGTTCATACTTGCTGCTCATGACAGTTAACTTTATCAGTTTACATTGATTGTAGTAGGGTTTACTCAGTCTTTTTGACTGACCTGTTTTCTTTCGCCTCTTTTCTTCCGTTCCCCCCCCCCCCAGGTTCTCAGGGAGGGAATACATGAGCTTAGCTTGGATCCTACCTGCTTTCTTGGATAGCTCATGTATGCTTTGGACTTGAGCTCGCTATGGTTTTTCTGCTTTGGGGATAGCTACTTATGTTTTTCTTTTCAGTTTTCGGATGTTGTTGTTTATGTACTAGACTTATTTTATTTGGAAAATTGACATGATGTTGTACTAAGACTTGATTTGAAATGGTTTGAGAATCTTCCGCTGTTTTATCTATGTTATTTACTCTGATTACATACATATGTTCTTGTTCTGCCTTGATATATCATTATGCATGTTTACCTGATTCAAACGCCCCTCCAAAGTCAGAGTGCTTGCAAGAGTCACCCTGGCGGAGGCGGGGTGTTACAATTTGGTATCAGAGCATATGGTTTACGAGAAGGAACAAAAAGGTTTTTAGAAAACTTTTTGAAAACTATTTTCAAAACCAAGTATAAAGTATTTTCCAAAGAAAAGTCTAGTTTATTTTAAAAAGGCTATTCCCCAAAAAGCCAATAGCAATATCCCTTCATTTTTTTTCGCCATTCTGAATCTGTCTTTTTCTTTTTCAGTATGGCTGATAACTTTGTTATTTCGGAGGGAGTGCACGTACCTGTTTGGTATAGGAGACTTTTGGAGGCTAGGGCGACCGAAGCCGGCCCCGCAGATGTCCCTTCTCCTCCTCCAGTAGTTAATATTCCTCCTCCTCCCGTTGCTAATGTTCCTCCTCCACCTGTTGCTGAGGTTCCTCTTCCTCCTCCCCCTCAGCATCCTCAGGCTGACTTTGCCAAGATTTGCAAGGATTTCAAAGCAATGGGTGGCAAGAACTTTCAAGGCACAGAGACTTTTGTAGAAGCCAGAAACTGGTTGAAAGAGACCGAGGATTTGTTTGCTATCTTTGGGATAGATGATCAGAGGAAGATCTTGTTGGCGGTTTGACTTATGAAGGATGAAGCCGCTTATTGGTGGGAGGTCACCAATGGCACTAGGCCTGTTGAGACTTGGGCCGATCTCAGGGCAAGGTTTATGCTTAAGTTTCTATCTTCCGCTGAGGAGAATTTGCAGATGGAGAGATTCATAACTTTGAAGCAATGAGATATGTCTGTCAAAGAATATGTGAAAAAGTTTAATCAGTTGGCTCGTTTTGGCTTGGATATGGTGAATACTCCCCAGAAGAAGGCCCTTCGTTTTGCTAGGGGATTAAATGAGCCGTTGCAGGGATTGGCCATGTCACATATTCCTCATGGGGCCACGTTTGAGAGCTTGATTGATATGGCGTTACTTCAGGGAGATGTCAAGAAGAATGATACTCAAGTCAAGAAGACCGATTCCCAGGGAAAGGGAAATCAGGGTAGTACTAGTGGTCAAAGCAGTCAAGGCAATCAAAGCAAGAACAAGGGTCAAGGCAACAAGGGGAACAACAACAAGGGCAAGAACAGCAAGGGGAAATGCCATTATTGCGGTTCAGTTGGGCATCTTGTCAAGGATTGTAAGAAGAGGAAAAGGAATAATGGTGAATGCTTTTTATGTGGGAAGACTGGACATTTCAGCAAGGATTGCCCAAAGAAACAGGGGCAAGGCCAGGGTCAGACTCAGCGTGCTAGACCCGCAGGAGGGCAAGTTCATGCTCTCGCTACCGCTCCAGTTCCCGATCGAGGTAGTATTTCTGTTGAGAGCCTTGTATATATTTCTGATTTTCCAGTTCGTACCTTGTTTGATTCTGGTGCATCGCATAGTTTTATCTCATTTGATCTTGTTGATAGTTTGCACCTTAGTACTAGCTTGGTAGAGGATCCCGTTTGTGTCTCAAATCCTATTGGGGGTTCCGCCCATTTGTCTATGATATGTGGGGATTTGAGGATCTCTATACTGAGTGTAGAGTTCTTGTGCAGTGCTTATGTTCTTGGTTTCAGGGGATACGGATTGATATTGGGCATGGATTGGCTGTCCTGATATGGAGCCATTCTTGATTGTGAGCATAGGGTTGTGAGGCTCGTGACTCGCCTCGGAAACACCCTAGAGATTTCATGTGATCCGAGAGGTCCCGTCATGTTGTGCTATCTTGAATCACTCGACTCGTCAGTGGAGACTCTTCAGTCTGTGAGAGTGGTTCGAGAGTATCCGGATGTTTTTGATGAAGTTAGGGGATTGCCCCCTAAGCGAGAGATTGATTTCCGCATTTATCTGGTGGATAATGCAAAGCCTGTTTCTTTGCCCGTTCGGCACATGGCTCCGCGTGAAAGGCGGGAGCTGAGCAAGCAAGTGAAAGAGTTGCTTGAAAAGAACTTCATTAGACGAAGTATATCTGAGTGGGGAGCGCCTGTGGTATTAGCTACCAAGGCGGATGGTTCTCTCCGACTATGTGTTGACTATCGAGAGTTGAATAAGATGACTAAGAAGAACAGACACCCGTTACCGAGGATCGATGATCTCTTTGACCAGCTTGTCGGTGCTTCTGTTTTCTCTCAGCTTGATCTTGCTACTGGATTCCATCAGCTCAGGGTAGCTGAGGATAGTATAGACAAGACTGCGTTCAGAACTCCGATGGATTCTTTGAGTGGCTTGTCATGCCATTCGGCTTGACGAATGCACCCGCATATTTCGTGGACTTGATGAGTAGGGTGTTCAGGGAGTTCTTGAACAAGTTTGTCGTGGTCTTCGTAGATGATATTCTGGTCTTCTCTAAGGATGAGGAAGAACATGCAAGGCACCTCGGGGAGGTGATGGATACGCTAAGGGCGCATCAATTGAAGGCCAAGTTCTCCAAGTGTCACTTTTGGAGAAGGGAAGTAAGATTCCTTGGGCATATAGTGTCTAAGCAGGGCTTAGCAGTGGATCCCGCTAAGGTGGTTGCGGTTCAGGATTGGAAGACTCCAAGGAATGCAACCGAAGTCAGAAGTTTTCTAGGTCTTGCGGGTTTTTACCAGAAGTTCATCAAGGACTTCGCGAAGATTTCTGCTCCTCTCACTAAATTGACAAAGAAGAATTCAGTTTTTGCTTGGAGCTTAGAGTGAGAGCTTGCTTTTCAGAAGCTCAAGAAAGCTCTCACATCAGCACCCGTTCTAGCTTTGCCCGATGGAGGGAAGTTATTTACAATATACACCGATGCGTGTGGCACGGGGTTGGGAGCTGTTCTGATGCAAGAAGGAAGGGTGATATGCTTCGGCGGTAGGCAACTCAAAGTGCATGAGAAGAATTATCCCACTCATGACTTAGAGTTGGCAGCAATAGTATATGCACTCAAGGCTTGGCGCCATTATCTTCTGGGAGAAAGATTTGAGCTTTATACCGATCACAAGTCATTGAAGTATCTCTTTTCTCAGAAGGATCTGAATCTGAGGCAGCAAAGATGGATGGAATTCTTGGCATCCTATGATTTTGAGATAGCTTATAACCCTGGCAAGGGGAATGTGGTAGCTGATGCATTGAGTAGAAGAAGGTTGACCCTAAGTCCTCTATTCGTTGAGATGAAGAATTTAGAGTATGTGGCAACCTTTGATTTCTCTTTGGCGGTTGAGTCGATGACCGGTTCTTTAGCATCTCTGGAACTCAGGCCTACCCTTCTTGATCAAGTTGGGGCTTCGCAGAGAGAAGACCCTCAAATAGTTGAGATTATGGACAAGCTGATTCGAGGAGAGACGTCTAGTCATCTCGCTCGATATTCTATTGATGACAAGGGTTGGCTGAGGAGAGATGGAAGGTTATGTGTTCCCATGGTGGAAGACTTAGTAAGAAAAGTTCTGGAGGAAGCGCATCGCTCTAAGTTGACTATACATCTAGGCGGAGATAAGATGTACAAAGATATGAAGCGTATTTTCTTTTGGCCTGGGATGAAGAAGGATGTGGCGGAGTTTGTCTCTAGATGTATCATTTGCCAGCAAGTTAAAGTTGAGTCAAAGAAGCCCGGTGGGCTATTGCATCCTCTAGACGTTCCACTTTGGAAGTGGGAGAGTATCTCCATGGACTTTATTGATGGGCTTCCAAGGTCAAGGAAAGGGAATACGAGCATTTGGGTTATTGTAGATAGACTTATGAAGAGTGCTCATTTCATTCCGGTGAAAAGCAAGAGGACCGCATCTTGGCTAGCGTCCGTATATCTTCGTGAGATTGTGAGACTTCATGGAGTCCCTTCTAGTATTGTCAGTGACTGTGACCCAATCTTTACTAGTCAGTTCTGGAATAGCTTGCAAGAGGCTATGGGCACGAGGTTGAATCTAAGTACTGCTTATCACCCACAGACGGACGGTCAAACCGAGAGGGTGAATAGAGTACTCGAGGATCTATTGAGGCTTTGTATTCTGGACTTTGGTGGTACTTGGGAAGACCATCTTCCTCTTGTTGAGTTTGCATATAATAACAGTTATCAGGCAAGCATAGGGATGGCACCATTTGAAGCTTTATATGGGAGGCCGTGCAAGTCGCCTACATGTTGGTGGGAGACAACAGATAAGCTCATACTTGGGCCTGATATGATCAGAGATACATCCGAGAAAATCGAGTTGATTCGGAGACGGATGAAAGCGGCCCAAGACCGACAGAAATCCTATGCTGATAAGCGAAGATCCGATTTGGAGTTCGATATTGGGGATATGGTTTTCGTTAAGGTTTCTCCTTTACGGAATGTGGTCCGATTTGGAGCCGTTGGGAAGTTAGCCCCGAGATTTGTTGGACCATTCCCCATTGTTGAGAGGATCGGGCAGATGGCTTATAGAGTGAAGTTGCCCGAGAAGCTTGCCGGAGTACACGATGTTTTTCATGTCTCGCATCTCCGGAAGTGTTTGCATGAATCAGCAGAGATTGTGGAGCCAAGTGTTTTGGAAGATGTGGAAGTGGAGAAAGAGGCTACCTTGAGGAGAGCTCCGATTCGTATCTTGGGGACGGAGGCCAAGAAGCTAAGGAATCGAGAGGTCAAATTGGTGAAGGTTCAATGGGGTGAAGCCGAAGAAGACGCAACTTGGGAAACCGAGGAGAAGATGCGTAGGCTTTATCCATTCCTTTTTGAGGGTACACTCTCAATCTCTTTTCTTTGTTAGCATATCTTTCTCTTTGCTATCCATATTTATCTAGTTTATCGTGTTAATCTTGTCATAAGAACCTTAGGTAGGAACCCTTTGGATGAAACATGTGTTTGGAACATGTTATGCTTGGTGGTTGCAAGTGGTTGCAAGTGTTTGCAAGTGGTTGCTCGTGGATGCATTATACACGATTAGGCACTAGATCGGCTCGCACACTCCTCATATTGCATATGCATGAGTGTTTATGCTTATTCATGGATGAAAATTGTGTGTTATCACATGGATGTTGCATATGGGTGTATGTTATGTGCACACATATAGATGATATACATTATGTTAGGAATTGCATACATATGGATTCATTTCACTAACATAATTCGCATTGATGATATTTGCATTAGATAAGTACATATACACACACCTCTGCATATGTTCATCCAGCATTTAGAATCTTATAAGGACAATGATTGCTCGTGGATGATGCTTTGAGTAGATGGATGATTGGATGGTAGGATACGTTCTTCCTAAACTTGAAGATTTCGGGGACGAAATCCTTTAAGGAGGGGAGAATGTAACAACCCGTATTTTCAATAACCTGTTATAACATAAATCGAGGCAGAATTTAATTCTAAAATCTGAATCAAGGGAAACGGGATATGCCATTGCGTTCGTCTCGGAAAAATACGCAAAATAGAGTCCGAGTTTTCGAAAATCGGAGTCCGTATGACCCGATTAAGGCCCGACGAAGTTTTCAGAAAATTCCTAAGTAAAAACAGATTTAAAATAAGTTAAAAACAAGGGTTAGGGCACAACTGGCGTCAGGCGGGAAAACTCCCGCCAAGACCCCCAAGTCGACAGGCATGTCGACAGGGGTCTAAGGGTGTCGACTGCCCTGTCGACAGCCCTGTCGACACGGGGTGGCCGGGCAGTTTTGCCTAGTGCACCATTTCTGATCTGGGCTTGGTTGTGTGGCTTGGTTCTGGAGAATTCCGAAATCTGATGGACCTAATTCAACTAGGGTTTAATCCTATGGTCTAAATCACTAGCCTAATCTATAAATAAGACCCTAACCTACTCTAAATCATCATTAATCTATCCTACAACTAAACTATGGCAAAATCCATCCTCTCATGGCCTCCACTCTCTTCATACAATTCCTAAACAAATTCCTAAGAGATTTCCATGCATACAAGTGTATTTAGGCTTGTATGATCCTCTTTAGCTTGCATTAAAGTCTTGTTTCTCTATTGTCATCATAAAGGAGGAGTCTTGATCAAGTTTTCTTGCATTTTTGGGGTTTTAATTTGTTGCATAAGGGGTTTCTTACATTTGCTATACTCATTTGAGTCCGCAAAAGCATTGTAAGCCCTATTCCTCTCATACTTGAACTTTGAAGTTAAAAGCATGATATGCAAGTTGTCATAAGTTATGCAAGTTTATTTATGCAAGTATGATATGCAAGTTGCCATAAGTTATGCAAGTTTGTTTATGCAAGTATGATATGCAAGTTGTCATATGTTGTGCAAGTTTGTTTATGCAAGTTTGTTATGCAAGTATGATATGCAAGTTGCCATAAGTTATGCAAGTTTGTTTATGCAAGTATGATATGCAAGTGTCATATGTTGTGCAAGTTTGTTTATGCAAGTTTGTTTATGTAAGTATGATATGCAAGTTGACATATGTTATGCAAGTTTTATTATGCAAGTTTGATATGCAAAGTTGTCATATGATATGCAAGTATGCTTATGCAAGTTTGGGATGGTCATGTGGTTCATGTTAACATGTTATGCATGCTTTTGGGCCTAAAAATGTAATATGCAAGTGTATGAACACATGAACCTTTCATATGCCACCATGTTGAACTTGTGGCTCTAACACTTTTATGTCATGATTATGCCAAGTTCCCTCTTTCTATCCTTTATGCGCTATTGCGATATGTAAGCGATGGGATTGCGTTTGGGGTTGGGTAAACTTAAAAGACATAAAAAACATGAGCTTGGGAATTTACCTATTAAGTTAGGTCTACCCATTGGGAATTTACCTATTAAGTTAGGTCTACCCGATTGCTTGAAAACTTGTAATGAGATGGACATGGCACTTAGAAAAGATAAGTGTGGCCAACTCGAGGTTGGGTTGAGTTTGTAGCGTAAACCTACCCGGAACCGACCGGCTTAACTAGTTGCTACAAACAATAGGACCCAATGTGAGAAGTTGGTCATGTTGTACCTTGGACCCGAGGTTAGACCAAGTTGTGGTGTAAAGCTACCCGGACCCGCCCGGCTTAACTAGTAACCACAACAAAGTCTAATGTGAGAGGTTAAGGCGCATTAATTAATTAATGCCTCATGATTAGGGTTAAGTCATGGACCATTTAATACTTAACCAATTTGGGCTCGGTTGGTTTATCGGGGTTAAGTCGTGAACTCACCGTTACACTTAACCAAGTTAATCCATGAATAGTGAAGGGGTTAAACCATACTTAACCCACTAGAGAAATCCTAGTAATGGGGGGTCCACTCCGCAGTAATCCCAAGTTTGTATCATCAAGGCCCTAGGGACTAGGCTAGGGAGGGGGAACGATTACTGGGCTGGAGATAAGCGACCAAAAGCGACGGCCGAGTGGTACGCCGGTGTAGTTCTGGGCAGACTCTGGTCGTGCACATAGTCCGTAGCTGGAGAAATCAAGCACGGGTACTGGTAGATCGAGACTGTGCACTCATGTTTATGGTGTCCAGGGGTTGACACCCTAGGGCTTGATACACCCGACGGGTGGACCCGGCACAGTTCGACTACATTCATGTTTAGGCCGTATTGACACCAACACGTGACGAGTTAGGCTTAGGGAGCCGATCGACTAGACCGTTGGGTTGGACCTCGTGGTAGGGTCACTTCATGGACCTCGTGGTAGTGTCACTTCATGGGCCTCGTAGGAGGATCACTTCATGTTATTGGGCCAAAGCTTGGGCCGTGGGATCAATACTTGTTTAATCAAGTCATGTTAGTTTGCTAGTACGCCCGTGGTGCAAAACCTTAATCCTGATTATGCAATGACACCTTTATCTACCTTGATAGTTAATCATCATGTCATTATCCTTATGTTCATACTTGCTGCTCATGACAGTTAACTTTATCAGTTTACATTGATTGTAGTAGGGCTTACTCAGTCTTTTTGACTAACCTGTTTTCTTTCGCCTCTTTTCTTCCGTTTCCCCCCCCCCCCAGGTTCTCAGGGAGGGAATACAGGAGCTTAGCTTGGATCCTACCTGCTTTCTTGGATAGCTCATGTATGCTTTGGACTTGAGCTCGCTATGGTTTTTCTGCTTTGGGGATAGCTACTTTTGTTTTTCTTTTCAGTTTTCGGATGATGTTGTTTATGTACTAGACTTATTTTATTTGGAAAATTGACATGATGTTGTACTAAAACTTGATTTGAAATGGTTTGAGAATCTTCCGCTGTTTTATCTATGTTATTTACTCTGATTACATACATATGTTCTTGTTCTGCCTTGATATATCATTATGCATGTTTACCTGATTCAAACGCCCCTCCAAAGTCAGAGTGCTTGCAAGAGTCACCCTGGCGGAGGCGGGGTGTTACAGAAAAGATATTTCAAAACATAAAGACAAATACTTGAATGTAAATGTGTCCACTAGGGTGTATTTCATTCTGCTTTACTCATACTAGGATATTACTGATCCTATTTGTAATGAGTTACTCATCCTAGAACACTACTAGTTCTATTTTTGACGAGTTCGTTAATATGTTATACTCCAGAACTAAGCTTAACCAAAGCTCTGATACCACGTAATGATGACCCTAAAACCCCGTACGACGGTATCAAGGGTAATCTTTGGAATATAACACATAAACAGATAATAGCAAAACAGAAATAAATAAATAAATACACCAGATAATGCACAAATAATACACTGGATAAACGTAATCATCAGAGTTATACAGTATACAGGATCATACTTAGTACAAATACAGTTCAGCTATACATAAATGTCTACAGCGGAAAACAAACATAATATGTACAATAGGAGCTGAACAACATAAAAAGAGATAAATGATAGAATCCATCTTCAGCTCCAGCTATCCAGAAAGAGCCTGCTAAAGCCTGAATACAAGGCTGCCCGTGTAGAAAAGGGGGCACCCGAGTGTGCAAGTGAAACAAACTACGAGTCAGTCATGGGACTGGTATGAGAAATCTACTTAACACATTCTATAATATGGCTAATCACAGGACCACGCAACTTTCGCGGAACGGGTTTACTCCAATGGATTGCCAGTGCTTTAAAACAAACAATTCTTTGAAAGATCGCAATGCTTTTTATAAAAATGAAGCCATTATAAGACTCAGTTCCCACCACACAATGCAACGCAAACCGGAGGATAGAGTTTTTACCTTATAATGGCCAAAATATGCTTAATACGAATGAAACAAAAGCATTTAATATTACTATTAGTGTTTATATGCTTCAAAAACAATTTCAAATCATAAGTATCAATCATAGACGGCATTAATGCCCCATACCACTATGTCGCCAAATATAGGTTTACAATCAAAACCGCATGATGTCGTATTTGGAAATTGGATTTCCGTCATGAACCAAGGCAAAGGATAGTCCTTACCGACTTCGAGATAATCTAGCCCATGTCTCCGGAATAGCCGCAACTGCCCCTTGGGGCGACTGGGCCGGTCCATACGGAGTGGATTATAGTGCATGAACAATATGTTTCCCCGCCCTTTGGGGCGTAAATGAGCCAACGAATGACTCCATCGGTCCCGAATCAACTGATATAACCGAGGCGCCTCGCAACAGCAACAACCACATAGGTGTAAATAGTATAAATGTCAGCCAGTTTAAACACTGACACCACCTCTAGCTAGAAGGAAATGCATGCCCTCCTTGAGGTCCTCTCCCGTTTCTGGTTCATACCGGGGTGTGAGGCTCGCGAATTCACGTTATACACAAAGCTACGCCACACAGGCGGTGCTTTGATCATCAAACACAAGACTTTGCTTTTCAACAGAAGTCCTGATCACTGCATCTTAGCATGCCACACAGGCAATTCACACCATGCAACTGATGGTTATCAATCACACAGAATGAATTCCAGTGTCAGATACACAGTCCATTTACAAGTCCGTTCTGGGTCTGAACGAAACCGGAGGCACTATATACATCGCATATCCATCGATCTCCATGTACGCCTGTACGATCACCACTCATTATCCATATTTCGGGATGCCTCCCAATCAGGACATCAGTTACCATCCAACCGAGGTGAATACCTCCGGTCTTCAACCACCGTCTTCATCTTCGATTTCTTATCGTCGATTCAGTTATTCAGAATGGGATAAACCCGGTCTTTCTGAGCAACTCTCGTATATAATAAACAAGTGCTACACAAACACAACATACGCCTTATTTCAATTCATCAGTCACCAACCGTAAATCAGTAAGAGAACGATTCCCCAAGTGTTAAACTCGAAGGCCGAAACCAACATCAGATCAAAACCCAGGAAACCATTCGACTTAGCTAACCTTCAGTTAGTTTCTAAATTTCACATTCCATATCGTTTATAATATTTTACAATGATTTATCGCTATTTTTATTTATTTAAAAATAGCATATTTATTCAAACGAAGCTTCAGGCCATAACGCGGCCATGGCGTTGTTTTTCTTCAGATTTGATTTACACATATCTGAAAATCTAACCGTTGGATCTTCACAAAATTTTTATCATTAGAAAGATCTTTTCAAAACGAATCCAACGGTTCCAGTTTCGGGAAAATTCGACGGTCGGATCTTCCGGTACAATCGTTTGAAGTTTCGATTTCAAAATACGAACTGCAGCGTCGTTATTCGATTTAATTTGATTATATATATATATAAATATAATCGATTCTGGCGCTGTTTTTCTTCAGATTTGAATTAAATATTCCAGACAATCCAACCGTTGGATCTTCACAAAGTTGGTGTCGTTGGAAAGATATTTCCAAAGCGAACCCAATGGTTTCAGTTTCGGGAAAATCCGATGGTCGGATCTCCCGCACTAATCGTTTGAAATCACTGTTTCAAAACGCGAACTGCAGCTTCGCTATTCGATTCATTTTAATTAGATATATACATATATATAATCTTTTCTTCGATTTCAAAACCATATTCTTTTTATACATTTGATAAAAATGGTATTTTTATCCAACCGACGTTTATTTCCACACTTCACCATTTTTAACAATTCATGTATATAATAAAAATGTGATTTTATTGTAAAACAATTTATTTCAAAACACGACCATTTTATATCGTTCATATAGATGATAAAAATATGATTTTTATTATAAAACAATTTATTTTAAACACGAATACCATTCAACACATGAATTTCTATTCAACGAATGAATTTCTATTCAACACATGAATGTTTTCTATAGTTCGTATATATACAATAAAAAGGTGATTTTTATATTTAAAAAAAAACACGAATACCATTCAACACATGAATTTCTATTCAACGAATGAATTTCTATTCAACACATGAAGGTTTTCTATAGTTCGTATATGTAAAATAAAAATGTGATTTTTATTGTTAAAATAATTTATTTAAAACACGAATACCATTCAACACATGAATTTCTATTCGACGAATGAATTTCTATTCAACACATGAAGGTAGTTTCGACACATGAAAATAATTCTAACACATGAATATTATTCAAAATTTCGGCAGCATAACGGCATGGTAGTTAAAACCGGGGCCGTCCCTAGTACGGCTCCTCGCTCTACATTAAATCCTCACAGCTTTTGACAATGGGAATTTCATGCATCTAGTTCGCTTGTAGGCGGCATATATATTTTTTTTCTTTTCCAAAAACTAATCCTATGTGGTTTCAACCAAATAATTCACAACCACGAACGGGTATTTTTCAACCATAAACAATTCTAATAAACCATTCGCTATCAACCCATTTTCACACCAATCACAACCAATAAACATCGTCCATGGTTTGTGGACGAGGGGCGTATATATATATATATATATAAGTATATTTCACTTCCATTCAACACATATATAATCTTTACAACGCATATATAACTTATACATCGAACGTACAACTTATACAACGCTTATACATGAGGTGTACAACGCTTATATAACTCATACATTGACTATATAATTTATACATCGTCGTTTTCCATATCGCTTATAATTTAGAAATCTCATATTGGGTTCCACTCCACCAAAAATAGCAGAAGGTTCTGAAAAATATGCAGTCTCTTCTAGAATGTAGAAGACGTCCACACGAGTCCACTGTCTCTTGTTTCACTGAATTTCGTTAAGAAACGAAAAAGATATGATTTTTACAGTGAAATCAAAAACCGTAGCGCTTTAAAGTGCTATAATATAATAGAAATTAAAATAGGCCGTTATCTCCACGAAACCTTCAAAATTGTAATGACCCAGAAAATCTGAACCAATTTAAAAATTTTAAATTGGCTAAAATAATGGATTTTAAATATTTAAAATAAATATTTTAAATAATGGCGATGAAAACTGAGTTGAAATCGACATTTGAAAACGAATATAATTAATTATAATTATATATAGAATTGAAAATGGCGCGGTAGTTCGATAATTCGATTTCAAACTTCAATTGAATATACCGGGTGCAAAACAATCCGGATTTTAGTGAAACCAAAAATAGTGGAATCTAATTGATAATATCTTTCCAACGAATCTGACCAATCGAAATTTGATAGCGGGAATCAAAAGATATGTCCAGTTGAAAATTCTGAATAGTCGCTATGGAATTCAGGCCCTTAAAAATGGACATTTTGCAAATGACCTCGGATTTCGACGAAACCACTTTTGTTGGATCCGCAGTGTCAAGTTATTGCTAGGTTTCAAATTTCATAATTTTTCGAATCAATATGTGAGCATGGCAAAGGAAAACGCGTTTGACCGGTTTCAGTTGATTTTAATCGACTGGAAATTGGCCATTTTTCAAACGGTCTCAGAATTCGACGAAACTAGTTTTGTTAGGACCGTATTGTCAATACGAAGCTAGAAAATATTTTCTGGAATTTTTCGAGTTCGTATGTGGCCCCACTAATTTGAAATGTGCGTTTAAAATTCAATATAATGATTTAAATGAAAATTCAAAAGGAAACCGATTGTAACGATCAAACCAGCTTGCGATACATATCCCATTGTGTTCGGAATGGGGGTAAAATGCTATGGACGACAGGCGGTGGGCCTCGTTTCGAGGTCGTATGTAAAAGTCAACTTTTTGCATAATTAAATAATAATAAAAAAAATATTCTCCCTCCTTTTCTTCATTGCCCCCCCCCCCGTTCATTATAATTTCAAACGAAAAGAAAGAAAAAAAAAACCCTAAGAACCGATCGACAGACCGCCCCCCCCTGAAGCGCCGCCGCCGCCCATCTTCACCCCCCCTCCATCGATCGAAGACCCGAAGCCCCCCCCCAAATCGCGCGAGCCTCCAGAAGCATCGCGACCCCCAATTCTCGAACCCCCAGCCGCCGCCTGCTCCTTCTGCCGCCGACGAAGACGAGCCGCGCTTCCCCCCCTTCGCAGCTACATCGGTGAGCATTTTCTATTTTATTTATTTATTTATTTATTTTCTTTTTTATTTATTCTTTAAAAACTGATTATTAAAAAGATTTAAAAACCGATTTGTTTAAAAAGAAAAAAAAACTGTTTTTATAAAAAGATTTAAACTGTTTATTTTATAAGGGTTAAAACAGATTTTTTTTAAAGAATTTTAAACTGATTTTTTTAATGAAATTAAAACTGATTTTTTTTAAAAAAAAGTATTAAAAACTGATTTTAAAGAATAAAAACGGATTTTAAAAGCAAAAGAAAACTGATTTTAATAGGAAGTTAAAACTGATTTGTTTTTTTATATAGGATGTTAAAAACTGATTTTCAACTGATTTTCGAAAGAGTTTAAAACTGATTTTATTTTAAACTTTAAACTGATTTTATTTTAAACTTTAAACTGATTTTATTTTAAACTTTAAATAGAAAAAGATTTAAACTTTAAATAGAAAAAGATTTAAACTTTAAAGAGAAAAAGGATTTGAACTTTAAGAAGTAAAAATCAGATTTTTAGATATTGAAAGTCGAAGGAAAAAATCATATTGTTATATATTGAATAGCGAAGTCAAAATCATATTTTTATATATTGAATAGCATCATAAAAATTCGATTTTTACATATGTAGAGAATACGGGTGAAAGCGACAAAAGGCGAAGATTTCTATAAAGGAAGTGTCGTGCAGTTGGATAGCTATTGGTGAGATTTCTGATTTAAAAATTATATATGTGTTGAAAATGAGAGTGAATTGCTATATATAAATATAAATATATATATATATATATATATACGCCCCTCGTCCACAAACCATGGACGATATTTATTGATTGAAATGGTTGTGATAATTGGTTGATAACGAATGGTTGTTTGGGATTGTTTGTGATTGATATTGGTTGATTGTGGTTGAAAAATACCCATTTGTGGTTGTGAAATATTTGGTTGAAACCACATAGGATTAGTTTGTGGAAATGAAATAAATATATACATGCCGCCTGCGTGCGAACTAGATGCATGAACCCCATTGTCAAAAACCGCGAGGTTTTAAGGTAGAGCGAGGAGCCGTACTAGGGACGGTGCCGGTGTAACTACCCTGCCGTTATGCTGCCGAAATTTTGAATAATATTCGTGTGTTTGAATTATTTTCATTTGCTTAAACTATATTTATTCATTGAATAGAAAACATTCATGTGTTGAATTGATATTCATTCGTTGTTTAGAAATTCATGTGTTGAATGGTATTCATATTTTGAAATAAATTGTTCGATAATAAAAATCACATTTTTATCTATATATAAAAACTATAGAAAACATTCATGTGTTGAATTGATATTCATTCGTTGTTTAGAAATTCATGTGTTGAATGGTATTCATATTTTGAAATAAATAGTTCGATAATAAAAATCACATTTTTATCTATATATAAAAACTATAGAAAACATTCATGTGTTGAATTGATATTCATTCGTTGTTTAGAAATTCATGTGTTGAATGGTATTCATATTTTGAAATAAATTGTTCGATAATAAAAATCACATTTTTATCTATATATAAAAACTATTGAAAACATTCATGTGTTGAATTGATATTCATTCGTTGTTTAGAAATTCATGTGTTGAATGGTATTCATATTTTGAAATAAATTGTTCGATAATAAAAATCACATTTTTATCTATATATAAAAACTATAGAAAACATTCATGTGTTGAATTGATATTCATTCGTTGATTAGAAATTCATGTGTTGAATGGTATTCATATTTTGAAATAAATTGTTCGATAATAAAAATCACATTTTTATCTATATATAAAAACTATAGAAAACATTCATGTGTTGAATTGATATTCATTCGTTGATTAGAAATTCATGTGTTGAATGGTATTCATATTTTGAAATAAATTGTTCGATAATAAAAATCACATTTTTATCTATATATAAAAACTATAGAAAACATTCATGTGTTGAATTGATATTCATTCGTTGATTAGAAATTCATGTGTTGAATGGTATTCATATTTTGAAATAAATTGTTCGATAATAAAAATCACATTTTTATCTATATATAAAAACTATAGAAAACATTCATGTGTTGAATTGATATTCATTCGTTGATTAGAAATTCATATGTTGAATGGTATTCATATTTTGAAATAAATTGTTCGATAATAAAAATCACATTTTTATCTATATATAAAAACTATAGAAAACATTCATGTGTTGAATTGATATTCATTCGTTGATTAGAAATTCATGTGTTGAATGGTATTCATATTTTGAAATAAATTGTTCGATAATAAAAATCACATTTTTATCTATATATAAAAACTATTGAAAACATTCATGTGTTGAATTGATATTCATTCGTTGTTTAGAAATTCATGTGTTGAATGGTATTCATATTTTGAAATAAATTGTTCGATAATAAAAATCACATTTTTATCTATATATAGGAACTATTGAAAACATTCATGTGTTGAATTGATATTCATTCGTTGTTTAGAAATTCATGTGTTGAATGGTATTCATATTTTGAAATAAATTGTTCGATAATAAAAATCACATTTTTATCTATATATAAAAACTATAGAAAACATTCATGTGTTGAATTGATATTCATTCGTTGATTAGAAATTCATGTGTTGAATGGTATTCATATTTTGAAATAAATTGTTTGATAATAAAAATCACCTTTTATCGACTATATGAACTATATAGAAAAATAGTGTTATGAAATGAATCGTTTTACAATAAAAATCACATTTTTATTGTATGCATAAATCGTTGAAACGTGAAGTGTTAAAAATAGCCACTTGTTCAAAATAAACATATATGAGATGAAATATTCATTAATTAGCTAATGAAATGATTTGCACCTATTTATGTAACATTAGAATGAATGGAGTTTTTAAACCAAATAGAAATCAAATATGAAGTCGAATAGAAATTGATAAATGATAAGAACTGTATATATATGTGCATGCAATATTCATTGAACAGGTTATAGCAAAGGGGCTAGAGAAGAGGAATAAAATTTTGTGTCCGACAAATAGGTACACATTTACTGATTTGTTTGGGTGATGATTTTGAGCCTGTTGGTTAGCCGCTTGGCTTTTTCTTTTTCTTTTTGAGATTAGAAGGACCGGGAACGCTATTTGCGATTTCCCGATGCTCCCGGTGCAGGGGAGGTTATGGCGAAATTTTTCCAAAATTTAAGGCGTTAGAAAAATATTTGAAGTTAAAACGATATGGAAATCATTGAATGGACTATATTTATATAAATATATAAATATAAATAAAATTAAAACGAAACGAAGCCGTGCAGTTCGTGTTTTGAAACCGTGTTTTCAAACAACTAGTACGGGAAATCCGACCATTGGATTTTCCCGAAACCTCAACCGTCGGGTTCGCCTTGGAATAATCTTTCCAACGGCACCAACCTTGTAAAAATCCAACGGTTGGATTGTCTGGAATGTTTAATTCAAATCTGAAGAAAAACAGCGCCAGAAGCGATTATATTTTTATATATATAAATATAATTATATATTTAATCGAATAACGACGCTGCAGTTCGTATTTTGAAATCGAAATTTCAAACGATTGTACCGGGAGATCCGACCGTCGGATTTTCCCGAAACTGGAACCGTTGGGTTCGTTTTGAAAAGACCTTTCTAATGATGTAAATTTTGTGAAGATCCAACGGTTAGATTTTCAGAGATGTGTAAAACAAATCTGAAGAAAAACAGCGCCACGGCCGCCTTATGGCCCGAAGCGTCGTTTTGAATAAAATGGCTATTTTAAAATAAATAAAAATAGCGATAAATAGTTATAAAATACCATAAACGATATGGAATGGAAATAAACTGAATTTGCTTGATTTGTGTGGCTTTTGATGGTTGAATGTGTTTGGTGTGAAAATTACATTAAAGAACACAATTGGTGTTGTCGAATAATTTAACCATTGAAATAAATCGATTTGAAATTCTAAATATACGTGAATTATTTGGAAAGGCCGAGTAAATTCTCATTTCGAATAATCGACCGACGATTGAAATTCGAAGATGAAGACGATGGTCGAAGACCGGAGATCTCCACCTCGTTTGGATGGTAACCGAGGTCCTGATTGGGAGGCATCCCGAAATATGGATAATTAGTGGTGATCGTCCAGACGTACGTGGAGATCGATGGGTTTGCGAGGTATTTAGTGCCTCCGGTTTCGTTCAGACCCAGGACGGACTTGTAAATGGACTGTGTGTCTGACATTGGAGTTTATTCTGTGTTGATTGATTTCTGTTAAATATACATCTGTTTGGCGGCGGAGAATTTATTCTTTTGCTTAACGCCCTTCTCTGAGACGCACGAGCTCAGAGGTTGTATATCGATGGACATCAGTCGCATGGCATGAACTGCCTGTGTGACATGCTAAGATGCAGTGATCAGGACTTCTATTGAAAAGCAAAGTCTTTGTGTATAACGTGAATTCGCGAGCCTCACACCCCGGTATGAACCTAAAACGGGAGAAGGACCTCAGGGAGGGCATGCGTTTCTTTCTAGCTAGGGTGGTGTCAGTGACCTACCAGCCCTGACATTTATATACTTTTCACCTATGTGGTTGTTGCTGTTGCGAGGCCCCTCGGTTTGATCGGACGATCCGGGTCCGATGGAGTCATTCGTTGGCTCGTTTACGCCCCAAAGGGCGGGGAAACGTATTGTTCAGGCATTTTAATCCACATCGGTGGACCGGCCCTGTCGCTCCAAGGGCCCACCTGAGTCTGGGTCCTGTGGCTCGGGCTAGAGAGTCACGAATTCGGTAAGGACTATCTTTTGCCTTGGTTCATGACGGAAATCCAATTTCCAAATACGACATCGTGCGGTTTTGATTGTATACCTATATATGGCGACATAGTGGTATGGGGCATTAATGTCGTCTATGATTGATAGTTATGATTTGAAATTGTTTTCAAACATATAAACACTAGCAATAATACCAAATGCCTTTGTTTTATTCGTATCAAGCATATTTTGGCCGTTATAAGGTAAAAACTCTATCCTCCGGTTTGCGTTGCATTGTGTGATGGGAACTGAGTCTTATAACGGCTTCATTTTTATAAAAAGCATAGCGATGTTTAAAATAAAGATTTGTTTTAAAGCACTGGCAATCCAATGGAGTAAACCCGTTCCACGAAAGTGGCGTGGTCCTGTGATTAGCCAATTATATATGTGTTGAGTGGATTTCTCATACCAGTCCCATGACTGACTCGTAGTTTGTTTCACTCTCAAACTCGGGTGCCCCTTTTTCCACACGGGCAGCCTTGTATTCAGCTTTAGCTGGTTCTTTCTGGATAGCTGGAGCTGAAGATGGATTCTATCATTTATTTCCTTTTATGCTGTTCAGCTCCTATTGTACATATTTTGTTTATTTCCGCTGTAGACATTTATGTATAGCTGAACTGTATTTGTACTAAGTAAGATCCTGTATACTGTGTAACTCTGATGATTACTTTTATCCAGTATATTTTGTTGTTCATTCTGGTGTATTTATTTAATTCTGTTCTGCTATTATCTGTTTCTGTGTTATATTCCAAAGATAACCTTGTTTCCGTGAGAACGGGAAATCGGGTCGTCTCAAAAATACGTTTCCGGTTTTCGCGAAAACCGTGTAGCGTTGCGTCGATCAGAGGGCACCACCGTGGAGAGCCTGGAGAGGCGCAGGTGCTGGTGGTGGAGGTGGCGAACTCGACGGCGCAGGGAGGGCTGCGTGGCACGATGAAATTCGTAACTTTGTGGGCTCGGTTCTCCCCAAATACACTTCGAAAAAATGCAAATCCTATATGGATTTAAAGCTTGCGCAAAGCTCTACAAAATTGCCAACAGGGCCATTCGATTTTATTGCGTGGATGCGGAGAAAACGAGGAGAGAAGGTTTCCACCCTTTTCCGTTGTCGGTTTCAGAGAGAGTCGGGGAGAGAGAAGAATGAACGGGCCAATAGGATTTTTTTATATTTATTAATTTTAAAATCCAAAAATACCCCTTGCCACACACGAACACCAATCCAAACCCAATGACTGTCGTCCCTAGCTATATACCCCCATTCCGAACACAATGGGATATGTTTCGAAGGCCCATTCGAATGTTTCAGTCAGTTTTCATTTAAATTAAAATATAAAACATTCAATATTTAATTTGAACGTACATTTCAATTTGCCGGGGCCACATACTGATTCTAATCCCGAAAAATAAATCTAGCTATGTTTTGACGATACGGTCCCAACAAAACTAGTTTCGTCGAATTCTGAGGTCGTTTGCAAAATGGCCCTTTTTTGGTCAATCCAATTTAATAGAAATCGACCAAACACATTTTCCTTTGCCACGCTCACATACTAGCTGCAAAAATTATGAAATTTGAAACATAGCAATAATTTGACATCCCGGATCCAACAAAAGTGGTTTCGTCGAATTCTGAGGTCGTTTGCAAAATGGCCATTTTCACGGGCTATATAAACTCTATAACGACCTTTTTGAAAATTCATTTGGCCATAACTTTTGCTTCCCGCAATGAAACTTCGATTTTTCAGATTTGTTAGAAATATATTCACTAACAAATTTAAATATTTTTGGTTTCACTAAAATTCGTTTTAATTTGCACCTGGTACAGTCAGTCAAAGTTTGAATTCAAATTTTGAAACTACCGCGCCATTTCAGGCCTTGTTTATAATTAGAATTAATTTTTTTTTCAAATGTCGATTCAAACACACTTTTCGTCATTATTATTTAAAATATTTATTTTAAATATTTAAAATCCACTAAAACAGCCAATTTGAAATTTTTAAATTGGTTCAGATTTTCCAGGCCGTTACATTTTCCCCATTATTTCAATGTTGTTTATACGCATGCTTTTTCACGGGATTTGGACTAGACTCGAAGGTAGCCTAGTCTTAAAAATAAAAGGAAAGGGGAAGAAGAACTTAATAGACATAAAATAAAGGATAGAAATTGAACATTTTAATCGGGGAATTTCTAAATGATATGCATATTATTATTCAACAAATGTATTTTAAATCCACTCACCTTTCATGCTTTCCCCAAATTTTAGATCTGATCCATTCTATCATCCATGGTTTTCCTTTCCTCTTTTAATTCGATTTACAACCTTGCTTTGAATAATATTTTATTAACGTTGATCTTCTCCATAATTTTCCTGGACTAATATTTTAATTTTAGAATAGATTTGAGAAGAGAGAGAGAGGAAGCCATGGCAAAGCTCTAGCGTAGCCGCCGATTTGTGAGGTTTAGGGTTAGGTCTAGGGGTTTATTTATAGGTGTGGTAGCAAGCTATGGGCCTTTAGATCTAATTTAAAACTCCATCAGAATTATCCATGTCATCCAACCAATAGGAAATGTCCATGTCGCAGCGTCCCCCAACCAAAATAGTCTACGTGTGCAGTATGACGCGCAGAGGTGTCGACACCCCCGCTTGGGTGTTGACACAGGTGTTGACACCACCGCTTGGGTGCCGACACAGGTGTCGACACCCCCTTGTGGGTGTCATCCCCCATATATATATACACTTATTTATTTATTTGAAATTTGATTTATTTATTCGCGTATAAAACAAATTTCAAACATCCTTTCTTTGCTTGCTTCTTTGTTCGCGCAACATCTATTTTGAAATATGCTCGTATGTATTCAACTCTTGCGCGTATGCTAATCTTTTATATGCGAACAATTTCAAATTTCAAACCAATTAATATATATTTTTCCTCTTTTGAAACATTCTCTCAATTAAACCCCCTTTTAACCCTTTTCATACTAAGCCGCTTTTTAACCGCTTTCACACTAAGCCACTTTTTAGCCATTCCATTAAAAAAACATATGGCGTTGGTGGGAATCGAACTCTCAACCTCTTGTATACAAGTCAAATGTTCTAACCAATTGAGCCACTAATTCTTTAGTTAACAAGACTTATGACAATGCTAGATATTATCCTTTTTTCCTCTTTTTCATGTTTTGTTACATTATTTAAATTAAAGATATCTCTTTCATTTTAAATTGGTTTTCTACAAACCATAGGTCTAAATTGAACAGAAAATCGCCATGAACTCAATGACGCTAATTTCGTGACCAAATTCTGGAAGCTTTTCAAAATTTCCTTTTTATTTCTTTTTAAATATTCGCATGCAATTTAATTGCATTACGTTGCATTTCTTCTCATTTCATATATTGCGTGTAATTTCTTTTATTAATCTTTTTCTTCATTTCACCGCATGAACTTATTACATGCAACTATATTCATTATTTAATTTTTCCTTTAAATATGTCTATGCATACAATATATACATATATTCATCTTTTTAATTGTCATTAAAAATGCGGGGTGTTACATTCTCCCACCATTAAGAAATTTCATTCCCGCAATTTGGTAAGGGTAAATTCAATATTATCCCTCGCATAATATACATCCATTATGTGTGCATCCAATTTTTGCAACCATTGTGCACATGTGCATAGTGCAATAAATCACAATAATACATGTATGCCTAAGTGGTACCTCCTATATGTATGAAAATTCTTCAAAAATCCTTTTAAAATATGATGCTCACACCCTAAATATACTGGCAGTTCTGAATGAATGCAATATTTTAAAAATCAAAACACCTTTTTCATCCAAATTTTCCCACACTCTTACTGAATAAGAGCGTAGTTCATCCAATCGTTGCATCCAAAACTGTGAGGACCCGTAACTTCCCGGTAAGGAAAGAGCGGATACTTTGAGAACAAACCACAACAGAACGCAGACAGAAGAACATTTCATTGTTTATTACAATAATTCCATCAGAATACAAGAATATACAGAGTATGAATAAACATTAACAGAAAATATCAGAGATTTAAATTACATTTAAATACATCGCAGCGGAAATAATACAAAACACAACTAGAACAGATATACGGATACAGAGCTTTCCGGATATCGTTCCAGCTGTAAATCAGGATCCTGTGAATATAAATCTGCAAAACCAAAACTACTACCTACCCGTGTGGAAAATAGGTGCACCCAGTGTAACAACCCTGATCTTTGGGGTAAATTTAAAATTTTATTTTAAGTTATTTTAATGAGTTTTGGCTATTTAAAATAATCTATTTTAAATAATAATGATTAAAAAAATTATTCTATTTGAAGTAGGACTTTAAAATTTATATAAATTCCATTCCAAGCCCGAAAGGGTGCTGTAGTTTCAAATTTTAGTTTTGAACTTTGAAAAATTGTATAAAATTGGTTCTAAAACGAAATTGGATAAAACAAGAAATGTTAGGTTCGTATTGTCAATATCTATATAATGAATTTAAGAAATTTAATTATAGATTATAATTTATAAGTTATGTCAAAATTTAATATTTTGAAAGGTAGCTGTAAGAATTTATATAATATATATATGGTCCAAAAAGCTACTTTTCACGTACGAAGGAAATTGAACTCGAAATCACTTCCATTGAGTCCGGAATGATGTTTCTGCATTTAGAAAGTATAAACACTTATATATTTGGAGTTTCGAAAATTATTTGTTTAAAAAGGTATTTTTAATATAAAATATATAGCCTTGGAAAATAGTAATTTTTCAAACAGTGTCTGTTTTCAATGAAACCACTTTTGTTGGATTCGGAATATTAAATTATTTCTAGGTTTCAAATTTTAGAATTTTCCGAGCTAGTACGTGAGCGTGGCAAAAGAAACGGTATTTTGTCAGTTTCGGTCAAAATTAATTGATTGAAAAATAACCATTTTTCAAAATGTCTCAGAATTCAACGAAATAAATTTTGTTGGATTCGTATCATCAAAACAAAGCTAAACATGTTTTTTTGGTAATTTTTAGAATTAAAATATAATTATAATTGATTTTTCAGTGTAAACGGGCAAATTTTTTACTTTAAAAATTCATTAAAAATCCATATTGGCTCAGAATTGAACGAAATTATTTTCATAGGTACACAGCATCAAAACATAGCTAAATATATTTTTCGAGAATTTTTGAAGTTAATTTGTGACCTCGGTGAATTTTCATGTACGATACACATTAAAATATTAATAAAATAATGTAATTATTCCAAAACTCATAACAGGCCTCGGAATTAGACCCCGGGACATAGCCCATTGCGTTCAGAAGGTGTCAAAACCTTAAGAACGACAGTAAGCAGGCCTGAATCGGAGTTCGGACCAAAACGGGCTAATTAAATTATTAGATAATGACTAGGAAAACCTAATATAATATTATAAAATTCGAAATCACTGTTCATCCGTCCTCTCCACCGTGAATTTCAGCCGCACCAATGAACCCATCATGGCCGAATTTTGTTTCTCCAATTTCTCTCTCAATTCTCAACGAAATTTAGCGTGTGAGTACCCGTTTCGAAGCTCTTTCCGAGCTCTACGATCTCCGACAAGAATCACCTCGAACCGTGCCTCGACGAAGCCGCCATAGCTCCGCAAACCAGCCACGGTCGCGCCTCCCCTGGGCCCCACCGCCGCCGCTGCACCCTCCCCTCTTCTGGCCGATCGTAGCTCTCTCCAAGACGGTCCACCTACAACAAACGGTTCGTCGTTTCATCAACCGTAGCTGCCGCAATCTGAAAACAAAGATTTGAACCTCTGTTGAAGGTAAAAGCTTCAGATTTAGTCATGCTTATAAGCGTCGCAGAGTCAGTTGTTAAAGGCTGATTTCTAATTTTTCATATGAACTTGAATGCTAATTATTTCAGATCCGCAACCGTCTTGAATTCGAACACCAAATCTGACCAAACCTTATTCATCTCAGAACCAACAGCGGTGAGAATTTATTTTTAATTAAATTTAATTTATTTAATTATTTATTAATTCTTTGTTATTAAAGAATATTGACTGATCTGCTATGTAGCGATATTGAAATACGGATCTAAGTTGTTTATGACTGTATGATGTTAGATCCGCGAATCTTAACGTTAGATCTGAAATTATTGGCTAATTAAAATAGATTACTTGTTAATATCATTGAATTATGCCTCGCCGATTTTCCATATGCCAAAATATACATCACCCTGTATATTATTTTGATTTGAATTGCTAGATCTAGATCTCTTGGATTATTTGAATGTTGTTGATTTGATGACATGAAATTTACAATTTATTTTTTAAATTAGAATTTGTTGTTGATATGAAATTTACAATTTATTTTGTAAATTAAAAATTAGAATTTGTTGTTGATATGAAATTTACAATTTATTTTATAAATTAAAAATTAGAATTTGTCGTTGATATGAGATTTACAATTTATTTTGTAAATTAAAGTTAAAACCTGGCGTTGACGCAAAATTTACATTTGTATTATGTAGATTAAAGCTATAATTTTGCGTTGATATAAAATTTACATTTTATTATGTAAATTAAAGTTAGAATTTGGCGTTGATATAAAATTTACATTTTATTATGTAAGTTAAAGCTAGAATTTTGCGTTGATATAAAATTTACATTTTATTATGTAAACTAAAGTTAGAATCTGGCGTTGATATAAAATTTACATTTTATTATGTACGTTAAAGCTAGAATTTTGCGTTGATATAAAATTTACATTTTATTATGTAAATTAAAGTTAGAATTAGGCGTTGATATAAAATTTACATTTTATTGTGTAAGTTAAAGCTAGAATTTTGCGTTGATATAAAATTTACATTTTATTATGTAAATTAAAGCTAGAATTTGGCGTTGATATAAAATTTACATTTTATTATGTACGTTAAAGCTAGAATTTTGCGTTGATATAAAATTTATATTTTATTATGTAAATTAAAGCTAGAATTTGGCGTTGATATAAAATTTACATTTTATTATGTACGTTAAAGCTAGAATTTTGCGTTGATATAAAATTTATATTTTATTATGTAAATTAAAGTTAGAATTTGGCGTTGATATAAAATTTACATTTTATTATGTAAGTTAAAGCTAGAATTTTGCGTTGATATAAAATTTACATTTTATTATGTAAGTTAAAGCTAGAATTTTGCATTGATATAAAATTTACATTTTATTATGTACGTTAAAGTTAGAATTGTGCGTTGACATAAAATTTACATTTTTATTTGTAAATTATAGTTAGAATTTTGCGATGTCATAAAATTTACATTTTATTATGTAAATTAAAGCTAAAATTTTGCGTTGATATAAAATTTACATTTTATTATGTAGATTAACATTAGAATTTGGCGTTGATATAAAATTTACATTTTATTATGTAAATTAAAGTTAGAATTTGGCGATGTTGTAAAGTTTACATTTTATTTTGTAAATTTAAAGTTAGACTTTGCGATGACATTAAAATTACATTTTGTTTTTGTAAATTTAAAATTAGAATTTGCAATGTCATGAAGATGTACATTTTATTATGTAAGTTAAAATTAGAATTTGTGATGACATGAAATTTTACATGTTATTATGTAAATAAAGTATTTTCACCGCATGCATAAATTTACATTATTTTCAATGTAAATTAAATAGTAAATTTAACCGTAGGATGCTATTAACATTTTTAATGTTAATATAACACTATGGGTTGTCATTAACATTTTTAATGTTAATATTTAAGATAAATTTAACCATAGGAAGATTTATATTATTTTTTTATGAAATAAAAAGAATGGACTTTACATTGTAATTAAAAAGTCAATTTTTACATTGTAAAGAAAGAATGGATTTAACATTGTAATTAGAGAATGAAAATTTACATTTTTCCTAATGTAAATATGTATGAATTTCACCATGTGTACATCTTATATTATTTTAAATGTAAATTATATAGTAATTCCAACGTAGGATAATTTTGCATTATTTTATAATGTAGATAAAAAGGGGATTTACACGGTAGGAAATTAATATTATTTATAATGTTAATATACAAGAATGATACCGTAGGATAAATTAATATTATTTATAATGTTAATATAAAAGAAAAACATTGTAGGATAAATTGACATTATTTATGATGTTAATAAAAAGAAAATTGACCGTAGGATAAGTTACATTATTTTATAATGTAATTTAAAGGAAGAAATGTCGCATGAAATAAAATACATTTTTTTTATGCATTTTATGAATGAATTTAGACCGCATGAAATAAAATACTTTTTTTTCATATGTATTTTATGAATGAATTAACACCGCATGAAATAAAATACATTTTTATATGTATTTTATGAATGAATTAACACCGAATGAAAGAAAATACATTTTTATATGCATTTTATGAATGAACTTAAATCGCATAAAATATATTACATTTTTTATATGTAATTTAGGAATGAAATAAGACTGCATGAAATAAATTACATTTTTATATGTAATTTATGAATGAAATGAGTCTGCATGAAATAAATTGCATTTTTATAATGTAAATAAGAAATAGGATTTACACTGTACATAAAATTTATATTTTATATGTAATTAAGAATGATGGATTATAAATTACATTTTACATGTAAGAATGGAATTAAAAGAAGGAATTCGATGAGGAAATATAATTTACACTTTGCCGTAAATTAAAGAAATTAGAGGAATTAAAAAGGAAGAATTCATCATTCAAGTATGATTTGACATTTTCCTGTAAATAAAAGGATGAAAAGATAAAGAATGGCAATATTCATAAGAATAAAGAATTAAACGGTTTATGTTTATATATTTATATATAAATATAATTAAAATTAAACGAATCGAGCGCAGTAGTTCGCGTTTTATAATTATATCTTTAAATGACTATACAAGAAGATCCGACCATCGGATTTTCTTGAAACTGAAACCGCTAGGACCGTCTTGGAAAAATCTTTCCAACAATATATAATACGTCAAAATCCAACGGTTAGATTTTTAGATATGTGAAAATCAAAATTGGTTGAAAACAGCGCCAGAATCACCATTGACCTAAATCGTCGTTGATTAAAGATTTAATTATTTTTAATTAAATAAAATAACGATAAGGAAGAGTTTTTCAATATATATATACATATATATATATGAAGATTATTTGGAAAGGCCGAGTTAATCTCATTCCAAATAATGAAAACGACGATGAGAATTGAAGAAGAAGGCGACTAATGAAGACCGCCAATCTTCCCTCAGGAAGACAACGATTGAGACTTTGAATTGATTTGCTCCCAATTCGAAGTCATGGTCGTTGTCCGAACGAACATGTTGATTGAACGGATTTGGCTTTCGCTCAGACCCAGAGCATAAGCGTATAAATGGATTGCATGTCTGACGTGGTACTCCTTTGATACTGTATCTATTGATCTTTGCTAAACATATATCTGTTTGGTGTTTTACACCCTTCTCTGAGACGTACGAGCTCAGAGGTAATATGTTGGTAGAAATCAGTGGTATGGTATGGATTGACGATGTGGCATGCTAAGATGCATAAGATCAAGGCTTTGTTGAAAAGAAGGTCTTGTGGGATGATCAAAGCATAGCCTGTTTTTAGGCATAGCTTTGTGTATGACGTGACTTCACGAGCCTCACACACCGGTGGAGTCTAAAACGGGAGAAGGGAACGCAGGGGGGGCAGCATGTTTCTTTCTAGCTAGAAGTGGTGTCATGGTATGGAGCCCAGACATTTTACTTATGTGGATGATGGAATAAGGCGCCTCGGATGATAGGTCCCATAGGACCGGGAAACATGTGTTCAGGCATAACTAATCCACAAAAGTAAGTGTGGACCGACCCTGCAGGATCCAAGGGTTAGACAGAGTACCAATCCCGGGACACTGGCTAGAGTGTCTCAAATCGGTAAGGAGCTCCTCCCTAGCCTTGACTCAGATGGAAATCCAAATTCCAAATACGACCCTACGGTTTTGATTGTATTACTAGTATGGAGATATAGTAGGATGGGGTACTATGTTTCCTAGGATTGATACATTTATTTTGAAATGTTTAATTATACACTAATAATAATATTAAACTCGTATTTGCCGTATTTAACATGTTTAATCACCATAAGGGAAAACTCTATCCTCTGGTGTGCGTTGCATTGTGTGATGGGACTTGAGTCTTATGGTGATTCCATTTTTCTAAAAAGCATTGCGATGTTGCACGATCTATTTATCTGCTTGTTCTGACACTTTAAATTATGCACGACAATCCATTGAGTAAATCCGTTCTGCATTAGCGGCGTGGTCTTTGGATTTGTCATATTATTATTAGTAAACTAGTTAAAAATTCTCATACCAGTCCCACGACTGACC
This sequence comes from Allium sativum, assembly GCA_030737875.1. NCBI lineage: Eukaryota > Viridiplantae > Streptophyta > Magnoliopsida > Asparagales > Amaryllidaceae > Allium > Allium sativum. The sequence goes on from CM060910.1 coordinate 109,864,510, forward strand.
CGTAGTTTGTTTCACCTTTTTGCAAACTCGGGTGTCCTCTTTACACACGGGCAGCCAAGTAAACAGGTTCATTCTCTGCTTGGAGTCTTGTCTTGGAGTTGCTCACTATCTTTGCTTGTATTTGCTTTTGTGGGGAGGTGATGGCTTGGAGCTTTGAAGATATCTATCATTTCTCTCTATTGCATTTTTCTTTTTTATTTTCAGACATTAGACTTGTTTCATTTCATATTGCTTATTTTGGGAGTTGGAACTTATTTCCATTTCTGCAGACTTGATGTAATAATTTGGAATTCTGTGACTGTTGGGATTCTGTGGTTTATGACATTATATTTCCGCTGCAATGATGTTATTATACTATGGTTTTCCTTTGCTATGTTGTATCAGTGATATGTATTGTTATATGTATGTTGTATTCCAGATGATTATTCCTTACTTTCACCCAGTGGAGGTTTGGGGTTATCACAGTTGGTATCAGAGCTTTGGTTAAACTTAGCTTTGGAATATGACATATTTATGACAAATTCGTTTACATAGATTCACAATATTCTATGGCGAACATTTCATGTGATACATAATAGCCAGTCACTTTCGTTATCTTTTCATTCATCCTTCGATCTTTTCTATCTCTTAGAATCACCATTACAGTTGTTTTGACTCTTCCGTTGATCCTACATTCGAAGAAGACTAAAGAAAGTGACGATGATCAAGTGGCACATGTTTACGAAGGAGCGAAGGGACCAACTTCTTCAGTGCCAGTTTCTACTGAAGGAGGAGGGAAGTCTGATGTTTCTATAGGTACGCCTAGAATAAGTTACATCTCCCATGTTGCTTTTATTTCCTTTTGAGTTTTGATTTTATGAGTCGTTGCTTGGCTTTCTCTCTCTCTCTTATCCTCTTTCTTCTTTTTCTTTTTCCTTTTCGAGGACGAAAAGTTCTTAAGTGGGGGAGATTGTAACAACCCTGATTTTAGGGGTAAATTTAAAATTTTATTTTAAGTTATTTTAATGAGTTTTGGCTATTTAAAAAAATTTATTTTAAATAATAATGATTAAAAAAATTATTCTATTTGAAGTAAGACTTTAAAATTTATATAAATTCCATTCCAAGCCCGAAAGGGTGCGGTAGTTTCAAATTTTAGTTTTGAACTTTGAAAAATTGTATAAAATTGGTTCTGAAACGAAATTGGATAAAACAAGAAATGTTAGGTTCGTATTGTCAATATCTATATAATGAATTTAAGAAATTTAATTTTAGATTATAATTTATAAGTTATGTCAAAATTTAATATTTTGAAAGGTAGCTGTAAGAATTTATATAATATATATATGGTCCAAAAAGCTACTTTTCACATACGAAGGAAATTGAACTCGAAACCACTTCCATTGAGTCCGGAATGATGTTTCTGCATTTAAAAAGTATAAACACTTATATATTTGGAGTTTCGAAAATTATTTATTTAAAAATGTATTTTTAATATAAAATATATAGCCTTGGAAAATAGTAATTTTTCAAACAGTGTCCATTTTCAATGAAACCACTTTTGTTGGATTCGGAATATTAAATTATTTCTAGGTTTCAAATTTTAGAATTTTCCGAGCTAGTACGTGAGCGTGGCAAAAGAAACAGTATTTTGTCAGTTTCGGTCAAAATTAATTGACTGAAAAATAACCATTTTTCAAAAAGTCTCAGAATTAAAGGAAATAAATTTTGTTGGATTCGTATCATCAAAACAAAGCTAAAAATGTTTTTTTGGTAATTTTTAGAATTAAAATATAATTATAATTGATTTTTCAGTGTAAACGGGCAAATTTTTGACTTTAAAAATTCATTAAAAATCCATATAGGCTCAGAATTGAATGAAATTAATTTTCATAGGTACACAGCATCAAAACATAGCTAAATATATTTTTCAAGAATTTTTGAAGTTAATTTGTGACCTCGGTGAATTTTCATGTACGATACACATTAAAATATTAATAAAATAATGTAATTATTCCTAAACTCATAACAAGCCTTGGAATTAGACCCCGAGACATAGCCCATTGCGCTCAGAAGGTGCCAAAACCTTAAGAACGACAGTAAACAGGCCTGAATAGGAGTTCGGACCAAAACGGGCTAATTAAATTATTAGATAATGATTAGGAAAACCTAATATAATATTATAAAATTCGAAATCACTGTTCATCCGTCCTCTCCACCGTGAATTTCAGCCGCACCAATGAACCCATCATGGCCGAATTTTGTTTCTCCAATTTCTCTCTCAATTCTCAACGAAATTTAGCGTGTGAGTACCCGTTTCGAAGCTCTTTCCGAGCTCTACGATCTCTGACAAGAATCACCTCGAACTGTGCCTCGACGAAGCCTCCATAGCCCCGCAAACCAGCCACGGTCGCGCCTCCCCTGGGCCCTACCGTCGCCGCCGCACCCTCCCCTCTTCTGGCCAATCGTGGCTCTCTCCAAGACGGTCCACCTTTTCCAACCATGGTATTTTAAACCATTTTATAAACTATTTTAATAATAATTACTTTGCTTTATGAATTATTTACCATACAATTATTTTATATTATTTAACTATATTAAATTAACCATTTTTAATAATTAAATATTTATTTTATAAACTATTTTATATTATAACTACAGATTTTTCTAAATCTGAAAATTCTATTTTGAATACAAATGATTTATTTTCAAACTATTTAATTTATATATCTAAACAATTTTAAATATATTTTTAACTATTTTAATATTCAATTTATTTTAAATTTGGAATTGTTTCAAGATTCTAAATTAGTTTAAATGTAGATTTTATGATGAATAATATTCTCTCTTGAATATTGAAATGATCTTTATGAAAGTCTAATATTTTGATATAAAGTATGAATATCTTTGAAATGTAAAAGAACAAATCGGTGTGAAAAATGTAAACATTTGGTTGTTAAAGAGACCAGGATCGGATATTGTCATACTTTCTGCCAATACCGAAAACCACTTTAACAACTGTATACGCGGTGGAGTTCCCGAACGAAGTAGGTTGATTTGGAGGCGATTACTAGATTTGAAGAAAGAAAACGATAATGGGTGTCCTTGACCTTCGAGTCATAATTAAAATGACTAAAACAGGGCTATACCGGATAAAGTGGGGTTAGCTACCTCCATCGGCAACACTTCTTCCTTTGTTACTATAGTCCCTCGGTTTGATTGATTTGAATTGATGTGCATCCTTAATTTGGGAGTGGTGTTCAAGGTTGGCGGTAGTCACGGCTATGCGTTACCACCAGTCTGGGTGTGAAACTAGTACATTCATACTCTGGGCATTTCTCGTGTGCCTTGTCATATTATCTTGATCGAGCCCTACGACTTTGATTTGTACCATACTTATGGAGTGCCCTCTGATAGCCACTACGTACTGTGGACTTTACAGTATCTATATAGATTACGGTATTATAAACGATGTCAGGGTAAAAATGTAATCCCGCTTACATTATTTTAATATGTTATATTTAACCATAGACATTATTATAATAGCGTGTTGTATTATATAGTATCTAGTTTAACGGATTCTTAGGAGATGGAAATTCCCGTAATATCTCTTAAGTTATTGCACTTATATTATCGCATGAATTTGATTTAACTAATATGAGAATATTTTAGTTCTGATCCGAGTATTTTTGTCTTTTCCTTTGTGCTTGGGTCAGCCTGAGTTTTCAGTTATTGAGGACAATGTTATGAAGATGAGGATGGAGCTCAATAGACGTATTTATTATTATTACTCCGCTACAAACATTAGCATGTTTATGATAGTTAACTATGATAATTGTTGTAAAATATAATCAAATGTATGTTTTAACAGCTTCATGAACTGTTATTTAATTATTGCGTTTTATCCTTCCACTGCGAGATTCTGTGTTTGTTTTTCTTCTTCTCTTCTTTTTCTTATATAAATCCCAATAACTATCTGTATTTTTGATTTGTTTATTTCAATATTGAGGATCATTGTCGATTTGAATGGTTGAAAATTCCGGATGTTTATATTTTAAAACAGGAGCAGGGTTTGCGAGTTTATAGGGTTTTGTAAGTGGGATCTATTTTAATACCTAGTAATTTTTTTGGAAATGAAGCCCTAGGCAGGGTTTGCCAAAGTTGGATAAAAACTATGTTATTTACTCCTATATTTAATAAGTTTGACAAAACCAGAAACATTGGAACCGTATCAGCAAGCATGACATTATGGAGTTGGTTTGATCTGAGTTGGAGCTACTGGAATTTATAATAAAATTAAAATCTTGTTTAATTTAATTAATACAAACCGTTTTAAGTACAAAATCAAATCAAGATAAGTTTTCTCACTCAGTTTGTCCTATTTATAGTTTATATAAGTTGGGTTTATAATGTATGTGTTACGGTTGTTTATTGCTTGATGTGTGTGCTATATATTTATATATATTGGATGATTTATTTAAATTAAGTGTTTCGTTTAATTTAATTGAAACCAAATCGTTGTTTCAACGATTATAACCAACTGAGAATACTTACCTTGTTAGTCACGTTTATAATATAAACGTGATTAATTTAATGGATTGTTTGAATTGTCATTGTTAGTGTTAAATAAAATGGATGATATTAAATTGTTGTTATTGAATGTTATAAGAATCATCAGTTTAATTGGATTGAATGATTCTATTTGAGGTAATCTATTTGCATGCCGGGAATAATAGGTTGGAAGAATCCAATTGGATTCCTCACTAGTAGTTGTTAATTCTTATATATTATAATATATGTTGAAAAATATGAATGTGTGATGCAGGAAGTGAAAGAATGGAGGAATCTAACGGGATTCCTAACTAATACTGATAACTTTTATCAGTATGATGGATGTGTGTGATTTGTTGTGAAATCATTTAATATTTCACGGTTTGGTACTTTAGTAGACATTTGCCTCTTTGGTACCGACGATAAAAAATAAAATTGGAATTGACGCTAAATCGATTCTGAACATTTTCAAAGTTATATTTTTATACATTTGAAATATCACTTTTGGTTTAAAAAAAATGTGAAAGTTGTATTTACATTTTTATAATCTTTTAAGTTGTAATTAGTGGGAATTCAAAGATATTAGTAAATAAATGGTTAAGCGGTATAAATTAAATTGGAGTGTTAAAAATGATTGCAAAAAAGGGGTTAAGTGTCGTAAATGGAATTTTAAATGATTTAAATGGACTAACGGAATTCAAAATGTATGTGAATTGATTTAAACAGTTAAAAAGTTATTTTCTATAACTAACAAATGTTGATTATAGATACTCGAAATGTGATTATAAAGGGTTTCGTGAATGAAAGTAGCAAATATATAGGATTAAAAATGGAACGTGAATATAGACTTGTAAGTTTAATATGAAACCAATATTTTATTATTGGATTCAAAGCATAGTATAGTATTTTAAATGATTTAGTAAATGGATATCGACTGGAGTTGAAAATTTATAACATTGGCTTTTAAATCTTAAGAGAATTGTTTGGGAAAAGCACGTAAGAAATTATTGCATTAGTCTGAAAATGAATAATAGTTAAGTAAATGATATTATACAAGAAGTTATGCAAGTTTTAAGACGTAAACCTAAGTGGCTAAGTTAGTGATAAACATAAATTTTAATAATAAAGATTATTGTTTTCATATATAATAAGGAATTCATAGACCATAACACTATTGTTATGATTTCCGAAGGAATATGATGTGGTTTTTAAGAAATTGGAACCTATTGTACGTTGTTTGAGTCGAGTAACTTTCGAGGTGTCAATCAGATGTTGGTTTCAACCTTCGGGGTTGTATACTTAGAGATTTATTCACTTACCAATTTATAATGTGAAGTTAATAAAGTAGAAGTGAAATGATAAACGAATATTCTTACATTAAATAAGAAATAGTGAAATGTTTTCCTAATATTGGAAGATTTAGAAGTTTTAGTTAACGACTGGTTAATTAAAGGGGCTAAATGATGTTGGGGTTCAAATCAGTGAATTCATTTTCTTTTTATAAATGAATTGTTGTTTATTTGATAGTTAATTAACCGACTATCAAATTTGGCTTATACGATTGTTGATATAAAAAGATCCGGATCAAATTTATATTCGAAAACCATCCTAGACCAGCTGATGCGTAAATAGGGAAGATGCTGATAGAAGACGGAGTAGTTGAAAACCATGGATATTCATAAGCGAAAGGACTAATTGTCAAATTTCTCTGTCTCGCTCCCAGTCATATTTCGACAGTGGTTCTGTCGTGGTTGGAATCTTCGGTTTGCAGGGACTACTCACTACTGACCTTCAGGTAACGGTTGGGAGTTGGGTACCTTCGATTCATCCTGTTCGTGGATGACTTTCATGGACAAATGTCTAACAGAGTATTTCTAAATGATCACATACATTGATTTCTACAAACGTACTTCTGTTGGTGGCAGAAGAATTCATTTCTCTTAACATAAACACCTAGAGTATTTTTGTGAACGTCAATTAGTGGTTTGGCGGATATGACAATATTGCATTCAAAGTGAATGGTGACGTGATGTTCTAAAAGATAATAGTAACCTTTAGCGTCATCGACCGGGAAATAACCAAAATCGAGCAGGCAGCATGGCTATGTGGGTCGATCCCATTAGGTCGTATTATCACCACGTAAAGAAAATTTATTTATTCCTTCTATCAATTATGTATCTTCGGATAATGGTTATGTGGGCCAAACCGTTGGTGATAATATTATTGATACACTCAAAGGAAATTAGTGGCCAATCATGTGTGGCCGGGTTGCAAGATGTTCTTGTTGAGCCCAGTGTATTCCTCTCTAAAGATACACTATTGGAAGGTGGTTCCACACCTTGTTGTAATTGGAAATCCACTATCCAATAAGATCCCACGGTTTTTGATTATATACTACGTATGTAGAGCAAGAGATGCAAGCGTTCTGCTAGATGTTTATTTATTTGATTTAGACACTATTATAATATCAGAGTAGATATGATTTCAAAATGTTTTGGGTTATCGTAAGGTAAAAACTGTCCGTATTTATGTGTGGATTGGTGTAACAACCCAAGAGTTTTCGGCCCCGAAAATCGACATAAATACCTTCCATATCTCATGCCGACCTTCCAAAACAGAAAACACTGGATATTTATTAGAAAGAAATTAGAGGGTGAGATAAGAAAGAAATATTAGAATAGAAGAAGAAGAACCAACACAACACAGAGCCTCACATCGCAGCGGGACAAAATATAATACAGAAATAAATCTTTACTGAGAGCTTTTAAAAATACTTACAATATCAGAGTACATCACACATCTGGACAGTGATCATAACCTGTCCTCATATACAATCACACAGCAGAATAAATACTAGATACAATACGCCTGATCACCTCCAGCACGTCTTCTGAAATTCGCAGCATCCGATAACGTGGACCTGTATAACCCGGTCTAACCCGAGCATTTACAAAACACCGGGTCAGTCTGGTGAACAAGAGTGATAAAACACACTAAGTTTTAAAGGAGATCATCCAACTTGATTTTAAAGTTCAAAAATCTTTTCAAAAGAAAAGGACAATCGTAAGACCAAGTCCACACATAAATACGGACGGTTTTTACCTTACGATAACCCAAAACATTTTTGAAATCAATATCTTTTCTGATATTATAATAGTGTCTAAATACGAGTAAATATCAATCTAGCTGAACGCTTGCATCTCATGCTCCACGTATATAATATACAATCAAAACCGCGGGCGCTTATTGGAGATTGGATTCCGACTATGACAAGTTATGGGACCACCTACCAATAGTGTATCTCTAGAGGCGAATGCACTTAGTTCAACAAGAACATCTTGCAACCCGGCCAACACATGACCGACCACTCATTTCGCTTGAGCGTATCTAATGTATATCACCAGCGGTTGGGCTCAAACAACTGTTTCCCGAAAAGGGACAGCATCGAAAATAGATTAAAGAAGCAGAAGGAATTTCTCTAGATAGGTGATTATACACCCTAATGGAAGCGACCCATATAGCCATGCTGCCTGCCCGATTTTTGTCATTTCCCAGTTGATGAGGCTTGAGGTTTGAATTACATTTTGGAATATTTGGTCACCATTCACTTTGAATGTCACGTCGTCAGATCCGCTAGATATCACTAATTGACGTCCACAAAAAAATACTCTAGTTGGAAGCTAAGAGAATGGCCATTCTCCGCCACCAACTATTATACATTTGAAGAAATCAACGTACGCGATCCCTTTGGAAATACTGTGTCATACATCCGTCCATACAAGTCATCCAGGAACAGGATGAACCGAAGGTACCCTCCTAACACAACCAAGGAATCACCCTATAGATTTGTAGCGAGCAGTCCTTGCCATCCGTAGACTCCAACCACAATCGAACCACAATATACCTTTGGCTGTAGACTGAAGATTATTAGTAGTTCTTCCAATTATGAAAATCTACGGTCTTCAATGATCCATCTCGATCATCTTCTAATATCTTCACGTACTTGTTAGTCGGAATGGTTTTCGAATATAAATTTGAAACCGATCTTTCCATACAACAATCGTATATGTCAGATTTGATAGTTGGTTGTTTAACTATCAAAGTAAACAGTGATTCAATTCATGAAAATCCAGTGAGTTCACTGATTCAGTATTCAGCATTAACTTGGCCTTTTAATTATAACAAATGTCAATTTAAAACTCTTAAATATTTTGATATTATAAATATAATATTTCACCCCTGAATTTACATAAGATTATTCTTTTAAACAAATTCATTTTATTACTTAGGAAAACCCTATATCATATCCAATTTGACTATTTTCACTTTTAAAAACATTAGCCATGTTATTTTCAAATATTGGGAAATCAACATAACTTATTATTCATAAAACAACATTACGAAATATCTTTTATTCATTACTTGAAAACAAAAACCCATGAATAAAAATCAACTTTACATTTCCTTTCTAACTCGAAAATATCATCATATTTCCACGTAACCCCTTTTTATTTCTCTTTTACTTTGGAACTCTCGCTATATACTCTCCAAATTTCCACCCAACATTTCATTATTTATTCGCTAATGGAAATAATAAATTATCACTAATCCCTTTTACCATTACAACTAATATCATCCTCAGTTAATCCTGGTGTCGTTTAAGTTGGGTATTTATTTACCTCTCGGACCTTGATCAACAACGTTCATATCTTACGGTAGATGCGAGTTATAATCCAAAAATCAATATTCCATTCTAATAACACTTCAAATTCCATTTGACTGAACTATTCAAAATATAGTTTCAAAAAACCTTCTTACTCTTTGAAATTCCTTGTCTCGGATATACCCATTCTTTCTTAATTCAATAATTAAGTAATATTTTATAAAACACCACTTTTTAACCCTGCCTCCTTAACCAAACCCATTCATAATTCGGATTTGTTTACAAAATCCTATGACCCACTTCTTCCACCAAATTCACCTTTACTAATTTCTTTTCAAATCCGTTCAACCATTTCTACTTTGGAAATCTTATTTTAATTCCCCACTTTTACTTAATTCAAATATCATTTAATTTAAGCTATCGTATTCTCTTAAAATTCTATTTATAACTTTGTTATAAAATTTCGGGTTTTAAATATAAAAATTGTTCATAAACTCCTTTCACCATTCCATTAGATTTCTTTTCACCTTCGATAACTTTTTAAATGAATTTCAATTAAAAAGTAATTTTCTAAATTATTATTAATTAAAATAATAATTTACTTTGATCATTAACTACTTCCGTAGTTAATTCCTTTAATAACAAAAATAAATAATAAACCCCTTTTTAAAATCTTATTAAAATTAATATTCATTAAACTATTTTATTCAAAACACGCCAATTTAATAATCAGTCCCAATTAAAAACATTTGATTTAGTCGACTCAAACCACGGTTATTCCATTAACCAATTCCAATTTGTTTCCCCTTTAAATTAATTAATAATTTAATTAATTTAAATAATTCCCTTTTTTTCTTCTTAACAAAGCAATTATCAACTTAGCGGTTATGTTAATTTCTATTCACGAGTTTATAAATCTGATTATCATCAGAAGTTACTTTATAAAATTCACTTATAATTAATTATATACTTAAATAATAAATAATAAATATTTAATTTTCTTTTAATAACTTTTATTCAAAATAATATATTTCAAAATCTATCTCCAGTTATAAAATAAATTTTATAACTTCATCCTTGTCGATTTGCCTGACGGTAAATCAACATTTATAGAACGATTGATATTATAGGCCATATGTTGCCAATTGCTCAACCAATATTGTAACACCCCATATTTTCTATGAACGTATAATTATCAAATTAAAGTATACTTAATTTTTAGGAGAAGAATTAAGGAAAAACGGGTTGCGCCATTTCGTCTCAAAATTCTGCTTGAGATGGAGTCCGAGTTTGCGTAAAACGGATACCATATGAAGAAGATATGGACGAACGAAGTTAGGCAGAAAAACCGGAAATAGGCCAGAATACACTGGCGCACTTGTGAAGTGCGCCAGTACAAAATACACTGGCGCACCTGCCAAGTGCGCCCATACCGATCCAGCACAGAATTCTGGAGTGTTCTGTGATGACGTGTCTTCTTTTGAGTAGCTGGATGACCTATCTTGGAGCTGGGTGGTTCTGATGACTTCTGGACTGATCTGAAGGCTCTAAATCACCCTATTCTCCTATAAAAACACCCCTCAAACCTCACTTTCTCTCCACACAATTTCATTCTTCCTATATTCTGCCTCTATTCTAATTAGAATAAAATAATGGTGTCGCTACTCTGCTGAAATCTAAGCTAGAACTAGTGCATCTTCTTCCAATCTGAATAGAATTAAAAGAGAACAACTATTTTCAAATCTAATCGATAGTCTACGCCAAAGGAGAGCTATTCGGTGTCAGAATACAGATTCCAGAATACAAGAGTCGTTCCCTTTTTGTGAGTACAGTTATTTTCAGATATGAACTTTAATTACATCTTGACATGGTTATAAATCTGAATCTGAGGTTATGCATATTCTTATCTGTCAGATCTGTTTTTCTGTGACTATTCTCTTTCTTTTTTCTGTTCTATAGCCAGGCTACTACAAGCCTGTGCCAAATTTCATAAGAGATTAAAGCACGAACGCTAAATTTTGGGGTAAATAATGAATAATGCATAATTGGACATGACTGATCTGTGACTGATTTGAGAAAAGGACATATGTTGTAAATTAGATCTAGATCTGTGCATATTCTGTGATTTGGAAGAAGAGGAATCATAAAATGATAACATATGACTTGAAACTTGGGGACATAATGCATATAAAAATTAAGATCTGATTTTGAGAGGATATAATTTAAAGATCTAGATTTTTGGGTATATTTTATATAATGATTCATGACTTGAAAAAGGAATATGAAACTTAGGTGTAAAGACCTATATTAAAATAGGATAACTATTAATGTGAATGCGCCTAAATATGGATTTTTGGATATTGGCATTAAAAGCTATAATTTGGCATAATTCATATGATGATTTGGGGCTTTTAGATAGTGTTCTGTACTGTGCAAAGTTTAACGAAAATTTGGGGGCATATATTGTATTATGAATTATGACCATGATTTGAGCATGTAAGTTTAGGCTTAATTTATGATTAGGCAAGATATGTAAATAGAATTTTTAAGAAATGTTAAATCTTCTAATCTGCTGAATTGCTTAATCTGCTAAATCTGTTGAATTGCCTGTTCTGCTAATCTGCTAAATTGTCTAATCTGCTAGATCTGTTATCTGCTAAATCTGTTGAATTGCTTAGTCTGTTGAAAGCTGAATAATTGTAATTTGGAGGCTCGATCTAAAATTGAGCAAAACATGTTAATATAACTTTGGATAATCTGCCATAACTTGTAAAGAAGTTAAATCTGCTAAATGGACATAATTAGTCTAATATTTTCTGTAATGGAATAAAGTGGCTATGACACGAGGTTAGACTCCATTTGCGGTCGAAGCCTTCCCGGAACCAACCGGCTTAACCAGCGACCACAAACTGTCAGTCTAATGTGAGAGGTCGTAGGCATAACTAAAATATGCTTAGACACGAGGTTAGGTCAGGCTTGTGGCAGAATTCTGCCCGGAACCGCCCGACATATCCAGCGGCCACAAGCTACCGACCTAATGTGAGAGGTCTGTGCATTAATATTTAATTAATGCAAATCTGAGATAAATATGACATCTAAAACGTGTTGGGTGGATAGGGTTAAACCAATTGGATTGATGAATTTAACAAACCCGTTTCGTGAATCTGTAGGCCCAATACAAAGTTAGACAATCTGTAAGTCTGTTAAAACTGTACATCTGATCCGTTAGTCTGAAAATTTGTTAACTTGATTGTCTGATCTTTGAACTAGTAAATCTGAACTCTGTATGTCTAAAACTTGTAAACAAGTTAATCTGAAATCTGTTAGTCTAGGGACACAAGGTTAGGAGGGGAAATACTTGTGTCATCTGTTGTTTGGGGCCCATATTGGTCAGTAACTCTTTCTGGTATAAAAACTTTGACCCCACGCTATGTAGGGGTCTGAGCACGCTTACTGAACTAATTATAAACGGTTCATTCTGATAATGGCGAAGGGTGTTGATGGTGCGTTCCAATCGGGTCATGTGCGTGCATGGATCCGGTCTGCTCTGAGGATGTAAGACACCTTGACATCTGCAAATAGGTCTGTGCCAATAGGTTGCCACTTTAGGGAGTGATACACCCTACTGTGGGGACGACACAAGGTATTTATGTACTAGGGAGCCGATCGCTTGGGGTAGGACTTAGGGTACACTTAGTTCTGTCTGTTTCTGTTGGTACCGTTTGTTTCTGTTGGGTGGTAACACCTGTCTGTTTCTCCGTGGTACCGTTTGTAGGGGTGGTAAAGGCCCATTACTAGTGTACACCTAATTCTAACATTCTGTTTCCGTAGGGATTATTCTGTTTCCGTCTCTGATTCCGTTTCCGATTCTGTTTCCGTACCTTCTGTCTGTTGGGGTGGTAAAGGCCCATTAGTTGGGTGGTAAAGGCCCATTATTATTATTCTGCTTCTGTACCTTCTGTCTGTTGGGGTGGTGAAGGCCCATTACTAGCATTTTATTTCTGCATAGATTATTCTGTTTCGATTCTGTTTCAGTTTATACATTAGGGTAACACTTAACCCTGTTACACTAGTATTAGTGCAGAGAAGTAAGATGTAAGTAAGGAACATAACTTGGTTTACATCATTCTATTTCTTCTGTTAACTTAAAGTATATCTGCTATTCCTGTTGATGTAATCTCTCATCCAGCTTTATTTACATGTCATGATAATATTATCTTTTTATATGATGGAAGTCAACGGACTCGCCAGACTTTATGTCTGACCTCGTTTGTTTTCTCCCCTTTTCTTTCCGTCCCCCCCCCTCCCCCCCCCCCCCCCCCCCCGCCCCAGGTGCTCAGGGTGGAAACATCGGAGCTTGATTCTGATTCTCTCTGCTTGAAGTGCTTGGAGTATTGCTTGGCTTTGACTCTATATTTTCATGGCAGTTTATGTTGGGGATTATGGCTTTGAAACTTTACATTCTGAAGGATTTTGTGTAAGACTGATAATTGTGTACTTGAGTTTTGGTATTGTGATTTAGAAAGATGTAACCAAACTTATTTCTACTTCTGCTGTAATAAAGTTATAATTTTTCAAGTACTACTTATCTGTCTTGTAATATTCTATTCTATATACTAAAACGCTCCATCAAAGTTGAGGCATTCCCTTTGTGAGTGACCTTAACGGAGGTGGGGTGTTACAAATATTTCCCATTGGTTTAAACAAAACACGGGTTGAATTTCCAGTCAAAAATCAATAATCAAATCAATCACCCCATCAGATCAGTTCACATATGATAATATGAAAATAAATAATATATTTGAGGAATCCCGTTGGATCCCTCCAACCAGTTCATCCCTGTATTAAAACGGTTATCTCAAATCAGATCATTCACTTCCATTCAACTTATATATGATAGTAAACAACAAATATTGCACATCAACCAATTAACAATACAATTCAATCAGATCAAACAATTCTAACCATTAAACATGTTTATTTTATAAACGTGACCAACAGGGTAAGTTACCTCTATTGGATCCAATCGTAAAAATAACGATTTGGTCTTTCACTGAAATTAAACAACGGTTTAATTTCATCAGATAAATCAACAGATAAATATATAGCTAGCAAAAAGTCAACCATTAGCAAACAGAATTCACAAAATAGAAACCCAATTTATATAAAATATAAACGGGAAGAACTGAGTGAGTTTAACTCACCTTGATTTGATTCTGAAACAATTCAATTACAATTAAATTAAATAGTTGTTTAATTTAACTGTAACTCCCGTCGTCTCTATTCCTGTTCGGCTTAGTTCCATGACACCGTGCTTGTCAAAACAATTTCAGCGTCACTTTGTTCGTCGAATTCTGATAATACATCAATGAGTTATTAACAATATTAGTATACCGTTTAAATTAATATAATTAATTCTTTTAATTACTCACTAATTTCTATAATTAATAAAATTACTTTGTTTAATATATACTAGGCCGATCATTTCCGTTTTCCCTGTTCTTGAGAACTACCGCTTCAATTCGATCTGTTATTTCCATCTAGCTCCTGCATTTTCAATATGATGAAATCAACTTGATAATCACTAACAGGGTTAATTATTTAACACTTAATTATATTCACTTAACTTAGTTATTATATACTATTTGGGCCCATAATCCCTATCCAATACAAACCGTTCTCGAGAGCTGCTCATGCCTGTAAATCTGTTATACCATTTAGAACTGTAAATTAGTTTAATTTGTATATTATATTCCCTTAATCCTAAAATTAACAAACTTAATTACATTGATTAGAAAGTATAAATATCAGGCTCCAATGTTTCTCTCCTGCCATCCTTCTGCTCTCGCCCAGTACCCTTGATCGGGAAATAAAATTGACCAATTACTTTCTCAAATTTCTTATTAAAACACTTAACCCAAATCTCGGTTTCCTTTTAATTTAATTAACTATGGTTATAACTAATTCCATACTTAGTATACAGGCCCGAATACTGATACTGCTCCTCCTTGACTTTGTTTCCATGCTTCAGATACCCTTTTCTCCTTCCAACTCACGCTCACCCTCAATAATTACCACCGTACTTCCATCCCCCTTCTTGTACTACGAATCCAACATCGGTTAAAGTAATACACGATTGAGTTTATTACTCTGGCTCCATCCCGTTCCCAGCATCTGAAACACGCCCGGCTCCGACAACAAGAGCTTATCACCGTACCACCCTGACATCCCTGTTGATCGATCATCTAGTACCAAAAGAAGCGGCTTACCCTGCTCTTGCTTCGACACAAATACCCCCTTCCATTCGTCTCCATGTGACATCAGTTAGCCCTAACGAAGCGGCTTATCGGTCGAGATTCTGACCATATTAGTGTACTAAAAACCATCACAGTTGGTCATCGTGTAGGCGTTGATGAGCTCGAGATGTTTGCTGATGGGAGGATTGGAATTTTCATAACCGATATTGAAAATTTGATGGAAGAAATAAGGTGCTTTCTGGCCGTTAAATCATGGGGTGGAAGCGCAAATGAAATGCTGACCAGGCATGTAAGAAATTTAGGGTTGGACTTTGGGTATTTATTTATATTGAAATGATAATGTGGGCAACACGGTGTATTGTGTGGCCTCCAAGTAAAGTATGAATTCCTTCACGTTGAAGACTTGAGCACTGTAATCTATTAGCTTGCAGAGAACGGAAAGTTATATGGGAAAATAATTTATATGGGTTGAATTTTTATATAAAAATATTATACGAAATTTTATCATGAAATATCGTATCAAAACTACCTCATACGATCCCCATTTGAGATGAAAATCCTAATCCCAACATAGAAAAATATTCCGGATCCGATGGGACAGGTTTCGTCGTATTCCGAGACTGTTTTCCCAGTATGCTATTTTTTACATGCACCGCAATGCCATTTTGAACACCAAATTACCCGGTCTTCAAAAATACCAAACTATATATATAGTCTGACTCTAAACATCGATACGAATTCAAGGGAATTCGTTTCGTAGCCTAATTCGATCGTCTGCTCACGTTACACTCAAATGTCTCTCTATTTAATTAAATAAATTTAATTACGTGCTATATAAAATGAACGGGCGTTTACAGCTGTCGTGGCCTCATACGACATCGGTTTGCCACGCAATTCAATACCGTACAATAATTTAGCGTTACGGTTCCAATGAAACTGATTTCATCGAAAACGGAGACCGTTTGCAAAATCGCTATTTTAAAGGCCTATATTTTAAATAACGATTTCCATAACGACTATTTCAAATTTTGATTTAGCCATAACTAACAATCTATAATACAAAATCTGAATTTTTCTCTTCCATATGAAAATTATCATCAATACGGTTCCAACGTTTCTTGTTTCATAGATATCCGACTTATATCGGATCCTGTATATTCAATTGAAGTTCAAAACTCCATATTACGAACTGTCGCGCTATTTAGAGCTCGTTTTATAATTATATAAATATATAACGTTCAAACTTCGTTTTAATAACTAATTAAATATAAAAATTCATTTATATTCCAAATAAAATATTTTAAAATAATAAATTAAATAAAATATTTGATTGCCAAAAATACGGGACGTTACATTCTTTCCCCCTTAAAATAATTTAGTCCTCGAAATTGCTAAGGTAGGAAAGAACATTACAAACCCATTAATTTCCAAATCCAATTTATTTTAAATCGAAAACCAATTCAATATCGTAACTAAATATTTTCGAAAATATCGAAAATTTTCTAACATATTAAATTCCCGGAAAAATTCGGCAGAGTCTCCCCTGCACGGAGTGACATATGCGATATCGCAGGAACAAATAATATATATACATCGACCTACACGGTCGGAAAACAAAAATCAAAACCCAAAATTTTATATTTTCGCATAGGCATACCTTTTACGAGCGCTATTGAGCTTACTTTCTCAACGTATATGCGATTTCCTCAACCAATATCAATTTACTTAGCCATCTAGCACCTGTACTTAACTCAATCACATATCAGTAACAGATATATGAAATTCTTAAATAATATTTAATTAATTAATAAGCGTAACCATAACAATTTCCAAAATCAAGCATGAAGTATTCATTTGCAACACAGGACGGAATTATTCAACTTTAATTCATATGATTACATTCCAGTTGACTATACTGGAATTTAATTATAATTCAACTTTTTATTAAACTGTTGATGAATTTATATTCAAGCAATCTAACACCAAATCAATACCAATCAACAATCAGTGCACAACCAGTCTCAATCAAAATAATTGAATTTATGTTCAATTTAATATTTTACTTTAGTTTTACTAGAACACCAATCAATTTATATTCGATTGATTTCTATTTGATTATTATTTATTCAAATTCCAAATTTAGTTAGTCTGATTCCAATATCATTATTAATTTAATTTTAATTTAACCAGGTTAAGTTTCAATTAAATTTTCAATCCGATTTGAATTCCATTCAAATAGATCAAACACACTAGTATCTCAATAATTCGATAAAATTATTTCTTTTCTATACAAAAATATAATTTGGGTAAAATTATTTCATTTACCCTCTTTACAAAACAATACTGCATTCATCTACCAGTCCAACGCTTCTCAACTCCTGAACCGATCAACAAACACAATACAAAACGTTTGTATATAAAATTTACAAATACGCACTCATATACATATACACTCAATCTCGATCTGGGGTATTACTAATCCTATCTCTATCGAGCTACACCACAGAGCCAAGGTTATTACTGAACCAATAGCTCTGATATCACTGTAAGGACCTGGAATTTTCGGCCCCGAAAATCGACATAAATACCTTCCATATCGCATGCCAACCTTCCAAAACTGAAAACACTGGATAGTTATTAGAAAGAAATTAGAGAGTGAGATAAGAAAGAAAGAAATATCAGAATAGAATAAGAAGAACCAACACGACACAGAGCCTCACATCGCAGCGGGACAAAATATAATACAGAAATAATCTTTACTGAGAGCTTTTAAAAATACTTACAATATCAGAGTACATCACACATCTGGGCAGTGATCATGACCTGTCCTCATATACAATCGCACAGCGGAATAAATACTAGATACAATATGCCTGATCACTTCCAGAACGTCTTCTGAAATTCGCAGCATCCGATAACGTGGAACTGTATAAGCCGGTCTAACCCTAGCATTTACAAAACACCAGGTCAGTTGTAATGGCCCGCAAATCTGTACTATCTGAGTTGACTAATAACACCACACGTCCAACCCAAATTGCACAGAAATACGACTCATTATTAGAAAGAAGTTAGAGGATGAGAAATAGAAATAAATATTAGAATAGAAGAAAAAAACAAGGAAGACAAATCTCACAGCGGAACGAATAAAATATATTATATAACATAACTTTTGAAATACAAAATTTTCACTGTATAACATAAAGTTATCAGAGTACAACACTTACAACACAGCGGAAATAAAAATACTATATATCTACCACTAAAGCCTCCTGCTCCAAGCTCCTCCAAGTGAATCTGTAAAATCCCGACTACTTGACTGCTCGTACAAATTTGGGCACCCAAGAGTTTAGGGAAAACAAAACAAAATAAACTCTAGGTCAGTCATGGAATTGGTGTGAGTAAACTCCAACCAATTGCTTAACTTCCAAAATCCTTTAGAAAGAAAAGATAATGGTAAGACCAGCCCACACATAAACTGGACGGTTTTTACCTTACTATAACCCAAAACACTTTCATATCAAATCCAGTGATATTATAATAATGTCTACATCAAATAAATAACAATCTAGCGGAACGCTTGCATCTCACGCTCCATATATAATATAAATTCAAAAACCGCATGACGCTTATTAGAGATTGGATTTCCAACATGACAAGGTATGGGACCACCTTCCGATATTGTATCTCTAGAGGCGAATACACATGGGTTCAACAAGAACGTCTTGCAACCCTGCCCATACATGACCGACCTCTCATTTCGCTTGAGTGTATCGAATGTATATCACCAACGGTTGGGATCAACAACTGTTTCCCGAATTGGACAGCATCAAACAGAATAAGGAATTAAATGAATCTCTAGATATGTGATTATACATCCTAAAGGGAGCAACCCACATAGCCATGCTGCCTACCCGATTTTTGTCATTTCCCGGTTGCTGAGGCCTGAGGCTACGATTACTTTCTATTCATTGATAGCACAATCACTTTGAATGCCACATTGTCAGATCCGTTAATCACTAATTGATTTGCACAAATATTCTGGATGTTATGCTAAGGGAATAAATCCGTTACAACCACATATATTTATACAGACCAACATATTCGATCATTGGAAATACTTTGTCAGACATTCGTCCATTTACTTTTGTTCTGGGATTGAACGAAACCGAAGACACAATTTCTATTAATACAAAAAGTCCTTGCACTTTACTCCGTCTTCGATTATCGTCATATAATCTGATTCGCAACGCTACTGCCAATACAGAGTGGTTCACTGATAATAATCCAACCGATCTCTCCATATTGACAACGATATTGGCAAACACTTTGATAGTCGGTTATTTAACTATCGAAGAAAGATAAACAAACATCCATTCAAAACAATCAAACAATCACTGGGCCCCTTGATTACAATTCATTAATTAAATCACCCTTTCCATTTCCTTATCAATATTTGTTAAACAAATATTTTCAATTATCATCTCGGTCTCTTACATTCTTTGGAAAGCATTTCTATATCTCGCCTTCTTTTATTTTCTACACTTAGAAAATATATTCTATTTGAAATTGAAACAATTTCAATCACTTATCTCTTTTGCGACTACTTTAATCATACTTAGGAAATATTTTCTTTTATACTTCTAAAATTCCATCACTTGGGTTAAAACAAATGCTGTTACAACAACCCAAAATGTTTTATTCAACTAAATATTATTCAAACACTTCTCTTCGAGACTGGATCTTACTATTTATCAATTAAAAATGAATCCAATCAAGTTGGGGGTAAAATTGCCTCTCAGACCTTGAATGAAAACATCCTCAACTTCAAAACAGACAAAACCACTTACCTCGAATAAACACACAATAAAACCCAATTATTCATTTTTAAAACATGTATATGGTTCGCTTTCTATTTCTAATTTATAGATTTCCCTTTTGTTTACAATATTCTATTTTTGATTTCGTTTCCTTATCGAATTCTATATATATCGATACATTGATTTCTAACTATCAAATTATCTTAAAAATATTCTTACTCCTTAAATTCCCGGAAAAATTCGCCATAACCTCCCTTGTACCGGGAGCTTCGGGATACTTCAAATAGCCTCCCATGGCCCTCACCAATCCAAAAGAAAAAGAAAAAGCCAAGTGGCTTGCCGATACGGCGCATAAAATCTCATATATGAATTTAAACATGTACCTTTTTGTCGGGCACATAAATTTAAAATCTTCATATACTCCATCCCATACCTGTCTAACACATGCTCACCTGTTTTCAATTCCATTCAACTCAATCCAATCGTTTGAATTCAGTTCTGCTCATTTATTCTTTTAATTAGCTATTTTGCCTATTCCACATCTTTGTTTGAACATAACACATTTATATATTTAACTTGCTTATAACCAAATTGAATTTCAATTTCAATTCTAGTTTCCTTTTTGATTTCGAATATAACTTTCAAATAGAATTCACTTATTCAAATCCCAATATCAATTCAAAATCTCATTAACTAATTACTATTCGAATTAGTTAATTCTATTCAAAAAAATCAAAAATCTGGTTTCTGTTTCAAAAATCAATTCATTACTCCACTTGAGTTCACATATAATTTACAACTCAAATCTGAAATTTTCTAAATAGAAGTTTGGATTTTATTCGCTTAAAAATCCTTTTATAAAATTAAATAAACTGTTATGGTTTTTAAATGGTTATGGCGCTGTTTTTCTGAAAATTTGGTTTTGACATAACACAAAATATATACGACAAAATTTAGAATTTTCTCTTCTATTAGAAAACTATTATCAAATCGGCCCTGACGTTTCTTGTTTCAAAGAATTCTGACTTCAATTGAGTTCTGTATACTCAATTGAAGTTCGAAACGCCAATTTACGAACTGCAGCGCTGCGGCGAGTTCGTTTTTAATTATATTCATATATATAAACGTTATAACTTCATTTAAATAATTTCAACTCTATTATGATATATTTTTAATATATATCAAATCCATTTTCCAATTCAACATAATATTTCTGATCTATTTCACTTCTATTTGAAATTCTATATTCAAATTTCAATTCGCTTCTATTTTCAAATTCTATATTGAATTTCTATGTTCGAATTTCCTTTATTCAAATCCCATTTGAATTTCTACGTTCAAATTTTATATTTGAATTTCCTTTGAATTTCGTATATTCAAACTCCATTTGAATTTCTATATTTAAATTCCCATTGAATTTTCTATTTGAATCCTATATTCAAATTCCATATTTTAAATTCCATTTGAATTCTCTATTCGAATTCCATAGTTTAAATTCCATTTGAATTCCTCTTATTCAAAATCTATGTATAAACTCCATTATTTTCAAACCTCTATATTTGAATTTCATTTGAACTCCCTTTCTTCAAATCCATTTGAATTCCTTTGAATTCCTTTGAATTCAAATTTCTGTATATTCAAATTCTATTCAAATTTAATATATTTAAATTCTATTTAGATTTTCTATGTATAAATTCTATTTGAATTTCATTTTTAAATTCCATTTTAACTCTATTTGAATCTTATTTCAAATTCCATGTTAACTCTTTAAATTCTATACTCTAAGTTTGTTTCTATTTGAATTCTATAGTCAAATTCTTGTTTCAATCTGTTTGAATTCTATATTTGAATACCTTTATATTTTCTATATTCAATTTCTATTTGAATTTTTATATTCAATTTCTTTAAACAAGTCTCGATTTCAATTCCTTTTGAAATCGATATTTCTATATTTTTTTTTAAAATAGATTTCCCTTTTCAATCTCACACTTGTATTTTTATTTCTGAATTATCAAATGATAATTCTTTTCACTTCATTTATAACTTCGTTATAAAAGAACTATTTATAAACTTCGTTTATAAAGGAACTACTTGTTTCGTTTTTCAAAACAAATTTATATTTTTATTCTATTTAAAAATAGAATTTTCCCTTTTAATCTCAAATATCCTTTCCATGATATTTTAAATAAATTAACACTTAGCCCAGTGATATTTAAAACAATCAAATCATCCAATTTTCAATCATTTGATTTTTAACACGTCATATGAATATATGAAATCAAGCGAACAAACAAACAAATAATATATTTTTGAGGGATCCAATTGGATCCCTCCAACCTGTTTTTCCTGCATCCACAGACGTTAGTCAACATAGTAATACCCATCCTGCTTCGAGGTAGGATATCGTAGTAAAAAAGGGGATCCACTTATATACGTGGGCGTAGGGTCATCCGCTAATGATACTACGGGCATCTGCTAATGATACCGCGGGAACAATCCAATCACCAAACCAAAATATATATATAATATTCAACCCTAAATAACTAATATTTTTTTTAATCAACCAGAAAGCATTCAAACAAGCATCAAACAATTATTTTTAACGAATAAACATAATTTTAAATAAAAAGTGAGTGGGATTTACTCACCAGGCCTTTATTTGCGATCCATTCTGATTTTAAATTCTTAAATGCCAAATTATGTATCCTTGAGCAATGCCTTTCTCGACTGATTCCACTTGATAATATCTTGTATATATTAAATGAAGTATTCCTTAGTTAGTAAATTTTTACGAATATGGATTAAACTAATTTAATCCTAACTAACATGCCAATACAATTCTAACTGATATACTGATTTATTTCTAACCATTTTACTAATAAAGTTCTAACCTTTTCACTAATTAAAATTCTAAATTTTGCGATTAGTTTATAAAATTTTATTTACTTAAATAAATAAATAACGAAATAAATTACCTTAAATCCAATTTTTTTTAAATCTCTAACTTCTTCCTTTAACAAAGTATGGCCTCTACATCCAGTTAATATTTCCGATGGCCGATACAAAAAATCCCCATCCTTTCCTCCTCCAGTTCATGAAGAGCTGAACCCCTTCCACTTACTTCAATCGCAAATTTCCATCACCAGACAAACCGAGCACCCCCACGAAGCCTCACTCCAGTTTGTCCATTACTGACGAAATCCACTATTGACACTACCCAACAACCCTCTGCACCCTTATCATTGAAATCTCCAGCCAGCAATCCTCCAAGAACGCAACTTCCAGGCTTCCTCGACGCTGAGGAAATAGACAGCGACATCTTCTTTCTTCAATTTTTGAAACTGCATCCTTCATCTCTCCTGTAATTGAACACATAGCCCTTTCCATTCACCACGAACCCTACTCAACGCAGTTCCGCCCTCTTCCCAGAAATCACGTTCGTTTCCCCATAAGCTAATGTCGAGCTCCTATTTCCCAAACCCAAACTGTCAGACATCGCAGCCTCTGATTCATCACGCTATGGAACCCTAAGTTCTTCGTCTCCCTAAATCCTTCGAGAGCCACGATATTCCCATCGCGATGATGGTCAAGTCCCCCTCTCGTGAGTGCCCTAGCTGTCATCGACCTACAGGGCATTGCCCGATTCGAACTCGGGGTTCCTGATTTCAAAAAAAAATTTCTATTGAAATGGTGGATTTTAGTTTCCGAGGTTTTTCTGAGGGAAAAGAAACGAAGGGGGAAGAAAATGAATTCGTTCGATGGTTTCAGAGATGGAAGGAAATTGAAGACGAGAACCGGTTTTATAGGGAGGAACGATGAAACAATAGTACCGACCATTAAATTCTTTGTTCGGATACGTACATAACAAATCCTTTATTTTATTTAAAAAGATTTTCCTATTAAATTGATTTGATTTAAAGAGATTTTCACTTTATTTTAAACGGATATCGATTTGATCTCGTGCTTATCCACAGAAATAATATCGGGGTCCATTACTTAAACCGCGAACCGCTATTTTAACGTAACCACTGTCGTTTCAATGTTATAACACTATTCTGAACTCAATAGAATAGATTATAAATTTTAATTCGAACGTATGTATAAAATAACCATATTAACTTGATATAAAATAATTTAAATTCAGAACTAATCATTTTCTCGAAAATAAATTATTATTATTATCGTTCATATTCAGACAGAACTGACACTGATCATCTGAATCATTTCTATTTGGGTTTTAACTTCGATTCCAATATATTTCGAATTACAATAATTTAATATGTAAAAATTTATTTATATTATCAACACAATATTTAAAACCATATTAAATATTTAAAATAAACTGTTCGAAAATCCGGGTTGTTACATTCTTCCCCCTTTAAAATAATTTCGTCCTCGAAATTGCTAAGGTAGGAAAAATGGTACGAATCCATTACTTTTCAAAATCTCACTTAGGTTGAAACTTAACTCTTTATTTTCAACAAATTTTTTAGTTCTACCAAAACATTTGGTCTTCCTTCATTTAATTCAAATGATTACGATCAATCCATTTATATCCAATATTTATTCCATTAAACCTATTCAAATTGATTCTAGTTGATTTATTCACTTCAATCCATCTAACTAGCTTAAGTTAAATTCCAATTCCAGAATTCAAATCCCTGGGTTTACATTTCAAATCCTTTTGAAATCACTTAAACATGTACATATATTTATAATCTTTTCAAATTCAAAATATTTGAATTTTCCAACTAAACTTGTTTTCTTTCAAACAAATTCCCATCAATTTTTTTTCTAAGGTAGCAATTTATCACTTAGAAACTCGAAAATGAACACTGACGAAGCAACAGTCCTCATCAGAATTATTTTCCAGCCACTGAAGTGAGTTCAGTGCTTAATCACTTTAAAAATCCATCTCAAAATGATTTCTACTCAAAATCCTTTTTAAACAAAGCTATATTATTCTAGTATACTTCAGAAAATATTTTTAAACTTCCCAGGAGATAAATTCCAAATTCTGCTTTGAATTCAATTTTGATTCATCTCATTTGTATATTTCATTCACATACAAATTATATTTGGTTCTATATAACCATTTCATTTTATAATCTCTTTTGATTATAATTCTAACAATCAACACATTCATATATTATAATAATTTCAGAAAATTATTCCTTCTATATCAAAATAGCATTTTGGGTAAAATTATTACATCTACCCACTTGAAAACAATATCATGTTCAACCCTCTGTTCAAGTATTTACAAATTCTTATCGACGTCGTGGCGTCCCACGATTCGATCACAGTTTATAAACCACTCAACAGACTAGCCAACACAATATAAAACAACTTTTATATCAAATAACAAATACGCTCTCTCGTATATATACACACTCAACTCATTCTAGGGTTCTACTAAACCTATCTCTAATGAGCACATCCCACAAAGCCTAGGTGTTCGCTCAACCTAAGCTCTGATACCAACTTTAATGGCCCGCAAATCTGTACTATCTGAGTTGACTAATAACACCACACGTCCAACCCAAATTGCACAGAAATACGACTCATTATTAGAAAGAAGTTAGAGGATGAGAAATAGAAAGAAATATTAGAATAGAAGAAAAACACAAGGAAGACAAATCTCACAGCGGAATGAATAAAATATATTATATAATGTAACTTTTGAAATACAAAATTTTCACTGTATAACATATAGTTATCAGAGTACAACACTTACAACACAGCGGAAAGAAAAATACTATATATCTACCATTGAAGCCTCCTGCTCCAAGCTCCTCCAATTGAGTCTGTAAAATCCCGACTACTTGACTGCCCGTACAAATTTCGGCACCCAAGAGTTTAGGGAAAACAAAACAAAATAAACTCTGGGTCAGTCATGGGACTGGTGTGAGTAAACTCCAACCAATTGCTTAACTTCCAAAATCCTTTCGAAAGAAAAGATAATAGTAAGACCAGCCCACACATAAACATGAACGGTTTTTACCTTACTATAACCCAAAACACTTTGATATCAAATCCAGTGATAATATAATAATGTCTACATCAAAATAATAACAATCTAGCGGAACGCTTGCATCTCGCGCTCCATATATAATATAAAATCAAAAACCGCATGACTCTTATTGGAGATTAGATTTCCAACATGACAATGCATGGGACCACCTTCCGATGATGTATCTCTAGAGGCGAATACACCTGGGTTCAACAGGAACGTCTTGGAACCCAGCCTACACATGACCGACCACTCATTTCGCTTGAGTGTATCGAATGTATATCACCAACGGTTGGGATCATCAACCGTTTCCCGAATGGGACAGCATCGAACAGAATAAGGAATTAAATGAATCTCTAGATAGGTGATTATACATTCTAATGGGAGCGACCCACATAGCCATGTTGCCTGCCCGATTTTTATAATTTCCCGGTTGCTGAGGCCTGAGGCTACGATTACTTTCTATTCATTGATAGCACAATCACTTTGAATGCAACATTGTCAGATCCGTTAATCACTAATTGATTTGCACAAATATTCTGGATGTTATGTTATGGGAATAAATCCGTTGCAACCATATATATTTATCCAGACCAACATATTCGATCATTGGAAATACTTTGTCAGACATTCGTCCATTTACGTTCGTTCTGGGATTGAACGAAACCGAAGGCACAATTTCTATTAATAGAAAAAGTCCTTTCACTTTACTCCTTCTTCGATTATCTTCATATAATCTGATTCGCAACGCTACTGCAAATACAGAGTGGTTTTACTAATAATAATCCAACCGGTCTCTTCATATTGACAACGATATTGGCGAACACTTCGATAGTCGGTTATTTAACTATCGAAGAATGATAAAAAACATCCATTCGAAACAATCAAACAATCACTGGGCCCCTTGATTACCATTCATTAATTAAATCACCCTTTCCATTTCCTTATCAATATTTGTTAAACAAATATTTTCAATTATCATCTCAGTCTCTTACATTCTTTGGAAAGCATTTCTATATCTCGCCTTCTTTTATTTTCTACACTTAGAAAATATATTCTATTTGAAATTGAAACAATTTCAATCACTTATCTCTTTCCCGACTACTTTAAT
The DNA here is from genome assembly GCA_030737875.1 of Allium sativum. Classification (NCBI taxonomy): domain Eukaryota; kingdom Viridiplantae; phylum Streptophyta; class Magnoliopsida; order Asparagales; family Amaryllidaceae; genus Allium; species Allium sativum. The sequence goes on from CM060910.1 coordinate 109,891,901, forward strand.
CAAACTGAGGAAATATTTTCTTTTATACTTCTAAAATTCCATCACTTGGGTTAAAGCGAATGCTGTTACAACAACCCAAAATATTTTATTCAACTAAATATTATTCAAACACTTCTCTTCGAGACTGGATCTTGCTATTTATCAATTAAAAATGAATCCAATCAAGTTAGGGTAAAATTGCCTCTCAGACCTTGACTGAAAACATCCTCAACTTCAAAACAGATAAAACCACTTATCTCAAATAAACACACCATAAAACCCAATTATTCATTTTTAAAACATGTATATGGTTCGCTTTATATTTCTACTTTATAGATTTCCCTTTTGTTTACAGTATTCTATTTATGATTTCGTTTCCTTATCGAATTCTATATATATCGATACATTGATTTCTAACTATCAAATTATCTTAAAAATATTCTTACTCCTTAAATTCCCGGAAAAATTCACCATAACCTCCCTTGTACCGGGAGCTTCGGGATATTTCAAATAGCCTCCCATGGCCCTCACCAATCCAAAAGAAAAATAAAAAGCCAAGTGGCTTGCCGATACGGTGCATAAAATCTCATATATGAATTTAAACATGTACCTTTTGTCGGGCACATAAATTTAAAATCTTCATATACTCCATCCCATACCTGTCTAACACATGCTCACCTATTTTCAATTCCATTCAACTCAATCCAATCGTTTGAATTCAGTTCCGCTCATTTATTCTTTTAATTAGCTATTTTGCCTATTCCACTTCTTTGTTTGAACATAACACATTTAAATATTTAACTTGCTTATAACCAAATTGAATTTCAATTTCAATTCTAGTTTCCTTTTTGATTTTGAATATAACTTTCAAATCGAATTCACTTATTCAAAGCCCAATATCAATTCAAAATCTCATTAACTAATTACTATTCGAATTAGTTAATTCTATTCAAAAAAATCAAAAATCTGATTTCTGTTTCAAAAATCAATTCATTACTCCACTTGAGTTCACATATAATTTACAACTCAAATCCGAAATTTTCTAAATAGAAGTTTGAATTTTATTCGCTTAAAAATTCTTTTATAAAATTAAGTAAACCGTTATGGTTTTTAAATGGTCGTGGCGCTGTTTTTCTGAAAATTTGATTTTGACATAACACAAAATATATACGATGAAATTTAGAATTTTTTCTTCCATTAGAAAACTATTATCAAATCGGCCCTGACGTTTCTTGTTTCAAAGAATTCTGACTTCAATTGAGTTCTGTATACTCAATTGAAGTTCGAAACGCCAATTACAAACTGCAGCACGGCGGGGAGTTCGTTTTTAATTATATTCATATATATAAACGTTTTAACTTCGTTTAAATAATTTCAACTCTATTCTGATATATTTTTAATATATATCAAATCCATTTTCCAATTCAACATAACATTTCCGATCTATTTCACTTCTATTTGAAATTCTATATTCAAATTTCAATTCGCTTCCATTTTTCAAATTCTATAATCAATTTCTATGTTCGAATTTCCTTTATTCAAATCCCATTTGATTTCTACGTTCAAATTTTATATTTGAATTTCCTTTGAATTTCATATATTCAAACTCCATTTGAATTTCTATATTTAAATTCCCTTTGAATTTTTTATTTGAATCCTATATTCAAATTCCATATTTTAAATTCCATTTGAATTCTCTGTTCGAATTCCATAGTTTAAATTCCATTTGAATTCCTCTTATTCAAATTCTATGTTTAAACTCCATTATTTTCAAACCTCTATATTTGAATTTCATTTGATCTCCCTTTCTTCAAATCCATTTGAATTCCTTTGAATTAAATTCTATTTGAATTCCTTTGAATTCAAATTTCTGTATATTCAAATTCTATTCAAATTCAATATATTTAAATTCTGTTTAGATTTTCTATGTATAAATTCTATTTGAATTTCATTTTCAAATTCCATTTTAACTCTTTAAATTCTATACTCAAAGTTTGTTTCTATTTGAATTCTATATTCAAGTTCTTGTTTCAGTCTGTTTGAATTCTATATTTGAATTCCTTTATATTTTCTATATACAATTTCTATTTGAATTTTTATATTCAATTTCTTTAAACAAGTCTCGATTTCAATTCCTTTTGAAATCGATATTTCTATTTATTTGTTTTTGAAAATAGATTTCCCTTTTCAATCTCACACTTGTATTTTTATTTCTGAATTATCAAATGATAATGCTTTTCACTTCATTTATAACTTCGTTATAAAAGAACTATTTATAAACTTCGTTTATAAAGGAACTACTTGTTATATTTTTCAAAACAAGTTTATATTTTTATTCCATTTAAATTTCAAATTCTATTTAAAAATAGAATTTTTCCTTTTTATCTCAAATATCCTTTCTATGATATTTTAAATAAATTAACACTTAGCCCAGTGATATTTAAAACAATCAAATCATTCAATTTTCAATCATTTAATTTTTAACACGTCATATATGAATATATGAAATCAAGCGAACAAACAAACAAATAATATATTTTTGAGGGATCCAATTGGATACCTCCAACCTGTTTTTCCTGCATCCACAGACGTTAGTCAACATAGTAATACCCATCCTGCTTCGAGGCAGGATATCGCGGTAAAAAAAGGGGATCCACTTATATACGTGGGCGTAGGGTCATCCGCTAATGATACTGCGGGCATCCGCTAATGATACTACGGGAATAATCCAATCACCAAACCAATATATATATATATAATAGTCAACCCTAAATGTAACACCCCGTGTATTCTATAACAGTGAAATTCACAAATTAAAGTATAACTAATTTCAAATCAAAGAATTAAGGGAAGCGGGATATGCCATTGCGTTCGTCTCGGAATTCTGCTTGGGATAAAGTCCGAGATTGCGTAAAACGGACTCCGTATGAAGAAGATATGGCCTCCGGAAGTTTCAGAATTCAGTTTAAAATTCAAAACAGCTCAGAAAAACTAATTCAAAATTCAAAATCGGGCCGGATTGGCCAGGCCGGGAATTTTCCCGCCCAAGGCACCCAGGTCGACTGGGTAGTCGACCTGGGGCTACCTAGGTCGACTGGGTAGTCGACCTGGGTCACCCGTGTCGACTGCCAAGTCGACACGGTGTCGACTGGCGTGTCGACCTGGCCCCTGAGCCAGGTCGAACCCAGCCCCCCTGGCTGGCCTGGTCTGTGCTTGGTCGATTTTCTGAGCCTTGCCTTGTCACTAGGGCTAGGTGTTAGCTCCTGATTGGTCTCTCCTTAAAATGAACGGCTATTATTAAACCAAGCTCCATCGACAGTCCTAATTAACTCACAAACTCTATAAAAAGGACCTAAGACTCACCCTAATTCATACAAACAAAAATGGAGATGAGACCGTCATGCTGCTGAGGAAAGACTAGGAATAGCCGTCAAAAATTGAGAGACAATTAGGAGACAATTCGAAAGCTTAAAGCAACGTCAATTAAATCAAAACAATGCCTACAACAAAGGATAGCATCTCCAAATTCAGAATTCAGATTCCTGAATTGAAGATTCATCATACGTTGTAAGTAGAGTGTTATTCCGATGTGAATTAATAATTGTGTTTTGATTTGTGTAAAATGAGAAATGGAATTGTACTTAATTTGTGGTGATAATAATTCATAATTGTACGTTGCTATGATTCTAATTACGAATCGATTTGGGATATTGTGGTATAACGATGTTATGCCTATTGGATATTTGCAAGTAATGTGATTCATGTTGAACGTTAACAACTATATGTTTGTGGTAGTTTATTTCAACACCTATTGGATAATTGCAAGTATATGATTTATGTTAACGACTATATATTTGTGGTAGTTTATTTGGGATTCATGCAAGTATATGACTCACTATTATACCAACATGATGTACATTTTTTATGATCAGTTTTAGTGTAGTTGGATCCATTTGGGTATTATGATTTATATGAATTTATGTTGGAATTGGCGGCATGATTCAAGTGTAAAACCATACTTTTGTATTAATGACAAAAGCAAGCATCTTTGTGAACTTGTGTTAATCCTATGAACATGAGTAGATTACGTTTGGTGTTATGCCTAATTGGAAACATGTTTTAGGCCTATGTTGTTATCAAACTCATATGATAATTTTATGTGACATATAATTAAGTTAGATTTACATTCCAATTGCAAGTTTACATGAATATATTAAAAACCATGATTCATGTTTAGGTATGTTTATGCCATGATTATGTGAATAGATTAAAAACCATGATTCATGTATAGGTATGTTTATGCCATGATTATATGCTATTACAATGCAAGTTCACAAGTGCCTAATTCAGGTAAATTAGATCGTTATGTTGCAAGTTCATGCATTCACACTCCCCTCTTTATGTTGCTTAGAATATATAAACACCATGTTCTAAGCCTCCCCTTTTTCATGTGGCTAAGTTGGGTTTAAATGCTAAACCCAACATATGTTATATTATAGCGAGCGTATAAAACGGGGGTAATGACGTTTGGGTTAAAATAAATATATGTGTTGGCATGTTTAACGCACGCCAACGACCTTGAAACAATTAAGTGGTATAAATTAATTTTACACAATAAAGATGAATTTGAATAATGGGCCGCAAATATTTACATATAAAAAGAAAAGAGACAAAATATGTAAATTTAGAAAATACGATGTGTTTAACCCGAGGTTGGATTGAGTTGTGATGTAAACCTGCCCGGAACCGCCCGGATGTCCAGTAGTCACAACAATACCAATCCAATGTGAGAGGTTAAACACGGAGCCCAATAAAGACCCGAGGTTAGACTGAGTTGTGGCGTAAGACTGCCCGGACCCAACCGGCAACAGGCAGCCACAACAATACCTGTCTAATGTGAGAGGTCGAGGCTTTAATAAGACAATTAAGGCTGAGTCAGGATTGATAGGATTAAGTAAATTGAATTAATACTTAATCAAAATGGAACATGCTAAACTAAACAGACTGATTGGGGGTTAGGTTTACAAAACACTTAACCAACTTAGCATGTTGGCTAGAAATAGAAAACCTAGTAGCGGGGGACCCTTTTCAGTAGTAACCCTACAAGGTGTATCATGATACCCTAAACTAGGCAGGGTGGGGCACGATTACTGGGCTGACTGTAAGAGGTCAAATCGACGGCGGTGGTGCAGCAGTGTAGGTTCTAACGGGATGCGGGCATGCACACACTCCAGCGCAGAAAAATAAGGCACTGGGCACCAGTAGTATACCTTTGCATTCTAGAATTGTGTCGGGCCACCACAATGGGACTTGATACACCCCATGGTGGGACCAGCATAGGTAACTACAACATCGGGGGCTGTAAGACACATGTAACTATGCGAGTAGGAGCCGATCATTTGAAATGGATCACTTCACCCTGATTATGGGGTGCCTGTTGGGAACTAGTTTACAGGGGTGCAGAGATTAATATGGGATACGATAGTACATTCGACTCTAGACAACTTAACCTTGTTTATAGTGCTTTCCCATTTCCAGTTTATACTTATCATGCCCTGCTCTTTATTCATAGACTGAATAGTCCTAGACTTACTCAGGCTTTATGTCTGACTCTACTTTTCTTTCGTCTTCTTTTCTTTCATTTCCCCCCAGGTCCACAGGGAGGGAATACCGCAGCTTGACCAGTTTTCGCATCCAGCTTGAAGAGAAAGAATGTATTGCTTGGATCTTTTTCGTTTTGGACTATGGCTTTGGACAGCAATTATGGGACTTATGCAGTTTACTTATGTTTTTATGCTTCTTTAAATAATGTAATCAAGACAGTTATGAAGATGTTTTGTTTTTGGAAGTATTGTAAGACAAATTATGGCATGGTTTGTGTAACACGTATTTTAATGAAATAAAAGTTGCTGTTGTTTTCCGTTGTTCAAAAATATGTGTTTATATATCTGTCTTGTGTATCTGTGACTTATACTTATAAACCTCCACCAAAATTAGGGCATTCCCTTTGAGAGTGACCCTAATGGAGGTGGGGTGTTTCACTTGGTATCAGAGCCAGGTTTACCAGATAAGATAAAAAGTTTTGAAAATTTATTTCCAAAAAGAAAAATTTAAAGAAGCATTTTTAAAGATAAAATATTATTTTATTTTAAAAAGGCATAATCCCCCCAAAGCCATAGGTACTATCTTTTATCCTTCGTTTTGAATCTACCCTTTTTGTTTCAGCATGTCCGAAGAACTTAACTTGCCAGAGGGGATACCAATACCTGGTTGGTTCAGACGATTCTTAGAAGCGAGGGCCACTCAGCCAGGTCCTACCGTTCCTCCTCCCCCAGCTGCGGGAAATCATCCAGCTGTAGCAGCACCTCTTCCTCCACCTCCTCCGCGGGGTAATACTTTTGCTAAGATATGTAAAGATTTTAAAGCTATGGGAGGAAAGGACTTTCATGGAACCGAGTCCTTCGTGGCAGCCAGGAATTGGCTGAAAGAAACCGAGGACTTATTTGTCATCTTTGAGGTAGAAGATAGGCAGAAGGTACAACTGGCAGTATGGCTACTTAAAGGAGAGGCTTCCTACTAGTGGGAAGTCACCAATGCAGAAAGACCAGTGGAAACATGGGAGGACTTTAGGGCAAGGTTTGAGGCTAAATTTCTCTCAGAAGCTGAAAGGAGTCTTCAGTTGGAAAAATTCTTATTTCTTAAGCAAGGGAATATGACAGTCAAAGAGTATGTTAATCAGTTCGATCAGCTGGCTAGGTTCGGACTGGACCTAGTCAACACTCCGCACAAGAAGGCTCTCCGTTTTGTCAAAGGGTTGAATGAGCCATTACAAAGTTTGGCCATGACCCAAATACCCATGGGAGCTACGTATGAAAGATTGGTACAGATGGCATTGCTGAACGAAGAGGATAAGGGCAAGAAGGAGACAAAGGCAGAGAGCTCTCAAGGGAAGAAAGAGGGTTTACAGCCTAAGAAGACAGACTTTAAGAAGGGCGGGAAAGACAACAAAGAGAAGAGGAAGTGTAATTTTTGTGGCAAAGTGGGGCAATTAGTGAAAGATTGCCGGAAAAAGAAGGCCAAGATGAATGGTGGGTTTCTTGCGGTGAGACAGGCCACATGGCTAAGGATTGCCCAAAGAAACGAGGGCAGGGGCAGAGGGCTGGATCCACCTCAGGGGCACAGTTTCATGTGCTAGATGCGCCACCTCTGCAACAGCGAGGTATAAATACTTCTGTAGAAAGTGTAGTTTATCTTTATGATCACCCAGTTCGCACTTTATTTGATTCTGGCGCATCACACTCCTTTATCTCGTCTGGTTTAGTAGAATCTCTGCACCTAGAAACTAGTATGGTAGAGGTCCCCTTAATTGTTTCAAACCCAATTGGGGGCCCAGCTCATTTGTCTATGATCTGTGTGGGATTGAAAATTTCTATTCTAAGCGTAGAATTTAGATGTAGTGCCTTTGTTTTGGGCTTCTCGGGATATGGTTTGATTTTGGGCATGGATATGCTATCCAGTAATGGTGCCATCCTGGATTGTGAGAAAAGGGTGGTTAGGCTTCTGACCCAACTCGGTAACACTCTGGAAATTACTTGTAATCCCTTGTATGCGGTTATGCTTAGTTATCTTGAATCGCTAGATGCCTCTGTTGAAAGTTTGCAATCGGTTAGAGTGGTCCGGGAATATCCGGATGTCTTCGAAGAGGTGAAGGGCTTGCCTCCGAAGCGGGAGATAGACTTCCGCATATATCTTGTAGTTAATGCAAAGCCCGTTGCGTTGCCCGTTAGACACATGGCTCCACGGGAAAGGAAGGAGCTCAGTAAACAGATTAAAGAGCTTCTAAAGAAGGGGTTCATTAGAAGGAGCATTTCAGAATGGGGCGCTCCAGTGGTGTTCGCTACAAAGGCGGATGGTTCACTCTGTCTATGTGTTGACTATAGGGAGCTCAACAAGCTAACGAAAAAGAATAGGCACCCTCTCCCCAGAATTGACGATCTGTTTGATCAGCTTGTAGGAGCGTCTGTTTTCTCCCAACTCGATTTGGCGACCGGTTTTCATCAGCTAAGGGTGGCTGAAGATAGCATCGATAAAACGGCATTCAGAACACCAGACAGCTTCTTTGAATGGCTTGTCATGCCTTTTGGCTTGACAAACGCACCTGCTTACTTCGTGGACCTGATGAGTAGGGTGTTCAGAGAATTCCTCAACAAGTTCGTAGTGGTTTTCATAGACGATATCTTGATCTTCTTAAAGAGTGAAGAGGAGCATGCTCAGCACCTAAGGGCAATCATGGAAACTCTGCGAGTCCATCAGCTAAAAGCCAAATTCTCCAAGTGCCACTTTTGGAGAGAGGAAGTGAGGTTTCTTGGGCACATAGTATCCAAGGAAGGGTTAGCTGTGGACCCTGCTAAGGTAGTAGCGGTACAGGATTGGAAGACACCAAAGAACGCAATAGAAGTCCGAAGCTTTCTCGGGCTAGCAGGTTTCTACCGAAAATTCATAAGGGATTTTGCAAAAATATCAGCTCCGCTCACAAGGCTGACAAAGAAGAATCTAGTGTTCAATTGGGACTTGGACTGCGAGTTTGCTTTCCAACGACTGAAAAGGGCTCTTACAACGGCCCCAGTTCTGACATTGCCAGATGGAAGAAAGATGTTCACAGTTTGTACAGATGCATGTGGGACAGGGCTAGGCGTTGTCTTAATGCAAGAAGGAAGGGTAGTAGCTTATGGCGGAAGGCAGTTGAAAATGCATGAAAAGAACTACCCGACCCACGATCTTCAGTTAGCTGCCATCGTCTTTGCACTCAAGTCTTGACGACACTATCTCCTAGGTGAGAAGTTCGAACTTTACACTGACCATAAATCGTTGAAATACCTTTTCTCGCAGAAGGACCTTAACTTGAGGCAACAGAGATGGATGGAGTTTCTTGCCTCGTACGATTTCGAGATCTCCTACACTCCGGGCAAAGGCAACGTAGTGGCAGACGCGTTGAGCTGAAAGAAACTGACCCTAAGCCCGCTGTTTGTTGAAAGACAAAGCCTAGAGTTTATAGCCAGCTTTGACTTTAGGCCCTCCTCCGATTTTGTACCAGGCTTACTAGCATCTCTCGAAGTACGCCCAACTTTAGTGGACGCAATAGGGATAGCACAACACGAAGACCCTCAACTTGTGGAGACAATTGATAGGCTCATTAGGGGTGAGACTTCAAGTCACCTCAACAGATACTCCATCAACGACAAGGGTTGGCTAAGGCGAGACGGAAGACTATGCGTCCCACAGACAAGGGATTTAGTAAAGAAGGTTCTCGAGGAAGCACATCACTCCAAGATGACGATACACCCAGGCGGAGATAAAATGTACAAGGACATAAAGAGAACTTTCTTTTGGAACGGCATGAAGAAGGACGTGGCAGATTTCGTTTCTAAGTGCATGGTGTGCCAATAGGTTAAGGCGGAACAGAAAAAACCTGGCGGTCTGCTCCATCGTCTAGAGGTCCCGCAGTGGAAGTGCGATAGCATCTCAATGGACTTCATTGATGGGCTGCCTAGGTCTAGAAGAGGCAACACTAGCATTTGGGTAATAGTGGATAGGCTTACTAAAAGCGCCCACTTTTTACCTGTCAAGAGTAAAAGAACTGCCTCATCCCTAGCATCTCTTTACCTCAAGGAAATTGTTTGACTCCATGGAATACCCTCCAGCATTGTTAGTGACCGAGACCCTATCTTCACAAGTGAGTTTTGGCGGAGTCTGCAAGAAGCGGTAGGCACACAGTTATGCTTGAGCACAGCCTATCATCCCCAAACCGACGGCCAGACAGAAAGAGTGAATAGAGTTTTGGAGGACCTTTTAAGACTGTGCGTCATTGACTTCGGAGGGACGTAGGAAGACCATCTTCCTTTGGTGGAATTTGCCTACAACAACAGCTACCAAGCCACCATCGGAATGGCGCCCTTCGAAGCTTTATATGGAAGACCGTGCCGGTCGCCCACTTGTTGGTGGGAGTCTACTGATAAGCTCATACTTGGACCAGATATGATCCAAGAGACTTCATAAAAGTAGACTTAATACGGAGAAGAATGAAGACAGCCCAAGATAGACAAAATCCCTACGCCGAAAAGAGGAGGACCGACCTTGAATTTGAGGTTGGGGACAGAGTTTTTCTTAAGGTATCTCCGCTAAGGAACGCTGTTCGTTTTGGAACCACAGGAAAGCTAGCACCAAGGTTCGTAGGACTGTTTCCTATTATCGAGAAAATTGGGAAAATGGCCTATAGATTAGAGCTACCCGAAACTGGCCGGAGTTCACAATGTCTTTCACGTTTCGCACCTCCGAAAATGTCTACATGAATCTGCTGAAGTGGTAGAGCCAAATATCCTAGAAGAAGCTGAAGTGGAACGTGAAGCAACCGTGAGGAAAGTTCCAACCCACGTATTAGGAACGGAAGTGAAGAAGCTACGCAACCGCGAAGTCAAGCTCGTCAAAGTTCAGTGGAGCGACGCCGAGGGAGACGCAACTTGGGAAACTGAAGCTAGAATACGCGCAGCCTACCCTTTTCTTTTCGAGGGTACATTTTTTAGGTATATTTCCTCGACCTTATCTTTTAGGTAGAAACTCTTTGGATGAAAACATGTAATTGAAACATTTATGGATGATGGTTGCAAGTGATTGCTAGTGGTTGCTCGTGGTTGCATATACACACACAATTTAGGTTTTAGATCGGCTCAGTCACTTCATATTGCATATGCATATATGTATTTATATTCGTATATGGTTGAAGTTTAATGTGTTGTCATATGGATGTTGCATTTATATATGAATGATTGAGCACTCATGTAGAATCATGAATAGGAAAATTTGCATACATAATGGATTCATGACACTTACATAATTTGCATTAAGGAGGTCAACTGAATCAGTAGACCGACTGATTTTGCATTAGATAAGTACATGTACACACACTTCGCATATGATCATGAAGCATTAGAAGTCTTTTAAGGACAATGGATGCTCGTGTTTGATGGATGAGTAGATGGACGTTTGGATGTTAGGATATACATTCTTCCTAAACTTGAAGATTTCGGGGACGAAATCCTTTTTAAGTGGGGGAGAATGTAACACCCCGTGTATTCTATAACAGTGAAATTCACAAATTAAAGTATAACTAATTTCAAATCAAAGAATTAAGGGAAACAGGATACGCCATTGCGTTCGTCTCGGAATTCCGCTTGGGATAGAGTCCGAGTTTGCGTAAAACAGACTCCGTATGAAGAAGATATGGCCTCCGGAAGTTTCAGAATTCAGTTTAAAATTCAAAACAGCTCAGAAAAACCAATTCAAAATTCAAAATCGGGCCGGATTAGCCAGGGTGGGAATTTTCCCGCCCAAGGCACCCAGGTCGACTGGGTAGTCGACCTGGGTCACCCGTGTCGACTGCCAAGTCGACACGGTGTCGACTGGCGTGTCGACCTGGCCCCTGAGCCAGGTCGAACCCAGCCCCCCTGGCTGGCCGGGTCTGTGCTTGGTCGATTTTCTGATCCTTGCCTTGTCACTAGGGCTAGGTGTCAACTCATGATTGGTCTCTCCTTAAAATGAACGGCTATTATTAAACCAGGCTCCATCGACGGTCCTAATCAACTCACAAACTCTATAAAAAGGACCTAAGACTCACCCTAATTCATACAAACAAAAATGGAGATGAGACCGTCATGCTGCTGAGGAAAGACTAGGAATAGCCGTCAGAAATTTAGAGACAATTCGAAAGCTTAAAGCAACGTCAATTAAATCAAAAGAACGCTTACAACAAATGATAGCATCTCCAAATTCAGAATTCAGATTCCTGAATTGAAGATTCATCATACGTTGTAAGTAGAGTGCTATTCCGATGTGAATTAATAATTGTGTTTTGATTTGTGTAAAATGAGAAATGGAATTGTACTTAATTTGTGGTGATAATAATTCATAATTGTACGTTGCTATGATTCTAATTACGAATCGATTTGGGATATTGTGGTATAACGATGTTATGCCTATTGGATATTTGCAAGTAATGTGATTCATGTTGAACGTTAACAACTATATGTTTGTGGTAGTTTATTTCAACACCTATTGGATAATTGCAAGTATATGATTTATGTTAATGACTATATGTTTGTGGTAGTTTATTTGGGATTCATGCAAGTATATGATTCACTATTATGCCAACATGATGTACATTTTTTATGATCAGTTTTAGTGTAGTTGGATCCATTTGGGTATTATGATTTATATGAATTTATGTTGGAATTGGCGTCATGATTCAAGTGTAAAACCATACTTTTGTATTAATGACAAAAGCAAGCATCTTTGCGAACTTGTGTTGATCCTATGAACATGACTAGATTACGTTTGGTGTTATGCCTAATTGGAAACATGTTTTAGGCCTATGTTGTTATCAAACTCATATGATAATTTTATGTGACATATAATTATGTTAGATTTACATTCCAATTGCAAGTTTACATGAATATATTAAAAACCATGATTCATGTTTAGGTATGTTTATGCCATGATTATGTGAATAGAATAAAAACCATGATTCATGTATAGGTATGTTTATGCCATGATTATATGCTATTACAATGCAAGTTCACAAGTGCTTAATTCAGGTAAATTAGATCGTTATGTTGCAAGTTCATGCGTTCACACTCCCCTCTTTATGTTGCTTAGAATATATAAACACCATGTTCTAAGCCTCCCCTTTTTCATGTGGCTAAGTTGGGTTTAAATGCTAAACCCAACATATGTTATATTGTAGTGAGCTTATAAAACGGGGGTAATGACGTTTGGGTTAAAATAAATATATGTTTTGGCATGTTTAACGCATGCCAATGACCTTGAAACAATTAAGTGGTATAAATTAATTTTACACAATAAAGATGAATTTGAATAATGGGCCGCAAATATTTACATATAAAAAGAAAAGAGACAAAATATGTAAATTTAGAAAATACGATGTGTTTAACCCGAGGTTGGATTGAGTTGTGATGTAAACCTGCCCGGAACCGCCCGGCTGTCCAGTAGTCACAACAATACCTATCCAATGTGGGTGGTTAAACACGGAGCCCAATAAAGACCCGAGGTTAGACTGAGTTGTGGCGTAAGACTGCCCGGACCCAACAGGAAACAGGCAGCCACAACAATACCTGTCTAATGTGAGAGGTCGAGGCTTTAATAAGACAATTAAGGCTGAGTCAGGATTGATAGGATTAAGTAAATTGAGTTAATACTTAATCAAAATGGAACACGCTAAACTAAACAGACTGATTGGGGGTTAGGTTAACCAAACACTTAACCAACTTAGCATGTTGGCTAGAAATAGAAAACCTAGTAGCGGGGGACCCTTTTCAGTAGTAACCCTACAAGGTGTATCAGGATACCCTGAACTAGGCAAGGTGGGGCACGATTACTGGGCTGACTATAAGAGGTCAAATCGACAGCGGTGGTGCAGCAGTGTAGGTTTTAACGGGGTGCGGGCGTGCACACACTCCGGCGCAGAAAAATAAGGCACTGGGCACCAGTAGTATACCTTTGCATTCTAGAATTGTGTCGGGCCGCCACCATGGGACTTGATACACCCCATGGTGGGACCAGCATAGGTAACTACAACATCGGGGGCCGTAAGACACATTTAACTTTGCGAGTAGGAGCCGATCATTTGAAATGGATCACTTCACCCTGATTATGGGGTGCCTGTTGGGAACTAGTTTACAGGGGTGCAGAGATTAATATGGGGTACAATAGTACATTCGACTCTAGACAACTTAACCTTGTTTATAGTGCTTTCCCATTTCCAGTTTATACTTATCATGCCCAGCTCTTTATTCATAGACTAAATAGTCCTAGACTTACTCAAGCTTTATGTCTGACTCTACTTTTCTTTCGTCTTCTTTTCTTTCGTTCCCCCCCCCCCCCCAAGATCCACAGGGAGGGAATACCGCAACTTGACCAGTTTTCACATCAAGCTTGAAGAGAAAGAATGTATTTCTTGGATCTTTTTCGTTTTGGACTATGGCTTTGGACAACAATTATGGGACTTATGCAGTTTACTTATGTTTTTATGCTTCTTTAAATAATGTAATCAAGACAGTTATGAAGATGTTATGTTTTTGGAAGTATTGTAAGACAAATTATGGCATGGTTTGTGTAACACGTATTTTAATGAAATAAAAGTTGTTGTTGTTTTCCGCTGTTCAAAAATATGTGTTTTTATATCTGTCTTGTGTATCTGTGACTTATACTTATAAACCTCCACCAAAATTAGGGCATTCCCTTTGAGAGTGACCCTAACGGAGGTGGGGTGTTTCACTAAATAACTAATATATTTTTTAATCAACCAGAAAGCATTCAAACAAGCATCAAACAATTATTTTTAATGAATAAAAATAATTCTAAATAAAAGGTGAGTGAGATTAACTCACCAGGGCTTTATTTGTGATCCATTCTGATTTTAAATTCTTAAATGCCGAATTATGTATCCCTGAGCAATGCCTTTCTCGACTAATTCCAGTTGATAATATCTTGTATATATTTAATGAAGTATTCCTTAGTTAGTAAAATTTTACGAATATGGATTAAACTAATTTTATCCTAACTGACATGCCAATACAATTCTAACTGATATACTGATTTATTTCTAACCATTTTACTAATAAAATTATAACTTTTTCACTAATTAAAATTCTAACTTTTGCGATTAGTTTATAAAAATTTATTTACTTAAATAAATAAATAACGAAATAAATTACCTTAAATCCATTTTTTTTTAAATCTCTAACTTCTTCCTTTAACAAAGTATGGCCTCTACGTCTAGTTAATATTTCCGATGGCCGATACAAAAAATCCCCATCCTTTCCTCCACCAGTTCATGAAGAGCTGAACCCCTTCCACTTATTTCAATCGCAAATTTCCATCACCAGACAAACCGAGCACCCCCACGAAGCCTCAGTCCAGTTTGTCCATTACTGACGAAATCCACTATTGACACTACCCAACAACCCTCTTCACCCTTATCATTGAAATCTCCAGCCAGCAATCCTCCAAGAACGCAACTTCCAGGCTTCCTCGACGCTGAGCAAATAAACAGCGACATCTTCCTTCTTCAATTTTTGAAACTGCATCCTTCATCTCTCCTGTAATTGAACGCATAGCCCTTTCCATTCACCACGAACCCTACTCAACGCAGTTCCGCCCTCTTCCCAGAAATCACGTTCGTTTCCATATAAGCTAATGTCGAGCTCCTATTTCCCAAACTCAAACTGTCAGACATCGCAACCTCTGATTCATCACGCTATGGAACCCTAAGTTCTTCGTTGCCCTAAATCCTTCGAGAGCCATGACATTCCCATCGCGATGATGGTCAAGACCCCCTCTCGCGAGTGCTCTAGCTGTCGTCGCCCTAGAGGGGATTGCCCGATTCGAACTCGGGGTTCCTGATTTCATTTTTTTTCTTTTTTCTATTGAAATGGTGGATTTTAGTTTCCGAGGTTTGTCTGACGGATAAGAAACGAAGGGGGAAGAAAATGAAATGGTTCGATGGTTTCAGAGATGGAAGGAAATTGAAGACGAGAACTGGTTTTATAGGGAGGAACGATGAAACAAATAGTACCGGCCATTAAATTCTTTGTTCGGATACGTATATAACAAATCCTTTATTTTATTTAAAAAGATTTTCCTATTAAATTGATTTGATTTAAAGAGATTTTCACTTTATTTTAAACAGATATCGATTTGATCTCGTGCTTATCCACTGAAATAATATCGGGGTCTATTACTTAAACTACGAACCGCTATTTTAACGTAACCACTGTCGTTTCAACATTATAACACTATTATGAACTCAACAAAATAGATTATAAATTTTAATTCGAACGTATGTATAAAATAACCATATTAACTTGATATAAAATAATTTAAATTTAGAACTAATCATTTTCTCAAAAATAAATTATTATTATTATCGTTCATATTCAGACAGAACTGACACTAATCATCTGATTCATTTCTATTTGGGATTTAACTTCGATTCCAATATATTTCGAATTACGATAATTTAATATGTAAATATTTATTTATATTATCAACACAATATTTAAAACCATATTAAATATTTAAAATAAACTGTTCGAAAATCCGGGTCGTTACCTCAGTCTGCTGAACCAGAGTGAGAAAACGCACTTAGTTTTAAAGAGGATCATCCAACTTGATTTTAAAGTTCAAAAATCTTTTCAAAAGAAAAGGGTAATCGTATGACCAAATCCACACATAAATATGGACGGTTTTTACCTTACGATAACCCAAAATATTTTTGAAATCAATATCTTTTCTGATACTATAATAGTGTCTAAATACGAGTAAATATCAATTTAGCTGAACGCTTGCATCTCACGCTCCACATATATAATATACAATCAAAACCGCGGGCGCTTATTGGAGACTGGATTCCGACTATGACAAGGTATGCGACCACCTGCCGATAGTGTATCTCTAGAGGCGAATACATTGGGTTCAACAAGAATGTCTTGCAACCTGGCCCACACATGACCGACCACTCATTTCGCTTGAGTGTATCGAATGTATATCACCAACGGTTGGGCTCAAACCACCTTTTCCCGAAAAGGGACAACATCGAAAATAGATTAAAGAAGCAAAAGGAATTTCTCTTGATAGGTGATTATACACCCTAATGGAAGCGACCACATAGCCATGCTGCCTGCCCGATTTTTGTCATTTCCCAGTTGATGAGGCTTGAGGTTTGAATTACGTTTGGAATATCTGGTCACCATTCACTTTGAATGTCACATCGTCAGATCCGCCGGATATCACTAATTGACGTCCACAAAAAAATACTCTAGTTGGAAGCTAAGAAAATGGCCATTCTCCGCCACCAACTATTATACGTTTGAAGAAATCAACGTACGCGATCCCTTTGGAAATACTGTGTCATACATCCGTCCATACAAGTCATCCAGGAACAGGATGAACCAAAGGTACTCTCCTACCACAACTAAGGAATCACCCTGTAGATTGGTAGCGAGCAGTCCTTGCCATCCCTAGATTCCAACCACGACCGAACCACAATATACCTTTGGCTGCAGACCGAAGATTATTAGTAGTTCTTCCATTTATGAAAATCTACGGTCTTCAATGATCCATCTCGATCATCTTCTAATATCTTCACGTACTTGTTGGTCGGAATGTTTTTCGAATATAAATTCGATACCGGTCTTTCCATACTAACAATCGTATGGGTCAGATTTGATAGTTGGTTGTTTGACTATCAAAGTAAACAGTGATTCAATTCACGAAAATCCTATGAGTTCACTGATTCAGTATTCAGCATCAACTTGGCCTTTTAATTAAAACAAATGTCAATTTAAAACTCTTAAATATTTCGATATTATAAATATAGTCTTTCACCCCTGATTTAACATAAGATTATTCTTTTAAACAAATTCATTTTATTACTTAGGAAAACCCTATATCATATCCAATTTGACTATTTTCACTTTCAAAAACATTAGCCACGTTATTTTCAAATGTTGGGAAATCAATTTAACTTATTATTCGTAAAACAACATTACCAAATATCTTTTTTTCATTACTTGAAAACAAAAACCCATGAATAAAACTCAACTTTACATTTCCTTTCTAACTCGAAATATCATCATATTTCCACGTAATCCCTTTTTATTTCTCTTTTACTTTGGAACTCTCGTTATATACTCTCCAAATTTCCACCCAACATTTCATTATTTATTTCACTAATGGAAATAATAAGTTATCACTAATCCCTTTTACCATTACAACTAATATCATCCTCAGTTAATCCTGGTGTCGTTCAAGTTGGGGTATTTTAATTACCTCTCAGACCTTGATCAACAACATTCATATCTTATGGTAGATACGAGTTATAATCCAAAAACCAATATTCCATTCTAATAACACTTCAAATTCCATTTAACTGAACTATTCAAAATATAGTTTCAGAAAACCTTCTTACTCTTTGAAATTCCTTGTCTCGGATATACCCATTCTTTCTTAATTCAATAACTAAGTAATATTTTATAAAACACCACTTTTTAACCCTGCCTCTTTAACCAAACCCATTCATAATTCGGATTTGTTTACAAAATCCTACGACCCACTTCTTCCACCAAATTTGTAACGACCCGCATTCTACGCATTGAATGATCGTAGAATATTTATTTCTTTCACATATGAAGTCGTATGGTCATGTAACTTTAGGAGACGACTATTGGGGTCATTTCTCAGGTTCATGATTTTTCCTGATTTTTAAATGACTGTTTTGCCCATAGCTTATCTTGTTTTGACCATAACTTTTGACTGAAAAGGAATTTTGAACTGAAACCACTTCCATTGGCTTCGAATGGTGGTTTACAATTCCGTAGAGTGGTCACATTAGCCTAACGGACTCACCGTTTGGGAGATATGGCTGAAACAAGGTTTAGAAGGTGAAAAACAGCTTAACCGGGCCTAATTAGGGTGATTAGCAAGAGGGCCCATGACCCATTTCGGGATTAGAGATGTATTGGAGCTGATTAGGGTTAGAAAACATTTCTTTCAGCCGCCACTTTCATTCTTGGAACCCTAACAATGGCCTCCAACACCCAAATCAACTTCTAATCACTTTCTAATCAAGTTTTGGCTTAATCTACATTAAATCAAGGAAGATCCTCACCAAATCAGTAGTAGAGCTGCTGTGTTGCATTGGTATTCGCGCCCAAACAGTAGAGTTTCAGTTCTAAAGGTTTTATTTGTGGCTGAGGTGAGTGATTTGCATAGTTTTGCACTAATTACGGTTAATTAGTGAAGATTAGCGAATTTATACATAAATAAATTCTGGAAAAATATTTATAAATTCGAAAATAATGTTTTAGACCTCTGTTAGAAATTTGGTTTGATTTGGTTAAGTTCTGTTAATCATATCATTAGTTTTGCTTAAACATGCTTAAGGGAAAATATGGGATTTTGGGTATGTTTGATCCATTTTGCATGCTATGGTTGTTGTTTTGGTGTTTATGATTGATTATACATGTTGCTATGACTGTATGACATGTTTTGTGATTGCCTAGAAGTGTTAGATTAGTCGAAAACGCCGTCGAATGGCGTAAATAGCTCGCTGGAAAAGTTGCTGGAAAATTGTGCAGGGTTTCAGATCGGATCGGATTAGGGGCTCGGATCGGATAGGAGAGCTGGGCAAGGGAATCCGAACCGGACTGAAATCTGGCACAAAGGAAGCTGGTAGGAAGGAAGGCCATTCGCATAGAGTTGGAGTTGGGTTTGGACCAGGAACGAAGACGAGGGGATCGGATCGGAGCTGAGCATGAGGACCGGACCGGAGCTTGGCACAGGAGAAAGGCCACATGAACTGAATAGGAGTAGGGGATCGGATCGGAGGTAGGGAGGAGGATCGGACTGGAGCCTGGACATCTATACCCGAACCGAAGGCAAGGCGTGACAGACCGAACCGGAGGGCTTGGACTTAAGGCGTGGACCACAAACCGAACCAAGCTAGAAGGGGAGCACCGAACCGAACCGATGGGGACTGGAGCACTATGCATATCCGAACCGAACCAATGCATGGGCTATGAGTACCGAACCGAACCGGACGTATGCTATTTCTTCTACGTGATGACTCTTCTGAAGACCATCTCCAATTCTACCAAAACCCGAGATGCAAAGGAGGTCCAAATGAGGAGCTTTGACTCAGGATCCAGATGGGAACCAATGAGTGAGCTTCATGATTGGGCTTTGCTGTGGGACGTGTGCCAAGGGGTTGTCGGTGTCTGTAACTGTGAATCACTATGTGTAGGGAGTACGTGAACGAATTCAGGGCCACAGTGGCCTAGGTACAACTAAAGTGCTATAGACCAATGAAGTAGGGTCATTTTTAAAGATTTGGTCATGACTCCATGTGGTAAGCTTGGTAGTAGCAGTAGTTGTACAAGTCGAACTCCATCACTACTTCGATGGGTCTAGTGATAGACAGTGGTGGACATCGTATGCTTTACGCACTGTGTGAGAGATGTGAGGATGGTTGCTATGTTTGATTTGTTTGCCATCATTATGACATGCACACCCCCATCCCCGTTATCTTTACACCATCTGTTTAATGGCACCTTAGAGTATTGTACGGTATGTAGTGCTAACTCTTTGGTTGCAGGTCCAGGTTCAGGTATGGTTTAGTATACCTGTTATTGTTTTGTTAGCTGCTTATCGCTCATACCAGACTTTTTGTCTGACCCATAGTTTTATGTCTCTTCTTATTACTCTGGGTGCTCTCACGAGCAGACTAGAGATAGGTTAGCTGGGTATGCACGAGTAGCTGATCCGGAGACGAGCAGGAGGCTCCCACGTATGATATATAGATATTCTCCCTGTGTTGCTGAAGGTCACTGCTTGGGCATTAGTAGTGTATCTTCTACTTTTACCTTCTTTTGTTTTAGAGACAGTAATTTGGCAAGTTGTAATAAGCTGTATTTGGATTTCCGCTGCTCTGATGATGATGTTGATAGTGGTTTTAGTTATCAACTTATGCACTGTCTCGCCTGTTTTATGTCAAGTATATTATTATTATATTTTGTTCCATGCGCTGTGAGACATTCTACAGCTTCTTTGTTGGTTCATTCTCTTCTTTCCTTTCTTTGGCGACCGTTCCGTGCTAGTCGGGCATGGGTACAGTGCACTTTCGGAGGAAATGTCGACTAGTGCGGGGCGGGCCGTCCCACTTGGTATCAGAGCTCTAGGTTGCGTAGTTAACCTAGGGAAGTCATCAGGGAGAGATAGTATATGTATATAAGAGCGCGTATTTGTGATTATTTTGGTTTTCAAAAGCTATATATATACTATTAGTATAGCTAAGGATGAAGTCGCACTGCACTAGCACCACCATGGAGATGGTTAATCGTTTCTCTTTACAGATTGAACGATGAGCCGATACGCAAGAGGTGCCAGTAGGGGAGCCAATAATGGGAATGCTGCTTACATAAGGACGATGTTTACTGACCTCATGAGAGAGATGATTAGGGATGTGCAGAGGGAAGCTCCCAATGTTGGTAATGGTGGTGGTCCAATAGTGCAGGCGCCTAGGGCCTATTTCGCCAAGTTGAATAAGGATTATACTAGTTTTGGTGGGAAGCCGTTCCATGGAACGGAGTCGGCTACGGATATTCAGGATTGGTTGGATAGCTGCGACGTATCTTCGAAGATTTGGGTATCGAGGATGCGATGAAGAGAAGGCTAGCATCCCGTCAGCTGCAAGGATGGGCAATGAATTGGTGGAATGCTATAATGGCAGCTACTCCCGAGGATCAGATTACTTGGGACCAGTTTATGGCTCGCTTTAGCGATAAGTTCATTCCAGCTGCTCAGAAGTCAGTATTGTTTAAGAAATTTTTGGAGCTCAAGCAGAATGGCAGGGCTGTCTCGGAGTATATTGCCGAATTCGACACTTTGTCGAAATATGGGTTATCTCTTATTGATACTGCCGAAAAGAAGAATGAGAAGTTCATAACTGGTTTGGATGGATACTTGGGGGAAAGGCTTATTAACCACATCGATGAGACGTTTGAGTCGATTGTGGGGAAAGCTTTAAGATCGGAAAGTCTTTACCCTAAGTCGAAGACTGAGGTTGCATCTGCAGAGGAGCCAAAGCCGCAAGTAAGCGGTGGAGGCAAGAATTGTTCTCAGAATAAGAGAAGGAAGAATCAGACCAAGGATGGCCAGAAGAAAAAGATTAAGCAAGTCGTTGAGTGCTTCAACTGTGGTAAGAAGGGCCATTATGCTAGTAATTGTCGGGCCAAGCCAGTGGGAAGGAAGTGCTTCAATTGTGGCCAAATGGGACATCACAAGGACAAGTGTCCGCAACCCCCTAAAGAAAAGCAGAAGGTGAAAGCATATGCCCTTAATGCTATTCCTTCTTCATCGAATTCCCCAACTGCGGTGGAGAAGGGAAAGAATGTCGTCATTCAAGGTATGCTTTTCGTCTATGATGTTCCTGTTTGTAACAACCCGAATTTTGATAACATGTTAAAACAAGAAATCAAGGTAGAATTAAATTTTAAAATATGAATCAGGGAAAACGGGTTGCGCCATTGCGTTTGTCTCGAAATTTTACATGAAATAGAGTCTGAGTTTTTGAAAATTGACGTCCAGATGAAGAAGTTATGGCCTGTAAAAGATTCAGCAGATTTCAAGTAGCACTGGACCAGGGGGTCGACCTTACTCCCCCCCCCCCCCCCCCAGGTCGACCGTAGGGTCGACCATAGGGTCGACCTACCCCCCAGGTTGACCATAGTATCGACCTCCCCCCTACAGGTCGACCTGGTCGGCCTGGTTTGACCCAGAACTCATTTTTGAAGCCTGAGACGTGTTTTGATGGTCCGGATTGATTCTAGGGTTAATCTAAGGGCCAAAACTAGTTGCTACACCTATAAAAACACCCTTAGACCTAACCTAATTCACAACAAATCATTCTTACAACAAAATGCTGCTGAGGTCCCTCTTGATCATGGCCGCCATCTCTAATCAATTTCTTAAGCTTTCATACACAATCCAATTCGAAGATTAAAGCTTCTACAATGATTCAAGACAATAAATCAACAACGTCACTGCAACATTCCACAACAAATTCAGTTCTTAATTCATTAGCCATGCTCTGTAAGTTCTATTTATTTTCTGATTAAAATATTTAAATATAATATGGGCATGTGATGAAGTGAAATTGGATTTAAGTATGTTTATCGATCTATTTCTGTTGCTTCTTGAATCTTGAGTTTTGGGACTTTTCTATTTTCATTCTCATGTCAAGCATATGATCTATTCAGTTGTTGTAAATCAATTTTTCTTGATTCATGTTGATATTATTATCAAGATCTATCTTTTATGCCTGAGATGACGCTTTTATGCCAGTTTCCTCTCTGTACTTATTGTTATACAAGTTCTACCTCCCCCTATTTATTTTTCTTTTGATGAACCTTGGTCAATTTCGGACCTAGTCCTAAACCGCGATTTGCGTACAATTGAATACGGGGAAATATGGGAATATAGTCTTTATTGGATATAAGTTTGGTAGAATTGACGACATAACATGAAATTGAAAATTTGGGTACTGTCAATATAATTGAAATTGCAAGTTTGGGCATACATGAATTGGCATGTAAATTAAATCACGAGTTTGGGACTATGTAGTTTAAATCAAAAGATTGGGCTTATGTTAATTAGGCATACGTAGAATTGGGAATTTGAACATGAAAGCAATTGTAAATTTGATAATTGGCATAAACATTTATTATGAACTTGGGCAACTGACATGTACTGTAATAAAAAGATTATAGTTTGGGATAACTACATCACGAATTATGATTTGGGTTTATTGGGTATGAAACTTGATGCATGTAATTTTGGCTAGAACTTGATATGGTAAAATGGCGTAAAATTTGCATACATGTAAAACGACATAAATTGAACATATATAAATTTGGTATGAATTGGGCATATGTAAAATTTACATGTAATCTAGAACTTGGACATATGTTAATTATGTAAAATTTGGAATTGAAATATATATGGTAATTTATGACTTAGTAGAGGTTTAATATGAACGCGCCTAAGTTGGGTTTTGGGTAATTGGCATGTATTGTAAATAAAAGGCTATAACTTGGCATAACCTTATAGTGAATTATGGTAATAGTTTGGGAATACGTTTTGGGGCAAAAACGTGAACCATGAACATTTCTATATGTTAAACACATGAACTGATATTGGGGTTTTGGGTGGAATATGATCATTAATGAACCTTTGACACGAGGTTAGACTCGGTTTGTTGTGTAAATCTTCCCGGAACCGCCCGACAAATCCAGTAGCCACAAAGTGTCAGTCTAATGTGAGAGGTTGAAGGTCGAATTGTAGGCATAATGATTTATGACACGAGGTCAGACCCAGTTTGTGGTGTAAATCTGCCCGGAACCGCCCGGCAAATCCAGTGGCCACAAAATGCACGGTCTAATGTGAGAGGTCATGATTCGTTCGTCATAATGAATGAATTAAGGAATACTAACCATAATAAGATGTGGGTATGGTTAGAGGGTTAGGTGGGATGATATGGAAATTTGACCTGTAAATGTGGACCTAACTGGTATAAGTTAAGAACATGTAAAACTTATGAATGTAGGCTCAACCAATATGATATGAATGGGTGGGTTAAGTAACGTGGCTAGGCTAATGACACTTAACCGTTATAACATGACTAGCGGATGGGTTGGGCTAACTTGAATAGGTTGATAACACCCAATCGGTATAACCAGATGCGTGGTAAGGTTAAGTAACAACAAAGGGTAACACTTAACTGTCACAACATGATAAGTAGGTAGGCTAAGTCAATGTACACTTAACCAATATGACATGACATGCAGTGGGGTTAAGTTAACACAAGGGAGAACACTTAGCCAGTATAACAAGGCTTGCGGTAGGGTTAAGTAACACAAGGAACAACACTTAACCGATATAACATGATGTGTGGTAGGGTTAAGTAAAACAAGAGAAAACACTTAACCAACTTAACGTAATGGTCGGAGAGGGTTAAGTACATATCGGGTTGGTGGGTAATATTAGTAAATATAGGCCCACAAACTTAACCATTAATAAGCACGCTTGAATCGGTGGGTTAAGTACATCATGGGAAGGTGGGTAATATCTGTATATATAGGCCCACACACTTAACCAGTAGGAAACCCCAGTAACGGGGACCCATTTCAGCAGTAGCCCAAATCAGGTATCAACGGTACCCTAAAACTAGGTAGGGTGGGGCACGATTACTGGGCTGATTGTAAGCGGTCAAAGCGACGGCGGTGGGTGCAACAGTGTAGGTTCTAACGGAGTGCGGGCGTGCACACACTTAGGAGCAGACAAACAGGGCACTGGGGGCACCAGTAGTATAACCTATGCCTTCTAGAATTGCGTCGGGCCGCCACCATGGGTCTTGATACACCCCATGGTGGGACCAGCATAGGTATCTACAATCATTGGGCGCCGTATGACACACATAGGTAGCATAATCCCTAGGTTGGACCTAGGTGGCATAAACCCTAAATCCGAGAAGTGTTCAATAGGTAGCATAATCCCTAGGTTGGACCTAGGTGGCATAAACCCTAAATCCGAGAAGTGTTCAATAGGTAGCCTAATCCCTAGGTTGTGGCATAAATCCTGGTTGAATCTAGGAAGCGCTCGATAGAAAACCCTAGATTAGATCTAGGTAATAAATAATAGATGTACACATGAAAGCAACCTTAATTTCGGGGATCGAGATCATGTATGATTTTATCATTTTATATAGATTACTAGTTGGGAAACTAGTTAGGTGGTGCAGAGCAAATATATATCATTTTAATGGTGAAGCAGAGAAATCTTGCGATGCTTGATAGAAATCTTGCGAAACTATACTTAGTTCATCTTGAATGGGAACCTTGCAAAGTTATACATGACAGAAGTCATATGATGTTATTCTTAGTTATCGTGCCTGTAGCTTATCTTGTCATCATGCTTATGTTTATTTTCAGTTTATTCATGCCATGTTACCTTTACCTATTTTTATGCTGAAAGTCACTAGGACTTACTCAGTCTTTATGACTGACCCGTTTTGTTTCGCCTCTTTTTCTTCCATTTCCCCCCCCCCCCCCCCAGGTTCGCAGGGTGGGAATACAGCTTAGTTCGGATCTTACCAAGCTCCAAGGCTCTTTCATGAACTGCTTGGATTTCTCTTAGCTATGGCTTGCTTTGCTTTATTGGGGAATACTACAATTTATTTTTATGCTTCTTTGTTTTTGAGCAAGACGGATATTCTAGCTATGTAATTGGGTATTGGAAGTTGATGGGCATTTATTTTAAAAAATTATATTTAATAAATGATTTGAAGTACTTTTACTTTACTTTCTGCTGTTTTACATATGTTTGTCTTGTAATATTTCTGTTCCAGTACCCATAATGCTCCATTGAAGTTAAGGCATTTCCTTTGTGAGTGACCTTAATGGATGTGGGGTGTTACACTGTTAGAGTTTTGTTTGATACCGGAGCTTCCATTTCTTTCATATCTAGTGACCTGGTAGATAAGTTGGGATTGGAGCCCGAAATTGTCGATAGACCTTTAGTAGTGACGAACCCGATTGGTGGTTCGACTAGCCTTAGCATGATTTGTCGTAATGTGGTCTTATCGAGTCATGGATGCATGTTTGTTTATGATTGCTTTTTTTGGGCTTTACTGGGTTTGGCATTATTTTGGGAGTCGATTGGCTCCAAAGATACGGGGTGGTGGTAGACTGTGATTGTAACACCCCACGTCCGTTAGTGTCACTCACAAAGGGAATGCACTAAGTTCTGTGGAGCATTTAGGGTAAAAGATGCAGATAAATTACAAGACAGACAAAAATTAAACAGCGGAAAATAAAACTTTGCTTTATTGATAAATAGTTTGTACAATGGATTCTTTACAACATCCGAGTATCATCTATCTTACAAAATAAAGAAGCATGAAAATACATTTATATTCCCCAAATTTAGCAAGAGCCAGCCATAGCATCTGAAAAGAGAATCCAAGCAAACTTCGACAAATCTTCAAGCTAGGAAAGGGTGACATTCCAACTTAATCTGAGCTATACTATTCCCTCCTTTACTACCTGGGGGGGGGGGGAAGGAAGACGAAAGAAAAACAGAGTCAGACATAAAGCCTGAGTAAGTTCAGTAACTTCTAGCATGTGAACATGGAAAAACAAAACGACATGAATTAACTGAATACAAGATTACACCATGACGATAGGGTCAACAAGATTAGACAAGGTAATCACAAGATATGCTAAGATAAGACTAACTGGATATGCTTTAATACTTTCGCCGCTTCACTATTTCCTTATTATACTACATCTCTGCACCACCTAACTAGTGTCCCAACTAGTAACGATAACGTGATCCCAATCCTTGTATTTTCCATTGCCTTCCGGCATACATTCATTATTTGTTACCGGGATCAAATCTAGGGTTTTCTATCAAGTGCTTTCTAGATTTAACTAGAGTTTACGCTATCTGCTGAACGCTTCTCGGATTCAGGATTTATGCCACCTAGTTCAACTAGGAATTATGCTACCTGTCGAATGATGCCCCCAAGTCCAGGACACACTACCTAGAGTTGTATATGTTCCTATACTTCCCCACGCCTGTATCGCGAATCGTTATCACTTGTCTAGATGCACATGTCCTGTAATGTGCGACCCGAGTCCTGTGTCAGGGCAAATCAAGGAATACAGAACTCGGTCGGGAGCTTTCAGATATCTGCCGATGCAGATGCTAAGGTCTGTTTTTATTCCAGTGGCTATGGTCCCACTTGACCCCTCCCTCAACTAATGAAAGGAACCCTTTGTAAAATGAGAACTATACGCTGACCCCCGGTGCCCCACTATCCTATGGCCATCCTCACCCATAACTAGATAGCAATTATGGTCTTTTGGAGTTCTCCGCCTTTCCTCTTCACGTATCTCGACTGACTCAAGATGGATGGTAGACGACGAGTTGCTATCACAGGGCACCGTATTCTCGCCGAATCACGCCGGTCCATCCTAGTCTTTAGGTTGCCATATATATTGCAACCAAGGCATACCCCTGGTTCTTCCCAGGAGGATCATCTGCAGTCTCACAGAGGGATACCAAGAGTACCCTCACATCCCCTCGAAGCCTCGGGCTTCGTAACCCAATTCGTTGGAGCCTTCTAGGATGGACATTCGCTCCTTCCCGTGTTATACTAAGAATTACTCCTTAGTTCTCTTTCCCGTCAATTTGGGTTGGTTAAGTGTCATTAGTCAATTCAAACTAACTTAACCCTCTTCATTTATCCTGATAAACTGGTTAAATGTTATCAATAATTCATGTTGACTTAACCTTACCCTAAACCAAGTTATATTGGTTAAGTATTTCTTATTACTTAACCCTACCCCTTCACCCTGTATTGGTTAAGTGTTCCCTTTTAACTTAATCTTGCCCGTCTGTTTTAACTAACATGTTATTAATGGTTAAGTATTATCCCTTCATGTTTTAGACTTAACCCCATTCCTTTATCACAACCTGATGGTTAAGTGTTCAAGTTTACTTAACCCCTACGGTCTAGCCCAGCTAACATATTAAATGGGCTAAGTGTATTATATTTTGCTTAACCCCAACCTCTGGTCTAGTTAACATGTTAATTTGGCTAATTGTTTTAACTTTACTAAACCCCAACCTCTAGTCTAGTTAACATGTTAATTTGGCTAAGTGTATTAACTTTACTTAACCCCTACAAATCTTTTCTTGTTACCTTGAGTCTGGTTAAGTGTTTCTATGGACTTAGCCCTCCCATTCTAGCTTAACTGTGTTAAGTTGGTTAAGTGTTCCTATGGACTTAACCCTCCCATTCTAGCTTAACTGTGTTAAGTGTTTTTATGAACCTAACCCCACCCATCAGTTTAGTTGTCTTGTTGAACTGGTTAAGTGTCTTAGTTAACTTAACCCTACCGTTCTTGTTCTAGCTTTAATTAAGTAGATTAAAGCCACGACCACACACATTAGACAGATATTGTTGCGAATACTGGATGTGCCGGTTGGTTCCGGGCAGGTTTACATCGCAACTCAGTCTAACCTCGGGTTAGGCATATTCGTGTTTTCTAAATTCAAAGGGTTTTGATTAGTTTTCAATTCAGGTTTTGAAAGCAACCATCCCGTCCGTCGGATCAGTTAGGGATAGCCAGGGAGAGCAGGAAACTTGTATTTTCCAAACCCAAGCCTAGACGCTATCCTCTCTGTCACCCTAGAACTTTCTGGTGTGTTATTAAAAGAGATGTCGTTTAACAAACCTTTAATTTGTCTAAGTTCACATTTCTCGTTTAGAGCAAATTCTATAAGTAAATTATTCCTAATTTACTTATTTCCTAATTCCCCTTTTAATGTAAATTGTCAATATTCATTCTTATGGCCCATTTTTTCCTCTAAATCATGTTTATGCTTTTTGGTATGTAAACTATACCAAATCAAGTGTCATTAACCATGATTTTGCTAAACCTGGCAATTACTCCCTATTATGGCCAATTTAAAATTTAGGCTAATATATTTACCATTCCAAATTAGCTAATCCAATTCCAATTCAACATTCTAATTCATGTCAAACTAGACTTATTACTTTAGTTCACTATTCATGTAAATGCTAGATTTACATGTCGATACTAGATTCTGGCTACTCAATCTATAGTTCATGTCAAATTTATCCAACTTGCATTTTTATGAACATGCCATAATGCGTGTTCTCAATTTATGCCAATTTCAAAGTTAAACTATGTTTTTAGTAAATTTCAAATTTTGCCCAAACCGCATTCCCACCGTTCATATAATCGTGATTCAGTCTAGATTTATAAATAAAGCTAGGTTCGTAGAAAATAGGGAATGAACCAAAGATGCTATGCGAAAGATAGACATACTAACTGGCATAAAAAGGATTGAATAACGACGTCGGTTCAAGAACATGGGTAGACCTAACTTAATAGGTAAATTCCCAAGGTCTAAAACCAAAGAAAACCAAGAATAGACAGAATAAAGACGTAGGTTCAAGAACATGGGTAGACCTAACTTAATAGGTAAATTCCCAAGGTCTAAAACCAACGAAAACCAAGGATAGACAGAATAGAAAGATCCGGTTTAGACCCAATTTCACAGCAACCCTT
This sequence comes from Allium sativum, assembly GCA_030737875.1. Lineage (NCBI taxonomy): Eukaryota > Viridiplantae > Streptophyta > Magnoliopsida > Asparagales > Amaryllidaceae > Allium > Allium sativum. The sequence goes on from CM060910.1 coordinate 109,921,669, forward strand.
TCCTAGTCAGAAATCATAGGTGTTTAGTCACAGTTGTCCTTGTTATGTCATAGGCAATAGTTTATGTTTCGAAATCAAAAGCATAAGCTTAGTCAAGGAAATAATTCTCATAGTCATAGTCACATTCATAGGCAATGTCCATAGTCATAGGCAATGTTCATAGTCATGGGCAACGTTCACAGTCATAGGCAATGTTCATAGTCAAAGAGGCATACAGTCTTATTTGTCCTTGAATCATAACAGTTCTTGATTAGGTCCAAGAATATAGGCACTGATTCGAATAGAGAGAGAGAGAGAGAGATTTAGCATATTCTTTTATTCCTATAATTTCATGTCACGAATAAAGAAAAACGTTCAAATCTAAAAATAACTGACTTACAGAGATTAGATTAGAATAGAAAGGAGGCGTTGCTATGATTCGTGCGACGTTTAGCCTTTAATCCTTGTCTTGAAGCTTTGAATCTCTTCTAGACAACTTGAGCAGCATAACCTTGTCTTGGATTTTTGTATTATCTTCTTATTTTTATATTTTCTCAGAGGCAGCATAAGGATAGAAAGGAATTGTGAATAGAGAAGAAGACCAGGGCTGTTTATATAGTGTTAGGCGGACGAACCTGGTCAGAATGGCGTCTAGATACAGAAGAACGAACTGGGTGCAGAAAACTGTATTTCGGGACCCAAGTCGACACCCATGTTGACTGGGCAGTCGACATGAGGGGGGGATGGGTGTCGACTGCGCAGTCGACTCCCTTGTCGACTTGACTTGGGCGGGAATTTTCCCACCCTGCCCCCTGTGTGTTTGAATTCGAATTGGCTCTAGTTTTTAAACTGTTTTGAACTTGGAATTTTCTGAAAACTTTGACGGGCCATATCTTGGTCATACGGACTCCGATTTTCAAAAATTCGGACTCTATTTCGCATATTTTTCCGAGACGAACGCAATGGCGTAGTCCGTTTCCCTTGATTTTGATTTTAACTCTTTATTCTGCCTTGATTCGTGAATCTTAGTGTTGCAGAATTACGGGGTGTTACATTCTCCCCCACTTAAAAGGATTTCATCCCCGAAATCTTCAAGTTAGGAAGAATGTGTCCTACCATCCAATCACCCATCTACTCAACCATTCAATCACATGCATTCACTGTCCTTAAAAGATTTCTAATGCTTTCATGTTCATATGCATAGTATGTGTATATGTCTTTATCCAATGCAAAACCAGGCGGTCTACTGATTCAGTTGACCTCCTTAATTCGAATTATGTCAGTGTCGTGCGTCCAATCATGTATGCAAGCATCCCTAGTTACGCAAATACTATATGCGTGCACAGCCATTCATCCATATGCAACATCCATATGATAACATATCAAGTTCAACTTACAAACAAATACATATCTGTAAATGCAATATGAAAGCGTCCGAACTTGATCTAGTGCCTAATATGTATGCATATGCATTCATGAGCAACCATTTGCAACCACTTGCAACCGTTCAACCGTAACATGTTTCAAATACATGTTTACATCCATTGGCTTCTACCTAAGGATCGATGATACGTCCTAGAGGATATACTTTGGAAAGAGAGAAACAATTATGCGTAAATCTCCTACAAACAAAAGAAATCAAGGATGCCCCCAAGGAAAAAGGGTATGATGCTAGTATCTAGCCTTCTTGAGCTTTACTCCACTGTATCTTAACTAATTTAACTTCACGATTGTGAAGTTTCTGACCTCCATCTCTAAAGTAAACAGATGTCAACTATGATACCAAGTGTATGTACTAAGATGATTAGAGGTCTCTCCTCTTAGCTTATCCATCACGCTATAACTATGAGGGTAAAAAGGTCACTACGCACTTTCTAGAGTGCCTGCCACAACTATTCATTTCTCAGGAAAACCACCTTAGTCGAACTCGACATTCCTCAAGTACAAGCCCCAAAGGCCTAAACCAATATCAGACAAGCATCCAAGGAATATCGCCTCCGAATTTAGATGACCTACGTGAGATGATATAAGCAAACTCGATAGCTATCCTCAAATCCCTACTAAAAATAGACTGGTCGGACCACCAATTGGATTTGAGACTCTAGTGGGATCTTTCTACTATACAAGTACTATGGTGCAGAGACTCAACTAGGGAAGTGGATATAAACAAATGCGAAGTGCTAAATCCAAAGAAAAGAGTACGAACAACACAACTAGACTCTGCCAACAGAACTTTACTACCTTTCTCCTAGGTACGCTTGGTGGTGAAAGTATGTACTTGCCCTTCTGAAAATCTTGTTCCTCATTCTTGCCCTTGTCCCTAATTATATGCCCTATCAAATCCTAGCAAAGATACTTCCTCTTGTCTTAGGTTTTATGATTTCTTTCTCCTTCGTGAGCTAAATCTACATCCATGAATTCCTCATCCTCGGGTTGTGCTCCTTAGCCAAACTCCTCATCCCCTTCTGTGTGTAGTCATGTTGACAAATCCCTCGAAAGCTGCCTCCATCGTACGGAAAATCCTACTAAGCTTGGAAGAAAACTAACCGCAGGTGAAACTACTACGGTTATAGATGGAAGTCGGGCACTACTTCGCCCATCGATGAGGTTACCTCCCAGAAAGCCAGGAGCCCCAGAGACTCAAGAAAGAAGGAGACAAGAATACAAATAGAGGAAGAGAAGACAATGCGTATGGCTTTGGGGAATATGCCTTAAAACAAATCTTTTCTCATGAAAATGCTTCTTTTAAAACCGTTTTGAAAATAATTTTTCAAATCTTTTATCTGATCCAGTAACCTTCAGCTCTGATACCACGTGTAACACCCCACGTCCGTTAGTGTCACTCACAAAGGGAATGCACTAAGTTCTGTGGATCATTTAGGGTAAAAGATGCAGATAAATTACAAGACAGACAAAAATTAAACAGCGAAAAATAAAACTTTGCTTTATTGATAAATAGTTTGTACAATGGATTCTTTATAATATCAGAGTATCATCTGTCTTACAAAATAAAGAAGCATGAAAATACATTTATATTACCCAAATTTAGCAAGAGCCAGCCATAGCATCTGAAAAGAGAATCCAAGCAAACTTCGACAAATCTTCAAGCTGGGAAAGGGTGACATTCCAACTTTATTTGAGCTATACTATTCCCTCCTCTACTACCTGGAGGGAGGGGGGGAAGGAAGACGAAAGAAAAAATAGAGTCAGACATAAAGCCTGAGTAAGTTCAGTAACTTCTAGCATGTGAACATGGAAAAACAAAACGAGATGAATTAACAGAATACAAGATTACACCATGACGATAGGGTCAACAAGATTAGACAAGGTAATCACAAGATATGCTAAGATAAGACTAACTGGATATGCTTTAATACTTTCGCTGCTTCGCTATTTCCTTGTTATACTACATCTCTGCACCACCCAACCAGTGTCCCAACTAGTAACGATAACGTGATCCCAATCCTTGTATTTTCCATTGCCTTCAGGCATACATTCATTATTTGTTACCTGGATCAAATCTAGGGTTTTCTATCAAGTGCTTTCTAGATTTAACTAGAGTTTACGCTATCCGCTGAACGCTTCTCGGATTCAGGATTTATGCCACCTAGTTCAACTAGGAATTATGCTACCTGTCGAATGATGCCCACAAGTCTAGGACACACTACCTAGAGTGGTATATGTTCCTATACTTCCCCACGCCTGTATCGCGAATCGTTATCGCTTGTCTAGATGCACATGTCCTGTAATGTGCGACCCGAGTCCTATGTCAGGGAAAATCAAGGAATACAGAACTCGGTCGGGAGCTTTCAGATATCTGCTGATGCAGATGCTAAGGTCTGTTTTTATTCCAGTGGCTATGGTCCCACTTGACCCCTCCCTCAACTAATGAAAGGCACCCTTTGTAAAATGAGAACTATAAGCCGGCCCCCGGTGCCCCACTATCCTATGGCCATCCTCACCCATAACTAGATAACAATTATGGTCTTTTGGAGTTCTCCGCCTTTCCGCTTCACATATCTCGACTGACTCAAGATGGATGGTAGACGACGAGTTGCTATCACAGGGTTACCGTTTTCTCGCCGAATCACGCCGGTCCATCCTAGTCTTTAGGTTGCCATATATATTGCAACTAAGGCATACCCCTGGTTCTTCCCAGGAGGATCATCTGCAATCTCACAGAGGGATACCAAGAGTACCCTCACGTCCCCTCGAAGCCTCGGGCTTCATAACCCAATTCGTTGGAGCCTTCTCGGATGGACATTCGCTCCTTCCCGTGTTATACTAAGAATTACTCCTTAGTTCTCTTTCCCGTCAATTTGGGTTGGTTAAGTGTCATTAGTCAATTCAAACTAACTTAACCCTCTTCATTTATCCTGATAAACTGGTTAAGTGTTATCAATAATTCATGTTGACTTAACCTTACCCTAAACCAAGTTATATTGGTTAAGTATTTCTTATTACTTAACCCTACCCCTTCACCCTGTATTGGTTAAGTGTTCCCTTTTAACTTAACATTGGCCGTCTGTTTTAACTAACATGTTATTAATGGTTAAGTATTATCCCTTCATGTTTTAGACTTAACCCCATTCCTTTATCACAACCTGATGGTTAAGTGTTCAAGTTTACTTAACCCCTACGGTCTAGCCCAGCTAACATGTTAAATTGGCTAAGTGTATTAGATTTTACTTAACCCCAACCTCTGGTCTAGTTAACATGTTAATTTGGCTAAGTGTATTAACTTTACTTAACCCCAACCTCTAGTCTAGTTAACATGTTAATTTGGCTAAGTGTATTAACTTTACTTAACCCCTACAAATCTTGTCTTGTTACCTTAAGTCTGGTTAAGTGTTTCTATGGACTTAGCCCTCCCATTCTAGCTTAACTGTGTTAAGTTGGTTAAGTGTTCCTATGGACTTAACCCTCCCATTCTAGCTTAACTGTGTTAAGTGTTTTTATGAACCTAACCCCACCCATCAGTTTAGTTGTCATGTTGAACTGGTTAAGTGTCTTAGTTAACTTAACCCTACCGTTCTTGTTCTAGCTATAATTAAGTAGACTAAAGCCACGACCACACACATTAGACAGATATTATTGCGAATACTGGATGTGCCGGTTGGTTCCGGGCAGGTTTACATCGCAACTCAGTCTAACCTCGGGTTAGGCATATTCGTGTTTTCTAAATTCAAAGGGTTTTGATTAGTTTTCAATTCAGGTTTTGAAAGCAACCATCCCGTCCGTCGGATCAGTTAGGGATAGCCAGGGAGAGCAGGAAACTTGTATTTTCCAAACCCAAGCCTAGACGCTATCCTCTCTGTCACCCTAGAACTTTCTGGTGTGTTATTAAAAGAAATGTCGTTTAACAAACCTTTAATTTGTCTAAGTTCACATTTCTCATTTAGAGCAAATTCTATAAGTAAATTATTCCTAATTTACTTATTTCCTAATTCCCCTTTTAATGTAAATTGTCAATATTCATTCTTATGGCCCATTTTTTCCTCTAAATCATGTTTATGCTTTTTGGTATGTAAACTATACCAAATCAAGTGTCATTAACCATGATTTTGCTAAACCTGCCAATTACTCCCTATTATGGCCAATTTCAAATTTAGGCCAATATATTTACCGTTCCAAATTAGCTAATCCAATTCCAATTCAACATTCTAATTCATGTCAAACTATACTTATTACTTTAGTTCACTATTCATGTAAATGCTAGATTTACATGTCGATACTAGATTCAGGCTACTCAATCTATAGTTCATGTCAAATTTATCCAACTTGCATTTTTATGAACATGCCATAATGCTTGTTCCCAATTTATGCCAATTTCCAAGTTAAACTACGTTTTTAGTAAATTTCATATTTTGCCCAAACCGCATTCCCACCGTTCGTATAATCGTGATTCAGTCTAGATTTATAAATAAAGCTAGGTTCGTAGAAAATAGGGAATGAACCAAAGATGCTATGCGAAAGATAGACATACTAACTAGAATAAAAAGGGTTGAATAACAACGTCGGTTCAAGAACATGGGTAGACCTAACTTAATAGGTAAATTCCCAAGGTCTAAAACCAAAGAAAACCAAAAATAGACAGAATAAAGACGTATGTTCAAGAACATGGGTAGACCTAACTTAATAGGTAAATTCCCAAGGTCTAAAACCAACGAAAACCAAGGATAGACAGAATAGAAAGATCCGGTTTAGACCCAATTTCACAACAACCCTTTCCTAGTCAGAAATCATAGGTGTTTAGTCACAGTTGTCCTTGTTATGTCATAGGCAATAGTTTATGTTTCCAAATCAAAAGCATAAGCTTAGTCAAGGAAATAATTCTCATAGTCACAGTCATAGGCAATGTCCATAGTCATAGGCAATGTTCATAGTCATGGGCAACGTTCACAGTCATAGGCAATGTTCATAGTCAAAGAGGCATACAGTCTTATTTGTCCTTGAATCATAACAGTTCTTGATTAGGTCCAAGAATATAGGCACTGATTCGAATAGAGAGAGAGAGATTTGGCATATTCTTTTATTCCTTTAATTTCATGTCACGAACAAAGAAAAACATTCAAATCTAAAAATAACTGACTTACAGAGATTAGATTAGAATTGAAAGGAGGCGTTGTTATGATTCGTGCGACGTTTAGCCTTTAATCCTTATCTTGAAGCTTTGAATCTCTTCTAGACAACTTGAGCAGCATAACCTTGTCTTGGATTTTTGTATTATCTTCTTATTTTTATATTTTCTCAGAGGCAGCATAAGGATAGAAAAGAATTGTGAATAGAGAAGAGGACCAGGGCTGTTTATATAGTGTTAGGCAGACGAACCTGGTCAGAATGGCGTCTAGATACAGAAGAACAAACTTGGTGCAGAAAACTATATTTCGGGACCCAGGTCGACACCCAGGTCGACACCCATGTCGACTGGGCAGTCGACATGGGAGGGTGTCGACTGCGCAGTCGACACCCCTGTCGACTTGACCTGGGCGGGAATTTTCCCACCCTGCCTCCTGTGTGTTTGAATTCAAATTGGCTCTAGTTTTTAAACTGTTTTGAACTTGGAATTTTCTGAAAACTTTGACGGGCCATATCTTGGTCATACGGACTCCGATTTTCGAAAATTCGGACTCTATTTCGCGTATTTTTCCGAGACGAACGCAATGGCGTAGTCCGTTTCCCTTGATTTTGATTTTAACTCTTTATTCTGCCTTGATTCGTGAATCTTGGTGTTACAGAATTACGGGGTGTTACAGTGAGGGCTTTTTGGTGACAGCTAGAGCAGACGATGGGCGGTGGGTAGTGTTTGGTGGTCTACCCAGTGAGGGGGTAATGGCTAGTTTTCTAAATTCCCTCGACATCCCGCATAGTGAGTTGTCAGGTTTGCCCGTGGTTGGCCAGTATCCGGACATCTTCGAGGAAGTGACCGGGCTTCCGCCACACCGAGAGATTGAGTTCCGTATTGATTTGGTGAAAGATGTCAGACTATAGTGATGCCACTTCGTCGTATGGCACCAAGGGAGCAGCGAGAGCTCGGGGTGCAAGTCAGCGATCTTTTGAAGAAGGGATTTATCAGAAGGAGTGTTTCTGAATGGGGAGCACCAGTTGTGTTTGCTACCAAGGCAGATGGTTCCCTTCGTTTGTGTGTAGACTACCGCGAGTTGAATAAAGTGACGAGGAAGAACAAGTATCCTCTACCGCGGATAGATGATTTGTTTGATCAGTTGAGTGGAGCGAGAGTATTTTCTCAGTTGGATCTCGCGACGGGTTTCCATCAGCTTAGAGTGGAAGCTGAGAGTATAGCTAAAATGGCGTTTCGAACACCGTCTGGGTTTTACGAGTGGTTGGTCATGCCATTCGGGTTGACCAATGCCCCAGCATATTTTGTGGATCTTATGAATATGGTATTCAGAGATCAGTTGAATAAGTTTGTCCTTGTGTTCGTGGATGATATTTTGGTCTACTCGAGGACAGAGGAAGAACACAAGGAACATTTAAGAATAGTGATGGAGGTGTTGAGAAAACACCAATTGAAAGAAAAGTTTTCTAAGTGTCACTTCTGGAGGAGGGAAGTGAGATTCTTGGGCCATGTTGTTTCAGAGAATGGTATTGCCGTGGATCCTGCGAAGGTGGCTACGGTAAAAGATTGGTCTACGCCCAAGAATGCTACGGACATAAGAAGTTTCTTGGGATTAGCTGGATATTATCGTAAGTTTATCTAAGACTTTTCCAAGATAGCAGCACCGTTGACTCAGTTGACCAAGAAGAATCAAGCCTTCGTCTGGGACGAAAGGTGCGAGAATGCATTCAAGAGTCTAAAGGACAAGTTGACATATGCACCAGTGTTAGTCATTCCTAAGGGGAATGAAGAGATGACGGTATATACGAATGCATGTGGCACAGGGCTAGGTGCTGTATTGATGCAAGGAGGTAAGGTTGTAGCTTATGCAAGTCGGCAACTGAAACCGCATGAGAAAAGATACCCTACCCATGATTTGGAATTGGCAGCAATCGTGTTTGCATTGAAGATGTGGAGACATTATCTCTTGGGAGAAAGATTTGAGCTGTTTACCGATCATAAATCACTAAAGTATCTCTTCTCTCAGAAGGATCTAAATCTCCGACAGCAAAGATGGTTAGAATTTTTAGCTTCCTATGATTTCGACATCGCATATACACCTGGAAAGGGCAATGCGGTGGCTGATGCATTGAGTAGGAGACATGCCAGGTTAGGGGCTATGTTTCTTGAATGGAAGCAACTGGAGTACATCGCTGGGTATGATTTCAGACCAAAGTGCGAATTGGATCCAGAAATGTTAGCATGTTTTACGATCATACCCACTTTGATTGAGCGGATCGGCTCTAGTCAGAGGGACGATCCTAATCTATTGGAAATCATCTCCAAGTTAGAGATGGGTATCGATGAGGAGATGAACAAGTATGGGCTTGATCGAGATGGATGACTTAGAAAGAATGGAAGGCTTGTTGTACCTAATGTCAATGGATTGAGAGATGAAGTGCTTAGAGAATGTCATCACTCAAAACTGAACATACACCCCGGTGGTAACAAGATGTATCGAGACATGAAGCAGACATACTACTGGGAAGGGATGAAAAGAGACTTTGGGAAGTTTATATCCAAATGCATGAACTACCAGCTAGTTAAAGCTGAGAAAAAGAAGCCTAGTGGTTTGCTAAGAAATTCTAGAATGGAAATGGGAACAAGTGTAAATGGATTTCATTGATGGGTTACCGAGGACTAGATCGGGCCATGATAGCATTTGGGTGATTGTGGACCGATTGACTATGAGTGCAAGGTTTATACCCGTCAAGTCAAACAGGACGGCAGCTAAGTTAGCAGAACTGTATATAAAGTGGGTAGTGAGATTTCATGGAATACCCAAGGGCATTGTGAGTGACCGAGATTCGTTGTTCACTAGTGGATTTTGGAAGAGCTTACAAGAGGCGTTAGGATCAGAATTACATCTCAGTACTGCATACCATCCTCAGACCGACGGACAGACAGAGTGGGTGAATCGAGTATTAGAGGATTTCTTGAGAGCCTGTGTATTAGATTTTGGTGGATCATGGGATGACCATTTGCATCTAGTAGAGTTTGCATATAATAATAGTTATCAATCCAGTATCGGTATGGCTCCATTTGAAGCTTTGTACGGAAGATCGTGCAACTCACCGTCATGTTGGTTAGAAACTGGTGAGAAGTTTGTACTTGGACCCGATGTGATAAGAGAAACTTCAGCTAAGGTTAAGATTATCCAACAACGAATGATGACTGTCCAAGATAGGCAGAAAAGTTATGCTGATAAGAGGAGAAGTGAATTAAAGTTCTCCATTGGCGACTTGGTGTTTGTCAAGATTTCTCCGTTGAAGAGCGTGATATGATTTGGCAGGAAAGGCAAGTTAGCACCAAGATTTGTTGGTCCATTCCTAGTTATTGAGCAAATTGGGAATTTGGCATATAAGGTTGAATTACCAGAAAAGATGGTAGGAGTTCACAACGTATTTCATGTTTCCCAGTTAAGGAAGTTCGTGCACGACCCAGATGCGACTAATTCACCTGATCAGTTGGATGATATCGAAGTTGAACCAGAGGCGGTTGGGAATCGCAGGTCTATGCGTATTGTTGGGAACGATACGAAGCAACTTCGAAGGAAAGCGGTGAATCTAGTCAAAGTTCAGTGGGACGAGAATGAGAATGACTGTACTTGGGAGACAGAGAGACGTATCCAGAACTCTTTGCCTGGTAAGATTTCAGTTTCGATTAGTCTTTCCGCATGCTAGGATAGGCTTGTTTTGTTTGTTTTGCATGTTTGATTGTTGTGTGTGGCTGATAGGCATGCAGGATCCTTTGTATGTTTTGGGTTAAGGAATTTTGGGGACGAAATTTCTTAAGGGGGGAAGAGTGTAACGACCCGCATTCTACGCATCGAATGATCGTAGAATATTTATTTCTTTCACACACGAAGTCGTATGGTCATGTAACTTTAGGAGACGACTATTGGGGTCATTTCCCATGTTCATGATTTTTCCCGATTTTTAAATGACCATTTTGCCCCTATCTAATCTTGTTTTGACCATAACTTTTGACTGGAAAGGAATTTTGACGTGAAACTACATCCATTGGCTCCGGATGATGGTTTACAATTCCGTATTGTGGTCACATTAGCCAAACGGACTCAACGTTTGGGAGATATGGCTGAAACAAGGATTAGAAGGTGAAAACAGCTTAACCGGGTCTAATTAGTGTGATTAGCAAGAGGGCCCATGACCTATTTCGGGATTAGAGATGTATAGGGGCTGATTAGGGTTAGAAAATATTTCTTTCAGCCGACACTTTCATTCTTGGAACCCTAGCAATGGCCTCCAACACCCAAATCAACTTCTAATCACTTTCTAATCAAGTTTTGGCTTAATCTACATCAAATCAAGGAAGTTCCTCACCAAATCAAGGAAGTTCCTCACCAAATCAGTAGTAGAGCTGCTGTGTTGCATTGGTATTCGCGCCCAAATAGTACAGTTTCAGTTCTAAAGGTTTTATTTGTGGCTAAGGTGAGTGATTTGCATAGTTTTGCACTAATTACGTTTAATTGAGGGTAATTAGTGAAGATTAGCGAATTTATACATAAATAAATTCTGGAAAAATATTTATATATTCGAAAATAATGTTTTAGACCTCTGTTAGAAATTTGGTTTGATTTGGTTAAGTTTTGTTAATCATATCATTAGTTTTGCTTAAACATGCTTAAGGGAAAATATGGTATTTTGGGTATGTTTGATCCATTTTGCATGCTATGGTTGTTGTTTTGGTGTTTATGATTGATTGTACATGTTGCTGTGACTGTATGGCATGTTTTGTGATTGCCTAGAAGTGTTAGATTGGTCGAAAACGCCGTCGAATGGCGTAAATAACTCGTTGTAAAAGTTGCTGGAAAATTGTGCCGGGTTTCGGATCGGATCGGATTAGGGGCTCGGATCGGATAGGAGAGCTGGGCAAGGGAATCCGAACCGGACTAAAATCTGGCACAAAGGAAGCTGGTAAGAAGGAAGGTCATTCGCATAGAGTTGGATTTGGGTTTGGACCAGGAACGAAGACGAGGGGATCGGATAGGAGTTGAGCATGAGGACCGGACCGGAGCTTGGCACAGGAGAATGGCCACATGAACTGAATAGGTGCAGGGGATCAGATCGGAGGTAGGGAGGAGGATCGGACCGGAGCCTGGACATCTATACCCGAACCAAAGGCAAGGCGTGACAGACCGAACCAGAGGACTTGGACTTAAGGCATGGACCACGAACCGAACCAAGCTAGAAGGGGAGCACCGAACCGAACCGATGGGGACTGGAGCACTATGCATATCCGAACCGAACCAATGCGTGGGCTATGAGTACCGAACCGAATCGGACGTATGCTATTTCTTCTATGTGATGACTCTTCTGAAGACCATCTCTAATTCGACCAAAACCCGAGATGCAAAGGAGGTCCAAATGAGGAGCTTTGACTCAGGATCCAGATGGGAACCAATGAGTGAGCTTCATGATTGGGCTTTGCTGCGGGACGTGTGCCAAGGGGTTGTCGGTGTCTGTAACTATGAATTACTATGTGTAGGGAGTACGTGAACGGATTCATGGCCACAGTGGCCTAGGTACGACTAAAGAGCTATAAACCAATGAAGTGGGGTCATTTGTAAAGATTTGGTCATGACTCCATGTGGTAAGCTTGGTAGTAGCAGTAGTTGTACAAGTCGAACTCCGTCACTACTTTGATGGGTCTATTGATTGACAGTGGTGGACATCGTATGCTTTACGCACTTAGTGAGAGACATGAGGATGGTTGCTGTGTTTGATTTGTTTGCCATCATTCTGACATGCACACCCCCACCCCCGTTATCTTTACACCATCTGTTTAGTGGCACCTTAGAGTATTGTATGGTATGTAGTGCTAACTCTTTGGTTGCAGGTCCAGGTTCAGGTATGGTTTAATATACCTGTTATTGTTTTTTTAGCTGCTTATCGCTCATACTAGACTTTTTGTCTGACCCAGAGTTTTATGTCTCTTCTTATTACTCTGCGTGCTCTCACGAGCAGACTAGAGACAGGTTAGCTGGGTATGCACGAGTAGCTGATCCGGAGACGAGCAGGAGGCTCCCACGTATGATATATAGATATTCTCCCTGTGTTGTTGAAGGTCACTGCTTGGGCATAATAGTGTATCTTCTACTTTTACCTTCTTTTGTTTTAGAGACAGTAATTTGGCAAGTTGTAATAAGCTATATTTGGATTTCCGTTGTTCTGATGATGATGTTGATATTGGTTTTAGTTATCAGCTTATGCATTGTCTCGCCTGTTTTATGTCAAGAATATTATTATTATATTTTGTTCCATGCGCTGTGAGACATTCTATAGGTTCTTTGTTAGTTCATTCTCTTCATTCCTTTCTTTGGCGACCATTCCGTGCTAGTCGGGAATGGGTACAACGCACTTTCGGAGGAAATGTCGACTAGTGCGGGGCGGGCCATCACAAAATTCACCTTTACTAATTTCTTTTCAAATCTGTTCAATCATTTCTACTTTGGAAATATTATTTTAATTCCCCACTTTTACTTAATTCAAATATCATTTAATTTAAACTATCGTATTCTCTTATAATTCTATTTATAACATTGTTATAAAATTTCGGGTTTTAAATATAAAAACTGTTCATAAACTCCTTTCACATTCCATTCGATTTCCTTTCACCTTCGATTACTTTTTAAATGAATTTCAATTAAAAAATAATTTTCTAAATTATTATTAATTTAAATAATAATTTACTTTGATCATTAACTACTTCCGTAGTTAATTCCTTTAATAACAAAAATAAATAGTAAACCCCTTTTAAAATCTTATTAAAATTAAATAACATTCATTAAACTATTTTATTCAAAACACGCTAATTTAATAATCAGTCCCAATTAAAAACGTTTGATTTAGTCGACTCAAAACAAGGTTATTCCATTAACCAATTCCAATTTGTTTCCCCTTTAAATTAATTAATAATTTAATTAATTTAAATAATTCCCCTTTTTTCTTAACAAAGCAATTATCAACTTAACGGTTAGGTTAATTTCTACTCACGAGTTTATAAATCTGATTAACATCAGAAGTTACTTTATAAAATTCACTTATAATTAATTATATACTTAAATAATAAATAATAAATATTTATTTTTCTTTTAATAACTTTTATTCAAAATAATATATTTCAAAATCTATCTCCAGTTATAAAATAAATTTTATAACTTCATCCTTGTCGATTTGCCTGACGGTAAATCAACATTTATAGAACGATAGATTTTGTAGGCCATATGTTGCCAATTACTCAACCAATATTGCCCATTGGTTTAAACAAAACACGGGTTGAATTTCCAGTCAAAAATCAATAATCAAATCAATCACCCCATCAGATTAGTTCACATATTATAATATGAAAATAAATAATATATTTGAGGAATCCCGTTGAATCCCTCCAACCTGTACGTCCCTGTATTAAAACGGTTATCTCAAATCAGATCATTCACTTCCATTCAACTGATATATGATAGTAAACAACAACTATTGCACATCAACCAATTAACAAAACAATTCAATCAGATCAAACAATTCCAACGATTAAACACGTTTATTTTATAAACATGACCAATAGGTTAAGTTACGTCTATTGGATCCAATCGTAAAAATAACGATTTGGTATTTCATTTAAATTAAACAACGGTCTAATTTCATCAGATAAATCAACAGATAAATATATAGCTAGCAAACAGTCAACCGTTAGCAAACTGAATTCACAAAATAGAAACCAAATTTATATAAAATATAAACGGGAAGAACTGAGTGAGTTTAACTCACCTTGATTTGATTCTGAAATGATTCGATTACAATTAAATTAAACAGTTGTTTAATTTAACTGTAACTCCCGTCGTCTCTATTCCTGTTCGGCTTAGTTCCATGACACCGTGCTTGTCAATACAATTTCAGCGTCACTTTGTTCGTCGAATTCTGATAAAACATCAATGAGTTATTAACAATATCAGTTTACCGTTTAAATTAATATAATTAATTCTTTTAATTACTCACTAATTTCTATAATTAATAAAATTACTTTGTTAATATATACTGGGCCGATCAATTTCTGTTTTCCCTGTTCTTGAGAACTACAGCTTCAATTCGATCTGTTATTTCCTTCCAGCTCCTGCATTTTCAATACGACGAAATCAACTTGATAATCACTAATAGGGTTAATTAATTAACACTTAATTATATTCACTTAACTTAGTTATTATAAAGTATTTGGGCCCATAATCCCTGTCTAATACAAACCGTTCTCGAGAGCTACTCATGCCTGTAGATCTGTTATACCATTTAGAACTGTAAATTAGTTTAATTTCTATATTATATTCCCTTAATTCTAAAATTAACAAACTTAATTACATTGATTAGAAAGTATAAACATCTGGCTCCAATGTTTCTGTCCTGCCATCCTTCTGCTCTCGCCCAGTACCCTTGATCTGCAAATAGAATGGACCGGTTAATTTCTGAAATTTCTTATTAAAACACTTAACCCAAATCTCGGTTTCCTTTTAATTTAATTAACTATGGTTATAACTAATTCCATACTTAGTATACAGGCCCGAATACTGATACTGCTCCTCCTTGACTTTGTTTCCACGCTTCAGATACCCTTTTCTCCTTCCAACTAATGCTCATCCTAAATAATTACCATCGTACTTCCATCCCCCTTCCTGTACTACGAATCCAACATCGGTTAAAGTAATACACGATTGACTTTATTTCTCTGGCTCCATCCCATTCCCAGCATCTGAAACATGCCCAGCTCCGACAACAAGAGCTCATCACCGCACCACCCTGACATTTCTGTTGATCGATCAGCTAGTACCAAAAGAAGCGGCTGACCCTGCTCTTTCTTCGACACAAATACCCCATTCCATTCGTTTCCGTGCGACATTAGTTAGCCCTAACGGGGCGGCTAATCGGTCGAGATTCTGAACACATCAGTGTACTAAAAACCAACACAATTGGTCATCGTGTGGGCCTTGATGAGCTCGAGATGTTTGCTGATGGGAGGATTGGAATTTTCATGACCGATTTTAAGATTTTGATGGAAGAAATAAGGTGCTTTCTGGCCGTTAAATCATGGGGTGGAGGCGCAAATGAAATGTTGACCAGGCATGTAAGAAATTTAGGGTTGGACTTTATGTATTTATTTATGTTGAAATGAAAACATGGGAAACACGGTGTATTGTGTGGCCTCCAAGTAAAGTATGAATTCCTTCACATTGAAGACTTGAGCACATTAATCTATTAGCTTGCAGAGAACGGAAAGTTATATGGGAAAATAATTCATTTGGGTTAAATTGTTATATAAAAATATTGTATGAAATTTTATCGTGAAATATCGTGTCCAAACTATCTCATACGATCCCCATTTGAGATGAAAATCCTAATCCTAACATATAAAAATATTCCGGATCCAATGGGACAGGTTTCATCGTATTACGAGACTGTTTTCCTGGTATGCTATTTTTTACATGCCCGCAATGCCATTTTGAACACCAAATTACCTGGTCTTCAAAAATACCAAACTATATATATATATATATATATATATATATATATATATATATATATATTGACTCGAAACGTCGATACGAATTCAACGGAATTCATTTCGTACCCTAATTCGATCGTCTACTCACATTACACTCAAATATCTCTCTATTCAATTAAATAAATTTAATTACGCGCTATATAAAATGAACGGGCGTTTATGACTACCGTGGCCTCATACGGCATCAGTTTGCCATGCAATTCAATACCGTACAATAATTAAGCGTTATGGTTGCATTGAAACTGATTTCATCGAAAACGGAGACCGTTTGTAAAATCGCTATTTTAAAGGCCTATATTTTAAATAACGATTTCCATAGCGACTATTTCAATTTTTGATTTAGCCATAACTAACAATCTATAATATGAAATCTGAATTTTTCTCTTCTATATGAAAATTATCATCAATACGGTTCCAACGTTTCTTATTTCACAGAAATCCGACTTATATCGGATCCTGTATATTCAATTGAAGTTCAAAACTCCATATTACAAACTACCGCGCTATTTCGAGCTCGTTTTATAATTATATAAATAAAGAACGTTCAAACTCTGTTCTAATAATGAATTAAATATAAAAATTCATTTATATTCCAAATAAAATATTTTAAAATAATGAATTAAATAAAATATTTGACTACCAAAAATACGGGACGTTACAATTGGTCGTGCGATTATTTTTTTCTTTCGAAAGGAACTTTTAACTTTAAACATCAAGTTGGATGATGCTTATAAATTTAGTGAGTTTTCTCATGCTGGTTTGCTAGACTGATTCGTGGCGTTTGCAATGCTCGGGTCAGACTGTAGGTTTAGGTTAGAATGCTATAAACTGTAGGAAACGAGCTAGAAGAGTTTAGACATATGATTCGTATCTAGTGTTATTCCGTTGTGTATTGTAGTATATGAGGATAGGTTGTTATAACTGTTCAGATGTATTGGTTATCTGCTGTACTCTGATGATTGTAAGTATTTTTCAAGCTCTTAATAAAGTTTTTTTCTATATTATATTTTGTCCCGCTGCGATGTGAGACTTTGAGTATTGTTGGTTAGTTGTTTTTCTTTCTTTTCTTTTGTTCAAATATTTCTTTCTTTCTATTCCTCATCCTTTACTTTCTTTATTTTATCTTTCCGGATTTTTGGTACTCGAGTTTGGACACGTAAATACACTTGGAGGTATTAGTGTCAAAAATTTGAGCATTGAAAATTTCCGGGATGCTACATGTTGATTTGATATCATCGGTGTAGGTTGAGGGTTGACATCATTCATATTAGTTTTTACCAGTAGTTCTATTATATATTTTCTTTGACATAAAAGTATTTCTCAATTTTATTTTCCTTGTACTTCTATGCCTAAAAATTATGAAAGTTCGCCAGGATACTTGACTGAAAATTCTCCATCCAAATATAGTGTTAATAAATTTATCTCTTCATAAATGTTAGTTGCCACAATTAAGTCATCAAGGTATATTAGAATATATATTGTAGATGAATCCTTAATTTTGAAAAATAAAGAACCATCAAATTTGGTAGGATAGTATCCCATCTAAGTCAGGGTTGACTTTATCCTGTTGAACCACACTCTTGGTGCCTACTTCATCGATATATAATATTGTCCAGTTTGAAGACATATCCAAAATCTTGATAGGCACCTTGTGATTGCTGCATGTAAATATCCTATTGCAGTATACCATTCAAAAACATATTATTCACATTTAAATGCTTTATTTTTCATAAAGAAACAGTAAATAAAAGTCTTATTGTTGTTGGCTTGACCACCGGTGAGAAAGTATCATTGTAGTCTAACTCATATAATTGAGTATAACCCTTGGTAGCGAGCATGGATTTGTATCTATTGATTGATCTAGCACAATCTCTCTTTATTTTATATGTTCATCTGTGTCCTATTATGTTTTTATCTGCTGGTTATGGAACAAGTCTCGATGTTTGATTCTTGATGAGAGCATTTCACTCTTTATTCATAGTCTCTTTCCAGTTTTTGTCTTCTGCATCTTGTTCATATGTCGATGGTTTATCTGAATTTGCAGTACAAATTTTTGGTTTGAAAATACCACTTTTGTCTCTAGTTATCATGTAGTGGCCAATGCGCGATCTGCTTGCCAGGAAGTTATCTTGATTAGTTGTTGTTGCACTCTCACGTGTTGTAGTTATCTCTATAGTGTCTATGTCTTCTTAAATATTATGATCATCATGAGTTTTTGTATTAGTTACTTCTTCTCTTCTAGGTGATCGGTTGGCGTGGTTAGGTGGCTCAGTTGATCTCTCACGTGATGGTTGAATTGTTGTATGTTTGATATGCTAAGCATCAGTGGTCAATTTATCATTAGTAGCTTGCACAATGTTAGAGTAGTTTGGTATTTCAGTATCGTTGCCTTGCTATTGATAACTTTGTGGGTAGTTTTGATAAATGCTCTTACATATGGAAATATGTTTTCATTGAAAACCACATCTCAATTGATGAATATTCTGGCGTTTTTGTCGGTTCATCTATGTCATGTCCGCCTCACACCACATTCAATAGATTTGTATGGTTTTGATCTAAAGTTTAACTTGTTGATATTACATAGACTTCTATAGGGAAAACATAAACAACCAAAAACTTTAAACTGCATAGACTAGCTTAATATTTTACAGTTCTTCTACGGGGCTTATGTACATGTCCTTTAACATTTCTATTGCATCTAATTTATTAGACAAATGAACTTGTTAAAGAATTCTAGCTAAGACTTTAATGGTAAATATGCTTATGAAAGTAAAGATAAGCCAGATTCCACTATATGTCCAATTTTTCCCTTCATTAGATCGTTCTGTTCGAACGTAAAAGAACAACAGTCATGTGAGCTATCCATTTTCGTTAGAAATGATCATTGGGAGTTTTGTATTTAGTTCTCCCATCAGACTGAATGATGTTAACTCCATTGTTGAACTGATTTTCAGTCATGTTCAGAAAATTGATCATAATGCAATGTATGTCTGATTTTTCTTAATTTTAGATAATATATCCAAGTGTAACTAGTGTAGGCGTTAAAAAATGATATGAGGTATTTGTAACCATAATCAGAGTGAATAAGGGCCGGTCCCCTCAAATCATTAGCAATTAATTTAAAAGGTTTGGAATAAACAGTCGAATGACAATTTATGATTTTTCTTCTCATTTGACAATAAGTACAAATATATGGCAAAGTAATATCATCATATGCTATCTTATTTTCGCTGAGAAATTTTCACTGAGAATATGTTTTATAGTGTTTACGTTTGGGTGACCCGACTCATAATGGCAAGGATAAAAAATACTTTTATTAGGACTTGTTTACTGCACTGCTGAAATATTGCTGCAATTTTTCTCTCTTACAGGGTTGGTGTCGTTACTAAGTTTAAACTTGTATAATCCATTATACCCAGTAAAAGAATGTCTCTAGTCAGTATATCTTTAACTAAAAAATATTTTTTGACATGGTTCAAAATGTATATTGTTATCTTTGGAAAACTTAGGGACACTATTCTGGATTTTCTAATCTTGGGCACCCTTAGTAAATTGTGTGGGAACAATTGCCTTTTACCTTTTATAACGGAATTTCCATTTTGTGAAATATTTATACACTTAACATTTCCTAAGCTTATTGATTGTTTAGCTCAGTACTTCTTGTTCTCAAGATTAAAATTGTATAAACTATTAGTCACATGATTAGTAGCTCTTAAATTGATGTACCAGTTGTCATCTTGAATTTGGATAACTTTAGCATTGTCATTCTATCCATAAATCTTGTTTTTATCAGTTGTGTAGTTGAGTCATGCAGTGCTTGTGCCATCATTGTGTTTGGACTTACACTCCTTTGATTGTTGTCACTCTGATTGTGAACAAAATTTGAATTAAACCAGAAGTAGCACATTAGTGCAGTGTGCCCTACCTTTTCATAGATTTGGCATTTGGGTGTGTAGTCTGAGTTCCATCTTTCTCTGCCGCTTCCTCTTTTAGGGTAGCCCCTCTCTAATTCGGTAGGCTGTTTCTGTTACTGTTTTATCCCTTGTATTTATTGCTTGCAGCAGAGTTAAGTAAGTAATCAGACTCTGATAATTTCTTGTTGTCAATTCTTGGTTCATGTGCATGAAGCATGGCTTGAACATCATCTAATGTTGCTATGGTATTTTTCAATGTTATGACAGCTACACCAACTTCATGTTCATTGCCTAAGCTATTTAATATTGACATCACTTCCTACTGCTTCCATCATATCACATATGTTTTTAACTTAATACATGCGCTCTCTCACGTTGAGATTATATTTTCCGCAGTTTTGCAGTCATCTTTTATAGAAAAAGATATTAATAGTGGATTGTGTGCTAAACACCCTTTCGGCTGTTGACCATATTTCATTAGTTGTTTTATAGCCTATAACTTAAGACTATAAATATGGGTTGATTGATAAAAGTTGAAAGAACTTATGAGCCCATCTTCACAATGATATTTCATTTATTCTTCATGGTTAACAACATGATTTTCTTGATCGGTTAAGAATTTTAGAATTACTGACAGCGCTCCAAGGACGTATCCTTCATGTCCATAGCCTCAAATCTTTGTCTCGACTTTAGGCTTCCATAGAAAATAATTTCTTTCTTCCAAATAGACTGTAATTATTTGTGTTTGAGGACTAATTATAATTTTATTGAGATTTTCAGTGGCATTGGTAGATTCTTCAAAGTTAAATGTGTTATCATATGCAAATGTACTATCATTAAAAATTCAGTATAGAAAATTCAGAATCGATAACAAGTTAATGTCTGCAAAATTAGATATGTAAATGTCACTAGAACTTAGATGAGGTGATGATTTGATGAGTTCTTTGATGAGGTTCTTTCTTGATTTTGTGATGATTTTCGTCTTTGTTTGGTTCTAAATTTTCTTGATGAAATCGACTATTTGATGCTGCAACCAATTTCCAACTTGTGGCGAGGCAAGATATTGTAGCCTGGGTTCAGGAATTCAAGATGACACAAAAGAGGCAGTTTTACCACTTCTGCAAGTGTTGAAATTAAATTTTGCTGTGGAAGAATGCTCACATAATGAAGCAATTTATGATGAGCACTAAATTTCTCATGAAGTCAGGGGGCTTTTGGGGTACTACACTATTGCCATCGAATGCTCTTTTGTATACACACACATACAATATTGTTTAAGTTAATTTATTGAATTGTTATTTGGAAATTCAAATTTACATTGAGATGTCTACATCATTGCTAATTAACATCGGATATTGATATTGAATTGAATTGGATGTCAATTGATTGCTTATTTAAAGATTTCATAATTAAATCAAATTTAAAATGAAATTTAACTAAATTTGGACTGAATTAATTAGAATATTTTTCTCTAATTTTAAATCGAAGTTGAAACTTGAATACAAATTGAATACTGACATTCAATTGCAAATTGGAATAAATTAATATAAAGCAAATTTGACATTTATTAATTTTAATATGGAATTGAAACTTAATATTATTCTTTGTCGAACACACTGATATATGATTGTTTTTGTTGTATATTAACTTAGATTTTGGTCATATTTCTAAGCTTATTGATTATTATAATAGATGATATTGCATTGTTTGATATGATACATCATATCACTGCATTGATAATTATTGAAATAAGGTATCTTTGAATGGTTACAAGCGGAATTGGAAACCCAAACTAAAAAAATATGTTGAAATAATATATACCCATGGAATCTAAATATGAGTTGAAATTATATATACACATCTATTTAAATTATTTACACTGAGTTATTATAGATAAATTGGTATTTAAATAGTTGAATTTGTAAAAGAAATTTGTTAAAAAGGAATTTGAAATGATTTAGTCTAAATTTGTCAATTTAAACATATTTTAAATTGAATTGAAAATTCAAATCAGCTTTAAGTTAAATTCAAATTAGAATTGAATTATTTTAAATTAGGTTTAAACTGTATCTCTTCTTTAAACTAGGAAAGAATATAATTTCTTTAATTTAATATGAAACATAATTTGTCTAATTCAAAGTTTACGTTGTTTTAAATTGAAGTTTAAACCGATCTTAAACAAACTCTAAAAGCGTGGATGTTTTCTACTCAAAGTTCGGAATTTGAAGTGTTCTGTAAACAATATTATCGATTCAAACTGTTTACTAAATAATTTAAATTAAATAATGATAATTTACAAAATAAGAATAATTGAAAACAAATATTTATGAATTAAGCTTATTTGTTTAACCAGTTTATAAACATGCTTATAATCAAAAATGATTTTTGAAGTGTTATCTCGAGAACGAAAACCATGGTAGATTTGAAATGATTTTTCCAGTAATTTTGGGAACATAAACAGAAGTATAGATTGTGAAATATTTTTGAATATTAGCATAAAATGTTTTATCGCTTTGGATAACTAAACAATTTTACATATTACCAACAATACAGATGGCCCATAACTAAGAGATGGGCATTTGATTCGACGTTTCATTTAGAACCTGATTATAGACTATCGAGAGAGGTACTCTGGTTGCTTGCCCAATTATTTCGATAAGCTTTTACTAGTCGGTCATATTACTTAGTGAAATCTCATGATCCAATTTCATAACTATTGATACAATTTTCCATAATATCCAAATACGGTTTGAAATGGAAATTAAATATAGTGTTATTTCAAAGAATTTGAAATAAAACTGTGAATGTAGTTCGAATAAGTTTTCTTTGAAATAAAAGATTAATTTAAAATAGTTAAGTGATTAGATTTAATTTAATAACAATTTTTAACTTTTGCACTTTTACTTTTATTTAAATTTGTTTTGTTACGAATATATAGTCTTGACTCGAGTGTATTGTTTCCTTTCACTATGCTCGTGTAACAACCCGGATTTTCAGAACCAATTTAAAATTTTTATTTTAGCTATTTTAATGGATTTTAAGAATTTGAAATGATTTATTTTAAATAATAGTTTTTATTTTAACCGAAGTTAGAACGTATAAATTTATTTTGATGATAAAATGAGCCTGAAATGTCACGGTAGTTTGAAAAATTTGATTTCTAACTTCAATTGAATATACAGAATTCAATATAAATCAAAATTGGACGAAACAGGGAATATTAGAATCTGTTTAATCATATCTTTCTAATGAATGTGAAAATTTCAGATTTCATAATATAAATTAAAAGTTATGTCTAATTTAAAATTTAAAATAGTCGCTATGGAATTTATATATATTTTAACATATATAAAGCCCTTAAAAATAGAAATTTTGCAAATGACCTTCGTTTTCGATGAAACCACTTTTAATGTATCTGGAATGTCAAATTATTTCTAGATTCCAATTTTCTTAATTTTTGGAATTAATATGTGAGCGTGGTGAATTTAAACGCATTTGGTCAATTCAGTTTAAAATTAGTCGACTGGAAAATAGCCATTTTTCAAACAGTCTCCAAATTCGAAGAAATTAGTTTTGTTAAGACCGTATCATCAAAACATAGCTAGATATATTTTTTGGAATTTTTGTAGTCAGTATGTGGCCCTGGTAAATTAACACGTACGTTAAATTCAAGCATAGATTCAACACCAACTTCTTTTCTATTATGTTGACAATCCAAACAGAGTGAGTTGGCTATTTTCAGGTTTCAAATAAATAAAAGTAAATTGTGAAAGACTGTGAATTGGATATTATGTAAACTATGGATCCATGCTATTGTTAAACCTTATACTATTTCATGATAGATCTATTTCTCTAGATCTAATGCAATTATAGTTACTCTATTATATTGCTTATGTGGATCTTGACTTGTAAATGTATTATGGTGAATGTAAATCTATTAATTTGGACAGTTGCAACATTAATTAGGTCTAATTCTGTGTGTAAGTCACCTTTCATTTGTCATATTGCGATCAACTTAGATATATTGTAAATTCGACATGTGAACCCATATTTAGATCTAAGCATGCTATTATGTCATCCTAATGATGTTAGATCTATTTTGACCTTTGGATCTGAATTATGTGATCTAATTTATCCCCTTGTGTTTATCATGTTATATCTAAACCAACTGGACATCTAAATTGCTAATTCAGATCTTACTATGCTTATTGGGACATAATAGTTATGTTAGAATCAATTGACTGCCACAAGTTCACTAGTCTTATGTCCATCTTGTTATGATGTTAATTACATGCCCATGCTAGTATGTATGTTCACCTTATCACCATGATAGTATATGCATATGCCAAGTTGAACAATCACTTTTGTTACACTCCTACTATTTTTTCCTTTTTATCATTTATGGCTAGGCTATTATCTACCCTAGGCATGCTGCCAATTTGTAAGGATGCTAGTTAAGGAATGGGAAAAAAGGTTAATAATGGAATAATTTGAATATAAACATATTTGGACATATAATTCAAACTATTGGGTAGAATGGACACTAACACCTATAAAGGGAAAGGTTTAATTAATTGATTAATTAATTAATAATGGAATGTTTAGTTATTACAATTAGGAATTGTAATTGTACTTATGACACGAGGTTAGGTTGCATTAGTGGTGGAAGTCTTCCCGGACCCGATCGGCATATCCAGCAACCACTAATGTTGAACTTAATGTGGGAGGTCTGAGTATGCAAATATGAACCAAGCTAAGAAATGAGGTTAGGCCCAACTGTGGAATAAGTCTGCCCAGACCCGACCGGCATATTCAGCATCCACATGTTGTAGGCCTAATGTGAGAGGTCTAGCCCATTATAAACCATAAATGGACATGGTAATGAATTGGACTACTTAACCAAATCTAATCCATAGGGATTGTATGATTATGAACTAAAGTTAGGGTTAAGTAAATTGATTGAATAGTGGATGGGTTAAGCAAATCTGGAGGGGGTAGGTAATATTTACATATCGGCCCACAAACTTAACTCTATAAGGTTATGTAATTAAAGACACCTAGTAGTATACATAACCGGA
This sequence comes from Allium sativum, assembly GCA_030737875.1. Taxonomy (NCBI): domain Eukaryota; kingdom Viridiplantae; phylum Streptophyta; class Magnoliopsida; order Asparagales; family Amaryllidaceae; genus Allium; species Allium sativum. Next base: position 109,946,826 of record CM060910.1, read on the forward strand.
GGAAATAATAGAGTTATGTAATTAAAGAAACCTTTTAGGTTAAGCATAACTGGTATAGGGCTATGTAATTAAAGACATCTAATGGCATACATAGTCAGTGAAAACCTAGTGGGGGATACAAGATAAAGGGGAGAGCTTGTATTATATTGTGTGGGGCCTATTTCAGTCAGTAACCTGGAGTAGGTATCAAATAAAAGTACTCTATACTGGGAGGAGAGGGGGCACGCTTAATAATTGATTGTAAGAGGTCCTCACGTGGAGGACAGTGTGGGCGGCGCAAACCGACCGGGCCATGTGCGTGCATGACCCGAGCAGAGGGGGATAAGACGACCATGACACCTGTAGATATGGGGCTGTGCATACCAGTGAGAGGTTGCCACTTTAGGACGTGATACATTCTACCGTGGGGCCGGCACAGAGTATCTACGAAGTAGGGAGTCGATCGATTAGGGTAGTGGTTAGGGTACACTTGGATGTGTGCCCTAAGTCTACCAACTTATAGTGGAAGGGATCATATCATTCTGGTTGTACTAGTAATATTGCAGACTAATCATTAGAAAAGTGTACACACCTTATCCTGTCTACCTTGTCACACCTGCCATTTATGTAATGATCTCTCTTATCCAGTTTATATGCCTATCATGTTACTTTTATTTATTTACTAGCTAAAAGTAACTAGACTTGCTAGACTTTATACCTGACCATTTTGTTTCTCCTTCTTTCTTCCGTCCCCCCCCCCCAAAGGTTCTAAGGGAGGAAACACTCAGGCTTAGTTAGGACTCATATATCATCTTGCTATGAGTTACTTCTGAAGTATGGCTCAAGTTCTTGTCTCTGCTATGGCTTAACTCTTTTATTTAGGGAATTATGCTTTTTATATACTTATGTGCTCTGATGGTGCAAGACAGAAGTTATTTTATTGTAATGTTTTTTGTGACTTATGGTATTGTGGACCACGACATTATGATTTACATTTGAAATAAAAATTTAAATTTCCGCTGCTATCTTATTTATATCTATCTTGTAATTATTCTGTGTCTGTTTACCTATAACGCTTCACGAAACTTAATGCATTCCCTTAGTGAGTGACAATAATGAACGTGGGGTGTCACACTTGGTATCAGAGCTGAAGGTTACCAGACTGGATAAAGTTTTTGAAAATTGCTTTCAAAAAGATTTTAAAAGAAAGCATTTTCGAAAAGAAAAGTCTGTTTTGAAAAACATTCCCCCAAACAGCCATATGTAGTATCCTTCGGTCCTTTATCTAAATTTCTTCCTTTTCCTTTTTCAGCATGTCTGGGGAACAAAGCATTCCTAATATCTCAAAGGGCATCATGATACGCGGGTCGTTCTATAGGTATTTGGAGGCCACAGCGCCTGCCCAAGGCCAAGGAAATGTTCCTCCCCCAGCTGCACCAGTCATTCCTTCTCCTCCCCCTCTAAGAGCAGATAACTTCGCCAAGATCAGCAAAGACTTCTGTGCTATGGGAGGGAAGCCATTCCATGGGAACGAGACATTCGTAGAAGCTCGGAATTGGCTCAAGGAGACCAAGGACTTGTTCGTAATCTTTGAAGTAGAAGATAGAAGGAAGGTTCAGTTAGCCGCCCGGCTACTGAAGGACGAAGCCTCATTTTGGTGGGAAGTCACCCAAGCTGGACGTCCGGTGGAAACTTGGGAAGATTTTAGACAGAGGTTTGTAATGAAATTTCTCTTTCAAGCCGAAAGAAGCATGCAGATGGAGAGATTCATAGCACTCAAACAAGGAAACTTGTAGGTAAAGGAGTATGTGAATAAATTGAACCAGCTAGCAATGTTCAGTTTAGAGTTGGTGGGTACGCCGCACAAAAATGTTTTGCGGTTTGCTAAAGTGCTGAATGAGCCTCTTCATGGGTTAGCCATGTCCCATATTCCAATGGGGGGCACTTTTGAAAAGCTTGTCGATATGGCCTTAATGCATGAGGAAGACAAGGGAGAAAAGAAGGCCGAGGAGACATCGTAAAATAGGAAGATGTGGCCCAAGAAGGGGCAGCAGCAACCGCAACAACAGCAGAAGAAAGGAGGGAAAAATGATAAAGGCAAGGATAAGGGAAAATGTCACAATTGTGGGAAGGAAGTTTACCTGATTAAAGACTGTAAGCGAAGGAAAAACTCTTGCTACCACTATGGAGAGGTCGGACAATTTGCTAGAGAGTGCTCGAAGAAACAGGGATCACAGGGCAGGGTTAAATGACAGGGACTTCTGGAGGTCAGGTGCATGCTCTCGCAATCTGTGCTCCTGATAGAGGTAGAAAAATTTCTGTGGAAGGTTTAATTTCTCTTTCAAACCACCATATTAGAACACTTTTTGATTCTGGTGCCTCACATTCATTTATATCAAGTTCTGTAGTTGAATCTCTGCACTTATTTACTACGATGGTAGTGGATCCCGTAGTTGTTTCAAACCCCATTGGTGGTTCAACTCATTTATCTATGATTTGTCGGGGTTTAAAAATATCTGTGTTAGGCATCGAGTTTGAATGTGACACATATGTGCTCGAGTTTACGGGCTATGGGTTGATTCTAGGAATGGATTGGCTTACCGCTTATGGTGCCATTTTGGATTGTGAGAAGAGGGTCATTAGGCTTCTCACTTTCCATGGGAGGACCCTCGGTATTTCTTGTGACCCTCGAGGGTCGGTTATGCTTAGTTTCCTAGAGTCTCTTGATGCATCTATCGACAATCTACAATCTGTTCCAATAGTCCGAGTTTTTTCCGTGTTTTCGATGAGATTCGGGGTTTACCTCCGAGGCGCGAAATCGACTTTCGTATATATATGGTGGACAATGCAAAGCCAGTTGCATTGCCCGTGCGCCACATGGCTCTGAAGGAAAGGAGGGACCTGAGTAAGAAAGTAGGGGAGCTACTTGAGAAGCGGTTTATCAGATAAAGCATATCCGAATGGGGTGCTCCAGTAGTATTCGCGACTAAGGCGGATGGTTGGCTTCGTTTGTGTGTTGACTATAGAGAGCTGAATAAACTCACTAAGAAGAATAGGAACATGCTTCCAAGGATTGATGATTTATTTGATCATCTTGTTGGTGCCTCGGTATTTTCCCACTTAGACTTGGCCACGGGGTTCCATCAGTTGAGGGTGGCCAAGGATAGCATAGATAAGACTGCTTTTAGGACTCTGGACGGTTTCTTTGAGTGGCTAGTTATGCCTTTTGGGCTGACGAATGCACCCGCTTTTTTTGTCGATTTGATGAGTAGGGTGTTTCAGGAGTTCCAAAATGAATTTGCTGTAGTCTTTGTTGATGATATTTTGATCTTCTCTAAAAGCGAAGAAGAGGATGCCCAACATTTGAGAGAAGTTTTGAAAACTCTCTGTGACCATCAGCTTAAAGCAAAATTCTCTAAATGCCATTTTTGGAGAAAAGAGGTGAGATTTTTAGGGCATGTAGTCTCCAAAGAAGGGATAGTTGTAGCCCTGCAAAAGTGGTTGCGGTGCAAGATTGGCAGATTCCTAAAAATGCAACCGAGGTGAGAAGCTTTCTTAGATTGGCAGGTTACTATAGGAAGTTCATTATGGACTTCGCAAAGATATCGGCCCCACTCACCAGGCTGATGAAGAAGAACTTGGCATTTTCGTGGGATATAGAGTGTGACATTGCTTTCCAACGACTGAAGATGGCTCTGACAACAACCCTAGTCTTGACCTTGCCTGATAGGAGTAAGGTGTCTACTGTTTACACTGATGCATGTGGTATAGGGCTTGGTGCGGTTCTAATGCAAGAAGGGAAAGTAGTGTGTTATGGGGGTAGACAGTTGAGAGTTCATGAAAACAACTACCCCATTCATGATCTAGAGCTAGCTGCCATAGTATTTGCGTTAAAGACGTCATGCCATTATTTACTTGGAGAGAAGTTCGAGTTGTACACCAATCATAAATCTCTCAAGTATCTGTTCTCGTAGAAGGATTTCAATTTAAAGCAACAACGGTGGATGGAGTTTCTAGCTTCTTATGATTTTGAGATTGCTTATACCCCTGTTAAGGGTAATGTGGTGGCAGGCACACTAAGTAAGCAGAGGGTGGCCCTGAGTCCTCTGTTTGTGGAAAGAAAGAACTTGGAGTTCATATCAGCTTTTGATTTTAGACCCTCCATCAAGATTTTGCCTGATTTGTTTGCATCCTTGGAGATACGACCAACTCTTATGAAATAAATAGGAGCTTCATAACAAGGTGACCCACAGATTTTAGACATCATGGGAAGGCTCAAAAGAGGGGAGACTTCTAGTCACCTTAGTAGATATGCCATAGATGAAAAGGGGTGGTTGCGACGAGATGGAAGGCTTTGTGTTCCTCAAACTAGAAGCTTGGTAAAGTCAGTCCTAGAAGGAGCCCACCATTCTAAGATGACCATTCATCCAGGCGATGATAAGACATACAGGGACATGAAGAGGGTTTTCTTTTGGGCTGGGATGAAGAAAGATGTAGCCGAATTTGCTTCTCAATGTTTAGTTTGCCCGCAAGTCAAAGCTGAGCAAAAGAAGCTTGGTGGATTACTTCATCCGTTGGAGGTTACGCAGTGGAAATGGGATATCGTCTTTATGGATTTCATAGATGTTTGCCTAGGTCGAAGAAGGGAAACACCGGTATCTGGGTTATGGTAGATAGACTCACTAAGAGCGCTCATTTTATTCCAGTTAAGAGTAAGAGGACGGCATCATGGTTGGCAACAATTTATGTGCGTGAGATAGTTCGTCTTCATGAAGTACTTTCCAGCATCATGAGCGATCGTGACCCTATCTTTACCATCGAATTTTGGAGGAGCTTGCAAGAAGCATTAGGTACACAATTGTGTTTGAGCACCGCTTATCATCCTCAGACCGATGGACAAACGGAGAGGGTGAACAGGATTCTTGAAGATCTTTTGAGGTTGTGTATCATGGACTTCAAAGGGACTTGAGAAGAGCATCTTCCTTCAGTAAAGTTTGCCTATAATAAAAGTTATCAAGCTAGCATCTGCATGGCACCCTTCAAAGCATTTTACGGGCGACCCTGTAGATCACCAACTTGTTGGTGGGAATCTATAGAAAGATTATTACTTGGACCAGATATGGTTATGGAAATGTCCGAAAAGATTGACCTTATTCGACGGCGGAAGAAGACAGCTCAAGATAGGCAGAAATCGTATGCAGACAAGAGAAGGATTGACATCGAATTTGAAGTAGGAGACTTAGTTTTTATCAAAGTGTCACCTTTGAGAAATGTGGTTCGCTTCGGATCAGTAGGGAAGTTGGCACCTAGGTTTGTCGGACCATTTCCCATAACCGAGAGGATTGGCCAAATGGCCCATAGAGTAAAGCTCCCAGAAAATCTATCCGGTGTTCATGATGTTTTCCATGTTTCTCATCTGCGGAAGTGCTTGCATGACACCGCAGAGGTTGTTGAGCCGAGTGTGTTGGAAGAAGTCGAAGTGGAACGGGAGGCGACAGTCAGGTGAGTCCCTACCCGTATTCTTGGATCAGAAGTTAGGAAGCTATGCAATAAAGAGATCTAGTTGCTAAAGATTCAATGGGGATATAACCCAAAGGATGCGACTTGGGAAACCGAAAACAAGATGCATGATTCGTGGCCTTTCCTTTTCAAGTTTATGTTCTTAACTCCTTTTTCCAAAGTTTTATCAGTGCTTGTTTCTATCATTTGAGCATATCTTATCCGTATTATTTTTCAACCTTAAGATCGGGATCCTATGGATGTAAACATGTGTTTGAAACATGTTATGCTTGATGGATGCAAGTGGATGCAAGTGTTTGCTAGTGGTTGCCTGTGGATGCATATACGCACACATTAGGCACTAAGATCGGCTCAATAACTTTCATACTGCATATGGATGTGTGTGCATTTTCTTTTCTTTTATGGAAGGAAATGGATGAATTAGAATATGGATATCGCATTTGGACGAATGAGCGTGCATACATATAGATCTTATAGGATATAATAGGTTTATTTGCATACACATTGGATTCATGACACTAACATACATTGCATTAAGGAGGTCAACTGAATCAGTAGACTGCCTGATTTTTCGCATTAGTGTTGGGACATATACACACACCGTTGCATATATTCATATAAGCATTAGAAGTCTTTAAGGACAATGGATGCCAGTGGCTGTTGGGTGTATAGATGGATGATGGATGGTAGGATATGCATTCTTCTCAACTTAGATATTTCGAGGAAGAAATCCTTTGAGTGGGGGAGAATGTAACACCCTGAATTTTTAACAACACTAAAAGAGGATAAATTAAATAATAATTTATTTAATATTCAGAATTAAGTAAAACGGACTGTGACATTACATCCATCTCGAAATTCTGGTTAAGATAGACATTTGGTTTGCGTAAAATGGATACCATATGGAGGAGTTATAAGGGTTTTAAGTTTGTATACACGCAGAAAGAACATATATACACATATGAATCACGTATGAGTCAGATATGAGTCAGACCCTATCCAGAACAGTTCGAAAATCAAAAATTTGTCAAGGCGGCAAATTTCCCGCTCTAGGAGGTTGACCTTCCTAGAGGGGTGTCGACACCGGGGTTGACCCCCCTTAAGGGGTGTTGACCTATGGGTCGACCCTCCCGCAAGGGTGTCGACACCCCTAGGGCTGAGGTGGCAGTCGGTTTCAGAGGGTTCTGTAGCTATATATATGTGTCCGATTCTCCTATTTCTTCATTGGAAATCATGAGAGACAAATGTTGCCGGTGTGCGAATTGATACGAATCCGTTTTCTTCAAACAACAATCAGTTTTGCAAATCAAATTCTGAGATTCAAGCATAGATTCAACACCAACTTCTTTTCTATCACCTTGACAATCCAAACACAGTGAGTTGGTTATTTTTAGGTTTAAATAAAAAAAGTAAATTGTGAAAGACTGTGAATTGGATATGTTATAAACTATGAATCCATGCTATTGTTAAACCTTATACTATGTTATGGTAGATATATTTCTCTATATCTAATGCAATTGTGGTTATTCTATTATATTGCCTATGTGGATCTTGACTTGTAACTATATTGTGGTAAATGTAAATCTGTTAATTTGGACAGTTGCATCATTGGTTAGATCTAATTCTGTATGTAACTCACCTTTCACCTGTCAAATTGCGATCAACTTAGATATGTTGTAAATTGGACATGTGAACCCATATTTAGATCTAAGCATGCTATTATGTCATCCTAATGGTGTTAGATCTATTTTAACCTTTGGATCTGAATTATGTGATCTAATTTATCCCCTTGTGTTTATCATGTTAGATCTAAACCAATTGGACATCTAAATGGCTAATTTAGATCTTACTATGCTTATTGGGACATCGTAGTTATGTTAGAATCAATTGACAGCCACAAGTTCACCAGTCTTATGTCCATCTTGTTATGATGTTAATTACATGTCCATGCCAGTATGTATATTCACCTTATCACCATGATAGTACATGCCTATGCCAAGTTGAACAATCACTTTTTTACACTCCTACTATTTTTCCCTTTTTATCATTTATGGCTAGGCTATTATCTAGCCTAGGCATGCTGCCAATTTTTTGAGGATGCTAGTTAAAGAACGGGGGAAAAATAGGGTCAATAATGGCATAATTTGAGTATGAACATTTTTGGACATATAATTCAAACTATTGGATAGAATGGACATTAACACCTATAAAGTGAAAGGTTTAATTAATTGATTCTGTGATTAATTAATTAATTAATAATGGAATGTCTGGTAATTACAATTAGGAATTGTAATTGTACTTATGACATGAGGTTAGGTTGCATTAGTGGTGGAAGTCTGCCCGGACCCGACCAGCATATCCAGCAGCCACTAATGTTAAACCTAATGTGAGAGGTCTAAGTACGCAAATACGAATCGGGCTAAAACACAAGGTTAGGCCCAACTGTGGAATAAATCTGCCCGGACCCGACCGACATATCCAGCATCCACACGTTGTAGGCCTAATGTGAGAGGTCTAGCCCATTATAAACCATAAATGAACATGGTAATGAATTGGACTACTTAACCAAATCTAATCCATAGGGATTTTATGATTATGAACTAAGGTTAGGGTTAAGTAAATTGATTGAATAGTGGATGGGTTAAGCAAATCTGGAGGGGGTAGGTAATATTTACATATAGGCCCACAAACTTAACCCGATAATATTATGTAATTAAAGACACCTACTGGTATACATAACCGGAGGAAATAATAGACTTATGTAATTAAAGACACCTTTTTGGGTAAGCATAACTGGTATATGGCTATGTAATTAAAGACACCTAATGAAATACATAGTCAGTGAAAACCTAGTGGGGGATACAAGACAAAGGGAAGAGCTTATATTATATTGTGTGGGACCCATTTCAGTCAGTAACCCGGAGTAAATATCAAATAAAAGTACTCCATACTAGGCAGAGAGGGGACACGCTTACTGACTGATTGTAAGAGATCCAAACGTGGAGGACGGTAAGGGCGGTGCAAACCGACCACACAATGTGCGTGCATGAGCTGGGCAGAGGGGGATAAGACGACCGTGACACCTGTAGATATGGGGTTGGGCATATCAGTGAGGGGTTGCCACTTTAGGATGTGATACATCCTACCGTGGGGCCAGCACAGAGTATCTACGGAGTAGGGAGCCAATCAGTTAGTGTAGTGGTTAGGGTACACTTGGATATATCCCTTAAGTCTACGAACTTATAGTGGAAGGGGTCATCTCATTCTCGTTGTACTAGTAATAGTGTAGAGTAATCGTGAGAAAAGTGTACACACCTTATCCTGTCTACCTTGTCACACCTGCCATTTATGTAATGATCTCTCTTATCTGCTGCTATCTTATTTTTACCTGCCTTCTAATTATTCTGTGTCTATTTATCTATAACGCTTTACGAAACTTAATGCATTCCCTTAGTGAGTGACATTAACAGTTGTGGGGTGTCACAGATTTGGTGTTCGAATGGGAAAGTTTCTTTTTATGGAAATATTATATATATAAATTTCTTAACCCTAGTTTTATAAAAAAAATAGAAACAAGGAAAAACTCGTCGCCCTTTTCTTTAGCCACCTCCCCCGATCCTAACGCTGTCGCTCCCTCCAGGCGGATCACCAGCGCCGCCGCCACCTCTGGCGTGCCTCCCCCAGTTGCGCCGCCCTTCCTGAGCTGTCGCACTCCCCATCTCTCTCTCCGATTCAAACCACCCCCTCCCCCCCCCCCGGCAACCCTAAAGCACCGCCGCCGCCACCACCATGCCACCACCGGTCAGTCGCACCCCCTGCCATCGTCACAACCCATGAGCCACCATCCCCGACCGCCATCTCCGACCTGTGGGGAACCCTCCAATTAAAATCCAATTTTTATTATTTTTATTTTTACATTAAACACCCTGACCTTCCGGCCTCAATAACTCTCCAACCATGCGCTTTTGGCCAAAACACCAGTACCAAAATCGAAGAGCACGATTTACTCTTCGATTTGAGTATATGGAAGTCATATTTTGGATTGTGGAGTTGTTCATAAAACGCGTCCAAAGACTGCTATCTAAATACTGTCTTTTCGCGATTTCCGACGAAATGGAGCATTTTCGGGAAAAAGTCCATAAGGCAAAAGTTGTCCGGAATGGCGTGCTTAAGCTAGATGGAAAGATGACATGAAGATTGGAGCTCGTTTGCAAAGTGTGGAATCAGAACAACAAATCAAAGCATCGGAAAATAACGCTGGAGTGGATCCCAATATGAGAACTACTTCTCACTCAAATTATTTTGCAGTTAAATATATCTGAGGTTGCAAACTGGGTTTAGTATCTCTTGACATTATTTTATTGTACAAACCATGGATGTTTGTTTGGATTGAATTGTGGTGTAATTGGTTGTATTGTGTCAAATGGATTGTATTGTGGTTTTGTGGTTTGGTTGATTATTGTGTATGGCGCGAGCCAGTATCAAGAGAGGGGTAATGCTAGACATTACTCTGGTTCTAATATCACGCTGTTATAATGCCGAAATTTTTTGAAATAAATATTGTTCATTAAAAATATAATTTTTAATGTGTATATGAACTATATAAAATATTCATATGTTGAACAAAATGTTTGAACAATAAAAATATCATTTTTATTGAATGTATGAACTATTAAAAATATTCATGTGTTGAATAAAATGTTTAAACAATAAAAATATCATTTTTATTGAATGTATGAACTATTAAAGATATTCATGCGTTGAAATAAATATTTTATCGTTAAAAATATAATTTTTAACATATAAATAAAGGGCGTAAAATTCTCCTGAAATGAAAATAAATATTCATTTACAAATCGGACAATTTGTTTTTGTACATCCATTTAACTAACATAGATTGGGACGATAAATTTTACACATCGCCCAACTGCACAAATAATATTCAGTATTTGTTGGTTGAAATCCCACACGGGTATTGGGATGATACTTGGCGTACACTAATCCCAATTGTTTAGTTGTATGTCAATCGATAGGTTGACAGACTGTGGTAAGCGTTAATTATTTATATTAAATGCTTATGCAGTTGTGTAATGCACTTTGGATGATGGTTAACAGTGTATCATTAGTTGTGTACATGTGATGTATGAAATCCATAAAAATAACATTATATGGTAATTGATTGGGTCTGATTCCAGTTCACGAATAATGAATATTTTAAAATAATATACAACAAAGGATTAAAATATGAATTTGATGTCCGATTTTGGATGAACACGAAAATATTGAAATGTGTGAAGCCGTATTGATTAGATATGGAGCATTTTAACGCGAACAGTATTTATATCAATTTTATTTATTTTTATAATGAATATCAAAAAGGAAATGATTTCAAAATCTGATATTTTGAAAATATTATCATTTAAATATTATAATGATAAAGAGTATTCAATTTTGATTTAAAATTGAAATGAAAGTGGGAATCGTTTTTAAAACGAACTTATAAAATACGTTTTGAACGATATATATATATATATACATATAAATATTAATGGCTTGAATAGAACGCGCCGCGCCGCGACTATTCGCGAATTTCAACCATTGACTTCGAAATGACATTACGAGAAATTCGACCATTATATTCTCCTAAAACCAGAACCATTGATTTCATATTGGAAAGAGCTTTCCAATGAATATAAGAGATTTGAAATCTATCAGTTGGATTTGGAATTATGTCCAAATCTAATTTGGAAAAGGTCGCTACGGATGCAGTTCGGTGGCCTTTATTGGAAACCGACTGTACGAGCCTTGGTAAAATTATTAAAAATATTAATAATTTGTGTAAAATAATAATAAATGATTTGGAAAGAATTTAGATGAAAAATTCCACGTTTGTAAAGATAAAAATATAGTTTATCAAAATGAACTAGTAATTAACTGGAAAGATAATCCAATGTTTTTAAATAAATAAATTGGATTTGTGAATGGTTTTAATCTAACCAGAATTTTCCAATGTATGAATTGGAAGGGATTTGAATGGGAATCATCTTCGGGATATTTCGATATTGGATTCCGTAACTATACAGATATTGTGGAGGAATTTGGAAGATAGATATATATCGTTATTACCCATACGATATGTGTTGGTTTCAGAATTGGATATTGAATATAAGCCGATATAATTTATGTTCAGAGCCTTATATTTAATATCAAATTGGATTTTGGGTTTGTCGTGAATGTTGTCTTCAATAACACTGTTCTTAAACCCCGTGTGAAATGATTAAATCTTTTAATTAAGATTATAAGAGTTTCCATTTATATTTAGTAATTGAAATAAAATGGAATGTGAATTGGGTTTATTGTGAACTGTGTTTTTAAAGACATTCGTTCTTTAACCCGATTAACAGTGAAATGTGATTTGGAATTTACAAATCTTTTAATTAAGATTAATGCACTACAAGAAAACACTGATTTTGCAGCGGATAAATCCATCGCAAATCCGTTGCTAAACATATATTAGCGACGGTGTAACGACTCGGATTTTTCGAACAATTTATTTTAAATATTTAATATGGTTTTAAATATTTAGTTGATAATATAAATGGAATTTTATACTGAAGTTATTGATTTAATAATCGATTTCGATTTAATATCGAATATATTAAATTATCATAATACGAAAATGGTAATAATTGAAATTAAAATTTAAAAATGTATCGAAAAGGATTCAGATAATCAATATCAATTCTAATTGAACAGGAACAATAATAATTATTATTTACTAATGAAGAATTTGTTTGTTCGGATTTAATTTATCGATTTAAATTAATATCTTCCCTAGAAGATCAAATAAGGCCTTAAAACATGACCCAGTGTGTCCAGAATATGGGAATAACCCTAAAAATGTCGGTTGTTGGGTTCAGAAAGGAGTTCGGAATCATGGGGTATTTTAATTAAAGGATACCGGTTCAAAACAAATTAAAATAAGTAAAATATAATACCTTCCTTCCTAAGATAAAACCTTTCCCTGATAAATCCAACCCAGTAGACACCTACTTTCTATTCCTTAACTATGAAGTATCTTCCTCTATAAAACCGCAGTGACCTTTCCTTTCTCTCATTTGTTTTTCTCCTCCCAGTATTTCAAAGTTGAAATAAACATCTATCTCAATTCTTCTTCAAAGGAAATCAAAACAAAGTGTAAAAACCAATAACTTCCCCGGTGAGGAAAGCGCGGATAGTTCGAGAACAACACACAGAAAAACACAGACGGAAGAACATTTCATTGTATATTATAACAATTCCATCAGAATACAAGAATATACAGAGTATGAATAAATATTACACAGAAATATCAGAGATTACAATACATTACATAGCAGCGGAAAATAATACAATACACAACTAGAAGGGATATACGGATACAAAGCTTTCCGGATATCGTTCCAGCTGTAAACCAGGATCCTGTGAATATAAATCTGCAAAACCAAAACTACTAGTTGCCCATGTCAAAATAAGGGCACCCAGAGTTTAGGTTAAAACAATAAACCCCAGGTCAGTCATGGGACTGGTGTGAGAACTAAAACAGTTATTTAAAACTTTACTTTATATCAGATATATCAAGGGACCACGCCGTATATTACGGAACGGGTTTCCTCCCAAGAATACCAATGCATATAACAAAACAGTGCAATGCTTTTTGGAAAAATGAAGCTATTATAAGACCCAGGTCCTATCACACAATGCAAAGCAAGCCGGGGGATAGGGTTTTCCCTTATAATAGCCAAACATGCTTAGTACGTTTTAAAACAAATCATTTGATACTATTATAAGTGCATAGTATATATAACAACTTCAAATCATAAGTATCAATCATAGGCGGCATGGGTACCATATATCATGTCGCCAATACTAGGCTCTACAAACAAAACCGCAAATGTCACGTATTTGGAAATTGGGTTATCATTTATGGCATGAACCAAGGCAAAAGATAGTCCTCTACCGGTTCGAGACTGTCTAGTCCGAGTCTCAGGATCAGAGCTCGAGTGACCCTTTGATCATCAGGGCCGGTCCACACGGAGTGGATTAAAATGCCTGAACATGCGTTTCTCCGCCCTACGGGGCGTAAATGAGCCAACTAAATGACTCCATCGGTTCGAGAACGACCGATCAATCTGAGGTGCCTCGCAACAGCAACAACCACATAAGTCAAACTCGTCAGGGCGTGTAAAACCACTGACGCCACTTCTAACTAGAAAGAAACGCATGCCCTCCCTGAGGTCCTCTCCCGTTTCTGGTTCACACCGGGTGTGAAACTCGCGAAGTAAACGTTACACAAAGCTACGCCACAAAGGCCATGCTTCGATCATCAACCACAAGACTTTGCTTTTCAACAAAAGTCTTGATCATTCGCCACTTAGGCATGCCACACAGGCAATTCACTCTATGCGTTTGATATCCATCAGTATATAACCCCTGAGCTCGTACGTCTCAGAGAAGGGCGTTAAGCAAGAGAATAAATTCTCCGCCGCCAAACATATATATATTTAATAGAAATCAATCACACAGACTGAAATCCAATGTCAGACACACATTCCATTTACAAGTCCGTTCTGGGTCTGAACGAAACCGGAGGCACCTAGTACCCCGCATATCCATCGATCTCCAAGTACGTCTGGACGATCACCAACTGTTTCCATCTTCTTGGGTGTACATCCCAATCAAGATCATCAGTAATCACCCAAACGACGTGAAGACCTCCGGTCTTCGACCACCGTCTTCATCATCGACTTATCGTCGTATCAGTTATTCAGAATGGGATAAACCCGGTATTTCCGAATATCTCGCATATATTTTAAATAAGTGTTACACAAACACAACATACGCCTCATTCCAATTCATCAGTCACTAACCGTAAATTAATCAAAGAATAATTCCCCGAATATTAACCCCGAAGGCCGAAACCAACATCAGATCAATATCCAGAAAACCATTCTGCTTAGCTAACCGACAGTTAGTTTCTAAATTTCACATTCATAGGGAAAGGTTCCCATTAATTTTATCAAAGATAATTTCCTTGAATTTATTCTTTAATCTTCTTTTGAAAACCGATTCAACTAGTCGGGATTAACGAACCTTACCGAAGTAATCATTTGTTTTAATTTCCCACTCCCAACCTATTCATCCCATGAAGTAAAACTGGTTATACTCCATATCTAACACCACGGTGTTATCGGTAAATTCAATTACCATTTCACGTTTAAATCTAATTAAAGATTTAACTATCGCCTGGAGCAAAACAAGTGATACTCCATTCTCGATCATTTCAATCTAATTAAAGATTCATTAAAACTCCACTTAGTTTTAATCTTTAACTGGGTTAAAGAATCAGTGTCATTTAAAACACGGTTCACTATAAACCCAAAATCACATTACATTTCAATCAGTCCCTAACCATAAATTAGCTAGTGAGCAATTCCCTAAGTATTAACCCCGAAGGCCGAAACCAACATCAGATCAGTACCCAAGAAACCATTCATCTTAACTAACCTCCAGTTAGTTTCTTATTTTCTTAACTCCTTTGGGTCTAAGTACCGTATTATTGAAGATACCGTTCACGACAACCCAAAATCCCATTCCATTAATTATCGGGTTAAAGAACAAGTGTTATTTAAAACACTGTTCACGATAAACCCAAAAATCAATATCAATTCTCTTCCAATTAAATATTATTTAATTGATACACTTCATTAAATCCAAATAAAAAGATTTAATCTTTTCTCAACTGGGTTCAAGAACAGTGTTAATGAAGACACCATTCACGACAAACCCAAATCACATTTGATATAAAATACAAGGCTCTGAATAGAAAATATACCGGCTTACATTCAATATCAAATTCTACGACCAACAAATATCGTATTGGAAATAACGATATATATATATATATATATATATATATCTATATCTTTCAAATTCCCATAACAATATCTGTATCATCACAAAATCCAACATCGAAATATTCCGAAGACAATTTCGATTCAAATCCATTCCAATATAATTATTGGAAATTCTGGTTATTTTCAAAACCATTTCAAATCCAATTTATTTATTTAAAAATAAATAGAATTATAATTCTAGTTCAAAACTAGTTCATTTCGATAAAAATCTATTTTTATCTTTTCAAATATGGAGTTTTTCATCCCAATTCTTCCCAAATCATTTCTTATGATTTTACACAAATTATTACTATTTTTAATAATTTTATCAAGGCCCATACAGTCGATTTCCATCAACGGCCATCGAACTGAACTTATAGCGACCTTTTCCAAATTTGATTTGGACATATTTCCAAATCCAACCGTTAGATTTCTAATTTCTAATATTCGTTAAAAAGCTCTTTTCGATACGAACCCAACGGTTCCGGTTTTAGGAGAATCCGACAGTCGAATCTCCCGTAATATCCGTTCGAAGTCAATGGTCGAAATTCGCGAACTATCGCAGCGCGGCGCTTTCTATTCAGGCCATTATATTATATATTATATATATAATATATACTTCGTTGATTTCAATTCAAAACGTGCTTTATATATCGTTTTAAATTCATTTTCAAAACGGTTTCAACTTCATATTCAATTTCAAATCAAAATTGAACATTCCAATATAAATTCGTTTTAAATTCATTTCAAATCGATTTCAATTCAAATTGATTTCTAATTCAATTTCAGTTCGTTTTCAATTCAATTGAATTTCAATTCGAATTCATTTATATTCAATTTCAATTCGAATTCATTTATATTCAATTTCAATTCGAATTCATTTCTATTCAATTTCAATTCGAATTCATTTATATTCAATTTCAATTCAAATTCATTTCTATTCAATTTCAATTCGAATTCATTTATATTCAATTTCAATTCGAATTCATTTCTATTCAATTTAATTCGAATTTCAATTCTTTTCAAAATATCAGATTTTGAAATCACTTTCGATATTCATTATAAAATGAATAAAATCGATATAAATATCGTTTACGTCAAAATGGCGTCAATCTAATCAACACGGCTTCATATATTTTTATTTTCAAATATTTCTATTTCAAATATTTCTTTTTCAAATATGGAATGAGGCCCAATCAATTCCCATATAATGTTAATTATATGGATTTTCTACAACACATGTATACAATAACAACAATGAATAATCAACCATCATCCAAAGTGCATTCTACACTGTATAAGCATCAAATATAAATATTTAACGCTCATAACAGTCTGTCAATCAATCGATCGACATACAACTAAACAATCGGGATTAGTGTACGTCAAATATCATTCCAATACCCGTGTGGGGTTTCAAACAATCAAACACAGATTTTATTTGTGCAGTTGGGCGATGTGTAAAATTTATCATCCCAATCAATATCAGTCAAATGTGTGTATATAAACAAATCGCCCGATTTGTTTATTTTTATTTCATTTCATACACATTAAAAATTCTATTTTTAACTATAAAATATTTTCAACTATATAAATATTTTATTTCATTTCACACCACATCACACAATCAACTACACATCAAAATCAAACAACCAAGCGTACAAGCTGTCCATGGTCTGTGGACGACGGGTGTCGGGTGCTACTAAACACCGTCTGCATCCTAGTATATATTTTTAACTAGAAATTTAAATTAAAGGTGAGGAGTTCTCACCGACTAGCTAATCCAAACGCCTCGACTCTTCATATGTGGAAAATCTCCGCCGTTTCTTCTTTCATCACTTTCGTCATCCGTATTCACTACATATATAAAAACCGAATTTTTACTTCGCTATTCAATATATAAAAATCGATTTTTTTACTTTGCTATTCAATCTATAAAAATCGAATTTTTACTTTGCTATTCAATCTATAAAAATCGAATTTTTACTTTGCTATTCAATATATAAAAATCGAATTTTTACTTTGCTATTCAATATATAAAAATCATATTTTCACTTCGGTACACATATAAAAATTATATTTTTATAAATAAAAATATAATCTTTTCTACAAGCAAAAACCACTTCTTTATAAATTTAAAAATTCGATCTTTACATACCATAAAAAAAACCACCTTTTCCATATCTTTAACCTTACAAAAATCAAATCTTTTTGTCTAGGAAAATATAACCTTTTCATTAAATATATATATATATATATATAATCTTTAAATAAAAATTCAAACTTTCTTCATTATAAAAATCGAACCTTTAAGCAAATAAAAATCACATTTTCAGATTTTTTTTCCCTAATATAATAAAATAAAAATGTTTAAAAACATTAAATAAACAAAATTAGATAAAAAGAGGACTTACAGGCTTTCAAAGAAAAGGGGGGAAAGGAGTGTCGCGCCTGATGGAGGTGTCAGAGGCAATCTCAGCGGCCGTGGCAATTTGGGTATCGAGGGGGAGGGGCTGGACTCGCGGAGGTTGGGGGGAGCACGTGATAGGCAGCGCGGAGTCGGATTGGAAGCTAGGGTTTGAAAGGGGGCGGAGGCTGCGTTCGATTGGAAGGAGGGGGTGCGAGGGAAGGGCGGCGCAGCCACGATGGTCGGAGGCACGAGAAGGGGGAGCGATTCCGTCGTTCCAATTGAGGAAGGAGGCGGGTTTGACCCCGTTGACCACGGTTTGAAAAGTGAATCGGAAATTAGGTCTGAATGGTATATATATATTATTTTATATTATTTTAATTTTCCTTTATAAAGCAACTTTTAATTTCGACCTCGAAACGAGGCCCACCGCCTGTCGTCCATAGCTAATTACCCCCATTCCGAACACAATGGGATATGTATCGTAAGCTGACGATCGTTTCAATCAGTTTTCGTCAATATCAACATATAACCTTATATATTGAATTTGAACGCGCATTTCAATTTACCGGGGTCACATACTAACTCGAAAAATTCCCGAAAAATATTTTCTAGCTTCGTATTGACGATACGGTCCTAATAAAACTAATTTCGTCGAATTCTAAGACCGTTTGAAAAATGGCCATTTTCCAGTCGATTAAAATCAACTGAAACTGGTCAAACACGTTTTCCTTTGCCACACTCACATATTGATTCGAAAAATTATGAAATTTGAAACCTAGCAATAACTAGACATCCCAGATCCAACAAAAGTGGTTTCATCGAAATCCGAGGTCGTTTGCAAAATGGCTATTTTTTAGGGCCTGAATTCCATAGCGACTATTCTGAATTTTCAACTGGACATATCTTTTGATTCCCGCTATGAAATTTCAATTTTTCTGATTCGTTGGAAAGATATTCTCAATTAGATTCAAATATTTTTGGTTTAACATAAATCCGGTTTATTTTGCACCCGGTACATTCATTTGAAATTTGAAATCGAATTATCGAACTACCGCGTCGTTTTCAATTCCTTTTATAATTATAAATAAATATTTATATTCTATCTTCGATTCAAACGAATATATACGTTCGATTTATATTCAAAATAAATTTCTCGTTGATATTATTTAAAGTAATTCATTTTAAATAATCAAAATTCGCTAAATTTGCCAAAATAAAAATTTTAAACTGGCCCAGATTTCCGGGTTATTACAATCTCCCCCACGTAAAACTTTTCGTCCCCGAAAAGGAACGAAGCCGAAAGTTGTTTAACAAATCAACTCAACTTTCATTATTTTTATTATGGCTTAAGTTCTTCAACTTTTCATTTTCTAAGAACTTTTCAAAAATTTCAAAAATTTGGCTAACACCCTAAATTTTGAAAAAAATTCGCCATAACCTCCTCTGCACCGGGAGCACGGGAAAAATCCAGAAATTGCCATACAGGCCTTCTGATCTCAAAAAGAAAAAGCCAAGCGGCTAGCCAATCGGCTCATAAAATCATCATCACCCAAACAAAACAGTAAATTATGGTAAACATGTACCTATTTGTCGGGCAAACAATTTTATTCTTCTGCTCTAGCCTCTTTGCTATGACCTGTTCAATGTAAGTACATGTATATGCAAGCAAATGCGACAAATTTCCAATACAATTCACTATTTGGTTCAATTGGGCTATATGGTATAAATTTTAATAAATCAACCAATAATCAACAACACAACCATCAATCAATTAGTTGATTAGCTTTTGAAATTCATAACTTTGATACATAGTCAAAAATCACATTTTTGATGCCAAATCACAACAATAAGCCCTATCTAATTTTGGTTCTCACACAAGTCAATAGGAAATATATAGATATCACACCTTCGAAACTCGAATACCAATTCTGATGATGTTCGAACTATCATCAGAATCATCTCCGGGCGACTAGAGTGTGATTCTATATCTATCCAGTATATTAAAACTTCGAATACACGCTAGCTAGGCGCATACGCAAAATCTTTATATATTGGATTGTCCTAATCAATATGAAATAAATAATCAAATACGAATAATTGATTTTAAATTTTCAAAACAAAATTCGTTTCATTTTAAAAATATACTCTTCACACTCGTTCTAGGATACTATTGATCCCATCTCTAACGAGTCATTCTCATTAGATATTACTAATCCAATATCTGATGAATTCTTTCATATGGTTCTAATGTGCCTTGTTCTCTGAGCTTTGTAAACCAAAGCCCTGATACCAACGGTAAAAACCCGTAACTTCCCAGGTGAGGAAAGCGCGGATAGTTCGAGAACAACACACAGAAAAACGCAGACGGAAGAACATTTCATTGTATATTACAACAATTCCATCAGAATACAAGAATATACAGAGTATGAATAAATATTACATAGAAATATCAGAGATTACAATACATTACGTAGCAGCGGAAAATAATACAATACACAACTAGAAGGGATATACGGATAAAAAGCTTTCCGGATATCGTTCCAGCTGTAAACCAGGATCCTGTGAATATAAATCTACAAAACCAAAACTACTAGCTGCCCGTGTCAAAATAAGGGCACCCAGAGTTTAGGTTAAACCAATAAACCCCAGGTCAGTCATGGGACTGGTGTGAGAACTAAAACAGTTATTTAAAACTTTACTTTGTATCAGATATATCAAGGGACCACGCCGTATATCACGGAAAGGGTTTCCTCCCAAGAATACCAGTGCATATAACAAAACAGCGCAATGCTTTTTGAAAAAATGAAGCTATTATAAGACCCAGGTCCTATCACACAATGCAACGCAAGCCGGGGGATAGGGTTTTCCCTTATCATAGCCAAACATGCTTAGTACGTTTTAAAACAAATCATTTGATACTATTATAAGTGCATAGTATATAGAACTACTTCAAATCATAAGTATCAATCATAGGCGGCATGGGTACCATATATCATGTCGCCAATACTAGGCTCTACAAACAAAACCGCAAATGTCACGTATTTGGAAATTGGGTTATCATTTATGGCATGAACCGAGGCAAAAGATAGTCCCCTACTGATTCAAGACTGTCTAGTCCGAGTCTCAGGATCAGAGCTCGAGAGACCCTTGGATCGTCAGGGCCGGTCCACACAGAGTGGATTAAAATGACTGAACATGCGTTTCTCCGCCCTATGGGGCATAAATGAGCCAATTAATTGACTCCATCGGTTCGAGAACGACCGATCAATCCAAGGCGCCTCGCAACAACAACAGCAACGACCACATAAGTCAAACTCGTCAGGGCGTGTAAACCACTGACGCCACTTCTAACTAGAAAGAAACGCATGCCCTCCCTGAGGTCCTCTCCCGTTTCTGGTTCACACCGAGTGTGAAACTCATGAAGTAAACGATACACAAAGCTACGCCACAAAGGCCGTGCTTCGATCATCAACCACAAGACTTTGCTTTTCAATAGAAGCCTTGATCATTCGCCACTTAGGCATGCCACACAGGCAATTCACTCTATGCGTTTGATATCCATTAGTATATAACCCCTGAGCTCGTACGTCTCAGAGAAGGGCGTTAAGCAAGAGAATAAATTCTCTGCCGCCAAACAGATATATATTTAATAGAAATCAATCACACAGACTGAAATCCAATGTCAGACACACAGTCCATTTACAAGTCCGTTCTAGGTCTGAACGAAACCGGAGGCACCTAGTACCCCGCATATCCATCGATCTCCAAGTACGTCTGGACGATCACCAACTTTTTCCATCTTCTTGGGTGTACATTCCAATCAAGATCATCAGTAATCACCCAAACGACGTGAAGACCTCCGGTCTTCGACCACCGTCTTCATCTTCGACTTATCGTCGTATCAGTTATTCAGAATGGGATAAACCCAGTCTTTCCGAATATCTCGTGTACATTTTAAATAAGTGTTACACAAACACAACATACGCCTCATTCCAATTCATGAGTCACTAACCGTAAATTAATCAAGAGAATAATTCCCTACATATTAACCCCGAAGGCCGAAACCAACATCAGATCAATATCCAGAAAACCATTCTGCTTAGCTAACCGACAGTTAGTTTCTAGATTTCAATTCATAGGGAAAGGTTCCCATTAATTTTATCAAAGATAAATTCCTTGAATTTATTCTTTAATCTTCTTTTGCATACCGATTCAACTAGTCGGGATTATCGAACCTTACCGAAGTAATCATTTGTTTTAATTTCCCACTCCCAACCTATTCATCCCATGAAGTAAAACTGGTTATACTCCATATCTAACACCACGGTGTTATCGGTAAATTCAATTACCATTTCACGTTTAAATCTAATTAAAGATTTAACTATCGCCTGGAGCAAAACAAGTGATACTACATTCTCGATCATTTCAATCTAATTAATGATTCATTAAAACTCCACTTAGTTTTAATCTTTAACTGGGTTAAAGAATCAGTGTCATTTAAAACACGGTTCACTATAAACCCAAAATCACATTACATTTCAATCAGTCCCTAACCGTAAATTAGCAAGTGAGCAATTCCCTAAGTATTAACCCCGAAGGCCGAAACCAACATCAGATCAATACCCAAGAAACCATTCATCTTAACTAACCTCCAGTTTGTTTCTGATTTTCTTAACTCCTTTGGGTCTAAGAACAGTATTATTGAAGATACCGTTCAGGACAACCCAAAATCCCATTCCATTAATTATCGGGTTAAAGAACAAGTGTTATTTAAAACACTGTTCACGATAAACCCAAAAATCAATATCAATTCTCTTCCAATTAAATATTATTTAATTGGTACACTTCATTAAATCCAAATAAAAAGATTTAATCTTTTCTCAACTGGGTTCAAGAACAGTGTTAATGAAGACACCATTCACGACAAACCCAAATCCCATTTGATGTTAAATACAAGGCTCTGAATAGAAAATATATCGGCTTACATTCAATATCAAATTCTACGACCAACAAATAACGTATTGGAAATAACGATATATATATCTATATCTTTCAAATTCCCATAACAATATCTGTATCATCACGAAATCCAACATCGAAATATTCCGAAGACAATTTCGATTCAAATCCATTCCAATATAATTATTGGAAATTCTGGTTATTTTCAGAACCATTTCAAATCCAATTTATTTATTTAAAAATAAATAGAATTATAATTCTAGTTCAAAACTAGTTCATTTCGATAAAAAACTATTTTTATCTTTTCAAATATGGAGTTTTTCATCCCAATTCTTCCCAAATCATTTCTTATGATTTTACACAAATTATTACTATTTTTAATAAGTTTATCAAGGCCCGTACAGTTGATTTCCATCAACGGCCATTGAACTGCTATAGTGACCTTTTCCAAATTTGATTTGGACATAATTCCAAATCCAACCGTTAGATTTCTAATTTCTAATATTCGTTAAAAACTCTTTTCGATACGAACCCAACGGTTCCGGTTTTAGGAGAATCCGACGGTCGGATCTCCCGTAATATCCGTTCGAAGTCAATGGTCGAAATTCGCGAACTACCGCGGCGCGACGCGTTCTATTCAGGCCATTATATTATATATATAATATATACTTCGTTGATTTCAATTCAAAACGTGCTTTATAAATCGTTTTAAATTCATTTTCAAAATGGTTTCAACTTCATATTCAATTTCAAATCAAAATTGAATATTCCAATATAAATTCGTTTTCAATTCATTTCAAATCGATTTCAATTCAAAATTGATTTCTAATTGAATTTCAGTTCGTTTTCAATTCAATTCAATTTCAATTCGAATTCATTTATATTCAATTTCAATTCGAATTCATTTATATTCAATTTCAATTCGAATTCATTTCTATTCAATTTCAATTCGAATTCATTTATATTCAATTTCAATTCGAATTCATTTCTATTCAATTTCAATTCGAATTCATTTATATTCAATTTCAATTCGAATTCATTTCTATTCAATTTAATTCGAATTTCAATTCTTTTCAAAATATCAGATTTTGAAATCACTTTCGATGTTCATTATAAAATGAATAAATTGATATAAATATCGTTTACGTCAAAATGGCGTCAATCTAATCAACACGGCTTCATATATTTTTATTTTCAAATATTCTATTTCAAATATTTCTATTTCAAATATTTCTTTTTCAAATATGGAATGAGGCCCAATCAATTACCATATAATGTTAATTATGTGGATTTTCTATAACACATGTATACAATAACAACAATGAATAATCAACCATCATCCAAAGTGCATTCTACACTATATAAGCATCAAATATAAATATTTAAAGCTCATAACAGTCTGTCAATCAATCGATCGACATACAAATAAACAATCGAGATTAGTGTACGTCAAATATCATCCCAATACCCGTGTGGGGTTTCAAACAATCAAACACAGATTTTATTTGTGCAGTTGGGCGATGTGTAAAATTTATCGTCCCAATCAATATCAGTCAAATGTGTGTATATAAACAAATCGCCCGATTTGTTTATTTTTATTTCATTTCATACACATTAAAAATTCTACTTTTAACTATAAAATATTTTCAACTATATAAATATTTTATTTCATTTCACATCACATCACACAATCAACTACACATCAAAATCAAACAACCAAGCATACAAGTCGTCCATGGTCTGTGGACGACGGGTGTCGGGTGCTACTAAACACCGTTTGCATCCTAGTATATATTTGTAACGACCCAGAAATTCTGAACCAATTTAAATTTTTTTAATTGGCTAAAATAATGGATTTTAAATATTTAAAATAAATATTTTAAATAAATGGCAATGAAAAGTGAGTTTGAATCGACAATTGAAAACGAATATAATTAATTATAATTATAAACAAGGCCTGAAATGGCGCTGTAGTTTCAAAAATTGAATTCAAACTTTGTCGGACTGTACCGGGTGCAAAACAAAACGGATTTTAGCGAGACCAAAAATATTTAAATCTGTTAGTGAATACCTTTCTAACGAATCTAAAAAATCGAATTTTCATAATGGAAAGCAAAAGTTATGGCCAAATGAATTTTCAGAAAGGTCGCTATGGAATTTATATAGCCCGTGGAATTGGCCATTTTGCATACGACCTCGAAATTCGACAAAACCACTTTTGTTGGATCCAAGATGTGAAGTTATCGCTAGGTTTCAAATTTCATAATTTTTGAAGCTAGTATGTGAGCGTGGCAAAGGAAAACGTGTTCTGGTCAATTACAGTTAAATTGGATCGACCAGAAATGGGCCTTTTTGCAAACGGTCTCAGAATTCGACGAAACTAGTTTTGTAAGGACCGTATCGTCAAAACATAGCTAGATTTATTTTTCTGGAATTTTTCGAATCAATTTGTGGCCCTGGCAAATTGAAATGTACGTTCAAATTAAATATTGAACGTTTTATATTTTAATTTGAATGGAAACTGACTGAAACAGTTGAATGGGCCTACGAAACATATCCCATTGTGTTCGGAATGGGGGTAAAATGCTAGGCACGATAGTCGTTGGGTTTGGATTAGAGTTTGTGTGTGAAAGAGGGTATTTTCAGATTTTAAAAAAAATATAAATAAACAAAAAAATATCATTGGTCAGAAAATCTATTTTCTCTCTCCCCGTCGTCGATAGCAGGCGGAACTTCTTCAATCCCTCCTCTCCTCAATTTCTCTCAATCTGCTCAAAATTAGACCTCCATCCTGTTGAGGATTTTGTAGAGCTTGACAAGACCTTCAAATCCATAGCAAGTTTGGATTTTTTTCATTGAGTATTCTTCGAGTTACGGGTCCCCGAAGTCGCGACGTTCAAGTCGCCGCCGCCGCCACCTCAGGCGATCGAACGCCACCGCACCCCCCTGCACTGGAAGCTCTCTCCTCCCTCTTCGACCTCATGCAACCCGATTCCAATATTGTGCAATGGTTTGGGCGAAAGATCAAAACCTTGTTTTGAAGAAAATAGAGGTATACGGCTATATATATATATATATATATATATATATATATATATATATATATATATATATTCAACAGTTTTAACACCTTTAAACCGTTGCAAACTTTGAAAAATCATATCTTTTTCGTTTCTTGTCGAAATTCGATGAAACAGGAAACATCGCGACCGTGTGGACGTCTTCTACATTTTAGAAGAGACCGCATATTTTTCTGAGCCTTTTGCTATTTTTGGTGGAGTGGAACCCAATGTGAGATTTCTAATTTATAAACGATATGGAAAACGACGATGTATAAATTATATAGTCGATGTATGAGTTATATACGCGTTGTACACCTCTTGTATAAGCGTTGTATAAGTTGTACGTTCGATGTATAAGTTATATATGCGTTGTAAAAATTATATATGTGTTGAAATAGAAGTGAATTGCTATATATATATATATATATATATATATATATATATACACGCCCCTCGTCCACAAAACATGGACTATATTTATTGGTTGTGATTGGTGTGAAAATTGATTGATAGCGAATGGTTGTTTGGGATTGTTTGTGGTTGATATTGATTGATTGTGGTTGAAAAATACCCATTTGTGGTTGAGAAATATTTGGTTGAAACCACATAGGATTAGTTTGTGGAAATGAAATAAATATATACATGCCGCCTGCATGCGAACTAGATGCATGATCCCCGTTGTTAAAAACCGCGAGGTTTTAAGGTAAAGCGAGGAGCCGTACTAGGGACGGTCCCGGTTTTAACTACCCTGCCGTTATGCTGCCGAAATTTTGAATAATGTTCATGTGTTTGAATTATTTTCATTTGCTGAAACTATATTTATTCGTTGAATAGAAAACCTTCATGTGTTGAATCGATATTCACTCGATGAATTAAAATTCATGGGTTGAATGGTGTTCGTGTTTTAAATACAAAAATCACATTTTTATCTATATATATAAAATATAGAAAACCTTCATGTGTTGAATCGATATTCATTCGTTGGATTGAAATTCATGTGTTGAATGGTATTCATATTTTGAAAGGTATTGTTTTATAATAAAAATCCCATTTTTAACATCAATATGAAAAGTATAAAATCATCTTGTTTAGAAATAAATTGTTTTATAATAAAAATCCTATTTTTATTACCTATATGAACTATATAAAATAATAGTGCTTTGAAATGAATTGTTTTACAATAAAAATCACATTTTTATTATATACATGAATTGTTGAAATGTTAAGTGTTAAAAATAGCCACTCGTTCAAATAAATACGCAGGAGTTGAAATATTCATTAATTAGCTAATGACATGATTTTTGCCTAAGCATGCAACATTAGAATGAATGGTGTTTTTAAACCAAATGGAATCAAATATGAAGTTAAATGGAAAATGATAAGTGATAAGAACTGTATATATGTACATGCATATTTATTGAACAGGTTATAGCAAAGGGGCTAGGGAAGAGGAATAAAATTTTGTGCCCGACAAATAGGTACACATTTACTGTTTTATTTGGGTGATGATTTTATGAGCCTGTTGTCTAGCCGCTTGGCTTTTCCTTTTTCTTTTTGACATAAGACGCCCGTGTGGCTGTTTGGGAATTTTCCCAGCCCCTCCCATACAAAGGAGTTATGGCGAAATTTTCCAAAATTTAAAGGCGTTAGTGAAATATTTGAAGTGAAACGTATTGAAATTGTTGAATGAACTATATTTATATAAATATATAAATATAAATAAAATTAAAACGAAACGTGGCCGCGCAGTTCGTGTTTTGAAACCATGATTTCAAACGATTATACCGGGAGATCCGACCATCGAATTTTCTTGGAATCGCAACCGTTGGGTTCGCTTTGGAAAAATCTTTCCAACGGTACCAACTTTGTAAAAATCCAACGGTTGGATTGTCTGGAATGTTTAATTCAAATCTGAAGAAAAATAGTGCCAGAATCGATTATATTCATATATATATATATATATATAAATAGAATTATATTTAATCGAATAACGACGCTGCAGTTCGTATTTTGAAATCGAAATTTCAAACGATAGTACCGGGAGATCCGACCGTCGGAATTTCCCGAAATTGGAACCGTTGGATTCGTTTTGAAAAGATCTTTCTAATGATGTAAATTTTGTAAAGATCCAATGGTTAGATTTTCAGATATGTGTAAATCAAATATGAAGAAAAACAGCGCCACGGCAGCGTTATGGCCCGAAGCGTCGTTTGAAATAAAATGGCTATTTTAAAATAAATAAAAATAGCGATAAATCGTTATAAAATATTATAAACAATATGGATGTAAATTTAGAAATTAATTGAAGGTTGGCTAAGTCGAATGGTTTCTGGGGTATTGATCTGATGTTGGTTTCGGCCTTCGGGGTTAATATTTGGGAAATCGTTCTCTTACTGATTGACGGTTAGTGACTAATGAATTGAAATGATGCGTGTATATGTTAGTGTTGCACTTGTTTATTATATACGCGAGTTGCTTAGAAAGACCGGGTTTATCCCATTCTAAATAACTGAACCGACGATTGAAAGTTGAAGATGAAGACGGTGGTTGAAGACCGGAGATCTTCACCTCGTTTGGATGGTAACCGAGGTCCTGATTGGGAGGCATCCCGAAATATGGATAATGAGCGGTGATCGTCCAGACGTACGTGGTGATCGATGGGTTTGCGAGGTATTTAGTGCCTCCGGTTTCGTCCAGACCCAGAACGGACTTGTAAATGGACCGTGTGTCTGACATTGGATTTTATTCTGTGTTGATTGATCTCTATTAAATATACATCTGTTTGGCGGCGGAGAATTTATTCTTTTGCTTAACGCCCTTCTCTGAAACGCACGAGCTCAGAGGTTGCATATCGATGGACATCAGTCGCATGGCATGAATTGCTAGTGTGGCATGCCTAAGTGGCAAATGATCAAGGCTTCTGTTGAAAAGAAAAGTCTTGTGGTGATGATCAAAGCCCCGCCTGAGTGGCGTAGCTTTGTGTATAATGTGAATTCGCGAGCCTCACACCCCGGTATGAACCAGAAACGGGAGAAGGACCTCAGGGAGGGCATGCGTTTCTTTCTAGCTAGGGTGGTGTCAGTGACCTACCAGCCCTGACATTTATATACTTTTCACCTATGTAGTTGTTGCTGTTGCGAGGCGCCTCAGTTTGATCGGACGATCCAGGTCCGATGGAGTCATTCGTTTGCTCGTTTACGCCCCAAAGGGCGGGGAAACGTTTTGTTCAGGCATAATAATCCACATCGGTGGATCGGCCCTGTCGCTCCAAGGCTTGCCTGCGCGCTTGCCTATGGCTCGGGCTAGAGAGTCACGAATCCGATAAGGACTATCTTTTGCCTTGGTTCATGACGGAAATCCAATTTCCATATACGTGACTGTGCGGTTTTGATTGTATATATATATAGCGACATGATATATGGTACCCATGCCGTCTATGATTGATAGTTATGATTGAAATCGTTTTTGAAACATATAAACACTAGTAATAATATCAAATGCTTTTGTTTTATTCGTATCTATCATATTTTGGCCATTATAATGTAAAACTCTATCCTCCGGTTTGCGTTGCATTGTGTGATGGGAACTGAGTCTTATAATGGCTTCATTTTTATAAAAAGCATTGCGATGTTTAAAAGAAAGATTTATTTTTAAAGAACTGGCAATCCGATGGAGTAAACCCGTTCCACGAAAGGGGCGTGGTCCTGTGATTAGCCATATTTGAAATGTGTTGAATAGATTTCTCATACCAGTCCCATGACTGACTCGTAGTTTTTTTCACTTTCAAACTCGGGTGCCTCTTTTTCTACACGGGCAGCCTTGTATTCAGGTTTAGCTGGTTCTTTCTGGATAGCTGGAGCTGAAGATGGATTCTATTATTTATCTCTTTTTATGCTGTTCAGCTCCTATTGTACATATTTTGTTTGTTTCCGCTGTAGACATTTATGTATAGCTGAACTGTATTTGTACTAAGTATGATCCTGTATACTGTGTAACTCTGATGATTACTTTTATCCAGTATATTCTATTGTTCATTATCTGGTGTATTTATTTAATTTTGTTCTGCTATTATCTGTTTCTGTGTTATATTCCAAAGATTACCCTTGTCTCTGTCTATACGAGATTTGGGGTCATCTCAATATTTTTAACTAGAAATTTAAATTAAAGGTGAGGAGTTTTCACCGACTAGCTAATCCAAACGCCTCGACTCTTCATATGTGGAAAATCTCCGCCGTTTCTTCTTTCATCACTTTCATCATCCGTATTCACTACATATAAAAAAATCGAATTTTTTACTTTGCTATTCAATATATAAAAATCGAATTTTTACTTTGCTATTCAATCTATAAAAATCGAATTTTTACTTTGCTATTCAATCTATAAAAATCGAATTTTCACTTTGCTATTCAATATATAAAAATCAAATTTTTACTTTGCTATTCAATATATACAAATCATATTTTCACTTCGGTACACATATAAAAATTATATTTTTATAAATAAAAATATAATCTTTTCTACAAGCATAAACCACTTCTTTATAAATTTAAAAATTCGATCTTTACATACCATAAAAAAACCCACCTTTTCCATATCTCTAACCTTACAAAAATCAAATCTTTTTGTCTAGAAAAATATAACCTTTTCATTAAATATATATATATATATAAATATATAATCTTTAAATAAAAATTCAAACTTTCTTCATTATAAAAATCAAACCTTTAAGCAAATAAAAATCACATTTTCAGATTTTTCCCCTAATATAATAAAATAAAAATGTTTAAAAACATTAAATAAACAAAATTAGATAAAAAGAGGACTTACAGGCTTTCAAAGAAAAGGGGGGAAAGGAGTGTCGCGCCTGATGGGGGGTGTCGGAGGCCATCTCAGCGGCGGTGGCGATTTGGGTATCGAGGGGGAGGGGCTGGACTCGCGGAGATTTGGGGGAGCACGTGACAGGCGACGCGGAGTCGGATTGGAGGCTAGGGTTTGAAAGGGGGCGGAGGCTGTGTTCGATTGGAAGGAGGGGGCGCGAGGGAAGGGCGGCGCAGCCACGATGGTCGGAGGCACGAGAAGGGGGAGCGATTCCGTCGTTCCAATTGAGGAAGGAGGCGGGTTTGACCCCGTTGACCACGGTTTGAAAAGTGAATGGGAAATTAGGTCTAAATGGTATATATATTTTATTTTATATTAGTTTAATTTTCCTTTATAAAGCAACTTTTAATTTCGACCTCGAAACGAGGCCCACCGCCTGTCGTCCATAGCTAATCACCCCCATTCCGAACACAATGGGATATGTATCGTAAGCTGATTCGATCGTTTCGATCAGTTTTCGTCAAAATCAACATATAACCCTATATATTGAATTTGAACGCGCATTTCAATTTACCGGGGTCACATACTAACTCGAAAAATATTTTCTAGCTTCGTATTGACGATACAGTCCTAATAAAACTAATTTCGTCGAATTCTGAGACCGTTTGAAAAATGGCCATTTTCCAGTCGATTAAAATCAACTGAAACTGGTCGAACATGTTTTCCTTTGCCACACTCACATATTGATTCGAAAAAATATGAAATTTGAAACCTAGCAATAACTAGACATCCCGGATCCAACAAAAGTGGTTTCGTCGAAATCCGAGGTCGTTTGCAAAATGGCTATTTTTAAGGGCCTGAATTCCATAGCGACTATTCTGAATTTTCAACTGGACATATCTTTTGATTCCCGCTATGAAATTTCAATTTTTCTGATTTTTGGAAAGATATTCTCAATTAGATTCAAATATTTTTGGTTTAACTAAAATCCGGTTTATTTTTCACCCGGTACATTCATTTTAAATTTGAAATCGAATTATCGAACTACCGCTCCGTTTTCAATTCCTTTTATAATTATAAATAAATATTTATATTATATCTTCGATTCAAACGAATATATACGTTCGATTTATATTCAAAATAAATTTCTCGTCGATATTATTTAAAATAATTCATTTTAAATAATCAAAATTCGCTAAAATTGCCAAAATAAAAAATTTAAACTGGCCCAGATTTCCGGGTTATTACACAAAGCCATCTTCCACTTTCAAAATCAATGACAAATCAAAACAAAAGGGGGGAATGGCCATGCTTTCGTTCATTCACAAATTGAAGCAACCCCTTCTTCGTTTTTAAATACCCGATTTCCTCTTCTATTCCTTCAATCTAAAAACGAAATCGAAAATTCCTGTATAATCGAGAGCTTCTTCATGGTATACCCAGTTTTGGGTTTCGTGATAATCCACTTTGCCCTAAATTCAAAATCACTAATCGCAAGATACTCTGAAAATTGGAATCGAGCAGTTGGTTTTGGAGTGCGATGTTATTATCGTGGGTTTATGGTGAAGCTCGGTCAACGAAAAGCTATGTGGTGCTTCTCAGGGATAAGCGAGCGGATTGGAGGAATCTGACGAATTTCTATCGCGAGTTTCACAATTTCGTGAAGGCCGAAGTCGAAGTGCTTAGATGGAACTCGAACATGAATTCTATTTTCTCGGTCCAGTTAGGGCTCACGTTTAAGGTAATTTTAATCATCGTTGGTATTTTTAAAGCTTCGATTTGAGTTAATGAGGAAGCTTGGCATCTGCAGTGTTTTATGGGGAAACTCGGTTCTTTTTAGTATCGCAACAGTTGAAGGTGAGATTACGAACACCTGTAGTTGTTGAGTGTTTACATGGGGTTCGGATAATGTAGAAATCAAAGGGGAGGTTTGTGTTTGTGATATGAATGAAGATTGAGTGAATTAGTTAGTTGACTGGGTGGAATTGGATTCACAGTGGAAAAGAGGGAGTTAGGCGTGAGCTTGGGAAGTCCAATGGTGAAGTTTAATGCCGGTGACAGCGAAGAAGCATGACACATGAGTTTGGAAGGAGATGTGGAATATGTCTGTTAGTGTTGTTCACCGATTATCATGGCAGTGGACGGGAATGGATTGGGGAGGACCGAAAAGTTAAAAAATGAATTTATAATTTATTTATTAAATTATTTAATAAAGTCAATAATATGAATCGGTAATTAAGGATTTTATAATCATAGGTTCATGTAGAATTCAATCGAGGCGTCCTTGAGTGGATCATAACTACAAATACGATATATGATGGATTTGAGATTTTTCGAACACTAGTCTATCAAACAAGGTGAGTAAATCTCACTCAATTTATTATTCATAATTAATTTTAGTCGTCAAAAATAATTAATGGTTGCTGGGTTGCATTAAAATATTACTATGGCTATTATTTATATTAGTTATTTAGGATTGGTGTTTGTGGTTATTATATATATATATTGGTGGTTGGATTCCCGCAGTACCATTAGCGGATGCCCGCAGTACCATTAGCGGATGATTTCCCTATGCGCCCCACAAATATATATTAGTGGATGACCTTCTATACCGCGATATCCTGCCTCGAAGCAGGATGGGTATTATTTTAAACAAGAAAATTAATTTATAAACAGTGTTTATAAAAATAAGGAAATAAATTATCATTGGATAATTTAGAAGTTAAAATTCAATAAAAAATTTAAAAAGTGAAATTGGAAAACGTGTTGAAAATAGAATAATTGATTATATTCTGGGATTTAGAATATAAACTGAATTGAGAAAATCCAAAGGAGTAATAATTGGAATTCAATTATACCGAATTTTATAATTTATTTATAAAAGGAATTGGATTTCAAAATAACAAATCGAGTATAAATAAATGTATAACCGAGTAAGGAAAAATCAACGATTATAGACAATAAGAATTATTGAGTTGAATTGGGAAAATTGGTTTGATATATATTAAAATATATTAGAATGGAGTTGAATTTATTTTAAACGAAGTTTAAACGTTTATATATAAAAATATAATTAAAACGAACTCGCCGCAGCGCGACATTTCATAAATTGGCAAGCCGACCTTCAATTGAGTATATAGAACTTGAATTAAGTCGGGATTCTTTGAAACAAGAACCGTCAGGACCAATTAGATAATAGTTTTCTAATGGAAGAGGAAAATCTGGATTTCGTCTGATAGATTTTGAGTTATGTCAAAATCAATTTTTTCAGAAAAGCAGCGCCAAAATCGTTTAAAAACCATAATGGTTTATATAAATAAATATAAGGATTTTAAGTAAATAAAATCCGAATTTCCATTAGAAAAATCCGGGTTTGAACTGTATTAAAATGGGTTTATAAGCAAGTAAATTGTAACAACCGTATTTTTAATAACATGTTATAATGTAAATCAAGGCAGAATTAAATTCTAAAATCTGAATCAAGGGAAACGGGCTGTGCCATTGCGTTCATCTCGGAAAAATACGCGAAATAGAGTCCGAGTTTTCGAAAAACGGAGTCCGTATGACCAAGTTATGACCCAATGAAGTTTTCAGAAAATTCTAAGCCCGAAAACAGTTCAAATTCGAATTCAGATTCGAATTACAACCAAAGCAGATTGGGCGGGAATCTTCCCGGCCCAGGCAGGGTCGACACAGGGGTCGACACCAGTGTCGACCCCCCCAATGGGTCGACACCCATGTCGACCCAGGGGTCGAACCCCCCGGTCGGACCAATTTTTCTGGTGCACCATTTTGACATGTTGGGTCTTGTTCTGAAGTTTCTGACGGGAGTTGATGGCTCAGATTCATTTTAGGGTTAATCCTATGGTCTAAACTACCCCTAATCTCTATAAAAAGACCCCTAGACCTAGCCTAAACCTTCATTAATCATTCCTACAACTAAATGCTGCCCAAATGTTCACTAATCATGGCCTCCACCTTCTTCATGAGAGCATGAGTGTCTCAAATCAATCTATGTCATAAAGGAGCCATCTTTCTTAAGTAAAAGAGCCATCTTTCTTCGTCTTTGGGGTTATTCCTTCTTGTTCTCAAGTCTTGAAGTGGATTTTATCGTCTTTGGTTGCGGATTTGCTAGTGTGGCTTCGTCTCAATCTTATTTTATATTTACTCTAGTCTTCATAGCATTGTAAGCCCTATACTACTCTTAGATTCTAACTATGAAGTTAAATATGACATGTTGCAAGTTTGAGTTTGGGCCTAAGTATGATTTGTGCTTTGATCCTATCATGTTATGCATAGATTTACCCTATGCAAGTTTGTAAAGCTATCACCTTGACTATGTGCATAGAAAGCTATGACCTTTGATTTGGAATGTTGCATTATGCAACATGAGAACTCTCATAACCTTCATGATAACTTGCATATAATGTTATATGCGAACTTCTAGTCATCATCCTATATCATTTATGATCATGTTTCACCTATTTGCTTAAGTTGATATTATGCATGTTTTGAGGCCCATGATGTAATATGCAAGCTTATGAACATATTTATGCCTCATATGCCACCATGTTTAACTTGTGGCCAACCTTATTACCTTATGCCCTTTTGTCATGCTTTTGCCAAGTTCCCTCTTTTGATCTATGTTATGTTATGCGAAACGTACATGCGATGGGAATGCGTTGGGTTTGGGTAATATTAATGACATGAAAACATGGTTTTAAAATATGACATGAACATTGACTTGTGATTATGTTTGTAAACATAATGATGGACATGACACTTAGAAAATATTAGTGTGGCCAACTCGAGGTTGGGTTGAGTTTGTAGCATAAATCTACCCGGAACCGACCGGCTTAACTAGTGGCTATAAACAATAGGACCCAATGTGAGTAGTTGGTCATGTCGTACTTGAAACCCGAGGTTAGACTAAGTTGTGGTGTAAAGCTACCCGGACCCGCCCGGCTTAACTAGTAACCACAACAAGGTCTAATGTGAGAGGTTGGGTGCATTAAATTAATTAATGCCACATGATAGGGTTAAGTCATGGACTACTTGAATACTTAACCAATTAAACACGATGGATTGGTAGGGTTAAGTCATGGACTACTTGAATACTTAACCAATTAAACACGATGGATTGGTAGGGTTATGTCATGGACTACTTGAATATACTCAACCAATTAAACCCGATGTATTGATAGGGTTAAGTCATGAACTGCTTGAATACACTTGACCAACTCAATACATGGTTAGGATAGGGTTAACCACACTTAACCCGCTTGAAATCCTAGTTACGTGGTCCTTTTCAGCAGTAACCCTCTTAGAAGTATCATGGGTACCCTGGACTAGGCTAGGGCGGGGCACGATTACTGGACTGATTGTAAGAGACCATAAGAGACAGCTGAAGGGTGCATCGGTTGTTCAGGCGGACCATGGTCGTGCACATTAAGTCCGGAGTTGAACATGGGCACCAGTAGGTTTAGACTGTGCGTGCTTGAATTGTGTCTGTGGTTTACACCTTAGGGCTGGATACACCCTGGGGTGGACCTAGCACAGTTAACTACATTACGCGATTAAACCGTATGACACCGATACACGACGAGTTAGGCTTATAGGGAGCCGATCGACTAGACCGAGTAGTTGGACCTCGATTTAGGTCATCTCATGATGTGGGCCAGCTTTGGGCCAAGGGATCATTTCTTGATTATACTTGACATGGATTGGAATACTAGTACACACCTGGTGCAACTTAACCTTGTATATGCGACGCCACACTTGATCTATCTTGTTAACTTTTCACCATGCCAGTTATCACCCTACATCTCATCTCTGTTTTACATGTTCAGTTAACTTTATTAGTTTTTATACTAATAGTAGATAGGACTTACCAGTCTTTTTGACTGACCGTTTTCTTTCGCCTCTTTTCTTCCGTTTCCCCCCTCAGGTTTACAGGGTGGGAACACTGGTACTTAGCTTGGATCTTTAGCAGCTTTTCTGGATAGCTCATGTACGGTTTGGACTTGAGCTCGCTATGGCTTTCTTCTACCTTGGGGATAGTTACTTTATGATTTTCTTTCCAGTTTTCAGTTGATGTTTCTAGACTATGTTTTGCGGAAAATAATGACCAAGTACTTTGATGTAACTTGACTATGGTTTTGAAATGCTAGTTTTATCCGCTGCTTTATTTACTCTATTTTTACTTATATGTTCTGTCTTGTGATATTTGCATGCATGTTTACCTTGTTTAACGCCCCTCCAAAGCTAGTGCCCTTGCAAGAGTGGTATTAGCGGAGGTAGGGTGTTACATTTGGTATCAGAGCATAAGGTTTACAAGAATTGAGCAAGAGTGTTTCTTAAAACTTACCTTTTGAAAAACTATTTTCAAAACCAATTAAGTATTTTCCAAGAAAAGTTTAGTTATTTTAAAAGGCTATTCCCCAAAAGCCATTAGCACTGCCCTTCGTTTCCTCGTTCTGAATCTATCTTTTTCTTTTTCAGTATGGCCGATCTTAACCTTCCCAAGGGAGTAACCATTCCCGGATGGTTCCGGAGGTACTTGGAATCTAGGGCCAATGATGTGGGCCCAGCAAATACTCCCACTGTAACTGAGGTTCCTCCTCCTCCTCCTCCTCAGAATCCACAAGCAGATTTTGCTAAGGTTTGCAAGGACTTTAAGGCAATGGGTAGCAAGAATTTTATTGGGACGGAGACTTTTGTGGAGGCGAGAAATTGGTTGAAAGAAACTGAGGATCTCTTCGCTATCTTTGATGTGGAAGACCATAGAAAGGTTTTATTGGCAGCATGGCTATTAAAAGAAGAAGCTGCTTATTGGTGGGAGGTCACCAATGCTACTAGACCTATAGAGACTTGGGCCGACTTTAGGACGAGGTTTGGGCTTAAGTTTCTATCATCTGCTGAGGCGAATCTGCAATTGGAGAAGTTTATATCTTTGAAGCAAGGGGACATGATCGTGAGGGAGTATGTGAATAAGTTTAACCTGCTCGCTCGATTCGGTTTGGACATGGTTAATACTCCCCAGAAGAAGGCTTTACGCTTTGCACGAGGGTTGAATGAGCCATTACAAGGTTTAGCCCTATCTCATATACCCATGGGGGCCACTTTTGAAGGCCTAGTGGACAAGGCATTGCTTCAAGGAGACGATAAGAATGGCAAGAAGGAAGGCAAGACTAATGAGACTCAAGCCAAGAAGACGGACTCCAAGTGGGGAGGCAATCAGAGCAACCAGAACAACAAGAACAAC
The DNA here is from genome assembly GCA_030737875.1 of Allium sativum. NCBI lineage: Eukaryota > Viridiplantae > Streptophyta > Magnoliopsida > Asparagales > Amaryllidaceae > Allium > Allium sativum. The sequence continues at coordinate 109,984,773 of CM060910.1, forward strand.
AAGAACAACAAGGGCAACAAGGCCAAGGCAAAGGACCCAAGAAAATGCAACTTCTATGGGATTGTTGGGCACATAGCCAAGGATTGCAGAAATAAGAAGAGGAAGTTGGGCGAATGCTTTCACTGTGGAGAGCCTGGATACCTTAGCAAGGATTGCCCCAAGAGGCAAGGACAAGGGCAAGGGCAGAATCAGCGTGCAGGACTTTCTGGAGGGCAAGTGTATGCCCTCAACACTGCTCCAGTTCAGGACCGAGGTAGTATTTCTGTAGAAAGCCTTGTTTATATTTCTGATTACCCTGTTCGCACCTTATTTGATTCTGGCGCATCACATAGTTTTATTTCTTCTGACATTGTTGAAAGTTTGCACCTAAGTACTAGTCTAGTTGAGGATCCCGTTAGTGTTTCAAATCCAATTGGGGGTTCCGCCCATCTATCTATGATTTGTGTGGATTTGAAGATTTCTATCTTGACCGTAGAATTCACGTGTAATGCTTATGTTCTCGGGTTCACGGGATACGGGTTTATTTTGGGCATGGATTGGTTGTCCAGTTATGGAGCCATCCTCGATTGTGAGCATAGGGTAGTGAGGCTCATGACTCGCATCGGTAATACCCTAGAAATTTCTTGTAACCCTAGAGGTCCCGTCATGTTATGTTATCTTGAATCTCTTGACTCGTCCATCGATGATCTGCAATCTGTAAGGGTGGTCCGAGACTATCCTGATGTCTTTGAGGAAGTTAAGGGGTTACCCCCTAAACGAGAGATAGATTTCCGCATTTATCTAGTCGATAATGCCAAGCCAGTATCATTTCCCGTTAGGCACATGGCCCCGCGAGAAAGAAGAGAGCTCAGTAAGCAAATCAAGGAGTTGCTTGAGAAGAATTTTATTAGGCGAAGCATTTCTGAATGGGGTGCTCCTGTGGTATTCGCTACTAAGGCGGATGGTTCGCTTCATCTATGTGTTGATTATCGAAAGTTGAACAAGCTGACAAAGAAGAATAGGCACCCATTACCGAGGATTGACGATCTCTTTGACCAGCTGGTTGGTGCTTCTGTTTTCTCTCAGCTCGATCTTGCCACCGGATTCCATCATCTTAGAGTGGCTGAGGATAGTATTGATAAAACTGCGTTTAGGACTCCAGATGGATTCTTTGAATGGCTTGTCATGCCATTCGGTTTGACTAATGCACCCGCCTACTTCGTAGATTTGATGAGTAGGGTGTTCAGGGAGTTCCTTAACAAGTTTGTAGTTGTCTTCGTGGATGACATTCTGATTTTCTCAAAGGATGAGGAAGAACATGCTAGACATCTCAAGGAAGTGATGGATACGCTTAGAGCTCATCAGTTGAAAGCCAAGTACTCCAAATGCCATTTTTGGAGAAGGGAAGTTCGATTTCTTGGACATGTAGTTTCTAAGCAAGGCATAGCGGTGGATCCCGCGAAAGTGGTTGCGGTTCAAGACTGGAAGACTCCTAGAAATGCAACCGAAGTAAGAAGCTTTCTCGGTCGGGCGGGCTACTATAGGAAGTTCATCAGGGACTTCGCTAAGATTTCAGCCCCTCTTACTAAGTTGATGAAGAAGAACTTAGTTTTTGCATGGGACTTAGAGTTTGATCTTGCTTTTCAAAGGCTCAAGAGGGCCCTTACTACAGCCCCAATTTTGGCATTACCCGATGGTGGTAAGATGTTTACCGTGTACACCGATGCATGCGGCACGGGGTTAGGTGCTGTTCTGATGCAGGAAGGAAGAGTGATATGTTATGGGGGTAGGCAACTTAAAGTTCATGAGAAGAACTATCCCACTCATGGTTTGGAATTGGCGGCGATCATCTTTGCTCTCAAATCCTGGCGCCACTATCTTCTAGGCGAAAGGTTTGAGTTGTATACTGATCACAAGTCACTCAAGTACCTCTTCTCGTAGAAGGATCTGAATCTAAGGTAGCAAAGGTGGATGGAATTCTTGGCATCTTATGACTTCGAGATAGCTTATACCCCTGGCAAGGGTAATGTTGTGGCAGATGCACTAAGCAGAAGTAGGTTGACCTTGAGTCCCTTGTTTGTTGAGATGAGGAGCCTAGAGTTCTTGGCAACCTTTGATTTTACAACAGCTGTTGAGTCGACGACGGGTTCGTTAGCATCTCTTGATCTTAGACCTATACTTCTTGATCAAGTTGGGGCTTCGCATAAAGGAGACCCGCAGATAGTCGAGGTCATGGACAAGTTGATTCGTGGTGAGACGTCTAGTCACCTTGCTAGATATACTATTGATGACAAGGGTTGGTTAAGGCGTGATGGAAGGCTATGCGTTCCACAAGTAGGAGACTCGGTGCATAAAGTTCTCGAAGAAGCACATCACTCGAAGATGACCATACATCCTGGAGGAGATAAGATGTATAGAGATATGAAGCGCTTTTTCTTTTGGGACGGAATGAAGAAAGATGTGGCAGAGTATGTTTCAAAGTGCATGGTGTGCCAACAAGTGAAAGCCGAGTCAAAGAAACCAGGTGGGCTATTACATCCATTGGAGGTCCCGCAATGGAAGTGGGAGAGTATTTCTATGGATTTTGTGGATGGATTGCCTAGGTCAAGGAAAGGGAACACGAGCATATGGGTCATAGTTGACAGACTTACGAAGAGTGCTCATTTCATTCCAGTAAAGAGCAAGAGGACCGCATCATGGCTAGCATCTATTTATCTTCGAGAGATAGTGCGGTTGCATGGAGGTCCTTCTAGCATAGTTAGCGATCGTGACCCAATTTTCACTAGCCAGTTATGGAATAGTTTGCAAGAAGCGATGGGTAAGCGATTGAATTTGAGTACAGCCTATCACCCCCAGACGGATGGCCAAACCGAAAGGGTGAATAGAGTGCTAGAAGATCTTTTGAGGCTTTGTGTTCTTAATTTTGGTGGTACTTGGGAAGACCATCTTCCTCTTGTAGAGTTTGCTTATAATAATAGCTATCAAGCCAGCATAGGGATGGCACCATTTGAAGCTCTGTATGGGAGGCCGTGTAGGTCATCATCTTGTTGGTGGGAGACAACGGATAGGCTTATACTTGGGCCCGATATGATACGGGACACATCCAAGAAAGTTGAATTGGTGAGAAGACGGATGAAAGCGGCCCAAGATAGACAGAAATCCTATGCTGACAAGCGAAGGGCAGATTTGGAATTCGAAGTGGGAGACATGGTTTTCGTGAAGGTTTCTCCTTTGCGTAATGTGGTACGTTTTGGAGCAGTTGGGAAACTGGCACCAAGGTTCGTAGGACCCTTCCCTATCATAGAGAGAATTGGAAAGATGGCCTATAAGGTGGAATTGCCCGAGAAGCTAGCCGGAGTGCATAATGTCTTTCATGTCTCGCATCTCCGAAAGTGCCTACATGAGTCCGCTGAGGTGGTTGAACCATGCATTCTTGAAGACGTGGAGGTAGAGAAAGAGGCAACCTTGAGGAGAGCTCTGATTCGTATCTTGGGAACAGAGATCAAGAAGTTAAGGAATCGAGAAGTCAAATTGGTGAAAGTTCAATGGAGTGAAGCCGATGAAGATTCAACTTGGGAAACCGAGGAGAAGTTGCGTGGGCTTTATCCATTCCTTTTTGAGGGTACATTCTCAATCTCCGTTCTTAATCAGCATATCTTTCTTTTTGCTATCCATGTTTATCCTGTTTATCTTGTTATCTCATTAACCTTGTCATGAGAACCTTAGGTAGAAACCCTTTGGATGAAACATGTATTTGAAACATGTTATGCTTGATGTTTGCAAGTGGTTGCAAGTGTTTGCAATTGGATACTCGTGGATGCATGATACACATTAGGCACTAAGATCGGCTCACACACTTTCATACCGCATATGCATGAGTGTTTATGCTTATTCATGGATGAAACTTGTATGCTATCATGTGGATGTTGCATATGGATGAATGTTATGTGCACTCATGTAGAGATTATAAATTATGTTAGGAATTTGCATACATATGGACTCATCTCACTAACATACTTTGTGTTAAGGAGGTTTACTGAATCAGTAACCGCCTGATTTTTTTTGCATTAGATAAGTACAGATACACACACCTTTTGCATATGTTCATACAACATTTAGAATCTTTTTAAGGACAATGGTTACTTGTGGATGATGTTTTGAGTAGATGGATGATGGATGGTAGGATACGTTCTTCCTAACTTGGAGATTTCGGGGACGAAATCCTTTAAGGAGGGGAGAATGTAACAACCTGTATTTTTAATAACATGTTATAATGTAAATCAAGGCAGAATTAAATTCTAAAATCTGAATCAAGGGAAACGGGCTCTGCCATTGCGTTCGTCTCGGAAAAATACGCGAAATAGAGTCCGAGTTTTCGAAAAACGGAGTCCGTATGACCAAGTTATGGCCCAATGAAGTTTTCAGAAAATTCTAAGCCCGAAAACAGTTCAAATTCGAATTCAGATTCGAATTACAACCAAAGCAGAATGAGCGGGAATCTTCCCGCCCCAGGCAGGGTCGACACAGGGGGTCGACACCAGTGTCGACCCTCCCCCCCAATGGGTCGACACCCATGTCGACCCAGGGGTCGACCCCCCCGGTCGGACCAATTTTTTTGGTGCACCATTTTGACATGTTGGGTCTTGTTCTGGAAGTTTCTGACGGGAGTTGATGGCTCAGATTCGTTTTAGGGTTAATCCTATGGTCTAAACTACCCCTAATCTCTATAAAAAGACCCCTAAACCTAGCCTAAACCTTCATTAATCATTCCTACAATTAAATGCTGCCCAAATGTTCACTAATCATGGCCTCCACCTTCTTCATGAGAGCATGAGTGTCTCAAATCAATCTATGTCATAAAGTAGCCATCTTTCTTAAGTAAAAGAGCCATCTTTCTTCGTCTTTGAGGTTATTCCTTCTTGTTCTCAAGTCTTGAAGTGGAGTTTATCGTCTTTGGTTGCGGATTTGCTAGTGTTGCTTCGTCTCAATCTTATTTTATATTTACTCTAGTCTTCATAGCATTGTAAGCCCTATACTACTCTTAGATTCTAACTATGAAGTTAAATATGACATGTTGCAAGTTTGAGTTTGGGCCTAAGTATGATTTGTGCTTTGATCCTATCATGTTATGCATAGATTTACCCTATGCAAGTTTGTAAAGCTATCACCTTGACTATGTGCATAGAAAGCTATGACCTTTGATTTGGAATGTTGCATTATGCAACATGAGAACTCTCATAACCTTCATGATAACTTGCATATAATGTTATATGCGAACTTCTAGTCATCATCCTATATCATTTATGATCATGTTTTACCTATTTGCTTAAGTTGATATTATGCATGTTTTGAGGCCCATGATGTAATATGCAAGCTTATGAACATATTTATGCTTCATATGCCACCATGTTTAACTTGTGGCCAACCTTATTACCTTATGCCCTTTTGTCATGCTTTTGCCAAGTTCCCTCTTTTGATCAATGTTATGTTATGCAAAACGTACATGCGATGGGAATGCGTTGGGTTTGGGTAATATTAATGACATGAAAACATGGTTTTAAAATATGACATGAACATTGACTTGTGATTATGTTTGTAAACATAATGATGGACATGACACTTAGAAAATATGAGTGTGGCCAACTCGAGGTTGGGTTGAGTTTGTCGCATAAATCTACCCGGAACCGACCGGCTTAACTAGTGGCTATAAACAATAGGACCCAATGTGAGTAGTTGGTCACGTCGTACTTGAAACCCGAGGTTAGACTAAGTTGTGGTGTAAAGCTACCCGGACCCGTCCGGCTTAACTAGTAACCACAACAAGGTCTAATGTGAGAGGTTGGGTGCATTAAATTATTTAATGCCACATGATAGGGTTAAGTCATGGACTACTTGAATACTTAACCAATTAAACACGATGGATTGGTAGAGTTAAGTCATGGACTACTTGAATACTTAACCAATTAAACACGATGGATTGGTAGGGTTAAGTCATGGACTACTTGAATATACTTAACCAATTAAACCCGATGTATTGATAGGGTTAAGTCATGAACTGCTTGAATACACTTGACCAACTCAATACATGGTTAGGATAGGGTTAACCACACTTAACCCACTTGAAATCCTAGTTACGTGGTCCTTTTCAGCAGTAACCCTCTTAGAAGTATCATGGGTACCCTGGACTAGGCTAGGGTGGGGCACGATTACTGGACTGATTGTAAGAGACCATAAGAGACAGCTGAAGGGTGCACCGGTTGTTCAGGCGGACCATGGTCGTGCACATTAAGTCCGGAGTTGAACATGGGCACCAGTAGGTTTAGACTGTGCGTGCTTGAATTGTGTCTGTGGTTTACACCTTAGGGCTGGATACACCCTGGGGTGGACCTAGCACAGTTAACTACATTCCGCGATTAAGCCGTTTGACACCGATACACGACGAGTTAGGCTTATAGGGAGCCGATCGACTAGACCGAGTAGTTGGACCTCGATTTAGGTCATCTCATGATGTGGGCCAGCTTTGGGCCAAGGGATCATTTCTTGATTATACTTGACATGGATTGGAATACTAGTACACACCTGGTGCAACTTAACCTTGTATATGCGACGCCACACTTGATCTATCTTGTTAACTTTTCACCATGCAAGTTATCACCCTACATCTCATCTCTGTTTTACATGTTCAGTTAACTTTATTAGCATTTATACTAATAGTAGATAGGACTTACCAGTCTTTTTGACTGACCCGTTTTCTTTCGCCTCTTTTCTTCCGTTTCCCCCCTTAGGTTTACAGGGTGGGAACACTGATACTTAGCTTGGATCTTTAGCTGCTTTTCTGGATAGCTCATGTACGGTTTGGACTTGAGCTCGCTATGGATTTCTTCTACCTTGGGGATAGTTACTTTATGATTTTCTTTCCAGTTTTCAGTTGATGTTTTTAGACTATGTTTTGTGGAAAATAATGACCAAGTACTTTGATGTAACTTGACTATGGTTTTGAAATGCTAGTTTTATCCGCTGCTTTATTTACTCTGTTTTTACTTATATGTTCTGTCTTGTGATATCTGCATGCATGTTTACCTTGTTTAACGCCCCTCCAAAGCTAGTGCCCTTGCAAGAGTGGTATTGGCGGAGGTCGGGTGTTACATAAATATTTGTATTTGAACTGATATGTTCAAACAGAAAGTGGAATCGTTAAAAGAGCTAATTAGAGAATTAATTAGCGAATTGAATTAAAATGGCCAGATTGAGTTGGAATAAAATGTAAATGGACGTATATGGGTTAGAAAGGTATGAAATGAAGAGAATGAGGTTATAAATTTAGTGCCCGACAAAAAGGTACACGTTTAAATTCCATATGAGATTTTTTGCGCCGAATCGGCAAGCCACTTGGCTTTTTGGTTTTCTTTTTGAATGGAAAGGGCCTATAGAGGCAAGTTGAGGTTTGAACTATTTGCCGGTACAAAGGAGGTTATGGCGAAATTTTCTGGAAATTTAAGGAGTTAGAATATTTTTAAGAAATTTTGATGATAGGAAATCAATGCATCGATATTGATCATCGCTTTCCTATAGATTAGAAAAGCGCGATTTATGAAATAAATTCTGCAAGCGTACAGGTCGCGTAATATGCAGGTTGAATCACAGGGAGGTGTTTTAAATCTTATTATTTATCTATTCTTAGGCGAGTTAGGCAAAATCTGGAGATGTTTTTGAATTAATGTATTGAATTTACTATTGATCCGAATCTAATCAGATCAATATCAAATTCAACAATAGAAAAGATAGGAACCAATTACTAGAAAAAGGAAATAACAACTAGAACAAGAACAGAAAATTAAAAGTAGGATTGTCGTTGAATCTAATCAACAGTCAATCGCTAACATGCAGTAATAAAAGAAAATAACAATATGTGTTCTACCAAAACTAATTGAGTAGACACACAAATTGTTAGAAAGAAAAAGGCAATGAATTAAAATGAAGAAATACTTTATTATTCATAAACGAGAATACAGAATAATGGCATGAACATTTACAATGAGTACAACGTATATTTATAGTTGGGATAGACCAAACCCTAATCAGATATATGAATAAATGGGCCTCTTTTCCTAAGAAATATTATCATATCTCATGCCTTTCTTGACCAAGCTTGTTTGGAAATAATCTTTAAGAATATATGAGCATATCATGGTGAATATCTTACATATCTTCCAAATCTTCCATGTAGCTAATTGATTGACAAAAGATTTGCATGTGATTAATTCTTCCAAACATGGACTCTCATTAGACTCCAAAAGTGCATAAGGTAAATGAAAAGGTCGGTTGTGTACGACTTGTGCAGGATCTATAATATGGCTATGCGGAATATGATAACAATATATATATATATATATCACAGATAACTTTAAATGCAGTAAAGTAAAGTAAAGACACCAGGATTTTATACTGGTTCGGACTTCCCGTCCTACGTCCAGTCCCGAAGCTCCTCTTCGGCTTTTCACTAAACAACACCCTCACTTCACCCGGAGGAACAGGTTCACTACTTGATTTGCAGGCTACAAGTTTACCCACTTGATTTCACGGGCTACAAGCTTACCCACTTGATTTTACGGGCTACAAGCTTACCCACAAGACGATTACAAGAGTTTGACCTTGAATGTGTTCTTTCTTCAACACTGAATAGTCAATGATTGAGTACACCCTTCCTATAATCTTATCCTCAAATGTATTTTGATGTTTAGAAAGATTAGGAAGTAAATTATCGAGTTGAATCACAAGTGTATTAAATATGCTTGGAGATTCAAACGATAATTGAATGCTTTTGAGTGCTTTTTGAGAGAAAAGGATAATGCAAGATAGATCATAAAATAGAGAGTAAATTCGATGATTTGAATGATTGCAAACTCATGTATTTATAGAAATCGAGAGGTTGCAATTGTTGATGAAAAGTTGCATCTAAAATAAGTGATTATTCATGAAGAGAAATGGATGCAACTCTTAAAGGAAGAATATGACTTTTCATGAAAATTCAAAAAGCTGTTGACCTATAGAATTTTGTAGGTCGACATGTTTTTAGCCGTTGGAGTTCAAAAACCTGTTGACCTATAAAATTTTGTAAGTCGACCTATTTTTGACCGTTACATTTTAAAATCCTGTTGACCTATAAAAAGTTGTAGGTCGACATGTTTTTGACCATATGCATAAAAAATGTTTTCATGAGTGATATTTTTAAGCAATTAGAAGTATGATCATTTGAGGATAGATTTTAAGATTATATAACTCTAAAATAATCAACTTCTAACCTATGAAGTCATCTCGTCTTCTTTTTGTCGATGTAGAAGCTTCTTCTTGTCATAAATCAAAATAACCATCGAAGCTTTGACTCAACATTCTCCCCCTTTTTGATTGATGACAACATGGCCTAATAAAGGTATTGTTCCTTGTATATTGCTCCCCTGTATATATGCTCCCCCTGAATTATATGTAATCGTAATTGCTCACATCGCCTTTGCCGATGATGAAGCCTTTTGAATTATCTCCAAAAGTGACTGAGCCCCCATCAAAGTATGTAATATTCGTCAATATGCTCTTGTCTCCAGTCATATGCTTCGAGCAACCACTGTCCAAAATCCATCTTCCTCTTTTCTTTAGTGGGACCTCATCCTCTGTTGCCATAAAACATACATTTGCTTGTTCAGTGTCTGAGTCACTTTCGCTATCAGATGAAGATGAGTCTGAATCATCCCATGTTACTGAGAATGCTCTTTTCTTTGATTTGTCCTTCTTGAATTTTTCGGATTTCTTCTTTTTATCCGGACAATCTTTTTGCAAATGTCCCTTTTTGTGACAGTTGAAGAATTCCATAATTGAAGATGATGGTTTATTTGATCCAAACTTCTTTTTGTCGTATCGACTAGTTTTTCTTTGCTTCAAGAACTTCTTAAAACCTTTTGCAATAAGTGCTAAGTCTTCATCTTCAGAATCTGAAATGTCTTCATCTTTTTCGGCATGAAAAGCAACATTTTTCTTTTCTTCTTTTTGTTCTCTTCTAGCCTGTAAATTTGCTTCGTAGGACATTAGATTTCCTATCAATTCATCTGGCTTCATGGTAGAAAGATCATTAGCTTCTTCTATGGCTAATACTTTTCCTTCCCATTCATTAGTCAGTGAATGTAGGATTGTTGAAACTACATCAAAGTCAGAATATTTTTGTCCTAATCCAATAAGAGCATGATGAATGGTTTGAAACCTTGAATACATCTCATTGATTGTTTCATTTGGCTTCATCTTGAAATATTGGAATTGGCTTTTCAACAAAGCTATTTTTGCTTGTTTGACCTTGTTAGTACCTTCATGAGTGGTTTTTAGCGTTTGCCAAATTTGATAAGCAGTGGTACAGATACTAACACGGTTATACTCATTTTGATCTAATGCACAAAACAACATATTTATTGCTTTTGCATTTACTGTTGCTGCTGTTTTATCAGCAGTAGTCCATTCTGCATACTCAGTAGTTGGATTAACTATTTCTTTTTGAGTAGCATTCCAAGCATCATAACTTGTTGATTGCATATAGAAAGCCATACGTGTTGCCCAATAACTATAGTTTAGGCCATTAAAGAAAGGAGGTCTTTGTGTAGATTGACCTTCAGTGTAAGTGTTAGTGCTGGTGCTTGCGTTATTTGCCATATTACTAGAATATATCAAATAATTGTGTTACGGTTATAAGATAACCGCGCTCTGATACCAATTGAAAAGGTCGGTTGTGTACGACTTGTGCAGGATCTATAATATGGCTATGCGGAATATGATAACAATATATATATATATCACAGATAACTTTAAATGCAGTAAAGTAAAGTAAAGACACCAGGATTTTATACTGGTTCGGACTTCCCGTCCTACGTCCAGTCCCGAAGCTCATCTTCGGCTTTTCACTAAACAACACCCTCACTTCACCCGGAGGAACAGGTTCACTACTTGATTTGCGGGCTACAAGTTTACCCACTTGATTTCACGGGCTACAAGCTTACCCACTTGATTTTACGGGCTACAAGCTTACCCACAAGACGATTACAAGAGTTTGACCTTGAATGTGTTCTTTCTTCAACACTGAATAGTCAGTGATTGAGTACACCCTTCCTATAATCTTATCCTCAAATGTATTTTGATGTTTAGAAAGATTAGGAAGTAAATTATCGAGTTGAATCATAAGTGTATTAAATATGCTTAGAGATTCAAACGATAATTGAATGCTTTTGAGTGTTTTTTGAGAGAAAAGGATAATGCAAGATAGATCAGAAAATAGAGAGTAAATTCGATGATTTGAATGATTGCAAACTCATGTATTTATAGAAATCGAGAGGTTGCAATTGTTGATGAAAAGTTGCATCTAAAATAAGTGATTATTCATGAAGAGAAATGGATGCAACTCTTAAAGGAAGAAGATGACTTTTCATGAAAATTCAAAAAGCTGTTGACCTATAGAATTTTGTAGGTCGACATGTTTTTAGCCGTTGGAGTTCAAAAACCTGTTGACCTATAAAATTTTGTAGGTCGACCTATTTTTGACCGTTACATTTTAAAATCCTGTTGACCTATAAAAAGTTGTAGGTCGACATGTTTTTGACCATATGCATAAAAAATGTTTTCATGAGTGATATTTTTAAGCAATTAGAAGTATGATCATTTGAGGATAGATTTTAACATTATATAACTCTAAAATAATCAACTTCTAACCTATGAAGTCATCTCGTCTTCTTTTTGTCAATGTAGAAGCTTCTTCTTGTCATAAATCAAAATAACCATCGAAGCTTTGACTCAACAGTAAAATCTTCAAATCTTCCATATCTTCCATGTGGCTAATTGATTGGTAATCAGATTATATGTGATTAATTCTTCCAAACATGGACTCTTATTAGACTCCAAAAGCACATCAGATAAAATCTTCGAAGTTGATCTTTTTCTTGTGTAATATCTTTCTTTTAGGGGTGCATGAGGATTTATGAACGACCTGTAAAAATATACGAAAAATACCCAATGTAAAATTTATTTATTTACAATAGGGATAAGATAGAGCATAAAAATAAACACTTTTACATGTTAATCAAATACCCCCATACTTATCTTTTACTCGTCCTCGAGTGAAAGAAAGAAAAATAAAAAAAATGAAAAGCTAAACCAGATATGTCACACTTTCATAGGAAACACGTTTGCATTGAGCGTATGCAACAAGCCGTTAAACCTCTAGGTGTCCCTAATAGGACGAGTGGTGTCTCGTGAGGGTTTTCAGCGGATACTATCCACAAAATCCAAATGCAATATGTGTGGAACTAATGTAACTACATGAATGGAATGGTTATATACAAAAAACAAAAATGACAACACGACTTGTTTCAGAAGAGTGGTACAACAAATTAAGTTAACAATTCTAATCAGTTGATTGTACTTTAGATACCTCAACTTGTCACAAATTTTCAATATAATTCAAGTTTTCAAATGTTAAATTCCAGCTTGGCCTGTTGGTTCGGTTGATAACATAGTGCAGCCATGAAATAGATTCTTAGTTTGCTTGGCACCCATACACTGCCTTGCGGACTGACAGAGAGTTAGGACAGAGCTTGGTGGATTGTGCAGACCGACGCTGACTTTGTCAATAACATGTCGGTAATCCTTAGGTGTCCAATCTCATAAAGTGAGACCAAGATATTCCAATGCTGACTTTGTCAACAATATGTCGGATAGAGCTTGGCGGGTTTGCACACCTACGCTTGATATACAAGCAATGTTGGATACCCTTGGATTACTATTATTATTATTATTGAAAATATAAGCACAAAAGAGAGTTACGCGAACTCAACTTAACACAACTTAGTTTTAAAGATTTGAAAAGCCAATATAAGTATTTTAAGTCCTCCACTTATTTAAACAAAGACTACAATATAGAATAGATTTCATGGCCATCACCTAAGAATCTCTCTATGTACCGGTTACACTATTATCCCTCAAAATTAAACTTTTCATTACATTTCTTATTCGATCTAAGTTGAGAGAAAAAAATACTATCAACTGACTAAAAATTGTAAACTTATTTCATGGTATCACTCTAAAATGAGTCGTGTTTGTGTTTTTTTTAAATGGCAAAAAACATGTAGTTAAAATGTTTTTTTTAAGATGATGTGATGCAGACTTGACTCCCCACACTAGATTGAGATAGTGTCGCAACTGTCTAAGGTATGCAGACCAAAATGGAAGGAAAAAATGAAAAATAAAAGAAAAAGAACATGTACCACCTATGTAACACCCCGCCTCCGCTAGGGTCACTCGCAAAGGAATGCACTAGCTTTAGAGGGGCATTATTGGTAAACATGCACAGAAATATCACAAGACAGAACATATAAAAAAGCGGAAGTAAAATCAAACTTTCATAACATGAATAAATAAGGTCTAAAGCCTTTTACATCATAGTACATCAAAACCTGTCTTGCAATAGTAAAGAAGCATAAAGACATTTTCATAAATTATTCCCCAAGTAAAAACAGTAAAGTAGCCATTAGCCAAGAAAAGTCCAAGCCATCCATGATGACCTTCAAGCAAAAGAAGTCCGAACTAAACAAAAGTATTTCCTCCCTGTAACCTGGGGGGGGGAACGGAAGAAAAGAGGCGAAACAAAACGGGTCAGTCAAAAAGACTGAGTAAGCCCTATCTACTATTAGCATAAAAACTAGTAAAGTTAACTGACATGAGAAACTGAGATGAACATAAGCATGATAACAAGATAGATAAGCTAAATCAAAATAACAGGATGAACTACTGAACTCAGATAAACTAAGGTGTCATGATAAATTACGATGTCAAGATAAAACAAGGTATCACATCGTTAGGTTTCTATCAAGTATAATATCCCCAAGATATCTGTCACGTATAACGCCCCGTGATATCTATCCTATATTTTAGCTCTGCACCTACCGTACTAGTATCCCCACCGTGTCATGTGTTAACCAAGAATGACCCTCACTCAAAAGTCATGTAATGGTCCATGTACACCTAATATATCGCATATATAGGTTACTCAACTTGTATGTTTTATTCCATGTAAATGTTCAGTCCCTTGCCGTAGACCATACGGGCTTTCCCATGAGATTCTATATTACTTTAACATAGTTCCATGATCCTTAAGATCGGTTTGGAATGTTACCCTAAACCTAGCTAGGGTCTTCCAACATGAATTATTGTTTGTACAACTAGGACTTACGCTACCTAGGGCTGCTAGGGATTATGCTTACCTATTGCACGTTTTCGTATCTCGGTTTGGGTTCAACCACCTAGGGCCACTAGGGATTACGCTAACCGCCAACCGCGCCCTTTTTCCCACGCATTCATCGTGAATCGCTTTTCCATGACTGTATGCACATGTATCACATCGTGCCATCCGAGTCCTGTCACAGGGCAAATCAAGAAATACAGGACTCGGTCGGGAGCTTTCGATTTATCTGCCGATGCAGATGCTAAGGTCTGTTTTTCTTATACGTGGCTATGGTCTCACGAGACCACTCCCTCAACTAGTGAAAGACAAGACAGGATAAATCCTGTATGAGAACACAACACTGGCCAACCCACATCCAAGCCTTACCGCAACCATAATTAGATAGCAATTATGGTCTTTTGGGTGTTCTCTGCCTTTCCGTACGTACACGCTTGACCAAAGATGGTAGGTAGCCTGACGAAATGCTATCTAGGGTACGACCGTGTATCGTCGACTATCCCCTATCCATCCCCGTCTTTAGGTCGCTCGTATAGCAACCAAGGCATACTCTTGGTTATTCTAACGCAGACCTTAACCTCTCATGAGCCTAGTATAATCACCTGGCAGCTCATAGAGGGATACCAAGAATATCCTCACGTTCCCCGAAGCCGCTACTTCGTTACCCAGTTCGCTGGAGCCTTTATCTAAATCAAATACTTGCTCCTACTCGTATACTTAAACGATGACCTACCGTATCAGGTTACTCATCTATCTATGAACTGGTCTAAATTTCCTTGACTAAGAATCATTACTTAGTTATTCTTCAACTAAGGTTTACCACTTAGCATTGTTCCCGTTATCCTTGTTAACTACGATTATCCACCTAATCCTCAGAACTAGGGTTTACATAATGGATTAAGTGTCACTTAAGTTCATGACTTAACCCGTCTACAAATCCTGTCAAATTTGGCTAAGTATCCAAGTTCAAGGCTTAACCCTACAAACCATGCTCAAGTTGGTTAAGTATATTAAGCAATTCATGACTTAACCTCGTCCAATTATCATTCTAGATTGGTTAAGTATATATTAACTTGACCCTATCAATTTACTTAGTCAAATCGGTCAAGTGTATTCAAGCGATTCGTGACTTAGCCTTATCATGTTTTCACGTTATATTGGTTAAGTATTGGTTAACTTAACCACAATAAATTAACGAGTTAGATTGGATAAGTATAGGTCACTTAACCACATCAATTCATCATGTTTAGATTAGTTAAGTGTTTAACTTAACCCCATTAAACTACCAAGTGGGATTAATTAAGTCTAGGCTAGCTTAACCCCATCCGATTTCCATGTTTAGACTAGTTGAGTCTAATCTTAACCCCATTCGTTAACCGTATTTTTCGGTTAAGCGTCATTAAGAAAACTTACTTAACCTTACCAAGTTATCGCGTTGGATTGATTAAGTGTTGGTTAACTTAAACCCATCCACTAGTCATATAAAAATGGTTAAGTGTCATTAGGCAAATCAAGTTACTTAACCTACCCAACCTTGTCATGTTTTGTTAAGTATCATTAGCCTAATCAAATTACTTAACCCATTTGTCCATGTCATATTTGGTTAAGAGTCATTAATCAAATTAACTTAGCCCTATCATGTGGCATTAATTACTTAATGCACCTTCACCTCTCACATTAGACTTTGTTGTGGTTACTAGTTAAGCCGGTCGGTTCCGGGTAGCTTTACACCACAACTTGGTCTAACCTCGGGTTCAAGCACAACATGACCAACTTCTCACATTGGGTCCTATTGTTTGCAACTACTAGTTATGCCGGTCGGTTCCGGGTAGTTTTACGTTGCAAACTCAACTCAACCTCGAGTTGGCCACACTTATATTATCTAAGTGTCATGTCCATCATGTTTCCCAAAACATGTTACAAGTTTTCAAGCATTTGGGTAGACCTAACTTAATAGGTAAATTCCCAAAGGGTAGACCTAACTTAATAGGTAAATTCCCAAGCTTATGTTTTTATGCATACTTACATGTCAACTTCCATGTTATATTTCAAGTCATGTTTTCAAGTTGTATTTTCATGTCATTAGAAATTACCCATAACATAACCCAACGCTTTTAAACTCGCATATACGTTCGCGACAACGTAATGGATTAAAAGAAGAGACTTGGCAAAGGCATAACAAAAATGGATATTAAGCCACAAGTTAATCATGGGGGCAAATGAGGCACAAATGTGTTCATTAACTTGCATGTTACATTCTTAAGCCTCAAAACATGCATAAACCCAAACTTGGCACATAAGCGAATCATGGTGACAAAAGATATGGAATGATGACTAGTAACTCGCATATATCATCATATAAGGGTTATGACTTCATATGCAAGTTGACATAAAGGTTATGAGGGTTCTCATGTTGCCTAATGCAACATTTCAACATAAAGGTTGTAGCTTTTAGCTCACAAGATCAAGATAATGACTTCATAAACTTGCATGACATGATAGCATGTATCATACTCAATGATCAAACCCAAACTTGCAACATGAACATTTAACTTCATAGTTAATATCTAAGAGTAGGGAAAGGGCTTACATTGCTATGAAGGCACAAAAGATATGACAAAGCCCTTATGCAATCAAATAGACCCAAAATGCAAGCTCTAACATAAAAACCCTTGAGCCAAAATGATCAAAACCCTTGCTTTATGATGCAAAGATAGAAACTTGACTTGAATGCAAGCTAATGACACTCATACAAGCTTGAAAACACTTGTATGCATGGAAAATCTCTCATAGAAACCATTTAGAAATTTTATGAAGAGAGTGGAGGCCATGAGAGGTAAAATTTTGCCATAGTTTAGTTGCATGAATGAATAATGAGGATTTAGGATAGGTTAGGGTCTTATTTATAGATTAGGCAAGTGTTTTAGGCCATAGGATTAAACCTAGATTCAATCCAAGCCATCAAAGCATGTCTTGGGGAAGAAGTCAAGTGTAGGAACCATCTAGGGCCTTTAGATTAAAGATGAACCATGAGAACCATCCAAATGCAAAATCTGCATTTGAGCGAATCGGCCCACGGGTTGACAGCCAAACACCCTGGATTAACCCCTAGTCGACCCAGCGAGCTCGGGTCGACCTCAAAAATCGGCCGGTTCGGTTATTCCCCTCTCCCAATTCGCTGTTTTGAACATTTTTGCATATTTATTTATTAAATTTTCAATTATATATATATATATATCAATATATATATATTTCTCTGCGCAACCCATTTCACTTAATTAAGTATACTTTAATTTGGGAATTTTTCGTGAAACTTCGCGGGCCATATCTTGGTCATACGGACTCCGATTTTCGAAAACTCGGACACTATTTCGCGTATTTTTCCGAGACGAACGCAATGGCATAGCCCTTTTCCCTTGATTCTGATTTTACAGTTTAATTTTGCCTCCATTTATGTTATAACAGGTTATTGAAAATACGGGTTGTTACATTCTCCCCACCTTTTAGGATTTCGTCCCCGAAATCTCCAAGTTAGGAAGAACATATCCTACCATCCATCATCCATCTACTCAAAACATCATCCACAAGCAACCATTGTCCTTAGACGATTTTTAATGCTGTTTGAATATATGCAAAACGTGTGTGTACATGTTCCTTAGCTAATGCTAATGATCAGGCCTGAATAATCTTTCTAATGCAAAATATGTATAGTGCCATGAATCCAACATGTATGCAAATAGTCCTAGTCATATAGATACTATATGCGTGCACAATCATTCATTCTTATGCAACAACCGCATGATAATACATTCGATTTCATCCATAAACAAGTATAAATACTCGTGCATATGCAATATGAAATGTGAACGAGTCGAGCTAGTATCTAATGTGTATTCGCGCATCCACGAGCAACCACTTGCAACCATATCAATCATAACATGTTTCAAATACATGTTTACATCCATAGGGTTCTACCTAGAATTCCCTGAAACAGGGTCGAGAAGATAAACAGGACAAACTCCTTACAGGGTTTGTAACGGAGAATAGGACCGAGAGGATGTCCACAAAAGATAGCCTACAAGTAAGCTCTACAAAAAACAGGGATCAAGGATATACTCCCAAAAAGAGATATCATGCGCGTATCTAGTCTTTGACCATCAAAGTCGTCTTTTAACTTCGCGATTTTGTAGCTTCTTATTCCTGTTTCCATAACATGAGCTGGAACTCATTTCTTCGTCGCCTCTCGTTCCACTTGCACTTATCCTTTTCCTAGAATACTTGACGCAAACATGACTGCGTACTCATGATCTCATGCAAGCTTTCCAAAATTCACTAGTGAATCTTGGATCTCATTTATATACTATAAGGCATTCCATGTAGAAGAACTTTCTCTTGAAAGTAAACAGATGTCAATCAGGTTATCATGCGCACTTACTAGGGTGATCTCTATAACCCATGCATAAATGAAGTAAACCATCTGTCTTATTGGCGAACACCACTCGATCGGGCTTCAAATTTCCAATAAAGGCATCAAGGGATTCTAAGTAACTAGTCATGACAGAACCTCAAAAAGGTTACCCGATACTTCGAGGGCATTACCAAGGCTAGTCAAAAGGTCTAACTACCCTCCTATCAAAACCGAGAGTGGCACCCCCTACTGGATAACCACTTCATCCCTAGAATCCATCCATAGCTTATAAACATAAGCATTATTTCCAAACTCAACACTTGGCATTGACATTCCCAAATCCAAACAAGTCATGTATAAATGGACTGATTCTCCAATAGGACTTTGAGACAAAAATGGGATTCTCTATTACGCTAGTACTTAAGGTGCAGAGACTCAACTATCGAAGCAGACTTAAATGATACGAACAACGAAGTCCTAACGGGATGATAGAGAAGAAAAGCTAAACCTTTAACAAGATCGTTACCCTCCTTCCGAGGTACTCTAGAAATGAGAGCATACTACTGCCCTCCCGATGATCTTGTCCTTGTCCCATAATACTTAACTATCCGCCCCGTTTTACCATGCCAAAGGTACTCTCTCGTCATGGGTTTCATTGTTCATCTTTCTCCCTCCTTTGAGGACTAAGCCATACCAACAAGTTGCTCATCCTTAAGCTCGTATCCTTTATCCTTCTTTCTCACGATCCTTTCTTATAACGCGGCCACTGGTCTCTCGAGAACCACCTCCATCGTATGGAAAGCACTTTCGTAGGTAGAAAAGACTAGTCGCAGTTAAAACTACTGTGACTACAGATGGAGGAAAGAAAGGAAAAGAGACTCAATTAAGGAAACAAGGATAGTGCTAATGGCCTTTGGGGAATAGCCTTTTTCTTTTAAAAGAAAATTTTCTTGGAAAATGCTTCTTTGTAAACGGTTTTTTTTTCAAATAGTTTTCAGAAGGTCTTTAAAAACTTTTGCCCAGTCTGGTAACCTTCTGCTCTGATACCACGTGTAACACCCCGCCTCCGCTAGGGTCACTCGCAAAGGAATGCACTAGCTTTAGAGGGGCATTATTGGTAAACATGCACAGAAATATCACAAGACAGAACAAATAAAATAGCGGAAGTAAAATCAAACTTTCATAACATGAATAAATAAGGTCTAAAGCCTTTTACATCAGAGTACATCAAAACCTGTCTTGCAATAGTAAAGAAGCATAAATACATTTTCATAAATTATTCCCCAAGTAAAAACAGTAAAGTAGCCATTAGCCAAGAAAAGTCCAAGCCATCCATGATGACCTTCAAGCAGAAGAAGTCCAAACTAAACAAAAGTATTTCCTCCCTGTAACCTGGGGGGAACGGAAGAAAAGAGGCGAAACAAAACGGGTCAGTCAAAAAGACTGAGTAAGCCCTATCTACTATTAGCATAAAAACTAGTAAAGTTAACTGACATGAGAAACTGAGATGAACATAAGCATGATAACAAGATAGATAAGCTAAATCAAAATAACAGGATGAACTACTGAACTCAGATAAACTAAGGTGTCATGATAAATTACGATGTCAAGATAAAACAAGGTATCACATCGTCAGGTTTCTATCAAGTATAATATCCCCAAGATATCTGTCACGTATAACGCCCCGTGATATCTATCCTGTATTTTAGCTCTACACCTACCGTACTAGTATCCCCACCGTGTCATGTGTTAACCAAGAATGACCCTCACTCAAAAGTCGTGTAATGGTCCATGTCAACCTAATATATCGCATATATAGGTTACTCAACTTGTATGGTTTATTCCATGTAAATGTTCAGTCCCTTGCCGTAGACCATACGGGCTTTCCCATGAGATTCTATATTACTTTAACATAGTTCCATGATCCTTAAGATCGGTTTGGACTGTTACCCTAAACCTAGCTAGGGTCTTCCAACATGAATTATTGTTTGTACAACTAGGACTTATGCTACCTAGGGCTGCTAGGGATTATGCTTACCTATTGCACGTTTTCGTATCTCGGTTTGGGTTCAACCACCTAGGGCCACTAGGGATTACGCTAACCGCCAACCGCGCCCTTTTTCCCACGCATTCATCGTGAATCGCTTTTCCATGACTGTATGCACATGTATCACATCGTGCCATCCGAGTCCTGTCACAGGGCAAATCAAGAAATACAGGACTCGGTCGGGAGCTTTCGATTTATCTGCCGATGCAGATGCTAAGGTCTGTTTTTCTTATACGTGGCTATGGTCCCACGAGACCACTCCCTCAACTAGTGAAAGACAAGACAGGATAAATCTTGTATGAGAACACAACACTGGCCAACCCACATCCAAGCCTTACCGCAACCATAATTAGATAGCAATTATGGTCTTTTGGGTGTTCTCTGCCTTTCCGTACGCACACGCTTGACCAAAGATGGTAGGTAGCCTGACGAAATGCTATCTAGGGTACGACCGTGTATCGTCGACTATCCCCTATCCATCCCCGTCTTTAGGTCGCTCGTATAGCAACCAAGGCATACTCTTGGTTCTTGTAACGCAGACCTTAACCTCTCATGAGCCTAGTATAATCACCTGGCAGCTCATAGAGGGATACCAAGAATATCCTCACGTTCCCCGAAGCCGCTGCTTCATTACCTAGTTCGCTGGAGCCTTTATCTAAATCAGATACTTGCTCCTACTCGTATACTTAAACGATGACCTACCGTATCAGGTTACTCATCTATCTATGAACTGGTCTAAATTTCCTTGACTAAGAATCATTACTTAGTTATTCTTCAACTAAGGTTTACCACTTAGCATTGTTCCCGTTATCCTTGTTAACTACGGTTATCCACCTAATCCTCAGAACTAGGGTTTACATAATGGATTAAGTGTCACTTAAGTTCATGACTTAACCCGTCTACAAATCCTGTCAAAATTGCTAAGTATCCAAGTTCAAGGCTTAACCCTACAAACCATGCTCAAGTTGGTTAAGTATATTAAGCAATTCACGACTTAACCTCGTCCAATTATCATTCTAGATTGGTTAAGTATATATTAACTTGACCCTATCAATTTACTTAGTCAAATCGGTCAAGTATATTCAAGTGATTCGTGACTTAGCCTTATCATGTTTTCATGTTATATTGGTTAAGTATTGGTTAACTTAACCACAATAAATTAACGAGTTAGATTGGATAAGTATAGGTCACTTAACCACATCAATTCATCATGTTTAGATTAGTTAAGTGTTTAACTTAACCACATAAAACTACCAAGTGGGATTAATTAAGTCTAGGCTAACTTAACCCCATCCGATTTCCATGTTTAGACTAGTTGAGTCTAATCTTAACCCCATTCGTTAACCGTATTTTTCGGTTAAGCGTCATTAAGAAAACTTACTTAACCTTACCAAGTTATCGCGTTGGATTGATTAAGTGTTGGTTAACTTAACCCCATCCACTAGTCATATAAAAATGGTTAAGTGTCATTAGGAAAATCAAGTTACTTAACCTACCCAACCTTGTCATGTTTTGTTAAGTATCATTAGCCTAATCAAATTACTTAACCCATTTGTCCATGCCATATTTGGTTAAAAGTCATTAAACAAATTAACTTAACCCTATCATGTGGCATTAATTACTTAATGCACCTTCACCTCTCACATTAGACTTTGTGGTGGTTACTAGTTAAGCCGGTCGGTTCCGGGTAGCTTTACACCACAACTTGGTCTAACCTCGGGTTCAAGCACAACATGACCAAATTCTCACATTGGGTCCTATTGTTTGCAACTACTAGTTAGGCCGGTCGGTTCCGGGTAGTTTTACGTTGCAAACTCAACCCAACCTCGAGTTGGCCACACTTATATTATCTAAGTGTCATGTCCATCATGTTTCCCAAAACATGTTACAAGTTTTCAAGCATTTGGGTAGACCTAACTTAATAGGTAAATTCCCAAAGGGTAGACCTAACTTAATAGGTAAATTCCCAAGCTTATGTTTTTATGCATACTTACATGTCAACTTCCATGTTATATTTCAAGTCATGTTTTCAAGTTGTATTTTCATGTCATTAGAAATTACCCATAACATAACCCAACGCTTTTAAACTCGCATATACGTTCGCGACAACGTAATGGATTAAAAGAAGAGACTTGGCAAAGGCATGACAAAAATGGATATTAAGCCACAAGTTAATCACGGTGGCAAATGAGGCACAAATGTGTTCATTAACTTGCATGTTACATTCTTAAGCCTCAAAACGTGCATAAACCCAAACTTGGCACATAAGCGAATCATGGTGACAAAAGATATGGAATGATGACTAGTAACTCGCATATATCATCATATAAGGGTTATGACTTCATATGCAAGTTGACATAAAGGTTATGAGGGTTCTCATGTTGCCTAATGCAACATTTCAACATAAAGGTTGTAGCTTTTAGCTCACAAGATCAAGATAATGACTTCATAAACTTGCATGACATGACAGCATGTATCATACTCAATGATCAAACCCAAACTTGCAACATGAACATTTAACTTCATAGTTAATATCTAAGAGTAGGGAAAGGGCTTACATTGCTATGTAGGCACAAAAGATATGACAAAGCCCTTATGCAATCAAATAGACCCAAAATGCAAGCTCTAACATAAAAACCCTTGAGCCAAAATGATCAAAACCCTTGCTTTATGATGCAAAGATAGAAACTTGACTTGAATGTAAGCTAATGACACTCATACAAGCTTGAAAACACTTGTATGCATGGAAAATCTCTCATAGAAACCATTTAGAAATTTTATGAAGAGAGTGGAGGCCATGAGAGGTAAAAATTTTCCATAGTTTAGTTGCATGAATGAATAATGAGGATTTAGGATAGGTTAGGGTCTTATTTATAGATTAGGCAAGTGTTTTAGGCCATAGGATTAAACCTAGATTCAATCCAAGCCATCAAAGCATGTCTTGGGGAAGAAGTCAAGTGTAGGAACCATCTAGGGCCTTTAGATTAAAGATGAACCATGAGAACCATCCAAATGCAAAATCTGCATTTGAGCGAATCGGCCCACGGGTTGACAGCCAAACACCCTGGATTAACCCCTAGTCGACCCAGCGGGCTTGGGTCGACCTCAAAAATCGGCCAGTTCGGTTATTCCCCTCTCCCAATTCGCTGTTTTGAACATTTTTGCATATTTATTTATTAAATTTTCAATTATATATATATATATATATCAATATATATATTTCTCTGCGCAACCCATTTCACTTAATTAAGTATACTTTAATTTGGGAATTTTTCGTGAAACTTCGCGAGGCCATATCTTGGTCATACGGACTCCGATTTTCGAAAACTCGGACTCTATTTCGCGCATTTTTCCGAGACGAACGCAATAGAATAGCCCTTTTCCCTTGATTCAGATTTTAAAGTTTAATTCTGCCTCCATTTATGTTATAATAGGTTATTGAAAATACGGGTTGTTACAACCTAATTTCATGGTGGATGATCAGGCTCATGAAGATCGATAAGGTCATCGTCTTCGTATTGCTCGAATTCCAAAAATGGTTTCAGTCATTGACCGTTTACTTTGAAGACTTTTCCATCCTTAGTATTTTCAATTTCAACTGCTCCATGAGGATATACTGTTTTCACAACATAAGGTCCAGTCCATCGAGATCTGAGTTTTCTTGGAAACAAGTGAAGTCTAGAGTCGTATAAAAGAACTTTTTGTCCTACATTGAATTCCTTACAAAGTATGTTCTTGTCGTGTTGGGCTTTGGTTCTTTCTTTAAAGATTTTCGCATTTTCATATGCTTCATTTCTTAATTCCTCTAGTTCTGAGATCTGTAACTTCCTATGTGAGCCGACCTTCTCTAAGTCATAATTCAAAAGTTTAATTGCCCAAAGAGCACGATGCTCTAATTCAAGAGGTAAGTGACGGGCCTTCCAAAAGACTAACTGATATGGTGACATTCCTAGAATGGTTTTGTAAGTATTGCAAAATTCCCAAAGTGCATCAATCAGTTTTATGGACCAATCTTTTCTATTGGAATTCACGGTTTTCTCTAGAATTTGTTTGATTTGTCTATTGGAAACTTCTACTTGCCCACTAGTTTGTGGATGGTAAGGGGTCGACAGCTTGTGTGTGATTGAGTATTTCTTGAGCACGGACTCAAAAGAACGATTACAGAAGTGAGTGCCATTATCGCTAATGATAGCTCGAGGTGTGCCAAAGCGCGAAAAGATGTTTTCTTTGAGGATTTTGATAACAACCTTGTTGTCGTTGGTTTTGGTCGGGATGGCTTCAACCCATTTTGAGACATAGTCTACTGCAAGCAAGACGTAAAGATTCCCAAACGAGTTAGGGAATGGTCCCATAAAATCGATGCCCCAAACATCGAATAACTCAATCACTAAAATGGGGTTGAGAGGCATCATGTTTTGCTTAGTGATTCGACCCGTTCTTTGACATCGATCGCATTTAGAGCAAAATTCGAAAGCGTCACAGAAGTGTGTGGGCCAATAAAAACCGCTTTGCAATACTTTTACAGTAGTTTTTCTTGCTCCAAAATGACCGCTACAAGCATGGTCAGGTGAGAAAGAGATAATACTTTGGTGTTCATGATCGGGTACACACCTTCGAATGATTTGGTCTGGACAGTATTTTAAAAGATATTGGTCGTCCCAATAGAAGTTTCGAACTTTAGAGAGAAATTTTTGCCTATCTTGTTTCGACCATTCAGCGGGTGTTTGCTGCGTGACAAGATAATTCACAATGTCAGCGTACCAAGGGGTGTTAAAGATGGAAAGGATTTCTTCATCGGGAAAATAGTCATCGATTTGGGTGTCATCAACATTTTCGTGCACAATTCGAGAGAGATGATCAGCTACAACATTCTCAGAACCCTTTTTATCTCGTATTTCTATGTCAAATTTTTGAAGAAGAAGGATCCAACGAATCAAACGAGCCTTGGCATCCTTTTTAGAAAGCAAATATCGTAAGGCAGCATGGTCAGTGTAAACTATGACTTTGGATCCTATGAGATATGGTCTGAATTTCTCAAGAGCAAAGACAATTTCCAAAAATTCCTTTTCGGTAGTTGAGTAATTCAGTTGGGCCTCGCTTAAGGTTTTGCTAGCATAATAAATAATTCGAGGGAGTTTATTGATTCGCTGACCCAAGATGGCTCCAATCGCAAAATCAGAAGCGTCACACATAAGTTCGACGGGTTGAGTCCAATCAGGGGATTGAATGATGGGAGTTGTCATCAAGATTGACTTAAGAGTTTCGAAAGATGTTTTGCAATCATTGGAAAATTCAAACTTGACGTCTTTAGCAAGTAAGTTTGAGAGAGGTTTTAAATTTTTTGAGAAATCCTTAATGAAACTTCTATAGAATCCCGCATGGCCAAGAAATGAACGAACATCCTTAACAGACTTAGGAGGAGGTAGATTAGCAATCAAATCGATTTTGGATTTATCGACTTCAAGGACATCTTTTGAGACGACATGACCTAGAACTATCCCCCTTTTTACCATGAAATGACATTTTTCCCAATTAAGCACGAGTGATTTCTCCTTACAACGTTTTAGGACGAGTTCTAGATGAGTGAGACATTGGGAAAAAGATGATCCGTATATTGAAAAATCATCCATTAATATTTCCAAGAATTCTTCCACCATATCAGAGAAAATACTCATCATACACCTTTGGAAAGTCGTGGGGGCATTACAAAGACCAAAAGGCATGCGACGATAAGCAAAGGTTCCAAAGGGACAAGTAAAGGTGGTCATATGTTGATCCTTTAAAGCAACAGGGATTTGGTTATAGCCAGAGTATCCATCGAGAAAACAATAGTACTCATGTCCCGCTAAGCGTTCGAGCATTTGGTCAATAAAAGGTAAGGGATAATGGTCGTTTCGTGTGGTTGAGTTGAGCTTTCGATAGTCGATACACACACGCCATTTTGTTTTGATTTTTGTTGGGACGAGCTCATTACTTTCATTTTTGATCACTGTGACTCCCGACTTCTTTGGTACAACTTGTACCGGACTCACCCAAGTACTATCAGAGATGGGATAGATGATGTTGTTGTCTAGACATTTGATTATCTTCTCCTTGACCACTTCTCTCATGTTTGGGTTTAATCGCCTTTGAGCCTCACGGGTGGGTTTTGCCTCATCAACTAAATGTATGCGATGTTCCACAATTGATGGGCTAATTCCTTTTATATCGCTCAGTTCCCACCCCAAAGCATCTTTATTTTCCCGCAAAATTTCTAAGAGTTTTTCTTCTTAGTCCTCGGTAAGATCAAAGGCCAAGATTACGGGAAGAGTTTCTGAGGAGTCTAAGTATGCGTACTTAAGGTCTTGTGGCAAGGGTTTGAGATCTAACTTAGGATGTTCTTGAGTGTTAACATTGGTCAACATTCCTTGGTTAGATTTAAATGACGAAGGATTGAAGTCAAGAAATTCATTCAATTCAGAAATGTATTCGAGTTCATTGAAATTGGAGTCGAAATGGTCAAGACACATTTTCAAGGCTTCAGAAGTGTCATTAGAGGTTTCGTCAACTATGGTTTGAATCATGTCGATTTCATCAGTCTCAAATTCCCTAGGTTGTTTGTTGAGATTAAAGATGTTTAGCTCAATGGTTATGTGCCCGAAGGAAAGTCGGAGTTGACCGTTCCTACAATTAATGACAGCATTTGAGGTTGCTAAGAAAGGGCGTCCTAATATCAACGGTATTTGAACATTGGGATTTGAGACATGCTCGGTTTCTAGAACTATGAAATCGACAGGGAAGTAAAACTGTTCGATCTATATCAAGATGTATTCGATTATTCCCAATGGCTTTTTGACAGATCGATCAGCTAACTGAAGAGTGATGTTTGTTGGTTTAATCTTCCCTAGTCCAAGTTGATGGTAAACAGTGTAAGGAAGAAGATTGACACTGGCACCAAGATCAAGTAGGGCATGAGAGATGTGAGTGTTTCCTATTTTACAATCAATCGTAGGGCAGCCAGGGTCTTTGTACTTGACTGGGGCAATACTTGAAAGAATAGAGCTTGTATTTGCAGTTAGAAAGGAAGTTTTTGGGACATTAGTCGCACGTTTTTGTGTGCACAATTCCTTAAGACATTTAGCATATTGAGGAATTTGTTCAATGGTGTCTAAAAGAGGAATGTTCACACGGACTTGTTTGAAAATTTCCAAAATTTTATCGAAATTTGCCTTCTTCTTCTTGTTATTGAGTCTATGGGGAAATGGAGCTATTGGTTTTTCAATTCTGTGACCAGTTTCATCATTCGAAGAAGAAGGTTTATCCAAGGAAAAAGAAGGTGGTAAGGTTGTGGAAGATAGAATGTTGGTATTGCCAACATCGATTTTTGAAGGTGGGTCGGGTTTGCCGACACTGGGAGAAAAACTGCTGGGATTGCCAACATTTGAGGAAAATGGAGGTTTAGAAGAATTGGCATTCGTAGCCAATGGGTGATCATCAAGATTTGGCATTGGGGTCAAGTTCGAAGGTTCGCCAGGGTTTCCCACATTATTATCAATCCTCTTTCCAGATCGAAGGGTTGTAATAGCATTGACCGGATTATGGTTTTCGTCCTTACAAGAATTTACAGCACGAGAGTTATATTTTGGATTCACCTCGGGTTGACTACGCAACTTTCCTTTCTCATTATATTTCATTAGTTCCTTCGTCATATTCATCATTTGGTCGAGTTTAGCATCGTTTGAGTTCATTTTAGCTTCATGAGAGTTCAACTGTTTCTCTAAACGCACAATTTCTTGTGACGATTGAGAAGGTTGAGAGGATTGGTTTGATGATTGAAAGTGGGGGTGCCTATAAGGATGTTTGGATTGAGGTGCAGCTTGAGAGGTTTGAGAATTGGAAGGTGGAGCTTGATAATTGGGATTTGGAATAAAGGGCTGCACGTGAGATGGGTTAGACGAATTATTGGGGTTTGACCAAGAAAAATTTGGGTGGTTCCTCCAACCAGGATTGTACGTGGATGAGTAAGGATTATTTTGAGCTATAACATTAGCTTGGTCCTGAGAGTAATAGTGGGGTAGCCCTTCTCCGGCTTGAGGAGTTTGATTTTCTAAGGAAATTTGACTTGGGTCTACGATATGCACTCCTCTAGTAGAAGTACGAATGGGAACACGAATTGATTCCCATTGCATGTCCTTTTCTGAATAATCTTCTAAAAATTGCCAAGCTTCATCGGCCGTCATAGACATAAAGTCTCCTCCACACATTGATTCTAGTTGAGTTCTAGTCTGATAGTTTAGCCCTTCATATGCAATTTGACATAAGTGGTCTTTTAGAATTCCATGATGAGGACAACTATATAATAGTTGATTGAATCTTTCAAAGTATTTTGAAAAAGTTTCCCCCTCATTTTGACAAAATTGATTTATCTCGGTTCGAATTCTGAGAGTTTTATGGAAAGGGAAAAACTTTTTCAAGAATGCAGTGACAAATTCATCCCAACTTCTTATGGAATGTTTTGAAAGAGAATTTAGCCATCTATTAGCGCTTTCAAGTAGTGCAAATGGGATTAGCCTTAGCTTGATCGATTCGTTAGACAATTGTTGCATTTTTGTTGTGGACGCATACAATTCAAATTCACTTAGAAATTCATAAGCATTTTCAGACCCAGTAAATTTTGGTACCCCTTGAATAAAAGAATGTTTAAGGGGGAACACGATGATAGAGGGTTGAACGGTCCTAGTTGGATAACATCGATCACGAAGAGATAAGGGTCTATCCACTTCGATATTGAGATTTTGAAAATTTTGATGTGCTCGATTTTGATCCCCAAAGTTTGGAAAATTTTGATTTACTCGATTTTGATCCAACTCGTTTGGAAAATTTTGGTTTATTCGAGAACCCCTAGGAGAATTTTGTTGGCTAACACTTTTTTCACTCATTGTTGTTAAATGCACACACGGAAAAATCCTAGACTTAAGGTTGACACAAGAAGCTCCTAATCAAAATAAATAACGAACACAAGTGTATCTTATTAGTTGATAATCTCGATTTGAAGGGGGAAGAGGGTCTTATGGCCGTTCACGTATAGTATAAATACTAAGGGATACGACCAATGTTTTACGGGTAGTATGCAACCTCTTTTGCTAAAAGTTCAATAAATTGAACTAATATATATCCGTGATCAAACCCTTGAGAAAATCAATTTCACAAAATACACTTTTGCAGTTAAATATTTTGCAAATCAAATTAAATAAATAGATTGAAAAAGTTAATTTGCTAGAATGTCAAAAAATTCCTGATGTAATACGTATCACCGTCCTTTACAAAAGGAATATAACGAATTCCACACAGCAAAATAAATTTTTAAATCTAATATATTTAACCTAATTTGTTTGTCCTATTGAGCTTGAGTTTTGCTCCTAAGGCCAACGTCTAATCAATTTTTATTTAGGTCCAAGGAGTATGCAAATGACCGAATTTAATTGTTTTGGAGCCAAGGAAAGGTAATGACTTCCTCACCTTATGTTTTTTAGGGCTTTGCTCGTAACTAGATGTAACGACCCTCCATTTTGACCTTGCCGAATCGACAAAACATGTCAACTCGAAACGTCGAAAACAACATATTGTTATTAGCTTAAATAGAATAAATCACAAAATCACAGATCACAGACACAGACACAGATACAGAGAAATATAATATCTCACAGCGGAAAATTTAAAATACAATAGTAGTTCATGAATCTTTACATCAGAGTTTACATAAATAATACAACGGGAGTCTAATACAATTAATAGACAACAATCTGAAACAGAATGACAGAAATAACTAGGTGACTGGAACTGATCAATAGGTAGATATAGGTGAGCAAAAATCCAATATAAGCTCCAAACTCCAAAGGTGAATCTCGAAAACTGATATACTCGATCTGACCCGAGCCATAATGCAAAACAAAACAGCTCGGATCAGGACTAACATTCTCATAGAAGTAAATCAACTTAAATGAAATGTTCGATGAAATGCAATCAGTAACTTAGAGGATGTTTGGGATCACCATTCTCTAAGGATTCGTCAAACTAATACTATATAGTATAATACGCTATATACAACAGTGTCTATCAATAAAGTAAAATATCAAAATAGCGTAAGCGGGATTACCATGATTACCCTTACACCGTTTATATATTCCCAAAGTATATACAGTACCGTAATTCCTCCGTAAACTGGAGGTTAATCAGAGGGCACCCCATATAAAACGGTACAAAACAAAGTCGTAGTGGGCTCGTATAAGGCATGTGACAAGGCACGCAAGGAATGCCAGGGTGGACTCACCATTTGCAGAGCCGGACTGGTGGTAACGCATAGTAGCTACTACCGCCCACCTCGATACACACTCCCATAATCAAAAGAGCCCAAATCGAATCTCAACAGTAATAGAATAATATCGAAGAAGTGTGCTCGATAAGAGGTATGACCTCACTTGGTCCGTGCATAGCTCCTGTTTTAGCCACATCAAGCTGACTCAAGGTAGTCAGGGTCTCGTAATTAATATGAAATAAAATAAAATGGAGTCGTTCATCAAATCATCCCCTTCATTCTGGAACTCCACCGCGTACACAGTTGTTAAAGTGGTTTTTGGTATTAGCAGAGAGTATGACAATATCCGATCCCGGTCTCTTTAACAACTAATCGTTTACATTTTTCACACCGTGGTCATATTTTTATAAATCACTTTATTAAATAGTTTATACGAATTCTCATATTCGAATTTGAAATCAAATTTAAATATCTAACTTCGATTATATTCAAAAAAAATTTATAAGTTTCTGACAAAAGTCGCATAACAACTTTCAAATCCCAAATCGACTTATATTTAAGTTATACCTTAAATATCTCAATTTCCGTTTAAATCAATATTAAAACCTTTAACTTCGATTATAATTTTGGTTCGGCTTATATTCGGAAAAATTCAAGTTTGAAACCATTCAAATGATTCAAAATTTTCCTTTATAAGAAATCGTTTCAAGTTGATTCATCTGAATCCAACACTTTGGTTCAAAATTCGAGATATGAGATTCAATTCTAAACTTACACTTCAATTTAAACAAAACATATCGAGTTATGTAATTCAAGTCATATAATTCAAAACTATTACTTCTGCATTTCAAATCAAAATCTTATATTTCCATTCAACCAAGTTACGAATTAAAAACCATTCTTATACATTGATTTAACAAATTCTCAGTTCAAACCAAACGATATAAAAATCAATTCCGCATATAACATCTATTTATATTCCACTTCATAATTAATCACTTAAAATTGAATTCAATTCATATCGATTATAAATTCAAAATAAATCAATTTATCCAATTCACATTCATTTCTTATTAAGGTTCATAATTTAAACCAATTCAAATTCAATTTCTTACTTTTACCCAATTCAAGTTCATCTCTACTAAAAGTTTGTATTGATTCGAATTCATAACTTAATAATATCATTATACAAATTTACATCTTTAAACTTCGAATTTAAATCGCAAAACCTAACTTATCTATCCTGAGTTTATTATTAAAGTCTATAAATTATATATATAAGGAAATTACTTTTGAAAATATATATATATATATATATATAAGTCTATAAAATTCTAAAACTAATCAGAATACAGAATATAAACATATATAAAGTTAAAATAATATAAAAAGGTTAAAATACTTATCGGAATAAATTATATGGTTTAAAATAAATACGTTTATAAGTAAAATCTTAAATAAACATTTAAATCCCTATTTACAAATAAAATCAATTTAAAACACATAATTGAAAATGTACAAAATAGTTTAAACTTAAATAAAATATAAATATAAAAATATAATGTAACACCACACGTCCATTAATGTCACTCACAAAGGGAATGCATTAACTTCCATGGAGGTTATAAGTAAATATAGAACAGAAAAATTACAACAAGACAGATAATAAATAGTACTTGGAAATCTAAAACTTCATTTTATTGCAGCGGAAATTAAACATGTTTGTTACATCATAAAACCATAGATCATAACCAAGTACAATATCCATCTTCATAAAAACAAAATACATAATCCCATTACATAAATAGCCATTAAAAAGATAACAAGCTGGACTTTACTTCAACGGTCCAAGCTTTCCAAAGAGAGATGAAGCAATTCAATCAAACTCCACTAGAGCTGGGCCCAACCTGAGGACCTGGAGGGGGAAAAAGGATAGAAATAGAGGGGGTCAGACATAAAGTCTGGCGAGTATGATAATTCTAACAATACTATTATCAAAAAAACTAGACTAAGGCATAAGCTGGGAGACAAGTAAATGTCTATGAACTCTTAGGAAGATAAAGATAGCGTTTAAGATAACGTTAAAGATAACGGTAAAGGCACACCTAATTACTAACGAATGATTACTACACTGCACCACACCAGTAACCCTATTGTTTGATCCCACTTACTTCACACATAAACTTTATAAATAGCCTTACGTACCCCTAACTGACTACATAGGTATCGTCTGCCCCTATCTCCACTAGGTGTACCCCACTACCCACTTTCGATCGGCTCCCTACTCGTAGATACCCGTGCTGGCCCCACAGTGGGGTGTATCACTCCCCTAAAGTGGCAACCCGATACAACTTGAGAATGCACAGCTTATACCTACACGATGCAACAACGTCTTACCTACCAGCCCGGGTCCACACACGCATACGAAACCCGTTGGACTTGCGTTGCCACCGCTCCCCGTTTTGGCCTCTTACAGTCGAACACAGCATGCGTGTCCTGTCCTCGACTTGGGTCGATCCCACAAAGATACGTTTGGGATACTGGTTGAAATGGGCCCCCACAAGCTACCCACCTAAGCTTGTCACTAGTATATCCCACTTAACCCTCTTAGTCATGTTCATTTACATGTGTGTTTGGTTAAGTCTTACTAATCGTATTTCACATGCCACTAAGGGCACCCCCTAGATTCCTCATGCCACCCAAGGCACCTACTTAACCCCCATGTCCCACCTTACATGTTTATTTGGTTAAGTATTTCTTAATTCATTCAGGCCATAACCTCATAAAGACCTCTCACATTAGACTGACATTTATGGCAGCTGGATTTGCCGGGCTGGTCCGGGCAGTCTTACACCATAAAAGAGTCTAACCTCGTGTCTTTACAACCGTTATGCTTTAGTTTAGGCCTAGGACCTCTCACATTGCGCTGACATTTGTGACCAATGGATTTGTCGGGCGGGTCCGGGCAGGTTTACGTCACAAACGAGTCCAACCTCGTGTCCTAAGCATTGATTAACACTTAAAATCTTTTACCCCAGTTTTAATAATTCCCTATTCAAATTATTAATTAAGTCAACTTTTAATGATGTCCATAATTGACTCAATTATGGCCATCCACTTATGGCATGCAAAATCATATCAATTGCACCCCAACTTTTTAATATTAAATCCTTAATATTACCCCTACCCCACGTTTATACGTTCGCTTATTCAACGCACAATATAGGCTAGACTTGAATAGTCTAACACATAGCACAAAGATAAATTATCACAACATATAGACAATTAAAATAAATCTAATCATAATAGGGGTGAAACTTGCATAAACTACACATGTTAAGGATCAAAAGGTGTCAACTGGTTAAATGTCTCAATTTATATGATATGATCATAGCCTAAATCTATACATAAACTTGCATATGGGGTTTTTAGGCAACATAATGATGGTGTGAACTAACATAGGATATCACATATGTCATAGCATAATTCTAGATGTCATAATAGATGTCATGGCATATGTTCATAACTTTTCTAATCAATCTAACTTGCATATGTGACTTGTCATATAGATCAACATAACCCAAACATGATGATTTAATTAATATGAACTAACTAGCATAGATGGTAACATCATGGCCTTTTTAACATGTATGATCCATCACAACTTAGCATAGAAACTTTCAACATACATAACATCATCATAGCATGATTTACAACATATAAGATATCATCATCACATAACATTGGATTTACAACATACATGATAGCAAAAGGGGTTTACAACAACATATATGATAATTCACATCATCTACTCATAATCCATTCATAACTCAACCTAATTAAAATGATAATAATCTTGTTAAGATCATCATACTCACAATTTAGAGAAGAAAAGAGAGAGTTTTGCTTTGCTTTAGGGTTGAGAGAATTAGAATTGAATTTGCTTTTCTTCTTTCTTAGTTGGCGGCAGCTCCATTGATTTCCATGGCGATGGTATGACGGTAACTATTCTATTTTAATTAGGTTTAGGGTTAGCATTAGGATGTATTTATAGGTGTAGGAAGTTATTTAGGACCATTAGATTAACCCTGAACCATGAGAACCAATCAAATGCAAAATCTGCATTTGAGCGAATCGGCTCACGGGTTGACAGCCAAACACCCTGGATTAACCCCTAGTCGACCCAGCGTGGCTCGGGTCGACCTCAAAAATGGGCCGGTTCGGTTATTCCCCCTCCCAATTCGCTGTTTTGAACTTTTTCGCATATTTATTTATTTAATTTTTAATTTATATATATATATATATCAATATATATATATTTCTCTGCGCAACCCATTTCACTTAATTCTTTTCTAAAAATTAAGTATACTTTAATTTGTGAATTTTAATGTTATAAAATTACGGGGTGTTACACATAAAGTCTTAAGTATATATTTTAAAATAAAACTCGGTTTACTTCGAAAACATGACCGACGGTGTCCATATATAATTTCTACCCTATGGTCAAGTGATATAGATATTTATCATTTCAACCCGCAATTTATAAAATTTCTACGGGTCTATCATTTCAACCGGTGATCCCAAATTCAGTAAAAATCATTCAAGTCTATCATTTCAACCCATAACGATTTTTTCCTATTCTAATGTCTGTTCGGGTATGTATCATTTCAACCCTTAGTGATTTTTCCTAAACTAGGGGTACCAACAATCGCAAACAACAATCACAGCATATATCATCAGTGCAACTACGGGTCATATGAATATATCGTGTCACATATGAAATGTGCATCTATATCAAATCAAATTTTTTAGCAGCAATCCTATACATTTCATATAACAGTTCATTATTGATCTAACATCCATGAAAAATATAAGTCAGGTGTGAGACAAACTCACCTTTCGTGGCACAGAAATGGAAACAGTAGAAGGACCTACATCGAATAAATCGACGACTTTCAGGCGCGGTTCAGAATGGATCCAACTCGATGATCGAGCAATATTATTTTATTTTAATACGAAGGGGTTGGGGAATTTCTAGACAAAATTGTACGGTTATGGGATTTGGGACGGGTTTCATAACTCGACACCGAACTCGACACAAAATAAACACAACGCTAACTCGATTAACCCAAAGGAAAACAAAAATTTTCAATACACAAAATAATATACATATATTTATATATAAATGTAGACGGTAACTTCAAAATACCTATATATATATATTCTAAACGAATAAGTTTTCAAAAATCACCCTTCATATATCATACCAACACATACATTATTATATACGTAAGGTTCAGACCTTATAACCACACATGCACAACACAAATAAAACACACAACAATTCCACACACGCTACACACCAATCAAAAAATATCACATAAAAACAATATGCCCAGAACACAACCCATAATATACAAACCCACACGCCACCCTTACCCGAAACTCACGCCAACATACACGACTCACGCCCACACAGATATAACAACAAAACGTTTGTATATTACTATATAATATATAATATAACATAAGCAAACTCATGGAAATATTAACACAGCAACTCACATGAGACACACGCCACACATGCACACTCACCGCTTGAATCACTCACTCACGCAGGGCAAGGGATAACAGGCAAGCGGCGTTCAGTTCAGTCGGAGCTGGGTTTTCAGGTGGAGAGAATGGAGCTAGGCAGTGGCGAACAGATGGGGCCTTAGGCAGAACATTGGCCAGAGGGGAGCTCAGTGTTGGCACGGTTCATGAGGGAGGGCGCTTGGTGGAGATCAGAGAGGGTGCAACAACAGACTTAGGAAGGGAGGGCGGAGGCTGTTCTCTCGGATTTGGTGAAGCCGCTGGGTGAGACTGAAGGGCGAGCTCGGGGTCAGGACGGTGGGTATGGGCTTGCACCGGAGCAGGGAGGCGTGGGGTCGGCGCAGGGGACAGCATGGGTGGCGGTTTCGGTGGCTATCGGCTGAGTTAGTCGGTGAGGAGCAAGGAGGTGGAAAGCTCAAAATGATGGGGTGAATTAATGGCGTTAGGAAGACTGGCAAATGGGAATGAATTAAAAGAAAAAGGGAAATGAAGAACGTGAAAATAGAAAGGGGAAGTTGGTGAAGAAACAGATGGGAAAGAGCAGCTTTTGGTCTTTTTTTTTAATCACCGAAACAGTATCATTGGGAACGAGTAAACTGGAAATACGAACGGTCTTTTAGCTTAAAACGCATGGTTACAAGTTACAAATTCAAAAGTAAACGGACGTTTAACAATGAAATGGTAACAAATGTTTTGAATACTACATGTATTAATATAGTGAAGAGAAGTGAGAGACTAGCAACCAAAGGAAAGAAGGTACTCAAAACGTGTACATAAATAAGAAAAAGGAAAAGGCAAAAGATTCTGAGAGGGTGGACAAGCAGGCGTTGCATGCATGGTTCAACATGCTTTTGGAAAGAAAGTGTCCAACATTGGGCAAAAAATTAAAAATAAACTTCATGGAAATGTTACCGACTGGGTTTGTAGACCCAATTTGACTAGGAAAATATGTTGAATCCAAATAGGGACACGTCGAACTCAAATGACTTTGTTTTAAAAATGAACTGTGCAATCATTTTCACAATTTCAGTGCGAACCGAACACCGAAACTGACAAATGAATATATTGCGGACATCAGCGCGACGAGACGGACACAACGGTATAAAATTTGCAGTGTCAGGATGCTCCGTTCAAAAGTGCGTTACGGACCCCTTTGACGTAAAAATGCAGACGGAAAACGGAGGTCAAAACGTCTGATTTTCGCAAAACGAATTTCGCCGTCGGATTCGTGATAACGAATAGAATATTTTTTGTGTTTGTCCGAACTGGTTTTGGAGAAATTTTAAAATCGCTAAAATTTGATCTGTCATGCGCAGCTTTGCACTGAAAATTGCACGACCGACAACAGTCAAATTTTCCGATGAAATTTTTACAGTTGCTACATCTCACTGTACGTATTACAAATTTTGAATTCCCGTTATGAAAAACCATAGAATAATTTCAAAATA
Organism: Allium sativum; assembly: GCA_030737875.1. Lineage (NCBI taxonomy): Eukaryota > Viridiplantae > Streptophyta > Magnoliopsida > Asparagales > Amaryllidaceae > Allium > Allium sativum. The sequence continues at coordinate 110,022,804 of CM060910.1, forward strand.
AAATTTTGATTTAAATCGGAGTCTAAATTGTTAAAAATTACGGGATGTTACAATCTCCCCCACTCAAACCTTTTCGTCCCCGAAAAAGAACGAGGTTGGGAAATAGTAATTAAATAATTAATATATTTAAACCAATGGTTCATATTTATCCCTATACATATATAATTTTAAATATATATAAATCAAAAGATAAAATATTTTCAAATATTTCAAGTATTCACTCGACGTTACGATTGGCTATATATATTTATCCCACTTTCGAAACCCGAAAATAGATATTGATGATGCCGCGGTCATCACCAGAATCATTTTCAAGCGACTAGGGTGTGACTCTATATCTATCTAATACGTATAGGATTTAACATATACGTTGATCAGACGTATACACCAAGTCACTAAGTATTCGATAGGCCAATTTTAGCATCAAATAAGTACTCAAAACATCTTTTTATATTTAAATAGAATATATACCACACTTTAAATCATATATTATAAATAATATATTTCAAATCATTAAAATTTCAAGTAGGGAAAAATGTATCTCTCCCCCACTCATTTATTTGTTAAAATTCAACTACAATTCTTAATAAATATACAACAATATTATTATTAAATCAAATATATAACAAAATCATTCTATACCATATCTAAATATTTTAAAATTCATGTTATCAATATTTAAACTTATAACACTTAATTAATTCTATAAGTTAACATATGAATACATTACACATAAAATCTTTACAAACCATTGGTATTACCAAATTATTTACAAATATCAAATTAAATATTACATTAAGAAGATCTTATATAATAATATCTTTCAAAATATAAATTTCAAACCAATATTTAATAAAGACAGACTGGCTAGAAGACTTATACTCTTCTTCTACTTCTTACCTTGAAATGGACAAGTATAAATTATAGAATTCAAGGTAAAAGTTGAAAGAACAAAAGAACCGCCTAATCAAAGAGGATCTACGAAGGAAGATCGATTCAAATGGAAAGGAAACTCAGAAGAAGATTTAAATATTAAACAGAATTTTATATTCGAAATATTTATTTAAAAACATTTTAAAACCATTTTGAAAACTATTTTTACTTTAAAAATACGCTCTCTCAAGAAGGATTCTGCAACTGATTCCACTCATTCTAGGGTATCACTACCCTATCTCTAATGAGCTTTTACCCCATAGGCTAAAGCTCTGAAAAACCAAAGCTCTGATACCACATGTAACGACCCGCCATTTTGACCGTGCCGAATCGACAAAACATGTCAACTCGAAACGTCCAAAACAACAGATTGTTATTAGCTTCTGAGGTAAATAGAATAAATCACAAAATCACAGATCACAGACACAGATACAGAGAAATATAATATCTCACAGCGGAAAATTTAAAACACAATAGTAGTTCATGAATCTTTACATCAGAGTTTACATAAATAATACAACGGGAGTTTAATACAATTAATAGACAACAATCTGAAACAGAATGACAGAAATAACTGGATGACTGGAACTGATCAATAGGTAGATATAGGTGAGCAAAAATCCAATATAAGCTCCAAACTCCAAAGGTGAATCTCGAAAACTGATATACTCGATCTGACCCGAGCCATAATGCAAAACAAAACAACCCGGATCAGGACTAACATTCTCATAGAAGTAAATCAACTTAAATGAAATGTTCGATGAAATGCAATCAGTAACTTAGAGGATGTTTGGGATCACCATTCTCTAAGGATCCGTCAAACTAATACTATATAGTATAATACGCTATATACAATAGTGTCCATCAATAAAGTAAAATATCAAAATAGCGTAAGCGGGATTACCATGATTACCCTTACACCGTTTATATATTCCCATAGTATATACAGTAGCGTAATTCCTCCATAAACTGGAGGTTGATCAGAGGGCACCCCATATAAAATGGTACAAAACAAAGTCATAGTGGGCTCGTAATAGGCATGTGACAAGGCACGCAAGGAATGCCAGGGTGGACTCACCATTTGCAGAGCCGGACTGGTGGTAACGCATAGTAACTACTACCGCCCACCTTGATACACACTCCCATAATCAAAAGGGCCCAAATTGAATCTCAACAGTAATAGAATAATATCGAAGAAGTGTGCTCGATAAGAGGTATGACCTCACTTGGTCCGTGCATAGCTCCTGTTTTAGCCACATCAAGCTGACTCAAGGTAGTCAGGATCTCGTAATTAATATGAAATAAAATAAAATGGAGTCGTTCGTCAAATCATCCCCTTCATTCTGGAACTCCACCGCGTACACAGTTGTTAAAGTGGTTTTCGGTATTAGTAGAGAGTATGACAATATCTGATCCCGGTCTCTTTAACAACCAATCGTTTACATTTTTCACACCTTGGTCATATTTTTATAAATCACTTTATTAAATAGTTTATATGAATTCTCATATTCGAATTTGAAATCAAATTTAAATATCTAACTTCGATTATATTCAATTTTTTTTATTTATAAGTTTCCGACAAAAATTGCATAACAACTTTCAAATCCCAAATCGACTTATATTTAAGTTATACCTTAAATATCTCAATTTCCGTTTAAATCAATATTAAAACCTTTAACTTCGATTATAATTTTGGTTCGGCTTATATTCGGAAAAATTCAAGTTTGAAACCATTCAAATGATTCAAAATTTTCCTTTATAAGAAATAGTTTCAAGTTGATTCATCTGAACCCAACACTTTGGTTCAAAATTCGAGATATGAGATTCAATTCAAAACTTACACTTCAATTTAAACAAAACATATCGAGTTATGTAATTCAAGTCATATAATTCAAAACTGTTACTTCTGCATTTCAAATCAAAATCTTATATTTCCATTCAACCAAGTTACAATTTAAAAACCATTCTTATACATTGATTTAACAAATTCTCAATTCAAACCAAACGATATAAAAATCAATTCTGCATATAACATCTATTTATATTCCACTTCATAATTAATCACTTAAAATTGAATTCAATTCATATCGATTATAAATTCAAAATAAATCAATTTATCCAATTCACATTCATTTCTTATCAAGGTTCATAATTTAAACCAATTCAAATTCAATTTCTTACTTTTACCCAATTCAAGTTCATCTCTACTAAAAGTTTGTATTGATTCGAATTCATAACTTAATAATATCATTATACAAATTTACATCTTTAAACTTCGAATTTAAATCGCAAAACCTAACTTATCTATCCTGAGATTATTATTAAAGTCTATAAATTATATATATAAGGAAATTACTTTTGAAAATAGATATATATATAAGTTTATAAAATTCTAAAACTAATCAGAATATAGAATATAAACATATATAAAGTTAAAATAATATAAAAAGGTTAAAATACTTATAGGAATAAATTATATGGTTTAAAATAAATACGTTTATAAGTAAAATCTTAAATAAACATTTAAATCCCTATTTACAAATAAAATCAATTTAAAACACATAATTTAAAATGTACAAAATAGTTTAAATGTAAATAAAATATAAATATAAAAATATAAAGTCTTAAGTATATATTTTAAAATAAAACTCGGTTTACTTCGAAAACATGACCGACGGTGTCCATATATAGTTTCTACCCTATGGTCAAGTGATACAGATACTTATCATTTCAACCCGCAATTTATAAAATTTCTACGGGTCTATCATTTCAACACGCGATCCAAAATTCAGTAAAAATCGTTCAAGTCTATCATTTCAACCCATAACGATTTTTCCCTATTCTAATGTCTGTTCGGGTATGTATCATTTCAACCCTCTGTGATTTTTCCTAAACTAGGGGTACCAACAATCACAAACAACAATCACAGCATATATCATCAGTGCAACTACGGGTCATATGAATATATCGTGTCGCATATGAAATGTGCATCTATATCAAATCAATTTTTTTAGCAGCAATCCTATACATTTCATATAACAGTTCATTATTGATCTAACATCCATGAAAAATGTAAGTCAGGTGTGAGATAAACTCACCTTTCGTGGCACAGAAATGGAAACAGTAGACGGACCTACATCGAATAAATCGACGACTTTCAGGCGCGGTTCAGAATGGATCCAACTCGATGATCGAGCAATATTATTTTATTTTAATACGAAGGGGTTGGGGAATTTCTAGACAAAATTGTACGGTTATGGGATTTGGGACGGGTTTCATAACTCGACACCGAACTCGACACAAAATAAACACAACGCTAACTCGATTAACCCAAAGGAAAACAAAAATTTTCAATACACAAAATAATATACATATATTTATATATAAATGTAGACGGTAACTTCAAAATACCTATATATATATATTCTAAACGAATAAGTTTTCAAAAATCACCCTTCATATATCATACCAACACATACATTATTATATACGTAAGGTTCAGACCTTATAACCACACATGCACAACACAAATAAAACACACAACAATTCCACACACGCTACACACCAATCAAAAAATATCACATAAAAACAATATGCCCAGAACACAACTCATAATATACAAACCCACACGCCACCCTTACTCGAAACTCACGCCAACATACACGACTCACGCCCACACAGACATAACCACAAAACGTTTGTATATTACTATAGAATATATAATATATCATAAGAAAACTCATGGAAATATTAACACAGCAACTCACATGAGACACACGCCACACATGCACACTCACCGCTTGAATCACTCACTCACGCAGGGCAAGGGATAACAGGCAAGCGGCGTTCAGTTCATTCGGAGCTGGGTTTTCAGGTGGAGAGAATGGAGCTAGGCAGTGGCGAACTGATGGGGCCTCAGGCAGAACTGTGGCCAGAGGGGAGCTCAGTGTTGGCACGGTTCATGAGGGAGGGCGCTTGGTGGAGATCAGAGAGGGTGCAACAGCAGACTTAGGAAGGGAGGGCGGAGGCTGTTCTCTCGGATTTGGTGAAGCCGCTGGGTGAGACTGAGGGGCGAGCTCGGGGTCAGGACGGTGGGTACGGGCTTGCACCGGAGCAGGGAGGCATGGGGTCGGCGCAGGGGACAGCATGGGTGGCGGTTTCGGTGGCTATCGGCTGAGTTAGTCGGTGAGGAGCAATGAGGTGGAAAGCTCAAAATGATGGGGTAAATTAATGGCGTTAGGAAGACTGGGAAATGGGAATGAATTAAAATAAAAAGGTAAATGAAGAATGTGAAAATAGAAAGGGGAAGTTGGTGAAGAAACAGATGGGAAAGAGCAGCTTTTGGTCTTTTTTTTAATCACCGAAACAGTAACATTGGGAACGAGTAAACTGGAAACGCGAACGGTCTTTTAGCTTAAAACGCGTGGTTACAAGTTACAAATTCAAAAGTAAACGGACGTTTAACAATGAAATGGTAACAAATGTTTTGAATACTACATGTATTTATATAGTGAAGAGAAGTGAGAGACTAGCAACCAAAGGAAAGAAGGTACTCAGAACGTGTACATAAATAAGAAAAAGGAAAAGGCAAAAGATTCTGAGAGGGTGGACAAGCAGGCGTTGCATGCATGGTTCAACATGCTTTTGGAAAGAAAGTGTCCAACATTGGGCAAAAAATTAAAAATAAACTTCATGGAAACGTTACCGACTGGGTTTGCAGACCCAATTTGACTAGGAAAATATGTTGAATACAAATAGGGACACGTCGAACTCAAATGACTTTGTTTTAAAAATGAACTGTGCAATCATTTTCATAATTTCAGCGCGAACCGAACACCGAAACTGACAAATGAATATGTTGCGGAAATCAGCGTGACGAGACAGACACAACGGTATAAAATTCGTAGTGTCAGGATGCTCCGTTCAAAAGTGCGTTACGGACCCCTTTGACGTAAAAATGCGGACAGAAAACGGAGGTCAAAACGTCCGATTTTCGCGAAATGAATTCCGCCGTCGGTTTCGTGACAACGAATAGAATATTTTTTGTGTTTGTCCGAACTGGTTTTGGAGAAATTTTAAAATCGCTAAAATTTGATCTGTTATGCGCAGCTTTGCACTGAAAATTGCACGACCGACAACAGTCAAATTTTCCGATGAAATTTTTACAGTTGCTACATCTCACTGTACGTATTACAAATTTCAAATTCCCGTTATGAAAAAACATAGAATAATTTCAAAATAAAATTTTGATTTAAATCGGAATCTAAATCGTTAAAATTTACGGGATGTTACACTAGATTTATTTCAGAATGCAGCCAAAACAACAATCAAACACAAATAATTGCAGAAATTAAAAAAATTGTACAAGCAAGCCGCTGCCCCTACAGAAATTTTTTACAAGCAATGTCTATATTTTTTTTTCTTCTTTGCAGCATAGCACCTGTAAAGTTAAGAAAATATTACAGCGGGGTATGGCAGTCCTTCCAGAGTAGTGAATGGTGCTAGTTTTTCAAATCCCACCGTTTGCAAATCGGTTGACCTCTGAATCCTTTGTCGCTTTCTTGAATCTGTTTCTTCCTTTAACCTTTGATTTGTTTTGAGGGTTTTTTTAGAGAAGAGAAGAAATAAAAAAACAAAGAAAAAAAACTGAAACAAAGCTAAAATAAAAACTAAACAAAAAACTGATTAGACTAAATAACATAAATGAACAACTAAAACTCAACTTTAAAACGGAACTAAACCAAGCTTGGAAAAAGAAAAAGAATCAAAAGAACTAAGTTTTTTTTTAAATAAAATGGAAAGGAATTGTAAATAAAAGGGAGGAGAAGGGATGTAAGAAATTGGAAGAAAATTGGTGACAAGCAAAAGGGAAAAAGGAAAAAAAACAAACAAAGATTTTTTTTATTGGAACTTGTAAAATAGGGAAGAGAATGTAAAAATAAAATGGGAAGAAAGTTGAAAGATAGAAAGAAAAAAAAAGTTTTTTTTGTTTATTGTTGTAAGAGAATGAAAACCAGTATATTAACAATTGGAAAGAAGTAAAAGGAAAGAAGGAATAGATGGAAAGAAATCAAAGAAAAATTGGAAAATTTGGCAAAATAAATGAACAACGCCAATGAATAATGAAGTAAAAATTGGAAAGAAGGATAGATGGAAAGAAGGAACAGATGAAGAAAGGAAAAAAATGAAAATGGGAAAGAATTAAATTGAAAAGAAAAGGAAAGAAAAGCAAGGGAATTTGGCAAAAAAAAAAAAATTCTCTTGTTAGGAAGATTGCGGTATCAACTTATAATACCAAATCAACCAGTCGAGAATTTTTTCTATATCTATACACAAGAAAACAAATGGAAAAATAAAAATAAAAACTAACACGAATCGGAAATTAAACAAATAATAAAATTTAATTGTTGCCTCCCCGGCAACGGCGCCAAAAACTTGATCGTCGCTTTCCTATGGATTAGAAAAGCGTGATTTATGAAATAAATTCTGCAAGCGTACAAGTCGCGTAATATGCAGGTCGAATCACAGGGAGGTGTTTTAAATCTTATTATTTATCTATTCTTAGGCGAGTTAGGCAAAATCAAGAGATGTTTTTGAATTAATGTATTGAATTTACTATTGATCCGAATCTAATCAGATCTGTAACGACCCGGATTTTTGCGACTTTGGTTATCGACATAAACACGATGTCGATAACCAAAACATCGAAAAATACCGGTAATTAATGAAAGAAATTAGAGGGTGAGAATAGATAAGATAGAACTTAGAATAGAAGAAGAAGAAGAACACAACATCAAAGTAACACGAACTTCACAGCGGAACGAATAACATATAATAGATAACATAACTTTGAAATATAACAGTTATGTATACAATAGCACTTATCAGAGTACAACACTTACAACACAGCGGAAATAACTATAGCTATATGATCTTGAAGCCTCCTGCTCCAAGCCCTCCAAGTATATCTGTAAATTCCTGACTACTTGACTGCCCGTACAAAATTGGGCACCCAAGAGTTTAGGGAAAACAAAACAAAATATACTCTGGGTCAGTCATGGGACTGGTATGAGTAAAACAGTTTAAAACAGTTCAAACAAGTAAATGATATCTCATAAGACCACGCTGTATAGCGGAACGGGTTTTTCCCTTATGAGAATCCAAAATATCTTTATATCAAAAACCTTTTGATATTATAGTAATGTCTATCAACCACAATATAATAATCATCTAGCAGAAACGCTTTCATCTCACGTTCTACATATATGGTATACAATCAAAACCGCAAGCACGTATTGGGTAATGGATTTCCAACTTTGACAAGGTATGGAACCACCTTTCACTAGTGTACCTCTAGAGAGGAATACACTGGGTTCAACAAGAACATCTTCCAAACCGGCCACACATGACCGACCACTCATTTCTCTGAGTGTATCGAATGTATATCACCAACGGTTGGGATCAGCAACCGTTTCCCAAATGGGACAGCATCAACAATAGATTTTAAGAAGTAAATTAAACTCTAGATCAGGTGACTATACACCCTAATAGGTGCGACCTACATAGCCATGCTACCTGCCCGATTTCTGTCATTTACCGGTTGATGAGGCTTAAGGCTACGCTTTATCATCACATCAGATTCACTTTGAATGCCACATTGTCAGATCCATCGAAAATCACTAATTGACGTCTACAACAGTACATTACGTGTTAGCTAAAGAAGTTTCCTTCTCCGCTTCCACTCTTGGTACGGTTGAAGATATCAATGTACGTGACCTTTCTGGAAATACTCCGTCAGACATTCATCCAGGTTTACATGCCACATCTTCATTCACTTAGAATGTCACATCGTCATACCCGCCAAATCACAAATTGATTTCCTCAAAAATACAACGGGTATACAGCTAAGAGAAACGAATTCCTCCGCCACCAAACGTATATACGTTTGAAGAGATCAACTTACGCGATCCAGTGGATATACTCTGTCAGACCTTCATCCATACAAGTTGTCCTGGGACTGGAAAAACCGAAGGCACTATTCAGTATATCCATCTTAGTCACTGTTATCTAAGACTTATACAACAGCCTTTGCACTTTACTCCATCTTCAATTATCTTTGGCATATATGATTTGCAAAGCTTATGCCAATACAGAGTGGTTCTTTTGATAATAATCCAACCGGTCTCTCCATATTAACAACGTTAAAATGGTCAAAACTTCGATAGTCTGTGAGTTAACTATCAAAGAAAAACAAGTGTGCAAACAACGATATTATTTCCAGGTGGAAATAATATCAATCAAACATCATTTAACTTTATTAACTCTTAAATTTATCCTATCATTAATTTATTCTTTTCCTTATAAATAAACATTTCATTTTCTAATTCATATTTTCACTTTCAAATCTTTGATTTCATTCTGATTCTGATTTGGAAAACATTTCTAAATACTCCTTTATTTGGATTTAAATGGATGTTTAAATCCACATCGTGATGACGACCCAAACCACTATACTCGTTAACTAATTCCACTTAACTCCTTTCACTTTCGAACCTTAATCATTTCTAAATTAAAAACAAAGTCAATCAAGTTGGGGTATAATTACCTCTCAAACCTTAACTGAACGACATCTTTAACCTCGAAATAAGATAAGTTCCCCCTTCCTAAATCTTTAACACTTCCTTACGTAATTCTCCTTCGAATATCTCTATTTGATAACTCCTCCCTTCGAATAACTATATTCGATACTCTCTCTTACAAATAACTAGATTCGATAATCTTTCTTCGAATAAACTATATTCGATTTAACTCTATTCAATTTACTCTTATCGATTAACCCTTATCAATTAACTCAATTGGACCAACTCTATTGGATCAACTCTATTTGATTTCACTCTAATCTATTAACTTTTTCCACTTAAATCCTTTCGAATAAACTATATTCGATATCTCCTTTAATTCTATTCGAATAAACTATATTCGATTAACTCCTTTACTTCTATTCGAATAAACTAGATTCGATTAACTCCTTTAATTCTACTAGATTTGATAACTCCCCTTTTCGAATAACCAATATTCGATTAACTCACTTCGAATAACCAATATTCGATTAACTCACTTCGAATAACCAATGTTCGATTAACTCGCTTCGAATAACCAATGTTCGATTAACTCACTTCGAATAACCAATATTCGATTACTCTTCTCTCGAATACACTATATTCGATAACTCTACTTCGAATAAGTGATATTCGATAATTCTACTTCGAATAAGTGATATTCTATAACTCTACTTGATTAACTCCATTTGAATAACACTACTGGTTAACTCTAGCTAGTCAATCCTAACTATTTAACTCCTTTGGGTTACTCTAATCGATTTAACTCCTTTGGATAAATTCTAACTCTAACTGTTTATCTCTAACTGATTAACTCACTTGGGTTAACTCTAATCGATTAACTCTAATTCTAATAACTCCTATTTGATAACGTTTTATTCATTTATAAAGATTTACTTTTAGTAACGGTTCTTCACTTTATAAATGTTCTCTTAAATAACATTACTCCACTTATACAAGTGTTGTGTACCCATTCTATTTAAAACTATCGGTGTTAAAACCAGTATCTCTTATCTATATAAGTTTAGACTTATATATTCCATTTATCGAAGGATAAATATTTAATTTAATTTATAAACTGTTATTTATAAATTAATCTCCTCTATTTATCTGTTAAAAACAGATATCCATTTTCTATCCATCTTCTAAATATTCTTTTGGTTTAGTTCTATTTACTTATCCAATAAATATTCCTTTGATTTAATCCTATTTATTTATCAAATAAATATCTCATTTATTTAAATCCTATTTATTTAACAAATAAATATTCCTTTATTCTATTTAGTTTAACAAATAAATATCTCCTTTATTCTATTTATTTTAACTCTTTATTTATTTCCTAAATAAATAAACCCTTTTACTTTTATTTATTTTCTAAATAAAAAATCCTTTCTTATCTATTTGTAAATGTTCTACAAATATTTCCATTGATTTCCTATTTATTTTATGTTTTACAAATATTCCTCTTCCTATTTGTTTTACAAATAATTTCCTTTATATTTGTTTTACAAATATAATTCCTCTATATTTGACTTGTAAATAAATCACTTTATATTTGTTTAACAAATATAATTACCTTATATTTGATAATTTATTTCCTTTATAAAAACCCTTTTTCCTTTTATATATATATGTATATATATATATAAAATCTAGTGATTTTATATAAATAAATTATTTTCAAATTATACTTTGAAAATTCCTTTATCACATTCTGGTATTTCTTATGGTTTTTAACACACCATATAACAACGGTGAATATCATCCAAACACACATAATCAACGTCAGATTTTATATCACATTATATATCCCCATATATAAATCACAGTAAAATAAATGTTGAGGAATCCAGTTGGATTCCTACAACCTGCTTCCCTGCATCACATATGTTAAACAGTATAATCAACATCACTTTCAGTTCGATATGAAATATACTGATAGCAGAATCAACAAATAAATATTTAACGGTTTATATATATACATATATATATATATGATTTCCACTAACTGACTAGCAGTTCAATCAAACAGTCAACACACAATCAAACACACAATATTTAACAGTTCTAAAAATACGTTGTAAATATAGAACTGTTCAGAGTTGGTGAGTTTTACTCACATTGACGCGTTAACCGTTAAATAATCGGTTTTTGTTATTTGACTCAGTCAGACAATTTATTTCGCCATAAATTCATACGAGCCCCAATCTACTTCCAGTCAGTCCCACTTTGTAGTCGTCGTCCATACGATCCTGTCGGATTTGACGGTTTGAAATTCTAATATCTTATGACAAAGATATGCTTTTTACAAGATAATACACTAATTAAATGGAATTAAAATAACTTAATATTAATTATGGGCTTTACCCATTTCATAACCAGCCCAATAACCCTTCGTTGAACCCAACCCGCTCTCTAATACTTCATCTCCCCCAATTCATACTCGCGTTCCTCTTCATAGGAAAGAATCGATCTTGCTGCTCCCATTCCTCCCAAACCAGTCCCTTAAAACTCAAGCAATTACAACCAAACTTCATCACTTCGAACTCCTTTCATCATCATAGCACCCAAACGAAATTCGAACTACCCAATAAGAACGCGTTCGAATAGTCCCTTGGCTGTTACAGTGAGGTGCTCGACGTCTTTCTAAACGGAATTGCACCGGGACTTGCCACAAGGTGCTAAATTTCCCCATAACCTTGAATCCATCCACCAAATCGAACACGGATGCTCCTCTCTTTCGAAAAGCCTAACCCTAGGTTTGACCATGAAAACTCAGCGTGCTAGAGGTCCGTCGAATCCCTCAAAAATCACATTGAAATGAAGATTATCCTCTCCTAGATCCAAATATATATATACTTTGATTAATAGGGATTTATTTGATTTTATTTCGAATTTCCCTTCTCTCGTTTTTGCTGGAAGAATAAAAGAAGAGCAGCGGCGGACTTTGTTGACTACAGAATGAATTGATTTTAGATTTAGGGTGTTAAGGGATGTGTATTTATAGGGGCAATATATTATTTAAATATTCATTTTGATTCCAACGCTGTTTACATTTGTTGTTAAAAATTCCCACAGTCACACATGACATTCAAAAATCACGAAAATTGGCATGCAGCTATAGCTCGACATTACGGTCCCAATCAAACTGGTTTCGTCGAATTCTGACTCCGTATGCTCACACAGCGTATTTTTAACTGTCTAAATACTGACTGTTTCTCACTCTGAAAATCCGTACGGCCACACAGTGACTCTAAAAATCACGGAACTTGGAATCTAGCAAAAATTTGATGTTGCGGATCCAACAAAATTAGTTTCGTCGAATTCCGACTTCGTATGCTCACACAGCATATTTTTAAAGCTCTGGATGACCAATTTAAATATATAAATATATTTAAATACAATTAAATTAAATACAAATAAATTTATATTATCGTATATATATTCGCAGTGGAATACTGTACAGCTCTAGAATATTCCTATATGAATCTCTAACTTGATATTTCAAATCTGGGTCAACCTGATATTCGATTTATATTGAAATTCCTTTTAAAAATATAAATAATTCCTTTATAAATTCTAAAGGAATTCCACAGCGACTTTTCTAAAATTTGATTTGTACATACATCAAAATCTACACGACGAAATCCCAATTTTTCTCTTCCACTAGAAAGATATACTCCACCAGCTCCACACGTTTCTTGTTTCACAGAAATCCGGCTTAAAACGAATCCTGTAGATTCAGTTGAAGTTCGAATCACCAATTTACAAACTGCAGCGCCATTTCAAGCTCGATTTTAATTATATTATAATTATACGTTCAAACTGACGTCGATTGAATATATTCGTCAATAAAATTCAACTCTAAGCTGAATTAAATCTTAGGGACGACCCACTTCACAGAATATTGTGATTTCCAATATTTTTGTTTATTTCTGAATTAAATATATTATTTAATTATTTAATTTAATTAAATATTCACTATAATTTAATTAACGACGATTTAATTCCCTAAATCACTATTTATATAATTAAATAAATTAATTACAATACCTTTGACAAATGCGGGTCATTACATTCTTCCCCACTTAAAAATAATTTCATCCTCGAAATTGCTAAGGTAGAGGACAACCCTATCTATTGGAATTCCTAAGATTTGTTTACCCCTTATTTCTTGTTTCTCCGAACCAATTAATATCGACTAAAGTATTAATTTATTCCGATTAACTAAAATTTTCAAAATTTCTGAAAATTTTCTAACACTTTAAATTTCCGAAAAATTTCGCCGTAACCTCCTTTGTACAGCCCTATCGGTAAAACCACAACTCGCCTCTCTAGGCCATCTCCAACCCAAAAGAAAATCAAACAGCCAAGCGGCTGGCCAATTCGGCTCATAACTCTCATGCTTATATCAAATATAAACTTGTACCTTTTTGTCGGGTATATCAAATCTATCACTTTCACCTGTTATCAATCCAACATATACCGGTGTTATCTCAACCAAATTCCAACCTGTTTTTATCCACAGATCCAACCATTCGTTTATACCTAAGTCGAATTAAATTTCAAATTCGAGTTCCATTCTCGATTTCAAATCTTAATTTCCTAATCCAATTTTCATTTCAGATTCTTATCCCGACAACCAAATTTTATTCAAGAACAAGTTTTTCTCGATATCATTCTTTTCCCATTCAATTTTACACTTAACTGGGTTTAATTCAATTTGCTTTCACAAATTCACATTTAATTTGTTTTAAATTAAACCATCTATTTCTGGGATTTTTAAACAGCTTTGTTTTTCTTCTCAAAAATCCACTTTTCTTTTTGGGATTCAAACCAACTTATTTTTCTCAAAACAATTCAAAAACAAAATCTTTGGTAGTAATCCTTCACTTACACACTCGAAAATGAACACCGATGATGTCATGATCAACATCGGAATCTATTTTCCAGCTACCGAAGTGAGTTCAATACTATAACACTTTCAAAACCCATTTTTAAACATTTCCACTTTGAAATCAATTCCAATATCCTTTTACAATGTTGTAAACTTATTTAAAATCTCCCAAGATCTTAAAATTCACATATATTCAATCCAAATCCTTTTACAAACACTTATTCAAATTTCCAGAGTTTGAATTCCAATTCTGATCTTAATTTCAGGTTTAATACATCTCGATTCCATATATTTTACTTATATGAATTCTGATTGGTTATATATATCCATTTCACATTTTATGATCTTATCTGATTATAATTACTACCAACACATCCTATATATGATAATATATCACATATCCATACTGTGTCGGTCCATCGTATTCAAGTGTTTATTTACTCCTACCGATACAGTGGATCAAACTGATCGACCAGAACTCATAAACAACTCAGCCAATGAATCCCCACAATATAAAACCATTTTATATCAAATACAAATACGCACTCGTATATATACACTCAAACTCAATCTAGGATATTACTAACCCTATCTCTGCCAAGTCACACCACAGAGCCAAGGTAATTCACTTAACCTAAGCTTTAATACCAACTGTAACGACCCGGATTTTTACGACTTTGGTTATCGACATAAACACGATGTCGATAACCAAAACATCGAAAAATCCCGGTAATTAATGAAAGAAATTAGAGGGTGAGAATAGATAAGATAGAACTTAGAATAGAAGAAGAAGAAGAAGAACACAACATCAGAGTAACACGAACCTCACAGTGAAACGAATAACATATAATAGATAACATAACTTTGAAATACAACAGTTATGTATACAATAGCACTTATCAGAGTACAACACTTACAACATAGCGGAAATAACTATAGCTATATGATCTTGAAGCCTCCTGCTCCAAGCCCTCCAAGTATATCTGTAAATTCCTGACTACTTGACTGCCCGTACAAAATTAGGCACCCAAGAGTTTAGGGAAAACAAAACAAAATAAACTCCGGGTCAGTCATGGGACTGGTATGAGTAAAACAGTTTAAAACAGTTCGAACAAGTAAATGATATCTCATAAGACCACGGTGTATAACGGAACGGGTTTTTCCCTTATGAGAATCCAAATTATCATTATATCAAAAACCTTTTGATATTATAATAATGTCTATCAACCACAATATAATAACCATCTAGCAGAAACGCTTTCATCTCACGTTCTACATATATGGTATACAATCAAAACCGCAAGCACGTATTGGGTAATGGATTTCCAACTATGACAAGGTATGGAACCACCTTTCACTAGTGTACCTCTAGAGAGGAATACACTGGGTTCAACAAGAACATCTTGCAACCCGGCCACACATGACCGACCACTCATTTCTCTGAGTGTATCGAATGTATATCACCAACGGTTGGGATCAGCAACCGTTTCCCGAATGGGACAGCATCAACAATAGATTTTAAGAAGTAAATTAAACTCTAGATCAGGTGATTATACACCCTAATAGGTGCGACCTACATAGCCATGCTACCTGCCCGATTTCTGTCATTTACCGGTTGATGAGGCTTGAGGCTACGCTTTATCATCACATCAGATTCACTTTGAATGCCACATTGTCAGATCCATCGAAAATCACTAATTGACGTCTACAACAGTACATTACGTGTTAGCTAAAGAAGTTTCCTTCTCCGCTTCCACTCTTGGTACGGTTGAAGAAATCAATGTACGTGACCTTTCTGGAAATACTCCGTCAGACATTCATCCATACAGGTCATCCAGGTTTACATGCCACATCTTCATTCACTTAGAATGTCACATCGTCATACCCGCCAAATCACAAATTGATTTCCTCAAAAATACAATGGGTATACAGCTAAGAGAAACGAATTCCTCCGCCACCAAACGTATATACGTTTGAAGAGATCAAATTACGCGATCCATTGGATATAATCTGTCAGACCTTTGTCCATACAAGTTGTCCTGGGACTGGACAAACCGAAGGCACTATTCAGTATATCCATCTTAGTCACTGTTATCTAAGACTTATACAACAGCCCTTGCACTTTACTCCGTCTTCAATTATCTTTGGCATATATGATTTGCAATGCTTATGCCAATACAGAGTGGTTCTTTGGATAATAATCCAACCGGTCTCTCCATATTAACAACATTAAAATGGTCAAAACTTCGATAGTCTGTGAGTTAACTATCAAAGAAAAACAAGTGTGCAAACAACGATATTATTTCCAAGTGGAAATAATATCAATCAAACATCATTTAACTTTATTAACTCTTAAATTTATCCTATCATTAATTTATTCTTTTCCTTATAAATAAACATTTCATTTTCTAATTCATATTTTCACTTTCAAATCTTTGATTTCATTCTGATTCTGATTTGGAAAATATTTCCAAATACTCCTTTATTTGGATTTAAATGGATGTTTAAATCCACATCGCGATGATGACCCAAACCACTATACTCATTAACTAATTCCACTTAACTCCTTTCACTTTCGAACCTTAATCATTTCTAAATTAAAAACAAAGTCAATCAAGTTGGGGTATAATTACCTCTCAAACCTTAACTGAACGACATCTTTAACCTCGAAATAAGATAAGTTCCCCCTTCCTAAATCTTTAACACTTCCTTACGTAATTCTCCTTCAAATATCTCTATTTGATAACTCCTCTGTAACGTCCCGGATTTTTAGCTGTTACATAATGAATATTTAAATTAGTTTTAAATATTTAACTAGGAATATAAATGAATTTTAATATTGAATTTATCAATTTAAAATCAATATACGATTTAATATTGAATAGTCGTAATATGAAAACGTAATATAATTGAATTCGCAGTTAGAAGTGAATCAAAATATAATTGAATTTGAATCGAAATGATTCTGTCAATTAATGTAGATTTTGTATAGAACTAGAATGATAGTAATTGTTTATCATCGTTAAATTTATTTATTTGAAATCGATGTATATTTTATATTGAATTTAATTTTATTCGTCGGTTTGAATTTATATCCTTTCCCGACGATCGAATTAGACTTTGAAACTTGTTCCGTTGTGTTCATGGTAGCGGTTAAGCCTTAGGAATGTTAGTCGTTGCGCCTCAGTTTGTGTTCTTTACCGCAAGATATTTTTATCTGTAAATTAGTATAAGATCACCTCGAAATCAAATCAAAATGTTTTCATAATTAATTCAGCCACCCTATCTATTACTTAAGCCGACCCTAACATTTCATTTCACATACCTACTGTTTTTCTTGAGAACAATATTATGTCTTCCAGCTTCGATACGAAGGGAAACAGGTATTTGATGGCCTTTGTACTTATGTCTGCTCTTGCGTCTATAAATAAACGCAATACCCTCATTTTTCTATCTATCTTCCCTCTTTCGTTATTTCCTTCAGAAAAATCGAATGCCTCAATTAAAGCCACCACACTCCTCTTAATCAATTTAAGGTTGTTCGGCAAAGAAAAAGAATCAAAAAGGGAAAAATCAAATCGCGATGGGAACCTAAGGTTTCTCTGAAGCTCAACTCGAGATTGGGAACGCTCGCGTTAGTTGCTGCTTCGATGAAGTCTGATGTGGTTTTGAGAGTGCGATAGGAGCTCGAATTGGGTTAATTTGAGGGGTCGACGTTGTGAAGTCGATGTTGAGATTGTAGCGACTGGGGTAGGATCCGAATAAAAATCTGTTGGATTGGGAAGTTGCGATGGGTATAGGAGGTGCGATACTGGAAGTTTGGGGGTTGCGGAAGCTGTTAAAAAAAATCGCGGTGGAGTATTAGTGATAATCTGGAAGGGTGCGACTGTGAAATGGGGTGCGATACGAAGAATGGATGTTGCGATTACAAGTGGAAGAACGTGAAGGAAAGGGGATTCATGGATCCGTACATTCGAACTGAAAGGGAGTACGGAAGGTTCTCTGTAGGATAGTGAATGCTGGGCCAATTTATGAGGCATTGCAGTGGTGTTGAGGTCCCTTAGGTGGTGTACAATAGCAAGGTGGTAGGTGATAGAGGAGGGAATGGAAATTGAGAGCGAGATGCTCGACAAAATGCCGAAGTAGGTGTTGATCAGTATATTGGGCTGATTTTCTAAAGGAATGGATCGACGATCGTGGAGATTGCATCATAATTTGTCGAGGAAAGCGAGGTATAAAAAAAATTCAGTCGAGGTGATTCATAGCCGTGAGATCTCGAACTAGACATAAATATTCAGCAAATAAAAATCGAGGTGAGTAAATCTCACTCACCTTTTATTATAATTGTTTGTTGCTTGTTGAATTCTTTATGGTTGTTTTATATATATTAGTTATTTAGGCTATATTATATATATATATATATTGGGTTGATGATTGGTTGGATTCCCGCAGTCTCATTAGCGGATGCCCGCAGTTTCATAGCGGATGATTACCCTATACGCCCCACGCTATGATTAGTGGATGACCTTCTATACCACTATCTTCTGCCACGAAGCAGAATGGGTATTATTTATGTGCTAACATCTGTGGATGCAGGAAAACAGGTTGGAGGAATCCAACTGGATTCCTCAAAAATATATTATCTGTTTGTTTATTTGTTTGCATATATATTGTAATATATGATGTGTTAGAAAAATAAATAATTGGTTGCTTTGTGTGTTTAAATACCACTGGGCTTAAGTAATGATATTTAAAAATATCATGAAAAAGGATATTTGAGAATTAGAAAGGAAATTCTATTTTTCTATAATAGAATTGAAATTTGAAATTTGAATATAGAAAATTCAAATAGATCCAAATAGGATTGAAAATGAAATTGAATAATGAAATTCAAATATAGAATTTGAATAAAGAAAAGTCAAAGAGGAATTCAAAAGGGATTTGAATAAAAGAATTTGAAATAGAATTTTGAATATAGAAATTCAAATGGAAACTTAATAAAGGAATTTGAATATAGAGAATTCAAACAGAATTGAATATATAATTTGAATCGAGAATTCAAACATAATTGAATATAGAAATTTGAATATAGAGAATTCAAACATAATTGAATATAGAAATTTGAATATAGAGAATTCAAACAGAATTGAATATAGAATTTGAATCGAGAATTCAAAAAGAATTGAATATGGAATTTGAATATAGAAATTCATAAAGGAATGTGAATAGAGGAATAAAGGAATTTGAATAAATGGATTTGAAATATTGAATTTCAAAAGAAGAATTGAAATGAATTTGAAATATTGAATTTCAAAGAAGAATTGAATTGAATTTGAAATATTGAATTTCAAAGAAGAATTGAATTGAATTTGAAATATAGAATTTCAAAAGAAGAATTGAAATAGAAATTGAATAATAGAATTCAAATGGAATTTCAAGTATTGAATTTGAATATGAAATAGAAATAGAAATTTCAAGTATTGAATTTGAATATAAAATAGAAAAGGAAATTCAACTATAGAATTTGAATATAGGAATTTAAATGGGAGTTGAATAATGGAAATTTGAATTTAGAATTCAAATAGAAAAGGAAATGGAAATTTGAATTTAGAATTCAAATAGAAAAAGAAATAGAATTTGAACATAGAATTCAAATAGAAAAGGAATTGGATTTTGAATATAGAATTCAAATAAAAGCGAGACTGGAATTTGAATCAAGAAATTCAAATAGAGTTAAAATGGAGTTGAATTCATTTTAACGAAGTTTAAAAGTTTTTATATATATAAATATAATTAAAACGAACTCGCCGCAGCGCTGCAGTTCGTAAATTGGCGACTCGAACTTCAATTGAGTATACAGGACTAAATTGAAGTCAGATTTCTTTGAAACAAGAATCGTCAGGACCAGTTGAATAATAGTTTTCTAATGGAAAAGAAAAATCTGGATTTCATCGAATAGATTTTGAGTTATGTCAAAATCAAATTTTTAAAAGTGCAGCGCCAGAAACCTTTAAAACCATAATGGATTTTATATAATAAGTATAGGGATTTTTAAGCAAATAGAAATCCGAATTTCCATTTAAAAACCTGGTCTTGAGTTAGAACATAAAGGTGAACTCAAGTGAAGTAAGAAAAGTGATTTTTGAAACAATAATCATATTTTTGATTATTGAATAGAATTAACTAAATCAAAGAAGAAGTAGTTAATCGAGTGGTGAATTGAAGTCGAACTTTGAAAATTGAAATTTTTGAATTGTAAACATATATTTGAAATCGAATATAGAACTCAAATTAAAATTTGAATTCAATTAGTTGATAAGTAAGTTGAAATATATTTGAAACGTGTTATATTCATATATACAAGCGAAATGGGAAAAGAGTTAGTTAAAGAGTTACTTTAACGAATTGAGTCAAAACGAGTGTATGAAGTTGAAATGAATTGTACAGGTATAGATATACCGGAGACAGTTATGGGATAAAGTGATGAAGGTATATAATTAGTATGCTCGACAATAAGGTACATGTTTAATTCATATATGAGATTTTATGCGCCGTATCGGCAAGCCGCTTGGCTTTTTCTTTTTCTTTTTGAGATGAGAAGTTACCGGGAAGCTATTTGAAATTTCCCGATGCTCCCGATACAGGGGAGGTTATGGCGAATTTTTCCAGAAATTTAAGGAGTTAGAATATTTTTAAGAAAATTTAACAACTAGAAATCTATATATATATATATATATATATATATATATATATAGAATTAGAAAATGAAATGAACTTAGAAGTAGAATAGTAAAGTCAAAAAGAATATATATGAAATCAAAACTAGAATGAAGAATAGAAAGAGAAGCGTATACGTGTTTTATAAATGAATAATTGGTTTGTATAGTTTTGATTATTCGAGTAAGTAGTCTTGTCTGTTTTGACGTTATGAATGTTACTCAGTCAAGGTCTGAGAGGTAGTTATACCCCAACTTGATTGGTTCCGTTAATAACCGATAAATAGCAAAACTCAGTCTCGAAGATCAAACGTTTAAAGAGATTTAGTTGAATACAAATATTTGGGTTGTCGTAACGATGTTTTACACATCATCTGTCTTAATCCAAATTGGCGTAAGTTTGGAAATAGAGTTATAAATATTTCCTAAGTACAGAACTAAATGAGTTCGTGGAAGAGATAGGTAATTGGATTGTTTTCCAATTATAATCGAAGATATTTTCTAACTGTAGAAAATAAAAGGAAGCGATATTTGGAAATGTTTTCCAAATAGTATAAAATCCCAATATAGCTATTTGAAAATATTTGGTTAACAAATATTGATAAGGAAATGGAGGAGAGATTTAATTAATGAAATATTAATTAAAGAGCCCAGTGATTTGTTTGATATGTTGGATGAACACTTGTTTTTATTCGATAGTTAAATCACAGACTATCGAAGTTTTGACCATCGTTGTCAATATGGAGAGACCGGTTGGATTATTATCCGAAGAACCACTCCGTATCAGCATAAGCGTTGCGAACCAAGTATGCTGGATATATTGAAGACGGAGCAAAGTGCAAGGGCTTTTCTATTTATAGAAATTGTGCCTTCGGTTTCGTTCAGTCCCAGAACGAACGTAAATGGACAAACGTCTGACAAAGTATTTCCAATGATCAAAAGGGTTGGTCTGTATAAATATATATGGTTGCAACGGATTTATTCCCTTAGCATAACATCCAGAATATTTGTGCAAACTCAACTAGTGATTAACGGATCTGACGATGTGGCATTCAAGTGATGGTGTCATCAATGAATGGTAAGTATTCGTAGCCTCAGGCCTCAACAATCGGGAAAGGACAAAAATCGGGCAGGCAGCATGGCTATGTGGGTCGCACCCATTAGGATGTATAATCACCTATCTAGAGGTTCATTTAATTTCTTATTCTATTCGATGCTGTCCCAGTCGGGAGGCGGTTGCTGATCCCAACCATTGGTGATATACATTCGATACACTCAAGCGAAATGAGTGGTCGGCCATGTGTGGGCCGGGTTACAAGATGTTCTTGTTGAACCCAGTGTATTCCTCTCTAGAGATACACTAGCGGAAGGTGGTTCCATACCTTGTCATATTGGAAATCCAATCTCCAATAAGCGCCATGCGGTTTTTGATTTTATACTATGTATGTGGAGCGTGAGATGCAAGCGTTCTGCTATTTGGTTATTTACTTGATGTAGACATTATTATAATATCACTAGATTTTCATATCAAAGTGTTTTGGGTTATAGTAAGGTAAAAACAGTCCGTGTTTATGTGTGGGCTGGTCTTACTATTATCTTTTCTCTTGAAAGGATTTTTAATGTTAAACAAGTGGTTGGAGTTTACTCACACCAGTCCCATGACTGACCCAGAGTTTATTTTGTTTTGTTTTCCCTAAACTTTTGGGTGCCCAAATTTGTACGGGCAGTCAAGTAGTCGGGATTTCACAGATTCATTTGAAGGAGCTGGAAGCAGGAGGCTTCACCGGTTAGCTATAGGCTATCATATATTCCGCTGTGGACCTTGTTTGTATCTGGAAACAGGTGTTTATAACTGTTCCAGAAATGACTGTTGTGCTCTGATGATGGTATGTATATAAAGTTACTGATTTGTATTTCAAAAGTTATGTTATATAATATATTTTATTCGTTCCGCTGTGAGTTTGTGATCTTCGTTTTTCTTCTATTCTAATATTTCTTTCCTTTTATTTCTCATCCTCTAACTTCTTTCTAAAAATGATTCGTATTTCTGTGCAATTTGGGTTGGATTGCAGGTCGTTACAGTGGTATCAGAGCTTATAGCGAATACCTAGGCTGTGGTGTTGTGCTCATTAGAAATAGGGTCAGTAGTACCCTAGATTGAGTTGAGAGTATATATACGAGAGCGCGTATTTGTAAATTGATATAAAAACTGTTTTATATTGTGTTGGCTAGTCTGTTGAGCTGTTTATGAATTCTGATCGAATAGTGGGACGCCACAAAGTCGATAGGAATTTCTAAATACTTGAACAGGAGATTGAACACGATATTGTTTTAAAGTGGGTGAATGAAATTATTTTACCCAAAATTTTATTTTGATAAAGAAAGAATAATTTTTGAAATTATTATATTATATGGATGTGTTGATTGATATCATTATAATCAGATAAGATTATAGAAATTGAAATGGTTATTTATAACCAAACTGAATTTGTATATGAATAAAATATATACAAATGAGATGAATTGAAATTGAATTCAAACCAGAAATTGGAATTTAAATCCTGGGAAGTTTGAAAATATTTTCGAAGTATATTAAAAGAATATAGCTTTGTTTTAAAAAGACCGTTTGAATAAAAATCATTTTTGAAGGAATTCTGAAAGTGTTAAAGCACTGAGCTCACTTCAGTGGCTGGGAAATAATTCTGATGATGGTCGCGACGTCATCAGTGTTCATTTTCGAGTTTCTAAGTGATGGATTGCTACCTTAGAAAAGCTTTTGATGAAATTTGTTTGAAAGAAAACAAGTTGGTTTGAAAATTCAAATGTTTGAATTTGGGATGGTTCTAAATATATGTGGATATATTTATGTAATTAAAAACCCGAGAATTTGAATTCTGAAATCTAAATTTAACTTAAGTAAGTTAAATGGATAGAAATGATGGAAACCAGTTAAATGAACTGAAATTAAATATTTCCATGAAAAGCTAAAGTTGTATGGGACTTGAGTTATAGAATATGAAATACTGAGTTATAACAAAGTGGGTTTTGAAAAGTTAACGGGTTTGTAGCATTTCTTCTACCTTAGTAATTTCGGGGACGAAATTCTTTTAAGGGGGAAGGAATGTAACGCCCCGGATTTTTAGCTGTTACATAATGAATATTTAAATTATTTTTAAATATTTAACTAGGAATATAAATGAATTTTAATATTGAATTTATCAATTTAAAAATCAATATACGATTTAATATTGAATAGTCGTAATATGAAAACGTAATATAATTGAATTCGCAGTTAGAAGTGAATCAAAATATAATTGAATTTGAATCGAAATGATTCTGTCAATTAATGTAGATTTTGTATTGAACTAGAATGATAGTAATTGTTTATCATCGTTAAATTTATTTATTTGAAATCGATGTATATTTTAAATTGAATTTAATTTTAATCGTCAGTTTGAATTTATATCCTTTCCCGACGATCGAATTAGACTTTGAAACCTGTTCCGTTGTGTTCATGGTAGCGGTTAAGCCTTAGGAATGTTAGTCGTTGCGCCTCGGTTTGTGTTCTTTACCGCAAGATATTTTTATCTGTAAATAAGTATAAGATCACCTCGAAATCAAATCAAAATGTTTTCATAATTAATTCAGCCACCCTATCTGTTACTTAAGCCGACCCTAACATTTCATTTCACAGACCTACTGTTTTTCTTGAGCACAATATTCTGTCTTCCAGCTTCGATACAAAGGGAAACAGGATTTTGATGGTCTTTGTACTTATGTCTGCTCTTGCGTCTATAAATAAACGCAATACCCTTATTTTTTTTCTATCTTCCCTCTTTCGTTATTTCCTTCAGAAAAATCGAATGCCTCAATTAAAGCCACCACACTCCTCTTAATCAATTTAAGGTTGTTCGGCAAAGAAAAAGAATCAAAAAGGGAAAAATCAAATCGCGATGGGAACCTAAGGTTTCTCTGAAACTCAACTCGAGATTGGGAACGCTCGCGTTAGTTGCTGCTTCGATAAAGTCTGATGTGGTTTTGAGAGTGCGATAGGAGCTCGAATTGGGTTAATTTGAGGGGTCGACGTTGTGAAGTCGATGTTGAGGTTGTAGCGACTGGGGTAGGATCCGAATAAAAATCTGTTGGATTGGGAAGTTGCGATGGGTATAGGAGGTGCGATACTGGAAGTTTGGGGGTTGCGGAAGCTGTTAAAAAAAATCGCGGTGGAGTATTGGTGATAATCTGGAAGGGTGCGACTGTGAAATGGGGTGCGATACGAAGAATGGATGTTGCGATTACAAGTGGAAGAACGTGAAGGAAAGGGGATTCCTGGATCCGTACATGCGAACTGAAAGGGAGTACGGAAGGTTCTCTGTAGGATAGTGAATGCTGGGCCAATTTATGAGACATTGTAGTGGTGTTGAGGTCCCTTAGGTGGTGTAAAATAACAAGGTGGTAGGTGATAGAGGAGGGAATGGAAATTGAGAGCGAGATGCTCGACAAAATGCCGAAGTAGGTGTTGATCAGTATATTGGGTTGATTTTCTAAAGGAATGGATCGACGATCGTGGAGCTTGCATCATAATTTGTCGAGGAAAGCGAGGTATAAAAAAAATTCGGTCGAGGCGATTCATAGCCGTGAGATCTCGAACTAGACATAAATATTCAGCAAATAAAAATCGAGGTGAGTAAATCTCACTCACCTTTTATTATAATTGTTTGTTGCTTGTTGAATGCTTTATGGTTGTTTTATATATATTAGTTATTTAGGCTATATTATATATATATTGGGTTGATGATTGGTTGGATTCCCGCAGTCTCATTAGCGGATGCCCGCAGTTTCATAGCGGATGATTACCCTATACGCCCCACGCTATGATTAGTGGATGACCTTCTATACCACGATCTTCTGCCACGAAGCAGAATGGGTATTACTTATGTGCTAACATCTGTGGATGCAGGAAAACAGGTTGGAGGAATCCAACTGGATTCCTCAAAAATATATAATCTGTTTGTTTATTTGTTTGCATATATATTGTTATATATGATGTGTTAGAAAAATAAATAATTGGTTGCTTTGTGTGTTTAAATACCACTGGGCTTAAGTAATGATATTTAAAAATATCGTGAAAAACGATATTTGAGAATTAGAAAGGAAATTCTATTTTTCTAAAATAGAATTGAAATTTGAAATTTGAATATAGAAAATTCAAATAGATCCAAATAGGATTGAAAATGAAATTGAATAATGAAATTCAAATATAGAATTTGAATAAAGAAAAGTCAAAGAGGAATTCAAAAGGGATTTGAATAAAAGAATTTGAAATAGAATTTTGAATATAGAAATTCAAATGGAAACTTAATAAAGGAATTTGAATATAGAGAATTCAAACAGAATTGAATATATAATTTGAATCGAGAATTCAAACAGAATTGAATATAGAAATTTGAATATAGAGAATTCAAACAGAATTGAATACAGAAATTTGAATATAGAGAATTCAAACAGAATTGAATATAGAATTTGAATCGAGAATTCAAAAAGAATTGAATATGGAATTTGAATATAGAAATTCATAAAGGAATGTGAATAGAGGAATAAAGGAATTTGAATAAATGGATTTGAAATATTGAATTTCAAAAGAAGAATTGAAATGAATTTGAAATATTGAATTTCAAAGAAGAATTGAATTGAATTTGAAATATAGAATTTCAAAAGAAGAATTGAAATAGAAATTGAATAATAGAATTCAAATGGAATTTCAAGTATTGAATTTGAATATGAAATTGAAATAGAAATTTCAAGTATTGAATTTGAATATAAAATAGAAAAGGAAATTCCACTATAGAATTTGAATATAGGAATTTAAATGGGAGTTGAATAATGGAAATTTGAATTTAGAATTCAAATAGAAAATGAAATGGAAATTTGAATTTAGAACTCAAATAGAAAAAGAAATAGAATTTGAACATAGAATTCAAATAGAAAAGGAATTGGGTTTTGAATATAGAATTCAAATAAAAGCGAGATTGGAATTTGAATCAAGAAATTCAAATAGAGTTATAATGGAGTTGAATTCATTTTAACGAAGTTTAAAAGTTTTTATATATATAAATATAATTAAAACGAACTCGCCGCAGCGCTGCAGTTCGTAAATTGGCGACTCGAACTTCAATTGAGTATACAGGACTCAATTGAAGTCGGAATTCTTTGAAACAAGAATCGTCAGGACCGGTTGAATAATAGTTTTCTAATGGAAGAGAAAAATCTGGATTTCATCGAATAGATTTTGAGTTATGTTAAAATCAAAATTTTAAAAGTGCAGCGCCAGAAACCACTAAAACCATAATGGATTTTATATAATAAGTATAGGGATTTTTAAGCAAATAGAAATCCGAATTTCCATTTAAAAACCTGGTCTTGAGTTAGAACATAAAGGTGAACTCAAGTGAAGTCAGAAAAGTGATTTTTGAAACAATAATCATATTTTTGATTATTGAATAGAATTAACTAAATCAAAGAAGAAGTAGTTAATCGAGTGGTGAATTGAAGTCGAACTTTGAAAATTGAAATTTTTGAATTGTAAACATATATTTGAAATCGAATATAGAACTTAAATTAAAATTTGAATTCAATTAGTTGATAAGTAAGTTGAAATATATTTGAAACGTGTTATATTCATATATACAAGCGAAATGGGCAAAGAGTTAGTTAAAGAGTTACTTTAACGAATTGAGTCAAAACGAGTGTATGAAGTTGAAATGAATTGTACAGGTATAGATATACCGGAGACAGTTATGGGATAAAGTGATGAAGGTATATAATTAGTATGCTCGACAATAAGGTACATGTTTAATACATATATGAGATTTTATGCGCCGTATCGGTAAGCCGCTTGGCTTTTTCTTTCTCTTTTTGAGATGAGAAGTTACCAGGAAGCTATTTGAAATTTCCCGATGCTCCCGATACAGGGGAGGTTATGGCGAATTTTTCCGGAAATTTAAGGAGTTAGAATATTTTTAAGAAAATTTAACAACTAGAAATCTATATATAGATATATGTATGTATATAGAATTAGAAAATGAAATGAACTTAGAAGTAGAATAGTAAAGTCGAAAAGAATATATATGAAATCAAAACTAGAATGAAGAATAGAAAGAGAAGCGTATACGTGTTTTATAAATGAATAATTGGTTTGTATACTTTTGATTATTCGAGTAAGTAGTCTTGTCTGTTTTGACGTTATGAATGTTACTCAGTCAAGGTCTGAGAGGTAGTTATACACCAACTTGATTGGTTCCGTTAATAACCGATAAATAGCAAAACTCAGTCTCGAAGATCAAACGTTTAAAGAGATTTAGTTGAATACAAATATTTGGGTTGTCGTAACGATGTTTTACACAACATCTATCTTAATCCAAATAGGCGTAAATTTGGAAATAGAGTTATAAATATTTCCTAAGTACAGAACTAAATGAGTTCGTGGAAGAGATAGATAATTGGATTGTTTTCCAATTATAATCGAAGATATTTTCTAACTGTAGAAAATAAAAGGAAGCGATATTTGGAAATGTTTTCCAAATAGTATAAAATCCCAATATGGCTATTTGAAAATATTTGGTTAACAAATATTGATAAGGAAATGGTGGAGAGATTTAATTAATGAAATATTAATTAAAGAGCCCAGTGATTTGTTTGATATGTTGGATGAACACTTGTTTTTATTCGATAGTTAAATCACAGACTATCGAAGATTTGACCAGCGTTGTCAATATGGAGAGACCGGTTGGATTATTATCCGAAGAACCACTCCGTATCGGCATAAGCGTTGCGAACCAAGTATGCGGAATATATTGAAGATGGAGTAAAGTGCAAGGGCTTTTCTATTTATAGAAATTGTGCCTTCGGTTTCGTTCTGTCCCAGAACGAACGTAAATGGACAAATGTCTGACAAAGTATTTCCAATGATCAAAAGGGTTGGTCTGTATAAATATATATGGTTGCAACGGATTTATTCCCTTAGCATAACATCCAGAATATTTGTGCAAACTCAACTAGTGATTAATGGATCTGACGATGTGGCATTCAAAGTGATGGTGTCATCAATGAATGGTAAGTATTCGTAGCCTCAGGCCTCAACAACCGGGAAAGGACAAAAATCGGGCAGTCAACATGGCTATGTGGGTCGCACCCATTAGGATGTATAATCACCTATCTAGAGGTTCATTTAATTTCTTATTCTATTCGATGCTGTCCCAGTCGGGAGGCGGTTGCTAATCCCAACCGTTGGTGATATACATTCGATACACTCAAGCGAAATGAGTGGTCGGTCATGTGTGGGCCGGGTTACAAGATGTTCTTGTTGAACCCAGTGTATTCCTCTCTAGAGATACACTAGCGGAAGATGGTTCCATACCTTGTCATATTGGAAATCCAATCTCCAATAAGCGCCATGCGGTTTTTGATTTTATACTATGTATGTGGAGCGTGAGATGCAAGCGTTCTGCTATTTGGTTATTTACTTGATGTAGACATTATTATAATATCACTAGATTTTCGTATCAAAGTGTTTTGGGTTATAGTAAGGTAAAAACCGTCCGGGTTTATGTGTGGGCTGGTCTTACTATTATCTTTTCTCTTGAAAGGATTTTTAAAGTTAAACAAGTGGTTGGAGTTTACTCACACCAGTCCCATGACTGACCCAGAGTTTATTTTGTTTTGTT
This sequence comes from Allium sativum, assembly GCA_030737875.1. Lineage (NCBI taxonomy): Eukaryota > Viridiplantae > Streptophyta > Magnoliopsida > Asparagales > Amaryllidaceae > Allium > Allium sativum. Next base: position 110,052,691 of record CM060910.1, read on the forward strand.
TTCCCTAAACTTTTGGGTGCCCAAATTTGTACGGGCAGTCAAGTAGTCGGGATTTCACAGATTCATTTGAAGGAGCTGGAAGCAGGAGGCTTCAACCGGTTAGCTATAGGCTATCATATATGTAACACCCCACACCCGCTACGGTCACTCTCTAAGGGAATGCCATAACATCGGCGGAGTATTTTAGTGAATATAGAACAGAGAAATTACAGCAAGACAGATATAAGTAATACTTGAAAGTTTAAAACAACATTTCAATGCAGCGGAAAGTAAAACATGTCTGGTTACATCACAAAACCATAATAAGAGTTAAGTACAAATATCCATTCTTGCTAAATAAAAATACATAATCCCAATACATGAACTGATAGCCATAAAAGAAAAAGGGTAAGCTGAGCTCTACATCTAGGGTCCAAGCTCCAAGAGTGTAATAAAAGCAGCCTGATCAAAGCCCACTCGTACTGGGCCCACTCTGAGAACCTGAGGGTTGGGAAAAAGATAAAAACAACGGGGTCAGACATAAGTCTGAGCGAGTCCTATAACTTTAACAATACAATCATTAAAGTAACCAGAGAAGACATAAACTTGACATACGGTAATGTCTGGGGATGAATGGCTACACTAAGTAGCTTGGTAGACTTAGGATAAACTAAGATAACTGTAAAGACGCATTTACCCACCCAAGGATAATTACTACACTGCACCACACCAGTCATTCCTACTTAAAGGTTGATCCCGCCCAAGGACTTAGAAAATTTACCCAGTAGTTTCGTGTACCCCTAGCTGACTACATAGGTGCCGTATGCCCCTATCTCCACTAGGTGTACCCACCACTCCCAAATGATCGGCTCCCTACCGTAGATACCCGTGCCGGCCCCACAGTAGGGTGTATCACTCCCCAAAGTGGCAACCCGATATAATTAACGGTGCACGGCTTATATCTACACGATGCAACAACGTCTTACCTACCAGCCCGGGTCCACACACGCATATGAAACCCGTTGGACTTGCGTTGCCACCGCTAATCCGTTTTGGCCTCTTATAGTCAAGCCCAGTACGCGTGTCCCGTCCTCGACATGGGTCGAGCCCAATAAGATACATATGGGTTACTGGTTGAAATGGGCCCCCACAAGCTACCCACCTAAGCTTGTCCCTTTTTCTAGTGCATCCCACTTAACCCTTTAATCATGTTTAATTACATGTTTCCACTTTGGTTAAGTATTCTAATCGTATTTTCTATTGCCACCCAAGGCAACCACTAGATTTCCACATGCCACCCAAGGCACCCACTTAACCCCTCATGTCCCTCTACATGCTAATATGGTTAAGTGTTTCTTAATTAATTAATTACGATCATGACCTCATAAAGACCTCTCACATTAGACCATCTTTTTATGACTGCTGGATATGCCGGTTGGTTCCGGGCAGACTTCTGTCATAAAAAGGGTCTAACCTCGTGTCTTTACTTTAATCACGTATTTAATTTATGACTAAGACCTCTCACATTGGGCCAATCATTTGTAGCCGCTGGATGGCCGGTCGGTTCCGGGCAGACTTCCGCTACAAAAGGGTCCAACCTCGTGTCTTAGTTGATTAATTACACCTAATTAATCACCCCCATAATTAATTATCCCTAATTAATTACACATTTTTAAGAATATGGGTAGACCTAACTCAATAGGTAAATTCCCAATTCCATAGTATGGGTAGACCTAACTCAATAGGTAAATTCCCAACTCCATAATGTGGGTAGACCTAACTTAATAGGTAAATTCCCAATTATGTCCATTCATTTTATGTTATGCTTACTCATAACAACTTTACATCTTTTTATAATCATGCATATTAACCCCATCGTTTCCCACGTAATTCGTTTACATAACACGTCGTACATAGGGACAACTTTGCATATGTTATGCACATCATAAAAAGAGACAAACTTGCATATGAACTTGCATATAAACTTGCATAAAACTTGCATATGGACTTGCATATAAACTTGCATAAAACTTGCATATGAACTTGCATACCATGTCATATCACAAAGGCAAACTTGCACATGTTATGCATATCATAAAATGAGACTAACTTGCACCTGAATCTTGCATATAAACTTGCATATCATGTCACATCACAAAGGCAAACTCGCATATGCTATGCATATCATAAAAAGAGACTAACTTGCATATGTGTTCATAGGTTACACAAAGGGTGAACTTGCATGTCATAAGGTATGCATAAAACCAACCACCTAGCATGCATGAAATCAAGTACTTAGCATGCATAAACCCAAACACTTAGCATACATAAAATCAAATACTTAGCATGCATGAAATCAAGTACTTAGCATGCATGAAATCAAATACTTAGCATGCATAAAACCCACCACTTATCTTGCATAAACCCACATACTTAACTTGCATAAACCCACATACTTAACTTGCATAAACATAGGGTTAACATTAAACATAAATTAGCAAACTAACATCATATCATATGACTCAAAACCCACTAATCCGCATACAAAACCGCATGATCTCATCATATCTCATCTACTTAATTTAGCAATTGGCTATTAAAGTGATAGAAACTCACCAAAACCAAGATTAGCAAACTTATGAAGTAGAACTAGTTGCTAAATATGAAGAAGATGATGATTAGCTTGCAACTTCCTTCATAAACTAGTGGAGGCTCCTCTTAAGTTTGATTTTGGCGGCATGAGGCCATCATTTCTATTTTTAGTATGGATTAGGCTTGCATTAGGGTGTATTTATAGGATTAGGGTGTGTTTTAGACCATAGGATTAGCCCTAGGTTAGATTAGGTCCGTCAGATTTAGGAAATCTCTAGAACCCAGCCCAGCCCTAGCCAGAAAACCAGACCTGGTGCACCCAGGCCCTCTGGCTCGACACGCCGTGTCGACAGGCAGGTCGACCCCCCAGTCGACATGCCTGTCGACAGCCCTGTCGACATGGCTAGGGCGGGAACTTTCCCGCCTGGCCCCGCTGGTTCTATTTTAAAATCTGAATTTGAATTTTCAAATCTGTTTTTAGCTTTGAATTTTCTGCAAACTTCATTGGGCCTTAAATGGGCCATACGGACTCCGATTTACAAAATTTCGGACTCTATTATGCGTATTTTTCCGAGACGAACAAAATGATGCAGCCCGTTTCCCCCAATTCTCACATCTGAGATTATTTATTCTGCAATTAGTGAATTTTAGCATTAACCGAAATTCGGGGTGTTACATTCTCCCCTCCTTAAAGGATTTCGTCCCCGAAATCTTTAAGCTAAGGAGAATGCATATCCTACCATCCAAACAACCATCTACTCAAACCATCAACCACGGGCATCCATTGTCCTTAAAACAGTTTCTAATGATGTATGAGCATATGCAAAAAGTGTGTGTATATGTTCCCTATCTAATGTATGAACATATGCAAACTATGATAGTGCCATGCATCCATTATGTATGCGAGAGAATCCTATCGACACATACAATATCTACATGAGTGCACAATCATTCACCAAAATGCATCATCCATATGATAACACAATCATTATACATCCATAAATATAGTTTCCTACACACAATTTTATGCAATATGCAATATGAAGTGATTGAGCCGATCTAGTGCCTAGAGTGTGTGTATATGCATCCACGAGCAACCACTAGCAAACACTTGCATCCACTTGCATCCGTCAACCATAACATGTCTCAAACACATGTTTCAACCACAGGTTTACCCTATCTAAAGGTCAAACAGTACTAACGAGAGGACATACTAAAGATAAGATAAGTACTGGACAACGATAGAGGAGAAATTAAAGACATACCCTCAAAAAGAAATGGGTACAATGAACGCATCTTCGCTTCCGTTTCCCAAGTTACGTTGCTCTCGTCTTCTCCCCATTGTACTTTGACTAGTTGAACCTCTCGATTCCTCAATTTCCTAGTCTCTGACCCAAGGATGCGGGTAGGAGCTCGTCGAATAGTCGCATCACGCTCTACTTCCACTTCTTTAAGCAAGCTCGGCTCTACCACCTCTGCCGTCTCATGTAAGCACTTCCTCAAATGCGACACATGGAATACATCATGTACCCCACTAAGTCTGTCAGGCAACTCCACTCTATATGCCATCCGTCCAATCCTTTCCTTAATGGGAAATGGCCCTACGAACCTTGGTGCTAATTTCCCAACAGATCCAAAGCGAACCACATTTCGTAACGGAGACACTTTGACAAAGACCATGTCCCCAACTTCAAACTCAAGATCCGTCCTTCTCTTGTCCGCATAAGATTTTTGCCTATCCTGCGCTGCTTTCATCCTTCTTCGAATCAAGTCAATCTTCTCAGAAGTCTCCCTAACCATATCAGGCCCAAGCAAAATCTTATCCGTAGATTCCCACCAACATGCAGGTGATCGACAAGGCCTTCCATAAAGAGCTTCAAAAGGAGCCATACCAATACTAGACTGAAAGCTGTTATTATATGCGAACTCCACCAATGGAAGATGCTCTTCCCATGTACCTCCAAAATCTAAGATACAAAGCCTCAAAAGGTCTTCTAGGACACGATTCACCCTCTCAGTCTGGCCGTCCGTCTGAGGATGATACGCGGTGCTCAGACACAATTGAGTCCCCACTGCTTCTTGCAAACTTCTCCAGAACTCGCTAGTGAAGATAGGATCTCGGTCACTCACTATGCTAGAGGGTACCCCATGCAATCGAACTATCTCTCGAAGATATACTGAAGGTAGCCATGGAGCAGTCCTCTTGCTCTTCACAGGTATGAAATGGGCGCTTTTAGTAAGTCTGTCTACCACAACCCAAATTCCCGTATTACCCTTTCTTGATCTGGGTAACCCGTCAATAAAATCCATCGAGACGCTATCCCACTTCCATTGCGGAACTTCCAATGGGTGAAGCAACCCACCAGGTTTCTTTTGCTCCGCCTTCACTTGTTGGCACACCAAGCATCGAGCGACATACTCGGCCACATCTTTCTTCATACCGGCCCAGAAGAAAACCCTCTTCATGTCTTGGTACATCTTGTCCCCACCGGGATGAATGGTCATCCTAGAACGGTGTGCATCATCAAGAATAACCTTCCTCAAACCCTCGTCTTGCGGTACACAAAGTCTACCGTCTCTACGCAAGAACCCCTTGTCGTCTAGGGTGTACCTACTCGAATGGCTGGACGACTCCCCCCTTATGAGCTTCTCCACCAACTCAACCAACTGTGGGTCGTCCCTCTGTGCTTCTCCAATCCGCCCCAGAAGAGTAGGTCTGACCTCCAAGGATGCTAGCAAACCGGGTACATAATCAATGGAAGGTCTGAAATCAAACATCGAGATAAATTCCAAGCTTCGTTGTTCCACGAACAATGGACTCAAGGACAACCTCTTTCTGCTCAAGGCGTCCGCCACCACGTTACCCTTGCCAGCGGTATACGCTATCTCGAAATCATAGGATGCTAAGAACTCCATCCACCTTTGTTGTCTCAAATTCAAATCCTTCTAAGAAAACAAGTACTTCAATGATTTGTGGTCAGTGAACAATTCGAATCTCTCACCAAGAAGATAATGGCGCCAAATCTTAAGCGCAAAAACAATAGCGGCCAACTCTAAATCATGGGTAGGGTAATTTTTCTCATGCACTCTCAACTGCCTTCCACCATAGGCTATTACCCTTCCCTCTTGCATTAAGACTGCGCCAAGTCCTGTCCCACAAGCATCGGTATAGACAACAAATGGCTTGCTCCCATCTGGCAATACTAAAACTGGAGCAGTGGTTAAAGCTCTCTTTAACCGTCGGAACGCATCATCACAATCTACGTCCCATGCGAAAACAAGATTCTTCTTCGTTAAGCGGGTTAATGGGGCTGATATCTTCGCGAAGTCTTTAATAAACTTCCTATAATAACCCGCCAACCCCAAGAAACTTCTTACTTCGGTAGCATTCTTCGGAACCTTCCAATCCTGAATTGATACTACCATCGCGGGATCCACAGCTATCCCTTCCTTGGAGACCACGTGCCCCAAGAAACGCACCTCCTTCCTCCAGAAGTGACATTTAGAGAATTTAGCCTTAAGGCTATGTGCTCGAAGAGTCTTCAATACCTCCCCAAGATGTAGGGCATGCTCTTCTTCACTCTTAGAAAATACTAAGATATCATCCACAAAGACCACCACAAATTTATTAAGGAACTCCCTGAACACCCTACTCATCAAATCAACAAAGTATGCAGGGGCGTTCGTCAACCCAAATGGCATCACCAGCCACTCATAGAAACCATCCGGAGTCCTAAAGGCAGTCTTGTCTATGTTATCCTCAGCCACCCTCAACTGATGAAACCCCGTGGCTAAGTCCAACTGAGAAAATACTGAAGCGCCAACCAACTGATCGAAAAGATCATCAATCCTCGGCAATGGGTGTCTATTCTTCTTTGTGAGCTTGTTGAGTTCTCTATAGTCTACACAAAGTCTGAGGGACCCATCCGCCTTCGTAGCAAAAACTACTGGAGCACCCCACTCCGATATACTTCGTCTTATGAACCCCTTCTCAAGCAACTCCCCTACTTGCTTATGGAGTTCCCTCCTCTCACGAGGAGCCATGTGGCGCACTGGTAAAGATACAGGTTTAGCATTATCCACCAGATATATTCGGAAGTCAATCTCCCGCTTCGGAGGTAAGCCCTTCACCTCCTCAAACACATCCGAATATTCCCGGACCACTCTAACAGATTGCAAACTCTCGACTGAAGCGTCAAGAGATTCAAGATAACTTAGCATAACAGAATCCATGGGATTACAAGAAATCTTGAGAGTGTTACCCAAGCGGGTCATGAGCCTAACAACTCTCCTTTCGCAATCAAGAACGGCACCATTACTGGATAACCAGTCCATGCCCAAAATTAACCCATAGCCCGTGAAGCCCAAAACAAAAGCATCACATCTAAACTCAATGCTAAGTATAGAAATCTTCAAACCCAAACATATCATGGACAAATAAGTGGAGCCCCCAATTGGGTTTGAAACAACCAAGGGATCATCTACCAGACTGGTGTCTAAGTGCAGTGACTCAACTAATGATGATGAGATAAACGAATGCGATGCGCCAGAATCAAACAATGTACGGACAGGATGATCAAATAGAAAAACCAGGCTTTCAACGGAAATAGTTCTACCTCTTTCCTGAATCGGTGGAACCGCGAGAGCCTGTACTTGCCCCCTAACCTGACCCGGTGCCATAAGAGCTTGCACCTGTCCTCCTGAGGTAGATCCCGTCCTTTGCCCCTTCTTAGGGCAATCCTTCACTAAATGCCCTGCTTCGCCACAGTGAAAGCAACCAGTCTTCTTCTTCTTTCTACAATCTTTGCTTATGTGGCCGGGTATCCCACAATTGAAGCACTTCTTCTTCCCCTTGCCACCGTTGCCTTTCCCACCTTTGTTTTGCTGTTGTTGTTGAGGTCTCTTTTGATCTCCCTTCATCTCGGGTGCCTTATTAGCATTGGGACCCTTCTCTTCTTCATGCATGAGTGCCATGTCAACTAGCTTCTCGAAGGTGGCCCCCATAGGGATATGAGTCATAGCCAACCCATGCATCGGTTCATTCAAGCCTTTCACGAACCTCAAAGCCTTCTTCTCCGGTGTATTCACCATGTCTAGGCCAAACCTTGCCAATTGATTAAACTTGTTGACATATTCCTTCACTGAGAGATTTCCTTGCTTTAGAGTCAAGAATCTTTCCATATACAAGTTTTCCTCCGCCCTAAAGAGAAACTTTGCCACAAATCTTTGCCTAAAATCCGCCCAAGAGACAACGGGGCGTTCTCCATTAGTGACCTCCCACCAGAATGAGGCCTCTCCCTTCATTAACCAAGCAGCTCACTTGACTTTCTTCCCTTCTTCCATCTCAAAGATATCTATCAACTCTTCCACCTCCTTAAGCCAATCTCTAGCCTCCACAAAAGTTTCAGATCCTTGAAAAGGTTTCCCTCCCATAGCTTTAAATTCCTTGCAAGTCTTAGCAAAAGTATCCGTGCGAGGAGGAGGGGGAGGAGGAAGATCGGGTGCTACGGTTGGTGGAGAACATTTGCTGGACCCGCAGTGGTGGCCCTAGCCTCCATCAATCTCCTATACCATACTGGTATCGTCACACCCTCCGGAAAGTTAAGATCCTCAGCCATGCTGAAACGAAAAAGGAAAGATTCAAAACGGAGAATTCGAAAGATAAAGATATGGCTATTGGGGATTATGCTTTTCTTTCAAAAACTTTTCTCTTTAAAGACATGTTTTTGAAAATATCTCTTCCAAAAATGTTTTTAGAAAAATAGTTTTCTAAAAATTTTATCTGTTCCGGTAACCTTTGCTCTGATACCACGTGTAACACCCCACACCCGCTACGGTCACTCTCTAAGGGAATGCCATAACATCGGCGGAGTATTTTAGTGAATATAGAACAGAGAAATTACAGCAAGACAGATATAAGTAATACTTGAAAGTTTAAAACAACATTTCAATGCAGCGGAAAGTAAAACATGTCTGGTTACATCACAAAACCATAATAAGAGTTAAGTACAAATATCCATTCTTGCTAAATAAAAATACATAATCCCAATACATGAACTGATAGCCATAAAAGAAAAAGGGTAAGCTGAGCTCTACATCTAGGGTCCAAGCTCCAAGAGAGTAATAAAAGCAGCCTGATCAAAGCCCACTCGTACTGGGCCCACTCTGAGAACCTGAGGGTTGGGAAAAAGATAAAAACAACGGGGTCAGACATAAGTCTGAGCGAGTCCTATAACTTTAACAATACAATCATTAAAGTAACCAGAGAAGACATAAACTTGACATACGGTAATGTCTGGGGATGAATGGCTACACTAAGTAGCTTGGTAGACTTAGGATAAACTAAGATAACTGTAAAGACTCATTTACCCACCCAAGGATAATTACTACACTGCACCACACCAGTCATTCCTACTTAAAGGTTGATCCCTCCCAAGGACTTAGAAAATTTACCCAGTAGTTTCGTGTACCCCTAGCTGACTACATAGGTGCCGTCTGCCCCTATCTCCACTAGGTGTACCCACCACTCCCAAATGATCGGCTCCCTACCGTAGATACCCGTGCCGGCCCCCACAGTGGGGTGTATCACTCCCCAAAGTGGCAACCCGATATAATTAAAGGTGCACGGCTTATATCTACACGATGCAACAACGTCTTACCTACCAGCCCGGGTCCACACACGCATATGAAACCCGTTGGACTTGCGTTGCCACCGCTAACCCGTTTTGGCCTCTTATAGTCAAGCCCAGTACGCGTGTCCCGTCCTCGACATGGGTCGAGCCCAATAAGATACATATGGGTTACTGGTTGAAATGGGCCCCCACAAGCTACCCACCTAAGCTTGTCCCTTTTTCTAGTGCATCCCACTTAACCCTTTAATCATGTTTAATTACATGTTTCCACTTTGGTTAAGTATTCTAATCGTATTTTCTATTGCCACCCAAGGCAACCACTAGATTTCCACATGCCACCCAAGGCACCCACTTAACCCCTCATGTCCCTCTACATGCTAATATGGTTAAGTGTTTCTTAATTAATTAATTAAGATCATGACCTCATAAAGACCTCTCACATTAGACCATCTTTTTATGACTACTGGATATGCCGGTTGGTTCCGGGCAGACTTCTGTCATAAAAAGGGTCTAACCTCGTGTCTTTACTTTAATCATGTATTTAATTTATGACTAAGACCTCTCACATTGGGCCAATCATTTGTAGCCGCTGGATGGCCAGTCGGTTCCGGGCAGACTTCCGCTACAAAAGGGTCCAACCTCGTATCTTAGTTGATTAATTACACCTAATTAATCACCCCCATAATTAATTATCCCTAATTAATTACACATTTTTAAGAATATGGGTAGACCTAACTCAATAGGTAAATTCCCAATTCCATAGTATGGGTAGACCTAACTCAATAGGTAAATTCCCAACTCCATAATGTGGGTAGACCTAACTTAATAGGTAAATTCCCAATTATGTCCATTCATTTTATGTTATGCTTACTCATAACAACTTTACATCTTTTTATAATCATGCATATTAACCCCATCGTTTCCCACGTAATTCGTTTACATAACACGTCGTACATAGGGACAACTTTGCATATGTTATGCACATCATAAAAAGAGACAAACTTGCATATGAACTTGCATATAAACTTGCATAAAACTTGCATATAGACTTGCATATAAACTTGCATAAAACTTGCATATGAACTTGCATACCATGTCATATCACAAAGGCAAACTTGCACATGTTATGCATATCATAAAAAGAGACTAACTTGCACCTGAATCTTGCATATAAACTTGCATATCATGTCACATCACAAAGGCAAACTCGCATATGCTATGCATATCATAAAAAGAGACTAACTTGCATATGTGTTCATAGGTTACACAAAGGGTGAACTTGCATGTCATAAGGTATGCATAAAACCAACCACCTAGCATACATGAAATCAAGTACATAGCATGCATAAACCCAAACACTTAGCATGCATAAAATCAAATTCTTAGCATGCATGAAATCAAGTACTTAGCATGCATGAAATCAAATACTTAGCATGCATAAAACCCACCACTTATCTTGCATAAACCCACATACTTAACTTGCATAAACCCACATACTTAACTTGCATAAACATAGGGTTAACATTAAACATAGATTAGCAAACTAACATCATATCATATGACTCAAAACCCACTAATCCGCATACAAAACTGCATGATCTCATCATATCTCATCTACTTAATTTAGCAATTGGCTATTAAAGTGATAGAAACTCACCAAAACCAAGATTAGCAAACTTATGAAGTAGAACTAGTTGCTAAATATGAAGAAGATGATGATTAGAGGTTGATTAGCTTGCAACTTCCTTCATAAACTAGTGGAGGCTCCTCTTAAGTTTGATTTTGGCGGCATGAGGCCATCATTTCTATTTTTAGTATGGATTAGGCTTGCATTAGGGTGTATTTATAGGATTAGGGTGTGTTTTAGACCATAGGATTAGCCCTAGGTTAGATTAGGTCCGTCAGATTTAGGAAATCTCTAGAACCCAGCCCAACCCTAGCCAGAAAACCAGACCTGGTGCACCCAGGCCCTCTGGCTCGACACGCCGTGACGACAGGCAAGTCGACAGGCAAGTCAACCCCCCAGTCGACAGGCCTGACGACAGCCCTGTCGACATGGCTAGGGCGGGAACTTTCCCGCCTGGCCCCGCTGGTTCTATTTTAAAATCTGAATTTGAATTTTCAAATCTGTTTTTAGCTTTGAATTTTCTGCAAACTTCATTGGGCCTTAAATGGGCCATACGGACTCCGATTTACAAAATTTCGGACTCTATTCTGCATATTTTTTCGAGATGAACAAAATGACGCAGCCCGTTTCCCCCAATTCTCACATCTGAGATTATTTATTCTGCAATTCGTGAATTTTAGCATTAACCCAAATTCGGGGTGTTACAATATAATCCGCTGTGGACCTTGTTTGTATCTGGAAACAGGTGTTTATAACTATTCCAGAAATGACTGTTGTGCTCTGATGATGGTATGTATATAAAGTTACTGATTTGTATTTCAAAAGTTATGTTATATAATATATTTTATTCATTCCGCTGTGAGTTTGTGATCTTCGTTTTTCTTCTATTCTAATATTTCTTTCCTTCTATTTCTCATCCTCTAACTTCTTTCTAAAAATGATTCGTATTTCTGTGCAATTTGGGTTAGACGTGTGGTGTTTTTAGTCAACTCAGATAGCACGGATTTGCAGGTCATTACGTCCTCCCTTCGAATAACTATATTTGATACTCTCTCTTACAAATAACTAGATTCGATAATCTTTCTTCGAATAAACTATATTTGATTTAACTCTATTCAATTTACTCTTATCGATTAACCCTTATCAATTAACACTATTGGACTAACTCTATTGGATCAACTCTATTTGATTTCACTCTAATCTATTAACTTTTTCCACTTAACTCCTTTCGAATAAACTATATTCGATAACTCCTCTAATTCTATTCGAATAAACTATATTCGATTAACTCCTTTACTTCTATTCGAATAAACTAGATTCGATTAGCTCCTTTAATTCTACTAGATTTGATAACTCCCTTTTTCGAATAACCAATATTCGATTAACTCACTTCGAATAACCAATATTCGATTAACTCACTTCGAATAACCAATGTTCGATTAACTCACTTCGAATAACCAATATTCGGTTAACTCACTTCGAATAACAAATGTTCGATTAACTCACTTCGAATAACCAATATTTGATTAACTCACTTCGAATAACCAATATTCGATTACTCTTCTCTCGAATACACTATATTCGAGGACTCTACTTCGAATAAGTGATATTCGATAATTCTACTTCGTATAAGTGATATTCGATAACTTTACTTGATTAACTCCATTTGAATAACACTACTGGTTAACTCTAGCTGGTCAATCCTTACTATTTAACTACTTTGGGTTACTCTAATCGATTTAACTCCTTTGGATAAATTCTAACTCTAACTGCTTATCTCTAACTGATTAACTCACTTGGGTTAACTCTAATCGATTAACTCTAATTCAAATAACTCCTATTTGATAAAGTTTTATTCATTTATAAAGATTTACTTTTAGTAACGGTTCTTCACTTTATAAATGTTCTCTTAAATAACGTTACTCCACTTATACAAGTGTTGTGTACCCATTCTATTTAAAACTATCGGTGTTAAAACCAATATCTCTTATCTATATAAGTTCAGACTTATATATTCCATTTATCGAAGGATAAATATTTAATTTAATTTATAAACTATTATTTATAAATTAATCTCCTCTATTTATCTGTTAAAAATAGATATCCATTTTCTATTCATCTTCTAAATATTCTTTTGGTTTATTTCTATTTACTTATCCAATAAATATTCCTTTGATTTAATCCTATTTATTTAACAAATAAATATCTCATTTATTTAACAAATAAATATTCCTTTATTCTATTTAGTTTAACAAAAAAATATCTCCTTTATTCTATTTATTTTAACTCTTTATTTATTTCCTAAATAAATAAACCCTTTTACTTTTATTTATTTCCTAAATAAATAAATCCTTTCTTATCTATTTGTAAATGTTCTACAAATATTTCCTTTGATTTCCTATTTATTTTACGTTTTACAAATATTCCTCTTCCTATTTGTTTTACAAATAATTTCCTTTATATTTGTTTTACAAATATAATTCCTCTATATTTGACTTATAAATAAATTACTTTATATTTGTTTAACAAATATAATTACTTTATATTTGATAATTTATTTCCTTTATAAAAACCCTTTTTCCTTTTATATATATATATAATCTAGTGATTTTATATAAATAAATTATTTTCAAATTATACTTTGAAAATCACTTTATTACATTCTGGTATTTCTTATGGTATTTAACACACCATATAACAACGGTGAATATCGTCCAAACACACATAATCAACATCAGATTTTACATCACATTATATATCCCCATATATAAATCACAATAAAATAAATGTTGAGGAATCCAGTTGGATTCCTCCAACCTGCTTCCCTGCATCACAGATGTTAAACAATATAATCAACATCACTTTCAGTTTGATATGAAATATTATGATAGCAGAATCAACAAATAAATATTTAACGGTTTATAAATATATATATATATATAAATATATATATATATATGATTTCCACTAACTGACTAACAGTTCAATCAAACAGTCAACACACAATCAAATAGACAATATTTAACAGTTCTAAGAATACGTTGTAAATATAGAACTGTTCAGAGTTGGTGAGTTTTACTCACATTGACGGGTTAACCGTTGAATAATCGGTTTGCGTTATTTGACTCAGTCGGACATTTTATTTCGCCATAAATTCATACGAGCCCCAATCCACTTCCAGTCAGTCCCACTTCGTAGTCGTCGTCCATACGATCCTGTCGGATCTGACGGTTTGAAATTCTGATATCGTATGACAAAGATATGCTTTTTACAAGATAATACACTAATTAAATGGAATTAAAATAACTTAATATTAATTATGGGCTTTACCCATTTCATAACCAGCCCAATAACCCTTCGTTGAACCCAACCCGCTCTCTAATACTTCATCCCCAATTCATACTCGCGTTCCTCTTCATAGGAAAGAACCGATCTTGCTGCTCCCATTCCTTCCAAACCAGTCCCTTAAAACTCAAGCAATTACAACCAAACTTCATCACTTCGAACTCCTTTCATCATCATAGCACCCAAACGAAATTCGAACTACCCAACAAGAATGCGTTCGAATAGTCCTTTGGCTGTTACAGTGAGGTGCTCGACGTCTTTCAGAACGAAATTGCACCGGGACTTGCCACAAGGTGCTAAATTTCCCCATAACCTTGAATCCATCCACCAAATCGAACACGGATGCTCCTCTCTTCCGAAAAGGCTAACCCTAGGTTTGACCATGAAAACTCAGCATGCTAGAGGTCCGTCGAATCCCTCAAAAATCACATTGAAATGAAGATTATCCTCTCCTAGATCCAAATATATATACTTTGATTAAAAGGAATTTATTTGATTTTATTTCGAATTTCCCTTCTCTCGTTTTTGCTGGAAGAATAAAAGAAGAGCAGCGACGGACTTTGTTGACTACAGAATGAATTGATTTTAGGTTTAGGATGTTAAGGGATGTGTATTTCTAGGGGTAATATATTATTTAAATATTCATTTTGATTCCAACGCTGTTTACATTTGTTGTTAAAAATTCCCACAGTCACACATGACATTCAAAAATCACGAAAACTGGCATGCAGCTACAGCTCGACATTACGGTCCCATCGAAACTGGTTTCGTCGAATTCTGACTCCGTATGCTCACACAGCATATTTTTAACTGTCAAAATACTAACTGTTTCTCACTCTAAAAATCCGTACGGCCACACAGTGACTCTAAAAATCACGGAACTTGGAATCTAGCAAAAATTTGATGTTGCGGAGCCAACAAAATTAGTTTCGTCGAATTCCGACTTCGTATGCTCACACAACATATTTTTAAAGCTCTGGATGACCCATTTAAATATATAATATATTTAAATACAAATAAATTTATATTATCGTATATATATTCGCAGTGGAATACTGTACAGCTCTAGAATATTCCTATATGAATCTCTAACTTGATATTTCAAATCTGGGTCAACCTGATATTCGATTTATATTGAAATTCCTTTTATAAATATAAATAATTCCTTTATAAATTCTAAAGGAATTCCACAACGACTTTTCTAAAATTTGATTTGGACATACATCAAAATCTACACGACGAAATCCCAATTTTTCTCCACCACTAGAAAGATATACTCCACCAGCTCCACACATTTCTTGTTTCACAGAAATCCGGCTTAAAACGAATCCTGTACATTCAGTTGAAGTTCGAATCGCCAATTTACGATCTGCAGCGCCATTTCAAGCTCGATTTTAATTATATTATAATCATACGTTCAAACTGACGTCGATTGAATATATTCGTCAATAAAATTCAACTCTAAGCTGAATTAAATCTTAGGGACGACCCACTTCACAGAATATTGTGATTTCCAATATTTTTGATTATTTCTGAATTAAATATATTATTTAATTATTTAATTTAATTAAATATTCACTATAATTTAATTAACGACGATTTAATTCCCTAAATCACTATTTATATAATTAAATAAATTAATTACAATACCTCTGACAAATGCGGGTCATTACAAGATCAATATCAAATTCAACAACAGAAAAGAAAGGAACCAATTACTAGAAAAAGGAAATAACAACTAGAACAATAACAGAAAATTAAAAGTAGGACTGCCGTTGAATCTAATCAACAGTCAATCGCTAACATGCATTAATAAAAGAAAATAACAATATGTGTTCTACCAAAACTAACTGAGTAGACACACAAATTGTTATGAAAGAAAAAGACAATCAATTAAAATGAAGAAATACTTTATTATTCATAAACGAGAATTCAGAATAATGGCACAAACATTTACAATGAGTACAACATATATTTATAGTTGGGATAAACCAAACCCTAATCAGATATATGAATAAATGGGCCTCTTTTCCTAAGAATTATTATCATATCTCATGCCTTTCTTGACCAAGCTTGTTTGGAAATAATCTTTAAGAATATATGAGCATATCATGGTGAATATCTTCCATATCTTCCAAATCTACTATGTGGCTAATTGATTGACAAAAGATTTGCATGTGATTAATTCTTCCAAACATGGACTCTCATTAGACTCCAAAAGTGCATAAGGTAAAATCTTCAAATCTTCCATATCTTCCATGTGGCTAATTGATTGGTAATCCGATTGTATGTGATTAATTCTTCCAAACATGGACTCTTATTAGACTCCAAAAGCACATGAGATAAAATCTTCGAAGTTGATCTTTTTCTTGTGTAATTTCTTGCTTTTAGGGGTGCATGAGGATTTATGAACCACCTGTGAAAATATACGAAAAATACCCAATGTAAAATTTATTTATTTACAATAAAGGTAAGATATAGCATAAAAATAAACACTTTTACATGTTAATCAGATATATATAGAATTCGATAAGAAAATGAACTTGAAAATAGAACACTATAAACAAATAGAAAAGCTATAATTAAATCTGGTAAAATTCGAAAAGAAACATATACGGGTTTAAAAATGAATAACTGGTTTTTATGATGTTGATTATTGAAGTAAGTGGTCTTGTCCGCTTTGAAGTTAAGGATGTTTTCAATCAAGGTCTGAGATGTAGTTATACCCCAACTTGATTGATTTCGTTTTTAACCGATAAATAGCAAGACCTAGTCTCGAAGAGAAATGTTTGAATAAGAGTTTAGTTGAAAGCAGTATTTTGGTTTGTTGCAACGATGTTTTATACAACATTCGTTTTAACCCAAATAAGTGGAATTTTGGAAATATAAAAGTAAATATTTCCCGAGTATAGAATTAAATGAGTCGGGAAAGAAATAAATAATTGGAATGTTCTCCAATTATAAATAAAAAATGTTTTCTAAATGTAGAAAATAAAAGAAGGCGTGATATGGAAATGTTTTCCAAATAGCATAAGAGGCCAAGAAGAATGTTGAAAATATTGTGTTAACGAATATTGATAAGGAAATGGAGAAGTGTTTTAATTAATGAAATATTTGAAACGACCCGAAAATCCGTACCCTTTGAGTCGACTAATAACACCACACGCCCAACCCAAATTGCACAGAAATACGAATCATTATTAGAAAGAAGTTAGAGGATGAGAAATAGAAAGAAAAAATATTAGAATAGAAGAAAACGAAGATCACAACTCACAGCGGAACGAATAAATTATATTAGATAACATAACTTTGAAAATACAAATCAGTAACTGTATATATAAACATACCATTATCAGGGCACAACGGTTATCCCTGGAACAATTATAAACACATGTTTCCAGATATAACATAGTACACAGCGGAAAGTATGATAGTCTATAGCTAGCTGGTGAAGACTCCTGCTTCGAGCTCTTCCAAGTGAATCTGAAAAATCCCAACTACTTGACTGCCCGTACAAATTTGGGCACCCAAGAGTTTAGGGAAAACAAACAAAATAAACTATGGGTCAGTCATGGGATTGGTGTGAGTAAACTCCAACCATTTGTTTACTTTTAAAAACCCTTTCGAAAAGAAATGATAATCGTAAGACCGATCCACACATAAACACGGATGTTTTTACCTTACGATAACCCAAAACATTCATGATATCAAATCCAGTGATATTATAATAAGGTCTACATCAAATAAATAGAATCTAGCGGAACGCTTGCATCTCACGTTCCATATATAAAATAAAATCGAAAATCGCAGTGCGCTTATTTGGGGATTGGATTTCCAACATGACAAGGTATGGGACCACCTTCTAATAGTGTATCTCTAGAGACGAATACACTGGGTTCAACAAGAACGTCTTGCAACCCGGCCCACACATGACCGACCACTCATTTCACTTGAGTGTATCGAATGTATATGACCAACGGTTGGGATTAGCAACCATTTCCCGAAAGGGACAACATCGATAGATTAATGAAGCAAATGGAATTTCTCTAGATAGGTGATTATACATCCTAATGGGTGCTACCCTCATAGCCATGTTGCCTGCCCGATTTTTGTCAATTCCCGGTTGTGAGGCTTGAGGTCTGAATTAACAGAACAGCCCTTGTATTTTCCTCCGTCTTCATAATCTCTTCAACATAAGTTGATTTTTAATGCTTATGCCAATGGAGTGGTTTCAGATGTTAAATCTGATCCCGGTCTCTCCATATTGACAACGAAGGTATAAAATCAAACAAAACTTTGATAGTCGGTGATTTAACTATCAAAGAAACATCCATACAATCAACGGTCCTATTTCCAATTGGAAATTCTACCGATCAAGCATCAAACAACACTGGGCTCCTTTAAAACAATTCCTGATTATATTATCATTTCAAATTCCTGTTTCCCCATCTTTCGTACCCTTTTTAAAGCTCGATTTCCCTTTCGATTCTTAGAAAACATTTCCCATAAGTCATTCCTTTATTCGAGAAAATATCTCTTTTCCCCATTAAGAAAAACATGTCTATATATATTAGCGAATCCTTATTTTCTATATTTAGAAAATATGCCACATTAATATTGGAAAATATTTCCAAATTCTCCTTCTTATTTCCTCATTGACCAATTCATTTCATTTTCTATATATAGAAAATATCACTCATTTTATTAGGAAAAACATTTCAAATTCTTTTATATTAACGCGATGTTATAAAACATCGTTACAACAACTCCAACCACTAATCATTTGTTAACTAACGGTATTACTAACCAATTCTTTCTACTGAACCTTAACCATTTCTCCGTCAATCATGATGTCAGTCAAGTTGGGGTATAATTACCTCTCAGACCTTAACTGAATGACATTCTTAACTTCGAAATAGTCAAAGCTGACAATTTTAACCAATACATCACTTACACGATTCTCGAATTCGATCTAAGAACACACTTCCTTTACAGAAAAATATTGATTATACCGGTAGCGTTATAATCGTTGTTTCCAAATATTTAGTTTATAAAACATTGCTTTTTAACAACAGCGTTACAATCGCTGTCTAGATATATAGAACCTTTATTATAACAATAGCGTTAAGATCGTTGTTTTATATTTTACAAAACAGTTATTATAACGACAACGTTTAAAATTGCTATTTAGATTAATCAAAACATTTATCATAACGACAGCGTTTAAAATCGCTATAAAATATTTGGTTTCTAAAATGCAACTTATATTCATTTATTTCAATAAATAAATTAATAATTAAATAAATACATTATTAAATTTGATTCAACGGGAAGTAAAATAACAACTTCCCTAAATTCGATATATTCGAATTCCAATAGTTAACTTCTCTCGAATAATCTATATTCGTTTTTATTCTGAACTTCGGAATAACTCACCATTCGAGTTTACACAAATTTCCTTATAATTTTTTTATATATTCGCAAAACATTTGCTTCTAATCGTGATTCACTTTCAAATATAAATATCATTCCTTAAATAGGAATATATATTCATTTTATCAAATCAACTTGATTCTTATTTAGAAATATAACTTCAAATTCTAGTTACTCTGTGAACTCACATCATTTTCAAATTCCGTTTATAAAAGGCTACCAACACCTTCTCTGTTTATCAACAATTCACATTTTCCCTTTAAACGTATTTAAAAATTTACCTTCCATATTTTTGAAGTCAACTTTATTAAATTTTAACAATTCTCTTCTTCCCTTCTTGTTTAATGGTTTTAATTTAAAATTTAATTACCTCAAAACATATAATTTATTTAAATAGTCATAAATATTGAAATATCATACTTTATTTAAATTATAGATTCACACAAACAAAGTTTTAAATAGCTTTTCCAAAATAAGTCATTTTAATAAGGTTTGACACAGTTGGATTTCTAAACATAAACTCCTTGGATTTATGTTAATTTATTTTATATTCTACTCTTTAGAAATAAACCCATCATTTTCTTTTGAAAGTGACTTCCCCTTTTCTCTTATTCAACTTTCCTTTTAAACGTATTTACTAAATTCAAATCCATTTCCAAATATTTGTTTCAAACCGATATTCACTTTCCAATATACATTCATATTTGGAAGTTATATTTTAATTTATCAAATGGTTCACACTCCACTTAATCTATATTTTTATTTATAACCTTTTCTTGATTTATCCAATTGAATAGATTTCTATTTTCAACTCAATTAAAAAGAAATTATTTCTAATCTGGAAATAAACTCCGTTTTTAAATTCTAATTTCTTTTTCCACATTCGATGATATTTGACGGTATTTAAAATATCAGGTTCCTAGGGCCAGGGTAAGCCAAACACACATATTCAACCATGGATTATATAGCACATCATATATCATAATCAGATAGAAACAGTAAATAAAATGTTAAGGGATCCAGTTGGATCCCTCCAACCTGTTTCCTTGCATCCAAAGATGTTAATAACATCAACAATATTATTTCACATCAATATGAAATATCAGAACTAATCGTCGATCAATGATGTAATCACCCAATTTTATCAACCATTTCAACCAAACAATCATTTCACAGTATAAAATAAATTTAAAATTTGTTTATATAAAAATATAAATGAAGCAGAGTTAGTGAGTTCACTCACATTGATTGTAGTTGAGGATTCTGCTTTTTATTTCGTTTACAACCAAACAATGTTTGGTTTTATCACGAAATTCCACTAGCTCTATTCTCAACGGAGATAGTTCCATGCTGAAGATCTCGCTGCCACAATTCCAATGCGATTTGTTTTGTTGAATTCTATTCATGAACGAATTAATAGTTATTATTACAAGATTATGTTATTAAATATTTATTTAATTCATTAATCACCATTATAACCAATTACCGATTTATTCCCTAAATTCCATGGTTACCCTTCCTTGCGTATTCTCCTGAAGCTCGCATCAGTGTTGAACCCATATGCTTCATTCTCCAGATCGATTACCATAGTGGGGTTGATGTATGGAGGTTAAAAAGAACTACACTCATTTCTTGTTCGCTTTATTCAACACTGAAAAAGACATGAACATGCAACTGACTGAATTAGAAGCCCAACCTTTTCTTTCCCATCTTTTAGTTCACAACCGGACTGATCACAGTATTAAACTATGTACTGCAAAGCCAAAGCCAACCTTTCCCTCACCCAAAAAGCTACGCACGTTATATCTTTTCCAAAACCATGGTCATTGATTTGATTGCCTCTAATTCCCTTTTTCCTTTACTAATCCTAAACTGAAACCACCCTTATTTTTAAATGAAATTAACCCTTCTTTAATATCCCCTTTAATCCCCTTCCCTCTGAAAATCGAATATTGCAATTTCACCTTAATTATATTTTATACCAGACTTTCATCTCCTATTGCTTCGAGCTGTGCCCCAACCCGTCGACGCCAGTCAGCACCCAAAACCAACGACCGGACTGCCTCCTCTCGCCGCTGCAGACATGCTCCAACGGTTTCTCTCCATTTGCCACCGTCCTTGTTTTGATCGACGCAACAATTCTCATAAAACCACCACAAAGTTCGCGTTCAACTCCACGCCTCAATCTCCATTCTCGACTGGAGTTCACCCAACACTCATCGCTACGATCCACATCCTCCTGGCTTCAAACCCAAACTGGCGTCATCCCCTCTGATGGACTGCAGATGCTGAATGAGTAGGAAAACCAAACCGCTTCTTCTAGACACACACGCCATTATCAGTACCTAACGCCAAACACCCTCCTTCATTATTTCAATACATACACAGTTTCAACTCCTCCCCAACTACTCCTTATTCCTTTCACGAATTAACACCCAAACATCTTCGCCAGAACTCTCACCAGCCTTAAATTCTTCGTCCCTTATAAGACCAGTCCCCTCGATGGCCTTCTTCCCTCTCAACGATCTGACCTCCGTCGTCCCCTTTCTTTTCAGCTCCGCACCCCCTTACACGAATCTCGACTCCACCATGTCACGAAAAACACTGTACCGTCCATTGTATCAGCATGCACCGTGGTCCAACAAGCTTCGCCAACTCCTATGTCTGAACCCACTGAACATCGCCGGCTCCTCAACACGCCGACCTCACTTCCGATCTCCTTTTAAATCCCACTATGTATATCTTGTAATTTATGTTTTTATTTCATGACTTGTTGAGATTATTTGAAGTCTGTGTTTTACTCTCTGGAATGGCGTGCTTTTTTTACTCAAGGAAGAAAAGGAACGAGTGCATTCCTGTATATTTATTTATAGTATGAGATAGCTTGGGCGCCACGACATATAGGTTTAGACTAGAATAGGGTGCACTGTTTACCTATTACTTTGTCGGCAAGGAGTTAAATTACAGGTTGGCATTGTACAAAAATTTTGGGACTGATGCGTGTTCATGGCAGAAAGGACACTGCTTCTCCAGGATATAGCATAAAGCCTAAGGTTTGGAATTGCATTTCGGGTTTTATGACAGTAGAATGGCGTTCTCCAGTGATATGTTCTTTCTTAATAATAATAGTGTGTAAGGTTATTATTATGTTGGGTACATAAGGTTTTCGTTCATATCCGAACTGCTACGGACAGAAATAAGAGTACGGTCGTGTCCAGCGAGGTATTACAATCCAAAAAATATAATAATATCGGTAGTTTAACTTATATTATGAAACCCCAAAATATTGATATAGGGTGCAAAATACTCTAAATAAAAAGTTGCGTATTTATTTAATTAAAAATTACAGTAAAATTCTAAAAATTAAATTATAGCTACGCCTCAAAAGAACCTTGCCCAAATTCATGGCCAATCTCTAGTTATATTGAATAGACCATTATGGCTTTTATACGATTCTACAACGACTATTTCTAAATTTGATTTGGACATAACTTCTTATTCCCATTATGAAATCTGAATTTTTCACATTCGTTGGAAAGATATTTTCAAACAGATTCAAATATTTCCTGTTTCGCTAAAATCCGATTTATTTTGAATCCTGTACATTCATTTGAAATTTGAAATTGAATTTTCAAACTACCATGCCATTTTGAACTCGTTTTAATTATATTATAAATTATACGTTTAAATATCGTTTTATTAAATAATTTCCTATATATAATCCAAATAAAATATTTAAAACAAAATTTAAATATTTAATTCAACGGCTGAAAAATCCGGGTCGTTACATTCCTTCCCCCTTAAAATAATTTCTTCCTCGAAATTGCTAAGGTAGGAAAAAAAAATACCACAACCCTATTATAACTAGGTTAAATCTTTCGTATTACTCATTATCTTTAGTTTAACAGAATCAATTTAATTAAAATATTTATTTATTCTCACTAATGAAAATTTTCAAAAATTCTGAAATTTTTCTAACAGTTTAAATTCTAGAAAATTTCGGCAGCATCTCCTCTGCACGGCTCAATCGGTACAACAACAACTTGCCTTTCTAGGCCTTCTCCAATCCCAAAAGAAAATCAAAAAGCCAAGCGGCTAGCCCCATAGGCTCATAAAATCATCAAACCCAAGTAAAATTATAAACATGTACCTTTTTGCCGGGCAAAATTCTATCTCTTGCCTTTGCTTCCATTCAATGCCGACTCAACATCTACTTCACTCAATTCCAAATCAATTCAACTCTCGTTTCCAGTTCACTAATCAATCTCCTGACTAGTTCACTTTCATTCTATTAATCTAAATCTTCTTTCTATTTCAAGAATCAATCCAACTACCCCGTTTGAGTTTCAATTTCCATTCATACTTTAAATTCCAAACAACAATATCTAATATATACTCAACTTGTCCATACGTAAGTTGAATTCACTTTAAAATTTTAAATCTCAACATTTTTCTTCATTTAATTTCATTCGGAATTTTTTCTAATTCAATCCAATTTTATATTAATTTTAACCTAAGTTAAATTTCAATTCATTTGATATATTTTACCATTTCAATTTATTCAACTTATATAAGTTAAACTTTAATTTCAGGATTCAAATTCCCGGGTTTTTATTTCAAATTAGTTTGAGAATTTTATATATATTATAATCAACTCAATTCAAAACATTTGAATTTCTAAAATAACTTGTCCTTTTCAAACAAATTTTTCATTCCCAAATCACTATGGTAGCAATCCGTCACTCAGAAACTTGAAAATGAATACTGATAATGTCGCGACCCATTATCAGAATTATTTTCTCGCAACTGAAGTGATTTCAGTGCTTAATCACTTTCAAAAATCCATTTAAAATCATTCATATTCAAAAATTCTTCAAAGTAATGTTATATTACTTTTTTTTTTAAAAAATTACTTCAAAAAATATTTCTAACCACTCGGAATTTGAATTCCCATTCTGGTTTGAACTAAATCTTAGTTTATCTCATTTGTATACATTATTCGTATACAAATTATATAACCATTTCAATATTCTTTTATTTCATTTGATTGTAATAACAATCAACCCATCTATATAAGATTTCAGAAATTATTTCATTTATATCAAAAATAGTTTTTGGACAAAATTTCTTTATTTACCCAATTTAAAACAATACTGTATCGAATTGCTTTGTTCGAGAGTTTAGAAACACCTATCGATACAGTTGTACATTCTGTATCGACCAGAATTCATAAACCACTCAACAAACCAGTCAACACAATATAAAACAATTTTATATCAAATTTACAAATACTCGCTCATATATATATACACACTCAAATTCAATTTAGGGTGTTACTAACCACATCTCTATTGAATCACGCCACAGAGCCAAGGTTATCACTCAACCTTCAGCTCTGATACCAAATGAAACGACCTGCAAATCAGTACCCTTTGAGTTGACTAATAACACCACATGCCCAACCCAAATTGCACAGAAATACGAATCATTATTAGAAAGAAGTTAGAGGATGAGAAATAGAAAGAAGAAATATTAGAATAGAAGAAAACGAAGATCATAACTCACAGCGGAACGAATAAAATATATTATATAACATAACTTTGAAAATACAAATCTGTAACTGTATATATAAACATACCATTATCAGAGCACAACGGTTATACCTGGAACAGTTATAAACACCTGTTTCCAAATACAACATAGTACACAGTGGAAAGTATGATAGTCTATAGCTAGCTGGTGAAGCCTCCTGCTTCGAGCTCTTCCAAGTGAATCTGAAAAATCCCGACTACTTGACTGCCTGTACAAATTTGGGCAACCAAGAGTTTAGGGAAAACAAACAAAATAACTATGGGTCAGTCATGGGACTGGTGTGAGTAAACTCCAACCATTTGTTTACTTTTAAAAACCCTTTCAAAAAGAAATGATAATCGTAAGATCGATCCACACATAAACACGGATGGTTTTTACCTTACGATAACCCAAAACATTCTTGATATCAAATCCAGTGATATTATAATAAGGTCTACATCAAATAAATAGAATCTAGTGGAACGCTTGCATCTCACGTTCCATATATAATATAAAATCGAAAATCACAGGGCGCTTATTTGGGGATTGGATTTCCAACATGACAAGGTATGGGACCACCTTCTGATAGTGTATCTCTAGAGATGAATACACTGGGTTCAACAAGAACGTCTTGCAACCCGGCCCACACATGACCAACCACTCATTTCGCTTGAGTGTATCGAATGTATATCACCAACGGTTGGGATCATCAACCGTTTCCCGAAAGGGACAACATTGATAGATTAATGAAGCAAATGGAATTTCTCTAGATAGGTGATTATACATCCTAATGGGTGCGACCCACATAGCCATGCTGCCTGCCCGATTTTTGTCAATTCCCAGTTGTGAGGCTTGAGGTTTGAATTAACAGAACAACCCTTGTATTTTCCTCCGTCTTCATAATCTCTTCAACATAAGTTGATTCATAATGCTTATGCCAAATGGAGTGGTTTCAGATGTTAAATCTGATCCCGGTCTCTCCATATTGACAACAGAGGTATAAAATCAAACAAAACTTTGATAGTCAGTGATTTAACTATCAAAGAAACATCCATACAATCATCGGTCCTATTTCCAATTGGAAATTCTACCGATCAAGCATCAAACAACACTGGGCTCCTTTAAAACAATTCCTGGTTATATTATCATTTCAAATTCCTGTTTCCCCATCTTTCGTACCCTTTTTAAAGCTCGATTTCCCTTTCGATTCTTAGAAAACATTTCCCATAAGTCATTCCTTTATTCGTGAAAATATCTCTTTTCCCCATTAATAAAAACATGTCTATATATATATATATATTAGCGAATCCTTATTTTCTATATTCAGAAAATATGCCGCATTAGTATTGGAAAATATTTCCAAATTCTCCTTCTTATTTCCTCATTGACCAATTCATTTCATTTTCTATATATAGAAAATATCACTCATTTTATTGGAAAAAACATTTCAAATTCTTTTAAATTAACGCGATGTTATAAAACATCGTTATAACAACTCCAACCACTAATCATTTGTTAACTAACGGTATTACTAACCAATTCTTTCTACTGAACCTTAACCATTTCTCCGTCAATCATGATGTCAGTCAAGTTGGGGTATAATTACCTCTCAAACCTTAACTGAATGACATTCTTAACTTCGAAATAGTCAAAGCTCACAATTTTAACCAATACATCACTTACACGATTCTCGAATTCGATCTAAGAACAGACTTCCTTTACAGAAAAATATTGATTATAACGGTAGCGTTATAATCGCTGTTTCCAAATATTTAGTTTATAAAACATTGCTTCTTAACAACAGCGTTACAATCGCTGTCTAGAATTATAAAACCTTTATTATAACAATAGCATTAAGATCGCTGTTTTATATTTTACAAAACAGTAATTATAACGATAGCATTTAAAATTGCTATTTAGATTAATCAAAACATTTATCATAACGGCAGCGTTTAAAATCGCTATAAAATATTTGGTTTATAAAATGCAACTTATATTCATTTATTTCAATAAATAAATTATTAAATAAATAAATAAATTATTAAATTTGATTCAACGGAAGTAAAATAACTACTTCCCTAAATTTGATATATTCGAATTCCAACAGTTAACTTCTCTTGAATAATCTATATTCGATTTTATTCCGAACTTCGGAATAACTCACCATTCGAGTTTACTCAAATTTCCTTACAATTTTTTATATATCCGCAAAACATTTTCTTCCAATCGTGATTCACTTTCAAATATAAATATCATTCCTTAAATAGGAATATATATTCATTTTATCAAATCAACTTGATTCTTATTTAGAAATATAACTTCAAATTCTAGTTACTCTGTGAACTCACATCATTTTGAAATTCCGTTTATAAAAGGCTACCAACACCTTCTCTGTTTATCAACAATTTACATTTTCCCTTTAAACGTATTTACAAATTTACCTTCCATATTTTTGAAGTCAGCTTTATTAAATTTTAACAATTCCCTTCTTCCCATCTTGTTTAATGGGTTTAATTTAAAATTTAATTACCTCAAAACATATAATTTATTTAAATAGTCATAAATATTGAAATATCATTCTTTATTTAAATTATAGATTCACACAAACAAAGTTTTAAATAGCTTTTCCAAAATAAATCATTTTAATAAGGTTTGACACAGTTGGATTTCTAAACATAAACTCCTTGGATTTATGTTAATTTAATTTATATTCTACTCTTTAGAAATAAACCCATAATTTTCTTTTGAAAGTGATTCCCCTTTTCTCTCATTCAACTTTCCTTTTAAACGTATTTACTAAATTCAAATCCATTTCCAAATATTTGTTTCAAACCGATATTCACTTTCCAATTTACATTCATATTTTGAAGTTATATTTTAATTTATTAAATGGTTCACACTCCACTTAATCTATATTTTTATTCATAACCTTTTCTTGATTTATCCAATTGAATAGATTTCTATTTTCAACTCAATTAACAAGAAATTATTTCTAATACGGAAATAAACTCCGTTTTTAAATTCTAATTTCTTTTTCCACATTCGATGATATTTGACGATATTTAAAATATCAGGTTCCTTGGGCCAGGGTAAACCAAACACACATATTCAACCATGGATTATATAGCACAACATATATCATAATCAGATAGAAACTGTAAATAAAATGTTGAGGGATCCAGTTGGATCCCTCCAATCTGTTTCCTTGCATCCACAGATGTTAATAACATCAATAATATTATTTCACATCAATATGAAATATCAGAATTAATCGTCGATCAATGATGTAATTACCCAATTTTATCAACCATTTCAACCAAACAATCATTTCACAGTATAAAATAAATTAAAATTTTTTTTATATAAAAATATAAACGAAGTAGAGTTAGTGAGTTTACTCACCTTGATTGTAGTTGAGGATTCTGCTTTTTATTTCGTTTACAACCAAACAATGTTTGGTTTTATCACGAAATTCCACTAGCTCTATTCTCAACGGAAATAGTTCCATGCTGAAGATCTCGCTGCCACAATTCCAATGCAATTTGTTTTGTTGAATTCTATTCATGAACGAATTAATAGTTATTATTACAAGATTATGGTTATTAAATATTTATTTAATTCATTAATCACCATTATAACCAATTACCGATTTATTCCCTAAATTCCATGGTTAACCTTCCTTGCGTATTCTCCTGAAGCTCGCATCAGTGTTGAACCCATATGCTTCATTCTCCGGATCGATTACCATAGTGGGGTTGATGTATGGAGGTTAAAAAGAACTACACTCATTTCTTGTTCGCTTTATTCAACACTGAAAAAGACCTGAACATGCAACTGACTGAATTAAAAGCCCAACCTTTTCTTTCCCATCTTTTAGTTCACAACCGGACTAATAATAGTATTAAACTGTGTAATACAAAGCCAAAGTCAACCTTTCCCTCACCCAAAAAGCTACGCACGTTATATCTTTTCCAAAACCATGGTCATTGATTTGATTACCTCTAATTCCCTTTTTCCTTTACTAATCCTAAACTGAAACCACCCTTACTTTTTAAATGAAATTAACCCTTCTTTATTATCCCCTTTAATCCCCTTCCCTCTGAAAATCGAATATAGCAATTTCACCTTAATTATATTTTATACCAGACTTTCATCTCCTATTGCTTCGAGCTGTGCCCCAACCCGTCGACGCTAGTCAGCACCCAAAACCGACGACCGGACTGCCTCCTCTCACCGCTGCAGACATGCCCCAACAGTTTCTCTCCATTTGCCATCGTCCTTGTTTCGATCGACGCACCAATTCTCATAAAACCCCCCACAAAGTTCGCGTTCAACTCCACGCCTCAATCTCCATCCTCGACTGGAGTTCACCCAACACTCATCGCTACAATCCACATCCTCCTGGCTTCAAACCCAAACTGGCATCATCCCCTCTGATGGACTGCAGACGCTGAGTGAGTAGGAAAACCAAATTGCTTCTTCCAGTCACACACGCACTTATCAGTACCTAATGCCAACCACACTCCTTCATTATTTCAATACATTCACAGTTTCAACTCCTCCCCAACTCCTTATTCCTTTCACGAATTAACACCCAAACATCTTCGCCAGAACACTCACCAGCCTTACATTCTTCGTCCCTTATCAGATCAGTCCCCTCGATTTCCTTCTTCCCTCTCCACGATCTGACCTCCGCCGTCCCCTTTCTTTTCAGCTCCGCACCCCCTTACACGAATCTCGACTCCGCCATGTCACGAAAAACACTGTACCATCCATTGTATCAGCATGCACCGTGGTCCAACAAGCTTCGCTAACTCCTATGTCTGAACCCACTGAACACCGCCGGCTCCTCAACACGCCGACCTCACTTCCGATCTCCTTTTAAATCCCACTATGTATATCTTGTAATTTATGTTTTTATTTCATGACTTGTTGAGATTATTTGAAGTCTGTGTTTTATTCTCTAGAATAGCGTGCTTTGTTTACTCAAGGAAGAAAAGGAACGAGTGCATTCATGCATATTTATTTATAGTATGAGACAGCTTGGGCGCCACGACATATAGGTTTAGACTAGAATAGGGTGCACGGTTTACCTATTACTTTGTCAGCAAGGAGTTAAATTACAGGTTGGCATTGTACAGAAATTTTGGGACTGATGCGTGTTCATGGAAGAAAGGACACTGCTGCTCCAGGATATAACATAAAGCCTAAGGTTTGGAATTGCATTTCGGGTTTTATGACAGTAGAATGGTATTCTCCAGTGATATGTTCTTTCTTAATAATAATAGTGTGTAAGGTTATTATTATGTTGGGTACATAAGGTTTTCGTTCATATCCGAACTGCTACGGACAGAAATAAGAGTACGGTCGTGTCCAGCGAGGTATTACGATCCCAAAAATATAATAATATCGGTAGTTTAACTTATATTATGAAACCCTAAAATATTGATATAGGGTGCAAAATACTCTAAATAAAAAGTTGCGTATCTAATTAATTAAAAATTACAGCAAAATTCTAAAAATTAAATTATAGCTACGCCTCAAAAGAACCTTGCCCAAATTCATAGCCAATCTCTAGTTATATTGAATAGACCATTATGGCTTATATACGATTCTACAGTGACTATTTCTAAATTTGATTTGGATATAACTTCTTATTCCCATTATGAAATATGAATTTTTCACATTCGTTGGAAAGATATTTTCAAACAGATTCAAATATTTCCTGTTTCGCTAAAATTCGATTTATTTTGAATCTTGTACATTCATTTGAAATTTGAAATTGAATTTTCAAACTACCATGCCATTTTGAACTCGTTTTAATTATATTATAAATTATAGGTTTAAATATCGTTTTAATAAATAATTTCCTATATATAATCCAAATAAAAAATATTTAAAACAAAATTTAAATATTTAATTCAACGGCTGAAAAATCCGGGTCGTTACAATATTAATAAAAAGGGACCCAGTTATTTGTTTAATGCTTTGAATGAATGTTTGTTTTTCTTCGATAGTTAAATAACCAACTATCGAAGTACATTCTAATATCGTTGTCAATATGGAGAGACCGGTTGGATTATTATCCAAGAACCACTCCGTATTGGCAGTAGCGTTGCGAATCAGATTATATGAAGATAATCGAAGACGAAGTAGAGACCAAGGGCTTTTTCTATTAATAGAAATTGTGCCTTCGGTTTCGTTCAATCCCAGAACGAATGTATATGGACGAATGTTTGACAAAGTATTTCCAATGATCGCATATGTTGTTTTGTACAAATATATATGGTGGCGGAGAATCTATTCCCTTAGCATAATATGCAGAATATATTTGTGCAATCAATTGGTGATCTACGGATCTGACAATGTGGCATTCAAAGTGATTGTGCTATCAATGAATGATAAGAAATTGTAGCCTTAGGCCCCAACAACCGGGAAATGACAAAAATCGGGCAGGCAACATGGCTATGTGGGTCGCTCCCATTAGGGTGTATAATCACCTATCTAGAGAAATTCCTTTTACTTCTTTAATCTATCGATGTTGTCCCTTTTCGGGAAATGATTGCTAATCCCAACCGTTGGTGATATAGATTCGATACACTCAAGCTAAATGAGTGGTCGGTCATGTGTGGGCCGGGCTGCAAGACGTTCTTGTTGAACCCAGTGTATTCCCCTCTAGAGATACACTATCGGAAGGTGGTTCCATACCTTGTCATAGTCGGAATCCAATCTCCAATAAGTGCTCTACGGTTTTTGATTTTATTTTATATATGGAGCGTGAGATGCAAGCGTTCTGCTAGATTGTTATATATTTGAGTTAGGCATTATTATTATATCACTGGATTTTTGTATCAAAGTATTTTGGGTTATAGTGTAACAACCCATATTTTGAATAACAAGTTATAACATAAATCAAGGCAGAATTAAATGATAATATCTGAATCAGGGGAAACGGGCTATACCATTGCGTTCTTCTCGGAAAAATACGCGAAATAGAGTCCGAGTTTTCGAAAATCGGAGTCCGTATGACCAAGTTATGGCCCGTCGAAGTTTTCAGAAAATTCAAATTTAAAAACAGATTTCAAATTCAGCTGGGCAGGATAGGCGGGAAAAGATCCCGCCACTCCCCAAGTCGACTGGGGAGTCGACTTGGGAGTCGACACACCCCAGGCTGTGTCGACTGCCCAGTCGACACCCCTATCGACTTGGTTGGTCGGCCAGTCTGGCCTGGGTGCACCTGACTTGTTTCTCAATACATGTTTGGAGGCTAGTGACGTGAATTGATGGCCCAGATCTGAATTAGGGTTAATCCTATGGCCTAAACTAACCTAATCTTCTATAAAAGGACCCTAATACCTAGCCTAAATCATCATAAATCAATCCTACAACTAAAATATGCCAAAATGTTTAATCATGGCCTCCACCCTCTTGTCATAGCCTCCATCTTCATTCATATGAGAGTTCCTAAGCTTGTTTGAGAGTTTCTAAGCTTGATTCAAGGCCAAAGTTCAATCTTTCTTCATCAAAGCAAGGATCTTCTTCTTATTTCTCAAGGGTTTTCATTGAAGCTTATCATTTGGGAGTTTTAGAGTTGTTATTGGCTTCGTCTCAATCTTATTTTTATTTTACAAGTCTTCATAGCATTGTAAGCCCTATACTACTCTTAGATTCTAACTATGAAGTTAAATATGACATGTTGCAAGTTTGAGTTTGGGCCTAAGTATGATATGTGCTTTGATTCTTTCATGTTATGCATAGATTTATTCTATGCATGTTTGTAAAGCTATCACCTTGACCTTATGCATAGAAAGCTATGAGCTTTGATTGGAAATGTTGCATAAAGCAACATAGAAACTCTCATAAACCTTGTGTTATCTTGCATATGATGTTATATGCGAATCACTAGCAACCATCCTATGTCATTTATGATCATGTTTCACCTATTTGCTAAAGTTTGATATCATGCATGTTTTGAGGCTTATAATGTAATATGCAAGTTTATGATCTCTCATAAAACTTATGTTATCTTGCATATGATGTTATATGCGAATCACTTGCTATCATCCTATGTCATTTATGACCATGTTTCATCTATTTTGCTAAAGTTGATATCATGCATGTTTTGAGGCCTAAATGTAATATGCAAGTTTATGAACACATTTGCCTCATATGCCACCATGTTTAACTTGTGGCCCAAACCTTATTAATTATGTCATGCTTCTAAGTTTCCCCTTTTAGACCTATTTGCGTTTATGCAAACTTACATGCGATGGGGTTACATTATGGGTAAACTAAAATGACATAAAAACATGACTTGAAAAGATGACATGAAATATGACATGTGATTATGCTTGAAACATGAACTTGGACATGACTTCTAGAAAACATGAGAATGGCCAACTCGAGGTTGGGTTGAGTTTGTAGCATAAATCTACCCGGAACCGACCGTCTTAACTAGTGGCTACAAGCAATAGGACCCAATGTGAGTAGTTGATCATGTCGCACTTGAAACCCGAGGTTAGACCAAGTTGTGGTGTAAAGCTACCCGGACCCGCCCGGTTTAACTAATAACCACAACAAGGTCTAATGTGAGAGGTTAGGTGCATTAAATTAATTAATGCCACATGATAGGGTTACGTCATGGACCACTTGAATACTTAACCGATTAAACACGATGGGTTGATAGGGTTAAGTCATGAACCTTGGGTACACTTAACCAACTTGATTGGGTAGGGTTAACCACACTTAACCCGTTATAAACCCTAGTTACGTGGTCCATTTCACCAGTAACCCTCTTGATTGTATCATGATACCCTAGGGACTAGGCTAGGGTGGGACACGATTACTGGGCTGACATGTAAGCGACCAAAACGACGGCTGAGTAGGTGCGCCGGTGTAGGTTCAGGCGGACTATGGTCGTGCACATAGTCCGGAGTTGAAAAAGCAGACACGGGCACTCGTAGGTTTAGACTGTGCGTGCTTGATTTATATCCGTGGTTGGCACCCTATGGCTTGATACACCCTAGGGTGGACCTATCACAGTTTGACTACACTTCGTGATTGGGCCGTATGACACCGACACTTGAAGAGTTAGGCTTTTAGGGAGCCGATCGACTAGACCGTGTTGTTGGTCCTTGAACTAGGTCATCTCGGGATATTGGGCCAAGATTGGGCCAAGGGATCTTCTCTTGTTGATACTTGACATAGATTACTAGTACACACTTGGTGCAACTTAACCTTGTATATGCGATGCCACACTTGATCTATCTTTTAACCATGCCAGTTATCACCCTATGTTTCATCTCTGCTTTACATGTCCAATTAACTTTATTAGTTTTTATACTAATAGTAGATAGGACTTACCAGTCTTTTTGACTGACCCGTTTTCTTTCGCCTCTTTTCTTCCGTTCCCCCCCCCCCAGGTTTGCAGGGTGGGAACACTGGTACCTAGCTGGATCTTTAGCTGCTTTTCTGGATATCTCATGTACAGTTTGGACTTGAGCATGCTATGACTTTATTCTACTTTGGGGATAGTTACTTTATGTTTTTTTCAGTTTTCAGTTTATGTTCTAGACTTTGTTTTGTGGGAAAATAATGACCAAGTACTTTGATG
Source organism: Allium sativum (assembly GCA_030737875.1). Taxonomy (NCBI): domain Eukaryota; kingdom Viridiplantae; phylum Streptophyta; class Magnoliopsida; order Asparagales; family Amaryllidaceae; genus Allium; species Allium sativum. The sequence continues at coordinate 110,087,483 of CM060910.1, forward strand.
TAACTTGACTATGGTTTTGAAATGTTAGTTTCATCCACTGCTTTACTACTCTGTTTTGCTTATACGTCCTGTCTTGTGATATCTGCATGCATGTTTACCTCGTTTAACGCCCCCCGAAGCCAGTGCCCTTGCAAGAGTGGCATTGGTGGAGGTGGGGTGTTACATTTGGTATCGGAGCATAAGGTTTACAAGATTTGAGCAAAAGTGTTTTTAAAACTTACCTTTTTGGAAAACTATTTTCAAAACCAATTAAGTATTTTCCAAGAAAAGTCTAGTTTATTTTAAAAGGCTATTCCCCAAAAGCCATTAGCACTATCCTTTGTTTCCTCGTTCTTAATCTATCTTTTCCTTTTTCAGCATTGCTGATCTTAACCTTCCCGAGGGAGTAACCATTCCCGGATGGTTCCGGAGGTACTTGGAAGCTAGGGCCAACGATGCGGGCCCAGCAAATTCCCCTACCGTAACTGAGGTTCCCCCTCCTCCTCCTCCTCCTCAGCATCCACAAGCAGATTTCGCAAAGGTTTGCAAAGACTTTAAGGCGATGGGTGGCAAGAATTTTATTGGGATGGAGACTTTTGTGGAGGCGAGAAATTGGTTGAAAGAAACTGAAGATCTCTTCGCTATCTTTGATGTGGAAGACCATAGAAAGGTTTTATTGGCAGCATGGCTATTAAAAGAAGAAGCTGCTTATTGGTGGGAGGTATCCAATGCAACTAGGCCTATAGAGACTTGGGCCGACTTTAAGACGAGGTTTGGGCTTAAGTTTCTATCATCTGCTGAGGAAAATCTGCAATTGGAGAAGTTTATATCTTTGAAGCAAGGGGACATGACAGTGAGGAAGTATGTGAACAAGTTTAACCAGCTTGCTCGATTCGGTTTGGACATGGTTAATACTCCACAGAAGAAGGCTTTACGCTTTGCACGAGGGATGAATGAGCCGTTACAAGGTTTAGCCCTATCTCATATACCCATGGTGGCCACTTTTGAAGGCCTAGTGGACATGGCATTGCTTCAAGGAGACGATAAGAATGGCAAGAAAGAAGTTAAGACTAATGAGACTCAAACCAAGAAGACGGACTCCAAGTGGGGAGGAAATCAGAGCAATCAGAACAACAAGAACAACAAGAACAACAAGGGCAATAAGGCCAACAACAACAAGGCAAAGGACCCAAGAAAATGCAACTTCTGTGGGATTGTTGGACACATAGCCAAAGATTGCAGAAAGAAGAAGAGGAAGATGGGCGAATGCTTTCACTGTGGCGAGCCTGGACACCTTAGCAAGGATTGCCCCAAGAAGCAAGGACAAGGGCAGACTCAGCGTGCAGGACCTTCTGGAGGGCAAGTGCATGCTCTCAACACTGCTCCAGTTCAGGACCGAGGTAATATTTCTGTAGAAAGCCTTGTTTATATTTCTGATTATCCTGTTCGCACCTTATTTGATTCTGGCGCATCGCATAGTTTTATTTCTTCTGATCTTGTTGAAAGTTTGCACCTAAGTACTAGTCTAGTTGAGGATCCCGTTAGTGTTTCAAATCCAATTGGGGGTTCCGCCCATTTATCTATGATTTTTGTGGATTTGAGGATTTCTATCTTGACCGTAGAATTCACGTGTAATGCTTATGTTCTCGGATTCACGGGATACGGGTTGATCTTGGGCATGGATTGGTTGTCCAGTTATGGAGCCATTCTCGATTGTGAGCATAGGGTGGTGAGGCTCATGACTCGCCTCGGTAATACCCTAGAAATTTCTTGTAACCCTAGAGATCCCGTCATGTTATGTTATCTTGAATCTCTTGACTCGTCCATCAATGATCTGCAATCTGTAAGGGTGGTCCGAGAATATCCTGATGTCTTTGAAGTGGTTAAGGGGTTACCCCCTAAACGAGAGATAGATTTTTGCATTTATCTTGTTGATAATGCCAAGCCAGTTTCATTGCCCGTTAGGCACATGGCCCCACAAGAAGGAAGAGAGCTCAGTAAGCAAATCAAGGAGTTGCTTGAGAAGAATTTTATTAGGCGAAGCATTTCTGAATGGGGTGCTCCTATGGTATTCGCTACTAAGGCAGATGGTTCGCTTCGTCTATGGTTTGATTATCGAGAGTTGAACAAGTTGACAAAGAAGAATAGGCACCCATTACCAAGGATTGATGATCTCTTTGACCAGCTTGTTGGTGCTTCTATTTTCTCTCAACTCGATCTAGTCACCGGATTCCATCAGCTTAGAGTGGCTGAGGATAGTATTGATAAGACTGCGTTTAGGACTCCAGATGGATTCTTTGAATGACTTGTCATGCCATTCGGTTTGACTAATGCACCCGCCTACTTCGTAGATTTGATGAGTAGGGTGTTCAGGGAGTTCCTTAACAAGTTCGTGGTTGTCTTCGTGGATGATATTCTGACCTTCTCAAAGGATGAGGAAGAACATGCTAGACACCTCAGGGAAGTGATGGATACGCTTATAGCTCATCAGTTGAAAGCCAAGTTCTCCAAATGCCATTTTTGGAGAAGGGAAGTTCGGTTTCTTGGACATATAGTCTCTAAGCAAGGCATAGCTGTGGATCCCGCGAAAGTGGTTGCAGTTCAAGACTGGAAGACCCCTAGGAATGCAACCGAAGTAAGAAGCGTTCTCGGTCTGGCGGGCTACTATAGGAAGTTCATCAGGGACTTCGCTAAGATTTCATCCCCTCTTACTAAGTTGACGAAGAAGAACTTAGTTTTTGCATGGGACTTAGAGTGTGATCTTGCTTTTCAAAGGCTGAAGAGGGCCCTTACCACAGCTCCAGTTTTGGCATTGCCCGATGGCGGTAAGATGTTTACCGTGTACACCGACGCATGTGGCATAGGGTTAGGTGCTGTTCTGATGCAAGAGGGAAGAGCGATATGTTATGGGGGTAGGCAACTTAAAGTTCATGAGAAGAACTATCCAACTCATGATTTGGAGTTGGCGGCGGTCGTCTTTGCACTCAAATCCTGGCGCCACTATCTTCTAGGCGAAAGGTTTTAGTTACATACTGATCATAAGTCGCTCAAGTACCTCTTCTCGTAGAAAGATCTGAATCTAAGGCAGCAAAGGTGGATGGAATTCTTGGCATCTTATGACTTCGAGATAGCTTATACCCCTAGCAAGAGTAATGTTGTGGCGAATGCATTAAGCAGAAGTAGGTTGACTTTGAGTCCCTTGTTTGTTGAGATGAGGAGCCTAGAGTTCTTGGCAACCTTTGATTTCACAACAGCTGTTGAGTCGATGACGGGTTCGTTAGCATCCCTTGAGCTTAGACCTATACTTCTTGATCAAGTTGGGGCTTTGCAGAAAGGAGACCCGCAGATAGTCGAGGTCATGGGCAAGTTGATTCGTGGTGAGACGTCTAGTCACCTTGCTAGATATACTATTGATGACAAGGGTTGGCTGAGACGTGATGGAAGGCTATGCGTTCCACAAGTAGGAGACTTGGTGCATAAAGTTCTCGAAGAAGTGCATCACTCGAAGATGACTATACATCCTGGAGGAGATAAGATGTATAGGAATATGAAGCACATTTTCTTTTGGGCTGGAATGAAGAAAGATGTGGCAGAGTATGTTTCAAAGTGCATGGTGTGCCAACAGGTGAAAGCCGAGTCGAAGAAACTTGGTGGGCTACTACATCCATTGGAGGTCCCGCAATGGAAGTGGGAAAGTATTTCTATGGATTTTGTGGATGGATTGCCTAGGTCAAGAAAAGGGAATACGAGCATATGGGTCATAGTTGACAGACTTACGAAGAGTGCTCATTTCATTCCAGTGAAGAGCAAGAGGACCGCATCATGGCTAGCATCTGTTTATCTTCGAGAGATAGTGAGATTGCATGGAGTTCCCTCTAGCATAGTTAGCAATCGTGACCCAATTTTCACTAGCCAGTTATGGAATAGTTTGCAAGAAGCGATGGGTACGCGATTGAATCTAAGTACAGCCTATCACCCCCAGATAGATGGCCAAACCGAAAGGGTGAATAGAGTGCTAGAAGATCTCTTGAGGCTTTGTGTTCTTGACTTCGGTGGTACTTGGGAAGACCACCTCCCTCTTGTAGAGTTTGCTTATAATAATAGCTATCAAGCAAGCATAGGGATGGCACCATTTGAAGTTCTATATGGGAGGCTGTGTAGGTCACCATCTTGTTGGTGGGAGACAACGGATAGACTTATACTTGGGCCCGATATGATACGGGACACATCCGAGAAAGTTGGATTGGTGAGAAGACGGATGAAAGCGGCCCAAGATAGACAGAAATCCTATGCTGACAAGCGAAGAACAGATTTGGAATTCGAAATTGGGGATATGGTTTTCGTGAAGGTTTCACTTGCGTAATGTGGTACGTTTTGGAGCAGTTGGGAAGCTGGCACCAAGGTTCGTTGGACCCTTCCCTATCATAGAGAGAATTGGAAAGATGGCTTATAAGGTGGAATTGCCCGAGAAGCTGGCCGGAGTGCATAATGTCTTTCATGTCTCGCATCTCCGAAAGTGCCTACATGAGTCCGCTGAGGTTGTTGAACCTAGCATTCTTGAAGACGTGGAGGTAGAGAAAGAGGCAACCCTGAGGAGAGCTCCGATTCGTATCTTGGGAACGGAGATCAAGAAGCTGAGAAATCGAGAAGTCAAATTGGTGAAAGTTCAGTGGAGTGAAGCCGAAGAGGATGCAACTTATGAAACCGAGGAGAAAATGTGTGGGCTTTATCCATTCCTTTTTGAGGGTACATTCTCGACCTCTTTTCCTTTTTAACATATCTTCCTTTTTGCTATCCATGATTATCCTGTTTATCTTGTTATCTCGTTAACCTTGTCATGAGAACCTTAGGTAGAAACCCTTTGGATGAAACATGTATTTGCAACATGTTATGCTTGATGTTCGCAAGTGGTTGCAAGTGTTTGCAAGTGGATACTCGTGGATGCATGATACACATTAGGCACTAAGATCGTCTCACACACTTTCATATTACATATGCATGAGTGCTTATACTTATTCATGGATGAAACTTGTTATGCTATCACGTGGATGTTGCATATGGATGAATGTTATGTGCACTCATGTAGAGATTATAAGTTATGTTAGGATTTTGCATACATATGGACTCATTTCACTAACATACTTTGCATTAAGGGGGTTTACTGAATCAGTAACCGCCTGATTTTCGCATTAGATAAGTACATATACACATACCTTTGCATATAATCATACAGCATTTAGAATTTGTTAAGGACATTGACTGCACGTGGATGATGTTTTGAGTAGATGGATGATGGATGGCAGGACACGTTCTTCCTAACTTAGAGATTTCGGGGACGAAATCCTTTAAGGTGGGGAGGATGTAACAACCCATATTTTGAATAACAAGTTATAACATAAATCAAGGCAGAATTAAATGATAAAATCTGAATCAGGGGAAACGGGCTATGCCATTGCGTTTGTCTCGGAAAAATACGTGAAATAGAGTCCGAGTTTTCGAAAATCGGAGTCCGTATGACCAAGTTATGGCCCGTCGAAGTTTTCAGAAAATTCAAATTTAAAAACAGATTTCAAATTCAGCTGGGCAGGGTAGGCGGGAAAAGATCCCGCCACTCCCCAAGTCGACTGGGGAGTCGACTTGGGAGTCGACACACCCCAGGCTGTGTCGATTGCCCAGTCGACACCCTTTCGACTTGGGTGGTCGGCCAGTCTATCCTGGGTGCACCTGACTTGCTTCTCAAGACATGTTTGGAGGCTAGTGACATGAATTGATGGCCCAGATATGAAATAGGGTTAATCCTATGGCCTAAACTAACCTAATCTTCTATAAAAGGACCCTAATACCTAGCCTAAATCATCATAAATCAATCCTACAACTAAACTATGCCAAAATGTTTAATCATGGCCTCCACCCTCTTGTCATAGCCTCCATCTTCATTCATATGAGAGTTCCTATGCTTGTTTGAGAGTTTCTAAGCTTGATTCAAGGCCAAAGTTCAATCTTTCTTCATTAAAGCAAGGATCTTCTTCTTATTTCTCAAGGGTTTTCATTGAAGCTTATCATTTGGGAGTTTTAGAGTTGCTAGTGGCTTCGTCTCAATCTTATTTTTATTTTACAAGTCTTCATAGCATTGTAAGCCCTATACTCTCTTAGATTCTAACTATGAAGTTAAATATGACATGTTGCAAGTTTGAGTTTGGGCCTAAGTATGATATGTGCTTTGATTCTATCATGTTATGCATAGATTTATTCTATGCATGTTTGTAAAGCTATCACCTTGACCTTATGCATAGAAAGCTATGAGCTTTGATTGGAAATGTTGCATAAAGCAACATAGAAACTCTCATAAACCTTGCGTTATCTTGCATATGATGTTATATGCGAATCACTAGCTACCATCCTATGTCATTTATGATCATGTTTCGCCTATTTGCTAAAGTTTAATATCATGCATGTTTTGAGGCTTATAATGTAATATGCAAGTTTACGATCTCTCATAAACCTTATGTTATCTTGCATATGATGTTATATGCGAATCACTTGCTATCATCCTATGTCATTTATGACCATGTTTCATCTATTTTGCTAAAGTTGATATCATGCATGTTTTGAGGCCTAAATGTAATATGCAAGTTTATGTACACATTTGCCTCATATGCCACCATGTTTAACTTGTGGCCCAATCCTTATTAATTATGTCATGCTTCTAAGTTTCCCCTTTTAGACCTATTTGCGTTTATGCGAACTTACATGCGATGGGGTTACGTTATGGGTAAACTAAAATGACATAAAAACATGACTTGAAAAGATGACATGAAATATGACATGTGATTATGCTTGAAACATGAACTTGGACATGACTTCTAGAAAACATGAGAATGGCCAACTCGAGGTTGGGTTGAGTTTGTAGCATAAATCTACCCGGAACCGACCGGCTTAACTAGTGGCTACAAGCAATAGGACCCAATGTGAGTAGTTGATCATGTCGCACTTGAAACCCGAGGTTAGACCAAGTTGTGGTGTAAAGCTACCCGGACCCGCCCGGCTTAACTAGTAACCACAACAAGCTCTAATGTGAGAGGTTAGGTGCATTAAATTAATTAATGCCACATGATAGGGTTAAGTCATGGACCACTTGAATACTTAACCGATTAAACACGATGGGTTGATAGGGTTAAGTCATGAACCTTAGGTACACCTAACCAACTTGATTGGGTAGGGTTAACCACACTTAACCCGTTAGAAACCCTAGTTACGTGGTCCTTTTCACCAGTAACCCTCTTGATTGTATCATGATACCCTAGGGACTAGGCTAGGGTGGGGCACGATTACTGGGCTGACATGTAAGCGACCAAAACGACGGCTGAGTAGGTGCTCTGGTGTAGGTTCAGGCGGACTATGGTCGTGCACATAGTCCGGAGTTGAAAAAGCAGACACGGGCACCCGTAGGTTTAGACTGTGCGTGCTTGATTTGTGTTCGTTGTTGGCACCCTAGGGCTTGATACACCCTAGGGTGGACCTAGCACAGTTTGACTACAATTCGTGATTGGGCCATATGACAATGACACTTGACGAGTTAGGCTTTTAGGTAGCCGATCGACTAGACCGTGTTGTTGAACCTTGAACTAGGTCATCTCGTGATATTGGGCCAAGATTGGGCCAAGGGATCTTCTCTTGTTGATACTTGACATAGATTACTAGTACACACTTGGTGCAACTTAACCTTGTATATGCGATGCCACACTTGATCTATCTTTTCACCATGCCAGTTATCACCTATGTTTCATCTCTGCTTTACATGTCCAGTTAACTTTATTAGTTTTTATACTAATAGTAGATAGGACTTACCAGTCTTTTTGACTGACCCGTTTTCTTTCGCCTCTTTTCTTCCGTTTCCGCCCCCCCTCCCCCCCCCCCCCAGGTTTGCAGGGTGGGAACACTGGTACCTAGCTAGATCTTTAGCTGCTTTTCTGGATAGCTCATGTACGGTTTGGACTTGAGCATGCTATGGCTTTATTCTACTTTGGGGATAGTTACTTTATTTTTTTTCAGTTTTCAGTTTATGTTCTAGACTTTGTTTTGTGGGAAAATAATGACCAAGTACTTTGATGTAACTTGACTATGGTTTTGAAATGTTAGTTTCATCCGCTGCTTTACTACTCTGTTTTGCTTATACGTCCTGTCTTGTGATATCTGCATGCATGTTTACCTTGTTTAACACTTGCAAGAGTGGCATTGGCGGAGGTGGAGTGTTACATATAGTAAGGTAAAAACCGTCCATGTTTATGTGTGGGCTAGTCTTACTATTATCGTTTCTTTCGAAAGGATTTTGAAAGTTAAACAAATGGTTGGAGTTTACTCACACCAGTTCCATGACTGACCCAGAGTTTATTTTGTTTGTTTTCCTTAAACTCTTGGGTGCCCAAATTTGTACGGGCAGTCAAGTAGTCGGGATTTTACAGATTCACTTAGAGGAGTTTGAAGCAGGAGGCTTCACCAGTTAGCTCTAGACTATCATATATTCCGCTGTGTAATATGTTTGTATCTGGAAGCAAGTGTTTATAACTATTCCAGAAATAGCTGTTGTGCTCTGATGATGGTATGATATAAAGTTACTGATTTGTATTTCAAAAGTTATGTTATTTAATATATTTTATTCGTTCCGCTGTAAGTCTGTGATCTTCATTTTCTTCTATTCTAATATTTCTTTCTTTCTATTTATCATCCTCTAATTTCTTTATGATAATGTTTCATATTTTTTGTGCAATTTGGGTTGGACGTGTGGTGTTATTAGTCAACTCAGATAGTACGGATTTGTGGGCCGTTATAGTTGGTATCAGAGCTTAGGTTGAGCAAATACCTAAGCTTTGGTGGGTTTGTGCTCATTAGAGATAGGGTCAGTAGTACCCTAGAATGAGTTGAGTGTATATATATGAGAGAGCGTATTTGTTAATTAAAATAAATTTTTTTTATATTGTGTTGGCTAGTCTGTTGAGCAGCTTATGAATTCTGGTCGAATCGTAGGACGCCACGAATTCGATAAGAGTTTGTAAATACTTGAACAGAAGATTAAACGCAATGTTGTTTTAAAGTGGGTAAATGAATTAATTTTGCCTAAAATTCTATTTTTATAGAAAAGGAATAATTTTCTAGAACTATTATATTATATGGATGTGTTGGTTGTTATAGTTATAATCAAATGAGATTATAAAATTGAAATGTTATATATATAACCAAATATACTTTGTATATGAATGAAATATACAAATTTGATGAATTAAAATTAAATTCAAAACAAAATTCAGAATTTAAAATCCTGGGAAGTTGAAAAATATTTTTCAAAGTATATAGAAATAATATAGCTTTGTTTTGGAAGGATTTTTGAATCAAAATCATTTTTGATGGATTTTTAAAGTGATAAGGCACTGAACCCACTTCAGTGGCTGGAAACTAATTCTGAATATGACTGCAGCATCGTCAGTGTTCATTTTCAAGTTTCTAAGTGATGGATTGCTACCTTAGAAGGGTTTTATGGAAATTTGTTTGAAAGAAAACAAGTTGATTAGAAAATTTAAATGTTTTGAATTTGTGATGGAAATATATATATATATATATATATATATATATATATTTATGGGATTTCAAAAGGATTTGAAATAAAAACCCGGGAATTTGAATTTTGGAATTAAATTTTAACTTAAAGAAAGTTAAATGGATTGAAGTAAATAAATTGACCACAATCAATTTGAATAGATTAATGGAATACATATTGGATGTAAATGTACTGATTGTAGATCATTCGAATTAAATGAATGAAAACCAAAAGTTTTGGTTGAACTAAATTTGTTGAAAGATGAAATGTTGAGTTTCAACATAAATGAGTTTTGGAAAGTTAATGGGTTTGAAGCACTTTTCTACCTTAGTAATTTTGGGGACGAAATTCTTTTAAGGAGGGAAGAATGTAACGACCCGGATTTTTCGAACAATTTATTTTAAATATTTAATATGGTTTTAAAAATTTAGTTGATAATATAAATGGAATTTTATATTGAAGTTATCAATTTAATAATCGATTTCGATTTAATATCGAATATATTAAATTATCGTAATACGAAAACGGTAATAATTGAAATTAAAATTTAAAACTGTATCGAAAAGGATTCAGATAATCAATATCAATTCTCATTGAACAGGAACGATAATAATAATTATTTATTATCGAAGAATTTGTTTGTTTCGGATTTAATTTATCGATTTAAATTAATATCTTCTCTAGACGATCAAATAAGGCCTTAAAACATGACCCAGTGTGTCCAGAATATGGGAATAACACAAAAGATGTCAGTTGTTGGGTTCAGAAAAGAGTTCATAATCATGGGGTATTTTAATTAAAGGATACCGGTTCAAAACAAATTAAAATAAGTAAAATATAATACATTCCTTCCTAAGCTAAAACCTTTCCCTGATAATTCCTACCCAGTAGACACCTACTTTCTATTCCTTAACTACGAAGCATCTTCCACTATAAAACCGCAGTGACCTTTCCTTTCTCTCATTTGTTTTGCTCCTCCCAGTATTTCAAAGTTGAAATAAACATCTGTCTCAATTCTTCTTCAAAGGAAATCAAAACAAAGCCGACTTCCACTTTCAAAATCAATGACAAATCAAAATAAAAGGAGGGAATGGCCGTGCTCTCGTTCATTCACAAATTGAAGCCACCCCTTCTTCTTTTTTAAATACCTGATTTCCTCTTCTATTCCTTCAATCTGACAATGAAATCGAAAATTCCTGTATAATCGAGAGCTTCTTCGTGGTATACCCAGTTTTGGGTTTCGCGATAATCTATTTCGCCTCAAATTCAAAATCACGAATCGCAAGATACTCTGAGAATTGGAATCGAGCGGTTGATTTTGGAGTGCGATGTTATTATCATGGGTTTATGGCAGAGCTTGGTCAACGAAAAGCTATGTGGTGCTTCTCAGGGATAAGCGAGCAAATTAGAGGATTCTGACGAATTTCTGTCGCGAGTTTCACAATTTCGTGAAGGCCGAAGTCGAAGCGCTTAGATGGAACTCGAACAGGAATTCGATTTTCTCAGTCCAGTTAAGGCTCATGTTTAAGGTAATTTTAGTCACCGTTGTTATTTTTAAAGCTTCGATTTGAGTTAATGAGGAAGCTTGGCATCTGCAGTGTTTTGTGGGGAAACTCGGTTCTTCTTAGCATCGCAACAGTTGAAGGTGAGATTACGAACACCTATAGTTGTTGAGTGTTTACATGGGGTTCGGATAATGTAGAAATCAAAGGGGAGGTTTGGGTTTGTGATATGAATGAAGATTGAGCAAATTAGTTAGTTGATTGGGAGGAATTGGATTCGACAGTGGAAAAGAGGGAGTTAGGCGTGAGCTTGGGAAGTCCAATGGTGAAGTTTAATACCGGTGACAGCGAAGAAGCATGACACATGAGTTTGAAAGGAGATATGGAATATGTCTGTTAGTGCTGTTCTCCGATCATCATGGCAGTGGACGGGAATGAATTGTGGAGGACCGGTAAGTTAAAAAATGAATTTATAATTTATAATTTATTTAGTAAATTATTTAATAAAGTCAATAATATGAATTGGTAGTTAAGGATTTTATAATCATAGGTTCGTGTAGAATTCATTCGAGGCGTCCCGAGTGGATCATAACTACAAATACGATATATGATGGATTTGAGATTTTTTTGACACTAGTCGTTCAAACAAGATGAGTAAATCTCACTCAATTTATTATTTAGAATTAATTTTAGTCGTTAAAAACAATTGATGGTTGCTTGGTTGCATTAAAATACTACTATGGCTATTATTTATATTAGTTATTTAGGATTGGTGTTTGTGGTTATTATATATATATTGGTGGTTGGATTCCCGCAGTACCATTAGCGGATGCCCGCAGTACCATTAGTGGATGATTTCCCTATGCGCCCCACAAATATATATTAGTGGATGACCTTTTATACCGCGATATCCTGCCTCGAAGCAGGATGAGTTTTATTTATGTTTGCTAACGTATGTGGATGCAGGTAAACAGGTTGGAGGGATCCAACTGGATTCCTCAAAAATATAATTATTTGTTTGGTTTCATTTATATTATTGTATATGATGTGTTATAAAACATGTGATTGATAATTGGCTGTTTGTTGATTGTTTAAAATATCATTGGGCCTAAAATGTTGATATATATAAAAATATCGTGAAAATGATATTTGAGATTTAAAAGGGGAAATCTGTTTTTAAAAATAGAATTTGAATTTTTAAATGAGCTATAGAAATATTAAATTGTTTTGAACAAGTATTGAATTTATATACAATGTTTATAAATTGGAAAATGCAGGAAATTTAAGTAAATTTATAAACGGTGTTTATAAATCAAATGGAATGATTTTCATTGGATAATCAGGGAATTGAATTGAACTGAATTTATAAAACTAGGTTTATAAATGTAGTGGGAAAAACTATCATTTAATAATTTGAATATTTAAATTCAAATGTGAATTTAAAAATAGAAATGGGGAAATCGTTTTAAAGAAATAAATGATGGAATTTATTCTGATGTTCATAATATAAATTGAACTAAAATAAATCTGTAAGGATTTATGATTTGAATTCGATTAATACGAATTTATTTAAATAGAAGTTAAATTGATTATGAAAATAAATTAGGTGTTAGATATATATATATAAGTTATTATAAATAGAAATTTCCAAAATAAGATTTTGGTTGTAAATAGATTTCCAAATATAACTTATTTAAATGTATAAGATAAGGAAATTTATAAATGATGTTTATAAATATGATGAATTAATTATCAAGAGATAATTTGAAATATTAAATTCAAATATGAATTTAAAAGTATAAATTGAAATCATTTCGAAAAAAGTAAATGATAGTTTTTATTCCGAAATTCGGAATATAAAAGGGGTTGGGTTTCAAATAGGTATTTGAAAGGAAAGCTTGTTTTAATTTTTAAAACAGAAAATTAATTTATAAACAATGTTTATAAAAATAGGGAAATAAATTATCATTGGATAATTTAGAAGTTTAAATTCAAGAAAGAATTTAAAAAGTGAAATTGAAAAACGTGTTGAAAATAGAATAATTGATTATATTCCGGGATTTAGAATATAACTGAATTGAGAAAATCCAAAGGAGTTATAATTGGAATTCAATTATACCGAATTGTATAATTTATTTGTAAAAGGAATTGGAATTTAAAATAAAATATCGAGTATAAATAAATGTATAACCGAGTAAGGAAAAATCAGCGATTATAGATAACCAGAATTATTGAGATGAATTGGGAAAATTGGTTTGATATATATTAAAATATATTAGAATGGAGTTGAATTTATTTTAAACAAAGTTTAAACGTTTATATATATAAATATAATTAAAACGAACTCGCCGCAGCGCGACAGTTCAAAAATTGGCGATTCGAACTTCAATTGAGTATATAGAACTCAAATTAGGTCGGAATTCTTTGAAACAAGAACCGTCAGGACCAATTAGATAATAGTTTTCTAATGGAAGAGAAAAATCTGGATTTCGTCTGATAGATTTTGAGTTATGTCAAAATCAAATTTTCAGAAAAGCAACGCCAAAATCGTTTAAAAACCATAATGGTTTATATAATTAAATATAAGGATTTTAAGTAGATAAAATCCGAATTTCCATTAGAAAAATCCGGGTTTGAGTTGTAAAATAAATACGAACTCAAGTTGTGTAAATAAAATGATTTTTGAAACAAAAATGAGATTTTAAATTATTGAATAGAATTAACTAATTAGAAGAAAAATTATTTAATGAACCTTTGGGTTGAATTGGACAATGGATAAGTGAATGGGATTTGTAATTCTTATTCGAAATCGAATATGGAAATTAATTTGAAAATGGAATTCAAATGGGTTTATAAGCAAGTAAATATTTGTATTTGAACTGATATGTTCAAACAGAAAGTGGAATAGGCAAAAGACCTAAATAGATAATTAATTGGCGAATTGAATTAAAATGGCCAGATTGAGTTAGAATAAAATGTAAATGGACGTATATGGGTTAGACTGGTATGGAATGAAGAGAATGAAGTTATAAATTTAGTGCCCGACAAAAGGGGTAATAACCCAGAAAATACGAGCCAATTTAAAAGTTTTAAATTGGTGATTTCAAAGGAATTTGAACAATTGAAATAGAATATTTCAATAAAATAGTGAATTAGAAATAGTGAGTCAGTTTGAAAATTTGAATTCAAACTTTGACTGACTGTGCAGGGTGGAGAATATAACGGATTTTAGCGAAACCAAAAATATCTAAATCTGTTTATCAATACCTTTCTAACGAATCCGAAAAATCGAAGTTTCATAACGGGAATCAAAAGTTATGGCCGAATGAATTTTCAGAATGGTCGCTATATAGAATATATAGCCCTGGAAAATTGATATTTTGCAAACGACCTCGGAATTCGACGAAACCACTTTTGTTGGGTTCGGGATGTCAAACTATTGCTAGGTTTCGAATTTCATAATTTTTGAAGCTAGTATGTGAGCGTGGCAAAAGAAAATGTGTTTGGTCAATTTCTGTTAAATTGGATCGACCAGAAAATGGCCATTTTTCAAACGATCTCAGAATTCGACGAAACTAGTTTTGTTGGGACCGTAGCGTCAAAACATAGCTAGATTTATTTTTCTGGAATTTTTCGAATAATTTTGTGGCCCTGGCAAACTGAAATGTACGTTCAAAGTTAAAATTAAATGTTTTATACTTTCATTTGAAAAATAACTGACTGTAACAGTCGAATTGGCCAACGAAACATATCCCATTGTGTCCGGGATGGGAGTATTTAGCTAGGGGCGATAGTTGTTGGACTTGAAAAGGAGTTCGTTGGAGAAAACACTATTTAAAAATATAATATATATATCGGCCAATAGGATTTTTTCTTTCATAATTAAAAAAATAAAATAAAAAACTAAAAACCCTCGAACCAACGGCGAAACCCGTTCCCCCTTCTCTCCTCCATCGCCGCCGCTACAGCCGCTTCCAGCCAACGCCACCACCGCCGATCGCCTCGTCTCC
Source organism: Allium sativum (assembly GCA_030737875.1). NCBI lineage: Eukaryota > Viridiplantae > Streptophyta > Magnoliopsida > Asparagales > Amaryllidaceae > Allium > Allium sativum. The sequence goes on from CM060910.1 coordinate 110,102,566, forward strand.
GTCCCCTCGTCAAATCCGACCCACCCACGACCTCCCACGACGCCTCCTCCGCCTGAATCGAGGCCAGAAAGCCCGCCACTTCCCATCGCCGCCGACGACGCCACTGACCACCGAGCGCCACCAAACCACCACCGACAGGACCCCCTCTCGAAGCTCTTCCACGTCCAACTCCCCGATCGTCCCCACGTGCCACGGATTTCGCGAAAACCTCGAACCTAGTTTTGAACCATCGTGAAAGGTGAGTTCTTTTTGATGTTTGCACTTTGAAAAATCATATCTTTTGGGTGTGTTGACGAAATTCGATGAAACAGGAAACATCGGGACCGCAAGGAAGCTCTCTACCTCATAGAAGAAGCCGCGGATTTTTCTGAGTCATCTACGATTGTTAGCACTCCGCAAACCAATGTGAGAAATCTAAATTAAATGAATTTGAATGGAAAATGTCGTGTATAAATTATATTAGCGAAATATAAATTACATACGTGTTGTATACCTCATGTACATGCGTAGTGTAAGCTATATAAGCGAAGTATGAATTTTACGTGCACAGAATAATTGATATATGTGTTGAAATGCAAGTGAAATATAGCAATTATCTTAAATATATATATATATACTCCCCTCGTCCACAAACCATGGACGATATTTATTGTTGAGAATTGGTGTGAAATATTGGATGAAAAATACGAATGGTTGAATAATTGTTTGTGGTTGATATTGTTTGGTTGTGGTTGAAAAATACCCATTGGTGATTGAAATGAATTGGAAATATTTGTGGAAATAAAAATAAAACATGTCGCCTGCATGCGAATTAGATGCATGAATCCCCATTGTCAAAAACCGCAAGGTTTTAAGGTAGAGCGAGGAGCCGTACTAGGGACGGTGCCGGTTTTAACTACCCTGCCGTTATGCTGCCGAAATTTTGAATAATCTTTGTGTGTTAGAATTATTTTCATATGTTGAAATTATCTTCATGCGTTGAAATTAAAGTCATGTGTTGAAACTATATCCATGTGTGGAAATGTTCGTGTGTTGAAAAGTGATGTGTGAAAATTAAATTCATTTGTGAATGAATGAAGTGTCTAAACAATAAAAATCACCTTTTTATAATATATATAAAGTATGAAAAATATTCGCCTTATATATAAATAGTTTCAACAATAAAAATTCCATCTTTCTAATATGAACAACATAAGTAAAATATCCATGTGTGGAAATGCTCATGTGTTGAGAAACGTGTGTAGTGGAAAAGTTCATGTGTTGAATAAAAAGATCGAACAATAAAAATTACATTTTTATTGAAACTATGAAGTGTTGAAAACATCCGTTTATCGAATGAATATTTTACATGATAAAAATATCATTTTTATCATATATGTGATATGCTAGAGATATGCGGACGTTGAAATAAATATTTGTGAAGAAATATTATTTAACATGCATAGGAACTAAATAAAATAGTCATGTGTTGAAATCTATTTTAGTTCGCCAAAATTATCATCTTTGAAATGTGAAGTGTTAAAAATAGCCACTTGTTCAAATAAATGTGCATGAGTTGAAATATACATTAATTAGCTAATGATATGATTTTAGCCTATGCATGAAACATTAGAATGAATGGTGTTTTTAAACCAAAGTAAATCAAATATGAAGTTGAATGGAAAATGATAAGTGATAAAAACTGTATATATATGTACATGCATATTTATTGAACAGGTTATAGAAAAGGGACTAGAGAAGAGGAATAAAATTTTGTGCCCGACAAATAGGTACACATTTACTGTTTTGTTTGGGTGATGATTTTATGAGCCTGTTGGCTAGCCGCTTGGCTTTTTCTTTTTGACATGAGACGCCCGTGTGGCTATTTGGGAATTTTCCCAGCCCCTCCCGTACAAAGGAGGTTATGGCGAAATTTTCCAAAAATTAAAGGCGTTAGTGAAATAATTGAAGTGAAAACGATATAGGAATTTTTGAATGAACTATATTTATATAAATATATAAATATAAATAAAATTAAAATGAAACGTGGCCGTGTAGTTCGTGTTTTGAAACCGTGATTTCAAACGACTATGCGGGAAATCCGACCATTGGATTTTTCCGAAACCGCAACCAGTGGGTTCGCCTTGGAAATATCTTTCCAACGGCACCAACTTTGTGAAGATCCGACGGTTGGATTGTCTGGAATGTTTAATTCAAATCTGAAGGAAAACAGCGCCAGAAACGATTATATATATATATAATTAAATTAAATTGAATAACGACGCTGCAGTTCGTAAATTGAAATCGTAATTTCAAATGGTTAGTGTGGAAGATCCGACCGTCGGATTTTCCCAAAACTGAAACCGTTGGATTCGTTTTGAAATGACCTTCCTAATGATATAAAATTTGTGAAGATCCAATGGTTAGATTTTTCAGATATGTGTAAAACAAAATTAGTGAAAAGCAGCGCCAGTGCATCGACACGACCTGAAACGTCGTTTAATTAAATATGGCTGTTTTAAAATAAATAAAAATGGCGATATATCGTTATAAAATACTATAGAAGATATAGAGTGAAAATAATCCCATTTTGTTGTGTTTGCTTGATATGTGATGGTTGAATGTATTTAACATGAAAATTATAACTAAAGAACTGAAATGTGAATGTTGAATAGTCCAACCATGTGACAAATTGATTTGAAAATCTAAATATACGTGGATTATTTGAAAAGGCCGAGTTCATCTCATTTCAAATAATCGATCGACGTTGAGAAGTCGAAGAGTCGAAGATGGTTGAAGACCGACGATCTTCACATTGGATGGATGGGCGCTACTGATGCTCGTGATTGGAGTAGCTACCATGAAGGAGCTGGAGTAGTAGCCATCCAAACATACTGTTGATTGTACGGATATGCGAGGAATTGGTGCCTCCGGTTTCGTTCAGACCCAGAACGGACTTGTAAATGGACTATGTGTCTGACATTGGATTTTGTTCTGTGCTGATTGATCTCTGTTAAATATATATCTGTTTGGCGGCGGATAATTTATTCTCTTGCTTAACGCCCTTCTCTGAGACGTACGAGCTCAGAGGTTATGTATTGATAGAAATCAGTCGCATGGAGTGGATTGCCTGTGTGGCATGCCTAAGTGGCATATGATCAAGGCTTCTGTTGCAAAGCAAAGTCTTGTGGTTGATGATCAAAGCATGGTCTGTGTGACGTAGCTTTGTGTATGACGTGAATTCGCGAGCCTCACACCTCGGTATGCATCAAAAACGGGAGACGGACCGCTGGGAGAGCACGACGTTTCTTTCTAGCTATGGTGGTGTCAGTGACCTACCAGCCCTGACATTATATATACTTTTCACCCGTGTGGTTGTTGGAATGCGAGGCGCCTCGATTATAGGTCTGTAACGACCGGGAAACGTGTGTTCAGGAATAACTAATCCTCAAAAGTAAGAGAGGACCGGCCCAGCCGATTCCAAGGATCATAGTGGGGTCCTGGGACATTTGCTAGAGTGTCTCGAATCGGAGAGGAGCTTGCCCCTTGCCTCGACTCATGAAGGAATCCAATATCCAATACGAAATATGCGGACGTGATTGTATTACTAGTATGGCGACATAGTAGATGGTAGCTATGCCGCCTAGGATTGATATTTATGATTGAATTTGCTTTTGAAACATATATACACTAGTAATAGTATCAAACACTTTTGTTTTATGCGTATGAAGCATTTTTGGCCATTATAAGGTAAAAACTCTATCCTTCGGCTTGCGTTGCATTGTGTGATGGGACCTGAGTCTTATAATGACTTCATTTTATAAAAAGCATTGCGATGATTTAATCGTTTACTTTATTTCATGCATTAGCACTCATTGGAGTAAACCCGTTCCGCGAAAGTGGCGTGGTCCTTTGATTTGCCTTATTATTGTTGTTAATAAGTTAAGTAGATTTCTCATACCAGTCCCATGACTGACTCGTAGTTTGTTTCACCTTGCAAACTCGGGTGCCCTCATTTTCACACGGGAGCCTAGTTACAGGTTTCTGACGCACCTTTTGGCTCATGGCGAGGCTTGACTACACCGTGCTGACGTGGATTTTCTCCGCCATTATTGTATCTATATTATGATTCCGCCATTGGCGATGTAGACTGATATTTATTTTGTGTACCCCTTATGTATGATTCCGCCTCAGGCGATGGTGACTGACTATGTATCATTATGCACTAAGTTGTATCTTGTACTGTGCTTCTCTGATGTGATGATATCTAAATGATTCCGCTGTCATATGTGTGTAAATTATACTATTTTGATGCTATTATCTGTGATCTGCTAATGATGATTAATGTGTTATATTCCAATGATTATACTTTACACCGTGTCACGGGGTTTTGGGATCGTCACAAAAAGGTACACGTTTAAATTCTATATGACATTTTATGCGCCGAATCGGCAAGCCACTTGGCTTTTTGATTTTCTTTTTGAATGGAAAGGGTCTAGAGAGGCGAGTTGAGGTTTGAACTATTTGCCGGTTCAAAGGAGGTTTTGGCGAAATTTTCCAAAAATTTAAGGAGTTAGAATATTTTTAAGAAATTTTGATAACTGGAAATCAATGTATTGATATATATAGAATTCGATAAGGAAACGAACTTGAAAATAGAATACTATAAACAAATAGAAAAGCTATAATTAAACCTGGTAAAATTAGAAGGAGAAAGATATACGGGTTTAAAAATGAATAACTGGTTTTATGATGTTGACTATTGAGGTAAGTGGTCTTGTCCGCTTTGAAGTTAAGGATGTTTTCAGTCAAGGTATGAGAGGTAGTTATACCCCAACTTGATTGATTTCATTTTTAACCGATAAATAGCAAGACCCAGTCTCGAAGAGAAATGTTTGAATAAGAGTTTAGTTAAATGCAGTATTTTGGGTTGTTGCAACGATGTTTTTTACAACATTCGTTTTAACCCAAATAAGTGGAACTTTGGAAATATAAAAGTAAATATTTCCCGAGTATAGAATTAAATGAATCGGGAAAGAAATAAATAATTGGAATGTTCTCCAGTTATAAATAGAAAATATTTTCTAAGTGTAGAAAATAAAAGAAGGCGAGATATGGAAATGTTTTCCAAATAGCTTAAGAGGCCAAGAAGAATATTGAAAATATTGTGTTAACGAATATTAATAAGGAAATGGAGAAGTGTTTTAATTATTGAAATATTAATAAAAAGGGGCCCAATGATTTGTTTAATGCTTTGAATGAATGGTTGTTTTTCTTCGATAGTTAAATAACTGACTATCGAAGTACTTGCCAATATCGTTGTCAATATGGAGGGACCAGTTGGATTATTATCCGAGAACCACTCCGTATTGGCTGTAGCGTTGCAAATCAGATTATATGAAGATAATCGAAGACAGAGTAGAGTACAAGGGATTTTTCTATTAATAGAAATTGTGCCTTAGGTTTCGTTCAATCCCAGAATGAACGTATATGGACGAATGTCTGACAGAGTATTTCCAATGATCGCATATGTTGTTTTGTACAAATATATATGGTGGCGGAGAATTTATTCTCTTAGGATAATATCCAGAATATATTTATGCAATGAATTGGTGATTTACGGATCTGACAATGTGGCATTCAAAGTGATTGTGCTATCAATGAATGATAAGAAATCGTAGCCTCAGGGCTCAACAACCGGGAAATGACAAAAATCGGGTAAACAACATGGGTATATGGGTCGCTTCCATTAGGTTGTATAATCACCTATCTAGAGAAATTCCTTTTACTTCTTTAATCTATCAATGCTGTCCCTTCTCGGGAAACGGTTGCTGATCCCAACCATTGGTGATATACATTCGATACACTCAAGCGAAATGAGTGGTTGGTCATGTGTGGGCCGGGTTGCAAGATGTTCTTGTTGAACCCTGTGTATTCCCCTCTAGAGATACACTATCGGTAGGTGGTTCCATACCTTGTCATAGTCGGAATCCAATCTCCAATAAGCGCCCTGCGGTTTTTGATTTTATATTATAAATGGTGCGTGAGATGCAAGCGTTCCAGTAGATTGTTATTTATTTGAGTTAGGCAATATTATAATATCACTGGATTTTTGTGTCAAAGTATTTTGGGTTATAGTAAGGTAAAAACCGTCCATGTTTATGTGCGGGCTGGTCTTACTACTATCCTTTCTTTCGCAAGGATTTTGAAACTTAAACAAATGGTTGGAGTTTACTCACACCAGTCCCATGACTAACCTAGAGTTTATTTTTTTTATTTTCCCTAAACTCTTGGGTGCCCAAATTTGTACGGGCAGCCAAGTAGTCGGGATTTTACAGATTCACTTGGAGGTGTTTGAAGCAGGAGGCTTCACCAGTTATCTATAGACTATCATATATTCCGCTGTGTACCATGTTTGTATCTGGAATCAGGTGTTTATAACTGTTCCAGAAATAGTTGTTATGCTTTGATGATGGTATGTATATAAAGTTACTGATTGTATTTCAAAAGTTATGTTATTTAATATATTTTATTCGTTCCACTGTAAGTTTGTGATCTTCGTTTTCTTCTATTCTAATATTTCTTTCTTTCTATTTCTCATCCTCTAACTTCATTCTAATAATGATTTGTATTTTCTGTGCAATTTGAGTTGGACGTGTGGTGTTATTAGTCAACTCAGATAGTGCGGATTTGCGGGCCGTTACAGACGGATTTGTGATGGATAGCATTGGTCGGTAAATTTCACGTTGGTATTTTAGTGACCATTTTGCAATGGAATTTAACGTCAATCTCCGACGCTTCACCATCGTTTGTCAATATATTCAAATTTAATTTTAATTAATTTTACCGACTGATATATATTTCTATAATATTTTTTTTTTAAAAACCGTTGGAGATCCTTTGCTAAACAGCAATGGATTAGAAACGGATAATTTCAACTTTTGCTTCACCTTAGATATTTGTCGGTAGTTCGTCACAAATGCTAACATTTTTGCAACTGATAAATATATATAAAACAACACTGCATATTATAAATTGATATAACCAAATAAAAATTTTATTTCAACAAAATTTGAATAGTACAAAAATTAACAACAAAATTTTCCAACTTTTCATACACTATACATATATAACAATTTTATTCTCATACAACACGCTATTCTCATACAATTTGTATTCCCGTATTTTTGTTGTGCATTTACCCTTTGTGCTCCCTTTGGTTATGCTTAATCTGAACCAGATATGTGTTGCTTGTAGTGCCAGATTTTCTGAGGGATAATGTTGCAGTTTCCAAGTGTTATAAGCAAATTTTTGGAAAGAGATTGAGCATATCAGTACTCAAAAAAAAAAACTGTTTAGACATTAATAAATAAGATTGAGAAAAAAATTGCAGGCTTTGCTGATGTATAAAAAATAAATATGATAGTTGATTGACACTAAACGATGTTTATAAGAATCTTGTATAGACATTAATAAAATAAAATGCAGCAAAAAGCATGCAGGCAAATAAGTATGATAATTTGTTGATGCTTGTAAGAAACCCATTTAAGATTGACAAAATAGAATGCAGCAAAAATAAAACGCTCAATATGCGTATATATGCTGGAATGCTTCCACCACTTCATTGCTTCAAAATGTGATAAATATTAAAAATAAATTCAGACATTTTAACACAATCACAAAGCAGATAAAACACATGCAGTTGAGATATACTAACTATTAAGAAGCTTACTCGGGAACTTCTCGACGCCTCTTCTTTTAGTCAGTTGCCATTGCAACCTGGCTTTAGTTCTAATCCAGGCTATGAATTTCCAAACCATGCTTCTAATCAAATCAATGCATCTAGAAATAACAAAATAAGAATGAAAAAAATTGTAATGAGGAGGAAATTTTGACTTGTATATCTAAATGATTTCACTTACTTTTCAGCATTAAATTGCTCAACATTTATCCCAACACCAAGCAAAAATTATCAAATCAACGGTATTTAACAGTCTCTAGCATATCAGTGTCAACTCCCTATGTGCAGGTTAGTCAGGAGATTGTATTGCAATGATTCATAATTACATATAAAACTTAATTTTGTAAGTAATTCTATAAGAATATCATAGTTTGAACGAATAAATAAGAATACCGCAGTTAAAGATGATCAAAGTGTAGAAGTGCAGGGATTGATTCTTTTTAACTCTGACTGACCAAAAAATATTCCTATATTAAATATGAAACACCCTTAAAATAACATTTGGTAGAAGCATACTTGTAAAATGCAGTAATAACCAAAAGAAAACCATGTTACTTACAAAAAATTAGAATGCTAATCAACCAAATCTCATTTCTATGAATACAAAGTTTATAATAAACTTATTTATTTGCAGTTGTTATGACGATGAAACTAACTATTGCAATGTTAATAGATGTGTCCAATTAAGAAATTGGAAATACAATATACACCTGACAGAATTTGGATATCAGCATTGTGGTGTGAAGTTTTGAAACCCTGGTAATCAAGTGATATTAAAAGGATGTGGGCAGTCCCTCCGTTGAATTGGAAGCAGGACCAAACCTTTAGATGTTCGTGGTATAATTTGCAGTGAAGAACACAAAATAGTAGGTTTGTACCAGAGTAGTTTATGGTTACTTAATTCCTTTCTGACCAGAATTGAGATTTGTTTTGCACTAGCACCTCCATTGGATCCTTCCACATGTAGGACAGTCCTTTCAAGTTAATATACCTCAAAGTATTAATTGATATATTATTTTTTTCATGTAGAAAGCAAAATAACAATTGTAACAATTCAAGACAAGGTTGACCAATTACATACCTAGCTAGGAGAGATACACAAAAAGTACGAAGAGACGTAATAAGGTGTAAACAATAACATTGGTCATAGAGAGACAACAACAACTGTAGCCAACAAGACAAAGCAAGCTGAAACAGTCACCATCCCATGAAAGCAAGCTTCTAAGGTTACAAAGCAGTAAGGCAAAGACAATATTGCAATGAAGCTTGGCACTGCAAACTCTACGAAGTAGAAACTACAAGATTTCAAGCACAATTAGACTTATAGCAAGACGAACCCAAATTCACCACCAAACGAGAAAATGACTAAAGTTCCACAAATCCAACCCAAGATTACATAGCATATTACTTAGCATTATGGCATATAGAATTCGCAAGACCAGAAAGCTATAAAATAAGTAGCCAGGCACACAACACCTTTTGAAAAATCAGTGACATGGAGGAAGACGGAATGCAAAGTGTGGACACTCGACACAACACCAACAAAAAAAGAGCAAAGCTTCATGCATATACTGGTCAAGACAAAGGAATACCGCCGATGGGCTGCACAAACTCATCCCCAAATATTACACACAAAACAAGCAAAAGAAAGATCTTGCAACAAACCAACACAAAGCTCCAAGCCCTAAAATAAGCAAGACACAAACCACGAGAAAAAGAACTTGGAATAGCAAAACAAAAAGTTCCCAACTTTATTGCACTCATTAACAGCAAATAGAAGTCTAAATCTAAATTGTAGTACTAATTAATCGAAAAATGACCATTGTTGAATCTTTAAAGGAGTGCATCCAACAAAATTTTTGTGAATATAGAATCAGTTAATGAAAAAACTTGGAAAGTAGCAAATGAATTACCTAAATTGCGTAGAATGAATGCTTGCATCCAATCAATCTAAGAAACCGTAGATCTCAGAAATTGGCAAAAGCATTGGGCATGGAACGTGACCACAGCAGGGAATGGATGGTAAGTGCAATTTGTAGATGATGAAAGAAAGAACTGATATTTTAAGCACTTGTTGTGCGAACTAAGACGACAGAACTGCGGCATGACTTGATGTTGACTGTTTATTATAATATTCTGTAGCAACGAATTTCACATAGAACGCAAGGGAGAGCGAAGGAGAGGAAACGATTTCTTGGGGAAGCGCAGGTGAGATTCATTATGTAGGGGAAGCTAAGGAACTGGGAAAATATAGGAAGTGGGATTGAAGAGAGAGAGAGAGAGTGGTTCTAGGTTTTTGGAAATTTGAGCAAGTGGAACGAAAAATAAAATGACAAAGAAGAGGCAGGCAAAATCTAATTCTAATTTTAGGATGGAGCCAAAAATAATCGTTCTGGAGAAAAATTCAAAAGTGGAGCCACAATTTCAGTTATTTAATACGAAAAAACTTACTGGTATATACCAAAGACAATAATTATAAAAGTAAATGTACAAAACCTTATTAAAAAAATTTGCCTTGTGTAATCCAAAGTCGTAAGGCTTCAGTACACATTACAACAAATTTTTCTTTAAAATTTAACTTCCTGTAGAAAATTCAAAGTTCTACTTTTAAATTTTATGAATATAATTATCAACTATAAGAATAAAATTTTAAAGTTTTAAATTTTTCTTTAACATATAAGATATAATTATCAACTATATTTATAAAATATAAGTATCAACTACAATTATCAACTATAATTATCAACTGTAATTATTAAATACAATTATTTAAAATTAATTTTTAAATACTATATATCATTTCAAAAGTATTAAACTTTATTATTAATTATTAAATAATTATTATAATAAACTGGTATTTTCTTTATTTAGGGATTTTTTTTTTTTTGAAAATGAAAAGAAAAAAATAACACCAAAGTATATCTTAGAAAATAATATAAACATCATTTGCAAATCTGTTGGAATTCTGCTGCAAAATAGCTTCGATAAATATTCGTCGGTATTCTGCCTGGATTTGCAGCAGAAAATAGCAGTAGAAATTTCTGTCGATAATTTGACGCAATTTGCGACGGCTTAGTGAGGGATAACAGAAGACGACGGTAATAAATAAAAGAAAAAAAACTTGAAAAAGCAAAAAACTTTCCCTTGCAGATCACATGGAAATCTGTCGTAAATTAGCGACGGAAATTTCCGCTTCTAAACATTTGACGCTAAATCAGTGTTTTCTTGTAGTGATGGAATTTTCTAGAGTAAAGTTTTCCAATTTAGTATAATAAATTAGAATTGAATGGAATTCGATTTGGTAATAATCGAAGTGAGCTTCTGTAGAGGAAGAATTTTAATATATATGGAATTTAAAAGGCTTTGCCGTTATTCCATTTATATTATTAGTCGGATACGGAAATTGATATCGATTATATATTGATCTGTTTCCCGTGAAGATTCCATAATTAATGGAATGTGATTTTAGGTTTATTGTGAACTGTGTTTTAAATGACATTGGTTCTTTAACCCAGTTAAAGACAGGATTACACGTCTAACATTGTATTTCGAACTGTGTTGTTGATCTGTGGTAAATATATATCTGTTTGGTGGTGGAGAATTTATTCTCTTGCATAACACCCTTCTCTGAGACGTTTGAGCTTAGAGGTTATAGACCGGTAGAAATCAAGGGTACGGTGTAGATTGCCAATGTAGCATATTCGATTTCCCAAAGTTAAATAATCATTAAGTAATGATTTATGAGATTAAAACTAAGTGGAGTTTTAATGAATCTTTAATTAGTGAAATGTGAATGTGATAATTTAAATTATCAAATTTGGGAATTGATCGAGAATGGAGTACCACCAGTTTTTGCTCCAGGCGATAGTTAAATCTTTAATTAGATTTGAACGTTAAATGGTAATTAAATTTACCGATAACACTATGTTGTTACATATGGAGTATTACCAGTTTTGCTCCATGGGATGAATAGGTTGGGATTGGATTAATATATAAATGATTACTTTGGTAAGGCTTGATAATCCCTACTATTTGATAAACCTTAATTTGGTTTAGAATTGATATCCAAAGGAAGATTAAAGTATAAATTTAAAAGAATTTATCTTTGATAAAATTAATGGGAACCTTTCCCAAAGGATATGAATATTTGAATAAAAGAATATTCAGAATTGTAATGAGGACTATGATGTATTTTTATAGCACTTGATTATTGATTATAAAATACGTGGGTTGTTCGGAAAGACCGGGTTCATCCCATTCTGAATAACCGATATAATGACTAAAAATCGACAATGAAGACGGTGGTTGAAGACTAGAGTTCTTCACATATTTTGGATGATTACTGATGTTTTGATTGGGTTGTACACCCAAGACAAGGTAATAAGTGGTGATCGTCCAGATGTACTTGGAGATCGACTGGATATGCGAGGACCTCTCTCCTATATTGGACATATGGGAGGAGGAATAAGGTGCCTCCAGTTTCGTTCAGACCCAGAACATATTAGTAAATGGATGTGTGTGTGTGTCTGACATTAGATTTTATTCTGTGTTAATTGATTTCTATTAAATTTATATTTTTTGGTGGCGGATAATTTATTCTCTTGCTTAACACCCTTCTATGAGACGTACGAGCTTAGAGGTTATATATCGATAGACATTAGTTGCATGGCGTGAATTGTTAATGTGGCATAGTGAGATGCAACGATCAAGGCTTCTGTTGAAAAGCAGAGTCTTGTAGTTGATGATCAAAGCACGACTTTAAATATCATAGCTTTGTGTATAGCGTTAGTTCGCGAGCCTCACGCCCGGTATGAGTCAAAAACGGGATAAGGGACCCAAGGGGTGCACGACATTTCTTTCTAGCTATGGGTGGTGTCATGGTATGGAGCCCAGACATTTATTTATTTTTACCTGTGTGGATGATGGATTGCGAGGCGTCTTGGATATTGGTCCCTAGTAGCCAAGTGATAGGTCCGATAGGACCGGGAAACGTGTGTTCAGGAATTGCCAATCCTCAAACGTAAGAGAGGACCGACCTTGGAGGATCCAAGGGTTCACTGCAGGGAATCCTGATGTAACGACCCACTTTTTAGTACAGTTTAAGCTGACATTTATCAGACCATGTCAACTCAAATTACACATAAAAGAAGATAGCTATTAGAAAGAAATTTGAGGGTGAGGTAAGGAAGAAAGAAATATTAGAATAGAAGAAGAAGAAACACATCACAGAATCAGAGTGTCACATCGCAGCGGAACAAAATATAATATAGAAATAAATCTTTATCGAGAGCTTTAAAATAATACTTACAATCATCAGGGTACATCACACATCTAGACGGTTATAATAACCTATCCTCATCTACAACACACAGCAGAATAATAACTAAATATCATGCGTCTGAACATCTTCAGTTCGTCTCTTCACAGCACCCGATAACCTGAACCTGTACAACCCGATCTAACCCGATCATTACAAACGATGGGTCAGTCTGGTGAACCAGAGTGAGAAAAACACACTAAGTTTATTGATATCACGCACGTTGATTGTAAAGTCAAAATCCTTTTGAAAGAAAAAGATAATCGTAAGACCAAATCCACACATAAATACAGACGGTTTTTACCTTATGATAACCCAAAACGTTTTTGAAATCAATATCTTCTCTGATATTATAATAGTGTCTAAATACAAATAAATATCAATCTAGTTGAACGCTTGCATCTCACGCTCTACATATATAGTATACAACCAAAACCGCGGGCGCTTATTGGAGAATGGATTTCCTGGCAAGGTATGGGACCACCTTCCCGACAATGTACCTCTGGTGATGAATACATTGAGAATTCAACAAGAACATCTAGCAACCCCGGCTAAACATGACCGGCCCCTCACTTCGCTTGAGAGTACCGAATATATCATTACCACGGTTGGGGGCCAGCCAACCGAACCGATAGCATACATATAAAAATAAAAGGGACAACCTAAGGCATTTGATTTCACCAGATTAGGTAATGATATACCCTTTTGATGAGCGCGACCCACATAGCCATGCGACCTACCCGATTTTATGCCATTTCCCAGTTGATGAGGCTAGAGGTCAAATTTATTTATTTAATTAATTTAATTTTCCTCTGAACATTTGGCCACCATTTACTTTGAATGTCACATTGTCAGATCCGCTGAATATCACTAATTGATGTCCACAAAAATACTTTAGTTGTTAAGCTAAGAGATGTGCACACTTCTCCGCCATCAACAGAAATACGTTTGAAGAAATCAACGTTCGTGACTTCTTTGGAAATACTCTATCAGACACTCATCCATACAAGTCATCTACGAATAGGATGAACCAAAGGTACCCTCCAACCACATCCTAGGTATCACCCTATGGATCAGTAGCGAGAAGTCTTTGCAATCCGTAGATTCCAACAACGACAAAATCACAGTTTACCTCCGGGAGCTAACTAGAGAATTTGAGTAATCCTTCCGCTTATGGAAATCCATGGTCTTCAATGCTCCATCTTCAATTAGCATCTTCTGATATCCTCACGTATTTGTTGGTCGGAATGGTTTTCGAATATGAATTTGATCCCGGTCTTTCCATACCAATAATCGTTTTAGCCAAATTTGACAGTCGGTGATTTTACTATCAAAATAAACAGTTTTTCAATCATGGAAATAAAATGAGTTCACTGGTTCAGTATTCCGCATCACTTAGCCTTTTTAATTAAAAATAATTAACGTATGGTTAATTAAAAACTAAGGCACGTGCTTCGCACACGGCATATTTTGGTACTAAAATGGTGATTGGTGGTTAAACCAATCAATATATATGTGGTGGTTAAAATACTAAATTTACTTCTTATTTAAACATACGAATGATTCTCAAGACCATTTCATTTAATACTCAGAAAAATATCTTATAATTATACTCAATTTCCATATAAAACATTTGCTCCCTCATTCTTCATTATCTATAAATGTGGAAATTAATTCAACTTATTATTCGTAAAATAACGTTACGAAACCACTTTGTTTCATTATTTGAAAAAATAACCACTTCTTGTTCTTATCGACTAAACCTATTTTAAAAATCAATTTTATGTTTCCCCTTTAACTCGAAAATATCATTATAATTTCATGCAATCACCTTAAATTTTCTTTAACTTTGGAAACATCATTTATGTCATCAAACCCTTTTTAATTTCCTGTACTTTCGAATTCTTATTACAAATTCTTTACATTTTCACCAATAATGCTGCTTTATTATTTTCTAATGGAAATAATAAATTATTACACCTCTTTACAAATACAACTGGTATCATCTCAGATAATCCTGAAGTCGTTCTGGTTGAGGTATTTTAATTACCTCTCAAAGCTAGATCAACAACGTTCTTATATGAAGATAGATATGAATTGTAATCCAAAAATCGATATTTATTATATTATCCAAACAAATCATGTAACGACCCAAGGATTTCAGCCCCGAAAATGGACATTTAAATAAAATTCCACATCTCATGCCGACCTTCCAAACATCGAAAACACTGGATAGTTATTAGAAAGAAATTAGAGGGTGAGATAAGAAAGAAAGAAATATTAGAATAGAAGAAGAAGAAGAAACAACATAACACAGAGTCTCACATCGCAGCGGAACAAAACATAATACAGAGATAAATCTTTATTGAGAGCTTTAAAAATACTTATAATCATCAGAGTACATCACATCCTGGACAGTTATAACAACCTGTCCTCATATACAACACACAGCGGAATAATAGCTATATAATATCATACATCTGAACACCTCCAGCTCGTCTCTGGACTTCGCTGCATCCGATAACCTGGACCTGTACACCCCGGTCTAACCAGAGCATTTACAAAACACCGGGTCAGTCTGGTGAACCAGAGTGAGAAAAAGTCGCACAGTATTAAGGGGAATCATCCAACTTGATTTTAAAGTTCATAATCTTTTCAAAGAAAAAAGATAATCGTAAGACCAAATCCACACATAAATACAGACGGTTTTTTTCTTATGATAACCCAAAACATTTTTGAAATCGATATCTTTTCTGATATTATAATAGTGTCTAAATACAAGTAAATATCAGTCTAGTGGAACGCTTGCATCTCACGCTCCACATATATAGTATACAATCAAAACTACGGGCACTTATTGGAGATTGGATTCCGACTATGACAATGTATGGAACCACCTGTCGATAGTGTATCTCTAGATGTGAATACACTGGGTTCAACAAGAACGTCTTGCAACCCGGCCCATATATGACCGACCATTCATTTCGCGTGAGTGTATCGAATGTATTTCACCAACGGTTGGGCTCAAACCACCGTTTCCCGAAAAGGGACAGCATATCACATTCACTTTGAATGCCACATCGTCAGATCCATCAAAAATCACTAATTGACGTCCACAACAATACTTTATGTGTTAGTTAAAAGAAGTTTCCTTCTCCGCTTCCACTCTTGGTACAGTTGAAGAAATCAATGTACGTGACCCTTTTGGAAATACTCTATCAGACATTCATCCATAAAAGTCACCCAGGAACAGGATGAACCGAAGGCATCCTCCTACTGCATCCTAGGGATCACCCTGAGAATCAGTAGGGAGAAATCCTTGCAATTCCGTAGATTTCAACCACGACAGAATATATATTCGATCCCGGTCTTTTCATACCAACAATCGTACGGGCCAAGTTTGATAGTCTGTAACGACCCGGGAAAAAAAACGACCTTGATTATCCGATATACACACATATCGAACATCAAGGGTCGACAATTACCGAATAGTTAATGAAAGAATTTAGAGGGTGAGGATAGATAAGATAGAAAATTTGAATAGAAGAAGAAAAAGAAGAACACAACATCAGAGTAACACGAATCTCACAGCGGAACGAATAAAATATAATATATCACATAACTTGAAATCAAAAGCAGTATATGCATACAATACCATTATCAGAGTACAACCCTTGCATCACAGCGGAAATAAACAATAGCTATATAAGTCCTGAAGCCTCCTGCTCCAAGCTCTCCAAGTCTATCTGTAAAATCCTGACTACTTGACTGCCCGTACAAATTGGGCACCCAAGAGTTTAGGGAAAACAAAACAAAATAAAACTCTGGGTCAGTCATGGGACTGGTGTGAGTAAACTCCAATCATTTGGTTTAACTTTTCAAAATCCTTTTCAAAAGAAAAGATAATCGTAAGACCAATCCACACATAAACACGGACGGTTTTTACCTTACGATAACTCAAAACACTTTGGAAATCATATATTATCTGATATTATAATAATGTCTAATTACAAGTAATTAAAATATAGTAGAACGCTTGCATCTCACGCTCTACATATATAATATACAATCAAACTCGCAGGCACTTATTGGAGATTGGATTCCAACTTGACAAGGTATGGGACCACCTTCCGAACGTGTATCTCTAGAGGCAAATACACTGGGTTCAACAAGAACATCTTGCAACCCGGCCCACACATGACCGACCACTCATTTCGCTTGAGTGTATCGAATGTATATCACCGACGGTTGGGATCAGCAACCGCCTCCCGAAATGGGACAGCATCGATAGATTTAAGAACAAAAGGAATTTCTCTAGATAGGTGATCATACACCCTACTTCGGAGCGACCGACTTAGCCATGCTGCCTGCCCGATTTTTTGTCCTTTCCTGGTTGATGAGGCTTGAGGTCATAACGTATCTTTTGACAGATCACACCTCCCTTACTTTGAATGCCACATCGTCATACCCGCCAAATCACAAATTGATTTCACCAAAAATACCACGGGTATAAAGCTAAGAGAAACGAATTCCTCCGCCACCAAACGTAAGTACGTTTGAGGAGATCAACTTACGCGATCTATTGGATATACTCTGTCAGACACTCGTCCATACACGTTTGTCCTGGGACTGGACAAACCGAAGGCACTATTCTGTAAACAGGATAGCCCTTGCACAAATCCGTCTTCAATATATTCAGCATACTTGATTCGCAACGCTTATGCCAATACGGAGTGGTTCTCTGGATAATAATCCAACCGGTCTCTCCATATTAACAACGTTAAAATGGTCAAAACTTTGATAGTCGGTGATTTAACTATCAAATGAAAACATGTCGGTGTGCAAACAACGATATTATTTCCAAAAGGAAATTCTATCGACCAAACATCATTCAACGTTTATCCCTTTTTAGTTCATTCACATATTCATTTCCCTTTTTCTGTTATTTAACATTTCTGATTTACTATATTTTAGAAAATATACGTTATTTATATTGGAAACATTTCCATTATCTGTTCTCTATATTCAGAAACATTATTGACTCTCATTTGGAAAACATTTCCAAATCTTCTTCATTTGGTTTTAAACAGATGTTCGAATAAACATCACTCTGCCAAATCTCCTTCATTTGGTTTCCACTTTAAACACCTTTCACTATCGAACCTTAACCATTTCTTAGTTAAAAACGAAGTCAATCAAGTTGGGGTATAGTTACCTCTCAGACCTTAACTGAACAACATTTCTAACTTCGAAATAGGCAAAGTTCATCTTTCTAAATCTTTAACACTTCTTTACGACATTCTCGGATTTTATTTACAAATCCGCTTCTCGTACGGAAAAACACTTGACTATAACAATGGTGTTATAATCCCCTGCATCCGAATTATAATGACTTTATAAATACTTTGATTTTCTAACTCGAATAAATAACGAACTAAATTATTAACTCATACTCGGTTAACTCTAAGCTGTAACTCTTATTCAATTTATTCTTATTCTATTTAACTCTTACTGGACTAACCCTTGTTCAGATAACTCGGTCTGATTTACTCGTTTTGACCCACTTACTTGATCAGTTCAAATGGACTAACTCAGCTTAATTAACTCGACTAAATTTCTTCTGGCAATTAACTAATATTTGACTTGACACCATTCGCTCGACTCTAGATCGCAGCGATCACAATGGTTACGCCTGATTCCCTCAGGAAACATCCGACCGCCTTAGGCTATCTGCAGCCCTGCGAATTACGCTAGCAGTCGTGCTCACTGGTAGCTTATCTTAAATGACTACTTCTGTTTAACTCTATCTCGAATAACTAAATTCGAGCAAGTCTAATTGAATAACTAATATTCCATCATCCCTCATTCGATTACTATATTTGGATAACTCTAGTTTGATTAGACTCTAATCGATTAACTCTAACTGATTAACTCTAATTGGTTAACTCTAACTAACTAACTCTAAATGTTTACTCCAACGGTTTAACTCTACGGTTTAACCCTAACGGTTTAACTCTAACAGTTCAACTCTAACAGTTTAACTCTAATAGTTGAACTCTAACAGTTGATCTCAATCAATTTGTTCTATTTGATCAAACCATTTCGAATAACTAATATTCAATAAACTTCCTTTCGAATAAACTGATATTCGATAACTTTACTTCGAATAACTCTTATTCGATAAATTCTCTTTCATACATATTCAGTTTCAAATATCGATGTGGAAATCGATTTTTACTTCTCTATATAAGTCTTGACTTATATACTCTATTTACCCAAAGATAAATAACTAAATTAATTTATAATACTTTATTTATAAATTAACCTTCTCACTTTATCTGTTAAAACAGAACTCTCTTAAATTCTTACTTCGAATTCATATTCTGTTTACCCGTGTGTGAAGCACGGGCCTAATTTCTTCCTAGTGTAAAATTCTCTTTTTATACCCTTCCTATCCATTTTCAAGTATTCCAATATTCTATTTATTTTCTAAATAATTAATTCCTTTTATAACTCAGTTTATTTCTCTAGATAAATATTTCCTTTTAGTCTATTTGTAAATGTTTTACAAATATTTTCTTTTCTATTTTATTTGTAAATGTTTTACAAACAATTCCCCTTCTCTATTTGTTTTACAAATAATTTTCCTTTATTGCTTTGATTTTATAAAATGATTTCTTTTATAACCCTTTTTTTTTCTTTCATATATAAAATCTGCTGATTTTATATAAATAATCTATTTCCAAAATATACTTTGAAAATTTCCCTTTTCTCTTTCTCGTATCACTTATGGTGTAAAAATATCAAATCAAAATGATCGGTCATCATCCAACACATAGCATCAACACAGATGATATAACACTTCATATATCAGAATATATGAAAATTGTAAAATAAATGTTGAGGAACCCAGTTGGGTCCCTCCGACCTGTTTCCCTGCATCCACAGATGTCAGTCAACATAAATAACATGAGTATAAAATATTCTGATAAACAGAATCAATATTTCGATACGATTTATATATATCGTTATCGATGTTTTCAATCAACTGACTAGCAGTTCAACCAAACAACCAATACACAGCAAATCAGCCAATATTTATCAATTCTAAAAATACTTTATATAATAGAAATGGTTCAGAGTTAGTGAGATTACTCACATTGGTCGGTTTATCGTTGAATAACGATAATCGGTCATTGATTTGGTTCAGACGTTAAATTTCACCATAAATCCAAACGAGCTCTAATCCACTTGCAGTCAGTTCCATTGCGAAGTGTTCGTCCATATGATCCCAACGCAACTTGTTTTACTGAATTTCATTCCCGTATGACACAGTTATGATACTTACGATTTTATATAACCATTTAAACTAAAATTATCTAATTAATTATTCAATGGGCCTTACCCATTTCAAGCCGGCCCACCCGCACCTTTACAAGCCCAGACCGATATGCCCCTTCTTCCCCACTCCGTGTAAATCCCGCTGCTCCACTTCCGAAGACCATTACCGAATCCTCTAACCCCATTCTCAAGCTTTCCATTCCATCGTTTTGCACTTGGAAATCACCAAACTCCCTCACTTCCTCTCCTCTTCTTCCTCATCTAACTTTCCCTCAACCCGCACTGAGCTTGCAAAAACTGTCGAACTGTATCACTGTGAAAACGATAGGACCTGCAAACGGAATTAACACCGTATACCCCAAATTCATCAACGCAAGTGCGTTTTCACTCCCAAAATCCGAAAACAAACTCGATGTCTATCCTCAATGCCTCCATCGATCAAAAAGATAAACCCTAGCTTTCTGTTGCCGAACGCAGCGAGCCAATTGAAGTTCGAACATCACAATATACCCACCAGATTGAAGAGAATTCAATGAGGATAGCATATATATATGATTCATAATTTTTTTGGATTTTATTTTCTTTTGTTTGGATTTTTTCAAACTCCGATTTTTACTGTTGGAATTTTCTGCTGAGTGGCGGCGTAGTTTTTGACCGGAGGAAATAAAGGTCTAGGGTTAGAGGGATGGTTAGGTATATATAGAACATGTTTTATATTTTTTTATTCGAGTTTTATATTTATTTTTAAGCAAACACTGCTTTTCTGAGTCCTCTAAAATTCCTGTGGCCACATACGATACCCAAAAATTATGAAAATTGACAGGCAGCTACAGTTTGACATTACGGACCCAACGAAACTGGTTTCGTCGAATTCCGACTCCGTATGCCCACACAGCGTATTTTTAACCGTCGAAATACCGTCTATTTTTCACTCTAAAAATCCGTACGGCCACACACTGCTTCTAAAAATCACGAAACTTGGAATCTAACAATAATTTGACGCTGCGGATCCAACAAAATTAGTTTCGTTGAAATCCGACTTCGTTTGCAAATGTGGCTATTTTTAAAGTCCTGAATAGCCCTTTTAAACATATAAATATATTTAAAAACAATTAAATTTAATATTTAAAAATAAATATTATCGTATATATTCACATACGATATACCACAGCTTTAAAATAATTATATTAGAGTTTATAACTCGATATTCAAATTCCAGTATTAATTCGATATTCAAATTATATAGAAAATCCATTTATAACGTAAATAAAGCGTTGCAAAATATAAAGGAATTCCACAGCGACTTTTCTAAAATTTGATTTGGACATAACACAAAATTTACATGACGAAATCCCGATTTTTCTCTTCCACTAGAAAAATATACTCCACCAGCTCCACGCGTTTCTTGTTTCACTGAAATCTGGCTTAAAACGGATCCTGTACACTCGTTTGAAGTTCGAATCGCCAAATAGCGAACTGCAGCGCCATTTCGAGCTCGATTATAATTATAATATAAATTATTCGTTCAAACTGTTGTTTATGAACATATTCGTCAATATAATTCAATATAAACTGATAGATCTATATTGAATTGTCCAGTTCACATTAAAATGTCAATTCACTATTTCTGATAAATCCAGAAATTAAATATATTATTTAATTATTAATTTTAATTAAATATTCAATATAATTGAATTAAAGACCATTAAATCCCCTAAATCACTATATAAATAATTAAATAAATAAATTATTATATAGCTGAAAATGCGGGTCGTTACATTCTTCCCCCCTTAAAATAATTTCGTCCTCGAAATTGCTAAGGTAGAGAACACCCCTATTAACTGGTTTTCGAATTATTCGTTTACTCTGGTTTCACTAAACCAATTTATTTTAATTAATTTATTTCTATAAAGAAAATTTTCAAAAATTCTGAAATTTTTCTAACACTCGAATTTCTGAAAAATTTCGCCAGTACCTCCTTTGTACCGGGAGCATCGGGAAAATCCCCAAACTGCCACACAGGCCTCTCCAATCCAAAAGAAAATCAAACAGCCAAGCGGCTTGCCAATTCGGCTCATCAAAATCTCGTCAAACTCATATGAATATAAATGTGTACCTTTTGTCGGGCATTCCTTATATTACATCCATCTGCTGCCAATCCAACATATGCAACTGTCATCCCAGTCAAACTCAAATCACTTTTATCTTCAACACACCCATTCGCTTATCCAAGCAAAATTCCAACCAAACTGCAATTCCAATCTCAATTCAAATATCTTACTCAATAATTCATTTCTATTCCAGATTATCTCTAATCCAGCCCAATTCTACTTGATAGCATTCTATTTCAATTTCAGTTCAAATTCGAATTTGCTTTCACAAATTTCTATTTAATTTGTGTTTATTTCAAATAATCTGTTTCTGGGAATTTTAAACAGCTTAGCCTTTTCCAAAAATCAAATATCCCTTTGGAATATCAAAACAACTTGTTTTCTCAAAACAATTCAAAAACAAACTCTTGGTAGTAATCCGTCACTTACAAACTCGAAAATGAACCGGACGATGTCCGGATCATCGTCGGAATCTATTTTCCAGCTATCGAAGTGAGTTCAATACTATAAAACCATCTCTAAACACTTTCATTTTGAAATTATTTCAAAATATCTCTTTCAAAGCCTGTAACAAATTTAAAATCTCCCAGGATTTTAAAATTCACATATATTCAATTTAATTCCATTTACAACGCTTATTCAAATTTTAGCAATTTTAATTCCAATTCTGAACTTAAATTCATATTTAATTCATCTGATTTCATATATTTCACTTATATGAATTTTGATTTGTTATTTACATAACCATTTCACATTTTATAATCTTATTCGATTATAATAACAACCAACACATCCAATATACTATAATACTTCAAATATCAATACTTTGTTCATATCCAAATATA
The DNA here is from genome assembly GCA_030737875.1 of Allium sativum. NCBI lineage: Eukaryota > Viridiplantae > Streptophyta > Magnoliopsida > Asparagales > Amaryllidaceae > Allium > Allium sativum. The sequence continues at coordinate 110,125,900 of CM060910.1, forward strand.
TAACTTGGGTACAATTATTTCATTTACCCTTTTTCAAAACATACTGTGTCGGTCCATCGTATTCAAGCGTTTAGTAACCCCTATCGATACAGTGGATCAAACTGATCGACCAGAATTCGTAAACAACTCAACCAATAAATCTCCACAATATAAAATCATTTTATATCAAATAACAAATACGTTCACTCGTATATATACACTCAAACTCAGTCTAGGGTATTACTAACCCCATCTCTACTGAATCACGCCACAGAGCCAAGGTAATACTTAACCTTCAGCTCTGATACCACTGTAACGACCCGGGAAAAAAAACGACCTTGATTATCCGATATACACACATATCGAACATCAAGGGTCGACAATTACCGAATAGTTAATGAAAGAATTTAGAGGGTGAGGATAGATAAGATAGAAAATTAGAATAGAAGAAGAAAAAGAAGAACACAACATCAGAGTAACACGAATCTCACAGCGGAACGAATAAAATATAATATATCACATAACTTGAAATCAAAAGCAGTATATGCATACAATACCATTATCAGAGTACAACCCTTGCATCACAGCGGAAATAAACAATAGCTATATAAGTCCTGAAGCCTCCTGCTCCAAGCTCTCCAAGTCTATCTGTAAAATCCTGACTACTTGACTGCCCGTACAAATTGGGCACCCAAGAGTTTAGGGAAAACAAAACAAAATAAAACTCTGGGTCAGTCATGGGACTGGTGTGAGTAAACTCCAATCATTTGGTTTAACTTTTCAAAATCCTTTTCAAAAGAAAAGATAATCGTAAGACCAATCCACACATAAACACGGACGGTTTTTACCTTACGATAACTCAAAACACTTTGGAAATCATATATTATCTGATATTATAATAATGTCTAATTACAAGTAATTAAAATATAGTAGAACGCTTGCATCTCACGCTCTACATATATAATATACAATCAAACTCGCAGGCACTTATTGGAGATTGGATTCCAACTTGACAAGGTATGGGACCACCTTCCGAACGTGTATCTCTAGAGGCAAATACACTGGGTTCAACAAGAACATCTTGCAACCCGGCCCACACATGACCGACCACTCATTTCGCTTGAGTGTATCGAATGTATATCACCGACGGTTGGGATCAGCAACCGCCTCCCGAAATGGGACAGCATCGATAGATTTAAGAACAAAAGGAATTTCTCTAGATAGGTGATCATACACCCTACTTCGGAGCGACCGACTTAGCCATGCTGCCTGCCCGATTTTTTGTCCTTTCCTGGTTGATGAGGCTTGAGGTCATAACGTATCTTTTGACAGATCACACCTCCCTTACTTTGAATGCCACATCGTCATACCCGCCAAATCACAAATTGATTTCACCAAAAATACCACGGGTATAAAGCTAAGAGAAACGAATTCCTCCGCCACCAAACGTAAGTACGTTTGAGGAGATCAACTTACGCGATCTATTGGATATACTCTGTCAGACACTCATCCATACACGTTTGTCCTGGGACTGGACAAACCGAAGGCACTATTCTGTAAACAGGATAGCCCTTGCACAACTCCGTCTTCAATATATTCAGCATACTTGATTCGCAACGCTTATGCCAATACGGAGTGGTTCTCTGGATAATAATCCAACCGGTCTCTCCATATTAACAACGTTAAAATGGTCAAAACTTTGATAGTAGGTGATTTAACTATCAAATGAAAACATGTCGGTGTGCAAACAACGATATTATTTCCAAAAGGAAATTCTATCGACCAAACATCATTCAACGTTTATCCCTTTTTAGTTCATTCACATATTCATTTCCCTTTTTCTGTTATTTAACATTTCTGATTTACTATATTTTAGAAAATATACGTTATTTATATTGGAAACATTTCCATTATCTGTTCTCTATATTCAGAAACATTATTGACTCTCATTTGGAAAACATTTCCAAATCTTCTTCATTTGGTTTTAAACAGATGTTCGAATAAACATCACTCTGCCAAATCTCCTTCATTTGGTTTCCACTTTAAACACCTTTCACTATCGAACCTTAACCATTTCTTAGTTAAAAACGAAGTCAATCAAGTTGGGGTATAGTTACCTCTCAGACCTTAACTGAACAACATTTCTAACTTCGAAATAGGCAAAGTTCATCTTTCTAAATCTTTAACACTTCTTTACGACATTCTCGGATTTTATTTACAAATCCGCTTCTCGTACGGAAAAACACTTGACTATAACAATGGTGTTATAATCCCCTGCATCCGAATTATAATGACTTTATAAATACTTTGATTTTCTAACTCGAATAAATAACGAACTAAATTATTAACTCATACTCGGTTAACTCTAAGCTGTAACTCTTATTCAATTTATTCTTATTCTATTTAACTCTTACTGGACTAACCCTTGTTCAGATAACTCGGTCTGATTTACTCGTTTTGACCCACTTACTTGATCAGTTCAAATGGACTAACTCAGCTTAATTAACTCGACTAAATTTCTTCTGGCAATTAACTAATATTTGACTTGACACCATTCGCTCGACTCTAGATCGCAGCGATCACAATGGTTACGCCTGATTCCCTCAGGAAACATCCGACCGCCTTAGGCTATCTGCAGCCCTGCGAATTACGCTAGCAGTCGTGCTCACTGGTAGCTTATCTTAAATGACTACTTCTGTTTAACTCTATCTCGAATAACTAAATTCGAGCAAGTCTAATTGAATAACTAATATTCCATCATCCCTCATTCGATTACTATATTTGGATAACTCTAGTTCGATTAGACTCTAATCGATTAACTCTAACTGATTAACTCTAATTGGTTAACTCTAACTAACTAACTCTAAATGTTTACTCCAACGGTTTAACTCTACGGTTTAACCCTAACGGTTTAACTCTAACAGTTCAACTCTAACAGTTTAACTCTAATAGTTGAACTCTAACAGTTGATCTCAATCAATTTGTTCTATTTGATCAAACCATTTCGAATAACTAATATTCAATAAACTTCCTTTCGAATAAACTGATATTCGATAACTTTACTTCGAATAACTCTTATTCGATAAATTCTCTTTCATACATATTCAGTTTCAAATATCGATGTGGAAATCGATTTTTACTTCTCTATATAAGTCTTGACTTATATACTCTATTTACCCAAAGATAAATAACTAAATTAATTTATAAAACTTTATTTATAAATTAACCTTCTCACTTTATCTGTTAAAACAGAACTCTCTTAAATTCTTACTTCGAATTCATATTCTTTTTACCCGTGTGCGAAGCACGGGCCTAATTTCTTCCTAGTGTAAAATTCTCTTTTTATACCCTTCCTATCCATTTTCAAGTATTCCAATATTCTATTTATTTTCTAAATAATTAATTCCTTTTATAACTCAGTTTATTTCTCTAGATAAATATTTCCTTTTAGTCTATTTGTAAATGTTTTACAAATATTTTCTTTTCTATTTTATTTGTAAATGTTTTACAAACAATTCCCCTTCTCTATTTGTTTTACAAATAATTTTCCTTTATTGCTTTGATTTTATAAAATGATTTCTTTTATAACCCTTTTTTTTCTTTCATATATAAAATCTGCTGATTTTATATAAATAATCTATTTCCAAAATATACTTTGAAAATTTCCCTTTTCTCTTTCTCGTATCACTTATGGTGTAAAAATATCAAATCAAAATGATCGGTCATCATCCAACACATAGCATCAACACAGATGATATAACACTTCATATATCAGAATATATGAAAATTGTAAAATAAATGTTGAGGAACCCAGTTGGGTCCCTCCGACCTGTTTCCCTGCATCCACAGATGTCAGTCAACATAAATAACATGAGTATAAAATATTCTGATAAACAGAATCAATATTTCGATACGATTTATATATATCGTTATCGATGTTTTCAATCAACTGACTAGCAGTTCAACCAAACAACCAATACACAGCAAATCAGCCAATATTTATCAATTCTAAAAATACTTTATATAATAGAAATGGTTCAGAGTTAGTGAGATTACTCACATTGGTCGGTTTATCGTTGAATAACGATAATCGGTCATTGATTTGGTTCAGACGTTAAATTTCACCATAAATCCAAACGAGCTCTAATCCACTTGCAGTCAGTTCCATTGCGAAGTGTTCGTCCATATGATCCCAACGCAACTTGTTTTACTGAATTTCATTCCCGTATGACACAGTTATGATACTTACGATTTTATATAACCATTTAAACTAAAATTATCTAATTAATTATTCAATGGGCCTCACCCATTTCAAGCCGGCCCACCCGCACCTTTACAAGCCCAGACCGATATGCCCCTTCTTCCCCACTCCGTGTAAATCCTGCTGCTCCACTTCCGAAGACCATTACCGAATCCTCTAACCCCATTCTCAAGCTTTCCATTCCATCGTTTTGCACTTGGAAATCACCAAACTCCCTCACTTCCTCTCCTCTTCTTCCTCATCTAACTTTCCCTCAACCCGCACTGAGCTTGCAAAAACTGTCGAACTGTATCACTGTGAAAACGATAGGACCTGCAAACGGAATTAACACCGTATACCCCAAATTCATCAACGCAAGTGCGTTTTCACTCCCAAAATCCGAAAACAAACTCGATGTCTATCCTCAATGCCTCCATCGATCAAAAAGATAAACCCTAGCTTTCTGTTGCCGAACGCAGCGAGCCAATTGAAGTTCGAACATCACAATATACCCACCAGATTGAAGAGAATTCAATGAGGATAGCATATATATATATATGATTCATAATTTTTTTGGATTTTATTTTCTTTTGTTTGGATTTTTTCAAACTCCGATTTTTACTGTTGGAATTTTCTGCTGAGTGGCGGCGTAGTTTTTGACCGGAGGAAATAAAGGTCTAGGGTTAGAGGGATGGTTAGGTATATATAGAACATGTTTTATATTTTTTTATTCGAGTTTTATATTTATTTTTAAGCAAACACTGCTTTTCTGAGTCCTCTAAAATTCCTGTGGCCACATACGATACCCAAAAATTATGAAAATTGACAGGCAGCTACAGTTTGACATTACGGACCCAACGAAACTGGTTTCGTCGAATTCCGACTCCGTATGCCCACACAGCGTATTTTTAACCGTCGAAATACCGTCTATTTTTCACTCTAAAAATCCGTACGGCCACACACTGCTTCCAAAAATCACGAAACTTGGAATCTAACAATAATTTGACGCTGCGGATCCAACAAAATTAGTTTCGTTGAAATCCGACTTCGTTTGCAAATGTGGCTATTTTTAAAGTCCTAAATAGCCCTTTTAAACATATAAATATATTTAAAAACAATTAAATTTAATATTTAAAAATAAATATTATCGTATATATTCACATACGATATACCACAGCTTTAAAATAATTATATTAGAGTTTATAACTCGATATTCAAATTCCAGTATTAATTCGATATTCAAATTATATAGAAAATCCATTTATAACGTAAATAAAGCGTTGCAAAATATAAAGGAATTCCACAGCGACTTTTCTAAAATTTGATTTGGACATAACACAAAATTTACATGACGAAATCCCGATTTTTCTCTTCCACTAGAAAAATATACTCCACCAGCTCCACGCGTTTCTTGTTTCACTGAAATCTGGCTTAAAACGGATCCTGTACACTCGTTTGAAGTTCGAATCGCCAAATAGCGAACTGCAGCGCCATTTCGAGCTCGATTATAATTATAATATAAATTATTCGTTCAAACTGTTGTTTATGAACACATTCGTCAATATAATTCAATATAAACTGATAGATCTATATTGAATTGTCCAGTTCACATTAAAATGTCAATTCACTATTTCTGATAAATCCAGAAATTAAATATATTATTTAATTATTAATTTTAATTAAATATTCAATATAATTGAATTAAAGACCATTAAATCCCCTAAATCACTATATAAATAATTAAATAAATAAATTATTATATAGCTGAAAATGCGGGTCGTTACATAGTCGGTTATTTAACTATCAAATAAAACAATCATTCAACCATATTAAAATGTATTCACTGATTCACTACTCAGTATCATTTAGCCTCTTTAACGAACCGTCCATTAATTATATTCTTTAAAATTTCCAATATTTGAAACATCACTTTTACTTCTTATTATAAAATAAGAATATTCTCCAAATTCATTTAATTCAACTTATAAACGTTTCGAAAATAGTTCATAATATCATTTACGAAAATCATAACTTATGTTTCCTCAACTACTCTCGTTTATAATCTAATACCATCCTTTTGAAAACCTATTTAAATCTCAATCATATTTACTTAACTACTTATTTAGTAAACTCTTATAAAATTCTTTCTATTTACGTCAATAACCCTTTACGATATTATATACGAGATTCGATTCTATTGTAAAAAGAATTCTTATAAAAATTCCTTAATATTTCTTTATTATTATATTACAATTTGTTTTTAACAACTCAAATCCATTTGTTAAAATCCTCATAAACAAAACTTTATATCCTCATATTAATATCTTATATAATTGTTTTATTTATATCTTTTCAAATTCTTATATTGATATTTATCAAAATTTCAACTTATATCTATCTCATTCTAACCATACTCAACAACTTATTCGTTGTTTAAAAATATCATAATCCTTTATAAAATCTCATATCTAAAAATAGTCCATTTCATTTGTAATCAATGTTACGAAACACATTTACAAACCTTTAGCTTTATTTACTAGCTCGATTCCATTTCCAAAAACTTTAAATTCCATTTACAAAATCTTTTGTAAATTAATTAACCCATACTTACCGTTCGTTTTTATTTCCACATCTTTAACCACATTTAAAAATCCCATATCCAATTTACTATCGACAACTAATATTCATTGTCATTATTCAAATCTTTAACTTTATTTATACTCCTACCCCTAGTTAACATTCTGAACTTCGGAATATCACATTCTGAACCTCGGAAATAACCCTGCTTTTATTTATTTAACTATATACCATTTATAAACATTATTTATAAATCCATATTGATATTTGCAACTTCGATTTCATTTAAAATATGAAATCCCATTTCCAAATCTATACTTGTTTCCAAATCCATTGACCTGTTCTTCTCACTCATGAAATGTTATTTACTCACATTTCGTATATTTTAATCAACATTTGTTAAAAATGATCATTTCTTTCAAGAATATTACTTCTCAATCTCTTTTATATATTCTCGTATAATCACGATTCAATTATACCATTTCGATATTTTTGAAATCCATTAAAACTTCCTTTACAATCGTTAGAATCATTTTAATGTTCTTCTTTACCAATACAACAAGTTTATCTCGATTAACTATTTATTTTATCATATCACAACTCTTTATCAGTTATAATTTGAATCGTTATAAAAACCATAAATAAAGCTATGATGTTTATTTTACAATAAAAATCGTATTTTAAAACTAATTGTAAAAATATTTTTAACTTTGGAAACCATTCGAAATTAACTAATATCTATTTCGAAAGTTCATTTCCTTTAATCGATGGTACTAAAGAGGTAAATGGCTACTATAGTACCAAACCATGAAATATAAGACAATTTCACGTTAAATACAAACAATATTTTCATATTGATAAACGTTATCAATATCAGTGAGGTTAGATTTAGTATTTGACATATATAATCATATATGAAAATTTACATAACTACTAGTGAGGAATCTAGTTGGATCCCTCCAACCTGTCCTTCCTTGAAACACAATAGGTTACCACAGTTCACTTCAATCAATTCATTTATGGCCAATCAGTATTTGTTTTCCATCTAAACAGATGACATAAAAAATGTGATAATAACAGTCAATAATAACTGTAACAGGAAATACTGGGCTGACAGTAGAAATTCAAGCATTCCACTATTTATTTATAACGTTTATAGTGTTATAAACGTAACCACTGAGGTATGTTACCTCAATTGGATTTAATCGTTATAAATAACGATTTGTTTCAGTTAAATTAAACAATCGTTATATTTAACTGTTTCAGTCCATACATAAATATAAAATCAACAGCAAACAAACAAACAAACAACCAATAACAATGATAGCACACAATTATAAACCCGACTTATATAAAATATAAGTGGGGAGAACCGAGTGAGTTTAACTCACCTTGATCTATTCTGCATTAAAATGAATTGTTTTAATAAAATTAAACTGACATTTAATTTTACCAAAACTCGCAATAGCTTCTGATGCTGACTAAACTAGCTCATGCGTGTATCTTACGACGACAAGGTTCCAATGCTCTCGGTTTTTGTCCAATTTTCGTTAATGCAAGACCGATATAAATTCTCTACGTGACTAACTATTAAATTTAATATTATTAAAAACTTAATAATTATTCATTTTTCTAAAAATATACTTAAGTTTATTAGCGATGTTTAAGTATGATTAGGAATGTTAAAAGCTACCTGGAGTTATATATGTAGTTGGCCGAGTCAATCTAATTTAAGAATATGAGTAAATCAAACTGGCTGCATATATTAATGATCTGCATATAAATCGTTTTTACCATTCAGGAATATGTAAAGGTAATATAAAAATTAGCTTAACCCAAAAATTATATAATCACCCATTTTGCTTTAAATACAACCTGAGAAGTTGGTCATAAATTGTGATTAGGCACCTGTTATATTATCGCCTTCGAATTGTTGTGTAACATTTCGGTTATATAAAATATAATAGACATTACTATTTGTAACCTGAATTTATGATTATGTATATAACATAAATGGTTCCCCTCACCTCACCTACTACGCATTTCTTCCCACTGTCTGCTAATTTGTCTACATGTGATTTCCTTCCACTGTTGCAGCTTTCCCTTTTACAACCTGAGCTTGCCAAGATCGCATCACTTCTCCTCCTTTTAAACTTGTTGTGACCCGAGCCACCTTTATCCCTTTTGTTCCCGCATCGCTCCCTATCTCCTCTCGCAGATCAACCCCCATCACCACGTAGTCTCCCCTTCCACTTACGGTGCGTGTTGCCAGCTTTCCATTTCTATCCGCCTTCTTTACTTTTTTTTCCGAACTGTTTCCATGTTGAACCCAGTCTACGTTGCCAACTTGCGCCCTTCCTCCACCACTCCTACCTGACCCAAACCCGTTAGAATCCCCTTCACCGTGAGCTGCAACCTCCAAGCCGAAAACTACTGTGTCCTCTCACCTAACTTTACTCCACCAATCCCACTTTCCAGATACTTATCCCAGTCCCACGCAATGATTTCCATGCAAAAACTCCATCTGAAATACCTCCTTGACCTCAGCAAACTTACACCACCCATTCTAGATTTTCGTCACCTCCCCTTGAACGCACACATAACCTACTTCCCTCCCACGTTCCACCAAACCCAAACGAACCCAGATCGCAAAACACAGACAACCTCTCATCACTCTCGCGCCACCAAACCTCGCCGAAAAATTGCTGCAGCACTTCCCCTGCGCAAACTTCCCACGTCTGGTTTTTTTTATCTCAAATGGTTTGGTTTTAAATTTGTTGAGCGGAGGAGAGAAAATGGTACGGATTAGGGAGAAAGATAAAAGAAGGAGGATAGTTTTTGGTTCTCGGATCCTTAAAAGAAAGAAGAAGGACACGAAACAAAATGTTTGGAAAGAGAACTGTATAAATAGAGGGAGATACGTGGCTGTGAAGAAAACATGGAACCCAAGGGACTTGTAAACCGTGGGACGCAAGGTTCTGATAGTTTGAGGCGCAAGTCATTCATATATTTATTCAATTTATAAATATCGTTTGCCTACCATGTGCATGGACATGACTTAGATCCGCTTCAATCTTAGGGTGGCTGTGAGTATTGAATTCAAAAAGAAACATTAAGGTGGTTGCCTACGTTATTTAGATGAATATGACTAAATTTTACTTAAAAATTAGTCATTTAACATATTATTACTTATATGTTGCCACTTTTATTAACGCGTTACGTTAGATAAATCGATACCCACAAACTTCAAATACAATGAAAATGATTAAAACAGATTCTGTTTGCAAAAGGAAGTTATTTTAATCTGTCAGTTTACCTTTAAATTTCGTCTACTGACGAAACAACTCTAAATAGTTCCAAACTGGAAATATAGCAATAATCAACGATACGTATTTCAATAAAATTTGTTCCGTCGAGAACGGAGGTCGTTAGAAAAATAAACTATTCCTACGAAACGGTGTCCAATTTATATTAGAATCTTTTTAAATTTATAAATAAACGCTATATTTTAATAACGATTTCTATAGGGACTATTTTAAATTTTGAATTGGACGTAACTAACAATCTATAACACAAAATCTGAATTTTTCTCTTTATTTAGAAAATCATAATCAACTAGATTCAAACGTCTCTTGTTTCATGGAATTTCGACTTATATCGGATCAGGTATATTCAGTTGAAGTTGAAAATTCAATATTACGAACTGCCGCGCCATTTTGAGCTCGTTTTATATTATATATAAATTATAATGTTTATCTTCGTTCTTAAATACGAATTAAATATTAAAAATCAATTAATATCCCAGATATAATATTTAAATTAATAAAATAAATTAAATATTAACTACCAAAATACGGGACGTTACATTCTTCCCCCTTAAAATAATTTCGTCCTCGAAATTGCTAAGTGAGAGAATTTCTCCAAACCTAATTATATTCAAGATAATTATTATAAAAGTATTTTCAAAAAATATTTCTAAGTATTAAAAATCTACGAAAAATTTGCCAGCACCTCCTCTATACTGCTTGACCTGAACAACTACAATTGCCACATCGGCCTTATACCGATCAAAAGAAAACAAATGCCAAGTAGCAACCCAACTCAGGGTATAAAATCAACTATTAAAATAACAATATTAAGGTTTACCGATTAGTCAGGCAATCGATCTCTAATTCAAAATCAAAGCAATTTAATAGCTCTCCTTTTCCAACCTGCACTTAACTCCATTTTCAATGAAATAACACATAAAATTTTATCATTTAATTTTGTCTCATGTTCGAATTCTATTCGAATTCATTATATTAAATTCATCACCTTTAGTTTTTAATTCATTCGATTTCTTCTGAAATTTATATTGAAACAATGTAGCATCCAAACAATACACAAATAATTTACTTTGTTAAGTTCAATTTCCATATTCAATTGACCAATTGATTATCTAATTAGTTTATTTTTATTACACAATTCAATTCGAATTTCAATCAAATAATGAGACGACCCGATTTTCCCATTCTCACGGAAACAAGGGTTATCTTTCGAATATAACACAGAAACAGATAATAGCAGAACAGAATTAAATAAATACACCAGATAATGAACAACAAAATATACTGGATAAAAGTAATCATCAGAGTTACACAGTATACAGGATCTTACTTAGTACAAATACAGTTCATCTATACATAAATGTCTACAGCGGAAATAAACAAAATATGTACAATAGGAGCTGAACAGCATAAAAAGAAATAAATGATAGAATCCATCTTCAGCTCCAGCTATCCAGAAAGAACCAACTAAACCTGAATACAAGGCTGCCCGTGTAGAAAAAGGGGCACCCGAGTTTGAGAGTGAAACAAACTACGAGTCAGTCATGGGACTGGTATGAGAAATCTACTCAACACATATATAGTTTGGCTAATCACAGGACCACGCCACTTTCGTGGAACGGGTTTACTCCATTGGATTGCCAGTGCTTTAAAACAAATCTTTCTTTTAAACATCGCTATGCTTTTTATAAAAATGAAGCCATTATAAGACTCAGTTCCGATCACACAATGCAACGCAAACCGGAGGATAGAGTTTTACCTTATAATGGCCAAAATATGATTGATACGAATAAAACAAAGGCATTTGATATTATTGCTAGTGTTAATATGTTTTGAAAACAATTTCAAATCATAACTATCAATCATAGACGGCATGGGTACCATATATCATGTCGCCATATATATATATACAATCAAAACCGCACGATGTCGTATTTGGAAATTGGATTTCCGTCATGAACCAAGGCAAAAGATAGTCCTTACCGAATTCGAGACAATCTAGCCCATGTCTCAGGCAAGCGCACAGGCAAGCCTTGGATCGTCAGGGTCGGTCCACCGATGTGGATTATTATGCCTGAACAATACGTCTCTCCGCCCTTTGGGGCGTAAGTGAGCCAACGAATGACTCCATCGGACCCGGATCGTCCGATCTAACCGAGGCGCCTCGCAACAGCAACAACCACATAGGTGAAAAGTATATAAATGTCAGGGCTGGTAGGTCACTGACACCACCCTAGCTAGAAAGAAACGCATGCCCTCCCTGAGGTCCTTCTCCCGTTTTAGGTTCATACCGGGGTGTGAGGCTCGCGAATTCACGTTATACACAAAGCTACGCCACACAGGCGGTGCTTTGATCATCACCACAAGACTTTGCTTTTCAACAGAAGCCCTGATCACTGCATCTTAGCATGCCACACAGGCAATTCACGCCATGCGACTGAAGTCCATCGATATACAACCTCTGAGCTCGTGCGTCTCAGAGAAGGGCGTTAAGCAAAAGAATAAATTCTCCGCCGCCAAACAGATGTATATTTAACAGAAATCAATCAACACAGAATAAATTCCAATGTCAGACACACAGTCCATTTACAAGTCCGTTCTGGGTCTGAACGAAACCGGAGGCACTAAATACCTCGCAAACCCTTCGATCACCACGTACGCCTGGACGATCACCACTCATTATCCATATTTCGGGATGCCTCCCAATCAGGACCTCGGTTACCATCCAAACGAGGTGAAGATCTCCGGTCTTCGACCATCGTCTTCATCTTCGACTTTCAATCGTCGGTCAATTATTTGAAATGAGAATTAACTCGGCCTTCTCAAATAATTCACGTATATTTAGAATTTCAAATCAATTTATTTCAATGGTTAAATTATTCGCCAACACCAATTGTGTTCTTTAATGTAATTTTCACACCAAACACATTCAACCATCAAAAGCCACCTAAATCAAGCAAATTCAGTTTATTTCCATTCCATATTGTTTCCAATATTTTATAACTATTTATCGCTATTTTTATTTATTTTAAAATAGCCATTTTATTCAAAACGACGCTTCGGGCCATAAGGCGGCCGTGGCGCTGTTTTTCTTCAGATTTGATTTACACATATCTGAAAATCTAACCGTTGGATCTTCACAAAATTTACATCATTAGAAAGGTCTTTTCAAAACGAACCCAACGGTTCCAGTTTCGGGAAAATCCGACGGTCGGATCTCCCGGTACAATCGTTTGAAGTTTCGATTTCAAGATACGAACTGCAGCGTCGTTATTCGATTAAATATATAATTATATTTATATATATATAAATATAATCGCTTCTGGCGCTGTTTTTCTTCAGATTTGAATTAAACATTCCAGACAATCCAACTGTTGGATTTTTACAAGGTTGGTGCCGTTGGAAAGATTATTCCAAGGCGAACCCGACGGTTGAGGTTTCGGGAAAATCCAATGGTCGGATTTCCCGCACTAGTCGTTTGAAATCACGGTTTCAAAATACGAACTGCACGGCTTCGTTTCGTTTTAATTTTTTTTATATTTATATATTTATATAAATATAGTTCATTCAATGATTTCCATATCGTTTTCACTTCAAATATTTTTCTAACACCTTAAAATTTTGGAAAAATTTCGCCATAACCTCCCCTGCACCGGGAGCATCGGGAAATCGCAAATAGCGTTCCCGGTCCTTCTAATCTCAAAAAGAAAAAGGAAAAGCCAAGCGGCTAGCCAACAGGCTCATAAAATCATCACCCAAACAAAACAGTAAATGTGTACCTATTTGTCGGGCACAAAATTTTATTCCTCTCCTCTAGCCCCTTTGCTATAACCTGTTCAATAAATATGCATGTACATATATATACAGTTCTTATCATTTATCACTTTCTATTCAACTTCATATTTGATTTCTGTTTGGTTTAAAAACACCATTCATTCTAATGTTACATAAATAGGTGCAAATCATTTCATTAGCTAATTAATGAATATTTCAACTCATATATGTTTATTTTGAACAAGTGGCTATTTTTAACACTTCACATTTCAACGATTTATGCATACAATAAAAATGTGATTTTTATTGTAAAACAATTCATTTCAAAACACTATTTTTCTATATAGTTCAAGTTGGTGATAAAAATGGGATTTTTATCCTAAAACAATTTCTTTTTAAAACGAGATTATTTTACACAGTTCATATAGTCGATAAAAGGTGATTTTTATTATCAAACAATTTATTTCAAAATATGAATACCATTTGACACATGAATTTCTAATCAACAAATGAATATCAATTCAACACATGAATGTTTTCTATAGTTGAATAAATATAGTTTAAGCATATGAAAATAATTCAAACACAAGAATATTATTCAAAATTTCGGTAGCATAACGGCAGGGTAGTTAAACCGGGACCGTCCCTAGTACGGCTCCTCGCTCTACCTTAAAACCTCGCGGTTTTTGACAATGGGGATCATGCATCTAGTTCGCATGCAGGCGGCATGTATATATTTATTTCATTTCCACAAACTAATCCTATGTGGTTTCAACCAAATATTTCTCAACCACAAATGGGTATTTTTCAACCACAATCAACCAATATCAATCACAAACAATCCCAAACAATCATTCGCTATCAATCAATTTATCACAACAATTTCAACCAATAAATATCGTCCATGGTTTGTGGACGAGGGGCGTATATATATATATAGATAGATATTTATATATAGCTATTCACTTTCATTTCACACATATATAATATTTTTAAATCTGAAATCTCACCAATAGCTATCCAACTTCACGACACTTCCTTTATAGAAATCTTCGCCTATTTCGCCTTCTTGTCGCTTTCGTTGCCCGTATTCTCTACATATGTAAAAATCGAATTTTTACTACGTTATTCAATATATAAAAATCGAATTTCAAAGATATAGATTCCGCCTTTTCAAAAATAAAGATTATATCTTTAATATTCCTACGATGTAAAAATTATATTTTTATTACTTTAAAAATATAATTTTCATATCTTACTTCTTTTAAATCTTTTACTTTTTAAAGTTTAAATCTTTTACTTTTTAAAGTTTAAAACTTTTAAAACCTTTTTTTTTAAAATCAGTTTTAAAATCATTTTCAAATCAGTTTTAAAATCATTTAAAAAAAAATCAGTTTTATCCTCTTTTTAAAAAAAATCAGTTTGATCATCTTTTAATAAAATCAGTTTTATCCTCTTTTAAAAAAATCAGTTTTATCATCTTTTAAAAAAATCAGTTTTATCATCTTTTAAAATCAATTCAGTTTTATTATCTTTTAAAATCAATTCAGTTTTATTATCTTTTAAAATCAATTCAGTTTTATTATCTTTTAAAATCAATTTAGTTTTTAATCCTTTTAAAAAATCAATTCAGTTTTTAAACCTTTAAAAAAACTGTTTTTAATCCTTTTTCAAAAATCAGTTCAGTTTTTAAATCCTTTTAAAAAAACTGTTTTTAATCCTTTAAAAATCTGTTCAGTTTTTAATCCTTTTACAAAAATCAGTTTATACAGAATAATAAATAAAAATAAAATAAAACAAAACGACTTACAGAGGGGGGGTTTCCGCAGATCGTCGGAGGGGAGGCGGTTTCGGTGGTCTCGAACTGGGGGGGGGGGGGGTTTCGCGAATCAAGCTGTTGCGATGCTCTAGGGGCTCTTGGGTCCTGCGAAGCGGCGGAGGGAGAGGGGTGTGGAAGCGGTAGGCTTGGAGGAAGAACAGGCGGAGGCGGGGGGGGGGGGGTCTCTTCGACGAGGTGATGGCGGTCGATTTATAGTTTTAGGTTTTTCTCTTTTTTTTTTCTGATTAAATGAATCGGGGGGGGGGGGGCAGAAAGAAGGATAAGGGAGGGAGATTAAAATTTATTTTTATTATTTTATTATTTAATTTTGCAAAAAGGTTGACTTTTACAAACGACCTCGAAACGAGGCCTACCGCCTGCCGCCCATAGCGTTTTACCCCCATCCCGAACACAATGGGATATGTATCGCAAGCTGATTTGATCGTTACAATCAGTTTCCTTTTGAATTTTCATTTAAATCACTATATTGAATTTTAAACGTACATTTCAAATTACCGGGGTCACATACTAACTAGAAAAATTCCAGAAAAATATTTTCTAGCTTCGTATTGACGATACGGTCCTAACAAAACTAGTTTCGTTGAATTCTGAGACCGTTTGAAAAATGGCCAATTTCCAGTCGATTAAAATCAAATGAAACCGGTCAAATGCGTTTTCTTTTGCCACGCTCACATATTGATTCGACAAATTATGAAATTTGGAATCTAGCAATAACTTTACATCACGGACCCAACAAAAGTGGTTTCATCGAAATCCGAGCTCGTTTGCAAAATGTCCATTTTTAAGGGCTTGAATTCCATAGCGACTATTCAGAATTTTCAACTGGACATATCTTTTGATTCCCGTTATCAAATTTCGATTGGTCGGGTTCGTTAGAAAGATATTCACTAACAGATTTAAATATTTTTGGTTTCACTAAAATCCGGATTGTTTTGCACCCGGTATATTCAATTGAAGTTTGAAATCGAATTATCGAACTACCGCGCTATTTTCAATTCTATATATAATTATAATTAATTATATTCGTTTTCAAATGTCGATTCAGACTCAGTTTTCATCGCCATTATTTAAAATATTTATTTTAAATATTTAAAATCCATTATTTTAGCCAATTTAAAAAAAATTAAATTGGTTCAGATTTTCTGGGTCGTTACAATCTCCCCCACTTAAAACTTTTCGTCCTCGAAAAGGAACAAAGTCGAAAGTGGTTTGATAAATCTATAATCACACATCACAACAACCAATCCAATTGTTTTTAACCTTTCAAAAATATACTAATCTATTTTCATACTCCTTAAAATTCATTCAGACCATATAATTAAAAGTGTATATCTATGAAAAGAAAATATCAATAGAGTAGAGAATTGAATGGTAATGCAAAGTAGGTTAAATGTACCTTGCACCAGAGTCAATTAGAGATATCTACTCGGCATCTAGGATAAGCTTTCTGAATGCTCTCCTCAGTTTCCCAAGTACAATCTCGCGGATCTCCACTCCATTGTACTTTGACTAAGCGAACCTTCTTGTTCCTCAGCTCTTTGGTTTCTTTGCCGATAATCTTTAGCGGCTCACGCCTCACAGCTAATTCTGGAGTAATTTCAATATCCTGCTGAGCTGCTTCTTCCACGATCAAGTCTGGATCATGAACGTGCTTTCGAAGCTGAGATATATGAAATACATCATGCACACCAGGCAACCAGTCAGGCAGTTTGACCCTATAAGCGAGAGTCCCAATCCGTTCCAGAATAGGAAACGGACAATGAATTTGGGTGCCAATTTTCCAGTTTTACCGAACCGGATAACTCCTCTCATCGGCGATACTTTCAAATATACATAGTCGCCAACTTCAAAGGATATATCTCTTCTTCTTCTATCGGCATAGCTCTTTTGTCGGCTTTGAGCGGCGAGTAATCGCTTCTTAATAAAATCGACTTTGTCGGCAGCTTCTCGAATCATATCAGGACCCAACACAAGTCTATTTCCAGGCTCGACCCAACAAGCAGGAGATCGGCAAGGTCTACCATATAATGCTTCGAATGGCGACATTGTCAGACTCGCCTGGTAGCTGTTGTTATAAGAGAATTCAGCCAAATGCAGATGGTCTTCCCATGATCCACCGAAATCTAGAACACAAGCCCGCAATAGATCTTCTAAAATGCGATTCACCCTCTCAGTCTGACCGTCTGTCTGAGGATGATAAGTGGTGCTCAAGTTTAACTTCGTTCCTAGCTCGACTTGAAATGCTTCCCAGAATTTGCTAGTGAATATTGTATCTCTATCACTTACTATACTGAGGGGCACTCCATGCAGTCTAACTATTTCCCTGACGTATATCTGCGCCAGACTCTGAGCGGTTCTATTTGATCTGACAGGTATGAAATGGGCGGTCTTCGTGAAGCGATCTACGATCACCCAAATACTATCATTTCCTTTTCTGATCCTGGGCAGACCATCAATGAAATCCATGGAGATATGCTCCCACTTCCAACCAGGAACTTCTAGCGGTTGTAACAATCCAGCCAATTTCTGTTGATCACTTTTGACTAGTTGGCAGGTGGGGCATCGGCTTACATATAAAGAAATGTCCCTTTTCATCGACTTCCACCAGAAAGTGCGTTTGATGTCATTATACATTTTGCTTACTCCCGGATGGATACTGAGTTTTGACCTGTGGCATTCATCCAGAACTTCTTTTCGAAGCTCAGGAATGTTGGGGACACAGATTCGACCTTTGAGCCTTAAAATCCCATCATTGTCAACTTGAAAACTCGAAGGTTCGCCTTGCTGAATTATCCCTCTGATCTTCTGAATGAAGTGATCATCCTCCTGAAGAGCAGATATCTTATCTAGCAATGAAGTCGTGATAATAAAACTGGCGATCATTTCATTCTTTCGGCTTAACGCATCGGCCACGACATTGGCTTTTCCTGGAGTATATATAATTTCAAAGTCATATGCTGCAAGAAACTCCAGCCAACGTTGCTGCCTCAAATTTAAGTCCTTCTGAGTGAACAGATATTTCAACGACTGGTGATCTGTAAACAGTTCAAATCTCTCGCCTAGAAGATAGTGTCTCCAGATTTTCAAAGAGAATATGATAGCCAATAACTCAAGATCATGAGTTACATAGTTTTTCTCGTGCGGTTTCAGTTGACGGCTAGCATAAGCAATCACTTGGCCCCTTTGCATCAACACTGCACCAAGGCCTTCTCTATAAGCATCAGTCCATACCTTTAAATCTTGGTTGCCATCAATGATGGTTAACACTGGGGCTGTTGTTAATCTCAACTTTAGCTCTTCAAAAGCTTCCTCACTCTCTTGAGTCCATTTGAACTTAGAATGCTTCTTTGTAAGCTTCGTTAAGTGGCCAGATATCTTCGAAAAGTCTTTAACGAACTTCCGGTAATAGCTAGCCAATCCGAGAAAACTGCGGACTTCAGTGGGAGTACTAGGCTGTTTCCAGTTCTGAATAGCTGTGATTTTACTTGGATCAACAGCGATTCCTTCTTTTGATACCACATGGCCCAGAAATTTCACTTCATCTTGCCAGAATATACATTTGGAAAACTTGGCTTTTAATACATTCCGTCTGAGAATTTCTAACACTTGTTCCAGATGCTTTTCATGTTCGGCCTTTGATTTAGAGAAGATTAGAATATCGTCAATGAAAACCAGAACAAATTTATTCAATACTCCTCTGAATACCCTGTTCATTAGATCGACGAAGTAAGCAGGGGCGTTACATAAGCCTAACGGCATTACTAGCCACTCGTAGAATAAGTCGGGGCCTCTGAACGCTGTCATTGGAACACACTCTTCGGCAATTCGAAGTTGATGGAAACCTGTAGCTAGGTCCATCCTTGAGAATACTTGTGCGCCATTTAATCGATCCAACAAATCATCTATTCGCGGCAATGGATATTTGTTCTTTATTGTCTGTTTGTTCAGATCACGATAATCCACACATAGACGTAGAGTACCGTCAGATTTTGGGACAAACACCACTGCTGCACCCCAATCAGAGAAACTAGGCCTGATCAGACCTTTCCATACTAGCTGTCGTGTTTGATTGTCTAATTCCTCCTTCTCTTTCAAGGACATTCTTCGAATAGCATGAACTACCGGCCTTGCATTGGGAATTAAAGCAATCTTGAAATCTATTTCTCTCTGCGGAGGTAAGCGAACAACTTCTTCGAACACGTCCGCATAGTTCTTGACGACAGGAATATCTTTAATGAGGTCAGGAATATTCTCAGTGATTTCAGGGATATTTTCTATTTGGGCTGGAGAAACATTCAAAGCTGCCCAGAAGTCTTTTCTATTAGAATTCTGACCTTCACAGGGAATGGTTATATAATCACCTGATTTAATCTTCGCCTTTACGACTCTGTCGGCGCATTTAACTTCAACCTCATATTTGGTCAACCAGTCTAACCCCAAGATAAGATCAAACTCTTTAAAATTCATGACGGCTGCGATGGTAGGAAACCGATAACGAGAGAAAGAAACCGGCACTCCACAAACCCAACTTAGATCAATGGAACCCCCAACCGGATTCTGGACAGTCATTGGTTCCTTGAGCTTTTTCAAATTCAAATCCAGCTTCTTAGCTGCATCTTTGGCAATGAAACTTCGCGACGCACCTGTGTCAAACAGTACTTTGACTGGAATGTTTTTGACAGTTAGCGTGCCTTCTAAAACATCTGGCCTTTCTTGAATAGCTGAGGGCCCAGAAGTTTCTGCTACTTCATTTACCTGAGCTTCTTTGGTCGTTTTTAACAGCCAGCAATCTCGCTTGATATGACCGGACTGATGACAAAGATTGCACTCTCGAGTCACAGGAGACTTGTTCTTGGATTTAGATTCATTCCTCCTTCTCTTCCTCGAGGGTTTGCAATTCCCCTGGAAATGCCCTGGCTTATGGCAGTTGTTGCATATGGCAGTCGTGACAGGTTCTTTTACAGATCTAGCCCTTTTCCGATTTACTTTAGGCTCTTTACCGACCTCTGACCTCGTACTGGCTTCAGGAATATCAGTTTCCGACTCTGCTTTGTCACTAGAACAGACTTCTTCTTCGTCGCGCAACATTCCTTTCTTATGGAGGTCTTCATACTGATAAGCCATGTAAATCATTTCTGGAAAAGGAAGCTTCACATGCCCCAATACTTTATTCTGGTATTTCCTTTGAAGTCCATGAATAAATCTCAGATTCTTTCTCCTCGTATTTTGAATCAGATGGGGAGCATAGTGAGAAAGTTCGTTGAATTTCTTGTGATATTCTGGGATGGTCATGTCACCTTGTATTAGATAAGAAAATTCATCACATAATCTCTCGGTTGCTTCGGGAGGAGTAAATCTTTCTAGGAAAATCACTTTGAATCTGTCCCATGTGATATCACCTTCTGGATTATTTTTGATGATTGTTTCCCACCAGATTAAAGCTTCTTCTTTAAGCGCCTAAGATGCTACTAACCGTTTCTGGTCATCTCTGAGCTGTATACGCTCAAAAATTCTTTCTGCAGAGCTCACCCAAGCTTGAGTCTGAATTATAGATTCATTGCCCGAAAACTGCGCTCCGTTCAGATTTCGATATTTCTTTAATAGAGCCTCTAGATCGGGTTCTGTATTCCTTCTGTTTCTGGCACTCATTTTTCTAGTACTTCTGCAATTAGCAGATCAAGTGTCAGGTCAACAGAAAAGATATTTTAAAATATAGAAACACATACTTCAATGTAAATGTGCCTATCGAGGTGTAATTTCATTCTGCTTTACTCATACTAGGATATTACTGATCCTATCTGTATGGAGTAACCCGTCCTAGAACACTACTGGTTCTATTTCTGACGAGTTCATTCAAATGTTATATTCCAGAACTAAGCTTAACCAAAGCTCTGATACCACGATGAGACGTTACCGCGAAATCTGGTAGGCTTTGCAACCATCCCTTCATCCTCCAGTACAGCAGGTAAAACCCACCGTGGCTCTCAATGGTCCCCCAACCACTTGTTTTACGGCGACCCTCTCGAGTCTCGCGCCCACTGGCGAGCCAACCCTCAACAGGGACATGTAGGGGTAAGAGTCTCCCGTTCGCCACCAAACTGCGAAGCGAGAACCCCCTATCACGCGTACCCAGCCCACACGGGGCCAGCAACAAGGACTGGTGTGGGAAATCTACTCAACACATATATAGTTTGGCTAATCACAGGACCACGCCACTTTCGTGGAACGGGTTTACTCCATTGGATTGCCAGTGCTTTAAAACAAATCTTTCTTTTAAACATCGCTATGCTTTTTATAAAAATGAAGCCATTATAAGACTCAGTTCCCATCACACAATGCAACGCAAACCGGAGGATAGAGTTTTACCTTATAATGGCCAAAATATGATTGATACGAATAAAACAAAGGCATTTGATATTATTGCTAGTGTTAATATGTTTTGAAAACAATTTCAAATCATAACTACAATCATAGACGGCATGAGTACCATATATCATGTCGCCATATATATATATATAATCAAAACCGCACGATGTCGTATTTGGAAATTGGATTTCCATCATGAACCAAGGCAAAAGATAGTCCTTACCGAATTCGAGACAATCTAGCCCATGTCTCAGGCAAGCACGCAGGCAAGCCTTGGATCGTCAGGGCCGGTCCACCGATGTGGATTATTATGCCTGAACAATACGTCTCTCCGCCCTTTGGGGAGTAAGTGAGCCAACGAATGACTCCATCGGACCCGGATCGTCCGATCTAACCGAGGCGCCTCGCAACAGCAACAACCACATAGGTGAAAAGTATATAAATGTCAGGGCTGGTAGATCACTGACACCACCCTAGCTAGAAAGAAACGCATGCCCTCCCTGAGGTCCTTCTCCCGTTTTAGGTTCATACCGGGGTGTGAGGCTCGCGAATTCACGTTATACACAAAGCTACGCCACACAGGCGGTGCTTTGATCATCACCACAAGACTTTGCTTTTCAACAGAAGCCCTGATCACTGCATCTTAGCATGCCACACAGGCAATTCACACCATGCGACTGAAGTCCATCGATATACAACCTCTGAGCTCGTGCGTCTCAGAGAAGGGCGTTAAGCAAAAGAATAAATTCTCCGCCGCCAAACAGATGTATATTTAACAGAAATCAATCAACACAGAATAAATTCCAATGTCAGACACACAGTCCATTTACAAGTCCGTTCTGGGTCTGAACGAAACCGGAGGCACTAAATACCTCGCAAACCCTTCGATCACCACGTACGCCTGGACGATCACCACTCATTATCCATATTTCGGGATGCCTCCCAATCAGGACCTCGGTTACCATCCAAACGAGGTGAAGATCTCTGGTCTTCGACCATCGTCTTCATCTTCGACTTTCAATCGTCGGTCAATTATTTGAAATGATAATTAACTCGGCCTTCTCAAATAATTCACGTATATTTAGAATTTCAAATCAATTTATTTCAATGGTTAAATTATTCGCCAACACCAATTGTGTTCTTTAATGTAATTTTCACACCAAACACATTCAACCATCAAAAGCCACCTAAATCAAGCAAATTCAGTTTATTTCCATTCCATATTGTTTCCAATATTTTATAACTATTTATCGCTATTTTTATTTATTTTAAAATAGCCATTTTATTCAAAACGACGCTTCGGGCCATAAGGCGGCCGTGGCGCTGTTTTTCTTCAGATTTGATTTACACATATTTGAAAATCTAACCATTGGATCTTCACAAAATTTACATCATTAGAAAGGTCTTTTCAAAATGAACCCAACGGTTCCAGTTTCGGGAAAATCCGACGGTCGGATCTCCCGGTACAATCGTTTGAAGTTTCGATTTCAAAATACGAACTGCAGCGTCGTTATTCGATTAAATATATAATTATATTTATATATATATAAATATAATCGCTTCTGGCGCTGTTTTTCTTCAGATTTGAATTAAACATTTCAGACAATCCAACCGTTGGATTTTTACAAGGTTGGTGCCGTTGGAAAGATTATTCCAAGGCGAACCCGACGGTTGAGGTTTCGGGAAAATCCAATGGTCGGATTTCCCGCACTAGTCGTTTGAAATCACGGTTTCAAAATACGAACTGCACGTCTTCGTTTCGTTTTAATTTTATTTATATTTATATATTTATATAAATATAGTTCATTCAATGATTTCCATATCGTTTTCACTTCAAATATTTTTCTAACACCTTAAAATTTTGGAAAAATTTCGCCATAACCTCCCCTGCACCGGGAGCATCGGGAAATCGCAAATAGCGTTCCCGGTCCTTCTAATCTCAAAAAGAAAAAGAAAAAGCCAAGCGGCTAGCCAACAGGCTCATAAAATCATCACCCAAACAAAACATTAAATGTGTACCTATTTGTCGGGCACAAAATTTTATTCCTCTCCTATAGCCCCTTTGCTATAACCTGTTCAATAAATATGCATGTACATATATATACAGTTCTTAACATTTATCACTTTCTATTCAACTTCATATTTGATTTCTGTTTGGTTTAAAAACACCATTCATTCTAATGTTACATAAATAGGTGCAAATCATTTCATTAGCTAATTAATGAATATTTCAACTCATATATGTTTATTTTGAACAAGTGGCTATTTTTAACACTTCACATTTCAACGATTTATGCATACAATAAAAATGTGATTTTTATTGTAAAACAATTCATTTCAAAACACTATTTTTCTATATAGTTCGAGTTGGTGATAAAAATGGGATTTTTATCCTAAAACAATTTCTTTTTAAAACGAGATTATTTTACACAGTTCATATAGTCGATAAAAGGTGATTTTTATTATCAAACAATTTATTTCAAAATATGAATACCATTCGACACATGAATTTCTAATCAACGAATGAATATCAATTCAACACATGAATGTTTTCTATAGTTGAATAAATATAGTTTAAGCATATGAAAATAATTCAAACACAAGAATATTATTCAAAATTTCGGCAGCATAACGGCAGGGTAGTTAAACCGGGACCGTCCCTAGTACGGCTCCTCGCTCTACCTTAAAACCTCGCGGTTTTTGACAATGGGGATCATGCATCTAGTTCGCACGCAGGCGGCATGTATATATTTATTTCATTTCCACAAACTAATCCTATGTGGTTTCAACCAAATATTTCTCAACCACAAATGGGTATTTTTCAACCACAATCAACCAATATCAATCACAAACAATCCCAAACAATCATTCGCTATCAATCAATTTATCACAACAATTTCAACCAATAAATATCGTCCATGGTTTCTGGACGAGGGGCGTATATATATATATATATATATATATATTTATATATAGCTATTCACTTTCATTTCACACATATATAATATTTTTAAATCTGAAATCTCACCAATAGCTATCCAACTTCACGACACTTCCTTTATAGAAATCTTCGCCTATTTCGCCTTCTTGTCGCTTTCGTTGCCCGTATTCTCTACATATGTAAAAATCGAATTTTTACTACGTTATTCAATATATAAAAATCGAATTTCAAAGATATAGATTCCGCCTTTTCAAAAATAAAGATTATATCTTTAATATTCCTACGATGTAAAAATTATATTTTTATTACTTTAAAAATATAATTTTCATATCTTACTTCTTTTAAATCTTTTACTTTTTAAAGTTTAAATCTTTTACTTTTTAAAGTTTAAATCTTTTAAAACCTTTTTTTTTAAAATCAGTTTTAAAATCATTTTCAAATCAGTTTTAAAATCATTTTCAAATCAGTTTTAAAATCATTTAAAAAAAATTCAGTTTTATCCTCTTTTTAAAAAAAATCAGTTTTATCATCTTTTAAAAAAATCAGTTTTATCCTCTTTTAAAAAAAATCAGTTTTATCATCTTTTAAAAAAATCAGTTTTATTATCTTTTAAAATCAATTCAGTTTTATTATCTTTTAAAATCAATTCAGTTTTATTATCTTTTAAAATCAATTCAGTTTTATTATCTTTTAAAATCAATTCAGTTTTTAATCCTTTTAAAAAATCAATTCAGTTTTTAAACCTTTAAAAAAACTGTTTTTAATCCTTTTTCAAAAATCAGTTCAGTTTTTAAATCCTTTTAAAAAAACTGTTTTTAATCCTTTAAAAATCTGTTCAGTTTTTAATCCTTTTACAAAAATCAGTTTATACAGAATAATAAATAAAAATAAAATAAAACAAAACGACTTACAGAGGGGGGGGGTTTCCGCAGATCGTCGGAGGGGAGGCGGTTTCGGTGGTCTCGAACTGGGGGGGGGGGGTTCGCGAATCGAGCTGTTGCGATGCTCTAGGGGCTCGTGGGTCCTGCGAAGCGGCGGAGGGAGAGGGGTGTGGAAGCGGTAGGCTTGGAGGAAGAACAGGCGGAGACGGGGGGGGGGGGGGGGTCTCTTCGACGAGGTGATGGCGGTCGATTTATAGTTTTAGGTTTTTCTCTTTTTTTTTATTTCTGTTTAAATGAATCGGGTGGGGGGGGGTAGAAAGAAGGATAAGGGAGGGAGATTAAAATTTAATTTTATTATTTTATTATTTAATTTTGCAAAAAGGTTGACTTTTACAAACGACCTCGAAATGAGGCCTACCGCCTGCCGCCCATAGCGTTTTACCCCCATCCCGAACACAATGTGATATGTATCGCAAGCTGATTTGATCGTTACAATCAGTTTCCTTTTGAATTTTCATTTAAATCACTATATTGAATTTTAAGCGTACATTTCAAATTACCGGGGTCACATACTAACTAGAAAAATTCCAGAAAAATATTTTCTAGCTTCGTATTGACGATACGGTCCTAACAAAACTAGTTTCGTTGAATTCTGAGACCGTTTGAAAAATGGCCAATTTCCAGTCGATTAAAATCAACTGAAACCGGTCAAATGCGTTTTCTTTTGCCACGCTCACATATTGATTCGACAAATTATGAAATTTGGAATCTAGCAATAACTTTACATCACGGACCCAACAAAAGTGGTTTCATCGAAATCCGAGCTCGTTTGCAAAATGTCCATTTTTAAGGGCCTGAATTCCATAGCGACTATTCAGAATTTTCAACTGGACATATCTTTTGATTCCCGCTATCAAATTTTGATTGGTCGGGTTCGTTAGAAAGATATTCACTAACAGATTTAAATATTTTTGGTTTCACTAAAATCCGGATTGTTTTGCACCCGGTATATTCAATTGAAGTTTGAAATCGAATTATCGAACTACCGCGCCATTTTCAATTCTATATATAATTATAATTAATATATTCGTTTTCAAATGTCGATTTAGACTCAGTTTTCATCGCCATTATTTAAAATATTTATTTTAAATATTTAAAATCCATTATTTTAGCCAATTTAAAAAAATTTAAATTGGTTCAGATTTTCTGGGTCGTTACAAATAAATCCAACAACCAACATCTCGATAATTTTGATAAAATTATTTCTTTTACTATACAAAAAAATATAATTCGGGTAAAATTATTTCATTCACCCTCTTTACAAAATGATATTGTGTCCATTACCAGTTCAATGCTTCTCAACTCTAGAACCGATCAACCAACACAATACAAAATATTTGTTTATAAAATTTACAAATACGCTCTCATATATATATATATACACACACACTCAGTCTCGATCTAGGGTATTACTAACCCCATCTCTATCGAGTTGCACCATAGAGCCAAGTTTATTACTAAACCAATAGCTTTGATACCACTGTAACGACCCAAGGATTTTCGACCCCGAAAATCGACATTTAAATAAAATTCCATATCTCATGCCGACTTCCAAACACCGAAAACACTGGATAATTATTAGAAAGAAATTAGAGGGTGAGATAAGAAAGAAAGAAATATTAGAATAGAAGAAGAAAAAGAAATAACACAACATAGAGTCTCACATCGCAATGGAACAAAATATAATACAGAGATAAATCTTTATTGAGAGCTTTAAAAATACTTACAACCATCAGAGTACACCACACATCTGGGAAGTTATAACAACCTATCGTCATATACAACACACAATGGAATAATAACTATATAATATCATACGTCTGAACACCTCCAGCTCGTCTCTGGACTTCGCAGCATCCGATAACCTAGACCTGTACACCCCGGTCTAACCCGAGCATTTACAAAACACCGGGTCAGTCTGGTGAACCAGAGTGAGAAAAACTCGCAAAGTATTAAGGTGAATCATCCAACTTGATTTTAAAGTTCAAAATCTTTTCGAAAGAAAAAAGATAATCGTAAGACAAAATCCACACATAAATATGGATGGTTTTTATCTTACGATAACCCAAAACATTTTTGAAATCGATATCTTTTCTGATATTATAATAGTGTCTAAATACAAGTAAATATCAATCTAGTGGAACGCTTGCATCTCACGCTCCACATATATAGTATACAATCAAAACTGCGGGCACTTTATTGAGATTGGATTCCGACTATGACAAGGTATGGAACCACCTGTCGATAGTGTATCTCTAGAGGGGAATACACTGGGTTCAACAAGAACGTCTTGCAACCCGGCCCACACATGACCGAGCATTCATTTTGCTTGAGTGTATCGAATGTATTTCACCAACGGTTGGACTCAAACCATCGTTTCCCGAAAAGGGACAGCATCGAAATAAATTAAAGTAGGAATTGGATTTTTTCTAGATATGTGATTATACACCCTAATGGGAGCGACCCACATAGCCATGTTGCCTTCCCGATTTCTGTCATTTCCCGGTTGATGAGGCTTGAGGCTGCGTTTTATCTTTATAATCAGCATATCACATTCACTTTGAATGCCACATTGTCAGATCCATCAAAAATCACTAATTGACGTCCACAACAATACTTTATGAGTTACCTAAAAGAAGTTTCCTTCTCTGCTTCCACTCTTGGTACAGTTGAAGAAATCAATGTATGTAACCCTTTTGGAAATACTCTGTCAGACATTCATCCATATAAGTCACCTAGGAACAGGATGAACCGAAGGCACCCTCCTACTGCATCTTAGGGATCACCCTGAGAATCAGTAGCGAGAAGTCCTTGCAATTCCATAGATTTCGACCACGGCAGAATCACAGTATATCTCTGATTGCAATCAGAGATTTTAAGTGACCCTTCTGCTTATGAAGATCCACGGTCTTTAATAGATCCATCTTAAATCAACATCTTCAACGTATTCGTATTTGCTGGACGGAATGGTTTTCAAATATATATTCGATCCCGGTCTTTCCGTACCAACAATCGTATGGGCGAAATTTGATAGTCGGTTATTTAACTATCAAATAAAACAATCATTCAACCATATTAAAATGTATTCACTGATCCACTACTCGGTATCATTTAGCCTCTTTAACGAACCGTCCGTTAATTATATTCTTTAAATTTTCCAATATTTGAAACATCGCTTTTACTTCTTATTATAAAATAAGATATTCTCCAAATTCATTTAATTCATCTTATAAATGTTTCGAAAACAGTTCATAATATCATTTACGGAAATCATAACTTATGTTTTCTCAACTACTCTCGTTTATAATCTAATAGGATCCTTTTGAAAACCTATTTAAATCTCGATCATATTTACTTAACTAATTATTTAGTAAACTCTTATAAAATTCTTTCTATTTACGTTAATAACCCTTTACGATATTATATACGAGCTTCGATTCTATTATAAATAGAATTCTTATAAAAATTCCTTAATATTTCTTTATTATTATATTACAATTTGTTTTTAACAACTCAAATTCATTTGTTAAAAACCCTATAAACAAAACTTTATAAACCTCATATTAATATCTTATATAATTGTTTTATTTATATCTTTTCAAATTCTTATATTGATATTTATCAAAATTTCCACTTATATCTATCTCATTCTAATCTTACTCGATAACTTATTCATTGTTTAAAAATATCATAATCCTTTACAAAATCTCATATCTAAAAATAGTCCATTTCATTTGTAATCAATGTTACAAAACACATTTACAAACCTTTAACTTTATTTACTAGTTCGATTCCATTTCCAAAAACTTTAAACTCCATTTTCAAAATCTTTTGTAAATTAATTACCCCAAACTTACCATTCGTTTATATTTCCAAATCTTTAACCGCATTTAAAAATCCCATATCCAATTTACTATCGACAACTAATATTCGTTGTCGTTTTTCAAATCTTTAACTTTATTTGTACTCCTACCCCTAGTTAACATTCCGAACTTTGGAATATCACATTCCGAACCTCGGAAATAACCCCGCTTTTATTTATTTAACTATATCCCATTTATAAACCTTATTTATAAATCTATATTGATATTTGCAACTTCGATTTCATTTAAAATATGAAATCCCATTTCCAAATCAATACTCGTTTCAAATCCATTGACCTGTTAATCTCACGAAATGTTATTTACTCACATTTTGTATATTTTAATCAACATTTGTTAAAAATGATCATTTCTTTCAAGAATATTACTTCTCAATCTCTTTTATATATTCTCGTATAACCACGATTCAATTATACCATTTCGATATTTTTGAAATCCATTAAAACTTCCTTTATGATCCTTAAAATCATTTTAACGTTCTTCTTTACTAGTACAACAAGTTTATCTCGGTTAACTATTTATTTTATAATATCGCAACTCTTTATCAGTTATAATTTAAATCATTATAAAAACCATAAATAAAGCTATGATGTTTATTTTACAATAAAAATCATATTTTAAAACTAATTGTAAAAATATCTTTAACTTTGGAAACCATTCGAAATTAACTAATATCTATTTCGAAAATTCATTTCCTTTAATCGATGGTACTAAAGAGGCAAATGGCTACTATAGTACCAAACCGGGAAATATAAGCCAATTTCACGTTAAATACAAACAATATTTTCATATAGGTAAACGTTATCAGTAGTGAGGGTAGATTCAGTATTTGACATATATAATCATATATGAAAATTTACATAACTACTGGTGAGGAATCTAGTTGGATCCCTCCAACCTGTCATTCCTGCAACACAATAGGTTACCACAGTTCACTTCAATCAATTCATTTATGGCCAATCAATATTTGTTTTCCATCTAAACATATGACATAAAAAATGTGATAATAACAGTCAATAATAATTGTAACAGGCAATACTGGGCTGACAGCAGAAATTCAAGCATTCCACTATTTAATTATAACATTTATAGTGTTATAAACGTAACCACTGAGGTAGGTTACCTCAATTGGATTTAATCGTTATAAAGAATGATTTGTTTCAGTTAAATTAAACAATCGTTTAATTTAACTGTTTCAGTCCATACATAAATATAAAATCAACAGCAAACAAACAAACAACCAATAACAATCATAGCACACAATTATAAACTAGACTTATATAAAATATAAGTGGGGAGAACTGAGTGAGTTTAACTCACCTTGATCTATTCTGCATTAAAATGATTTGTTTTAATAAAATTAAACTGACGTTTAATTTTACCAAAACTCCCAGCAGCTTCTGATGCTGACTAAACTAGCTCCTGCGTATATCTTATGACGACAAGGTTCCAACGCTCCCGGTTTTTGTCCAATTTTCATTACTGCAAGACAGATATAAATTCTTTACATGACTAACTATTAAATTTAATATTATTAAAAACTTAATAATTATTCATTTTTCTAAAAATATACTTAAGTTTATTAGCGTTGTTTAAGTATGATTAGGAATGTTAAAAGCTACCTAGAGTTATATATGTAGTTGGTCGAGTCAATCTAATTTAAGAATATGAGTAAATCAAACTAGCTGCATATATTAATGATCTGCATATAAATTGTTTTTACCATTTAGGAATATTTAAAGGTAATATAAAAATTAGCTTAACCCATAAATTATATAATCACCCATTTTTCTTTAAATACAACCAGATTAGTTGGTCATAAAATGTGATTAGGCACCTGTTATATTATCACCTTCGAATTGTTGTTTAACATTTTGGTTATTTAAAATATAATAGACATTACTATTTGTCACCTAAATTTCTGATTATGTGTATAACATAAATGGTTCCCCTCACCTCACCTGCTACGCATTTCTTCCCACCGTTTGCTAATTTGTCTACACGTGATTTCCTTCCACTGTTGCAGCTTTCCCTTTTGCAACCTAAGCTTGCCAAGACCGCATCACTTCTCCTCCTTTTAAACTTGTTGTGAACTGAGCCACCTTCATCCCTTTTGTTCTCGCATCGCTCTCTTTCTCCTCTCGCAGATCAACCCCCATCACCACATAGACTCCCCTTCCACTTACTGTGCGTGTTGCCAGCTTTCCATTTCTGTCCGCCTTCTTTACTTTTTTTTCGAACTGTTTACATTTTGAACCCAGTCAACGTTGCCAACTTGCGCCCTTCCTCCACCACTCTTACCTGAGCCAAACCCGTTAAAATACCCTTCACCGTGAGCTGCAACCTCCAAGCCGAAAACTACTGTGTCCTCTCACCTCACTTTACTTCACCAATCCGACTTTCCAGACTCTTATCCCTGTCCCACGCAATGATTTCCATGCAAAAACTCCATCTGAAATACCACCTTGACCTCAGCAAACTTGCGCCACCCATTCCAAAATTTCGTCACGTTCCCTTGAACGCACACATACCCTACTTCCCTCCCACGTTCCACTGAACCCAAATGAACCCAGATCGCAAAACACAGACAACCCCTCGTTACTCTCGCGCCACCAAACCTCGCCGAAAAACTGCTCCAGCACTTCCCCCATGCAAACTTCCCACGCCCGGTTTCTTTTTTCTCAAATGGGTTGGTTTTAAATTTTTTGAGCGGAGGAGAGAAAATGGTACGGATTAGGGAGAAATATAGAAGAAGGAGGATAGTTTTTGGTTCTTGGATCCTTAAAAGAAAGAAGAAGGACACGAAACAAAAAGTTTGGAAAGAGAACTGTATAAATAGAGGGAGATACGTGGCTGTGAAGAAAACATGGAACCCAAGGGAATTGTAAACCGTGGGACGCAAGGTTCTGATAGTTTGAGGCGCAAGGCATTTATATATTTATTCATTTTATAAATATAGTCTGTGTACCATGTGCATAGACATGACTTACATCCGCTTCAATCTTAGGGTGGCTGTGAGTATTGAATTCAAAAAGAAAAATTAAGGTCCTATGTTATTTAGATGAATATGACTAAATTTTACTTAAAAATTAGTCATTTAACATAATATTACTTATACATTACCACTTTTATTAACGCGTTACATTAAATAAATCGATACCCACGAACTTCAAATACAACGAAAATGATTACACTGCTACGTCTTCACGTTTCGATCCAATTAAAACTAGTTTCATTAAAAACAGATTCTGTTTGCAAAAGGATGTTATTTTAATCTATCAGTTTACCTTTAAATTTCGTCTACCGATGAAACAACTCCAAATGGTTCCAAATTGGAAATATAGCAATAATCAGCAATACATATTTCAATAAAATTTGTTCCGTCGAGAACGGAGGTCGTTAGAAAAATAAACTATTCCTATGAAATAGTGACCAATTTATATTAGAATCTTTTTAAATTTATAAATAAATGTTATATTTTAATAATGATTTCTATAGCGACTATTTTAAAATTTGATTTGGACGTAACTAACAATCTATAACGCGAAATCTGAATTTTTCTCTTTATTTAGAAAACCATAATCAACTAGATTCAAACGTTTCTTGTTTCACAGAATTCCGACTTATATCGGATCCGGTATATTCAGTTGAAGTTGAAAATTCAATATTACAAACGGCCACGCCATTTCGAGCTCGTTTTATATTATATATAAATTATAACATTTAACCTTCGTTTTTAAATACGAATTAAATATTAAAAATAAATTAATATCCCAGATATAATATTTAAATTAATAAAATAAAATAAATATTAACTACCAAAATTTGGGACGTTATAAATCATATTTAACTGTTTTATTTAAAATATGGTTTTATGAAACATGCTTACGTTAGAAAACTCCTTCTCAAATATAATCATTATTCCTTGATTTTTTGATTAAGTAATCTATTTTTAAAACATCACCCTTTAACTTCTACTCCTTTAACAATTCATTTTATAACACGGATTTTTGTTACAAAGTTCTATCACTTACTCCTTTACCAAATTCACTTTTAACGATTCCTTTTCTAATCCATTTTACCGGATTTCCGCTTTGAAAATCTTAATTCAAATCCCCATTTTACTTAATTTCATTATTAAATAATCTTAATTTAAAATTAACATTTTAACACCTTATTTCCTTTTATAAATTTCGTATCTACAACTGGAGTTTAATATAAACCTTTTTATTTTCAATTTCCTTTTACTTAATTCATTATTAAGTAAATAATTAATTTTAGCTATCGTATTTGCTTAACGTTCCTTTTATAACTTTGTTATGAAAATTCGGGTTTAAAATATAAAACCCATTCATAACTCTTTTCACAATTCAATTCAATTCTGTTTTAACTTCGATTACTTTTTAAATGAATTCAAATAAAAGTAATCTCCTAAGTTATTAATATTATTTAAAATAATAATTTACTTTAATCATTAACTACTGTAGAAGTAGTTAATTTCTTTACTAACTAAATTAAAAAAAATCACTTTTTAAATTCTTATTAAAATTAAAACAAATATTCGTTAAACCATTTCCTTAGATTAATTCAAAACAAACTAATTAATAATTACTCTCACTTTAAAACGACTAACTTAGTTAACCCAAAACACATTTATTTCATTAACTGATTCCAATTACTCCTTCCTTTAAATTAATTAATAATATAATTAATTTAAATAATTCCATTTACTTGTTTTCTTTAAAAACAATTATTCAACTCTTAACCGTTGGGTTAATCTTCTGCTCCCTTGCTTACAAATCTTATTAATATTAGAATTTGCTTTATAAAATGAATTAATAATTAATCATAAATTTAAATAATAATTAATTAATAAATATTTATTTCCTTTTAACAAACTTTTATTTCAAACAATAGATTTAAAAATCTATCTTCAGTTATAAATTAAATTTTATAAATTCATTTATATTGATTCACCTGACGGTAAATCGATATTTATAAAACAATTAATTTATAGGCCATATGCTGCCAATTACTCAACCAATATCACCCATTGGTTAATAACAAAACAATTGCAGAATTTAGATTCAACAATCAGTGATCAAGTCAACCATCCAATCATATGGGTTAAACATTTCATATAATTGATATATGAAAATAAACAATACATTTGAGGAATCTGGTTGGACCCCTCCAATCCGTTCTTCCCTGTATTCACATCGATTATTTCAAATAATATCATTCAATTCAATTTAACAGATAATTTCGATAACAGTAAATAACGACTATTTAACATCACACAATTAGCAAAACAATTCAAACAATTAAACACGTTTATTTTATAAACGTGACCAACAAGGTAAGTTACCTCCATTGGTTCCAATCATTAAAATAATGATTTGTTGTTTCACTGAGATTAAACATGTTTAATTTCATAAATTCAATCAATATATAATTAACAAACAAGCAACCATTAGCAACCATAGCACACAAAATAAAAACCCGACTTATATAAAATATAAGCTGGAAGAACTGAGTAAGTTTAACTCACCTTGATTTCGTTTGTTGATATGGTTTTTCGGTTAAATTAAACATCGTTTAATTTAACTATAAACTACAGTAGTCTCTAGTTATACCACAGTCAGCTCCAAATGTAGTGTTCAACGGCATGGTCCCAATGCTTTTTGTTTGATCAAATTCTGATAAAATATGCATTAGTTACATACATAACCATACGTTTTATTTTAAATAATGAATTTCCTAATTAATTTCTATTTTAAACTAATTACTTCTTCTTCTTCAAAAATAAAGTTATCACCGATATCATTCCTTCTAGCTTAACGTCATAGGACAGCTCGATATCTCTTTTCGCCCATCATGTTTCCTCTGTTGTAAAGAAATCACGAATTTAATCTAACAGTAAATCCTTTAAATAAAAAGTTAATTAACTAATTATATATGGTTAAATTTAACTAGTTGATTGCGATAATTCCTTTATTTATTATGAACGGCTGATTGATCATTTCCTTGTACGTGACTTTCAAAGCAGCTCTGAACATAGCCTGCACGGTTTTAATTAAATATTAGAGTCCCTAAATCATTTTAAATTGTGAACTAATAAATTACGTTTTAATTATACAGATGGCCGACTTAACTTTTGGTGTGACGACCCCAAAACCTCGTATGACGGTGTCAAGGGTAATCTTTGGAATATAACATAGAAACAGTTAATAGCAGAACAGAAATAAATAAATACACCAGATAATGAACAAATAATACACTGGATAAACGTAATCATCAGAGTTATACAGCATACAGGATCATACTTAGTACAAATACAATTCAGCTATACATAAATGTCTATAGCGGAAAACAAAACATAATGTACAATAGGAGCTGAACAACATAAAAAGAGATAAATGATAGAATCCATCTTCAGATCCAGCTATCCAGAAAGAGCCTGCTAACCTGAATACAAGGCTGCCCGTGTAGAAAAAGGGGCACCCGAGTTTGCAAGTGAAACAAACTACGAGTCAGTCATGGGACTTGTACGAGAAATCTACTTAACACATTAATAATATGGCTAATCACAGGACCACGCCACTTTCGTGGAACGGGTTTACTCCATCGGATTGCCAGTGCTTTAAAACAAATAATTCTTTTAAACATCGCAATGCTTTTTATAAAAATAAAGCCATTATAAGACTCAGTTCCCATCACACAATGCAACGCAAACAGGAGGATAGAGTTTTTACCTTATAACGGCCAAAATATGCTTGATACAAATAAAACAAAAGCATTTGATATTATTACTAGTGTTTATATGTTTCAAAAACAATTTCGAATCATAAGTATCAATCATGGACGGCATTAATGCCCCATACCACT
Source organism: Allium sativum (assembly GCA_030737875.1). Lineage (NCBI taxonomy): Eukaryota > Viridiplantae > Streptophyta > Magnoliopsida > Asparagales > Amaryllidaceae > Allium > Allium sativum. The sequence goes on from CM060910.1 coordinate 110,162,653, forward strand.
ATGTCGCCATATATAGGTATAAAATCAAAACCGCACAGTCACGTATTTGGAAATTGGATTTCCGTCATGAACCGAAGCAAGGGATCTGTAAAAACCCGCAATTTCCCCGTTTAGGAAAGCGCGGATAGTTCGAGAACAAGCCACAAAAGAGAACGTAGACGGAAGAACATTTCATTGTATATTACAACAATGCATCAGATTACAAGAATATACAGAGTATAAATGAATAAATATTACACAGAAATACCAGAGATTTAAATTACATTTAAATACATCGCAGTGGAAAATAATACAATACACAACTAGATGAGATATACGGATACAAAGCTTTCCGGATATCGTTCCAGCTGTAAACCAGGATCCTGTGAATATAAATCTGCAAAACCAAAACTACTAGCTGCCCGTGTCAAAATAGGGGCACCCAGAGTCTAAGTCAAAACAATAAACTCTAGGTCAGTCATGTGACTGGTGTGAGAACTAAAACAGTTAATCTTTATTTTTAAAGTTAGGTAAATCAAGGGACCACGCCGTATAACACGGAACGGGTTTCCTCCCAAGAACACCAGTGCATAAAACAAACAGCGCAATGCTAAATAAAGAAAACTGAAGCTGTTATAAGACCCAGGTCCTATCACACAATGCAACGCAAGCCGGCGGATAGGGTTTTCCCTTATAACAGCCAAAGAATGCTTGATACGTTTAAAACAAATCATTTGATACTATTATAAGTGCATAGTGTATAAAACAACATCAAATCATAAGTATCAATCATAGGCGACATGAGCATCCCATGCCACTATGTCGCCATATATAGGTTTACAAATAAAACTGCAAATGTCACGTATTTGGAAATTGGATTTCCGTCTGTGAACCGAGGCTAGGGATCGTCCTCACCGAATTCGTGACTCTCTAGCCCGAGCCACAGGCAAGCGCGCAGGCAAGCCTTTAGATCGTCAGGGCCGGTCCACCGATGTGGATTATTATGCCTGAACACTACGTTTCCCCGCCCTTTGGGGCGTAAATGAGCCAATGAATGGCTCCATCGGACCCGGATCGTCCGATCTAACCGAGGCGCCTCGCAACAGCAACAACCACACAGGTGAAAAGTATATAAATGTCAGGGCTGGTAGGTCACTGACACCACCCTAGCTAGAAAGAAACGCTTGCCCTCCCTGAGGTCCTCTCCCGTTTTTGGTTCACAACCGGGGTGCGAAGCTCACGAATTCACGTTACACAAAGTTGTGCCACACAGGCTGTGCTTTGATCATCACCACAAGACTTTGCTTTTCAACAGAAGCCTCGATCAATTGCCACTTAGGCGTGCCACACCGGCAATTCACTCCATGCGTTTGATATCCATCAATATATAACCCCTGAGCTCGTATGTCTCAGAGAAGGGCGTTAAGCAAGAGAATAAATTCTCCGCCGCCAAACAGATATATATTTAATAGAAATCAATCACACAGACTAAAACCCAATGTCATACACACAGTCCATTTACAAGTCCGTTCTGGGTCTGAACGAAACCGGAGGCACCTAGTACCCCGCATGTCCATCGATCTCCATGTACGTCTGGACGATCACCAACTGTTTCCATCTTCTTGGGTGTACATCCCAATCAAGATCATCAGTAATCACCCAAACGACGTGAAGATCTCCGGTCTTCGACCATCGTCTTCATCTTCGACTTATCGTCGTATCAGTTATTCAGAATGGGATAAACCCGGTCTTTCCGAATAACTCGCGTATATTTTAAATAAGTGTTACACAAACACAACATACGCCTCATTCCAATCCATCAGTCACTAACCGTAAATTAATCAAGAGAATAATTCCCCAAATATTAACCCCGAAGGCCGAAACCAACATCAAATCAATATCCAGAAAACCATTCTGCTTAGCTAACCGACAGTTAGTTTCTAAATTTCACATTCATAGGGAAAGGTTCCCATTAATTTTATCAAAGACAAATTCTTTAATTTATTCTTTAATCTACTTTTGAATTTCGATTCAACTAGTCGGGATTAACGAACCTTACCGAAGTAATCATTTGTTTTAATTTCCCAATCCCAACCTATTCATCCCATGAAGTAAAACTGGTAATACTTCATATTTAACACCACAGTGTTATCGGTAAATTCAATTACCATTTCACGTTCAAATCTAATTAAAGATTTAACTATCGCCTGGAGCAAAACTGGTGATACTCCATTCTCGATTATTTCAATCTAATTAAAGATTCATTAAAACTCCACTTAGTTTTAATCGTTAACTGGGTTAAAGAATCAGTGTCATTTAAAACACAGTTCACGATAAACCCAAAATCACATTCTATTAATTGTCGGGTTAAAGAACGAGTGTTATTTAAGACACCATCCACGATAAACCCAAGAATCACTTCGAATTCAATTCCAATTAAATATAATTTAATTGGTACACTTCATTAAATCTAAATAAAAAGATTTAATCTTTTCTCAACTGAGCTTAAGAACAGTGTTAATGAAGACACCATTCACGACAAACCCAAATCACATTTGATACTAAACACAAGGCTCTGAATAGAAAATATACCGGCTTATATTCAATATCAAATTCTACGACTAACAAATATCGCATTGGAAACAACGATATATATATATATATATATATATATATATATCTTTCAAATTCCCATAGCAATATCTGTATCATCGCGAAATCCAATATCGAAATAATCCAAAGACTATTTCGATTCAAATCCATTCCAATATAATTATTGGGAATTCTGGTTATTTTTCAAAACCATTTCAAACTCACTTTATTTATTTTAAAAATAAATAAATTACTACTCTAGTTCAAAACTAGTTCATTTCGATAAAAATCTATTTTTATCTTTTCAAATATGGAGTTTTTCATCCCAATTATTTCTAAATCATTTCTTATGATTTTACACAAATTGTTACTATTTTTAATAATTTTATCAAGGCCCGTACAGTCGATTTCCATCAACGGCCATCGAACTGCACTTATAGCGACCTTTTCCAAATTTGATTTGGACATAATTCCAAATCCAACCGTTAGATTCCAAATTTCTAATATTCGTTAGAAAGCTCTTTTCGATACGAACCCAACGGTTCTGGTTTCAGGACAATCCGACAGTCGGATCTCCCGTAATATCCGTTCAAAGTCAATGGTCGAAATTCGCGAACTACCGCGGCGCGGCGCGTTCTATTCAGGCCATTATATATATTATATATATAATATATATAATATATACTTCGTCGATTTCAATTCAAAACGTGCTTTATAAATCGTTTTAAATTCGTTTTCAAAACGGTTTCAACTTCATATTCAATTTCAAATCAAAATTGAATATTCCAATATAAATTCGTTTTAAATTCATTTCAAATCGATTTCAATTCAAATTGATTTTTAATTCAATTTCAGTTCGTTTTTCAATTCAATTTCGATTCGTATTCAATTCTATTAAATTTCAATTCGAATTCATTTCTATTCAAATTCAATTCGAATTAATTTCTATTCGAATTTCAAATCATTTCAGTGTATTTCGAATTTCAAATCAATTCAGTTTAATTCGAATTTCAATTCACTTTAAATATAATTCGAATTTCAATTCATTTCAATATAGTTCGAATTTCAAATCTATTCAATTTCAAATCTATTCAATATTCATTGAAGAATGAATAAAATCGATATAAATATCGTTCACGTCGAAATGGCGTCAATCTAACCAACACGGCTTCATATGTTTCTATTTTCAAATATTCTATTTCAAATATTTCTAGTTCAAATATTTCTATTTCAAATATTTCTATTTCAAATATTTTTATTTCAAATATTTTTATTTTGAAACTGGAATGAGGCCCAATCAATTACCATATAATGTTAATTATATGGATTTTCTACAACACATGTATACAATAACAACAATGAATAATCAACCATCATCCAAAGTGCATTCTACACTGTATAAGCATCAAATATAAATATTCGACGCTTATAACAGTCTGTCAATCAATCGATCGACATACAACTAAACAATCGGGGTTAGTGTACGTCAAATACCATCCCAATACCCGTGTGGGATTTCAAACAATCAAACATAGATTTTTATTTGTGCAGTTGGGCGATGTGTAAAATTTTATCGTCCCAATCAATGTCCTTCAAATAGGTGTACATAAACAAACCGTCCGGTTTGTAAATGAATATTTGTTTATTCACATTCACGTTAAAAATTATATTTTTAACGATCAAACTATTTTATTCAACCTATGAATATTCTATTCGGTTCATTTATTAAATAAAATGTTATCTTTATTTTTCTAACTTATTTTTAGAAAATTTCGGCGGCATAACGGCACGATACTAGAAACGGGACAAGGCCTAGCCTTATCCCCGGTCTAGTGAAGGCCCACGCCATTCACACATCAATCAAATCAATTTCATTTCACCAAATAATTCAATTCAAACCAAATAATCTAACCAACTACACAACCAAACAATTTAACAAACAAGCCATCCATGGTCTGTGGATGACGGGTGTCGAGTGCTACTAAACACCGTCTACATCCTAGTATATATATATATATATATATATATAACTAGAAAATTAAATTAAAGAGTGAGAAGTTCTCACCGAATTGCTAATCCAACGCCACGACTCTTCATTGATAGAAATCTTCATCGTTCTCGCCTTTTTGTCATCTTCGTCGCCCGTAGCCACTACATATGTAAAAATCGAATTTTTACTTCGCTTTTCAATATATAAAAATCGAATTTTTACGATGCTATTCAACATATAAAAATCGAATTTTTACTATGCTATTCAATATATAAAAATTGAATTTTTACGATGCTATTCAATATATAAAAATCGAATTTTTACTTAGCTATTCAATATATAAAATTCGAATTTTTACTTTGCTATTCAATATATAAAAATCGAATTTTTACTTTGCTATTCAATATATAAAAATCAAATTTTTACTTTGCTATTCAATATATAAAAATCGAATTTTTACTTTGCTATTCAACATATAAAAATCGAATTTTTACTTTGCTATTCAATATATAAAAATCGAATTTTTACTTTGCTATTCAATATATAAAAATCGAATTTTTACGATGCTATTCAATATATAAAAATCGAATTTTTACGATGCTATTCAATATATAAAAATCGAATTTTTACTTTGCTATTCAATATATAAAAATTGAATTTTTACGATGCTATTCAATATATAATAATCGAATTTTTACGATGCTATTCAATATATAAAAATCGAATTTTTACTTTGCTATTCAATATATAAAAATCAAATTTTTACGATGCTATTCAATATATAAAAATCGATTTTTTACGATGCTATTCAAAATATAAAAATCGAATTTTTACTATGCTCTTCAATATATAAAAATCGAATTTTTACTTTGCTATTCAATATATAAAAATCGAATTTTTACGATGCTATTCAATATATAAAAATCGAATTTTTACTTTGCTATTCAATATATAAAAATCGAAATTTTACTTTCATATCCTTATAAAAATCATGTCTTTATTCTCCACTTCGTTATAAAAATTATATTTTTATATCGCTCTTCTCCTAATAAAGATTATATTTTTATAACTCTACATGAATAAAAATCATATTTTTACTATCATACCTATATAAAAATCATATTTTTATTATGCCACTAGTATAAAAATTATATTTTTAACATTTCTATATTAAAGATATGATTTTTATTTACTTTAAAAAAACTAATTTTTATAAACAAGAAAATATGATCAAAGGGAAAAAACAGAGAAAAAAAAACTTACAGCGTACATCGAGGGGGGGGGTTTCACGATGGAGTCGGAGGAAGAGGAGGGGGTTGGCGTCGACGGCAGGTGGTGGATGGGGTCTTGGGCGCGGCGCTTCATATCAGAAAAGGGGGGGGGGGGGTAAACGGGGTTTTCAGAAGGGATGGGAGGAAGATGAACGTCGGAGAAGGATGGGAGGGGGAGGGCTGTGCGGCGACGGGGTGGTGGCCCGCCTGAGGCGCGGCGCGCTGGCCACGACGAGGGGAAGCGACGGTTTTAGGTTTAGGGTTCCAGCATCTTTTTTTTTCGTTTTGTTTTGAAATGGACTACAGAGAAAGAGGGGGGGCCTAAGGAGAAATTATTTTATTATATTTTATTTTCATTTCCATTTCAAAAATGTTGACTTTTCATTCGACCTCCAAATGAGACCCAACGACTGTCGCCCATAGCATTTTACCCCCATTCCGAACACAATGAGATATGTTTCGTAAGCTGATTCGACCATTTCGATCAGTTTCCATTAAAATCAACATATAACTCTATATATTGAATTGGAACGCGCATTTCAATTTACCGGGGTCACATACGAACTCTAAAAATTCCGGAAAAATATTTTCTAGCTTCGTATTGACGATACGGTCCTAACAAAACTAGTTTCATCGAATTCTGAGACCGTTGGAAAAATGGCCATTTTCCAGTCGATTAAAATCAACTGAAACTGGTCAAACGCGTTTTCCTTTGCCACGCTCACATATTGATTCGAAAAATTACGAAAATTGAAATCTAGAAATAATTTTACATCACGGATCCAACAAAAGTGGTTTCGTCGAAATCCGAGGTCGTTTGCAAAAATTCCATTTTTAAGGGCCTGAATTCCATAGCGACTATTCAGAATTTTCAACTGGACATATCTTTTGATTCCCGCTATGAAATTTTGATTTGTCGGATTCGTTGGAAAGATATTCACAAATAGATCCTAATATTTTTGGTTTCACTAAAATCCGGATTGTTTTGCACCCGGTACATTCAATTAAAGTTAGAAATCGAATTATCGAACTACCGCGCCATTTTCAATTCCTTTTATATATATAAATAAATTATTTATATTCTAACGACGACGTATATAATATATACGTTCGAATTCTGTTCAAAATAAATTTCTCGTCGATATTATTTAAAATAATCTATTTTAAATGTTCAAAATTTGCTAAAATTGCCAAAATAAAAAATTTAAACTGGCCCAGATTTCCGGGTTGTTACAATCTCCCCCACTTAAAACTTTTCGTCCCCGAAAAGGAACAAAGTCGAAAGTGGTTTAACAATTCAACTCAACTTCCATTGTTTTGATTACGGCTTAAGTTCTTCAACTTTTCAGTTTCTAAGAACTTTTCAAAAATTTGGCTAACACCCTAAATTTTCGAAAAATTTCGCCATAACCTCCCCTGCACCGGGATCCACGGGAAAATCCCGAAATTGCCATACAGGCCTTCTGATCTCAAAAAGAAAAAGCCAATAGGCTCATAAAATCATCATCACCCAAACAAAATAGTAAATTATATAGTAAACATGTACCTATTTGTCGGGCAAACAAATTTTATTCTTCTGCTCTAGCCTCCTTCCTATTACCTGTTCAATGTAAGTACATGTATATGCAAGAAAATGCGACCAAATTTCAATACAATTCACTATTTGACCAATTAGGCATGATGGTTCAAAATTGTCAAACAAATAAACAAACAACACAAACATCAATCAATTAGTGGATTAACGTTTCAAATTCAAAATTTTGTTACATAGTCAAAAATCAGATTTTTGATGCCAAATCACAACAAATAATCCCTATCTAGTTTCGGTTCTCACACCAGTCTAATGGAAATATAGAAATCTCACTTTCGTTACTCGAAAATAAATACTGGCGATGGTGCCCCGTCACCAGAATTATCCCCGGGCACTAGAGTGTGATTCTATAACTATCCAGTATATTAAAACTTCGAATACACGTTTGCAAGACATATATGCAAAATCTCTATATATTGGATTGTCCAAATTCAATATAAAATAAATAATCAAATACGAATAGTTGATTTAAATTTTCATTTTAAAAATATACTCTTCACACTCGTTCTAGGATACTACTGATCCTATCTCTAACGAGTCATTATAATTGGATATTACTAATCCAATATCTGATGAATTCTTTCGTATGGTTCTAATGTGCCTTGTTCTCTGCTTTGTAAACCAAAGCTCTGATACCAAATGTAAAAACCCGCAACTTCCCCGTTTAGGAAAGCGCGGATAGTTCGAGAACAAGCCACAAAAGAGAACGTAGACAGAAGAACATTTCATTGTATATTACAACAATGCATCAGATTACAAGAATATACAGAGTATAAATGAATAAATATTACACAGAAATATCAGAGATTTAAATTACATTTAAATACATCACAGCGGAAAATAATACAATACACAACTAGAGGAGATATACGGATACAAAGCTTTCCGGATATCGTTCCAGCTGTAAACCAGGATCCTGTGAATATAAATCTGCAAAACCAAAACTACTAGCTGCCCGTGTCAAAATAGGGGCACCCAGAGTTTAGGTCAAAATAATAAACTCCAGGTCAGTCATGTGACTGGTGTGAGAACTAAAACAGTTAATCTTTATTTTTAAAGTTAGGTAAATCAAGGGACCACGCCGTATAACACGGAACGGGTTTCCTCCCAAGAACACCAGTGCATAAAACAAACAGCGCAATGCTAAATAAAGAAAAATGAAGCTGTTATAAGACCCATGTCCTATCACACAATGCAACGCAAGCCGGGGGATAGGGTTTTCCCTTATAACAGCCAAAGAATGCTTGATACGTTTAAAACAAATCATTTGATACTATTATAAGTGCATAGTGTATAAAACAACTTCAAATCATAAGTATCAATCATAGAAGACATGAGCGTCCCATGCCACTATGTCGCCATATATAGGTTTACAAATAAAACCACAAATGTCACGTATTTGGAAATTGGATTTCCGTCTGTGAACCGAGGCTAGGGATCGTCCTCACCGAATTCGTGACTCTCTAGCCCGAGCCACAGGCAAGCGCGCAGGCAAGCCTTTAGATCGTCAGGGCCGGTCCACCGATGTGGATTATTATGCCTGAACACTACGTTTCCCCGCCCTTTGGGGCGTAAATGAGCCAACGAATGGCTCCATCGGACCCGGATCGTCCGATCTAACCAAGGCGCCTCGCAACAGCAACAACCACACAGGTGAAAAGTATATAAATGTCAGGGCTGGTAGGTCACTGACACCACCCTAGCTAGAAAGAAACGCATGCCCTCCCTGAGGTGCTCTCCGGTTTTTGGTTCACAACCGGGGTGCGAAGCTCGCGAATTCACGTTACACAAAGCTGTGCCACACAGGCTGTGCTTTGATCATCACCTCAAGACTTTGCTTTTCAACAGAAGCCTCGATCAATTGCCACTTAGGCGTGCCACACAGGCAATTCACTCCATGCGTTTGATATCCATCAATATATAACCCCTGAGCTCGTACGTCTCAGAGAAGGGCGTTAAGCAAGAGAATAAATTCTCCGCCGCCAAACAGATATATATTTAATAGAAATCAATCACACATACTAAAACCCAATGTCAGACACACAGTCCATTTACAAGTCCGTTCTGGGTCTGAACGAAACCGAAGGCACCTAGTACCCCGCATGTCCATCGATCTCCATGTACATCTGGACGATCACCAACTGTTTCCATCTTCTTGGGTGTACATCCCAATCAAGATCATCAGTAATCACCCAAACGACGTGAAGATCTCCGGTCTTCGACCATCGTCTTCATCTTCGACTTATCGTCGTATCAGTTATTCAGAATGGGATAAACCCGGTCTTTCCGAATAACTCGCGTATATTTTAAATAAGTGTTACACAAACACAACATACGCCTCATTCCAATCCATCAGTCACTAACCGTAAATTAATCAATAGAATAATTCCCCAAATATTAGCCCCGAAGGCCGAAACCAACATCAGATCAATATCCAGAAAACCATTCTGCTTAGCTAACCGACAGTTAGTTTCTAAATTTCACATTCATAGGGAAAGGTTCCCATTAATTTTATCAAAGACAAATTCTTTAATTTATTCTTTAATCTACTTTTGAATATCGATTCAACTAGTCGGGATTAACGAACCTTACCGAAGTAATCATTTGTTTTTATTTCCCAATCCCAACCTATTCATCCCATGAAGTAAAATTGGTAATACTTCATATTTAACACCACAGTGTTATCGGTAAATTCAATTACCATTTCACGTTCAAATCTAATTAAAGATTTAACTATCGCCTGGAGCAAAACTGGTATACTCCATTCTCGATTATTTCAATCTAATTAAAGATTCATTAAAACTCCACTTAGTTTTAATCGTTAACTGGGTAAAAGAATCAGTGTCATTTAAAACACGGTTCACGATAAACCCAAAATCACATTCCATTAATTGTCGGGTTAAAGAACGAGTGTTATTTAAGACACCATCCACGATAAACCCAATAATCACTTCGAATTCAATTCCAATTAAATATTATTTAATTGGTACACTTCATTAAATCTAAATAAAAAGATTTAATCTTTTCTCAACTGGGCTTAAGAATAGTGTTAATGAAGACACCATTCATGACAAACCCAAATCACATTTGATATTAAACACAAGGCTCTGAATAGAAAATATACCGGCTTATATTTAATATCAAATTCTACGACTAACAAATATCGCATTGGAAACAACGATATATATATATATATATATATATCTTTCAAATTCCCATAGGAATATCTGTATCATCGCGAAATCCAACATCGAAATAATCCAAAGACAATTTCGATTCAAATCCATTCCAATATAATTATTGGAAATTCTGGTTATTTTTCAAAACCATTTCAAACTCATTTTATTTATTTTAAAAATAAATAAATTACTACTCTAGTTCAAAACTAGTTCATTTCGATAAAAATCTATTTTTATCTTTTCAAATATGGAGTTTTTCATCCCAATTCTTACTAAATCATTTCTTATGATTTTACACAAATTGTTACTATTTTTAATAATTTTATCAAAGCCCGTACAGTCGATTTCCATCAACGGCCATCGAACTGCGCTTATAGCGACCTTTTCCAAATTTGATTTGGACATAATTCCAAATCCAACCGTTAGATTCCAAATTTCTAATATTCATTAGAAAGCTTTTTTCGTTACGAACCCAACGGTTCCGGTTTCAGAAGAATCCGACGGCCGGATCTCCCGTAATATCCGTTCGAAGTCAATGGTCGAAATTCGCGAACTACCGCGGCGCGGCGCGTTCTATTCAGGCCATTATATATATTATATATATAATATATATAATATATACTTCGTCGATTTCAATTCAAAATGTGCTTTATAAATCGTTTTAAATTCGTTTTCAAAACGGTTTCAACTTCATATTCAATTTCAAATCAAAATTGAATATTCCAATATAAATTCGTTTTAAATTCATTACAAATTGATTTCAATTCAAATTGATTTTTAATTCAATTTCAGTTCGTTTTTCAATTCAATTTCGATTCGTATTCAATTCTATTAAATTTCAATTCGAATTCATTTCTATTCAAATTCAATTCGAATTCATTTCTATTCGAATTTCAAATCATTTCAGTGTATTTCGAATTTCAAATCAATTCAGTTTAATTCGAATTTCAATTCACTTTAAATATAATTCGAATTTCAATTCATTTCAATATAGTTCGAATTTCAAATCTATTCAATTTCAAATCTATTCAATATTCATTGAAGAATGAATAAAATCGATATAAATATCGTTCACGTCGAAATGGCGTCAATCTAACCAACACGGCTTCATATGTTTCTATTTTCAAATATTCTATTTCAAATATTTCTAGTTCAAATATTTCTATTTCAAATATTTCTATTTCAAATATTTTTATTTCGAAACTGGAATGAGGCCCAATCAATTACCATATAATGTTAATTATATGGATTTTCTACAACACATGTATACAATAACAACGATGAATAATCAACCATCATCCAATGTGCATTCTATACGGTATAAGCATCAAATATAAATATTCGACGCTTATAACAGTCTGTCAATAATCGATCGACATACAACTAAACAATTGGGATTAGTGTACGTCAAATACCATCCCAATACCCGTGTGGGGTTTCAAACAATCAAACACAGATTTTTATTTGTGCAGTTGGGCGATGTGTAAAATTTTATCGTCCCAATCAATGTCCTTCAAATAGGTGTACATAAACAAACCGTCTGGTTTGTAAATGAATATTTGTTTATTCACATTCACGTTAAAAATTATATTTTTAACGATCAAACTATTTTATTCAACCTATGAATATTCTATTCGGTTCATTTATTAAATAAAATGTTATCTTTATTTTTCTAACTTATTTTTAGAAAATTTCGGCGGCATAACGGCACGATACTAGAAACGGGACAAGGCCTAGCCTTATCCCCGGTCTAGTGAAGGCCCACACCATTCACACATCAATCAAATCAATTTCATTTCACCAAACAATTCAATTCAAACCAAAAAATCTAACCAACTACACAACCAAACAATTTAACAAACAAGCCATTCATGGTCTGTGGATGACAGGTGTCGGGTGCTACTAAACACCGTCTGCATCCTAGTATATATATATATAACTAGAAAATTAAATTAAAGAGTGAGAAGTTCTCACCGAATTGCTAATCCAACGCCACGACTCTTCATTGATAGAAATCTTCATCGTTCTCGCCATTTTGTCATCTTCGTCGCCCGTAGCCACTACATATGTAAAAATCGAATTTTTACTTTGCTTTTCAATATATAAAAATCGAATTTTTACGATGCTATTCAATATATAAAAATCGAATTTTTACTATGCTATTCAATATATAAAAATCGAATTTTTACGATGCTATTCAATATATAAAAATCGAATTTTTACTTTGCTATTCAATGTATAAAAATCGAATTTTTACTTTGCTATTCAATATATAAAAATCGAGTTTTTACTTTGCTATTCAATATATAAAAATCGAATTTTTACTTTGCTATTCAATATATAAAAATCGAATTTTTACTTTGCTATTCAATATATAAAAATCGAATTTTTACTTTGCTATTCAATATATAAAAATCGAATTTTTACTTTGCTATTCAATATATAAAAATCGAATTTTTACGATGCTATTCAATATATAAAAATCGAATTTTTACGATGCTATTCAATATATAAAAATCGAATTTTTACTTTGCTATTCAATATATAAAAATCGAATTTTTACGATGCTATTCAATATATAAAAATCGAATTTTTATGATGCTATTCAATATATAAAAATCGAATTTTTACTTTGCTATTCAATATATAAAAATCGAATTTTTACGATGCTATTCAATATATAAAAATCGAATTTTTACGATGCTATTCAATATATAAAAATCGAATTTTTACTATGCTATTCAATATATAAAAATCGAATTTTTACTTTGCTATTCAATATATAAAAATCAAATTTTTACGATGCTATTAAATATATAAAAATCGAATTTTTACTTTGCTATTCAATATATAAAAATCGAATTTTTTACTTTCATATCCTTATAAAAATCATGTCTTTATTCTCCACTTCGTTATAAAAAATATATTTTTATATCGCTCTTCTCCTAATAAAGATTATATTTTTATAACTCTACATGAATAAAAATCATATTTTTACTATCATACCTATATAAAAATCATATTTTTAATATGCCACTTGTATAAAAATTATATTTTTAACATTTCTATATTAAAGATATGATTTTTATTTACTTTAAAAAAACTAATTTTTATAAACAAGAAAATACGATCAAAGGGAAAATAAAACAAATAAATAAAAACAGAGAAAAAAAAACTTACAGCGTACATTGAGGGGGGGTTTCACGATGGAGTCGGAGGAAGAGGAGGGGGTTGGCGTCGGCGGCATGTGGTGGATGGGGTCTTGGGCGCGGCACTTCATATCAGAAAGGGGGGGGAGGTAAACTGGGTTTTCAGAAGGGATGGGAGGAAGATGAACGTCGGAGAAGGAGGGGAGGGGGAGGGTTGTGCGGCGACGGGGTGGTGGCCCGCCTGAGGCGCGGCGCGCTGGCCACGATGAGGGGAAGCGGCGGTTTTAGGTTTAGGGTTCCAGCGTCTTTTTTTTCGTTTTGTTTGGAAATGGACGACAGAGAAAGAGGGGGGGCCTAAGGAGAAATTATTTTATTATATTTTATTTTCATTTCCATTTCAAAAATGTTGACTTTTCATTCGACCACCAAATGAGACCCAACGACTGTCGCCCATAGCATTTTACCCCCATTCCGAACACAATGAGATATGTTTCGTAAGCTGATTCAACCATTTCGATCAGTTTCCGTTAAAATCAACATATAACTCTATATATTGAATTTGAACGCGCATTTCAATTTACCGGGGTCACATACGAACTCTAAAAATTTCGGAAAAATAATTTCTAGCTTCGTATTGACGATACGGTCCTAACAAAACTAGTTTCGTCGAATTCTGAGACTGTTGGAAAAATGGCAATTTTCCAGTCGATTAAAATCAATTGAAACTGGTCAAACTCGTTTTCCTTTGCCACGCTCACATTTTGATTCGAAAAATTACGAAAATTGAAATCTAGCAATAATTTTACATCACGGATCCAACAAAAGTGGTTTCGTCAAAATCCGAGGTCGTTTGCAAAAATTCCATTTTTAAGGGCCTGAATTCCATAGCGACTATTCAGAATTTTCAACTGGACATATCTTTTGATTCCCGCTATGAAATTTTGATTTGTCGGATTCGTTTGAAAGATATTCACAAATAGATCCTAATGTTTTTGGTTTCACTAAAATCCGGATTGTTTTGCACCCGGTACATTCAATTGAAGTTAGAAATCGAATTATCGAACTACCGCGCCATTTTCAATTCCTTTTATATATATAAATAAATTATTTATATTCTAACGACGACGTATATAATATATACGTTCGAATTCTATTCAAAATAAATTTCTCGTCGATATTATTTAAAATAATCTATTTTAAATGTTCAAAATTTGCTAAAATTGCCAAAATAAAATTTTTAAACTGGCCCAGATTTCCGGGTTGGTACAGGATCGTCCTCACCGAATTCGAGACGCTCTAGCCCGCCCTTCAGGCAAGCGCGCAGGCAAGCCTTGGATCGTCAGGGCCGGTCCACCGATGTGGATTATTATGCCTGAACACTGCGTTCCCCGCCCTTTGGGGCGTAAATGAGCCAACGAATGGCTCCTTCGGCTTCACATAGTCACCGGTACATCCGAGGCGCCTCGCAACAGCAACAACCACATAGGTGAAAATTGTATAAATGTCTGCCATTTTAAGCACAAACACTATAACGACCCATATTTTTCTGGTCGATTTATTTTGAATATTTAATATTATTTTAAATATTGAGCTGATAATATAATCAATTTTTATATTGAATTATCGATATAACTATCGTAATATGAAGATCTTAAGTAATTAAATTTGAAAATGGAGTCAAATTGATTTATATGAAGTTTTATTTGAATTTAAATTATATTAGATTGATTTAAAATGGTTATTTTATATTACGTTCAAATTGTATAGTCTATTTCGTTGAATTTCAAAATAGCGTTCAACATTTTAACGACGGTCGGTACGCTAAAATAGCGGTTCACGATTTTTAATTGTGAACCCCGATTTATTTGATCAGTGGATATGATCAAAATCAAATCGATATCGTTCTAAAAAGAATAAAAATCGCTTTATATCGAATCGCATTAAATAGAAATCAAATCGTATTAAATATGCATTGTACTTCACCCTACATTCCTTTATTATTCTCGTACTTCTGGTTCCCCCTTTCTCCTTTATTTAAAACATGATGAAGCCCCTCTTTCTCCCTAAAAATTCTCGCTGTTCTTTTTTTTCATTTTTTTTCATTTTGGTCCTCTGTAAACCAAAATCCTCAAATCAAAACAATCAAAGACGTAAAAAGGGGCTAACTCCTCCAATTCGTCATCAATTCGAATGACATACCAAGTCAAAATCGAAGGGTCCGAATGCATTCTGGGAAGGGTATGAGGCTTTCGATAGTTTCAAATTTCAATCGCGATTTCTGGAAGCTCGATCTGGGTTTCTCCATAGCGTCGTTGGTTTCTGGGAAGTGTTGATGGACTGTAGGGGATGCGATGTGGTTCGAAGGAATTAACGTCGCAGGTATGGAGGGTTTCGAAGCACAGAAACCGAGGTCGCAATGCAGAAGTGGTTTGGGGGAAATCAAGGTCGCGGTTCTTACTAATATCGCGAGGTGCGATTTCATTTTCTGGAAGCTGACATCGAACTCTAGGATTCACAGCGACGATGGAGGCATTGATGTCAGTACGGTGAGTGTTCAGAAGATGCGAGTTTGGGTGCGATAAGGGGCTCGATTTCAATTCTGGAAGGCGACGTTGATTTTTGGCAAGCTGGAGGAAAGCGATGGGAATGGAAGGATGACCGACGATTGAATATTGATACTGGTTTGAGGAGTTCGTCAGTAAGTAATTTTGTGGATGTTGCTGTGAACAAGAGTTTGAGGGATAAAGGATTTATAAGGTAATTTATTTTAGTTTAATTAGTAAATGATATAATAAGGATTTTTATTTTAGAAATTAGTTTTTAAAATTGGTCATTTATTATTTAGGAAATAGTTTATATAAAAGAAACTAGTTGGTTAATATATAAATGGTAGAATAGTTTGTTTGAGTATGGAAATTAGCACTGACTGCTAAGCTTGGAATATAAAAGCCGAAAGGAAATTATTGAGTAAATCATTTTATGAAACATAAATTATATTGGTTAAGTTAGAAGAAATTTAATAACCATTAAAAGAAGAGAAAAATAGAGGAAAGATATTTATTTATTTAAATAATTGATTTAATAAATAAATGGTTAATAAGTAAAATTAAATAAAATTATCGCAGGATCAAATATCATTCGAGAAGATTAGTAGCCGGTAATTTCGAGATAAACAGGATATTCGACAACTGCAAATCAAGTGAGTAAATCTCACTCACCTTTTATTATAATTATTTTTACTTCTGTTGTGGCTTATTTGGATTTTTCTGCTTGTTTTATATATATTAGTTATTTAGGCTATTATATATATATTGGGTTGATTGATTGGTTGGATTCCCGCAGTCTCATTAGCGGATGCCCGCAGTTTCATAGCGGGTGATTACCCTATACGCCCCACGCTATGATTAGTGGATGACCTTCTATAACACGATATTCTGCCACGAAGCAGAATGGGTATTATTTATGTGCTAACATCTGTGGATGCAGGAAAACAGGTTGGAGGAATCCAACTGGATTCCTCGAAAATATATTATCTATTTGTTTATTTGTTTGCATATATATATTACTATATATGATGTGTTAGAAAAATAAATAATTGGTTGCTTTGTGTGTTTAAATATCACTAGGCTTAAGTAATGATATTTAAAAATATCATGAAAAAGGATATTTGAGAATTAGAAAGAAAATTCTAATTTTCTAAAATAGAATTGAAATTTGAAATTTGAATATAGAAGATTCAAATAGAATTGAATATAGAAATTTGAATATAGAGAATTCAAACAGAATTGAATATAGAATTCGAATCGAGAATTCAAAGAAGAATCGAATTGAATTTAAAATATTGAATTTCAAAGAAGAATTGAATTGAAATTGAATAATAGAATTCAAATGGAATTTCAAGTATAGAAATTGAATAATAGAATTCAAATGGAATTTCAAGTATAGAAATTGAATAATAGAATTCAAATGGAATTTCAAGTATTGAATTTGAATATGAAATAGAAATAGAAATTCAAGTATTGAATTTGAATATGGAATTGAAATAGATATTCAAGTATTGAATTTGAATATAAAATAGAAAAGGAAATTCAACTATAGAATTTGAATATAGGAATTTAAATGGGAGTTGAATAAAGGAAATTTAAATATAGAATTTGAATAATAGAAAAGGAAATAGAATATGAACATAGAATTCAATTAGAAAAGGAAATAGAATTTGAACATAGAATTCAAATACGAAAGGAATTGGAATTTGAATATAGAATTCAAATAAAAGCGAGATTGGAATTTGAATCAAGAAATTCAAATAGAGTTAAAATGGAGTTGGATTCATTTTAACGAAGTTTAAAAGTTTATATATATATAAATATAATTAAAACGAACTCGCCGCAGCGCTGCAGTTCGTAAATTGGCGACTCGAACTTCAATCGAGTACACAGGACTCAATTGAAGTCGGAATTCTTTGAAACAAGAATCGTCAGGACCGGTTGAATAATAGTTTTCTAATGGAAGAGAAAAATCTGGATTTCATCGAATAGATTTTGAGTTATGTCAAAATCAAATTTTTAAAAGTGCAGCGCCAGAAACCATTAAAACCATAATGGATTTTATATAATAAATATATGGATTTTTAAGCAAATAAAAATCCGAATTTCCATTTAAAAACCTGGTCTTGAGTTAGAACATAAAGGTGAACTCAAGTGAAGTAAGAAAATTGATTTTTGAAACAATAATCATATTTTTGATTATTGAATAAAATTAACTAAGTCAAAGAAGAATTAGTTAATCGAGTGGTGAATTGAAGTCGAACTTTGAAAATTGAAAATTTTGAATTGTAAACATATATTTGAAATCAAATATAGAAATTAAATTAAAATTTGAATTCAATTAGTTGATAAGTAAGTTGAAATATATTTGAAACGTGTTATATTCATATATACAAGCGAAATGGGCAAAGAGTTAGTTAAAGAGTTACTTTAACGAATTAAGTCAAAACGAGTGTATGAAGTTGAAATGAATTGTACAGGTATAGATATACCGGAGACAGTTATGGGATAAAGTGATGAAGGTATATAATTAGTGTGCTCGACAATAAGGTACATGTTTAATTCATATATGAGATTTTATGCGCCGTATCGGCAAGCCGCTTGGTTTTTTTTCTTTTTCTTTTTCTTTTTGAGATAAGAAGTTACCGGGAAGCTATTTGAAATTTCCCGATGCTCCCGATACAGGGGAGGTTATGGCGAATTTTTCCGAAAATTTAAGGAGTTAGAATATTTTTAAGATAATTTGATAGTTATAAATCAATGTATCGATATATGTAGAATTCGATAAGGAAATGAAATCAAAATAGAGTATTGGAAACAGAAAGGGAAATCTATAAATTAGAAATAGAAAGCAAACTTTATACATGTTTTAAAAATGAATAATTGGATCGTATAGTGTGTTTATTCGAGTAAGTGGTTTTGCCGTTTTGAAGTTGAGGATGTTTTCAGTTAAGGTCTGAGAGGTAATTTTACCCCAACTTGATTGATTTCATTTTTAATGGATAAATAGCAAGATCCAGTCTCGAAGAGAAGTGTTTGAAAAAGAGTTAGTTGAATAAAATATTTTGGGTTGTTGTAACAATGTTTTACACAACATTCGTTTTAAACCCAGGTGATGAAATTTTGGAAATATAAAAGTAAATATTTCCTGAGTATAATTAAAATAATCGAGATAGAGATAAGTGATTGAAATTGTTGTCAATTGCAAATAAGAGATATTTTCTAATATATAGAAAATAAAAGAAGTTGATATTCGGAAACGTTTTCCAAATGGCATAAGAAACCAAGATGATTATTGAAAATATTTGGTTAACAAATATTGATAGAGAAAATGGAGAAGAGATTTAATTAATGAATAATTAATTAAAGAGCCCAGTGATTTGATTGATATGTTGAATGAACACTTGCTTTTATTCGATAGTTAAATCAAAGACTATCAAAGTTTTTACCATCGTTGTCAATATGGAGAGACCGGTTGGATTATTATCCGTGAACCACTCTGTATTGGCAGTAGCGTTGCGAATCGGATTATATCAAGATAATCGAAGATGGAGTGAAGTGCAAGGGCTTTTTCTATTAATAGAAATTGTGCCGTCGGTTTCGTTCAATCCCGTAATGAACGTAAATGGACGAATGTCTGACAAAGTATTTCCAATGATCTAATGGGTTGGTCGGTATAAATATATATGGTTGCAACGGATTTATTCCCTTAGCATAACATCCAGAATATTTGTGCAAACTCAAATAGTGATTAACGGATCTGACAATGTGGCATTCAAAGTGATTGTGCTATCAATGAATGGTAAGTATTCGTAGCCTCAGGCCTCAACAACCGGGAAAGGACAAAAATCGGGCAGGCAGCATGGCTATGTGGGTCGCACCCATTAGGATGTATAATCACCTATCTAGAGGTTCATTTAATTTCTTATTCTATTCAATGTTGTCCCAGTCGGGAGGCGGTTGCTGATCCCAACCGTTGGTGATATACATTCGATACACTCAAGCGAAATGAGTTGTCAGTCATGTGTGGGCCGGGTTACAAGATGTTCTTGTTGAACCCAGTGTATTCCTCTCTAGAGATACACTAGCGGAAGGTGGTTCCATACCTTGTCATGTTGGAAATCCAATCTCCAATAAGCGCCATGCGGTTTTTGATTTTATACTATATATGTGGAACGTGAGATGCAAACGTTCTGCTATTTGGTTATTTATTTGATGTAGGCATTATTATAATATCACTGGATTTTTGTATTAATGTGTTTTGGGTTATAGTGAGGTAAAAACCGTCCATGTTTATGTGTGGGCTGGTCTTACTATTATCTTTTCATTCGAAAATGGTTTTGAAAGTTAAACAAGTGGTTGGAGTTTACTCACACCAGTCCCATGACTGACCCAGAGTTTATTTTGTTTGTTTTCCCTACACTCTTGGGTGCCCAAATTTGTACGGGCAGTCAAGTAGTCGGGATTTTACAGATTTATTTGGAGGAGCTGGAAATAGGAGGCTTCACCAGTTAGCTATAGACTATCATATATTCCGCTGTGTACTATGTTGTATCTGGAAACAGGTGTTTATAACTGTTCCAGGAATAACTGTTGTGCTCTGATGATGGTATGTATATAAAGTTACTGATTTGTATTTCAAAAGTTATGTTATAAAATATATTTTATCCGTTCCGCTGTAAGATTTGTCTTCTTCGTTTTTCTTCTATTCTAATATTTCTTTCTTTCTATTTCTCATCCTCTAACCTCTTTCTAATAATGATTCGTATTTTCGTGCAATTTGGGTTGGACGTGTGGTGTTATTAGTCAACTCAGATAGTACGGATTTGCGGGCCTTTACAGTTGGTATCAGAGCTTAGGTTGAGCGAATACCTAGGCTTTGGTGGAAATGTGCTCATTAGAGATGGGGTCAGTAGTACCCTAGAATGAGTTGAGTGTATATATACGAGAGAGCGTATTTGTTAATTGATATAAAATTTGTTTTATATTATGTTGGCTTGTCTGTTGAGTGGTTTATGAATTCTGATCGAATCGTGGGACGCCACGAAGTCGATAGGAATTTCTGAACAATTGAACAGAGAAATTCAACATAATAATGTTTTAAGGTGGGTAGATGAAATAATTTTACCCAAAATTCTATTTTGATATAGAAAGAATAATTTTCTGAAATTATTATATTATATGGATGTGTTGATTGTTAAGATTATAATCAAACGAGATTATAAAATTGGAATGGTTATTTATAACCAAAATAGAATTTGTATATGAATTAAATATACAAATGAGATGAATTAAAATTAAATTCAAACCAGAATTTGGAATTTAAATCTTGGGAAGTTGAAAATTATTTTTCAAAGTATATTAAAATAATATAGCTTTGTTTGGAAGGATTTTGGATTTAAAATCATTTTAGATGGGTTTTAAAAATTTTAAAGCACTGAACTCACTTCAGTCGCTGGGAAATAATTCTGATGGTGACTGCAGCTTCATCAGTATTCATTTTCGAGTTCTAAGTGACGAATGGCTACTTTAGAAAAGTTTTGATGGAATTTGTTTGAAAGGAAAACAAGTGGTTTGAAAATTCAAATGTTTTGAGTTTTAGATGGAAATAAATATAAGTATATATTTATGTATTTCAAAGGATTTGAAATGAAAACCCTGGGGTTTGAATTCTGGAATTGGAATTTAACTTAAGCTAGTTAAATAGGTCGAAGTGAATCAATTGACTAAAATCAATTTGAACAGGGCTAATAGAATATGGATTGGATATAAATGGATTGATCATATATCATTCGAATTAAAATAAGGAAAACCAAAAGTTTTGGTAGAATTAAAATTTGTTGAAATATGAAATGTTGAGTTCAACATAAGTGAGATGTTGAAAAAGTTAATAGGTTTGTAGCACTTTTCCTACCTTAGCAATTTCGGGGACGAAATTATTTTAAGGGGGGAAGAATGTAATGACCCATATTTTTCTGGTCGATTTATTTTGAATATTTAATATTATTTTAAATATTGAGCTGATAATATAATCAATTTTTATACTGAATTATCGATATAACTATCGTAATATGAAGATCTTAAGTAATTAAATTTGAAAATGGAGTCAAATTGATTTATATGAAGTTTTATTTGAATTTAAATTATATTAGATTGATTTAAAATGGTTATTTTATATTACGTTCAAATTGTATAGTCTATTTCGTTGAATTTCAAAATAGCGTTCAACATTTTAACGACGGTCGGTATGCTAAAATAGCGGTTCACGATTTTTAATTGTGAACCCCGATTTATTTGATCAGTGGATATGATCAAAATCAAATCGATATCGTTCTAAAGAGAATAAAAATCGCTTTATATCGAATCGCATTAAATAGAAATCAAATCGTATTAAATATGCATTGTACTTCACCCTACATTTCTTTATTATTCTCGTACTTCTGGTTCCCCCTTTCTCCTCTATTTAAAACACGATGAAGCCCCTCTTTCTCCCTGAAAATTCTCGCTGTTCATTTTTTTCATTTTTTTTCATTTTGGTCCTCTGTAAACCAAAATCCTCAAATCAAAACAATCAAAGACGTAAAAAGGGGCTAACTCCTCCAATTCGAGATCAATTCGAATGATATACCAAGTCAAAATCGAAGGGTCTGAATGCATTCTGGGAAGGGTATGAGGCTTTCGACAGTTTCAAATTCAATTGCGATTTCTAGAAGCTCGATCTGGGTTTCTCCATAGCGTCGTTGGTTTCTGGGAAGTGTTGATGGACTGTAGGGGATGCGATGTGGTTCGAAGGAATTAACGTCGCAGGTATGGAGGGTTTCGAAGCACAGAAACCGAGGTCGCAATGTAGAAGTGGTTTGGGGGAAATCAAAGTCGCAGTTCCTACTAATATCGCGAGGTGCGATTTCATTTTCTGGAAGCTGACATCGAACTCTAGGGTTCACAGCGACGATGGAGGCATTGATGTCAGTACGGTGAGGGTTCAGAAGATGCGAGTTTGGGTGCGATAAGGGGCTCGATTTCATTTCTGGAAGGCGACGTTGATTTTTGGCAAGCTGGAGGAAAGCGATGGGAATGGAAGGATGACCGACGATTGAATATTGATACTGGTTTGAGGAGTTCGTCAGTAAGTAATTTTGTGGATGTTGCTGTGAACAAGAGTTTGAGGGATAAAGGATTTATAAGGTAATTTATTTTAGTTTAATTAGTAAATGATATAATAAGGATTTTTATTTTAGAAATTAGTTTTTAAAATTGGTCATTTATTATTTAGGAAATAGTTTATATAAAAGAAACTAGTTGGTTAATATATAAATGGTAGAAAAGTTTGTTTGAGTATGGAAATTTGCACTGACTGCTAAGCTTGGAATATAAAAGCCGAAAGGAAATTATTGAGTAAATCATTTTATGAAACATAAATTATATTGGTTAAGTTAGAAGAAATTTAATAACCATTAAAAGAAGAGAAAAATAGAGGAAAGTTATTTATTTATTTAAATAATTGATTTAATAAATAAATGGTTAATCGGTAAAATTAAATAAAATTATCCCAGGATCAAATATCATTCGAGAAGATTAGTAGCCGGTAATTTCGAGATAAATAGGATATTCGACAACTGCAAATCTGGTGAGTAAATCTCACTCACCTTTTATTATAATTATTTTTACTTCGTAAAAATAATTGTTGTTGCTTGTTTGGATTTTTCTGCTTGTTTTATATATATTAGTTATTTAGGCTATTATATATATATTGGGTTGATTGATTGGTTGGATTCCCGCAGTCTCATTAGCGGATGCCCTCAGTTTCATAGCGGATGATTACCCTATACGCCCCATGCTATGATTAGTGGATGACCTTCTATACCACGATATTCTGCCACGAAGCAGAATGGGTATTATTTATGTGCTAACATCTGTGGATGCAGGAAAACAGGTTGGAGGAATCCAACTGGATTCCTCAAAAATATATTATCTATTTGTTTGTTTGTTTGCATATATATATATTGCTATATATGATGTGCTAGAAAAATAAATAATTGGTTGCTTTGTGTGTTTAAATATCACTGGGCTAAAGTAATGATATTTAAAAATATCATGAAAAAGGATATTTGAGAATTAGAAAGAAAATTCTATTTTTCTAAAATAGAATTGAAATTTGAAATTTGAATATAGCAGATTCAAATAGAATTGAATATAGAAATTTGAATATAGAGAATTCAAATAGAGTTGAATATAGAATTTGAATCGAGAATTCAAAGAAGAATCGAATTGAATTTGAAATATTGAATTTCAAAGAAGAATTGAATTGAAATTGAATAATAGAATTCAAATGGAATTTCAATTATAGAAATTGAATAATAGAATTCAAATGGAATTTCAAGTATAGAAATTGAATAATAGAATTCAAATGGAATTTCAAGTATAGAAATTGAATAATAGAATTCAAATGGAATTTCAAGTATTGAATTTGAATATGAAATTGAAATAGAAATTCAAGTATTGAATTTGAATATGGAATTGAAATAGAAATTCAAGTATTGAATTTGAATATAAAATAGAAAAGGAAATTCAACTATAGAATTTGAATATAGGAATTTAAATGGGAGTTGAATAAAGGAAATTTAAATATAGAATTTGAATAATAGAAAAGGAAATAGAATTTGAACATAGAATTCAAATAGAAAAGGAAATAGAATTTGAACATAGAATTCAAATAAGAAAGGAATTGGAATTTGAATATAGAATTCAAATAAAAGCGAGATTGGAATTTGAATCAAGAAATTCAAATAGAGTTAAAATGGAGTTGGATTCATTTTAACGAAGTTTAAAAGTTTATATATATATATATATAAATATAATTAAAACGAACTCGCCGCAGCGTTGCAGTTCGTAAATTGGCGACTCGAACTTCAATCGAGTACACAGGACTCAATTGAAGTCGGAATTCTTTGAAACAAGAATCGTCAGGTCCGGTTGAATAATAGTTTTCTAATGGAAGAGAAAAATCTGGATTTCATCGAATAGATTTTGAGTTATGTCAAAAGAAGTTGTTTACAATTTTGGAAATATAAAAGTAAATATTTCCTGAGTATAATTAAAATAATCGGGATAGTGATAAGTGATTGAAATTGTTTTCAATTGCAAATAAGAGATATTTTCTAATATATAGAAAATAAAAGAAGTTGATATTTGGAAACGTTTTCCAAATGGCATAAGAAACCAAGATGATTATTGAAAATATTTGGTTAACAAATATTGATAGAGAAAATGGAGAAGAGATTTAATTAACGAATAATTAATTAAAGAGCCCAGTGATTTGATTGATATGTTGAATGAACACTTGCTTTTATTCGATAGTTAAATCACAGACTATCAAAGTTTTTACCATCGTTGTCAATATGGAGAGACCGGTTGGATTATTATCCGTGAACCACTCTGTATTGGCAGTAGCGTTGCGAATCGGATTATATCAAGATAATCGAAGATGGAGTGAAGTACAAGGGCTTTTTCTATTAATAGAAATTGTGCCGTCGGTTTCGTTCAATCCCATAACGAACGTAAATGGACGAATGTCTGACAAAGTATTTCCAATGATCTAATGGGTTGGTCGGTATAAATATATATGGTTGCAACGGATTTATTCCCTTAGCATAACATCCAGAATATTTGTGCAAACTCAACTAGTGATTAACGGATCTGACAATGTGGCATTCAAAGTGATTGTGCTATCAATGAATGGTAAGAATTCGTAGCCTCAGGCCTCAACAACCGGGAAAGGACAAAAATCGGGCAGGCAGCATGGCTATGTGGGTCGCACCCATTAGGATGTATAATCACCTATCTAGAGGTTCATTTAATTTCTTATTCTATTCGATGCTGTCCCAGTCGGGAGGCGGTTGCTGATCCCAACCGTTGGTGATATACATTCGATACACTCAAGCGAAATGAGTGGTCAGTCATGTGTGGGCCAGGTTACAAGATATTCTTGTTGAACCCAGTGTATTCCTCTCTAGAGATATACTAGCGGAAGGTGGTTCCATACCTTGTCATGTTGGAAATCCAATCTCCAATAAGCGCCATGCGGTTTTTGATTTTATACTATATATGTGGAACGTGAGATGCAAGCGTTCTGCTATTTGGTTATTTATTTGATGTAGGCATTATTATAATATCACTGGATTTTTGTATCAAAGTGTTTTGGGTTATAGTAAGGTAAAAACCGTCCATGTTTATGTGTGGGCTGATCTTACTATTATCTTTTCTTTCGAAAAGGGTTTTGAAAGTTAAACAACTGGTTGGAGTTTACTCACACCAGTCCCATGGCTGACCCAGAGTTTATTTTGTTTGTTTTCCCTAAACTCTTGGGTGCCCAAATTTGTACGGGCAGTCAAGTAGTCGGGATTTTACAGATTTATTTGGAGGAGCTGGAAATAGGAGGCTTCACCAGTTAGCTATAGACTATCATATATTCCGTTGCGTACTATGTTGTATCTGGAAACAGGTGTTTATAACTGTTCCAGGAATAACTGTTGTGCTCTGATGATGGTATGTATATAAAGTTACTGATTTGTATTTCAAAAGTTATGTTATAAAATATATTTTATCCGTTCCGCTGTGAGATTTGTCTTCTTTGTTTTTCTTCTATTCTAATATTTCTTTCTTTCTATTTCTCATCATCTAACCTCTTTCTAATAATGATTCGTATTTTCGTGCAATTTGGGTTGGACGTGTGGTGTTATTAGTCAACTCAGATAGTACGGATTTGCGGGTCGTTACAGACACCACCTCTAGCTAGAAAGAAACGCAGGCCCTCCCTGACGTCCTCTCCCGTTTTTGGTTTATACCGGGGTGTGAGGCTCGCGAATTAATGTTATACAAAAAGCTCTGCCACACAGGCCTGGCTTTGATCATCAACCACAAGACTTTGCTTTTCAACAGAAGCCCTGATCACTGCATCTTAGCATGCCACACAGGCAATTCACACCATGAAACTGATGGCTATCAATCACACAGAATAAATTCCAATGTCAGACACACAATCCATTTACAAGTCCGTTCTGGGTCTGAACGAAACCGGAGGCACTATATACCTTGCAAACCCATCGATCTCCACGTACGTCTGGACGATCACCACTCATTATCCATATTTTGGGATGCCTCCCAATCAGGACATTAGTTACCATCCAAACGAGGTGAAGATTTTCGGTCTTCAACCACCGTCTTCATCTTCTATTTCTTATCGGCGATTTAGTTATTCAGAATGGGATAAACCCGGCCTTTCTGAGCAACTCGCGTATATAATGAACAAGTGCCACACAAACACAACATACGCCTCATTCCAATTCATTAGTCACTAACCGTCAATCAGTAAGAGAACGATTTCCCAAATATTAACCCCGAAGGCCGAAACCAACATCAGATCAAAACCCAGGAAACCATTCGACTTAGCTAACCTTTGGTTAATTTCTAAATTTCACATTCCATATCGTTTATAATATTTTATAATGATTTATCGCTATTTTTATTTATTTTAAAATAGCCAATTTATTCAAACGACGCTTCGGGCCATAACGCGGCCGTGGCGCTGTTTTTCTTCAGATTTAATTTACACATATCTGAAAATCAAACCATTGGATCTTCACAAAATTTACATCATTAGAAAGATCTTTTCAAGACGAATCCAATGGTTCCAGTTTTGGGGAAATCCGACAGTCGGATCTCCCAGTACAATCGTTTGAAGTTTCAATTTCAAAATACGAACTACAGCGTCGTTATTCGATTTAATTTAATTATATTTATATATATATAAATATAATCGATTCTGGCGCAGTTTTTCTTCGGATTTGAATTAACATTCCAGACAATCCAACCGTTGGATCTTTGCAAAGTAGGTGTCGTTGGAAATATATTTCCAAAGAAAACCCAACGGTTTCGGTTTCGGGAAAATCCGGTGGTTGGATCTCCCGCACTAATCGTTTGAAATCACGGTTTCAAAACACGAACTGCAGTGTGACGACCCAAACTTCCTAGTAAAGGAAAGTCCGGATTGCCTAGAGAACAATACACAACATAACACAAACTGAAGAACATTTTATTGTTGTTACAACAATTACATCAGAGTACAAGAATGTAACAGAGTATGGAAGAATAATACACATTGGAAATACAATATCAGAGTTCTAAATTACATTTAAATAGTAGCGGAAAATATTACAAATATACAACTGGAAGGAATACACGGATATAGGGCTTTCCGAATACCGCTTCAGCTGTAAACCAGGATCCTGCAAATATATCTGCAAAAAGCTACTCGACTGCCCGTGTGGAAAATATGGGCACCCGAGTTTGCCAGTGAAACAAACTACAGGTCATTCATTGGACTGGTATGAGAAGTCTTAACTTAACTTATCTAATAATATGGCTAATCACAGGACCACGCCGCTAACGTGGAACGGGTTTACTCCATTGGATTGCCAGTGCATAAAATAACGTAAATCGTTAAACAAAGCAATGCTTTTTAGAAAAATGAAACCATTATAAGACCCAAGTCCCATCACACAATGCAACGCAAACCGGAGGATAGGGTTTTACCTTATAATGGTCAAACATGCTTGATACGATAAAACGGATATGATATAAGTGTGTATATGTTTTAATAAAACATTTCAATCATAAATATCAATCATAGACGGCATGGGTACCATATATCATGTCGCCATACTAGTTCTACAATCAAAACCGCAAGGTCGTATTGGAAATTGGATTTCCATCATGAGACGAGGCTAGGGGCAAGCTCCTCTCCGACTCGAGACACTCTAGCAAATGCCTCAGGATCCCCCGCAGTGAACCCTTGGATGCGGTAGGGCCGGTCCCCGCCTATCGGCAGTGGATTAATTATGCCTGAACACACGCTTCCCGGTCCCTTTGGACCTATAGTATGACCACTAACGGCCTATAAAAACCCGAGGCGCCTCGAAATCCATCATCCACATAAGTAAAATGCCATCCAGTTTAAGCACTGACACTACCAATAGCTAGAAAGAAACGTGTGCACTCCCTACGGTCCATATCCCGTTTTTGACTCATACCGGGGTGTGAGGCTCGCGAAGTCACGATAAACACAAAGTTATGTCGTAATAGGCTATACTTTGATCATCCCACAAGGCCCTGCTTTTCAACAAAAGCCTTGATCAATTGCATCTTGGCGTGCCTCATTGACAATTCATGCCATGCGATCAATCACTACTAATATATATCAGGGTGTTAAGCAGAGAATAAATCCTCCACCACCAAACAGACATACATTAACAGAAATCGATTTAATTCCCATGGGACGAAATCCAATGTCAGACACACATCCATTTACTAGCTTATGCTCTGGGTCTGAGCGAAAACCAAATCCGAACAATCAACAATAGTCAGGACGGTCACCACTGAGGCCCCTTCAAGGTAGCTACTCCCATCAAGGGTCTCTGTAGCAACACATCCATTCGTTGTGAAGATCGTCGGTCTTCACCCACCGTCTTCATCTTCGACTCTTCATCATCGTGGTAATTATTCGGAATGGGTTAAACCCGGTCTTCCTGAATAACTCACGTATTTTATAATTAAAAATCAAGTACTATAAAAACACATCCAACGCCTCATTCCAATTCAGAATATTCTTCTAATAAAATATTCGCATTATTTTATCGAAGATAAACTCTTTAAATTATTCTTAAATCTTACTTTTAAAGATTTATTAAGAACCCAATTTGGTTTTAAATATCACAAATCATTATTCAATGATTAATTAAATTTAAGAAATTAATCTTATCTTTAACTGGGTTAAAGAACTAATGTCATTTTAAAACACCGTTCACGATAAACCCAAAATCGACTTCCATTAAATATGGAATCTTCACAGAAATCAAATCAATATATAATCGCTATAAATTTCTGTATCTGACCAATAATATAAATGGAATAACGGCAAAGCCTCTTAAATTCCATATGTAGTATCGGTTTTCTTTTACAGAAGCTTATCTCGGTTATTATTAATTCGAATTCCATTCAACTCCAATTTAATATATTAAATTGGAAAACTTAACTTTTGGAAAATTTCCATTTAAATCTTAATAAAAGATTTATAAATTCCAACTCATATTTTCATTGTCAGTTGGGTTAAAGAACATATGTCACTTAAAAACACAGTTCACAATAAACCCGACTCACATTTCGTCTTATTCCAAATACTAAATATAATTGAAAACTTTAATAATCTAAATTAAAATTATCTTTTCATACTGGGTTCAAGAACAGTGTTATTTAAGACACTATTCACGACAAACCCAAAATCCAAATTATTTAATTTAACTTCGATTAAATATTAGCAAATTGGAAAACTTCATTAAATCTAAATTTAATGATTTATTCTAGTTAATAACTAGTTCATTTCAATAAAAATATATTTTTAAAATATATTCCTTTGTAAAATATTCTTTTCTAGAATATTCTTTATTGGAAGGTGGCTAAATCAACAACCCTATATTGCATGTAATCTATAATCATGGTAAATAATTATCAAGCATCCAAATAACACCCAAAGTGAATTCTACCCTAAATATTGGGACTAGTGTAGATCAAATATCATCCCAACACCCGTGTGGGGTTTCATCCAGCAAACAAATAATAAATTATTTGTGCACTTGGGCGATGTGTAAAAATTATCGACCCAGTCACATAAACAAGTCAGACAACTTGTAAATGGAAGTGTGAAATTCAGTTTGAATACACAAACATTATATTTAACACAACAGACATTTCAACATCACAGACATATACTCCAAGCCATCGCTAATATCATATTTATAATGTGTGATCTTTTTATTGTAACTAATCGACAATAAAAATATTAACTTTTATTTCTTTAATATTTTTATTGTAACTAATTGACAATAAAAACATCAACTTTTATCTCTTTTGTGTAATCCCCTTTCAATGAACAAAAATGTATATTTTGGTGTAATTCTTTTTAATGACCAAAAATGACTATTTTAGTTAGACTCTTTTTAATGTAAAGAAAACTATAAATTTTGATCTACTTCTTTTAAAGTGACAAAAATGTACATTTCTAATTCCTTCTTTTTATTTTGCCAAAAATGAGCATTTCATATTCATTCTTTTTATTTGACAAAAATGCCCTTTTCACATTCATTCTTTTTATTTGACAAAAATGTACTTTTCACATTCGTTCTTTTTATTTGATAAAATGTCATTTTCACACTCGTTCTTTTTATTTGACAAAAATAATTTATTCTTTTATTTACAAAAAGAGTGCAGCTCTAAAGTCTACTCCTTTTTATTCCATATAAAATTACAATAAAAAAGCAATTCTAAAATTTATCATTCATTCTTTTTAATGTATAAAAATATACATTTTCAATTCATAACTTCTAATGCATGAAATTATACATTTTTATTTCATTCATCTTTAAATGTACAAAAATATCCTTTCTATTTCATTCATGTCAAAGTGACAAAAATGTCCTTTTAATTTCCTTTATTTCAAAGTGATAGAAATATGTTATTCTATTCACTAATCATATTTTGATAAAAATATGTTATCCTATTCACTAATCATATTTTGATAAAAATATGTTATTCTATTCACTAATCATATTTTGATAAAAATATGTTATTCTATTCACTAATCATATTTTGATAAAAATATGTTATTCTATTTACTAATCATATTTTGATAAAAATATGTTATTCTATTCACTAATCATATTTTGATAAAAATATGTTATTCTATTCACTAATCATATTCTGAGAAAAATATGTTAAATTTGTTTTCATTCTTTTACAATAAACAAAAATGTTAATTTTCCTTTTTTAATCATGTTTTCACAAATCCTTTTAATGTAGACAAAAATGCATATTTTTGTTTTAATCTCTTTTCTTATGCACAAAAATGTTTATTCCTAATTTATCTTTTAATGACACAAAAATGTTCATTTCTAGTTTAATCTTTTTAAGTGACCAAAAATGAATAATTTGGTGGAATCTTTTTAAGTGACCAAAAATGCCTATTTTTGATTCATTTCTTTTTAAATGACAAGAATTATGTTTAAATCTAATTCATTTCAATGTAAACAAAATGCCAGTTTTGTCTAATTCATTTCAATGTAAACAAAATGAGTATTTTTACTTCACTCTTTTTAAATGATAAAAATAATGTTTTTATTTCATTCTTTGCATTTGACAAAAATGAATATTTTGGTCATTCCCTTACCTTTGACCAAAAATGCATAATTTTACCATTCTTTTACATTTGATAAAAATGTATATTTCTCTTATCCTTTTACATTTGATAAAAATGTATATATTTCTTTCATTCCTTTACATTTGATAAAAAAATATGTATATTTTTCTCTAATTCTTTTAATGTAAACAAAATAATGATTTTGTTTTAACACAAGTTCTCTTAACAAAAATGTGATTTTTGTTTCTATAATCATTTCTACACAAAATGTATAGTTTAATCATGTATACTTTATTTCTAACAGTTCTTATTGACGTAAAATGAAAATTCAATTTAACATGTCATATTTGTCCAACATGATAATTTAAACTTAACAGGTCATTTCTTTTTTCTCTAACAAAACATGAAGTAACATGTTTTGATTCTCTTTTCAATCTAACATAAAATGTCTCTTTTAAATAAACAAAACATGAAGTAACAAGACGATGTTTTTATTTTACAAAACATGATGCTAACCGGACGATGTTTTTATTTAAATGAACATTACTATCAAAAATGGCCATTTTTATTTTACTAATTCTAGTTCAACGAAACACATAAAGAGGATAACTTTATTTTGTTGACATTCTATCTTAATAAATAAAATAATAACTTCAATTTGTTAACCATTCCAATTTAACAAAATCGATGTTTTTGTGTTAGCACTAATCTGTTCAACAAAAATATCATTTTGTTGTCGACTATTGTATTTACACAAGAATTATCCATCCATTCAACAGATCAATCATAACAGTATCGTCAACACAATTCAAATCATGATTAACAACAAATTAAATTGAACAGCGAATACATAACCATTTATTTTGATTCTAATTTTAAAAAAAAATAAGAAATCTCACCGAGCTTTTATTCAGAATAGATCAGATCTGAATTTTGGTCAAAATTTCATCTGCTCCTTTTCAGATTTGGTTTGTACCATCATGTAGATCTCTGAAATACGGTTCCAATGCAATTCGTTTCGTTGAATTCTGATTAGATTTGACAAAGTTATGATATTTTGAATGTTAATTATTTTAATTAGAATATTAATGAATTAAACAATATAATTTAGGCTTAAATCCCTCACGTTACTTCTTCTTCTTTCTCTGATAATTGCGTCAACGTGAAACCCATAGCCGACTATCCCAAGTCCAAATCGCACCCCCCCCCTCACTCGCTTTTCTGATGATCTGAAGCTTTCACGACGTCACCCTCCTCGAGTTCTCCCTGGCGCCCACCTTCTTGGCCAACTCGCACCTCCCAGGGGTCCCCAAATCTGCCACTAACCCCCTGACTTTGAACACAAATTCCGACCACCTTAAGACTAAAAAAACGATCATAGCCGTACCAATTTGTAGAGGAAAAAGAGTGCTTCGATTTCATATATTAAGTTTGAGATTCCATTGTCCGGATTTGAAGAAATTGAGGAGGAAAGTTCACGCAATTTCGGCTGTTGAAAGCATTAGGTGGCGGCTGTACAAAAATGATTTAGGGTTAGACCGTATTTTCTGATGTATTTATAGGTGTATTTTCCTATTTTATTTATTTAATTGATTCAAAAATTCAT
Organism: Allium sativum; assembly: GCA_030737875.1. Classification (NCBI taxonomy): domain Eukaryota; kingdom Viridiplantae; phylum Streptophyta; class Magnoliopsida; order Asparagales; family Amaryllidaceae; genus Allium; species Allium sativum. The sequence continues at coordinate 110,196,802 of CM060910.1, forward strand.
GTTTATCAATACGAACACCAAATCGAACCCAACGAGTGTCGCCCCCAACTAATAACCCCCGTCCCGGACATAATGAAATATGTTTCGTAACCAGTTCGGCTGTTACGATATGTTTTTCTTTAAATTAAATTATAAATCATTTAATTATTAATTCAAACGTACATTTTAAACTACCGGGGACACATACGGACTCTAAAAATTACAGAAAAATTATTTCTAGTTATGTTTTGACGATACGGTTCTAACGAGACTAATTTCATCGAATTCTGAGACCGTTTGAAAAATGGCCTTTTTCTAGTCGATTAAATTTGACTGAAACTGACAAAACACATTTTCTTCTGCCAGGCTCACACATTAATTCGAAAAATTATAAAAATTGAAACTTAGCAATAATTTGACATTCCGGTTCCAACAAAAGTGGTTTCGTCGAAAACCGATGTCGTTTGCAAAATGGCTATTTTCAAGGCCAATATATTTAATTAAAATATATATAAATTCCACAGCAGCTTTTCTAGATTTTAAACTGGTTATAACTTACAAATTATAAAGTGAAATTTCAGTTTTTCAGATTCGTTAGAAAGATATGATTAAACAGATTTAAATATTTTTGGTTTTATTGAAATCCGATTTGTTTTGAATCCTGTACAGTCTATCGAAGTTCAATTTCAAATTTTCAAACTGCAGCGCTGTTTTAAACTCCTTTTATAATTGAATTTAAATTTATTCGTTTTAAAATAAATTCTTAGTTGTCATTGTTTAAAATAAATTATTTTACATATTAAAAATCCATCAAAATTTCTAAAATAAAAATTTTAAATTGGCCCCAAAATTCCGGGTTGTTACAATCGCCCCCACTTAAAATCTTTTCGTCCTCGAAAAGGAAAGAAGCTAAAAGTTGTTTAATTAACCCACTCAACTAAATTTTATTTATTGGTTTTAATTAACTATCATTCTAATATTTTAATTAGTGAAACTAATTATCAAACATCACAACCAGCAATCAATTAGGTGATTAACTTTTCAAATATATATAACTTTTATATATAGCCAAAAATCATATTTTTAGTGCAAATCACAGCAATTTGTACTAACTAAGTTTTGGTCCTCATACCAGTCAATGGAAATATATACAAATCCCACCTTCGAAACTCGAACATAAATACTGGTGATGGTCGACCTTTCACCAGAATTATCTCCGGGCGACTAGAGTGTGATTCTATATCTACCCAGTATATTAAAACTTCGAATATCCGTTAATTACTCGTATATTCAAAATCCTTATATACTCGATTGTCCACATTAAAATATAACATACTCAAATACGTATATTAAGATAAAATTTTCAAAACTAAATTTGTTTTCATTTTTATTTTAAAGAAAATAATACTCCTTAGACTCATTCTAGGATTCTACTGATCCCATCTCTAACAAGTTATTCTTATTGGATATTACTAATCCAATCCCTGATGAATTCTTTCGTTCGGTTCTAATGTGTCTTGTTCTCGAGCTCTGTAAACCAAGCTCTGATACCACATGTGACGACCCAAACTTCCCAGTAAAGGAAAGTCCGGATTGCCTTGAGAACAATACACAATAGAACACAAACTGAAGAACATTTTATTGCTATTACATCAGAGTACAAGAATGTAACAGAGTATGGAAGAATAATACACATTGGAAATACAATATCTGAGTTCTAAATTACATTTAAATAGCAACGGAAAATATTACAAATATACAACTGGAAGGAATACACAGATACAGAGCTTTCCGAATACCGCTTCAGCTGTAAACCAGGATCCTGCAAATATATCTGCAAAAAGCTACTCGATTGCCCGTGTGGAAAATATGGGCACCCGAGTTTGCCAGTGAAACAAACTACAGGTCAGTCATGGGACTGGTATGAGAAATCTTAACTTAACTTATCTAATAATATGGATAATCACAGGACCACGCCGCTAACGCGGAACGGGTTTACTCCATTGGATTGCCAGTGCATAAAAAAACGTAAATCGTTAAACAACGCAATGCTTTTTAGAAAAATGAAACCATTATAAGACCCAAGTCCCATCACACAATGCAACGCAAATCGGAGGATAGGGTTTTACCTTATAATGGCCAAACATGCTTGATACGATAAAACGGATTTGATATAAGTGTGTATATGTTTTAATAAAACATTTCAATCATAAATATCAATCATAGACGGCATGGGTACCATATATCATGTCGCCATACTAGTTCTACAATCAAAACCGCAAGGTCGTATTGGAAATTGGATTTCCATCATGAGACGAGGCTAGGGGCAAGCTCCTCTCCGATTCGAGACACTCTAGCAAATGCCTCAGGATCCCCCGCAGTGAACCCTTGGATGCGGTAGGGCCGGTCCCCGCCTATCGGCAGTGGATTAATTATGCCTGAACACACGCTTCCCGGTCCCTTTGGACCTATAGTATGACCACTAACGGCCTATAAAAACCCGAGGCGCCTCAAAATCCATCATCCACATAAGTAAAATGCCAGCCAGTTTAAGCACTGACACTACCAATAGCTAGAAAGAAATGTGTGCACTCCCTACGGTCCATATCCCGTTTTGGACTAATACCGGGGTGTGAGGCTCGCGAAGTCACGATAAACACAAAGTAATTCCGTAATAGGCTATACTTTGATCAACCCACAAGGCCCTGCTTTTCAACAAAAGCCTTGATCAATTGCATCTTGGCGTGTCACATTGACAATTCACGCCATGCGATCAATCACTATTAATATATATCAGGGTGTTAAGCAGAGAATAAATCCTCCACCACCAAACAGACATACATTAACAGAAATCGATTTAATTCCCATGGGACGAAATCCAATGTCAGACAAGCATCCATTTACTAGCTTATGCTCTGGGTCTGAGCGAAAACCAAATCCGAACAATCAACAATAGTCAGGACGGTCACCACTGAGGCCCCTTCAAGGTAGCTACTCCCATCAAGGGTCTCTGTAGCAACACATCCATTCGATGTGAAGATCGTCGGTCTTCACCAATCGTCTTCATCTTCGACTCTTCATCGTCGTAGTAATTATTCGGAATGGGTTAAACCCGGTCTTCCCGAATAACTCACATATTTTATAATTATAAATCAAGTACTATAAAAACACATCCAACGCCTCATTCCAATTCAGAATATTCTTCTAATAAAATATTCGCATTATTTTATCAAAGATAAACTCTTTAAATTATTCTTAAATCTTAATTTTAAAGATTTATTAAGAACCCAATTTGGTTTTAAATATCACAAATCATTATTCAATGATTAATTAAATTTAAGAAATTAATCTTATCATTAACTGGGTTAAAGAACTAATGTCATTTTAAAACACCGTTCACGATAAACCCAAAATCGACTTCCATTAAATATGGAATCTTCACAGAAATCAAATCAATATATAATAGCTATAAATTTCTGTATCTGGCCAATAATATAAATGGAATAATGGCAAAGCCTCTTAAATTCCATATGTAGTATCGGTTTTCTTTTACAGAATCTTATCTCGGTTATTATTATTTCGAATTCCATTGAACTCCAATTTAATATATTAAATTGGAAAACTTTACTTTTGGAAAATTTCCATTTAAATCTTAATAAAAGATTTATAAATTCCAACTCATATTTTCATTGTCAGTTGGGTTAAAGAACATATGTCACTTAAAAACACAGTTCACAATAAACCAGACTCACATTTCATCTTATTCCAATTACTAAATATAATTGAAAACTTTAATAATCTAAATTAAAAATTATCTTTTCATACTGGGTTCAAGAACAGTGTTATTTAAGACACTATTCACGACAAACCCAAAATCCAAATTATTTAATTTAACTTCGATTAAATATTAGCAAATTGAAAAACTTCATTAAATCTAAATTTAATGATTTATTCTAGTTAAAAACTAGTTCATTTCAATAAAAATATATTTTTAAAATATATTCCTTTCTAAAATATTCTTTTCTAGAATATTCTTTGTTGGAAGATGACTAAATCAAATACCCTATATTGCATGTAATCAATAATCAGGGTAAATAATTATCAAGCATCCAAATAACACCCAAAGTGAATTCTATCCTAATATTGGGACTAGTGTAGATCAAATATCATCCCAACACCCGTGTGGGGTTTCATTCAGCAAACAAATAATAAATTATTTGTGCACTTGGGAGATGTGTAAAAATTATCGACCCAATCACATAAACAAGTCAGACAACTTGTAAATGGAAGTGTGATATTCAGTTTGAATACACAAACATTATAATTTAACACAACAGACATTTCAACATCACAGACATATACTCCAAGCCATCGCTAATATCATATTTATAATGTGTGATCTTTTTATTGTAACTAATCGACAATAAAAATATTAACTTTTATTTCTTTAATCTTTTTATTGTAACTAATTGACAATAAAAACATCAACTTTTATCTCTTTTGTGTAATCTCCTTTCAATGACCAAAAATGTATATTTTGGTGTAACTCTTTTTAATGACCAAAATGACTATTTTAGTTAGACTCTTTATAATGTAAACAAAACTATATATTTTGATCTACTTCTTTTATTATGACAAAAATGTCCATTTCTAATTCCTTCTTTTTATTTTGCCAAAAATGAGCATTTCATATTCATTCTTTTTATTTGACAAAAATGTCCTTTTCACATTCATTCTTTTTATTTGACAAAAATGTCCTTTTCACATTCGTTCTTTTTATTTGACAAAAATGTCACTTTCACACTCGTTCTTTTTATTTGACAAAATTAATTTATTCTTTTATTTACAAAAAGAGTGCAGCTCTAAAGTCTACTCCTTTTTATTCCATATAAAATTACAATAAAAAAGCAATTCTAAAATTTATCATTCATTCTTTTTAATGTATAGAAATATACATTTTCAATTCATAACTTCTAATGCATGAAATTATACATTTTTATTTCATTCATCTTTAAATGTACAAAAATATCCTTTCTATTTCATTCATGTTAGAGTGACAAAAATGTCCTTTTAATTTCCTTTATTTCAAAGTGACAGAAATATGTTATTCTATTCACTAATCATATTTTGAAAAAAATATGTTATTCTGTTCACTAATCATATTTTGATAAAAATATGTTATTTTATTCACTAATCATATTTTGATAAAAATATGTTATTCTATTCACTAATCATATTTTGATAAAAATATGTTATTCTATTCACTAATCATATTTTGAGAAAAATATGTTAAATTTGTTTTCATTCTTTTACATTAAACAAAAATGTTAATTTTCCTTTTTTAATCATGTTTTGACAAATACTTTTAATGTAGACAAAAATGCATATTTTTGTTTTAATCTCTTTTCTTATGCACAAAAATGTTTATTCCTAATTTATCTTTTAATGACACAAAAATGTTCATTTCTAGTTTAATCTTTTTAAGTGACCAAAAATGAATAATTTGGTGGAATCTTTTTAAGTGACCAAAAATGCCTATTTTTGATTCATTTCTTTTTAAATGACAAGAATTATGTTTAAATCTAATTCATTTCAACGAAATGCCAGTTTTGTCTAATTCATTTCAATGTAAACAAAATGAGTATTTTTACTTCACTCTTTTTAAATGATAAAAAGAATTTTTTTTATTTCATTCTTTGCATTTGATAAAGATGAATATTTTGGTCATTCCCTTACCTTTGACCAAAAATGCATAATTTTATCATTCTTTTACATTTGATAAAAATGTATATTTCTCTTATCCTTTTACATTTGATAAAAATGTATATATTTCTTTCATTCCTTTACATTTGATAAAAAAAATGTATATTTTTCTCTAATTCTTTTAATGTAAACAAAATAATGATTTTGTTTTAACACAAGTTCTCTTAACAAAAATGTGATTTTTGTTTCTATAATCATTTCCACACAAAATGTATAGTTTAATCATGTATACTTTATTTCTAACAGTTCTTATTGACGTAAAATGAAAATTCAATTTAACATGTCATATTTGTCCAACATGATAATTTAAACTTAACAGGTCATTTCTTTTTTCTCTAACAAAACATGAAGTAACATGTTTTGATTCTCTTTTCAATCTAACATAAAATGTCTCTTTTAAATAAACAAAACATGAAGTAACAAGACGATGTTTTTATTTTACAAAACATGATGCTAACCAGACGATGTTTTTATTTAAATGAACATTACTATCAAAAATGGCCATTTTTATTTTACTAATTCTAGTTCAACGAAACACATAAAGAGGATAACTTTATTTTGTTGACATTCTATCTTAATAAATAAAATAATAACTTCAATTTGTTAACCATTCTAATTTAACAAAATCGATGTTTTTGTGTTAGCACTAATCTGTTCAACAAAAATATCATTTTGTTGTCGACTATTGTATTTACACAAGAATTATCCATCCATTCAACAGATCAATCATAACAGTATCGTCAACACAATTCAAATCATGATTAACAACAAATTAAATTGAACAGCGAATACATAACCATTTATTTTGATTCTAATTTTTAAAAAAAAATAAGAAATCTCTCCGAGCTTTTATTCAGAATAGATCAGATCTGAATTTTGGTCAAAATTTCATCTGCTCCTTTTCAGATTTGGTTTGTACCATCATGTAGATCTCTGAAATACGGTTCCAACGCAATTCTTTTCGTTGAATTCTGATTAGATTTGACAAAGTTATGATATTTTGAATGTTAATTATATTAATTAGAATACTAATGAATTAAACAATATAATTTAGGCTTAAATCCCTCACGTTACTTCTTCTTCTTTCTCTGATAATTGCGTCAACGTGAAACCCATAGCCGACTATCCCAAGTCCAAATCGCACCCCCTCACTCGCTTTTCTGATGATCTGAAGCTTTCACGGCGTCACCCTCCTCGAGTCCTCCCCGGCGCCCACCTTCTTGGCCAACTCGCACCTCCCAGGGGACCCCAAATCGGCCACTAACCCCCTGAATTTGAACACAAATTCCGGCCACCTTGAGACTAAAAAAACGATCATAGCCGTACCAATTTGTAGAGGAAAAAGAGTGCTTCGATTTCATATATTAAGTTTGAGATTCCATTGTCCGGATTTGAAGAAATTGAGGAGGAAAGTTCACGTAATTTCGGCCGTTGAAAGCATTAGGTGGCGGCTGTACAAAAATGATTTAGGGTTAGACCGTATTTTCTGATGTATTTATATGTGTATTTTCCTATTTTATTTATTTAATTGATTCAAAAATTCATGTTTATCAATACGAACACCAAATCGAACCCAACGAGTGTCACCCCCAGCTAATAACCCCCGTCCCGGACACAATGAAATATGTTTTGTAACCCAGTTCGGCTGTTATGATATGTTTTTCTTTAAATTAAATTATAAATCATTTAATTATTAATTCAAATGTACATTTTAAATTACCGGGGACACATACGGACTCTAAAAATTACAGAAAAATTATTTCTAGTTATGTTTTGATGATACGGTTCTAACGAGACTAATTTCGTCGAATTCCGAGACCGTTTGAAAAATGGCCTTTTTCTAGTCGATTAAATTTGACTAAAACTGACAAAACACATTTTCTTCTGCCACGCTCATACATTAATTCAAAAAATTATAAAAATTGAAACTTAGCAATAATTTGACATTCCGGTTCCAACAAAAGTGGTTTCGTCGACAACCGAGGTCGTTTGCAAAATGGCTATTTTCAAGGCCAATATATTTAATTAAAATATATATAAATTCCACAGCGATTTTTCTAGATTTTAAACTGGTCATAACTTACAAATTATAAAGTGAAATTTCAGTTTTTCAGATTCGTTAGAAAGATATGATTAAACAGATTTAAATATTTTTGGTTTCATTGAAATCCGATTTGTTTTGAATCCTGTACAGTCTGTCAAAGTTCAATTTCAAATTTCCAACTGTAGCGCTGTTTTAAACTCCTTTTATAATTGAATTTAAATTTATTCATTTTAAAATAAATTCTTAGTCGTCATTATTTAAAATAAATTATTTTACATATTAAAAATCCATCAAAATTTCTAAAATAAAAATTTTAAATTGGCCCCAAAATTCCGGGTTGATACATGCAGCTTCGCTATTCGATATATTTTAATTATATATATATAAATATAAATATAATCGATTCTTTGATTTCAAAACTATATGCTTTTCATACTTTTGATAAAAATGATATTTTTATCCAACAGACATTCACTTCGGAACTTCACTATTTTTAACAACTCATGTATATAGTAAAATGTGATTTTTATTGTAAAACGATTTATTTCAAAACTCGACTATTTTATATAGTTCATATAGATGATAAAAATAGGATTTTTATTGTAAAACAATTTATTTCAAAACACGACTATTTTATATAGTTCATATAGATGATAAAAATATGATTTTTATTATAAAACCATTTACTTCCAAACACGAATACCATTCAACACATGAATTTCTATTCAACGAATGATTTTCTATTCAACACACGAATATAGTTTCAACACACGAAAATAATTCTAACACATGAATATTTTTCAAAATTTCGGCAGCATAACGACAGGGTAGTTAAAACCGGGGTCGTCCCTAGTACGGCTCCTCGCTCTACCTTAAAGCCTCGCAGCTTTTGACAATGGCGATTTCATGCATCTAGTTCGCACGTAGGCGGCATGTATATTTTTCCATTTCCACAAACTAATCCTATGTGGTTTAAACCAAATATTTCTCAACCATAAATGGGTATTTTTCAACCACAATCAATCAATTTCAACCACAAACAATTCTAATCAACCATTCGTAATCAATCAATTTTCACACCAATCACAACCAATAAATATCGTCCATGGTTTGTGGACGAGGGGCGTATATATATTTATATATAAGCATTTCACTTCTACTTCAACACATATATAATTTTTACAACGCATATATAACTTATATATCAAACGTACAACTTATACAACGCTTATACAAGAGGTGTACAACGCTTATATAACTCATACATCGAGTATATAATTTATACATCATCGTTTTCCATATCGTTTATAATTTAGAAATCTCACATTGGGTTCCACTCCACCAAATATAGCAGAAGACTCAGAAAAATATGCGGTCTCTTCTAGAATGTAGAAGACGTCCTTATGGTCCCGGTGTCTCTTGTTTTACTGAATTTCGACAAGAAACGAAAAAGATATGATTTGTATTCGATAGATTGAATTTGTAACGGTTTTTAGAAGTTGAAAACAATTTATTTGGTTTACACCGTTCCTCTCAGAAAACCTTCCAACCTAGGTTTCAATTTAACGTCGAATCCGTTGCTCGAGACCAAAATCCGATGATACCACGTCGAAGTGCTCGGAACAGGCTTCGCGCGCCTTGTGTCGGCGCTCAGTTCGGTGCAGCGAGGTAGGCACGGTGGAGCTCAAAATGTTGGGACTTCTTGGAGGTGATTCTCTTTAATTACTACACGGTTGAGAGCACAGTGGGTATGGATTGGAAGATCTTGGAGAGAGCTACAAAATTCTCCAAAGGAGGGGTGGGTTTCGTTGCACGGATGAGGAGGAAATGAGGAGAGAAGGGGGGATCTACTTCCGTCGTGCGCCTGGGCTTAACGTCGGGGAGAGAGAATTGAGTTGGACGATTATGATTGGCCCCCCTTTTTTTATATTTATTTATTTCAAAAATCCTAAAATACCCTTTTCTCATACGAACTCCAATCCAAACCCAACGACTGTCGTCCCTAGCTTTTTACCCCCATTCCGAACACAATGGGATATGTTTCGTAGGCCCATTCGACTGTTTCAGTCAGTTTCCATTCAAATTAAAATATAAAACATTCAATATTCGATTTGAACATACATTTCAATTCGCCAGGGCCACATACTGATTCGAAAAATTCCAGAAAAATAAATCTTGCTATGTTTTGACGATACGTCCCCAACAAAACTAGTTTCGTCGAATTCTGAGACCGTTTGCAAAATGGCCCTTTTCTGGTCGATCCAATTCAACTGTAATTGACCAAAACACATTTTCCTTTGCCACGCTCACGTACTAGCTTCAAAAATTATGAAATTTGAAACCTAGCAATAATTTGACATCTCGGATCCAACAAAAGTGGTTTCGTCGAATTCTGAGGTCGTATGCAAAATGTCTATTTTCCAGGGCGATATAATTTCTATAGCGACCTTTCTGAAAATTCATTTGGCCATAACTTTTGACTCCCGCTATGAAACTTCGATTTTTCAGATTCGTTAGAAAGATATTCACTAACAGATTTAAATATTTTTGGTTTCACTCAAATCCGTTTTATTTTGCACCCGGTATAGTCAATCAAAGTTTGAATTGAAAATTTGAAACTACCGCGCCATTTCAGGCCTTGTTTATAATTCAAAGTGATTATATTTATTTTCAACTTCGATTCAAACTTACTTTTCATCATTATTATTTAAAATATTTATTTTAAATCCTAAAAATCCACTAAAATAGCCAATTTAAAAATTTTAAATTGGTTCAGATTTTCCGGGTCGTTACATTTGGTCCCCTTCATTTCCGTCCCGTGTCCTTCTTCTTTCAATTGAAATAGCCTCTGTCCCTTTCTACTATCAAACTCCACGTTTCCATATTAAAAAAGCTTCACCCCTTTGGTTTAAAGCTGCCGACTTCTCTCCATTTACTCCAGACTTTCGAAAATACCCGATTCCCTCTCCTTTTTGTTTCGTGAAACCTGCGTCTGTCCATTGTTCTCACAAGATAGATAACCCATGCTCATCTTCACGCGTTTGTTTTCCATCGTTCTACACCCCCCTATGTTCCAAAACATAAGTTAACTAACTAATTACTTAATTAAATTATAATTAAGCTAATTATGCTTTTAGTGAATAACAGTACCTAACCGATACAACACTCTTCATCGCATTTTCTTCATTCACGATAGAACCCACCCAACTCGATTTGAGTTACCTCCATCGTGCCAAAGACCGGCCACCTGCGTTCGATCTGACAGCATCGCACAAGGCCCATTAGCCTCACTTCACCTCGACGTGAACCCTGATCCACTCGACGTCCTCCACAGCTCCCTACAGCCTTGTAAAACCAGTGCCTTCTCGGGTGGATTCTGGCCATCCTACTCCACCAACAACGATCACCACCGCACATATCCAAGCTCTCGACTAAGCCTACGATTTTACAGTTATATGTTTTAGGTTTTGATCATCGAATTTCGAAATATTGGAAGATGAATTTCGAAGCATTACATCCGTTCGTGCATTGTAGGGTGGCGACTCATTTCGTTGACTACAAAACAAGGGTTTGTCGCAGGGTAAAGGATGTATATATAGTGTGTTGGATAGATTTAATAATATTTTAATATTACGAAACTTCATGATGAAGTATCACCTCAAAACAATTCTATACGACTTCCGTTTTTGACAAAAAATGTAATCCTAGCATAAAAAAATATTCCGGACCCGATGGGATAGGTTTCATCGAATTCTGAGATCGTCTATGAAAAGTCCTTTATAAATATCGATGAAAATCAAGTGTTTAAAATTCCTATAATTACAGAAAAAATCCAATAAATCTGAGGCCTTGACATTTTACTAGACCCCTTCCTATCGGATCCAATGTAACTTGTTTCGTTAAATTTGGAGCTTGTTTGGCTAGTTGTTTATTCGTTAAAAGTTACACCTGTCTAAATTGACCAAAATAATTAAATAAAATAGAGCCGTTTTTGGCTACCGAAGTCACATACAACATCCGTTTGCCATGAAATTTGATTTTTTTTACAATAATTTAATGATGTGATCCCAAAGAAACTAATTTCATCGAAAAATGAGACCGTTTGCAAAAATGGCTATTTTTAACGCTTACATAATATTTATAAAATATTAATTAAATTCCCAAATAATCTAATAAAATAATAATAAATTATTTTTTTAATATATCAAAACAGATTATATATGTACAACTTCAAATATAAATTATACAACTCAATATCGTCAATTTCTAAGTTAAACGATTTAAATTTCCCTTTTAAATATATTAAATAAACGTTATATTTTAATAATGATTTCCATAGCGACTATTTTAAAAATTGTATTGGACATAACTAACAATCTGTAACATGAAATCTGAATTTTTCTCTTTCACATTAAAATTATAATCAACAAGATTCACATGTTTCTTGTTTCACAGAAATCCAACTTATATCGGTTCCTGTATATCCAATCAAAGTTCAAAACTCAATATTGCGAACTGCAGCGCCATTTCAAGCTCGTTTTTATATATATAAATTTAACGTTCAAACTTCGTTATATAATCGAAATATATATTTTAAATCCATTTAAAATTCTAAATAAATATTTAAAATAATAAATTAAATTAAATATTTGACTACCAAAAATACAGGACATTACATTCTCCCCCCCCCCCCCCCCCAAAAGAATTTCATCCCCGAAATTAATAAGGTAGGAAAAATGCGATGAACCCACTAGCATTTAAAATCCAATTTATTATAAATCAAAACCCAACTCAATATTGTTAATAAAATTTCAAAAATATCGAAAAATTTCTAACACTTTAAATTCCCGGAAAAGTTCGGCAGAGTTTCCCCTGTTCGGAGTGACATCTGCGTTGTCGCAAGAACAAATAATATATATACATCAACCACACTGTCGGAAAACAAAATTCAAAACCCAAAATTTTATATTTTCGCATAAGTGTTTATTATGCGAGTGTGTTGAGAATATTTGCTCGACTTATATGTGATTTATTCAACCAAATTCAATTCTCTAGTCTTCTAGCACCTGTACTTAACTCAATTCGATATATAAGTAACAGATATATGAAATTATTAAATAATATCTCACTTAATCAACAAGTATAACAATACCAATATCCAAAATCAAATACACATCATTATTTATGTGTAAATACAAGGCCGGTTAAATCATTCATTTCCAATTAACATACGAATCAATTCCAATTTATAATTCTGGAATTCATTTCTTAGTTTACCATTCATTCAATTCCATTAATAAAACATTTATGGAATTTTATCGCGAAATGTCCAAATAATCAAACAACACACAATCAGCTCAATCAATCATTCAAGTGAATTCATATTCAATTACTTATTATATTCACTTAGGTTTAATATCAATCAATTTAGATCGGATTGATTTCCATTTCATTATTATTAATACCATTTCCAAATCTCAATTTTATTTATTTAATTCAAACTTAACATCCATTCGGATTTAACATATTTTAATTTTTAGTCGATTAATATTTGATTGATTCCATTCAATTGTTATTCATCCAATAAATTTTCAAATTTCAAGGCTATTTTATTTAATTCCAATATTCATTCTAATTAAATTTCATACTTAACCAAGTTAAGTTCTAATTTCAATTTTTAATCCAATTTGAATATCAATCAAGTCAATCAACAAATAAAACAATATGTCAGTAATTTAGTGAAATTATTTCTTTTCTATACAAAAATATAATTTGAGTAAAATTATTTCATTTACCCTTTATAAAAAAAAAATCGTATTAATTTTCAGTTCAATGCTTCTCAACACTTGAACCGATCAACCAACACAATACAAAAGATTTGTATATAGAATTTACAAATACGCTCTCATATATATACAATCAATTCGATCTAAGGTATTACTAACCTCATCTCTATTGAGTTATGCCACAAAGCCAAGGTTATTACTAAACCATTGCTCTGATACCCAGTGTAACGACCCACTTTTTAGTATAGTTTATGCTGACATTTATCAAACCATATCAACTCAAATTACACATAAAAGCAGATAGCTATTAGAAAGAAATTCGAGGGTGAGGTAAGAAAGACAGAAATATTAGAATAGAAGAAGAAGAAACGCATCACAGAATCAGAGTCTCGCATCGCAGGGGAACAAAATATAATATAGAAATAAATCTTTATCGAGAGATTTAAAATAATACTTACAATCATCAGGGTACATCACACATCTGGATGGTTATAATAACCTATCCACATATACAACACACAGCGGAATAATAGCTAAATGTCGTATGTTTAAACATCTTCAGCCCATCTCCTCACAACACCCGATAACCTAATCCTGTACGACCCGGTCTAACCCGAGCATTACAAACGACGGGTCAGTCTGGTGAATCAGAGTGAGAAAAACACACTAAGTTTATTGATATCACACACGTTGATTTTAAAGTCAAAATCCTTTTGAAAGAAAAAGATAATCGTAAGACCAAATCCACACATAAATACAGACGGTTTTTACCTTACGATAACCCAAAACGTTTTTGAAATCAATATCTTCTCTGATATTATAATAATGTCTAAATACAAATAAATATCAATCTAGCGGAACGCTTGCATCTCACGCTCTACATATATAGTATACAATCAAAACCACGGGCGCTTATTGGAGAATGGATTTCCTGGCAAGGTATGGGACCACCTTCCCGATAATGCACCTCTGGTGATGAATACATTGGGAATTCAACAAGAACATCTTGCAACCCTGGATAAACATGACCGACCCCTCACTTCGCTTGAAAGTACTGAATATATCATTACCACGGTTGGGGGCCAGCCAACCGAACTGATAGCATACATATAAAAATAAAATGGACAACCGAAGGCATTTGATTTCACCAGATTAGGTAATGGTATACCCTTTTGATGGGTGCGACCCACATAGCCATGCGACCTACCCGATTTTATGCCATTTCCTGGTTGATGAGGCTAGAGGTCAAATTTATTTATTAAATTAATTTAATTTAATTTTCCTTTGAACATTTGGCCACCATTTACTTTGAATGTCACATTGTCAGATCCGTTGAATATCACTAAATGACGTCCACAAAATTACTTTAGTTGTTAAGCTAAGAGAAGTGCGCACTTCTCCGCCATCAACAGAAATACGTTTGAAGAAATCAACGTTTGTGACTTCTTTGGAAATACTCTGTCAGACACTCATCCATACAAGTCATCCAGGAATAGGATGAACCGAAGGTACCCTCCTATCAAATCCTAGGTATCACCCTATGGATCAGTAGCGAGAAGTCCTTGCAATCCGTAGATTCCAAACACGACAAAATCATAGTTTATCTCCGGGAGCTAACCAGTGAATTTGAGTAATCCTTCCGCTTATGGAAATCCATGGTCTTCAATGCTCCATCTTCAATTAGCATCTTCTTATATCCTCACGTATTTGTTGGTCGGAATGGTTTTCGAATATGAATTCGATCCCGGTCTTTCCATACCAACATTCGTATTGGCCAGATTTGATAGTCGGTGATTTAACTATCAAAATAAACAGTTTTTCAATCATGTAAATAAAATGAGTTCACTGGTTCAGCATTCAGCATCACTTGGCCTTTTTAATTAAAAATAATTAATGTATGGTTAATTAAAAACTAAGGCACGTGCTTTGCACAAGGCAGATTTTGGTACAAAAATGGTGATTGATGGTTAAACCAATCAATATATATGTGGTGGTTAAAATACTAAATTTACTTCTAATTTAAACATACGAATGATTCTCAAGACCATTTCATTTAATACTCAGAAAAATATCTTATAACTATACTCAATTTCTGTATAAAACATTTGCTCCCTCATTCTTCATTATCTATAAATGGGGAAATTAATTCAACTTATTATTCGTAAAATAATGTTGCGAAACCACTTTGTTTCATTATTCGAAACAATAACCACTGCTTATTCTTATCGAATAAACCTATTTTAAAACTCAATTTCATGTTTCCCCTTTAACACGAAAATATCAATATAATTTCATGCAATCCCCTTAAATTTTCTTTAACTTTGGAAACATCATTTATGTCATCAAACCCTTTTTAATTTCCTTTACTTCGGAATTCTTATTATAAATTCTTTACATTTTCACCAATAATGCTACAATATTATTTCTCTAATAGAAATAATAAATTATTACACCTCTTTACCATTACAACTGGTATCATCTCAGATAATCCTGAAGTCGTTCTAGTTGGGGTATTTTAATTACCTCTCGGACCTAGATCTGCAACGTTCTTATCTGAAGATAGATATGAATTGTAATCAAAAAATCGATATTTATTCTAATGTCAAAACAAATCATATTTAAATGTTTTATTTAAAATATGGTTTTATAAAACATTCTTACGTTAGAAATCTTCTTCTCAAATATAATCATTATTCCTTGATTTTTTGATTAAGTAATCTATTTTTAAAACATCACCCTTTAATTTCTACTCCTTTAACAATTCATTTTATAACATGGATTTTTGTTACAAAATCCTATCACTCACTCCTTTACCAAATTCACTTTCAACAAATCCTTTTCTAATCCATTTTACTGGATTTTCGCTTTGAAAATCTTATTTCAAATACCAATTTTACTTAATTTCATTATTAAATAATGTTAATTTAAAATTAACATTTTAACACCTTATTTCCTTTTATAAATTTCGTATCTACAACCGGGGTTTAATATAAACCTTTTTATTTTCACTTCCCTTTTACTTAATTCATTATTAAGTAAATAATTAATTTTAGCTATCATATTTGCTTAAAGTTCCTTTTATAACTTTGTTATGAAAATTCGGGTTTAAAATATAAAACCCATTCATAACTCTTTTCATAATTCAATTCAATTCTATTTCAACTTCGATTACTTTTTAAATGAATTCAGATAAAAGTAATCTCCTAAATTATTATTATTATTTAAAATAATAATTTACTTTAATCATTAACTACCGTAGAAGTAGTTAATTTCTTTACTAACTAAAATAAAAAATATCCCTTTTTAAATTCTTATTAAAATTAAAACAAATATTCGTTAAACCATTTCCTTAGATTAATTCAAAACAAACAAATTAATAATTACTCTCACTTTAAAACGATTGACTTAGTCAACTATAATGTCCCGTATTTTTACGATATGGTAATTAATTTTTTTAGTCATTTAAATAGTGATTAGAGGCTTAAATAGTCATTTAATTAAATAATATTGAATATTTAATTAATATAAATAATAGAATAATATATTTAATTTTCGAAATAGTCGAAAATAGTGGAATTCATAATATTGTATGAATTGGATCATTTATAATATATAATTCAGTTTAGAGTTGAATTATATTAACGAATATATTATATAAACGACGGTTGAACGTATAATTATATTATAATTATAATCGAGCTCGAAATGGCAAGGCAGTTCGTAATTTGGCGATTTGAACTTTAAACAAATATACAGAATCCGTTTTAAGCCGGATTTTTGTGAAACAAGAAACTTCTGAATCTGTTGAACGATATTTTTCTAATGGAAGAGAAAATTCGAGATTTCGTCGTGCAGATTTTGATTTATGTCCAAATCAAATTTTCGAAAAGTCGCTATGGAATTCCTTTATAGTTTATAGCGATTTATTTATATTTTAAATGGATTTTTAATATAAATTGAATACTGATTTAATCTGGATTTGAAATATCGAGTTATAAATCCCGATATGGAGCTGCATGATATTCTATGTGAATATATATGATAATATTTATTTATTTATATCTAATTTAATTATTTCTAAATATATTAATATTTAAAAGGGTTTATTTAGAGCTTTAAAAATAGCCATTTTTACAAAAGACCTCCGTTTTTGACGAAACTAATTTCGTTGGATCCAGAATATTAAATTATTGCTAGATTTCAATTTTTGTGATTTTTGAAGTCAGTATGTGGCCGTACGGAATTTTAATGTGAAAAAAAGTCAATTATTTGACTTTAAAAATACATTGTTTGAGCAAATGAAGTCGGAATTCGACGAAACAAGTTTTGTTGGTTCCGTAATGTCAAGATATAGCTGCATGACCATTTTCATCAAAATTGGGTATTTTATGTGGTCGTGCGAATTTTTAAATAGTAAATACACATAGCGATTGGTTAAAATTAAAAAAAATCGAATATTAAAATATTTAAAAATTCCTATAAATATACCCTTAAACCTAAAAACCTAATTCTATTCTTTCCACGGTCAAAGAAAATGTGGCCGCCACACATTTCCTTTTGGAAACCCAAACGTGAAGAAACCCTGTCTTCAAAAATTCATATAAATTCAAAATGAAATCGATAAATCTCATAAGTCACATATATGGGATCCTAAGGAGATGCTCTTCAATTTGATGGAGATTATGCAGTGTTCAGTGAACATTTTGTTTGCTCAAAATTTTCCAGTACTTCTGTTTAGAACCTAGGGTTCGAATTCATTGCTTTTGTGTTAATTATTGGTGGAATTGGAGATGTTAGTTGAGTTTGTCTTATGGAGTAATAGTATTAGCCGGATTTTGGTGGAATTTTGGGTTAAAAAGTGACGCAAGGAACTTTATTGTGTGCTTCGGTTATAGTTCGTCGCGAGATTCTTGGAGGGGTCGAGTAGAGGTTTGATGATATCGGATGGTGAAGGAATTAACGAGAAGCATCATGATAGTTTTAGTTTGATTTTTCATGAAGAAACGATGGAGTTTGGTTGAAAATGGTGAGATTGAAGTTCGATGTTTCTCCTATATGGTGCGGTTTTGGTTCCTGATTTCATGGCATAGTGATGCGTGCGAGCTTAATGCGATTGGTAGAGAAGTGAATGTAACACCCCACCTCCGTTAAAGTCACTCACAAAGGGAATGCCTTAACTTTGGTGAAGCATTTTAGTAAACAGAACAGAAACTTACAAGACAGATAAAACAGTACTTGAAAAATTTTAACTTTATTACAGCGGAAACAGAAATTAATATGGTTACATCCTTTCTATTTCAGAATTCAAGTACAAAATATCAGTCTTGTACAAAAGCCTTCAAAATGCATGGTTTAAAATCATAATCCCCATGGAACGGAAGCTATACAGAGCCAAGCCATACTTTAAGCACTTCAAGCAAAGAGAAATCCGGGTCAAGCTAAAGTATTTCCCTCCTTGGATAACCTGGGGGGGGGGGAACGGAAGAAAGGAGGCGAAACAACAAGGGTCAGACAAAAAGTCTGGCAAGTCCAGTGACTTTCAGCATATGAACAGATAATGATAATATGATATGAACATAAAACTGGATGTGAGATAACTGTAACAGGTGTAGCAGATATAACAGAAAAACAGAATGATATAAACTATTGTTTTACACTTCTCTGCACTAATACTAGTATAGCAGAATTAGGTGCCACCCTAATGTCTAAATTGAAGCAGGAACGGGTACAGAATACTTTAACAGAAACAGAATGCTAATAATGGGCCTTTACTACCTGATCAGAAACAGACAGAAGCAGAAACAGATTTATCCCTACGAAAACAGAATGTAGAATTAGGTGTACACTAGTAATGGGCCTTTACCACCCGAACAGACGGTACCACACAGAAACAGACAGGTGTTACCACCCAACAGAAACAGACGGTACCAACAGAAACAGACAGAACTAAGCGTACCCTAAAACCCTACCCCAAGCGATCGGCTCCCTAATACATAAATATCCTGTGTCGGCCCCACAGTAGGGTGTATCACTCCCTAAAGTGACAACCAATTGGCACAGACCTATTTACAGATGTCACGGCGTCTTACATCCTCAGAGGCAGACCGGGATCCATGCACGCACATGACCCGGTTGGAACGCACCATCAACACCCCTCGCCATTATCAGAATGAACCACTTATAATTAGTTCAGTAAGCGTGCCTGGACCCTACCTACTGTTGGGTCAAAGTTTTGATACCAGAAAGGGTTACTGACTAATATGGGTCCCAAACAACAGATGACACAAGTAATTCCCCTCCTAACCTTGTGTCCCCAGACTAACAGATTTCAGATTTATTTGTTTACAAGTTCAGACATACAGAATTCAGATTTACTAGTTCACAAATTAAGTTAACAAGTTTTCAGACTAACGGATTAGATGTACAGATTTTTCAGATTTGTCTAACTTTGTATTGGACGGGTTTACTACACCTATTAATCCCGTTGGTTTATCCCTATTTTCCCCAATACGTTTTAGACGTCATTCTTATCTTAGATTTGCATTAATTAATTATTAATGGCCAGACCTCTCACATTAGGTCGCTAGCTTGTGGCCGCTGGATGGGCCGGGCGGTTCCGGGCAGACTTCTGCCATAAGCCAGACCTAACCTCGTGTCTTAAGCAGGTTATGACTAACTTCTCACATTAGAACCTATTGTTTGCGGCCACTGGATGTGCCGGGCGGTTCCGGGCAGAATTACGCCGCAAACTCATTCTAACCTCGAGTTAGCCATGTTTATCTTTGCGGCCAATTAATTAATAATTTACCGTTTATGCGCACGCCCAATATATATATATATATGCCAATTCAGATTATATCAATAACAGGATGATTATATCAACACAGCAGATAACATATTTTAGCAGATAGCCGATTTTTCCAGATTATATGACTTAACGGATTTAATAGATTTAGCAACTTAGCAGATTTTGGCATATAACAGGTTAGGCATCTCAACAGACAAATTTAACAGATTTGGCATTTCAATCTAATTAGCAGTCTATGCAATATAACAGGTGAAACACCCCACCTCCGTTAGGGTCACTCTCAAAGGGAATGCCCTAATTTTGGTGGAGGTTTATAAGTACAAGTCACAGATATACAAGACAGATATAAGAACACATATTTGTAAACAGCGGAAGAACAACAAACTTTTATTTCATAAAGTCAAATACGTGTTACAACAACATCCTTCCCAAAAACATAACATAACACTTTCATAATCTGTCTTGAGTACATTATTTAAAGAAGCATAAATAAAACATAGATAAACTGCAAAAGTCCCCATAGTGGATTGTCCAAAGCCATAGTTCAAAACAGGAAAGTCCCAGCAATACATTTCTCTTCTTCAAGCTGGATGTTGAGGTTGGTCAAGCTGCTGTGTTCCCTCCCTGAGGACCTGGGGGGGGGGGGAAACGGAAGAAAGAAGACGAAAGAAAAGTAGAGTCAGACATAAAGCCTGAGTAAGTCTAGTACTATTTTGTCTATGAATAAAGAACTGGGTATGATAAGTAATAACAAGAAGTGGGCATGCACTATAAACTTGGTTAAGTTGTCTAGGGTCGAATAGACCATCGTACCCCATGTCAATCTCTGAACCCATATAAAC
This sequence comes from Allium sativum, assembly GCA_030737875.1. NCBI lineage: Eukaryota > Viridiplantae > Streptophyta > Magnoliopsida > Asparagales > Amaryllidaceae > Allium > Allium sativum. The sequence goes on from CM060910.1 coordinate 110,218,024, forward strand.
TAGTTTCCAACTGGCACCCCATAATCAGGGTGATGTGATCCATTCAATGATGATCGGCTCCTACTCGCATAGTTACATGTGTCTTACGGCCCCCGATGTCTGTAGTTACCTATGCTGGTCCCACCATGGGGTGTATCAAGTCCCATAGTGGCAACCCGACACAACCTTAGAGTGCACAAGTATGCTACTGGTGTCCAGTGCCTTATTTTTCTGCGCCGGAGTGTGTGCACGCCCGCACTCCGTTAGAACCTACACTGATACACCACCGCCGTCGATTTGACCTCTTACAATCAGCCCAGTAATCGTGCCCCACCCTGCCTAGTTTCAGGGTATCATGATACACCTTTTAGGGTTACTGCTGAAAAGGGTCCCCCGTTACTAGGTTTTCTATCTCTAGCCAACATGCTAAGTTGGTTAAGTGTTTCTAACCTAACCCCCACCAGTCCGTTTAGTTTAGCATGTTCCATTTTGATTAAGTCTTTAGTTCACTTAATCCTAACAATCCTGACTCAGCCTTAATTGTCTTATTAAGGCCCTGACCTCTCACATTAGACAGGTATTGTTGTGGCTGCCTGTTGCCGGTTGGTTCCGGGCAGTCTTACGCCACAACTCAGTCTAACCTCGGGTCCTTGCTAGGCTCCATGTTTAACCTCCCACATTGGATAGGTATTGTTGTGACTACTGGACAGCCGGGCGGTTCCGGGCAGGTTTACATCACAACTCAATCCAACCTCGGGTTAAACACATCGTATGTTCTACATTTACATATTTTGTCATTCTTCTTTATTTATATGTAAATATTTGCGGCCCATTATTAAGTTAATGGTGTAAAGATTACACCAATCACGGGCCCAACCCATACTTGAATTTGGGCCCTTCTATTTTATATTTTCATTCATTAATTAATTTTTAACCCAACGTTATTTTCCCCCGTTTTACACGTCCGTTTATATATATATTGGGCTTAGCCTTTTAAAGCCCAATTTAGCCATGCGAAAAGGGGAGGCTTATGGCGTATACACAAAGAGGGGAAGGTGAGCGCATGAACTTGCAATACGACGTTGGAAATACAAAATAGAAATTGGTGTACTTGCATAGTGGTAACATAGGTGACATGAATCAAAGCATGTGAACTTGCATAGGTTTAACTACAACATGAACCCATATTCTTATTTAGGCATAATGTCAACCATAAGCATGTCATAAATATTTCTAGCATAAACATGGCATAACATCAAACATAAGCATGGCATAAGTACTTTTGGCATAAACATGGCATAATGTCAAACATAAGCATGGCATAAGTAAAGTTAAATTTTGTTCATGGCGTAAACATAAACATGTCATGTTCATAAGGTTTCTATATGTTTACAAAGGGGATACTTTGTTACCAACACAAAAGCATAGTTCAACTACATACATGTAGCTTCAACATAGATTATATAATTTGTGCAATATTCCAAACGTATACTTGCATAGAACTACCGCATGTAGTTCTTCATAATGAATAACATAATCCAAACGTATATAAATTGATAAGAACGCACAAATATGAATTACTTCCATTGCCACAATTCAAGCATACACATCAACACAGTTGTTTATTTATACCAAAGTAATACTCTACTTACAATGGTTGCGGCGAATTCTCAAATTAAGATATATGATTCCTTTGTTGAATTGATTGGCTTTAGGTTGCTTGAATTGCTTTAGGCTTTAGAACTTTCTTCCTAATCCTCTCTCTAGTTGGCGGCTACTCTTTGTCGTTCCTCAGCAACATGGCGGCTATGTTCTTAATTTTGAATGAATAGATTAGGGTTTAGTCTAGGGTTGTTTATATAGAGGTTAGGAATTGATTAGGACCCTTGATGTTGCTTGGATAGATCGTAGCCATTCATTAGGAAGAGAGACCAATAAAAACCCGCCACCTAGCCCTAATGACAAAGCAGACCACAGAAATTCGACCACACACCGACCTGGCCAGCCAGGTTGACTGGGCTCGACCAGGTCGATACCCCTGTCGACAGGGCTGTCGACAGCCCTGTCGACATGGGTAGCCCAGGTCGACAGCCCAGTCGACCTGGGTGGCCCAGGCGGGTGTTCTTCCACCCTGGCCCAAATGGGCCCCACTTCGGAATATTTAATTTTTTAATTCTGTTTGAATTTTAAATTTAATTCAAAACTTCCGAAGGCCATATCTTCTTCATACGGACTCCATTTTTCGAAAACTCGGACTCTATTTCGCGTATTTTTCCGAGACGAACGCAATGGCGTATCCCGTTTCCCTTAGTTCTTTGATTTGAATTTGATTATACTTTAATTCATGAATTTCACAGTTATAGAATTCTCGGGGTGTTACATTCTCCCCCACTTAAAAGGATTTCGTCCCCGAAATCTTCAAGTTAGGAGGAATGTATATCCTAACATCCAATCATCCATCTACTCATCCATCAAACACGAGCATCCATTGTCCTTAAAAGATTTCTAATGCTTCATGATCATATGCGAAGTGTGTGTGTACATGTACTTATCTAATGCAAAATCAGGCGGTCTACTGATTCAGTTGACCTCCTTAATGCGAATTATGTAAGTGCCATGAATCCATTATGTATGCAAATTTTCCTATTCATGATTCTACATGAGTGCACAATCATTCAATACAAATGCAACATCCACATGACAACACATTAAAGTTCAACCACATATGAAAGCAAACATATATGCATATGCAATATGAAGTGACTGAGCCGATCTAAAACCTAGATTGTGTGTGTATATGCAACCACGAGCAACCACTAGCAATCACTTGCAACCACTTGCAACCATTCATACATAACATGTTTCAACTACATGTTTCCATCCAAAGGGTTTCTACCTAAAAGGATAAGGTCGAGGAAATATACCTAAAAGATAGATAAAAGCGCAACTTAAAGAAAAGGAAAGATCAAGGATGTACCCTCGAACAGAAAAGGGTAGGCAGTGCGGATTCTAGCTTCAGTTTCCCAAGTCGCGTCTCCCTCGGCGTCGCTCCACTGCACTTTGACGAGCTTGACTTCGCGGTTGCGTAGCTTCTTCACTTCTGTTCCTAAGATGCGGGTTGGAACTCTCCTTATGGTTGCTTCGCGCTCCACTTCGGCCTCTTCGAGGATATTTGGCTCTACCACTTCAGCAGACTCATGTAGACATTTTCGGAGATGTGAAACGTGAAAGACGTTGTGGACTCCAGCCAACTTCTCGGGTAGCTCTAATCTATAGGCCATTTTCCCAATCTTCTCGATAATAGGGAATGGCCCAACGAATCTTGGCGCTAGCTTTCCTGTGGTTCCAAAACGAACAACGTTCCTTAGCGGTGATACTTTGAGAAAAACTCTGTCTCCAACCTCAAATTCAAGGTCGGTCCTTCTCTTGTCGGCATAGGACTTTTGTCTGTCTTGGGCCGTCTTCATTCTTCTTCGTATTAAGTCTACTTTCTCTGAAGTCTCTCGGATCATGTCTGGTCCAAGTATGAGCTTATCCGTGGATTCCCACCAACAAGTGGGTGATCGGCACGGTCTTCCATATAAAGCTTCGAAGGGCGCCATTCCTATGGTTGCTTGATAGCTGTTGTTGTAGGCAAATTCCACCAAAGGAAGGTGGTCTTCCCATGTCCCTCCGAAGTCGAGGACGCATAGCCTTAAAAGGTCTTCCAAAACTCTGTTCACTCTCTCTGTTTGGCCGTCGGTTTGGGGATGATAGGCCGTGCTCAAGCATAACTGCGTTCCTACTGCTTCTTGCAGACTCCGCCAAAACTCACTGGTGAAGATGGGGTCTCGATCACTAACAATGCTAGATGGTATTCCATGGAGTCGAACGATTTCCTTAAGGTAAAGTGATGCTAGGGATGAGGCGGTTCTTTTACTTTTGACTGGTAAAAAGTGGGCGCTTTTAGTAAGCCTATCCACTATTACCCAAATGCTAGTGTTGCCTCTCCTAGACCTAGGCAGCCCATCGATGAAGTCCATTGAGATGCTATCCCACTTCCACTGCGGGACCTCCAAAGGATGTAGTACTCCGCCAGGCTTTTTCTGTTCCGCCTTAACCTGTTGGCACACCATACATTTAGAAACGAATTCTGCCACGTCCTTTTTCATGCCATTCCAAAAGAAAGTCCTTTTTATGTCTTTGTACATTTTATCCCCGCCTGGGTGTATCGTCATCTTGGAGTGATGTGCTTCCTCGAGAACCTTCTTTATTAAATCGTTTGTCTGTGGGACGCATAGTCTTCCGTCTCGCCTTAGCAAACCTTTATCGTCGATGGAGTATCTGTTGAGGTGACTTGAAGTCTCACCCCTAATTAGCCTATCAAATATTTCCACAAGCTGAGGGTCTTCGCGTTGTGCTGTCCCTACTGAATCCACTAAAGTCGGGCGCACTTCGAGAGATGCAAGCAAGCCCGGTACGAAATCGGAGGAAGGCCTAAAGTCGAAGCTGGCTATAAACTCTAGGCTTTGTCTTTCAACAAACAATGGGCTTAGGGTCAATTTCTTTCGGCTCAACGCGTCTGCCACTACGCTGCCTTTGCCCGGAGTGTAGGAGATTTCGAAATCGTACGAGGCAAGAAACTCCATCCATCTTTGTTGCCTCAAGTTAAGATCCTTCTGCGAGAAAAGATATTTCAACGATTTATGGTCAGTGTAAAGTTCGAACTTCTCACCTAGGAGATAGTGTCGCCAAGACTTGAGTGCAAAGACGATGGCGGCTAACTCGAGATCGTGGGTTGGGTAGTTCTTTTCGTGCACTTTCAACTGCCTCCCGCCATAAGCTACTACCCTTCCTTCTTGCATTAAGACGGCGCCTAGCCCTGTCCCACATGCATCCGTATAAACAGTGAACATCTTGCTCCCATCTGGCAGCGTCAAAACTGGGGCTGTTGTAAGAGCCCTTTTCAGTCGTTGGAAAGCAAACTCGCAATCCAAATCCCAATTGAACACTAGATTCTTCTTAGTCAATTTCGTGAGCGGAGCTGAGATTTTCGCAAAATCCCTTATAAATTTTCGATAGAAACCTGCTAGTCCTAGGAAGCTTCGGACCTCAGTTGCATTCCTTGGTGTCTTCCAATCCTGTACCGCCACTACCTTCGCAGGGTCCACCGCTAACCCTTGTTTGGATCAAGGAACCTCACCTCTTCTCTCCAAAAGTGGCATTTGGAGAATTTGGCTTTTAGTTGATGGACTCGCAAAGTTTCCATGATTGCCCTTAAGTGTTGAGCATGTTCCTCTTCACTCTTTGAGAAGATAAGGATATCATCTACGAAGACCACTACGAATTTGTTGAGGAAATCTCTAAATACCCTACTCATCAGGTCCACGAAGTAAGCAGGTGCATTTGTCAAGCCGAAAGGCATGACAAGCCATTCAAAGAAGCCGTCTGGGGTTCTAAACGCCGTTTTATCGATGCTATCTTCAGCCACCCTAAGCTGATGAAAACCGGTTGCCAAATCGAGTTGGGAGAAAACAGACGCTCCTACAAGCTGGTCAAATAAATCGTCAATTCTAGGGAGCGGGTGCCTATTCTTTTTCGTTAGCTTGTTGAGCTCCCTATAGTCAACACATAGACGGAGTGAACCATCCGCCTTTGTAGCGAACACCACTGGAGCGCCCCATTCTGAAATGCTCCTCCTAATGAACCCCTTCTCTAGGAGCTCTTTAATCTGTTTACTGAGCTCTTTCCTTTCTCGTGGAGCCATATGTCTAACGGGCAACGCAACGGGCTTTGCATTATCTACAAGATATATGCGGAAGTCTATTTCCCGCTTCGGAGGCAAGCCCTTCACCTCTTCGAAGACATCCGGATATTCCCGGACCACTCTAACTGTTTTCAAATTTTCAACAGAGGCATCTAGCGATTCAAGATAACTAAGCATAACTGCATACGAGGGATTACAAGAAATTTCCAAAGTATTGCCGAGCTGGGTTAGGAGCCTAACAACCCTTTTCTCACAATCAAGGATGGCCCCATTACGGGATAGCCAATCCATACCCAAAATCAAACCATAACCAGAAAAGCCCAAAACAAAGACACTACATTGAAATTCAACACTTAGAATAGAAATTTTCAATCCCAAACAGATCATAGACAAGTGAGCTGGGCCCCCAATTGGGTTTGAAACAATTAAGGGGTCCTCTACCATACTAGTTTTTAGGTGCAGAGATTCTACTAAAGCAGACGAGATAAAGGAGTGTGATGCGCCGGAATCAAATAAAGTGCGAACGGGGTGATCATAAAGATAAACTACACTTTCTACAGAAGTATTTATACCTCGCTGTTGCAATGGTGGCGCTTCTAGCACATGGACCTGTGCCCCTGGGGTGGATCCAGCGCCCTGCCCCTGTCCTCGCTTCTTTGGGCAGTCCTTAGCCCTGTGGCCTGTCTGACCGCATGAAAAGCACCCACCATTTTCCTTGGCCTTCTTTTTCCGGCAGTCCTTTACTAAGTGCCCCACTTTGCCACAGAAATTGCACTTCCTCTTCTCTTTGTTGCCTTTCTCGCCCTTCTTAAAGTCTGTCTTCTTGGGCTGCAAACCCTCTTTCTTCTTGCCCTTATCCTCTTCATTCAGCAATGCCATTTGTACCAATCTTTCATACGTGGCTCCCATGGGTATATGGGTCATGGCCAAACTGTGTAATGGCTCATTTAACCCTTTGACGAAACGGAGAGCCTTCTTGTGCGGGGTGTTGACTAGGTCAAGTCCAAACCTAGCCAGCTCATCGAACTGATTCACATACTCTCTGACCGTCTTGTCTCCTTGTTTAAGAAATAAGAATTTTTCCAACTGCAAACTTCTTTCCGCATCTGAGAGAAATTTGGTCTCAAACCTTGCCCTAAAGTCCTCCCAAGTCTCCACTGGTCTTTCAGCATTAGTGACTTCCCACCAGTAGGAAGCCTCGCCCTTCAATAGCCACACCGCCAGTTGTACTTTTTGTCTATCCTCTACCTCAAAGATGATGAATAGGTCCTCCGTTTCTTTCAGCCAATTTCTAGCTGCCACGAAGGACTCGCTGATTGAAGATCCGTGATTCGGAAGTTGACTATCCATGGAAATCCCTTCCTCCCATAGCTTTAAAATCTTTACATATCTTAGCAAACGTGTTTCCCCGTGGAGGAGGTGGAGGAAAAGGTGCTGCTGCAGCTGGATGATTCCCTTCCGCTGGGGGAGGAGGAATGGTAGGACCTGGCTGAGTGGCCCTTGCTTCTAAGAACCGTCTAAACCAACCAGGTATGGGCACCCCTTCCGGCAAGTTAAGTTCTTGGGACATGCTGAAACAAAAAGGATAGATTCAAAACGAAGGATAAGAGATAGTACCTATGGCTTTGGGGAGTGGACTTTGCCTTTTTTTTTTTAAAATAAAATAATATTTTTCTTTTAAAAATGCTTCTTTAAATTTCCTTTTTGAAAATAATTTTTCAAAACTTTTTATCTTATCTGGTAAACCTATGCTCTGATACCAAGTGAAACACCCCACCTCCGTTAGGGTCACTCTCAAAGGGAATGCCCTAATTTTGGTGGAGGTTTATAAGTACAAGTCACAGATATACAAGACAGATATAAGAACACATATTTGTAAACAGCGGAAGAACAACAAACTTTTATTTCATAAAGTCAAATACGTGTTACAACAACATCCTTCCCAAAAACATAACATAACACTTTCATAATCTGTCTTGAGTACATTATTTAAAGAAGCATAAATAAAACATAGATAAACTGCAAAAGTCCCCATAGTGGATTGTCCAAAGCCATAGTTCAAAACAGGAAAGTCCAAGCAATACATTTCTCTTCTTCAAGCTGGATGTTGAGGTTGGTCAAGCTGCTGTGTTCCCTCCCTGAGGACCTGGGGGGGGGGGGGAACGGAAGAAAGAAGACGAAAGAAAAGTAGAGTCAGACATAAAGCCTGAGTAAGTCTAGTACTATTTTGTCTATGAATAAAGAACTGGGTATGATAAGTAATAACAAGAAGTGGGCATGCACTATAAACTTGGTTAAGTTGTCTAGGGTCGAATAGACCATCGTACCCCATGTCAATCTCTGAACCCATATAAACTGGTTTCCAACTGGCACCCCATAATCAGGGTGATGTGATCCATTCAATGATGATCGGCTCCTACTCGCATAGTTACATGTGTCTTACGGCCCCCGATGTCTGTAGTTACCTATGCTGGTCCCACCATGGGGTGTATCAAGTCCCATAGTGGCAACCCGACACAACCTTAGAGTGCACAGGTATGCTACTGGTGTCCAGTGCCTTATTTTTCTGCACCGGAGTGTGTGCACGCCCGCACTCCGTTAGAACCTACACTGCTACACCACCGCCGTCGATTTGACCTCTTACAATCAGCCCAGTAATCGTGCCCCACCCTGCCTAGTTTCAGGGTATCATGATACACCTTTTAGGGTTACTGCTGAAAAGGGTCCCCCGTTACTAGGTTTTCTATCTCTAGCCAACATGCTAAGTTGGTTAAGTGTTTCTAACCTAACCCCCACCAGTCCGTTTAGTTTAGCATGTTCCATTTTGATTAAGTCTTTAGTTCACTTAATCCTAACAATCCTGACTCAGCCTTAATTGTCTTATTAAGGCCCTGACCTCTCACATTAGACAGGTATTGTTGTGGCTGCCTGTTGCCGGTTGGTTCCGGGCAGTCTTACGCCACAACTCAGTCTAACCTCGGGTCCTTGCTGGGCTCCATGTTTAACCTCCCACATTGGATAGGTATTGTTGTGACTACTGGACAGCCGGGCGGTTCCGGGCAGGTTTACATCACAACTCAATCCAACCTCGGGTTAAACACATCGTATGTTCTACATTTACATATTTTGTCATTCTTCTTTATTTATATGTAAATATTTGCGGCCCATTATTAAGTTAATGGTGTAAAGATTACACCAATCACGGGCCCAACCCATACTTGAATTTGGGCCCTTCTATTTTATATTTTCATTCATTAATTAATTTTTAACCCAGCGTTATTTTCCCCCGTTTTACACGTCCGTTTATATATATATTGGGCTTAGCCTTTTAAAGCCCAATTTAGCCATGCGAAAAGGGGAGGGTTATGGCGTATACACAAAGAGGGGAAGGTGAGCGCATGAACTTGCAATACGACGTTGGAAATACAAAATAGAAATTGGTGTACTTGCATAGTGGTAACATAGGTGACATGAATCAAAGCATGTGAACTTGCATAGGTTTAACTACAACATGAACCCATATACTTATTTAGGCATAATGTCAACCATAAGCATGTCATAAATATTTCTAGCATAAACATGGCATAACATCAAACATAAGCATGGCATAAGTACTTTTGGCATAAACATGGCATAATGTCAAACATAAGCATGGCATAAGTAAAGTTAAATTTTGTTCATGGCGTAAACATAAACATGTCATGTTCATAAGGTTTCTATATGTTTACAAAGGGGATACTTTGTTACCAACACAAAAGCATAGTTCAACTACATACATGTAGCTTCAACATAGATTATATAATTTGCGCAATATTCCAAACGTATACTTGCATAGAACTACCGCATGTAGTTCTTCATAATGAATAACATAATCCAAACGTATATAAATTGATAAGAACGCACAAATATGAATTACTTCCATTGCCACAATTCAAGCATACACATCAACACAGTTGTTTATTTATACCAAAGTAATACTCTACTTACAATGGTTGCGGCGAATTCTCAAATTAAGATATATGATTCCTTTGTTGAATTGATTGGCTTTAGGTTGCTTGAATTGCTTTAGGCTTTAGAACTTTCTTCCTAATCCTCTCTCTAGTTGGCGGCTACTCTTTGTCGTTCCTCAGCAACATGGCGGCTATGTTCTTAATTTTGAATGAATAGATTAGGGTTTAGTCTAGGGTTGTTTATATAGAGGTTAGGAATTGATTAGGACCCTTGATGTTGCTTGGATAGATCGTAGCCATTCATTAGGAAGAGAGACCAATAAAAACCCGCCACCTAGCCCTAATGACAAAGCAGACCACAGAAATTCGACCACACACCGACCTGGCCAGCCAGGTTGACTGGGCTCGACCAGGTCGATACCCCTGTCGACAGGGCTGTCGACAGCCCTGTCGACATGGGTAGCCCAGGTCGACAGCCCAGTCGACCTGGGTGGCCCAGGCGGGTGTTCTTCCACCCTGGCCCAAATGGGCCCCACTTCGGAATATTTAATTATTTAATTCTGTTTGAATTTTAAATTTAATTCAAAACTTCCGAAGGCCATATCTTCTTCATACGGACTCCGTTTTTCGAAAACTCGGACTCTATTTCGCGTATTTTTCCGAGACGAACGCAATGGCGTATCCCTTTTCCCTTAGTTCTTTGATTTGAATTTGATTATACTTTAATTCATGAATTTCACAGTTATAGAATTCTCGGGGTGTTACAACAGAACTAGCAGTTTTAGGCAACTTAGCAAATTAGCAAAATAGGCATTTTCAACGGATTCAGTAAATGATAGATTTAGCAGGTTTAATATTTCTAAAGGTTCTATTTACATGCCTTGCCTAAACATAAATTAGGCCTAAATTCATATGCCTAAATAATTGTCGTGATTCACAATAAGATCATATACTTCCATGTTTGCATACATTTACATAGCGCAGTATATGGACATAATTTACCCTATAACATATGTTCCAATTTTTGTTAAACTAACCTTATACAGCAGATTCACATATAAATTATACCAAATATGATTATTAATTACAATGCATGCCATATATGCAAAATTCCCTATTTAGGTGTAATCACAATAGTAGAGATCCTAATTAATGTAAATCTTTTACACCTACGTTTCCATATCCTTCTTCTTATTAAGTCATGAATCATTATGCAAAATATACCCAACAATCTAAATCTTTAAATCATATCTTCTAAAAAAAAAAAATCAGATCTTGACTTTTATATGCATTTTGTCCAAAGTCTCAAATCATATGTAATCATAAAATGGTTCCTCTTTTCTTCTATCATAGAATATGCATAGATCCAAATCTAGTTTACAACATATGCTCATTTTTTTTTCTAATTAATTACAGATCTAAATTACAACATACACTATGCATACAACATATATAAATTATATGTTCATAGTCAAATTTATGCATCCAATCCCAAGTCACATGTCCAATATATTTTATGCCTCAGACCTAAAGTCATACATTCAATTCAGTCTTGTCAAATTTCGCATCATTCATCCCAAAATTGGCGTTCATACGTTCATCTCTTATGAGATTAGGCACAGGCTCGTGGTAGCCTGGCTATAGAAACAGAAAAGAAGAAAAGGGATACAGAACAGTCACAGAAAAACAGATCTGACAGAAGAGAATATATATACAATCTCAGATTCAGAATTAAAAACATATCAAAATTATAATTAACGTTTATAGCGGAAAATAACTGTACTTGCCTTGATTGGATTAAAGAAAGAACTTTAGTTGTTACAGAATTGTTGCAGAAGCTTTTATCTCAAATTTGAATTTAGGATGATGTTGATTGACTTCTAGTTTTGATTCTAGCAGAGTAGCGACGCCATTTTTATTTTTAATTAGAAGAAGAGAGCAATGGAGGCTAGAGAATTGTGTTAGAGACTTAGGTTAGGTAGAGTCTAGGGTCATTTTTATAGAGTTTATGAACTGATTAGGACCATCGATGTTGCTTGGATTGATCGTAGCCATTCATTCGAAAGAGGGACCAATTAGAGCCTGCCACCTAGCCCTAATGACAAAGCATGCTTCTGAAAATCGACCAACATAGACTAGGCCAGCCAGGGTGGACTGGGTTCGACCTGGGTCTGGACCAGGTCGACAGCCCTGTCGACAGCCCTGTCGACCTGGCTAGACCAGGTCGACAGCCCAGTCGACCTGGGTGCATTAGGCGGGAATTTTCCCGCCCTGGCCAATTGGGCCCGATTTTTAATTTTAAACTTGTTTTTCTGAGCTGTTCGAATTTTAAACTTAATTCAGAAACTTCCGGAGGCTATATCTTCTTCATACGGACTCCGTTTTTCAAAAACTCGGACTCTATTTCGCGTATTTTTCCGAGACGAACGCAATGGTGTGTCCCGTTTCCCTTAGTTCTTTGATTTCAAATTAATTATACTTTAATTTATGACTTTCACGGTTATAGAATACACGGGGTGTTACATTCTCCCCCACTTAAAAGGATTTCGTCCCCGAAATCTTCAAGTTAAGAAGAATGTGTCCTACCATCCAATCACCCATCTACTCAACCATCATCCACAAGCATCCATTGTCCTTAGAAAACTTCTAATGTTGTATGAACATATGCAAAAGTGTGTGTATATGTTCCTTATCTAATGCAAAGATCAGGCTGTCTACTGATTCAGTTGACCTCCTTAATGCGGATTATGTCAGTGTCATGAGTCCAACATGTATGCAATAGAATTCTGATGATATATATTATTTCTATATGAGTGCACAATCATTCACTCAAATGCAACATCCATGTGCTGAATCAACCATTTTGCATCCACAAGAATTGAAAAATGCTCACCCATCCATATGCAGTATGAGAGTGTTTTCGAGCCGATCTAGTGCCTAGTGTGTGTATATGCATCCACGGGCAACCACTAGCAACCACTTGCATCCACTTGCAACCATCAAACATAACATGTCTCAAACACATGTTTACACCCATTAGTTTCTACCTAAAGTTCAAATATTCGATCGATAGGATACAGTCGATTGATGGAAGCGAGTACAGATAGAACGAAAATTTGGTTCCCATTAGACATGGGTCCTAAGTATCGGCCCCAAAGACCGAAACCAACATCAAATTGACACCCAGAGGATTACCTTCTTTAGACAATGTCAAAACTGGAAATCCTATAAAAAGTATTTAGATATTTATAGACTACTGGTACATATCAGGTTCCCTAATGATTCTTACGAAGCTAAGCATGATAAAATCATACCCCACGAAAACTCAGAATGTATGCGTCATACTTGACGCCTAACACAGATATCCCTCAAACCCCAATCTCAAACAGATGATCCATAACCCTTATGGGTCTAAGTCTATAGCGGAATTCAGAAATAATACTAGTATTAAAGTGCAGAGCATCGATTACAAAATCAAAATACCAGAATCAGAAAAAGTCTTAACTCCATAATCAGATAAAGAAATTAAACCTACTATAGAAATTTTCCTATTTCTATCCTAGCCACTAGCCTCAAGAGTGTTCGCCTGCCCTCCTTGTCCTCGTATCTTCGGGCAGTCCCTAGTGAAGTGTCCCATCTCCCCACAGTTGAAGCAAGCGCCCTTCCTTTTTCTGCAATCCTTGTTCAGATGAGTTGAGCTCCCACAAGTAAAGCACCTTTTCCCCTTCTTATCTTTAGACTTCTCATCCTTCTTTTGTGTTTCCTTTTTGGGCCCCGCTTTCTTATTCTGTGGTTCTTCCTTCTTTGTCTCTTTCGGGCCCTTGCCTTCCTCGTGCAGTAGTGCCATATCCACCAATTTCTCGTAAGTTGCTCCCATGGGTACATGGGTCATGGCTAGGCTGTGCAGTGGCTCATTCAATCCTTTAACAAAGCGGAGAGCCTTTTTATGCTGAGTGTTGACTAAATCCAATCCGAATCTTGCTAGTTGGTTGAACTGGTTGACGTATTCCTTGACCGTCATACTTCCTTGCTTAAGAGACAAGAACTTTTCCAATTGTAAACTTCATTCAGCTTGCGAGAGGAATTTTGTCTCAAACCTTGTTCTGAAATCCATCCATGTCTCAACCGGCCTCTCGGCGTTAGTGACTTCCCACCAGTAGGAAGCTTCGTCTTTGAGCAGCCATACTGCCAACTGTACCTTCTGCCTATCGTCCACCTCGAAGATAACGAATAGATCCTCAGTTTCTTTGAGCCAATTCCTTGCTTCTACGAATGATTCAGTTCCTTTGAAATCCTTCCCACCCATGGCCCTAAAATCTCTACAGATCTTTGAGAAAGCAATTGCACGAGGAGGGGGTGGAAGAGGGGGATCATTTGCTGGACCTGCAGCGGCGGTCCTAGCCTCAAGATATTGACGAAACCAACCGGGTACATGAACACCCTCTGGTATCTCAGATGCTTCAGACATGCTGAAATGAAAAAGGAAAGGTTCAATACAAAAAGGACTGAAAGAAAGATATATGGCTCTTAGGGATAATGTTTTTCAAAATAAGCTTTATTTTTTTGAAAATACTTCATTTCAAAACCTTTTTTGAAAATAATTTTCAAAACTTTTTATAAAATCTGGTAACCTTCAGCTCTGATACCAAGTGTAACACCCCACCTCCGTTAAGGTCACTCACAAAGGGAATGCCTTAACTTTGGTGAAGCATTTTAGTAAACAGAACAGAAACTTACAAGACAGATAAAACAGTACTTGAAAAAATTTAACTTTATTACAGCGGAAACAGAAATTAATATGGTTACATCCTTTCAATTTCAGAATTCAAGTACAAAATATCAGACTTGTACAAAAGCCTTCAAAATGCATGGTTTAAAATCATAATCCCCATGGAACGGAAGCTATACAGAGCCAAGCCATACTTTAAGCACTTCAAGCAAAGAGAAATCCGGGTCAAGCTAAAGTATTTCCCTCCTTGGATAACCTGGGGGGGACGGAAGAAAGGAGGCGAAACAACAAGGGTCAGACAAAAAGTCTGGCAAGTCCAGTGACTTTCAGCATATGAATAGATAATGATAATATGATATGAACATAAAACTGGATGTGAGATAACTGTAATAGGTGTAGCAGATATAACAGAAAAACAGAATGATATAAACTATTGTTTTACACTTCTCTGCACTAATACTAGTATAGCAGAATTAGGTGCCACCCTAATGTCTAAATTGAAGCAGGAACGGGTACAGAATACTTTAACAGAAACAGAATGCTAATAATGGGCCTTTACTACCTGATCAGAAACAGACAGAAGCAGAAACAGATTTATCCCTACGGAAACAGAATGTAGAATTAGGTGTACACTAGTAATGGGCCTTTACCACCCGAACAGACGGTACCACACAGAAACAGACAGGTGTTACCACCCAACAGAAACAGACGGTACCAACAGAAACAGACAGAACTAAGCATACCCTAAAACCCTACCCCAAGCGATCGGCTCCCTAATACATAAATATCCTGTGTCGGCCCCACAGTAGGGTGTATTACTCCCTAAAGTGACAACCAATTGGCACAGACCTATTTACAGATGTCACGGCGTCTTACATCCTCAGAGGCAGACCGGGATCCATGCACGCACATGACCCGGTTGGAACGCACCATCAACACCCCTCGCCATTATCAGAATGAACCACTTATAATTAGTTCAGTAAGCGTGCCCGGACCCTACCTACTGTTGGGTCAAAGTTTTGATACCAGAAAGGGTTACTGACTAATATGGGTCCCAAACAACAGATGACACAAGTAATTCCCCTCCTAACCTTGTGTCCCCAGACTAACAGATTTCAGATTTATTTGTTTACAAGTTCAGACATACAGAATTCAGATTTACTAGTTCACAAATTAAGTTAACAAGTTTTCAGACTAACGGATTAGATGTACAGATTTTTCAGATTTGTCTAACTTTGTATTGGACGGGTTTACTACACCTATTAATCCCGTTGGTTTATCCCTATTTTCCGCAATACGTTTTAGACGTCATTCTTATCTTAGATTTGCATTAATTAATTATTAATGCCCAGACCTCTCACATTAGGTCGCTAGCTTGTGGCCGCTGGATGGGCCGGGCGGTTCCGGGCAGACTTCTGCCACAAGCCAGACCTAACCTCGTGTCTTAAGCAGGTTATGACTAACTTCTCACATTAGAACCTATTGTTTGCGGCCACTGGATGTGCCGGGCGGTTCCGGCTAGAATTACGCCGCAAACTCATTCTAACCTCGAGTTAGCCATGTTTATCTTTGCGGTCAATTAATTAATAATTTACCGTTTATGCGCACGCCCAATATATATATATATGCCAATTCAGATTATATCAATAACAGGATGATTATATCAACACAGCAGATAACAGATTTTAGCAGATACCCGATTTTTCCAGATTATATGACTTAACGGATTTAATAGATTTAGCAACTTAGCAGATTTTGGCATATAACAGGTTAGGCATCTCAACAGACAAATTTAACAGATTTGGCATTTCAATCTAATTAGCAGTCTATGCAATATAACAGAACTAGCAGTTTTAGGCAACTTAGCAAATTAGCAAAATAGGCATTTTCAACGGATTCAGTAAATGACAGATTTAGCAGGTTTAATATTTCTAAAGGTTCTATTTACATGCCTTGCCTAAACATAAATTAGGCCTAAATTCATATGCCTAAATAATTGTCGTGATTCACAATAAGATCATATACTTCCATGTTTGCATACATTTACATAGCGCAGTATATGGACATAATTTACCCTATAACATATGTTCCAATTTTTGTTAAACTAACCTTATATAGCAGATTCACATATAAATTATACCATATTTAATTACAATGCATGCCATATATGCAAAATTCCCTATTTAGGTGTAATCACAATAGTAGAGATCCTAATTAATGTAAATCTTTTACACCTACGCTTCCATATCCTTCTTCTTATTAAGTCATGAATCATTATGCAAAATATACCCAACAATCTAAATCTTTAAATCATATCTTCTAAAAAAAAAAAATCAGATCTTGACTTTTATATGCATTTTGTCCAAAGTCTCAAATCATATGTAATCATAAAATGGTTCCTCTTTTCTTCTATCATAGAATATGCATAGATCCAAATCTAGTTTACAACATATGCTCATTTTTTTTTCTAATTAATTACAGATCTAAATTACAACATACACTATGCATACAACATATATAAATTATATGTTCATAGTCAAATTTATGCATCCAATCCCAAGTCACATGTCCAATATATTTTATGCCTCAGACCTAAAGTCATACATTCAATTCAGTCTTGTCAAATTTCGCATCATTCATCCCAAAATTGGCGTTCATACGTTCATCTCTTATGAGATTAGGCACAGGCTCGTGGTAGCCTGGCTATAGAAACAGAAAAGAAGAAAAGGGATACAGAACAGTCACAGAAAAACAGATCTGACAGAAGAGAATATATATACAATCTCATATTCAGAATTAAAAACATATCAAAATTATAATTAACGTTTATAGCGGAAAATAACTGTACTTGCCTTGATTGGATTAAAGAAAGAACTTTAGTTGTTACAGAATTGTTGCAGAAGCTTTTATCTCAAATTTGAATTTAGGATGATGTTGATTGACTTCTAGTTTTGATTCTAGCAGAGTAGCGACGCCATTTTTATTTTTAATTAAAAGAAGAGAGCAATGGAGGCTAGAGAATTGTGTTAGAGACTTAGGTTAGGTAGAGTCTAGGGTCATTTTTATAGAGTTTGTGAACTGATTAGGACCATCGATGTTGCTTGGATTGATCGTAGCCATTCATTCGAAAGAGAGACCAATTAGAGCCTGCCACCTAGCCCTAATGACAAAGCATGCTTCTGAAAATCGACCAACATAGACTAGGCCAGCCAGGGTGGACTGGGTTCGACCTAGGTCTGGACCAGGTCGACAGCCCTGTCGACAGCCCTGTCGACCAGGCTAGACCAGGTCGACAGCCCTGTCGACCTGGGTGCATTAGGCGGGAATTTTCCCGCCCTGGCCAATTGGGCCCGATTTTTAATTTTAAACTTGTTTTTCTGAGCTGTTCGAATTTTAAACTTAATTCAGAAACTTCCGGAGGCTATATCTTCTTCATACGGACTCCGTTTTTCGAAAACTCGGACTCTATTTCGCGTATTTTTCTAAGACGAACGCAATGGTGTGTCCCGTTTCCCTTAGTTCTTTGATTTCAAATTAATTATACTTTAATTTATGACTTTCACGGTTATAGAATACACGGGGTGTTACAGTGAAGAGGTTGCGATGAGGATTATCCCAGTGATTTTTGTTTGGTTTCTAACGACATATGGAGTGAGGAATATGTGTGTAGATTATCAACTTTTGCCATGAAAATGAGGAGCAACAGCTTAGGTTCGAACGGGAGAAGGAGTAAATCAGATCAGGTCTGAATAATGGGTAATGGGCCAAATTGGAAAAGAGTAAGGCCCAAACTATTTAAATCATTTAAATTTAAATTATATGGACGTATGTAAAATAATAAAACTCATAACTTATGCGTACATTATCAGAATTGGGCGAAACAAGATCCGTTGGGATCGTATGGATGGCGGCAACACAATGGAACTGACTGGGGGTGAATTGGAGCTCGTTACAATTTATAGAAAAATAAATTGTCTGTCAGAATCAACCGATAATTATCGTAATTTAACGATAACCGACCAATGTGAGTAAACATCACTAACTCTGCTCAGTTTATATTTTCATAACTTATTTTTAAAACTGTTAAATATTGGTTGATTGCTGTGTGTTGATTGGTCGGTTGAACTGCTAATTGATCGGTTGAAAATATCGATATAGTTATATAAATATCGTTAATTAAATATTGATTTTGTTGATCAGACTATTTCATATAGAAATGAAATTGATGTTAATTATATTGTTTAACATCTGTGGATGCAGGGGAACAGGTTGGAGGGATCCAACTGGATTCCTCAAATATTTGTAATACCGTTTTTCATATATTGTGATATATGATGTGATATATAATCTGTTATTGATTATGTGTATTTGGATGATGATTGGTCCTTTTGATTTGGTATTTTAATACCATAAGTAATACTCGAATGTAAAAGGGTAATTTTCAAAGTGTATTTTGAAAATAAAATATTTATATAAAATCAATGGATTTTATTAAAAGAAAATATTTATATGAAATAAATATAATTATAAAAGGTAATATTTTTGGAAAATAAATAAAATTAGAAAAGGGATTATATAGAAAATAAATAGAATTATATAAAGGAAATATTTATATAAAATAAATAAAATTTTATAAATGAAATATTTATATGAAATAAAGAGAATTATATAAAGGAAATACTTGTAAAACAAATAGAATTGAAAAGGGAATATTTGTAAACGTTTACAAATAGAATTGAAAAGGGAATATTTGGAATCATTTATAAATAGAACTATAAAGGGGATATTTATTCAGAAAATAAATAGTAGTTATAAAAGGGAGTATTGTATAAATGAATAGAACTTTATAAAGAAAATAGGTGGGAAATAAATATTAAATGGAAATATGTTTTTAACAGATGAATGGGAAAGATTTATTTAAAGTAGAATTAAATAGAAATCTGTTCTAATAGATAAAATGTAGAAGATTAATTTATAAATAATGTTTTATAAATTAAGTAAACAATTTATCATTGGATAGATTAAATATATAAGTCTGAATTTATATATGGAAATAAAAATCGGTTTTAACATCAATATTTGAGATTGAAATTGGATGTAGCAATTATAAAAGGATTTATAAACGAGATTTAATTATTAGAAATAAAAAGGAGATTTCGTATGAATAATTCTATAAATAAAAGTATAAATAGAATTTGGAAATGGGATATTATTTAAAAATACGAAATCAAACTTAATGGGTCATATAAAAGGGAATATTTCATATTCGATGTGTACAATGGATTAAAATAAATATTGTGTAAATTAAAACATTTATAAAGAAATTGGGTTTTGAATAGGAATTCAAATGGGAATTTGAATGGGAAAGGAATTAGAGTTAATCAAATGTAAGTTAATCAAATTAGAGTTAATCGAATAGAGTTAATCGAATAGAGTTAATTGAATTAGAGTTAATGGAATATTAGTTATTCGAATTAGAGTTAATTGAATACTAATTATTGGAATAGAGTTATTGAATATAGTTATTCGAAGGGGAGATTTTCGAATATAGTTATTAAAAGGAGAGATTTTCGAATATAGTTTATTCGAAGGAGAGATTATCGAATATAGTTTATTCGGAAGAGAGTTATCGAATATAGATTATTCGAGGGAGAATTATACATTTAAATTCAACTATATCGAATGTAGGAAAGTACTTTTTACTTACCGATTTTAAATCAAGATTTATTTATGTAATAAGTAATGGTTTAATTATTTATCCAAATTAAATAAATGAAAGTTTTATTTAAGTTATTATATATATATATTGGAAGTATGGGATTATAACACTATTATTATAATCAAATGAATTCTATAAAGGAAGTGGATTCGTAAATAGAATCCGAGAGTTACGTAAGGAAGGTTGTTAAAGATTTTAAATGTGAACTTTGTCTATTTCGAGTTAGAAATGTTGTTCAGTTAAGGCCTGAGAGGTAATAATAGCCCAACTTGATTGACTTCATTTTTAACTCAGAAATGGTTAAGGTTCGATAGGGAAGGTTAGTTAATTGAATTTAGTTAATAAGTGTCAATGGTTCGAGTTTTCATAGCGATGTTTTATTTAAACATCTGTTTAAATCCAATGAAAGAGTTTTGGAAATGTTTTCCATATAAGAATCAGAAATGTTTTCTAATATAGAAAATAAGAAATGAGAGTAAATATGGAAATGTTTTCCAATGATTAATAACATGTATTTCTAAATTTAGAAAATAAGAACTTACGAATATATGGAAATAGGAAATGGGAAAATGGATAAATTAATGATAATTTAATATAAAGAGATTAATGTTGATTGATGATTGATCGATCGAATTTCTATCTGGAAATAAGATCGTTGGTTGTACACATATTTTTCTTTGATAGTTAAATCACCGACTATCAAAGTTTTTGACCATTTTTCCATCGTCAATACGGAGAGACTGGGATCAGATTCATTTTTTGAAAACCACTCCGTATGGGCATTAGCTTTGCGAATCAAATCTGATGAAGATAATTGAAGATGGAGTTTATGCAAGGGCTGTTCTAACAATCCTAGGTAGAAACTGCCCAAGATGGATTTACAGAATAGTGCATTCGTTTTGTCCAGACCTTGGACAATGTGTATGGATGAATGTCTGACAGAGTATATCTAATGGATCATGTAAGTTGATCACTTCAAATGTATCCACGTTTGGTGGCAGAGGAATTCGTTTCTCTTAGCTTTATACCCGTGGTATTTTTATGGAAATCAATTTGTGATTTGGAGGGTATGACGTTGTGGCATTCAAAGTAAATGAATGTATGATCTGTCAAAAGATACGTTATGACCTCAAGCCTCATCAACCGGGAAATGACAAAAATCGGGCAGGCAGCATGTCTATGTGGGTCGCCCCATTAGGGTGTATTGTCACCATCTAGAGAATATTCATATTTGTTACTTCTTTTTGCTTCTGTATCTCCCAGGAACGGTTACGTTGCTAGCAACTATAGGTGATAATATATTCGATACACTCAAGAGAAATGAGTGGTTGGTCATGTGTGGGTCGGGTTGCAAGATGTTCTTGTTGAACCCAGTGTATTCCTCATTAGAGATACACTATCGGCAGGTGGTTCCATACCTTGTCATAGTCGGAATCCAATCTCCAATAAGCGCCTTTGGTTTTGATTGTATACTATATAAATGTGGAGCGTGAGATGCAAAAGTTCTACTAGATTATTAATTATTTGTGATTAGACACTATTATAATATTAGAAAAGTATTGATTTTGAAAATGTTTTGGGTTATCGTAAGGTAAAAACCATCTGTTTTTATGTGTGGATCTATAACGACCCGAACTTCCCCGTTAAGGAAAGCCCGGATTGAGATGAAAACAAGCCACATCGGAACACAAAAAGTAGAACATTTCATTGCTTATTACAACAATTCCATCAAAATACAAGAATATACAAAGTATGAATGAATAAAATACATTCGATAAATATCAGAGATTACAATAAATTACATAGCAGCGGAAAAAAATACAAAACACAACTAGAAGTAATACACGGATACAGAGCTTTCCGGGTATCGTTCCAGCTGTAAATCAGGATCCTATGAATATCAATATGCAAAACCAAAACTACTAGCTGCCCGTATGGAAAATAGGGGCACCCAGAGTTTAGGTTAAAACAATAAACTCCAGGTCAGTCATGTGACTGGTGTGAGAACTAAAACAGTTATTGATCTTTATTTAAAATTCGGTAAATCAAGGGACCATGCCGTATAACACGGAACGGGTTTCCTCCCAAGAATACCAGTGCATAAAACAAACAGCGTAATGCTAAATAAAGAAAAATGAAGCTATTATAAGACCCAGGTCCCAACACACAATGCAACGCAAGCCGGAGGATAGGGTTTTTACCTTGTAATAGCCAAAGCATGCTTGATACGTTTAAAACACATTATTTTGATATTACTATAAGTGTATAGTGTCAAAACAATTTCAATCATAAATATCAATCATAGGCGGCATGAATGACCCATACCACTATGTCGCCATACTAGGTTCTACAAATAAAACCGCAATATCACGTATTGGAAATTGGATTTCCGTCATGAGTCGAGGCAAGGGGCAAGCTCCTCTCCGTTCGAGACACTCTAGCAAATGTCTCAGGACCGCACACAGCAATCCTTGGAATCGGTTAGGCCGGTCCTCTCTTACTTTTGAGGATTGGCAATTCCTGAACACACGTTTCCCGGTCCTAATAGACCTAATATCGAGGTGCCTCATCCAACAACCACACAGGTGAAAAGTATATAAATGTCAGCCAGTTTAAGCACTGACACCACCACTAGCTAGAAAGAAACGTCGTGTTCTCCCAACGGTCCGTATCCCATTTTTGACTCATACCGAGGTGTGAGGCTCGCGAATTCACGTTATACACAAAGCTGCGCCACACAGGCCGTGCTTTGATCATCAACCACAAGACTTTGCTTTTCAACAGAAGCCTTGATCAATTGCCACTTACGCGTGCCACACTGGCAATTCACCCCATGCGACTGATTTCCATCGATATACAACCTCTGAGCTCGTACGTCTCAGAGAAGGGCGTTAAGCAAGAGAATAAATTCTCCGCTGCTAAACAGATGTATATTTAATAGAGATCAGTCAACACAGAATAAAATCCAATGTCAGACACACAGTCCATTTACAAGTTCGTTCTGGGTTTGAACGAAACCGGAGGCACTTTCCTCGCATATCCATCGATCTCCAAGTACGTCTGGACGATCACCAACTGTTTCTCTCCTCTTGGGTGTACAGCCCAATCGAGATCATCAGTAATTGTAATAACCCGTAAAATGCGAGCCAGTTTGAAAATTTTATTTTGGCAATTTTAGCGAATTTTGATTATTTAAAATGAATTATTTTAAATAAAATTGACGAGAAATTTATTTTGAATGGAATTCGACGTATATATTATACGCGTCGTCGTTAGAATATAAATAATTATATATAATTATAAATAGAATTGAAAATGACGCGGTAGTTCGATAATTCGATTTCAAACTTCAATTGAATGTACCGGGTGCAGAACAATCCGGATTTTAGTGAAACCAAAAACATTAGGATCTAATAGAGAATATCTTTCCAACGAATCCGGAAAATCAAAATTTCATAGCAGGAATCAAAAGATATGTCCAGTTGAAAATTCTGAATAGTCGCTATGGAATTCAGGCCCTTAAAAAATGGACATTTTGCAAATGACCTCGGATTTCCACGAAACCACTTTTGTTGGATCCGCAGTGTCAAGTTATTGCTAGGTTTCAAATTTCATAATTTTTCGAATCAATATGTGAGCGTGGCAAAGGAAAACGCGTTTGACCGGTTTCAGTTGATTTTAATCGACTGGAAATTGGCCATTTTTCCAACGGTCTCGGAATTCGACGAAACTAGTTTTGTTAGGACCGTATCGTCAATACGAAGCTAGAAAATATTTTTCTGTAATTTTTCGAGCTAGTATGTGACCCCGGTAATTTGAAATGTACGTTTAAAATTCAATATAGTGATTTAAATGTAAATTTAACGGAAACTGATTCAAACGATCGAATCAACATACGATACATATCCCATTGTGTTCGGAATGGGGGTAAAACGCTATGGACGACAGGCGGTGGGCCTCGTTAAGAGGTCGAAAATAAAAGTTGCTTTTTGATGAAATTAAAATAATTAAATAAATAAAATAAAAAAAAAATAAAAAAAAACTCTCTCCTATACCTTTTGGCCCCCCCATTCGTCAGACTCATTCAGAAAGAAAAAAAAAGAGGAATCGATCCTCGCGGTCCGCCCAGGGGCGTTCGCCGCCCACCGCGCCGCCGCGCGTGGCGCGCTTCTTCCCCCCCCCCCCCCCTCCTTCGTTGGCGATCGACCCCCCCCCCCCCCCCCCCCCCCCCCCCCCGTGCCACCACGACCCCGACCTTCTCCTTCAGCTCGCCCGAACCCGCCACGCCCAAACCAACTTCGACCACCGCGACTCCTCCACCACCCTCCGCCTTCAGCCGGCGCTGCCTCCGCGGCTTCCAAGGCCGACAGCGACCCCCACTCATTCGTAGTTAACTGTAAGGTTTTTTTTACTTGTTTTTATTTATTTTCTAAGTAATTGATTTTATAAATTCGAAATCAGTTTTTTTGGCCTAACATACTAAGAAATGATTATTGTTTAAGAAATTATATATATATATATATATTTGTATATAAAAGAAAGAGTTTTTATTTTATTTTATTTTCTATAAAGAATAGGTTTTTATTCCTATAAAGAATAGATTTTTTACTTAGCAAAGGTATAGCTTTTAACTAGATAAAGGTGTGAATTTCAACTAGGTAAAAGATTTGATTTTAGTATAATAAAAAGGTGATTTTTATAAGGTAAAGAAGGTTAAAAATATGATTTTTATATTTTTAAAGTATTAAAAATATGATTTTTATATTTTTAAAGTATTAAAAATATAATCTTTACTATATAAAAGATGTAAAAATATGATTTTTGGTTAGTTAGAGAATTAAAAATATAATTTTTACATGATAGGAATATTAAAAATATCATCTTTATATGTGTAGAAAAAAAATAAAAATGAGATTTTTATAAAGATGAAATCTTTAAATTTGAAAAGGCGAAGTCTATGTTTTTATAAAGGCGAAATCTTTATTTTAGAAAAGGCGAAATCTTTATATGGAAAATAGCGTGATAAAAATATAATTTTTATCTATAGAACATAGTAGTAAAAATTCGATTTTTATATATTGGATAACGGAATAAAAATTCGATTTTTAAATGTAGGAAGCGATTATAAAAAATATGACTTTTATTTTAAAGACATCAAAATATAAAAATGTGTGATTTTTATATATGTAGTGACTACGGGCAAACCAAGATGATAAAAAGGCGAGGATGAAGAAGATTTCTATAAATGAAGTGTCGTGAAGTTGGATAGCTATCGGTGAGAACTTCTCACTCTAAAATCTCTTTTTCTAGTTATATATATATATACTAGGATGTAGACGGTGTTTAGTAGCACCCGACACCCGTCATCCACAGACCATGGATGACTTGTTTGTTAAATTGTTTGGTTGTGTTGTTGATTAGTCTAATTGGTGTGAATTGAATTGTTTGGTGAAATGGAATGGATTTGATTGATGTGTGAATGGCGTGGGCCTTCACTAGACCGGGGATAAGGCTAGGCCTCGTCCCGTTTCAAGTATCGTGCCGTTATGCCGCCGAAATTTTCTAAAATATGTTAGAAAAATAAAAATATCATTTTTATTGTGTAAATGAACTGAATAGAAATTCAAGTGTTGAAATAAATATTTTTGACGTTAAAAATATATTTTTTAACGTGAAAGTGAATAAATAAATATTTATAAACAAATCGGCCGATTTGTTTATTTACACTGATTTGACTGATATTGATTGGGTTGATAAATTTTACACATCGCCCAACTGCACAAACAAAAATGTGTGTTTGTTGATTTGAAACCCCACACGGGTGTTGGGATGATATTTGGTGTACACTAATCCCAATTATTTAATTATTGTCGATCGATTGGTCGACAGACTGTGTAAGCGTCGATTATTTATATTTGACGCTTATGCAGTTGTGTGGTGCACTTTGGTTGATGGTTGATTATTTTTCAAAGCTATTATATACATGTGTTGTATGGCATCCATATAATTAACATTATATGGTTATTGATTGGGCCTCATTCCAATTTGAAAAATAAAGAATATTATAAAATAAAGGTTCATGTGTTGACAGTACTCATCCATTGAGATTGGTCATGTGTTGAACGAAATATTTTGATAATAAAAACTATTTTGAAAAAGAAATATTTGAAATAGAATATTTGAAAATAGAAATTTATGAAGCCGTGTTGATTAGATTGACGCCATTTTGACGTGAACGATACTTATATCGATTTTATTCATTTTGAAATGAATATTGAAAAGTGATTTCGAAATCGAATATTTCGAAATGAAATGAATTGAAAACGATTTCGAAATGAATTGAATTGAAAACGATTTCGAAATGAATTGAATTGAAAACGATTTCGAAATGAATTGAATTGAAAACGATTTCGAAATGAAATGAATTGAAAACGATTTCGAAATGAAATGAATTGAAAACGATTTCGAAATGAAATGAATTGAAAACGATTTCGAAATGAAATGAATTGAAAACGATTTCGAAATGAAATGAATTGAAAACGATTTCGAAATGAATTGAATTGAAAACGATTTCGAAATGAATTGAATTGAAAACGATTTCGAAATGAATTGAATTGAAAACGAGTTCAAATTGAATTGAAAGTGAATTGAAATGAATTCAAATTGAATTAAAATTTGAATTGAATAGAAATGAATTTTAAAACGAATTTATAAAGAAGAATTCAATTTTGATTTGAATTGAAAAGAAAGTTGAAATTGCTTTTGAAACGATTTAAAACGATTTATAAAATTCGTTTTAAATAGAAATCGACGAAATATATATTATATATATTATATATATATAATATAATGGCCTGAATAGAACACGCCGCGCCGCGGCAGTTCGTGAATTTCGACCATTTATTTCAAACGGACATTGCGGGAGATCCGACCGTCGGATTCTCCTAAAACCGGAACCGTTGGGTTCGTATCGAAAAGAGCTTTCCAATAAATGTTAAAAATTTGAAATCTAACGGTTGGATTTGGAATTATGTCCAAATCAAATTCGAAAAAGGTCGCTGTAAGTGCAGTTCAATGGCCGTTGATGGAAATCGACTGTACGGGCCTTGATAAAATTATTGAAAATATCTATAATTTGTGTAAAATCATAATATATGATTTGGGAAAAATTGGGCTGGAAAATTCCACATTTGAAAGGATAAACATAGATTTTTATCGAAATGAACTAGTTTTGAACTAGAATTAAAATCAATTTATTTTTGAAATAAATAAATTGAATTTGAAAGTGATTTTAAAAATAATCAATATTCCCAATATTCTGAAGTGGAAGTGGAGTTGAATCGAAATTATCTTCGGAATATTTCGATGTTGGATTTCGTGACTATACAGATATTGTTTTGGGAATTTGAAAGATATATTATATATCGCTATTTCCAATACGATATATGTTGGTTTCAGAATTTGATATTGAATATAAGCCGATATATTTTCTATTCAGAGCCTTGTATTTAATATCAAATGTGATTTGGGTTTATCGTGAATCGTGTTTTAGATGACATTGGTTCTTTAACCCAGTTAAAGGCAAGATGTTAATTTCTGAAAGATTAAAGCTAAGTGGAGTTTTAATGAATCTTTAATTAGATTAAAATGTGAATTGATAATTTAAATTATCAAATCTGAAAAGAGATCGAGAGTGGAGTATCACCAGTTTTGCTCCAAAGCGATAGTTAAATCTTTAATTAGATTTGAACGTGAAATGGTAATTAATTTTACCGATAACACCGTGGTGTTAGATATGGAGTATCACCAGTTTTGCTCCATAGGATATATAGGTTGGGATTGGGAAATAAAACAAATAATTACTTCGGTGTGGTTCGCTAATCCCGACTAGTTTGAAATGATATCCAAAGGAAGATTAAAGAATAAATTTAGAAGAATTTATCTTTGATAAAATTAATGGGAACCTTTCCCTAAGAATGTGATTTTGTGAATAAAAGAATATTCTGAATTGGAATGAGGCGTCCATTGTGTTTGTGTAACATTTGTTAATTATATACGTGGGTTATTCAGAAAGGCCGGGTTTATACCCATTCTGAATAACCGATTCGACGAGATGTCGAAGATGAAGACGGTGGTTGAAGACCGGAAGTCTTCACATCGTTTGGGTGATTACTGATGATCTTGATTGGGCTGTACACCCAAGATGAGGGAAACAGTTGGTGATCGTCCAGACGTACTTGGAGATGGATGGATATGTGAGGGAAGTGCCTCCGGTTTCGTTCAGACCCAGAACGAACTTGTAAATGGATTGTGTGTCTGACACTGGGTTTTATTCTGTGTTGATTGATCTCTATTAAATATACATCTGTTTGGCGGCGGAGAATTTATTCTCTTGCTTAACGCCCTTCTCTGAGACGTACGAGCTCAGAGGTTGTATATCGATGGACATCAGTCGCATGGAGTGAATTGCCAATGTGGCATGCGTAAGTGGCAATTGATCAAGGCTTCTGTTGAAAAGAAAAGTCTTGTGGTTGATGATCAAAGCACGGCCTGTGTGGCGTAGCTTTGTGTATAACGTGAATTCGCGAGCCTCACACCTCGGTATGAGTCAAAAACGGGAGACGGACCGCTGGGAGAGCACGACGTTTCTTTCTAGCTAGGGTGGTGTCAGTGACCTACCAGCCCTGACATTTATATACTTTTCACCTGTGTGGTTGTTGGATATGAGGCGCCTCGGATATAGGTCTGTAAGGACCGGGAAACGTGTGTTCAGGAATAACTAATCCTCAAAAGTAAGAGAGGACCGGCCCAGCCGATTCCAAGGATCAAAGTGGGGTCCTGAGGCATTTGCTAGAGTGTCTCGAACGCGGAGAGGAGCTTGCCCCTTGCCTCGACTCATGACGGAAATCCAATTTCCAATACGTGATATTGCGGTTTTAATTGTAGAACTAGTATGGCGATATGATATATGGTACCCATGCCGTCTATGATTGATATTTATGATTGAAATTGTTTTGACACTATACACTTATTATAGTATCAAATGATGTGTTTTAAACGTATCAAGCATGTTTGGCTATTATAAGGGAAAACCCTATCCTCCGGCTTGCGTTGCATTGTGTGATGGGACCTGGGTCTTATAATAGCTTCATTTTTCTTTATTTAGCATTGCGCTGTTTGTTCTATGCACTGGTATTCTTGGGAGGAAACCCGTTCCGTGTTATACGGCGTGGTCCCTTGATTTACCGAACTTTAAAATAAAGAATTATAACTGTTTTAGTTCTCACACCGGTCCCATGACTGACCTGGAGTTTATTGTTTTAACCTAAACTCTGGGTGCCCCTATTTTCCACACGGGCAGCTAGTAGTTTTGGTTTTGCAGATTTATATTCACAGGGTCCTGATTTACAGCTGGAACGATGCTCGGAAAGCTCTGTATCCGTGCATTACTTTTCAGTTGTGCTTTTTGTATTATTTTCCGCTGCTATGTATTTAAATGTAATTTAAATCTCTGGTATTTATCGAGTGTAATTTATTCATTTATACTCTGTATATTCTTGTATCTGATGGAATTGTTGTAATAGCAATGAAATGTTCTTCCATCTGCGTTCATTTGTGTGTTGTTCTCAAAGTATTCGTGCTTTCCTTCACGGGGAAGTTACGGGTTCTTTCAGTTGGTATCAGAGCTTTGGTTTACAGAGCTCGAGAACAAGACACATTAGAACCATACGAAAGAATTCATCAGATATTGGATTAGCAACATCCAATTAGAATGACTCGTTAGAGATAGGATCAGTAGTATCCTAGAACGAGTGTGAAGAGTATATTTTTCAAATGAAAACAATTTTGTTTTGAAAATTTAAATCGCTTTATACGTATTTGAATATTTATTTATTTTGAATATGGACAATCGAGTATATAAAGATTTCGCGTATACGCGTCAATGAACGTATAGTCGAAGTTTTAGTATACTGGATAGATATAGAATCACATTCTAGACACCCGGGGATAATTCTGATGATGTGGCCACATCATCAGTATTTATGTTCGTGTTTCGAAGGTGTGATTTCTATATATTTCCATTAGACTGGTGTGAGAACCAAACTTATATAGCTAGAACACATTGTTGTGAATTGGCATCAAAAACAAGATTTTCTGTATATATATCAAAATTATGAATTTGAAACTCTAATTTACTAATTGATTGATGTTTGTGTTGTTTGTTTAATTGTTTGCTAATTTTGAACCATTATGCCTAATTGAATCAAATATTGAATTGTATGAAAATTGGTCGCATTTGCTTGCATATACTTGTACTTACATTGAACAGGTCATAGCAAGGAGGCTAGAGCCGAAGAATAAAATTTGTTTGCCCGACAAATAGGTACATGTTTACTACATAATTTCCTGTTTTGTTTGGGTTGATGATGATTTTATGAGCCTATTGGCTAGCCGCTTGGCTTTTTCTTTTTCTTTTTGAGATCTGAAGGACCGGGGAAGCTATTTGAAATTCCCCGATGCTCCCGGTGCAGGGGAGGTTATGGCGAAATTTTTCGAAAATTTAGGGTGTTAGCCAAATTTTTGAAATTTTGAAAATTCTCAGAAACTAAAAAGTTGGAGAATAGAAGCCAGATTGAGCGTAGAGTTGAGTAATCAAACCGCTTTCGACTTTGTTCCTTTTTGGGGATGAAAAGTTTTAAGTGGGGGAGATTGTAATAACCCGTAAAATGCGAGCCAGTTTGAAATTTTTATTTTGGCAATTTTAGCGAATTTTGATTATTTAAAATGAATTATTTTAAATAAAATTGACGAGAAATTTATTTTGAATGGAATTCGACGTATATATTATACGCGTCGTCGTTAGAATATAAATAATTATATATAATTATAAATAGAATTGAAAATGGCGCGGTAGTTCGATAATTCGATTTCAAACTTCAATTGAATGTACCGGGTGCAGAACAATCCGGATTTTAGTGAAACCAAAAACATTAGGATCTAATAGAGAATATCTTTCCAACGAATCCGGAAAATCAAAATTTCATAGCAGGAATCAAAAGATATGTCCAGTTGAAAATTCTGAATAGTCGCTATGGAATTCAGGCCCTTAAAAAATGGACATTTTGCAAATGACCTCGGATTTCGACGAAACCACTTTTGTTGGATCCGCAGTGTCAAGTTATTGCTAGGTTTCAAATTTCATAATTTTTCGAATCAATATTTGAGCGTGGCAAAGGAAAACGCGTTTGACCGGTTTCAGTTGATTTTAATCGACTGGAAATTGGCCATTTTTCCAACGGTCTCGGAATTCGACGAAACTAGTTTTATTAGGACCGTATCGTCAATACGAAGCTAGAAAATATTTTTCTGTAATTTTTCGAGCTAGTATGTGACCACGGTAATTTGAAATGTACGTTTAAAATTCAATATAGTGATTTAAATGTAAATTTAACGGAAACTGATTCAAACGATCGAATCAACATACGATACATATCCCATTGTGTTCGGAATGGGGGTAAAACGCTATGGACGACAGGCGGTGGGCCTCGTTAAGAGGTCGAAAATAAAAGTTGCTTTTTGAAGAAATTAAAATAATTAAATAAATAAAATAAATAAAAAAAACTCTCTCCTATACCTTTTGGCCCCCCCATTCGTCAGACTCATTCAGAAAAAAAAAAAAAAGAGGAATCGATCCTCGCGATCCGCCCAGGGGCGTTCGCCGCCCACCGCGCCGCCGCGCGAGGCGCGCTTCTTCCCCCCCCCTTCGCTGGCGATCGACGCCCCCCCCTCCCCCCCCCCCCCCCGTGCCACCACGACCCCGACCTTCTCCTTCAGCTCGCCCGAACCCGCCACGCCCAAACCAACTTCGACCACCGCGACTCCTCCACCACCCTCCGCCTTCAGCCGGCGCTGCCTCCGCGGCTTCCAAGGCCGACAGCGACCCCCACTCATTCGTAGTTAACTGTAAGTTTTTTATTTTACTTGTTTTTATTTATTTTCTAAGTAATTGATTTTATAAATTCGAAATCAGTTTTTTTGGCCTAACATACTAAGAAATGATTATTGTTTAAGAAATTATATATATATATATATTTTATATATAAAAGAAAGAGTTTTTATTTTATTTTCTATAAAGAATAGGTTTTTATTCCTATAAAGAATAGATTTTTTACTTAGCAAAGGTATAGCTTTTAACTAGATAAAGGTGTGAATTTCAACTAGGTAAAAGATTTGATTTTAGTATAATAAAAAGGTGATTTTTATAAGGTAAAGAAGGTTAAAAATATGATTTTTATATTTTTAAAGTATTAAAAATATGATTTTTATATTTTTAAAGTATTAAAAATATAATCTTTACTATATAAAAGATGTAAAAATATGATTTTTGGTTAGTTAGAGAATTAAAAATATAATTTTTACATGATAGGAATATTAAAAATATCATCTTTATATGTGTAGAAAAAAAATAAAAATGAGATTTTTATAAAGATGAAATCTTTAAATTTGAAAAGGCGAAGTCTATGTTTTTATAAAGGCGAAATCTTTATTTTAGAAAAGGCGAAATCTTTATATGGAAAATAGCGTGATAAAAATATAATTTTTATCTATAGAACATAGTAGTAAAAATTCGATTTTTATATATTGGATAACGGAATAAAAATTCGATTTTTAAATGTAGGAAGCGATTATAAAAAATATGACTTTTATTTTAAAGACATCAAAATATAAAAATGTGTGATTTTTATATATGTAGTGACTACGGGCAAACCAAGATGATAAAAAGGCGAGGATGAAGAAGATTTCTATAAATGAAGTGTCGTGAAGTTGGATAGCTATCGGTGAGAACTTCTCACTCTAAAATCTCTTTTTCTAGTTATATATATATATATACTAGGATGTAGACGGTGTTTAGTAGCACCCGACACCCGTCATCCACAGACCATGGATGGCTTGTTTGTTAAATTGTTTGGTTGTGTTGTTGATTAGTCTAATTGGTGTGAATTGAATTGTTTGGTGAAATGGAATGGATTTGATTGATGTGTGAATGGCGTGGGCCTTCACTAGACCGGGGATAAGGCTAGGCCTCGTCCCGTTTCAAGTATCGTGCCGTTATGCCGCCGAAATTTTCTAAAATATGTTAGAAAAATAAAAATATCATTTTTATTGTGTAAATGAACTGAATAGAAATTCAAGTGTTGAAATAAATATTTTTGACGTTAAAAATATATTTTTTAACGTGAAAGTGAATAAATAAATATTTATAAACAAATCGGCCGATTTGTTTATTTACACTGATTTGACTGATATTGATTGGGTTGATAAATTTTACACATCGCCCAACTGCACAAACAAAAATATGTGTTTGTTGATTTGAAACCCCACACGGGTGTTGGGATGATATTTGGTGTACACTAATCCCAATTATTTAATTATTGTCGATCGATTGGTCGACAGACTGTGTAAGCGTCGATTATTTATATTTGACGCTTATGCAGTTGTGTGGTGCACTTTGGTTGATGGTTGATTATTTTTCAAAGCTATTATATACATGTGCTGTATGGCATCCATATAATTAACATTATATGGTTATTGATTGGGCCTCATTCCAATTTGAAAAATAAAGAATATTATAAAATAAAGGTTCATGTGTTGACAGTACTCATCCATTGAGATTGGTCATGTGTTGAACGAAATATTTTGATAATAAAAACTATTTTGAAAAAGAAATATTTGAAATAGAATATTTGAAAATAGAAATTTATGAAGCCGTGTTGATTAGATTGACGCCATTTTGACGTGAACGATACTTATATCGATTTTATTCATTTTGAAATGAATATTGAAAAGTGATTTCGAAATCGAATATTTCGAAATGAAATGAATTGAAAACGATTTCGAAATGAATTGAATTGAAAACGATTTCGAAATGAATTGAATTGAAAACGATTTCGAAATGAATTGAATTGAAAACGATTTCGAAATGAAATGAATTGAAAACGATTTCGAAATGAAATGAATTGAAAACGATTTCGAAATGAAATGAATTGAAAACGATTTCGAAATGAAATGAATTGAAAACGATTTCGAAATGAATTGAATTGAAAACGATTTCGAAATGAATTGAATTGAAAACGATTTCGAAATGAATTGAATTGAAAACGAGTTCAAATTGAATTGAAAGTGAATTGAAATGAATTCAAATTGAATTAAAATTTGAATTGAATAGAAATGAATTTTAAAACGAATTTATAAAGAAGAATTCAATTTTGATTTGAATTGAAAAGAAAGTTGAAATTGCTTTTGAAACGATTTAAAACGATTTATAAAATTCGTTTTAAATAGAAATCGACGAAATATATATTATATATATTATATATATAATATAATGGCCTGAATAGAACACGCCACGCCGCGGCAGTTCGTGAATTTCGACCATTTGTTTCAAACGGACATTGCGGGAGATCCGACCGTCGGATTCTCCTAAAACCGGAACCGTTGGGTTCGTATCGAAAAGAGCTTTCCAATAAATGTTAGAAATTTGAAATCTAACGGTTGGATTTGGAATTATTTCCAAATCAAATTCGAAAAAGGTCGCTGTAAGTGCAGTTCGATGGCCGTTGATGGAAATCGACTGTACGGGCCTTGATAAAATTATTGAAAATATCTATAATTTGTGTAAAATCATAATATATGATTTGGGAAAAATTGGGCTGGAAAATTCCACATTTGAAAGGATAAACATAGATTTTTATCGAAATGAACTAGTTTTGAACTAGAATTAAAATCAATTTATTTTTGAAATAAATAAATTGAATTTGAAAGTGATTTTAAAAATAATCAATATTCCCAATATTCTGAAGTGGAAGTGGAGTTGAATCGAAATTATCTTCGGAATATTTCGATGTTGGATTTCGTGACTATACAGATATTGTTTTGGGAATTTGAAAGATATATTATATATCGTTATTTCCAATACGATATATGTTGGTTTCAGAATTTGATATTGAATATAAGCCGATATATTTTCTATTCAGAGCCTTGTACTTAATATCAAATGTGATTTGGGTTTATCGTGAATCGTGTTTTAGATGACATTGGTTCTTTAACCCAGTTAAAGGCAAGATGTTAATTTCTGAAAGATTAAAGCTAAGTGGAGTTTTAATGAATCTTTAATTAGATTAAAATGTGAATTGATAATTTAAATTATCAAATCTGAAAAGAGATCGAGAGTGGAGTATCACCAGTTTTGCTCCAAAGCGATAGTTAAATCTTTAATTAGATTTGAACGTGAAATGGTAATTAATTTTACCGATAACACCGTGGTGTTAGATATGGAGTATCACCAGTTTTGCTCCATGGGATATATAGGTTGGGATTGGGAAATAAAACAAATAATTACTTCGGTGTGGTTCGCTAATCCCGACTAGTTTGAAATGATATCCAAAGGAAGATTAAAGAATAAATTTAGAAGAATTTATCTTTGATAAAATTAATGGGAACCTTTCCCTAAGAATGTGATTTTGTGAATAAAAGAATATTCTGAATTGGAATGAGGCGTCCATTGTGTTTGTGTAACATTTGTTAATTATATACGTGGGTTATTCAGAAAGGCCGGGTTTATACCCATTCTGAATAACCGATTCGACGAGATGTCGAAGATGAAGACGGTGGTTGAAGACCGGAAGTCTTCACATCGTTTGGGTGATTACTGATGATCTTGATTGGGCTGTACACCCAAGATGAGGGAAACAGTTGGTGATCGTCCAGACGTACTTGGAGATGGATGGATATGCGAGGGAAGTGCCTCCAGTTTCGTTCAGACCCAGAACGAACTTGTAAATGGATTGTGTGTCTGACACTGGGTTTTATTCTGTGTTGATTGATCTCTATTAAATATACATCTGTTTGGCGGCGGAGAATTTATTCTCTTGCTTAACGCCCTTCTCTGAGACGTACGAGCTCAGAGGTTGTATATCGATGGACATCAGTCGCATGGAGTGAATTGCCAATGTGGCATGCGTAAGTGGCAATTGATCAAGGCTTCTGTTGAAAAGCAAAGTCTTGTGGTTGATGATCAAAGCACGGCCTGTGTGGCGTAGCTTTGTGTATAACGTGAATTCGCGAGCCTCACACCTCGGTATGAGTCAAAAACGGGAGACGGACCGCTGGGAGAGCACGACGTTTCTTTCTAGCTAGGGTGGTGTCAGTGACCTACAAGCCCTGACATTTATATACTTTTCACCTGTGTGGTTGTTGGATATGAGGCGCCTCGGATATAGGTCTGTAAGGACCGGGAAACGTGTGTTCAGGAATAACTAATCCTCAAAAGTAAGAGAGGACCGGCCCAGCCGATTCCAAGGATCAAAGTGGGGTCCTGAGGCATTAGCTAGAGTGTCTCGAACGCGGAGAGGAGCTTGCCCCTTGCCTCAACTCATGACGGAAATCCAATTTCCAATACGTGATATTGCGGTTTTAATTGTAGAACTAGTATGGCGACATGATATATGGTACCCATGCCGTCTATGATTGATATTTATGATTGAAATTGTTTTGACACTATACACTTATTACAGTATCAAATGATGTGTTTTAAACGTATCAAGCATGTTTGGCTATTATAAGGGAAAACCCTATCCTCCGGCTTGCGTTGCATTGTGTGATGGGACCTGGGTCTTATAATAGCTTCATTTTTCTTTATTTAGCATTGCGCTGTTTGTTCTATGCACTGGTATTCTTGGGAGGAAACCCGTTCCGTGTTATACGGCGTGGTCCCTTGATTTACCGAACTTTAAAATAAAGAATTATAACTGTTTTAGTTCTCACACCAGTCCCATGACTGACCTGGAGTTTATTGTTTTAACCTAAACTCTGGGTGCCCCTATTTTCCACACGGGCAGCTAGTAGTTTTGGTTTTGCAGATTTATATTCACAGTGTCCTGATTTACAGCTGGAACGATGCTTGGAAAGCTCTCTATCCGTGCATTACTTTCAGTTGTGCTTTTGTATTATTTTCCGCTGCTATGTATTTAAATGTAATTTAAATCTCTGGTATTTATCGAGTGTAATTTATTCATTTATACTCTGTATATTCTTGTATCTGATGGAATTGTTGTAATAGCAATGAAATGTTCTTCCGTCTGCGTTCATTTGTGTGTTGTTCTCAAAGTATTCGTGCTTTCCTTCACGGGGAAGTTACGGGTTCTTTCAGTTGGTATCAGAGCTTTGGTTTACAGAGCTCGAGAACAAGACACATTAGAACCATACGAAAGAATTCACCAGATATTGGATTAGCAACATCCAATTAGAATGACTCGTTAGAGATAGGATCAGTAGTATCCTAGAACGAGTGTGAAGAGTATATTTTTCAAATGAAAACAATTTTGTTTTGAAAATTTAAATCGCTTTATACGTATTTGAATATTTATTTATTTTGAATATGGACAATCGAGTATATAAAGATTTCGCGTATACGCGTCATGAACGTATAGTCGAAGTTTTAGTATACTGGATAGATATAGAATCACATTCTAGACACCCGGGGATAATTCTGATGATGTGGCCACATCATCAGTATTTATGTTCGTGTTTCGAAGGTGTGATTTCTATATATTTCCATTAGACTGGTGTGAGAACCAAAACTTATATAGCTAGAACACATTGTTGTGAATTGGCATCAAAAACAAGATTTTCTGTATATATATCAAAATTATGAATTTGAAACTCTAATTTACTAATTGATTGATGTTTGTGTTGTTTGTTTAATTGTTTGCTAATTTTGAACCATTATGCCTAATTGAATCGAATATTGAATTGTATTGAAAATTGGTCGCATTTGCTTGCATATACTTGTACTTACATTGAACAGGTCATAGCAAGGAGGCTAGAGCCGAAGAATAAAATTTGTTTGCCCGACAAATAGGTACATGTTTACTACATAATTTCCTGTTTTGTTTGGGTGATGATGATTTTATGAGCCTATTGGCTAGCCGCTTGGCTTTTTCTTTTTCTTTTTGAGATCTGAAGGACCGGGGAAGCTATTAGAAATTCCCCGATGCTCCCGGTGCAGGGGAGGTTATGGCGAAATTTTTCGAAAATTTAGGGTGTTAGCCAAATTTTTGAAATTTTGAAAATTCTCAGAAACTAAAAAGTTGGAGAATAGAAGCCAGATTGAGCATAGAGTTGAATAATCAAACCGCTTTCGACTTTGTTCCTTTTCGGGGACGAAAAGTTTTAAGTGGGGGAGATTGTAATAACCCGTAAAATGCGAGCCAGTTTGAAAATTTTATTTTGGCAATTTTAGCGAATTTTGATTATTTAAAATGAATTATTTTAAATAAAATTGACGAGAAATTTATTTTGAATGGAATTCGACGTATATATTATACGCGTCGTCGTTAGAATATAAATAATTATATATAATTATAAATAGAATTGAAAATGGCGCGGTAGTTCGATAATTCGATTTCAAACTTCAATTGAATGTACCGGGTGCAGAACAATCCGGATTTTAGTGAAACCAAAAACATTAGGATCTAATAGAGAATATCTTTCCAACGAATCCGGAAAATCAAAATTTCATAGCAGGAATCAAAAGATATGTCCAGTTGAAAATTCTGAATAGTCGCTATGGAATTCAGGCCCTTAAAAAATGGACATTTTGCAAATGACCTCGGATTTCGACGAAACCACTTTTGTTGGATCCGCAGTGTCAAGTTATTGCTAGGTTTCAAATTTCATAAATTTTTGAATCAATATGTGAGCGTGGCAAAGGAAAACGCGTTTGACCGGTTTCAGTTGATTTTAATCGACTGGAAATTGGCCATTTTTCCAACGGTCTCGGAATTCAACGAAACTAGTTTTGTTAGGTCCGTATCGTCAATACGAAGCTAGAAAATATTTTTCTGTAATTTTTCGAGCTAGTATGTGACCCCGGTAATTTGAAACGTACGTTTAAAATTCAATATAGTGATTTAAATGTAAATTTAACGAAAACTGATTCAAACGATCGAATCAACATACGATACATATCCCATTGTGTTCGGAATGGGGGTAAAACGCTATGGACGACAGGCGGTGGGCCTCGTTAAGAGGTCAAAAATAAAAGTTGCTTTTTGTTGAAATTAAAATAATTAAATAAATAAAATAAATAAATAAATAAAAACTCTCTCCTATACCTTTTGGCCCCCCCCATTCGTCAGACTCATTCAGAAAGAAAAAAAAAAGAGGAATCGATCCTCGCGATCCGCCCAGGGGCGTTCGCCGCCCACCGCGCCGCCGCGCGAGGCGCGCTTCTTCCCCCTCACCCCTTCGCTGGCGATCGACGCCCCCCCCCCCCCCGTGCCACCACGACCCCGACCTTCTCCTTCAGCTCGCCCGAACCCGCCACGCCCAAACCAACTTCGACCACCGCGACTCCTCCACCACCCTCCGCCTTCAGCCGGCACTGCCTCCGCGGCTTCCAAGGCCGACAGCGACCCCCACTCATTCGTAGTTAACTGTAAGTTTTTTTTTTACTTGTTTTTATTTATTTTCTAAGTAATTGATTTTATAAATTCGAAATCAGTTTTTTTGGCCAAACATACTAAGAAATGATTATTGTTTAAGAAATTATATATATATATATATTATATATAAAAGAAAGAGTTTTTATTTTATTTTATTTTCTATAAAGAATAGGTTTTTATTCCTATAAAGAATAGATTTTTTACTTAGCAAAGGTATAGCTTTTAACTAGATAAAGGTGTGAATTTCAACTAGGTAAAAGATTTGATTTTAGTATAATAAAAAGGTGATTTTTATAAGGTAAAGAAGGTTAAAAATATGATTTTTATATTTTTAAAGTATTAAAAATATGATTTTTATATTTTTAAAGTATTAAAAATATAATCTTTACTATATAAAAGATGTAAAAATATGATTTTTGGTTAGTTAGAGAATTAAAAATATAATTTTTACATGATAGGAATATTAAAAATATCATCTTTATATGTGTAGAAAAAAAATAAAAATGAGATTTTTATAAAGATGAAATCTTTAAATTTGAAAAGGCGAAGTCTATGTTTTTATAAAGGCGAAATCTTTATTTTAGAAAAGGCGAAATCTTTATATGGAAAATAGCGTGATAAAAATATAATTTTTATCTATAGAACATAGTAGTAAAAATTCGATTTTTATATATTGGATAACGGAATAAAAATTCGATTTTTAAATGTAGGAAGCGATTATAAAAAATATGAATTTTATTTTAAAGACATCAAAATATAAAAATGTGTGATTTTTATATATGTAGTGACTACGGGCAAACGAAGATGATAAAAAGGCGAGGATGAAGAAGATTTCTATAAATGAAGTGTCGTGAAGTTGGATAGCTATCGGTGAGAACTTCTCACTCTAAAATCTCTTTTTCTAGTTATATATATATATATATACTAGGATGTAGACGGTGTTTAGTAGCACCCGACACCCGTCATCCACAGACCATGGATGGCTTGTTTGTTAAATTGTTTGGTTGTGTTGTTGATTAGTCTAATTGGTGTGAATTGAATTGTTTGGTGAAATGGAATGGATTTGATTGATGTGTGAATGGCGTGGGCCTTCACTAGACCGGGGATAAGGCTAGGCCTCGTCCCGTTTCTAGTATCGTGCCGTTATGCCGCCGAAATTTTCTAAAATATGTTAGAAAAATAAAAAATATCATTTTTATTGTGTAAATGAACTGAATAGAAATTCAAGTGTTGAAATAAATATTTTTGACGTTAAAAATATAATTTTTAACGTGAAAGTGAATAAATAAATATTTATAAACAAATCGGCCGATTTGTTTATTTACACTGATTTGACTGATATTGATTGGGTTGATAAATTTTACACATCGCCCAACTGCACAAACAAAAATGTGTGTTTGTTGATTTGAAACCCCACACGGGTGTTGGGATGATATTTGGTGTACACTAATCCCAATTATTTAATTATTGTCGATCGATTGGTCGACAGACTGTGTAAGCGTCGATTATTTATATTTGACGCTTATGCAGTTGTGTGGTGCACTTTGGTTGATGGTTGATTATTTTTCAAAGCTATTATATACATGTGTTGTATGGCATCCATATAATTAACATTATATGGTTATTGATTGGGCCTCATTCCAATTTGAAAAATAAAGAATATTATAAAATAAAGGTTCATGTGTTGACAGTACTCATCCATTGAGATTGGTCATGTGTTGAACGAAATATTTTGATAATAACAACTATTTTGAAAAGGAAATATTTGAAATAGAATATTTGAAAATAGAAATTTATGAAGCCGTGTTGATTAGATTGACGCCATTTTGACGTGAACGATATTTATATCGATTTTATTCATTTTGAAATGAATATTGAAAAGTGATTTCGAAATCGAATATTTCGAAATGAAATGAATTGAAAACGATTTCGAAATGAATTGAATTGAAAACGATTTCGAAATGAATTGAATTGAAAAGGATTTCGAAATGAATTGAATTGAAAACGATTTCGAAATGAATTGAATTGAAAACGATTTCGAAATGAAATGAATTGAAAACGATTTCGAAATGAAATGAATTGAAAACGATTTCGAAATGAAATGAATTGAAAACGATTTCGAAATGAAATGAATTGAAAACGATTTCGAAATGAAATGAATTGAAAACGATTTCGAAATGAAATGAATTGAAAACGATTTCGAAATGAAATGAATTGAAAACGATTTCGAAATGAATTGAATTGAAAACGATTTCGAAATGAATTGAATTGAAAACGATTTCGAAATGAATTGAATTGAAAACGAATTCAAATTGAATTGAAAGTGAATTGAAATGAATTCAAATTGAATTAAAATTTGAATTGAATAGAAATGAATTTTAAAACGAATTTATAAAGAAGAATTCAATTTTGATTTGAATTGAAAAGAAAGTTGAAATTGCTTTTGAAACGATTTAAAATGATTTATAAAATTCGTTTTAAATAGAAATCGACGAAATATATATTATATATATTATATATATAATATAATGGCCTGAATAGAACACGCTGCGCCGCGGCAGTTCGTGAATTTCGACCATTTATTTCAAACGGACATTGCGGGAGATCCGACCGTCGGATTCTCCTAAAACCGGAACCGTTGGGTTCGTATCGAAAAGAGCTTTCCAATAAATGTTAGAAATTTGAAATCTAACGGTTGGATTTGGAATTATGTCCAAATCAAATTCGAAAAAGGTCGCTGTAAGTGCAGTTCGATGGCCGTTGATGGAAATCGACTGTACGGGCCTTGATAAAATTATTGAAAATATCTATAATTTGTGTAAAATCATAATATATGATTTGGGAAAAATTGGGCTGGAAAATTCCACATTTGAAAGGATAAACATAGATTTTTATCGAAATGAACTAGTTTTGAACTAGAATTAAAATCAATTTATTTTTGAAATAAATAAATTGAATTTGAAAGTGATTTTAAAAATAATCAATATTCCCAATATTCTGAAGTGGAAGTGGAGTTAAATCGAAATTATCTTCGGAATATTTCGATGTTGGATTTCGTGACTATACAGATATTGTTTTGGGAATTTGAAAGATATATTATATATCGTTATTTCCAATACGATATATGTTGGTTTCAGAATTTGATATTGAATATAAGCCGATATATTTTCTATTCAGAGCCTTGTATTTAATATCAAATGTGATTTGGGTTTATCGTGAATCGTGTTTTAATTGACATTGGTTCTTTAACCCAGTTAAAGGCAAGATGTTAATTTCTGAAAGATTAAAGCTAAGTGGAGTTTTAATGAATCTTTAATTAGATTAAAATGTGAATTGATAATTTAAAATATCAAATCTGAAAAGAGATCGAGAGTGGAGTATCACCAGTTTTGCTCCAAAGCGATAGTTAAATCTTTAATTAGATTTGAACGTGAAATGGTAATTAATTTTACCGATAACACCGTGGTGTTAGATATGGAGTATCACCAGTTTTGCTCCATGGGATATATAGGTTGGGATTGGGAAATAAAACAAATAATTACTTCGGTGTGGTTCGCTAATCCCGACTAGTTTGAAATGATATCCAAAGGAAGATTAAAGAATAAATTTAGAAGAATTTATCTTTGATAAAATTAATGGGAACCTTTCCCTAAGAATGTGATTTTGTGAATAAAAGAATATTCTGAATTGGAATGAGGCGTCCATTGTGTTTGTGTAACATTTGTTAATTATATACGTGGGTTATTCAGAAAGGCCGGGTTTATACCCATTCTGAATAACTGATTCGACGAGATGTCGAAGATGAAGACGGTGGTTGAAGACCGGAAGTCTTCACATCGTTTGGGTGATTACTGATGATCTTGATTGGGCTGTACACCCAAGATGAGGGAAACAGTTGGTGATCGTCCAGACGTACTTGGAGATGGATGGATATGCGAGGGAAGTGCCTCCGGTTTCGTTCAGACCCAGAACGAACTTGTAAATGGATTGTGTGTCTGACACTGGGTTTTATTCTGTGTTGATTGATCTCTATTAAATATACATCTGTTTGGCGGCGGAGAATTTATTCTCTTGCTTAACGCCCTTCTCTGAGACGTACGAGCTCAGAGGTTGTATATCGATGGACATCAGTCGCATGGAGTGAATTGCCAATGTGGCATGCGTAAGTGGCAATTGATCAAGGCTTCTGTTGAAAAGCAAAGTCTTGTGGTTGATGATCAAAGCACGGCCTGTGTGGCGTAGCTTTGTGTATAACGTGAATTCGCGAGCCTCACACCTCGGTATGAGTCAAAAACGGGAGACGGACCGCTGGGAGAGCACGACGTTTCTTTCTAGCTAGGGTGGTGTCAGTGACCTACCAGCCCTGACATTTATATACTTT
The DNA here is from genome assembly GCA_030737875.1 of Allium sativum. NCBI lineage: Eukaryota > Viridiplantae > Streptophyta > Magnoliopsida > Asparagales > Amaryllidaceae > Allium > Allium sativum. The sequence goes on from CM060910.1 coordinate 110,262,033, forward strand.
TCACCTGTGTGGTTGTTGGATATGAGGCGCCTCGGATATAGGTCTGTAAGGACCGGGAAACGTGTGTTCAGGAATAACTAATCCTCAAAAGTAAGAGAGGACCGGCCCAGCCGATTCCAAGGATCAAAGTGGGGTCCTGAGGCATTTGCTAGAGTGTCTCGAACGCGGAGAGGAGCTTGCCCCTTGCCTCGACTCATGACGGAAATCCAATTTCCAATACGTGATATTGCGGTTTTAATTGTAGAACTAGTATGGCGACATGATATATGGTACCCATGCCATCTATGATTGATATTTATGATTGAAATTGTTTTGACACTATACACTTATTACAGTATCAAATGATGTGTTTTAAACGTATCAAGCATGTTTGGCTATTATAAGGGAAAACCCTATCCTCCGGCTTGCGTTGCATTGTGTGATGGGACCTGGGTCTTATAATAGCTTCATTTTTCTTTATTTAGCATTGCGCTGTTTGTTCTATGCACTGGTATTCTTGGGAGGAAACCCGTTCCGTGTTATACGGCGTGGTCCCTTGATTTACCGAACTTTAAAATAAAGAATTATAACTGTTTTAGTTCTCACACCAGTCCCATGACTGACCTGGAGTTTATTGTTTTAACCTAAACTCTGGGTGCCCCTATTTTCCACACGGGCAGCTAGTAGTTTTGGTTTTGCAGATTTATATTCACAGGGTCCTGATTTACAGCTGGAATGATGCTCGGAAAGCTCTGTATCCGTGCATTACTTTCAGTTGTGCTTTTGTATTATTTTCCGCTGCTATGTATTTAAATGTAATTTAAATCTCTGGTATTTATCGAGTGTAATTTATTCATTTATACTCTGTATATTCTTGTATCTGATGGAATTGTTGTAATAGCAATGAAATGTTCTTCCGTCTGCGTTCATTTGTGTGTTGTTCTCAAAGTATTCGTGCTTTCCTTCACGGGGAAGTTACGGGTTCTTTCAGTAATCACCCAAACGATGTGAAGACTTCCGGTCTTCAACCACCGTCTTCATCTTCGACATATCGTCGAATCGGTTATTCAGAATGGGTATAAACCCGACCTTTCTGAGTAAGCCACGTATATAATAAACAAATGTTACACAAACACAACAAACGCCTCATTCCAATTCAGAATATTCTTTTATTCACAAAATCACATTCTTAGGGAAGAGTTCCCATTAATTTTATCCAAGATAAATTCTTCTAAATTTATTCTTTAATCTTTCTTTGGATATCATTTCAAACCATATTATGGTTTTCCAAACTAGTCGGGATTAGCGAACCACACCGAAGTAATTATTTATTTTATTTTCCAATCCCAACCTATTTATCCCATGGAGCGAAACTGGTAATACTCCATAACTAACACCACGATGTTATCGGTAAAATTAATTACCATTTCACGTTCAAATCTAATTAAAGATTTAACTATCGCTTTGGAGCAGAACTGGTGGTACTCCAATCTCGATCACTTTTCAGATTTGATAATTAAAATAAAAATTCACATTTCAATCTAATTAAAGATTCATTAAAACTCCACTTAGTTTTAATCTTTTCAAAAATCAATATCCTGTCTTTAACTGGGTTAAAGAACTAATGTCATTTAAAACACGATTCACGATAAACCCAAAATCACACTCTATTGTTAATCGGGTTAAAGAACAGGTGTTAATGAAGACACCATTCAGGACAAACCCAAATCACGTTTGATATTAAATACAAGGCTCTGAATAGAAAATATATCGACTTATATTCAATATCAAATTCTGAAACCAACAAATATCGTATTGGAAATAACGATATAAAATATATCTTTCAAATTCCCATAACAATATCTGTATAATCACAAAATCCAACATCGAAATATTCCGAAGATAATTTCGATTCAAATCCAGTCCAATTCACGTATTGGGAATTTTGATTATTTTTAAAACCACTTTCAAATTCAATTTATTTATTTCAAAAATAAATTGATTTTAATTCTAGTTCGAAACTAGTTCATTTCGATAAAAATCTATTTTTATCTTTTCAAATATGGAATTTTTCAGCTCAATTTTTCCCAAACCATTTCTTATGATTTTACACAAAATATAGATATTTTTAATAATTTTATCAAGGCCCGTACAGTCGATTTCCATCAACGGCCATCGAACTGCACTTAAAGCGACCTTTTCCAAATTTTATTTGGACATAATTCCAAATCCAACCATTAGATTTCAAATTTCTAACATTCATTGGAAAGCTCTTTTCGATACGAACCCAACGGTTCCGGTTTCAGGAGAATCCAACGGTCGGATCTCCCGCAACGTCAATTCGAAGTCAATGGTCGAAATTCACGAACTGCCGTGGCGCGGCGCGTTCTATTCAGGCCATTATATATATATAATATATATATATATATAATATTTCGTCGATTTCCTTTTAAAACGAATTTTATAAATCGTTTTAATTTCGTTTTCGAAACGATTTCAACTTCCCTTTCAATTTCAAATCAAAATTGAATTTTCCTTTATAAATTCATTTTTAAATTCATTTCAAATTGATTTCAATTCAAATCGATTTTTAATTCAATTTCAATTCAAATTCATTTCTTTTCAATTTCAATTCGAATTCATTTCTATTCAATTTCAATTCGAATTCAATTCAATTTTGAAATCACTTTTAGATATTCATTAAAAAAAATGAATAAAATAGATATAAATATCGTTCATGTCAAAATGGCGCATCTCTAATCAACACGGCTTTATATATTTCAATAAATTCGTTATTCTATTCAACAATTGAATATTTATTCTATTCAACACATGAATCTATATTTCTTCTTACTTACAATAAAAAGGTAGATTTTATTGTATAATTATTTTATTCAACACATGAATACACTTTCAACACATGAATTCTCAACACCTGAACATCGTCAACACATGACTATTTATTCTATTCAACACATGAATTTTCTTTTATAATATTCAATATTTCCCAATTGGAATGAGGCCCAATCAATCACCATATAATGTTAATTATATGGATTCCACACAACACATGTATATAATAACACTGACAAATAATCAACCAGCATCCAAAGTGCACCACACAACTGCATAAGCTTTAAATTTAAATAATTAATGCTTACACAGTCTGTCGACCAATCGATCGACATACTATTAAATATTTGGGATTAGTGTACACCAAATATCATCCCAACACCTGTGTGGGGTTTCAAATCAACAAACACTTATTTTTATTCACACACACACGTTAAAATAATATTTTTAACCATATAAATATTTTATCTCATTACACATCACATCACACAATCAATTTTCATCACAATAGTCAATCAAACATACAAGCCATCCATGGTCTGTGGATGATGGGTGTCGGGTGCTACTAAGCACCGTCTGCATCCTAGTATATATTTTAACTAGAAAAACAAGATTTAAAGTGAGAAGTTCTCACATAGGGTTCCACTCCGCCGTGCTTTGCTTTTGAATTGCTGAACCGTCTCGATCGGTTGAAATTCCAATTCAGTCCTTTTCCCGCTGTTTATAATAAAAATTATATTTTTATCACTTCCTTCTAATAAATAAAAATCATATTTTTATTTCTTCTTCATATATATTTTTGACACTTCATTCTAATAAATAAAATTCATATTTTTATTTCTACTTTATATATTTACAACGCTTCTTTCTATATAAAAATTATATTTTTATATTTCTGCTTCTTATATAAAGATAATATTTTTACTAGTTATATAATATAAAAATCATATTTCTATTCTTTCGATACTATAAAAGTATATTTTTTACTTCTACATTTAATAAAAATTATATTTTTATCTTCTCTATATAATAAAAATTATATTTTTAACTTCTCTATATAATAAAAATTATATTTTTAATTATCTCTACTTTTCTTTTCGTTTCTAAAAATCAAATCTTTCCACAAGCAAAAATCCTATCTTTACAACGCTATTATATAGATAAAAATTCTATCTTTACTATGATAAAAAAATCTATCTTTACTAATTTAAAATTCGATCTTTACTAAATTAAAAATCCGGCCTTTGTATAGTTAAAAATCTGACCTTTCTATAGTTAAAAATCCGACCTTTCTATAGTTAAAAATCTGGCCTTTGTATAGTTAAAAATCCGACCTTTCTATAGTTAAAAATCCGACCTTTCTATAGTTAAAAATCTGACCTTTGTATAGTTAAAATCCGACCTTTCTATAGTTAAAAATCCAACCTTTCTATAGTTAAAAATCCGACCTTTTCATCTCTAAAAATCATAACTTTTCTATTTCCAAAAATCATATCTTTTATTTTTCTTTTCTTTAAAAAATCCATCTTTTTTTTTTCTTCTAAAAACGAGAAAATAAATTCAATGCGAAAAAGAAAAACAAACTGAAAATAAAGTTGAATAATAAATAAAATAGAAAACTCACCCTTTTCTGTTCTTTGTTGAAAAATGGATTTTAGAAGGAGAGAGGGCTCGGCGTTCTTCTCGTCGACTGGGATTGGATCGACGGAGGGCATTGAAAGGGGCCATTTGAAGTAGGGGGTCGGGGTTTGGCGTCGTCGGTTGCTGGAGGGCTGGGCGCCTAAGGAGGAGGGGGTGTGGTGTTCATCAGGGTGGTGGAATGTGGTGGTCAGTCGTGGGAATGGGGTTTGGGGTCTCGCGGGTTTTCGGGGGCATGTGGCTCTCGGTAGAGGTAGGGAGGAAGAACGAGAGAGGAGGCTGGAGGGAGGGGCAAGATCGTCGGAGGGGGATGTGAGGGGGCCAGTGCCTGAGGTGGCGTGCCTGATGGCGCGGCGGCGCTCCGGTGGGAGGAGCGACGGCGGCTCCTCTCCCTTCTTCCTTTTATTTATTTGAAATTGATCTGGGAAAACAGAAGAGAGATAGAGGAGGGTAAGTATAGGGGTTGACCTTTGTTTTATATTATTTTTTTATTATTTTTTTAATCAATTTATTCTTCAAAAAGTTATCGTTTCATTCGAACTCCAATCGAGACCCACCGCCTGTCGTCCATAGCTAATTACCCCCATTCCGAACACAATGAGATATGTATCGTGAGCCAATTCGATCGTTACGATCAGTTTTCATTCAAATCAAAGTTTAAATCTATATATTCTATTTTAAACGTACATTTCAAATTACTAGGGCCACATACTAACTCGAAAAATTTCAGAAATTTTTTTCTAGCTTCGTATTGACGATACGGTCCTAACAAAACTAATTTCGTCAAATTCTGAGACCGTTTGAAAAATGGCCATTTTCCAGTCGATTAAAATCAACTAAAACTGGTCAAACTCATTTTCTTTTGCCACGCTCACATATTGATTCGAAAAATTATGAAAATTGGAATCTAGCAATAACTTGACATCCCAGATCCAACAAAATTGGTTTCGTCGAAATCCGAGGTCGTTTGCAAAATTTCCATTTTTAAGGGCTAGAATTCCATAGCGACTATTCTGAAAATTCATTTGGACATAACTTTTGATTCCCGCTATGAAATTTCGATTTTTTGGATTCGTTGGAACGATATTCTCAAATAGATTCTATTATTTTTAGTTTCGTTAAAATCCGGTTTATTTTGAATCCTGTACATTCATTTGAAGTTTGAAATCGAATTATCGAACTACCGCGCCATTTTCAATTCCTTTTATAATTTAAAATAATTACTTATATTCTAACGACGATCTATATAAATATATACGTTCTAATTCTATTCAAATTAAATTTCTCGTCATTATTATTTAAAATAATTCATTTTAAATATTCAAAATTTGCTAAAATTGCCAAAATAAATTTTTTAAATTGGCTCGCATTTTCCGGGTTGTTACATTCTCCCCCACTTAAAACTTTTCGTCCCCGAAAAGGAACGAAGCCGAAAGTTGTTTAACTAATCAACTCAACTTTCACTATTTTCGTTACGGCTTAAGTTCTTCAACTTTTCAGTTTCTAAGAACTTTTCAAATTTTCAAAAATTTGGCTAACACCCTAAATTTCCGAAAAATTTCGCCATATCCTCCCCTGCACCGGGGACTTCGGGATATTTCATATAGCCTCCCATGGCCTTCTTCAATCAAAAAGAAAAAGAAAAAGCCAAGCGGCTAGCCAATCGGCTCATAAAATCATCATCACCCAAACAAAACAGTAAATTATGGTAAACATGTACCTATTAGTCGGGCAAACAATTTTTATTCTTCTGCTCTAGCCTCTTTGCTATGACCTGTTCAATGTAAGTACATGTATATGCAAGAAAATGCGACTAATTTTCAATACAATTCAATATTTGATTCTATTAGGCTAAATGGTTCAACATATAATTAATTCAAACAATAATCAGACAACACAACCAACAATCAATTAGTGGATTAGAATTTCAAAAACATAACTTGATATATATACAGAAAATCATGTTTTTGATGGCAAATCACAACAATAAATCTAAGTAAATTTTGGTTCTCACACCAGTCTAATGGAAATATATAGATATCACACCTTTGAAACTCGAACAAAAATACTGATGATGTCGCGACATCACCAGAATTGTCCCCGGGCGACTAGAGTGTTATTCTATATCTATCCAGTATATTAAAACTTCGAATATACGTTCATGACGCGTATACGCAAAATCTTTATATACTCGATTGTCCAAATCAATTTAAATAAATTATTCAAATACGTATAAACGATTTAAATTTCAAAACAAAATTTGTTTTCATTTGAAAAATATACTCTTCACACTCGTTCTAGGATACTACTAATCCTATCTCTAACGAGTCATTCTCATTGGATATTGCTAATCCAATATTTGATGAATTCTTTCGTTCGGTTCTAATGTGTCTTGTTCTCGAGCTCTGTAAACCAAAGCTCTGATACCACTCTATAACGACCCGAACTTCCCCGTTAAGGAAAGCCCGGATTGAGATGAAAATCAGCCACATTGGAACACAAACAGAAGAACATTTCATTGCTTATTACAACAATTCCATCAGAATACAAGAATATACAAAGTATGAATGAATAAAATACATTCGATAAATATCAGAGATTACAATAAATTACATAGCAGCGGAAAATAATACAAACACAACTAGAAGTAATACACGGATACAGAGCTTTCCGAGTATCGTTCCAGCTGTAAATCAGGATCCTGTGAATATCAATCTGCAAAACCAAAACTACTAGCTGCCCGTGTGGAAAATAGGGGCACCCAGAGTTTAGGTTAAAACAATAAACTCCAGGTCAGTCATGTGACTGGTGTGAGAACTAAAACAGTTATTGATCTTTATTTTAAAGTTCGGTAAATCAAGGGACCACGCCGTATAACACGGAACGGGTTTCCTCCCAAGAATACCAGTGCATAAAACAAACAGCGCAATGCTAAATAAAGAAAAATGAAGCTATTATAAGACCCAGGTCCCATCAAACAATGCAACGCAAGCCGGAGGATAGGGTTTTTACCTTGTAATAGCCAAAGCATGCTTGATACGTTTAAAACACATTATTTTGATATTATTATAAGTGTATAGTGTCAAAACAATTTCAATCATAAATATCAATCATAGGCGGCATGAATGACCCATACCACTATGTCGCCATACTAGGTTCTACAAATAAAACCGCAATATCACGTATTGGAAATTGGATTTCCGTCATGAGTCGAGGCAAGGGGCAAGCTCCTCTCCGTTCGAGACACTCTAGCAAATGTCTCAGGACCGCACACAGCAATCCTTGGAATCGGTTAGGCCGGTCCTCTCTTACTTTTGAGGATTGGCAATTCCTGAACACACGTTTCCCGGTCCTAATAGACCTAATATCGAGGTGCCTCATCCAACAACCACACAGGTGAAAAGTATATAAATGTCAGCCAGTTTAAGCACTGACACCACCACTAGCTAGAAAGAAACGTCGTGTTCTCCCAATGGTCCGTATCCCATTTTTGACTCATACCGAGGTGTGAGGCTCGCGAATTCACGTTATACACAAAGCTGCGCCACACAGGCCGTGCTTTGATCATCAACCACAAGACTTTGCTTTTCAACAGAAGCCTTGATCAATTGCCACTTACACGTGCCACACTGGCAATTCACCCCATGCGACTGATTTCCATCGATATACAACCTCTGAGCTCGTACGTCTCAGAGAAGGGCGTTAAGCAAGAGAATAAATTCTCCGCCGCTAAACAGATGTATATTTAATTGAGATCAATCAACACAGAATAAAATCCAATGTCAGACACACAGTCCATATACAAGTTCGTTCTGGGTTTGAACGAAACCAGAGGCACTTTCCTCGCATATCCATCGATCTCCAAGTACGTCTGGATGATCACCAATTGTTTCTCTCCTCTTGGGTGTACAGCCCAATCGAGATCATCAGTAATCACCCAAACGTTGTGAAGACTTCCGGTCTTCAACCACCGTCTTCATCTTCGACATATCGTCGAATCGGTTATTCAGAATGGGTATAAACCCGGACTTTCTGAATAACCCACGTATATAATAAACAAATGTTACACAAACACAACAAACGCCTCATTCCAATTCAGAATATTCTTTTATTCACAAAATCACATTCTTAGGGAAGAGTTCCCATTAATTTTATCCCAGATAAATTCTTCTAACTTTATTCTTTAATCTTTTTTTGGATATCATTTCAAACCATATTATGGTTTTCCAAACTAGTCGGGATTAGCGAACCACACCGAAGTAATTATTTATTTTATTTTCCAATCCCAACCTATTTATCCCATGGAGCGAAACTGGTAGTACTCCATAACTAACACCACGATGTTATCGGTAAAATTAATTACCATTTCATGTTCAAATCTGATTAAAGATTTAACTATCGCTTTGGAGCAGAACTGGTGGTACTCCAATCTTGATCACTTTTCAGATTTGATAATTTAAACTAAAAATTCACATTTCAATCTAATTAAAGATTCATTAAAACTCCACTTAGTTTTAATCTTTTCAAAAATCAATATCCTGTCTTTAACTGGGATAAAGAACCAATGTCATTTAAACACGATTCACGATAAACCCAAAATCACACTCTATTGTTAATCGGGTTAAAGAACAGGTGTTAATGAAGACACCATTCAGGACAAACCCAAATCACGTTTGATATTAAATACAAGGCTCTGAATAGAAAATATATCGGCTTATATTCAATATCAAATTCTGAAACCAACAAATATCGTATTGGAAATAACGATATAAAATATATCTTTCAAATTCCCATAACAATATCTGTATAATCACGAAATCCAACATCGAAATATTCCGAAGATAATTTCGATTCAAATCCAGTCCAATGAACGTATTGAGAATTTTGATTATTTTTAAAACCACTTTCAAATTCAATTTATTTATTTCAAAAATAAATTGATTTTAATTTTAGTTCGAAACTAGTTTATTTCGATAAAAATCTATTTTTATCTTTCAAATATGGAATTTTTCAGCTCAATTTTTCCCAAATCATTTCTTATGATTTTACAAAAATTATAGATATTTTTAATAATTTTATCAAGGCCCGTACAGTCGATTTCCATCAACGGCCATCGAACTGCACTTACAGCGACCTTTTCCAAATTTGATTTGGACATAATTCCAAATCCAACCGTTAGATTTCAAATTTCTAATATTCATTGGAAAGCTCTTTGCGATATGAACCCAACGGTTCCGGTTTCAGGAGAATACGACGGTCGGATCTCCCGCAACGTCAATTCGAAGTCAATGGTCGAAATTCACGAACTGTCGCGGCATGGCGCGTTCTATTCAGGCCATTATATATATATATATATATATATATATATAATATATATATTTCGTCGATTTCCTTTTAAAACGAATTTTATAAATCGTTTTAATTTCGTTTTCGAAACGATTTCAACTTCCCTTTCAATTTCAAATCAAAATTGAATTTCCTTTATAAATTCATTTTAAATTCATTTCAAATTGATTTCAATTCAAATCGATTTTTAATTCAATTTCAATTCAAATTCATTTCTTTTCAATTTCAATTCGAATTCATTTCTATTCAATTTCAATTCGAATTCATTTCAATTCAATTTTGAAATCACTTTTCGATATTCATTAAAAAAATGAATAAAATCGATATAAATATCGTTCACGTCAAAATGGCGCGTCTCTAATCAACACGGCTTTATATATTTCAATAAATTCATTATTCTATTCAACAATTGAATATTTATTCTATTCAACACATGAATCTATATTTCTTCTTGCTTACAATAAAAAGGTAGATTTTATTGTATAAATATTTTATTCAAAACATGAATACACTTTCAACACATGAATTCTCAACACCTGAACATCGTCAACACATGACTATTTATTCTATTCAACACATGAATTTTCTTTTATAATATTCATTATTTCCCAATTGGAATGAGGCCCAATCAATCACCATATAATGTTAATTATATGGATTCCACACAACACATGTATATAATAACACTGACAAATAATCAACCAGCATCCAAAGTGCACCACACAACTGCATAAGCGTTAAATATAAATAATTAATGCTTACACAGTCTGTCGACCAATCGATCGACGTATTATTAAATAATTGGGATTAGTGTACACCAAATATCATCCCAACACCCGTGTGGGGTTTCAAATCAACAAACACTTATTTTTATTCACACACACACGTTAAAATAATATTTTTAACGATCAAATATTTTTAACCATATAAATATTTTATCTCATTACACATCACATCACACAATCAATTTTCATCACAACAATCAATCAAACATACAAGCCATCCATGGTCTGTGGATGATGGGTGTCGGGTGCTACTAAGCACCGTCTGCATCCTAGTATATATTTTAACTAGAAAAACAAGATTTAAAGTGTGAAGTTCTCACAAAGGGTTCCACTCCGTCGTGCTTTGCTTTTGAATTGCTGAACCGTCTGGATCGATTGAAATTCCAATTCAGTCCTTTTCCCGCTGTTTATAATAAAAATTATATTTTTATCACTTCCTTCTAATAAATAAAAATCATATTTTTATTTCTTCTTCATATATATTTTCGACGCTTCATTCTAATAAATAAAATTCATATTTTTATTTCTACTTTATATATTTACAACGCTTCTTTCTATATAAAAATTCTATTTTTATATTTCTACTTCTTATATAAAGATAATATTTTTACTAGTTATATAATATAAAACTCGTATTTCTATTCTTTCTACACTATAAAAAGTATAATTTTAACTTCTACATATAATAAAAATTATATTTTTATCTTCTCTATATAATAAAAATTATATTTTTAACTTCTCTATATAATAAAAATTATATTTTTAATTATCTCTACTTTTCTTTTCGTTTCTAAAAATCAAATCTTTCCACAAGCAAAAATCCTATCTTTACAACGCTATTATATAGATAAAATTCTATCTTTACTATGATAAAAAAAAAATCTATCTTTACTAATTTAAAATCTGATCTTTACTAAATTAAAAATCCGGCCTTTGTATAGTTAAAAATCCAACCATTCTATAGTTAAAAATCTGACCTTTCTATAGTTAAAAATTCGTCCTTTGTATAGTTTTAAAAGTCCGACATTTCTATAGTTAAAAATCCGACCTTTTCATCTCTAAAAATCATAACTTTTCTATTTCCACAAACCCTATCTTTTATTATTCTTTTCTTTAAAAATTTCATCTTTTTTTTCTTCTAAAAACTATAAAATAAATTCAATGCGAAAAAGAAAAACAAACTGAAAATAAAGTTGAATAATAAATAAAATAGAAAACTCACCCTTTTTTGTTATTTGTTGAAAAATGGATTTTAGAAGGAGAGGGGGCTCGGCGTTCTTCTCATCGACTGGGATTGGATGGACGGAGGGCAGTGGAAAGGGGCGACTCGAAGTAGGGGGTCGGGGTTTGGTGTCGTCGGTTGCTGGAGGGCTGGGCGCCGAAGGAGGAGGGGGTGCGGTGTTCATTAGGGTGGCGGAATGTGGTGGTCAGTCGTGGGAATGGGGTTTAGGGTCTCGCGGGTTTTGGGGGGCATGTGGCTCTTGGTGGAGGTAGGGAGGAAGAACGAGAGAGGAGGCTGGAGGGAGGGGAAAGATCGTCGTAGGGGGATGTGAGGGGGCCAGCGCCTGAGGTGGCGCGCCTGATTGCGCGACGGCGCTCCGATGGGAGGAGCGACGGCGACTCCTCCCCCTTCTTCCTTTTTTTTATTTGAAATTGATCTGGGAAAACAGAAGAGAGATAGAGGAGGGTAAGTATAGGGGTTGACCTTTGTTTTATATTATTTTTTTATTATATTTTTAATCAATTTATTCTTCAAAAAGTTATCGTTCCATTCGAACTCCAATCGAGACCCACCGCTTGTCGTCCATAGCTAATTACCCCCATTCCGAACACAATGGGATATGTATCATGAGCCAATTCGATCTTTACGATCAGTTTTCATTCAAATTAAAGTTTAAATCTATATATTCTATTTTAAACATACATTTCAAATTACCAGGGCCACATACTAACTCGAAAAATTCCAGAAAAATATTTTCTAGCTTCGTATTGACGATACGGTCCTAACAAAACTAATTTCGTCAAATTCTGAGACCGTTTGAAAAATGGCCATTATCTAGTCGATTAAAATCAACTAAAACTGGTCAAACGCGTTTTCCTTTGCCACGCTCACATATTGTAACGACCCAGAAAATCTGAACCAATTTAAAATTTTTAAATTGGCTAAAATAATGGATTTTAAATATTTAAAATAAATATTTTAAATAATAGCAATGAAAAGTGAGTTTGAATCGACGTTTGAAAACGAATATAATTAATTCTAATTATAAACAAGGCCTGAAAAGGCGCTGTAGTTTCAAAAATTGAAATCAAACTTTGTCGGACTGTACCGGGTGCAAAACAAAACGGATTTGAGTGAAACCAAAAATATTTAAATCTGTTAGTGAATACCTTTCTAACGAATCCAAAAAATCGAAGTTTCATAGCGGAAAGCAAAAGTTATGGCCAAATGAATTTCCAGAAAGGTCGCTATGGAATTTATATAGCCCATGAAATTGGCAATTTTGCATACGACCTCGGAATTCGACGAAACCACTTTTGTTGGATCCGGGATGTGAAGTTATTGCTAGGTTTCAAATTTCATAATTTTTGAAGCTAGTATGTGAGCGTGGCAAAGGAAAACGTGTTTTGGTCAATTATAGTTAAATTGGATCGACCATAAATGGGCCTTTTTGCAAACGGTCTCAAAATTCGACGAAACTAGTTTTGTTGGGGCCGTATCGTCAAAACATAGCCAGATTTATTTTTCTGGAATTTTTCGAATCAGTTTGTGGCCCTGGCAAATTGAAATGCACGTTCAAATCAAATATTGAATGTTTTATATTTTAATTTGAAGGAAAACTGACTGAATCAGTCGAATGGGCCTACGAAACATATCCCATTGTGTTCGGAATGGGGGTAAAACGCTAGGGACGATAGTCGTTGGGTTTAGATTGGTGGGCATGTCAGAAAACCCCTTTAAAACCCACCTGCCAATCATAATTTTTTAAAAAAAGAAAAAAAAAGAAAATTCTTTCTCTCTCCCCGACGTCGAAGGCGGAAACCGCTTTAAATCTTCCCGTCCACTTTCCAATCAATCCACGCAAAATTAGCCCCTCCTCCAGTGGAAGATTTTGTAGAGCTCCTCGAGATCTTCAAATCCATACCTAGTTTCGATTTTTTTCATTGTGTATTTTGGGAGAACGGACGCCGAGAAGTCGCTGCCTTCACTTCGCCGCCCCGCCTCATTCCGACCACCGAGCTCGCCGCCGTCAGAGGTGCAGGCGCGCCTCTCCTCCCCCTTCGACACTGCGAAGGCCGATCGACGAATAGCTACACGGATTTCGAGATAAATCCAAACCTAGTTTTGAACCTTTCAGCTGAGGTACGGCTATATATATTTTCAACAGTTTTAACACCTTTAAACCGTTGCAAACTTTGAAAAATCCTATCTTTTTTGTGTGTTGACGAAATTAAGTGAAACAAGAAGCAGTGGACTCGTTAGGACGTCTTCTACGTCCTAGCAGAGACCGCATATTTTTCTGAGCCTTCTGCTATTTTTGGTGGAGTGGAACCAAATGTGAGATTTCTAATTTATAAACAATATGGAAAACGACGATGTATAAATTATATAGTCGATGTATGAGTTATATAAGCGTTGTACACCTCTTGTATTAGCGTTGTATAAGTTGTACGTTCGATGTAAAAGTTATATATGCGTTGTAAAAATTATATATGTGTTGAAATAGAAGTGAATCGATATATATATATATATATATATATATATATATATATATATATATATATATATACGCCCCTCGTCCACAAAACATGGACGATATTTATTGGTTGTGATTGGTGTGAAAATTGATTGATAGCGAATGGTTGATTGGGATTGTTTGTGGTTGATATTGATTGATTGTGGTTGAAATATACCCATTTGTGGTTGAGAAATATTTGGTTGAAACCACATAGGATTAGTTTGTGGAAATGAAATAAATATACATGCCGCCTGCATGCGAACTAGATGCTTGATTCCCCATTGTCAAAAACCGCGAGGTTTTAAGGTAGAGCGAGGTGCCGTACTAGGGACGGTCCCGGTTTTAACTACCCTGCCGTTATGCTGCCGAAATTTTGAATGATATTCATGTGTTTGAATTATTTTCATTTGTTGAAACTATATTTATTCATTGAATAGAAAACCTTCATGTGTTGAATCGATATTCATTCGTTGAATTAAAATTCATGTGTTGAATGGTGTTCGTGTTTTAAATATAAAAATCACATTTTTATCATCTATATGAACTACATAAGATAATCTCCTTTTGAAAGAAATTGTTTTATAATAAAAATCCTATTTTTATTACCTATATGAACTATATAAAATAATAGTGTTTTGAAATGAATTGTTTTACAATAAAAATCACATTTTTATTATATACATGAATTGTTAAATATAGTGAAGTGTTGAAATAGAAGACAGTTAGATAAAAATATCATTTTTATCAAATGTATGAAAAGAATATAGCTTTGAAATCGAAGAATCGATATATATATATATATATATATATATATAAAATTGAAATATATCGAATAACGATGCTGCAGTTCGTATTTTGAAACCGTGATTTCAAACGATTAGTATGGGATATCTGACCATCAGTTTTTCCTAGAATCGCAACCGTTGGGTTCGCTTTGGAAATATCTTTCCAACGGCACCAACTTTGTAAAAATCCAACGGTTGGATTGTCTGGAATGTTTAATTCAAACCTGAATAAAAACAATGCCAGAATCGATTATATTTATATATATATATATATATATATAAATATAATTATATTTAATCGAATAACGACGTTGTAGTTCGTATTTTGAAATCGAAACTTCAAACGATTATACCGGGAGATCCGACCGTCGGATTTTCCCGAAACTGGAACCGTTGGATTCGTTTTGAAAAGATCTTTCTAATGATGTAAATTTTGTGAAGATCCAACGGTTAGATTTTCAGATATGTGTAAATCAAATTTGGAGAAAAACAGCGCCACGGCCGCGTTATGGCCCGAAGCGTCATTTTGAATAAATTGGCTATTTTAAAATAAATAAAAATAGCGATAAATCGTTATAAAATATTATAAACGATATGGATGTGAAATTTAGAAATTAACTGAAGGTTGGCTAAGTCGAATGGTTTCTTGGGTATTGATCTGATGTTGGTTTCGGCCTTCGGGGTTAATATTTGGGAAATCGCTCTCTTACTGATTGACGGTTAGTGACTAATGAATTGAAATGATGCGTGTGTATGTTAGTGTTGCATTTGTTTATTATATACGCGAGTTGCTTAGAAAGATCGGGTTTATCCCATTCTGAATAACTGAATCGACGATGAGAAATCGAAGATGAAGACGGTGGTCGAAGACTGGAGATCTTCACCTCGTTTGGATGGTAACCGAGGTCCTGATTAGGAGGCATCCCGAAATATGGATAATGAGTGGTGATCGTCCAGACGTACGTGGTGATCGATGGGTTTGCGAGGTATATAGTGCCTCCGGTTTCGTTCAGACCCAGAACGGACTTGTAAATGGATAGTGTGTCTGACATTGGATTTTATTCTGTGTTGATTGATCTTTATTAAATATACATCTGTTTGGCGGAGGAGAATTTATTCTTTTGCTTAACGCCCTTCTCTGAAACGCACGAGTTCAGAGGTTGTATATCGATGGACATCAGTCGCATGGTATGAATTGCTAGTGTGGCATGCCTAAGTGGCAAATGATCAGGGCTTCTGTTGAAAAGCAAAGTCTTGTCGTGATGATCAAAGCACCGACTGTGTGGCGTAGCTTTGTGTATAAAGTAAATTCGCGAGCCTCACACCCCGGTATGAACCAGAAACGGGAGAAGGACCTCTGGGAGGGCATGCGTTTCTTTCTAGCTAGGAGTTGTGTCAGTGTTTTTACACGGCCTGACATTTTACTTATGTGGTTGTTACTATTGCGAGGCGCCTCGGTCAGATCGGACGATCCGGGTCCGACGGAGTCATTCGTTGGTTCATTTGCGCCCCATAGGGAGGGGAGACATATTGCACAAGCATTTTAATCCACATCGGTGGACCAGCCCTAACGATCCAAGGGTCACTCGAGCTCTGATCCTAAGACATGGTAGGCTAGATTGTCTTGAAGTCGGTAAGGAGTATCTTTTGCCTTGGTTCATGATGGAGATCCAATTTCCAAATACGTGACTGTGCGGTTTTGATTGTATATATATATGGCGACATGATATATGGTACCCATGTCGTCTATGATTGATAGTTATGATTCGAAGTTGTTTTGAAACATGTAAATACTAGTAATAATATTAATTGCTTTTGTTTTAGTCGTATCAATCATATTTTGGCCATTATAAGGTAAAACTCTATCCTCCGGTTTGCGTTGCATTGTGTGATGGGAACTAAGTCTTATAATGGCTTCATTTTTATAAAAAGCATAACGATGTTTAAAAGAATGATTTGTTTTAAAGCACTGGCAATCCAATGGAGTAAACCCGTTCCACGAAAGTGGCGTGGTCCTGTGATTAGCCTTATTTCAAATGTGTTGAGTAGATTTCTCATACCAGTCCCATGACTGACTCGTAGTTTGTTTCACTTTCAAACTCGGGTGCCCCTTTTTCTACACGGGTAGCCTTGTATTTAGGTTTAGCTGGTTCTTTCTGGATAGCTGGAGCTGAAGATGGATTCTATCATTTATCTCTTTTTATGTTGTTCAGCTCCTATTGTACATTATGTTTGTTTTTCTGCTGTAGACATATATGTATAGAAGAACTGTATTTGTACTAAGTATGAGCCTGTATACTATGCAACTCTGATGATTACGTTTATCCAGTAAATTCTATTGTTCATTATCTGGTGTATTTATTTAATTATGTTCTGCTATTATCTGTTTATGTGTTATATTCCAAGGATTACCCTTGCCACCATCAGTATGGGGTTTGGGGTCGTCTCACATATTGATTTGAAAAATTATGAAAATTGGAATCTAGCAATAACTTGACATCCCGGATCCAACAAAAGTGGTTTCGTCGAAATCCGAGGTCGTTTGCAAAATTTCCATTTTTAAGGGCCAGAATTCCATAGCGACTATTCTGAAAATTCATTTGGACATAACTTTTGTTTCCCTCTATGAAATTTTGATTTCTCGGATTCGTTGGAAAGATATTCTCAAATAGATTCTATTATTTTTGGTTTCGTTAAAATCCGGTTTATTTTGAATCCTGTACATTCATTTGAAGTTTGAAATCGAATCATCGAACTATCGCGCCATTTTCAATTCCTTTTATAATTTAAAATAATTATTTATATTCTAACGATGATCTATATAAATATATATGTTCTAATTCTATTCAAATTAAATTTCTCGTCGTTATTATTTAAAATAATTCATTTTAAATATTCAAAATTCGCTAAAATTGCCAAAATAAATTTTTTAAATTGGCTCGCATTTTCTGGGTTGTTACAGGATCAGTCTTACGATTATCATTTCTTTCGAAAATGATTTTTGAAAAGTTTAATCGAATGGTTGGAGTTTACTCGCACCAGTCCCATGACTGACCCAAAGTTTATTTTGTGTTGTTTTCCCTAAACTCTTGGGTGCCTAATTTTGTACGGGCAGTCAAGTAGTCGGAATTTTTCATATGTACCTGGAGAAGCATGGAGCAGGAGGCTTCAACATTTGTTATATACACAGTTAAGTATTGCTGTGGTGTTATGAGTTGTACTCTGAAATGGTATGCATAGTACAAATACAGTTTTGTGTTTCAAAGTTATGTTATATAATATATTTTATTCGTTCCGCTGTGAGATTCGTGTTACTCTGATATTGTTGTGTTCTTCTTCTTCTTCTTCTATTCTAATTTTCTATCTTATCTACTCTTACCCTCTATTTTCTTTCATGGACTATCCGGTGTTTTCCGATGTCTGAATAGTCGACATGGGTATTTGTGTCGATTTTCGGAGTCGAAAATCCCTGGGTCGTTACAGTGGTATCAGAGATGAAGGTTTAGTATTACCTTGGCTTTGTGGCGTGACTCAGTAGAGATGAGGTTAGTAATGCCCTGGATTGAGTTGAGTGTATATATACGAGTGAACGTATTTTTAGATTTTATAAAAATTGTTTTATATTGTGGAGATTTATTGGTTGAGTTGTTTATAAATTCTGGTCGATCGGTTTGATCCACTGTATCAATAAGGGCTTCTAAACACTTGAATACGATAAACCGACATAGTATGTTTTGAAAAGTGGGTAAATGAGATAATTTTACCCAAATTATATTTTGATATAAAGAATGATTCATATGGGAAATATTATAGAATATTGGACGTGTTCGTTATCAATATAATCGAATGAGATTATAAAAATAAAATGGTTGTGTAAATAGCCAATCAGGATTCATATAAGGGTAATATGTGAAATCAGATGAAGTAAATCTGAATTTAAATCAAAATTGGAATTAAAACTCTGGAAATTTGAAAAAGTGTTTATAAATGGATTGAATTAAATATATGAGAATTTTAAAATCCTGGGAGATTTTATATTGTTTAACTAGAATTGTGAACGATATTTTGAAATAATTTCAAAATAGAAATGATTAAGAAATGGTTTTGAAAAGTGATATAGTATTGAACTCACTTTGATAGCTAGGAAATAATTCTGATGATGCTGGCCACATCATCAGTGTTCGTTTTTGGGTTCTAAGTAACGGATTACTACCAAAGATATTGTTTCGAATTGTTTTGGAAAAACAAATTATTTTGAATCCTGAAAGGGAAATTTGATTTTTGATATGGTAAACTATTTAAAACTCCCAGAAGAGATTGTCTGAATTAAAAACAAATTTAAATAGAAATTTGTAGAAACAAATAGAAATTGAATTGGAATCGGTTAATTAAGTGGAAATTGAAATTGGATTAGAAGAATATCGAGTAAAATTGGGATTTGGTATATAATTGGACTCGGTTGAGTATATGGTTTGATTTTTGAAATAAAAATCAGAATTGTGATTTTGGGATGAAGATAACTGATTAGAGGAATTATATAGTTAATGAAATATGTGGATGGAACTTTACGAGGTTAAGTAAGTTGAATTTATGAGTTAGGAGTTTGGAATTTAGAATGGAACTTTGGTTTGAAATAGAATTTGGCTTGGATAGAACCAAATGACTGAATTTGAGGATAAAAGCCGATTTGGAGCTTGATTGTATGACATTGGTATATTCAGAATTGATAACAAATGGAAATGATATAATGATATGCCCGACAAAAAGGTACACGTTTATATTCTAATTGGATATAAGATTTTTATGAGCCGAATTGGCAAGCCACTTCGCTGTTTGATTTTCATTTGGATTGGAGAGGGTCTAGAGAGGCGAGTTGTAGTTGTACCAATTGAGCCGTACAAAGGAGGTGTTGGCGAAATTTTTCGAAAATTTCGGGTGTTAGAAAATTTTCAGAATTTTTGAAAATTTTTGGTTATAAAAATGAATTAATAATTTAGTTGAAATGAATTAATTCAGTTGAAACTGGAGTTAAAAAAGTAAATGAATAATTTTAAACCAGTTAATAGGGTTTGTGTAACGACCCGTAACTTCCCCGGTAAGGAAAGAGCGGATACTTTGAGAACAAGCCACATCAGAACGCAAACAGAAGAACATTTCATTGTATATTACAACAATTCCATCAGAATACAAGAATATACAGAGTATGAATAAATATTATATAACACAAAATATCAGAGATTTAAATTACATTACATAGCAGCGGAAAATAATACAATACACAACTAGAAGTAATACACGGATACAGAGCTTTACGAGTATCGTTCCAGCTGTAAATCAGGATCCTGTGAATATAAATCTGCAAAACCAAAACTACTAGCTGCCCGTGCACAAATAGGGGCACCCAGAGTTTCGGTTAAAACAATAAACTACAGGTCAGTCATGGGACAGGTGTGAGAACTAAAATAGTTATTTATCTTTATTTTAAAGTTAGGTAAATCAAGGGACCACGCCGTATAACAAGGAACGGGTTTCCTCCCAAGAATACCAGTTGTAACACCCCGTGTATTCTATAACAGTGAAATTCACAAATTAAAGTATAATAAATTTCAAATCAAAGAATTAAGGGAAACGGGATACGTCATTGCGTTCGTCTCGGAATTCTGCTTGAGATAGAGTCCGAGTTTGCGTAAAACGAACTGTGTATGAAGAAGATATGGCCTCCGGAAGTTTCAGAATTCAGTTTAAAATTCAAACATACCAAAACAGCTCGGAAATCAGATTTAAAATTCAAAAATCGGGCCGGATTGGCCAGGGCGGGAATTTTCCCGCCCAAGACACCCAGGTCGACTGGGTAGTCGACCTGGGGCACCCAGGTCGACTACATAGTCGACCTGGGGGTTGACTGGGGGGTCGACCTGGCCCCTGAGCCAGGTCGAACCCAGCCCCCTCTGGCTGGCCTGGTCTATGTTTGGTCGATTTTCTGAGCCTTTCCTTGTCACTAGGGCTAGGTGTCAGCTCCTGGTTGGTCTCTCCTTCAAACGAACGGCTATTATTAAACCAAGCTCCATCGATGGTCCTAATCAACTCACAAACTCTATAAAAAGGACCTAAGACTCACCCTAATTCACACAAATAAAAATGGAGATGAGACCGTCATGCTGTTGAGGAAAGACTAGGAATAGCCGTTAGAAATTGAGAGACAATTAGGAGACGATTCGAAAGCTTAAAGCAACGTCAATTAAAACAACGCCTACAACAAAGGATAGCATCTCCAAATTCAGAATTCAGATTCCTGAATTGAAGATTCGTCATACGTTGTAAGTAGAGTGCTATTCCGATGTGAATAAATAGTTGCGTTTTGATTTGTGTAAAATGAGAAATGGAATTGTGGTGATAATAATCTATATTTGTATGTTGCTTTGATTCTAAATGATTTGGAAATGTTGTGGTATACGATTGGATATTTGCAAGTATGTGATTTATGTTGGAAGTCAACAATCATATGTTGTGGTATTTTATTTGGGATTCATGTAAGTATATGATTCACTATTATGCCAATATGATGTACATACTTTTATAATCACTTTTAGTGTGTAATTGGATTCGACTAAGTACTATGGTTTATATGAATCTATTTTGGAATTGGCAAATCATACTTTTGTATTAGAGACAAAAGTAAGCATTTTTATGAACATAACTAAACTATGTTTGGAATTATGCCTAGTTGAAACCATGTTTTAAGCCTATGTTGTTATAAAAATCATATGGTGATATATGTAACACATAAATTAAGTTAGATTTACATTCCAATTGCAATTTTACATGAATAGATTAAAAAAACCATGATTCATGTTTAGGTATGTTTATGTCATGATTATATGAATAGAATGATTCATGTTTAAGTATGTTTATGCCATGATTATATGCTGTCACCATGCAAGTTCACATATGCCTAATTCATGTCAATTAGACCGTTATGTTGCAAGTTCATGTGTTCACACTCCCCTTTTTATGTCACTTAGAATATGTAACACCATGTTATAAGCCTCCCCTTTTTCATGTGGCTAAGTTGGGTTTAAATGTTAAACCCAACATATGTTATATTTTCGTGAACGTATAAAACGGGGGTAATGACGATGGGGTTAAAACATAGAACATATGTGTTGGCATGTTTGACGCATGCCAACAACCATGAAAAAACAATTAAGTGGCATAAAGTGATTTTACCCAACAAATATGAATTTGAATAATGGGCCGCAAATATTTACATATAAAAAGAAAAGAGACAAAATATGTAAATTTAGAAAATACGATGTGTTTAACCCGAGGTTGGATTGAGTTGTGATGTAAACCTGCCCGGAACCGCTCGGCTGTCCAGTAGTCACAACAATACCTATCCAATGTGGGTGGTTAAACACGGAGCCCAATAAGGACCCGAGGTTAGACTGAGTTGTGGTGTAAGACTGCCCGGACCCAACCGGCAACAGGCAGCCACAACAATACCTGTCTAATGTGAGAGGTCGAGGCTTTAATAAGACAGTTAAGGCTGAGTCAGGATTGATAGGATTAAGTAAATTAAATTAATACTTAATCAAAATGGAACACGCTAAACTATACAGACTGATTGGGGGGTTAGGTTTACAAAATACTTAACCAACTTAGCATGTTGGCTAGAAATAGAAAACCTAGTAGCGGGGGACCCTTTTCAGCAGTAACCCTACAAGGTGTATCAGGATACCCTGAACTAGGCAGGGTGGGGCACGATTACTGGGCTGACTGTAAGAGGTCAAATCGACGGCGGTGGTGCAGCTGTGTAGGTTCTAACGGGGTGCGGGCGTGCACACACTCCGGCGTAGAAAAATAAGGCACTGGGCACCAGTAGCATACCTGTGCATTCTAGGACTGTGTCGGGCCGCCACCATGGGACTTGATACACCCCATGGTGGGACCAGCATAGGTAACTACAACATCGGGGGCCGTAAGACACATGTAACTATGCGAGTAGGAGCCGATCATTAGAAACGAATCACTTCACCCTGATTATGGGGTACCTGTTGGGAACCAGTTTAAATGGATGCATAGATTAATATGGGGTACGATAGTATATTCAACTCTAGACGACTTAACTTAGTTTATGGTGCTTTCCCATTTCCAGTTTATACTTATCATACCCAGTTCTTTATTCATAGACTGAATAGTCCTAGACTTACTCAGGCTTTATGTCTGACTCTACTTTTCTTTTGCCTTCTTTTCTTTCGTTCCCCCCCCCCCAGGTCCACAGGGAGGGAATACCGGAGCTAAACCAGTTTCCACACCCAGCTTGAAGAGAGGAATGTATGGCTTGGATCTTTTCATTTTGGACTATGGCTTTGGACAGCAATTATAGGACTTATGCAGTTTACTTATGTTTTTTATGCTTCTTTAAATAATGTAATCAAGACAGTTATGAAGATGTAATGGGTTTTTTTTTTGGAAGTATTGTAAGACAAGTTATGACATGGTTTATGTAACACGTATTTTGTGGAAATAAAAATTGCTGTTGTTTTCTGCTGTTCAAAAATATGTGCATTCATATCTGTCTTGTATATCTGTGACTTATACTTATAAACCTCCACCAAAATTAGGGCATTCCCTTCGAGAGTGATCCTAACGGAGGTTGGGTGTTTCACTTGGTATCAGAGCATAGGTTTACCGGATAAGATAAAAGTATTGAAAATTTATTTTCAAAGGAAAATTTAAAGAAGCATTTTTAAAGATAAAATATTATTTTATTTTAAAAAGGCAAAGCCCCCCAAAGCCATAGGTACTATCTTTTATCCTTCGTTTTGAATCTATCATTTTTGTTTCAGCATGTCCGAAGAACTTAACTTGCCAGAGGGTATACCAATACCTGGTTGGTTGGTTGGTTTAGACAATTCTTAGAAGCAAGGGCCACTCAGCCAGGTCCTACCGTTCCTCCTCCCTCGGCTGCAGGAAATCATCCAGCTGCAGCAGCACCTCTTCCTCCACCTCCTCCACGGGGAAATACTTTTGCTAATATATGTAAAGATTTTAAGGCTATGGGAGGAAAGGACTTTCATGGAACCGAGTCCTTCGTGGTAGCCAGGAATTGGCTGAAAGAAACCGAGGACTTATTCGTCATCTTTGAGGTAGAAGATAGGCAGAAGGTACAACTGGCAGTATGGCTACTTAAAGGCGAGGCTTCCTACTGGTGGGAAGTCACTAATGCAGAAAGACCAGTGGAAACATGGGAGGACCTTAGGGCAAGGTTTGAGGCTAAATTTCTTTCAGAAGCTGAAAGGAGTCTTCAGTTGGAAAAATTCTTATTTCTTAAGCAAGGGAATATGACAGTCAAAGAGTATGTTAACTAGTTTGATCAGCTGGCTAGATTCGGACTGGACCTAGTCAACACCCCGCACAAGAAGGCTCTCCGCTTTGTCAAGGGGTTGAATGAGACATTACACAGTTTGGCCATGACCCATATACCCATAGGAGCTACGTATGAAAGGTTGGTGCAGATGGCATTGCTGAACGAAGAGGATAAGGGCAAGAAGGAGACAAAGGCAGAAAGCTCTCAAGGGAAGAAAGAGGGTTTGCAACCTAAGAAGACAGACTTTAAGAAGGGCGGGAAAGACAACAAAGATAAAAGGAAGTGTAATTTATGTGGCAAAGTGGGGCACTTAGTGAAAGATTGCCGGAAAAAGAAGGCCAAGATGAATGGTGAGTGCTTTTCTTGTTCTGAGACAGGCCACCTGGCTAAGGATTGCCAAAAGAGGCGAGGGCAGGGGCAGAGGGCTGGATCCACCTCAGGGGCACAAGTTCATGCGCTAGAAGCGCCACCTCTGCAGCAGCGAGGCATAAATACTTCTGTAGAAAGTGTAGTTTATCTTTATGATCACCCAGTTCACACTTTATTCGATTCTGGCGCATCACATTCCTTTATCTCATCTGCTTTAGTAGAATCTCTGCACCTAGAAACTAGAATGGTAGAGGACCCCTTAATTGTTTCAAATCCAGTTGGGGGCCCAGCTTATTTATCTATGATCTGTGTGGGACTGAAAATTTCTATTCTAAGCGTAGAATTTAAATGTTGTGCCTTTGTTTTGGGCTTTTTGGGATATGGTTTGATTTTGGGCATGGATTGGCTATCCAGTAATGGGGCCATCCTTGATTGTGAGAAAAGGGTTGTTAGGCTCCTGACCCAGCTCGGTAACACTTTGGAAATTACTTGCAATCCCTCGAGTGCAGTTATGCTTAGTTATCTTGAATTGCTAGATACCTCTGTCGACAATTTGCAATCGGTTAGAGTGGTCTGGGAATATTCGGATGTCTTCGAAGAGGTGAAGGGCTTGCCTCCGAAGCGGGAGATAGACTTCTGCATATATCTTGTAGATAATGCAAAGCCCGTTGCGTTGCCCGTTAGACACATGGCTCCACGGGAAAGGAAGGAGCTCAGTAAACAGATTAAAGAACTTCTAGAGAAGGGGTTCATTAGAAGGAGCATTTCAGAATGGGGCGCTCCAGTGGTGTTCGCTACAAAGGCGGATGGTTCACTCCATCTGTGTGTTGACTATAGGGAGCTCAACAAACTAACGAAAAAGAATAGGCACCCTCTCCCCAGAATTGACGATCTGTTTGATCAGCTTGTAGGAGCGTCTGTTTTCTCCCAACTCGATTTAGCGACCGGATTTCATCAGCTAAGCGTGGCTGAAGATAGTATCGATAAGACAGCATTCAGAACCCCCGACGGCTTCTTTGAATGGCTTGTCATGCCTTTCGGCTTGACAAATGCACCCGCTTACTTCGTGGACCTAATGAGTAGGGTGTTCAGGGATTTCCTCAATAAGTTCGTAGTGGTCTTCGTAGACGATATCTTGATCTTCTCGAAGAGTGAAGAAGAGCATGCTCAGCACCTAAGGGCAATCATGGAAACTCTGCGAGTTCATCAGCTAAAAGCCAAATTCTCCAAATGTCACTTTTGGAGAGAAGAAGTGAGATTTCTTGGGTACATAGTATCCAAAGAAGGGTTAGCAGTAGACCCGGCTAAGGTAGTAGCGGTGCAGGACTGGAAGACACCAAAGAACGCAACAGAAGTCCGAAGCTTTCTCGGGCTAGCAGGCTTCTATCGGAAATTCATCAGAGACTTTGCAAAGATATCAGCTCCGCTCACAAAGCTGACCAAGAAGAATCTAGTGTTCAATTGGGACTTGGATTGCGAGTTTGCTTTCCAACGACTAAAAAGGGCTCTTACAACAGCCCCAGTTTTGACGTTGCCAGATGGAAGTAAGATGTTCACAGTTTATACAGATGCATGTAGGACCGGGCTAGGCGCTGTCTTAATGCAAGAAGGAAGGGTAGTAGCTTATGGTGGAAGGCAATTGAAAGTGCATGAAAAGAACTACCCGACCCACGATCTTGAGTTAGCTGCCATCGTCTTTGCACTCAAGTCATGGCGACACTATCTTCTAGGTGAAAAGTTCGAACTTTACACTGACCATAAATCGTTGAAATATCTTTTCTTGCAGAAAGATCTTAACTTGAGGCAACAGAGATGGATGGAGTTTCTTGCCTCGTACGATTTCGAGATCTCCTACACTCCGGGCAAAGGCAACGTAGTGGCCGACGCGTTGAGCCGAAAGAAACTGACCCTAAGCCCGTTGTTTGTTAAAAGAAAAAGCCTAGAGTTTATAGCCAGCTTTGACTTAAGGCCCTCCTCCAATTTTGTACCGGGCTTGCTAGCATCTCTCGAAGTACGCCCAACTTTAGTGGACGCAATAGGGACAGCACAACGCGAAGACCCTCAGCTTGTGGAGACGATTGATAGGCTCATTAAGAGTGAGACTTCAAGTCACCTCAGCAGATACTCCATCGACGATAAGGGTTGGCTAAGGCGAGACGGAAGACTATGCGTCCCACAGTCAAGGGATTTAATAAAGAAGGTTCTCGAGGAAGCACATCACTCCAAGATGACGATACACCCAGGCGGGGATAAAATGTACAAGGACATAAAGAGGACTTTCTTTTGGAACGGCATGAAGAAGGATGTGGCAGATTTCGTTTCTAAGTGTATAGTGTGCCAACAGGTTAAGGCGGAACAGAAAAAGCCTGGCGGTCTGCTCCATCCTCTAGAGGTCCCGCAGTGGAAGTGGGATGGTATCTCAATGGACTTCATTAATGGGCTGCCTAGGTCTAGAAGAGGCAACACTAGCATTTGGGTGATAGTGGATAGGCTTACTAAAAGCGCCCACTTTTTACCTGTCAAAAGTAAAAGGACTGCCTCATCCCTAGCATCTCTTTACCTCAAGGAAATTGTCCGACTCCATGGAATACCATCCAGCATCGTTAGTGACCGAGACCCTATCTTCACAAGTGAGTTTTGGCGGAGTCTGCAAGAAGCGGTAGGCACACAGTTATGCTTAAGCACAGCCTATCATCCCCAAAACGACGGCCATACAGAAAGAGTGAACAGAGTTTTGGAGGACCTTTTAAGACTGTGCGTCCTTGACTTCGGAGGGACGTGGGAAGACCATCTTCCTTTGGTGGAGTTTGCCTACAACAACAGCTACCAAGCAACCATCGGAATGGTGCCCTTCGAAGCTTTATATGGAAGACCGTGTCGATCGCCCACTTGTTGGTGGGAGTCTACTGACAAACTCATACTTGGATCGGATATGATCCGAGAGACTTCAGAAAAAGTAGACTTAATACGGAAAAGGATTAAGACAGCCCAAGACAGACAAAAATCCTATGCCGACAAGAGGAGGACCGACCTTGAATTTGAGGTTGGGGACAAAGTTTTTCTTAAGGTATCTCCGTTAAGGAACGTTGTTCGTTTTGGAACCATAGGAAAGCTAGCACCAAGGTTCGTAGGGCCATTCCCTATCATCGAGAAAATTGGGAAAATGGCCTATAGATTAGAGCTACCCGAAAAATTGCCCGGAGTTCACAACGTTTTCCATGTTTCGCACCTCCGAAAATGTTTACATGAATCTGCCGAAGTGGTAGAGCCAAATATTCTAGAAGAAGCTGAAGTGGAACGCGAAGCAATCGTGAGGAAAGTTCCAATCCGCATATTAGGAACAGAAGTGAAGAAGCTACGCAACCGCAAAGTCAAGCTCGTCAAAGTTCAGTGGAGCGACGCCGAAGGAGACGCAACTTGGGAAACTGAAGCCAGAATACGCGCTGCCTACCCTTTTCTTTTCGAGGGTACATCTTTGATCTTTCTTTTTCCTTAAGTTGCGCTTTTATCTATCTTTTTAGGTATATCCCCTCGACCTTATCTTTTAGGTAGAAACTCTTTGGATGAAAACATGTAATTGAAACATGTTATGGATGATGGTTGCAAGTGGTTGCAAGTGATTGCTAGTGGTTGCTCGTGGTTGCATATACACACACAATCTAGGTTTTAGATCGGCTCAGTCACTTCATATTGCATATGCATGAATGTATTTACTCGTATATGGTTGAAGTTTAATGTGTTGCCATATGGATGTTGCATTTATATATGAATGATTGTGCACTCATGTAGAATCATGAATAGGAAAATTTGCATACATAATGGATTCATGGCACTTACATGATTTGCATTAAGGAGGTCAACTGAATCAGTAGACCGACTGGTTCTGCATTAGATAAGTACATATACACACACTTCGCATATGATCATGAATCATTAGAAGTCTTTTAAGGACAATGGATGCTCGTGTTTGATGGATGAGTAGATGGATGTTTGGATGTTAGGACATACATTCTTCCTGAACTTGAAGATTTCGGGGACGAAATCCTTTTTTTAAGTGGGGGAGAATGTAACACCCCGTGTATTCTATAACAGTGAAATGCACAAATTAAAGTATAATAAATTTCAAATCAAAGAATTAAGGGAAACGGGATACGTCATTGCGTTCGTCTCGGAATTCTGCTTGAGATAGAGTCCGAGTTTGCGTAAAATGGACTCCGTATGAAGAAGATATGGCCTCCGGAAGTTTCAGAATTCAGTTTAAAATTCAAACAGACCAAAACAGCTCGGAAATCAGATTTAAAATTCAAAAATCGGGCCGGATTGGCCAGGGCAGGAATTTTCCCGCCCAAGACACAAAGGTCGACTGGGTAGTCGACCTGGGCTACCCAGGTCGGTCGACTGGGTAGTCGACCTGGGGCACCCAGGTCGACTACATAGTCGACCTGGGGGTCGACTGGGGGGTCGACCTGGCCCCTGAGCCAGGTCGAACCCAGCCCCCCTGGCTGGTCTGGTCTGTGTTTGGTCGATTTTCCGAGCCTTGCCTTGTCACTAGGGCTAGGTGTCAGCTCCTGGTTGGTCTCTCCTTCAAACGAACGGCTATTATTAAACCAAGCTCCATCGACGGTCCTAATCAACTCACAAACTCTATAAAAAGGACCTAAGACTCACCCTAATTCACACAAATAAAAATGGAGATGAGACCGTCATGCTGTTGAGGAAAGACTAGGAATAGCCGTCAGAAATTGAGAGACAATTAGGAGACGATTCGAAAGCTTAAAGCAACGTCAATTAAAACAACGCCTACAACAAAGGATAGCATCTCCAAATTCAGAATTCAGATTCCTGAATTGAAGATTCGTCATACGTTGTAAGTAGAGTGCTATTCCGATGTGAATAAATAGTTGCGTTTTGATTTGTGTAAAATGAGAAATGGAATTGTGCGATAATAATCTATATTTGTATGTTGCTTTGATTCTAAACGATTTGGAAATGTTGTGGTATACGATTGGATATTTGCAAGTATGTGATTTATGTTGGAAGTCAACAATCATATGTTGTGGTATTTTATTTGGGATTCATGCAAGTATATGATTCACTATTATGCCAATATGATATACATACTTTTATAATCACTTTTAGTGTGTAATTGGATTCGACTAAGTACTATGGTTTATATGAATCTATGTTGGAATTGGCAAATCATACTTTTGTATTAGAGACAAAAGTAAGCATTTTTATGAACATGACTAAATTATGTTTGGAATTATGCCTAGTTGAAACCATGTTTTAGGCCTATGTTGTTATAAAAATCATATGGTGATATATGTAACACATAAATTAAGTTAGATTTACATTCCAATTGCAAGTTTACATGAATAGATTAAAAACCATGATTCATGTTTAGGTATGTTTATGTCATGATTATATGAATAGAATGATTCATGTTTAAGTATGTTTATGCCATGATTATATGCTGTCACCATGCAAGTTCACATATGCCTAATTCATGTCAATTAGACCGTTATGTTGCAAGTTCATGCGTTCACACTCCCCTTTTAATGTCACTTAGAATATGTAACACCATGTTATAAGCCTCCCCTTTTTCATGTGGCTAAGTTGGGTTTAAATGTTAAACCCAACATATGTTATATTTTCGTGAACGTATAAAACGGGGGTAATGACGATGGGGTTAAAACATAGAACATATGTGTTGGCATGTTTGACGCATGCCAACAACCATGAAAAAACAATTAAGTGGCATAAAGAGATTTTACCCAATAAAGATTAATTTGAATAATGGGCCGCAAATATTTACATATAAAAAGAAAAGAGACAAAATATGTAAATTTAGAAAATACGATGTGTTTAACCCAAGGTTGGATTGAGTTGTGATGTAAACCTGCCCGGAACCGCCCGGCAGTCCAGTAGTCACAACAATACCTATCCAATGTGGGTGGTTAAACACGGAGCCCAATAAGGACCCGAGGTTAGACTGAGTTGTGGCGTAAGACTGCCCGGACCCAACCGGCAACAGGCAGCCACAACAATACCTGTCTAATGTGAGAGGTCGAGGCTTTAATAAGACAGTTAAGGCTGAGTCAGGATTGATAGGATTAAGTAAATTAAATTAATACTCAATCAAAATGGAACATGCTAAACTATACAGACTGATTGGCGGGTTAGGTTTATAAAACACTTAACCAACTTAGCATGTTGGCTAGAAATAGAAAACCTAGTAGCGGGGGACCCTTTTCAGCAGTAACCCTACAAGGTGTATCAGGATACCCTGAACTAGGCAGGGTGGGGCACGATTACTGGGCTGACTGTAAGAGGTCAAATCGACGGCGGTGGTGCAGTTGTGTAGGTTCTAACAGGGTGCGGGCGTGCACACACTCCGGCGCAGAAAAATAAGGCACCGGGCACCAGTAGCATACCTGTGCATTCTAGGACTGTGTCGGGCCTCCACCATGGGACTTGATACACCCCATGGTGGGACCAGCATAGGTAACTACAACATCGGGGGCCGTAAGACACATGTAACTATGCGAGTAGGAGCCGATCATTAGAAATGAATCACTTCACCCTGATTATGGGGTACCTGTTGGGAACCAGTTTATATGGATGCAGAGATTAATATGGGGTACGATAGTATATTCAACTCTAGACGACATAACTTAGTTTATGGTGCTTTCCCATTTCCAGTTTATACTTATCATACCCAGTTCTTTATTCATAGACTGAATAGTCCTAGACTTACTCAGGCTTTATGTCTGACTCTACTTTTCTTTCGCCTTCTTTTCTTTCGTTCCCCCCCCCCAGGTCCACAGGGAGGGAATACCGCAGCTTAACCAGTTTCCACACCCAGCTTGAAGAGAGGAATGTATGGCCTGGATCTTTTCGTTTTGGACTATGGCTTTGGACAGCAATTATGGGACTTATGCAGTTTACTTATGTTTTTTTTATGCTTCTTTAAATAATGTAGTCAAGACAGTTATGAAGATGTAATGGTTTTTTTTTGGAAGTATTGTAAGACAAGTTATGACATGGTTTATGCAACACGTATTTTGTGGAAATAAAAATTGCTGTTGTTTTCCGCTATTCAAAAATATGTGCATTCATATCTGTCTTGTATATATGTGACTTATACTTATAAACCTCCACCAAAATTAGGGCATTCCCTTCAAGAGTGACCCTAACGGAGGTGGGGTGTTTCACCAGTGCATAAAACAAACAGCGCAATGCTAAATAAAGAAAAATGAAGCTATTATAAGACCCAGGTCCCATCACACAATGCAACGCAAGCCGAAGGATAGGGTTTTTACCTTATAATAGTCAAAGAATGCTTGATACGTTTAAAAACAAATTATTTTGATATTACTATAAGTGTATAGTTTCAAAACAATTTCAATCATAAGTATCAATCATAGACGGCATAAGTGCCCCATACCACTATGTCGCCATATATAGGTATACAATCAGAACCGCAAAGTCACGTATTGGAAGTTGGATTTCCTTCTGTGAACCGAGGCAAAATATAGTTCTCACCGATTCGAGACTCTCTAGCCCGAGCCTCAGGATCAGAGCTCGAGTGACCCTTGGAGCGATAGGGTCGGTCCACCGATGTGGATTAAAATTCCTGAACACTGCGTTTCCGCACCCTTTGGGGCGTAAATGAGCCAAATGACTCCATTGGCTCCACACAGTCACCGATATATCCGAGGTACCTCGCAACAGCAACAACCACATAAGTCAAACACGTCAGGGCGTGTAAAACCACTTACG
Organism: Allium sativum; assembly: GCA_030737875.1. Classification (NCBI taxonomy): domain Eukaryota; kingdom Viridiplantae; phylum Streptophyta; class Magnoliopsida; order Asparagales; family Amaryllidaceae; genus Allium; species Allium sativum. Next base: position 110,294,680 of record CM060910.1, read on the forward strand.
CCACTTCTAACTAGAAAGAAACGCATGTCCTCCCTGAGGTCCTCTCCCGTTTCTGGTTCACAACCGGGGTGTGAGGCTCGCGAATCAACGCTACACAAAGCTATGCCACACAGGCCGTGCTTTGATCATCAACCACAAGACTCTGCTTTTCAACAGAAGCCTTGATCATATTGCCACTTAGGCATGCCACACATGCAATTCACTCCATGCGTTTGATATCCATCAATATATAACCTCTGAGCTCGTACGTCTCAGAGAAGGGCGTCAAGCAAGAGAATAAATTCTCCGCCGCCATACAGATACATATTATCAATCACACAGAATAAAATCCAATGTCAGACACACATTCCATTTACAAGTTCATTTTGGGTCTGAACGAAACCGGAGGCACCTTGTATCTCGCATATCCATCGATCTCTAAGTACGTCTGGACGATCACTAACTGATTCCCTCCTCTTGGGTGTTCCGCCCAATCAAGATCATCAGTAATCACCCAAACGATGTGAAGACCTCCGGTCTTCAAACACCGTCTTCATCCTTGTAACGACCGGGAATTCCGCTCGATTTGAATCAGTCGCTAAACCGATTAAGACCATTCGAAACCCCTGATTGTCTGGAGAACACGACAAATTAGAACGCAGACAGAAGAACATTTCATTGTATATTACAACAATTTCATCAGATTACAAGAATATACATAGTATGAATAAATATTACACAGAAAACATCAGAGATTACAATACCTTACATAGCAGCGGAAAATAATACAATACACAACTGAAAGTAATACACGGATACAGAGCTTTCCGAGTATCGTTCCAGCTGTAAATCAGGATCCTGTGAATATAAATCTGCAAAACCAAAACTACTAGCTGCCCGTGTCGAAAATAAGGGCACCCAGAGTTTATGTTAAAACAATAAACTCCAGGTCAATCATGGGACTGGTGTGAGAACTAAAATAGTTATTTATCTTTATTTTAAAGTTAGGTAAATCAAGGGACCACGCCGTATAACACGGAACGTGTTTCCTCCCAAGAATACCAGTGCATAAAACAAACAGCGCAATGTTAAATAAAGAAAAATGAAGCTATTATAAGACCCAGGTCCCATCACACAATGCAACGCAAGCCGGAGGATAGGGTTTTCTCTTATAATAGCCAAACATGCTTGGTACGTTAAAAACAAATCATTTGATACTATTATAAGTGTATAGTGTCAAAACAATTTCAATCATAAATATCAATCATAGACGGCATAGTATCCCATGCTACTATGCCGCCAATACTAGGTTGTACAATCAAAACCGCAAATATAACATATTGGAAGTTGGATTTCCATCTGTGAACCAAGGCAAAAGATAGTCCTTACCGATTCGAGACGCTCTAGCCCATGTCTCAGGATCAGAACGCATCAACCCTTTGGATCGTAAGGGTCGGTCCACCGATGTGGATTATTATGCCTGAACACTACGTTTCCCCGCCCTTTGGGGGCGTAAATGAGCCAACGAATGACTCCATCGGCTTCACGTAGTCACCGATATATTTGAGGCGCCTCGCAACCGCAACAACCACATAATTCAAACTCGTCAGGGCGTGTAAAACCACTGACGCCACTTCTAGCTAGAATGAAACGCATGTCCTCCCTGAGGTCCTTCTCCCGTTTCTGGTTCACAACCGGGGTGTGAGGCTCACGAATCCACGCTACACAAAGCTATGGTCGTGTTTTGATCATCAATCACAAGACTCTGCTTTTCAAAAGAAGCCTTGATCATTTGCATCTTAGCATGCCACACAGGCAAACCACTCCATGCAACCAATATCCATCAATCACACAGAATGATATCCAATGTCAGACACACAGTCCATTTACAAGTTCGTTCTGGGTCTGAACGAAACTGGAGGCACCTAGTACCCCGCATATCCATCGATCTCCAAGTACGTCTGGACGACCACCAACTGATTCCCTCCTCTTGGGTGTACGGCCCAATCAAGATCATCAGTAATTATCCAAACGACGTGAAGACCTCCGGTCTTCAACCACCGTCTTCATCTTCGACTCATCGTCGAATCAGTTATTCAAAATGGGATAAACCCGGTCTTTCTGAATAACTCGCGTATATAATAAACAAATGTTACACAAACACAACATACGCCTCATTCCAATTCATCAGTCACTAACCGCAAATTAGCAAGAGAATAATCCCCTAAATATTAACCCCGAAGGCCGAAACCAACATCAGATCAATACCCAGGAAACCATTCTGCTTAGCTAACTTACAGTTAGTTTATAAATTTCACATTCTTAAGGAAAGGTTCCCATTAATTTTATCAAAGATAAATTCTTTTAAATTTATTCTTTAATCTTCCTTTGAATATCACTTCAAACTAGTCGGGATTACCGAACCACACTGAAGTAATTATTTATTTTATTTCCCAATCCCAACATATTCATCCCATGAAGTAAAACTGGTAATACTTCATATCTAACATCACGGTGTTATCGGTAAATTCAATTACCATTTCACGTTCAAATCTAATTAAAGATTTAACTACCGCCTGGAGTAAAACTGGTGATACTCCATTCTTGATCTTTTCAATCTAATTAAAGATTCATTAAAACTCCACTTAGTTTTAATCTTTGACTGGGTTAAAGAATCAGCGTCATTTAAAACACGGTTCACGATAAACCCAAAATCACATTCCATTCTATCAGCCTTTAACCGTAAAATAGTGAGTGAGCAACTCCCTAAGTATTAACCCCGAAGGCCGAAACTAACATCAGATCAATAACCAAGAAACCATTCAACTTAACTAATCTCCAGTTAGTTTCTGTTTTTCTTAACTCAGTTAGGTCTACGGACAATATATTGAAGATACCGTTCACGACAACCCAAAATCACATTCCATTAATTATCGGGTTAAAGAACAAGTGTTATTTAGAACACTGTTCACGATAAACCAGAAAATCAATTCAAATTCAATTACAATTAAATACCATTTAATTGGTACACTTCATTAAATCTAACTTAAAAGATTCAATCTTTTTCTCAACTAGGTTTAAGGACAGTGTTAATGAAGACGCCATTCACGACAAACCCAAATCACATTTGATATTAAATACAAGGCTCTGAATAGAAAATATATCGGCTTATATTCAATATCAAATTCTACGACCAACAAATATCGCATTGGAAATAACGATATTAATATATCTTTCAAATTTCCATAACAACGTCTGTATAATCACGAAATCCAACATCGAAATATTCCAAAGACAATTTCAATTCACATCCATTCCAATTCAATTATTGGAAATTCTGGTTTCTTTTAAAACCATTTCAAATCCAATTTATTTATTTAAAAATAAATAAATTATTATTCTAATTCAAAATTAGTTCATTACGATAAAAGTCTATTTTTATCTTTTCGAAATATTCCAAAGACAATATCGTTCACGTCAAAATGGCATCAATCTAATCAACACGGCTTCATATATTTCTATTTTCAAATATTCTGTTTCAAATATTTCTATTCAAATATTTCTATTTCAAATCTGGAATGAGGCCCAATCAACTACCATATAATGTTAATTATATCGATTTTCTACAACACATGTATAAAATAACAACGATAAATAATCAACCATCATCCAGAGTGCACCACACAACTGCATAAGCATTAAATATAAATAATTAACGCTTACACAGTCTGTCAATCCATCAATTGGCATACAACTAAACAATCGGGATTAGTGTACTTCAAATCTCCTCCCAATACCCGTGTGGGGTTTCAAATCAACAATCACAGATTTTATTTGTGCAGTTGGGCGATGTGTAAAATTTATCGTCCCAATCAATATATGTCAAATGTGTGTATATAAACAAATTGTCCAATTTGTTTATATTTATTTCATTTTAAATACACGTTAAAAATTCTATTTTCAACTATAAAATATTTTTAACTATATAAATATTTTATTTCACATCACACAATCAACTACACATCAAAATCAAACAAACAAGCATACAAGCCGTCCATGGTCTATAGACGACGGGTGTCGGGTGCTACTAAACACCGTCTGCATCCTAGTATATATTTCAAACTAGAAATAAAAATAAAAGTGAGGAGTTCTCACCGACTAGCTAAACCAAACGCCTCGACTCTTCATATGTAGAAAATCTCCACCGTTTCTTCTTTCATCACTTTCGTCATCCGTATTCACTACATATATAAAAATCGAATTTTTATTTCGTTATTCAATATATAAAAATCAAATTTTTACTTTGCTATTCAATATATAAAAATCAAATTTTTACTTTGCTATTCAATATATAAAAATCGAATTTTTATTTCGCTATTCAAACAATAAAAATTATATTTTTAATCTTCACTTACAATAAAAATTATATTTTTATTCTTCACTTACAATAAAAATTATATTTTTAATCTTAACTTACAATAAAAATTATATTTTTATTCTTCACTTACAATAAAAATTATATTTTTATTCAATTAAAAATCAGATCTTTTATCATATAAAAATCAAGCCTCTTCTAAATTAAAAATCAAAAACATTCTATAATTAAAAATCTAAACTTTCTTCATATTAAAAATCAAAACTTTGTTCTATATAATGCATAGAAATCCTAATTTTAATAAACGAATTAAAAATCAAGTTTTGTAAACTAAACAAAATCACATTTTGAAAATTTACAGCGCTTGGAGAAGGGAGGGTGTTGTTTGTCGGAGGGTAGTGCTGCGCCGAGTGGTGCGCGGCCTCTCTGGTGGTGGGTGGCTCGCCTCCAGCTCGCAACGTGGGGTCGCGGTTTACAGATGAGGGAAAGGGGGCGTGAACGAGAAGGGGGAAGGGGATGAGAACGGAGAGAGACGCGAGGGGAAGGGGGTGTTCATTGGAGATGGCGACGCCTTTGGAGGCGCTCGCAGGTGGAGGAGGGCGGATCGTGGGCGGCGATCGAATTGAAGTGGAGCGGTTTTTCTTTGATTTAGTTTCGGGTTGACTTCTGAAGGAAATAAAATAGACGAGGGGGGGGGTTAAGTGAAAGAGGTTTTAAATTTTATTATTTTATTATAATCTCAAAAAGGCGTCTTTAAAGTTCGAACTCAAAATTGAGCCCACCGACTGTCGCCCCTAGCTAATTACCCCCATTCCAAACACAACGGGATATGTTTCGTAGGCCAATTCAGCTGTTACGATCTGTTTCCGTTGAATTTAAAACATAAATATTTATATATTCAATTTAAACGCACATTTCTATTTACCGAGGCCATATACAGTCCCTAAAAATTCCAGAAAAATAATCTCTAGCTTCTTATTGACAACACAGTCCTAACAAAACTAATTTCATCGAATTCGGAGACCGTTTGAAAAATGGCCAATTTCCATTCGATTAAAATCAACTGAAACTAGTAAAACGCTTTTTCCTTTGCCACGCTCACATACTGAATCGAAAAATTACGAATTTTGGAATCTAGTAATAACTTGACATCATGGATCCAACAAAAGTGGTTTCGTCGAAAACCGAGGTCGTTTGCAAAATTTCTATTTCTAAGGGCTAGAATTCCATAGCGACTATTCTGAATTTTCGATTGGACGTATCTTTTGAATCCCGCTATGAAATTTTAATTTTTTGGATTCGCTGGAAAGATATTCTCAATTAGATTCAAATATTTTTGGTTTCGCTAAAATCCAGTTTATTTTGAATCCTGTACATTCATTTGAAATTTGAAATCGAATTATCGAACTACCGCGCCATTTCTAATTCCTTTTATAATTATAAATAATTATTTATATTCTAACGATGATTCAAATAAACATATACGTTCGAATTCTATTCAAAATAAATTTCTCATCGTTATTATTTAAAATAATTCATTTTAAATAATCAAAATTCGCTAAAATTGCCAAAATAAAAATTTTAAAATGGCTCGGATTTTCGGGTTATTACAATCTCCCCCACTTAAAACTTTTTGTCCCCGAAAAGGAACGAAGCCGAAAGTTGTTTAACAAATCAACTCAACTTTCATTATTTTCACTATGGCTTAAGTTCTTCAAATTTCAGTTTCTAAGAACTTTTCAAATTTTTCAAAAATTTGGCGAACACCCTAAATTTTCGAAAAATTTCGCCATAACCTCCCGTGCACCGGGGACTTCGGGATATTTCATATAGCCTCCCATGGCCTTCTTCAATCCAAAAGAAAAATCCAATCGTCTCACAAAATCATCCAAAACCCAAGAAATACAATAAACATGTACCTATTTGTCGGGCAAACAATTTTATTCCTCTTCTCTAGCCTCCTTGCTATGACATGTTCAATGTAAGTACATGTATAAGCATGCAAATGCGACAAATTTTTAATACAATTCACTATTTGGTTCAATTTGGCTAAAGGTTCAAATTTTAATTAGTCAAACAATAATCAAACAACACAACCATCAATCAATTAGTTGATTATTATTTCAAATTCATAATTTCGATATATAGTCAAAAATCACATTTTTGATGCCAAATCATGACAATAGGCCCTATCTAATTTTGGTTCTCACACTAGTCAATAGGAAATATATAGAGATCTCACTTTCGTCACTCGAATATAAATACTGGCGATGGTGCCCCGTCACCAGAATTATCCCTGGGCAACTAGAGTGTGATTCTATAACTATCCAGTACATTAAAACCTCGAATACACGTTTGCAAGACGTATATGCAAAATCTTTATATATCGGATTGTCCATATTCAATTTAAAATGAATAATTCAAATACGTATAAAACTTTAAATTTTCAAAACAGAGTTGGTTTTCATTCGAAAAATATACTCTTCACACTCGTTCTAGGATACTACTGATCCTATCTCTAACGAGTCATTCCCATTGGATATTACTAATCCAATTTCTGATGAATTCTTTCGTTTGGTTCTAATGTGTCTTGTTCTCTGAGCTTTGTAAACCAAAGCTCTGATACCACGATGTAACGACCGGGAATTCCGCTCGATCCGAATCAGTCGCTAAACCGATCAAGACCGTTCGAAACCCCTGATTGTTTTGAGAACACGAAAAATTAGAATGTAGACAGAAGAACATTTCATTGTATATTACAATAATTTCATCAGATTACAAGAATATACAGAGTATGAAAAAATATTACACAGAACATATCAGAGATTACAATACCTTACATAGCAGCGGAAAATAATAAAATACACAACTGAAAGTAATACACGAATACAGGGCTTTCCGAGTATCGTTCCAGCTGTAAATCAGGATCCTGTGAATATAAATCTGCAAAACCAAAACTACTAGCTGCCCGTGCCGAAAATAGGGGCACCCAGTGTTTAGGTTAAAACAATAAACTCCAAGTCAGTCATGGGACTGGTGTGAGAACTAAAACAGTTATTAATCCTTATTTTAAAGTTAGGTAAATCAAGGGACCACGCCGTATAACATGGAACAGGTTTCATCCCAAGAATACCAGTGCATAAAACAAACAGCGCAATGTTAAATAAAGAAAAATGAAGCTATTATAAGACCCTAGTCCCATCACACAATGCAACGCAAGCCGGAGGATAGGGTTTTCTCTTATAATAGCCAAACATGCTTAGTACGTTAAAAACAAATCATTTGATACTATTATAAGTGTATAGTGTCAAAACAATTTCAATCATAAATATAAATCATAGACGGCATAGTATCCCATGCTACTATGTCGCCAATACTAGGCTCTACAATCAAAACCACAAATATCACGTATTGGAAGTTGGATTTCCATCTATGAACCAAGGAAAAAGATAGTCCTTACCGATTCGAGACGCTCTAGCCCGTGTCTCAGGATCAGATCGCATCAACCCTTTGGATCGTCAGGGCCGGTCCACCGATGTGGATTATAATGCCTGAACAATACGTTTCCCCGCCCTTTGGGGCGTAAATGAGCCAACGAATGACTCCATCAGCTTCACATCGTCACCGATATATCCGAGGCGCCTCGCAACAGCAACAACCACATAAGTCAAACTCGTCAGGGCGTGTAAAACCATTGACGCCACTTCTAGCTAGAAAGAAACGCATGTCCTCCCTGAGGTTCTTCTCCCGTTTCTGGTTCACAACCGGGATGTGAGGCTCGCGAATCCACGCTACACAAAGCTATGGTCGTGCTTTGATCATCAACCACAAGACTCTGCTTTTCAATAGAAGCCTTGATCATTTGCATCTTAGCATGCCACACGGGCAAACCACTCCATGCAACTAATATCCATCAATCACACAGAATGATATCCAATGTCAGACACACAGTCAATTTACAAGTTCGTTCTGGGTCTGAACGAAACCGGAGGCACCTAGTACCCCGCATATCCATCGATCTCCAAGTACGTCTGGACGACCACCAACTGATTCCCTCCTCTTGGGTGTACGGCCCAATCAAGATCATAAGTAATTATCCAAACGACGTGAAGACCTCCGGTCTTCAACCACCATCTTCATCTTCGAATCATCGTCGAATCAGTTATTCAAAATGGGATAAACCCGGTCTTTCTGAATAACTCGCGTATATAATAAACAAGTGTTACACAAACACAACATACGCCTCATTCCAATTCATCAGTCACTAACCGCAAATTAGCAAGAGAATAATCCCCCAAATATTAACCCCGAAGGCCGAGACCAACATCAGATCAATACCCAGGAAACCATTCTACTTAGCTAACCTATAGTTAGTTTATAAATTTCATATTCTTAAGGAAAGGTTCCCATTAATTTTATCAAAGATAAATTCTTTTAAATTTATTCTTTAATCTTCCTTTGAATATCACTTCAAACTAGTCGGGATTACCGAACCACACCGAAGTAATTATTTATTTTATTTCCCAATCCCAACATATTCATCCCATGAAGTAAAACTGGTCATACTTCATATCTAACACCACGGTGTTATGGGTAAATTCAATTACCATTTCACGTTCAAATCTAATTAAAGATTTAACTACCGCCTGGAGTAAAACTGGTGATACTCCATTCTCGATCTTTTCAATCTAATTAAAGATTCATTAAAACTCCACTTAGTTTTAATCTTTGACTGGGTTAAAGAATCAGCGTCATTTAAAACACGGTTCAGGATAAACCCAAAATCACATTCCATTCTATCAGCCTTTAACCGTAAAATAGTGAGTGAGCAATTCCCTAAGTATTAACCTCGAAGGCCGAAACCAACATCATATCAATACCCAAGAAACCATTCAACTTAACCAATCTCCAGTTAGTTTCTGATTTTCTTAACTCAGTTGGGTCTAAGGACAGTATTATTGAAGATACCGTTCACGACAACCCAAAATCACATTCCATTAATTATCGGGTTAAAGAACAAGTGTTATTTAGAACATTGTTCACGATAAACCCAAAAATCAATTCAAATTCAATTCCAATTAAAGACCATTTAATTGGTACACTTCATTAAATCTAAATAAAAAGATTTAATCTTTTTCTCAACTGGGATTAAGGATATTGTTAATGAAGACACCATTCACGACAAACCCAAATCACATTTGATATTAAATACAAGGCTCTAAATAGAAAATATATCGGCTTATATTCAATATCAAATTCTACGACCAACAAATATCGTATTGGAAATAACGATATTAATATATCTTTCAAATTTCCATAACAACATCTGTATAATCACGAAATCCAACATCGAAATATTCCAAAGACAATTTCGATTCAAATCCATTCCAATTCAATTATTGGAAATTCTGGTTTCTTTTAAAACCATTTCAAATCCAATTTATTTATTTAAAAATAAATAAATTATTATTCTAATTCAAAATTAGTTCATTTCGATAAAAATCTATTTTTATCTTTTCAAATTTGGAGTTTTTCATCCCAATTCTTCACAAATCATTTCTTATGGTTTTACACAAATTATTACTATTTTTATTAATTTTATCAAGGCCCGTACAGTCGATTTCCATCAACGGCCATCGAACTGCACTTACAACGACCTTTTCCAAATTTGATTTGGACATAATTCCAAATCCAACTGTTAGATTTATAATTTCTCACATTAGTTAGAAAGCTCTTTTCGATACAAACCCAACGGTTTCGGTTTTAGGAGAATCTGACGGTCGGATTTCCCGCAATGTCCATTCGAAGTCAATGGTCGAAATTCGCGAACTGCCGCAGTGCGGCGCGTTCTATTCCGGCCATAATATAATTTATATATATATTATATATTTCGTCGATTTCCTTTCAAAACGTATTTTATAAATCGTTTAAATTCGTTTTCAAAACGATTTCAACTTCCTTTTCAAATTCAAATCAAATTTGAATTTTTCCATATAAATTCATTTTAATTTCATTTCTAATCGATTTCTATTCAATTTCAATTTAATTCGAATTTCAATTCATTTCAATTTAATTCGAATTTCAATTCATTTCAATTTAATTCGAATTTCAATTCATTTCAATTTAATTCGAATTTCAATTCATTTCAATTTAACTCGAATTTCAATTCATTTCAATTTAATTCGAATTTCAATTCATTTCAATTTAATTCGAATTTCAATTCATTTCAATTTAATTCGAATTTCTATTCATTTAAATTTAATTCGAATTTCAATTCATTTCAATTTAATTCGAATTTCAAATCTTTTTCAATATTCATTGAAAAATGAATAAAATCGATATAAATATCGTTCATGTCAAAATGGCGTCAATCTAATCAACACGGCTTCATATATTTCTATTTTCAAATATTCTGATTCAAATATTTCTATTCAAATATTTCTTTTTCAAATATTTCTATTTCAAATCTAGAATGAGGCCCAATCAATTACCATATAATGTTAATTATATGGATTTTCTACAACACATGTATAAAATAACAACGATAAATAATCAACCATCATCCAGAGTGCACCACACAACTGCATAAGTATTAAATATAAATAATTAACGCTTACACAGTCTGTCAATCCATCGATTGACATACAACTAAACAATCGGGATTAGTGTACGTCAAATCTCATCCCAATACCCGTGTGGGGTTTCAAATCAACAATCACAGATTTTATTTGTGCAGTTGGGCGATGTGTAAAATTTATCGTCCCAATCAATATCAGTCAAATGTGTGTATATAAACAAATCGTCCAATTTGTTTATATTTATTTCATTTTAAATACACGTTAAAAATTCTATTTTCAACTATAAAATATTTTTAACTATATAAATATTTTATTTCACATCACACAATCAACTACACATCAAAATCAAACAAACAAGCATACAAGTCGTCCATGGTCTGTGGACGACGGGTGTCGGGTGCTACTAAACACCGTCTGCATCCTAGTTTATATTTCAAACTAGAAATAAAAATAAAACTGAGGAGTTCTCACTGACTAGCTAAACCAAACGCCTCGATTCTTCATATGTAGAAAATCTCCGTCGTTTCTTCTTTCATCACTTTCGTCATCCGTATTCACTACATATATAAAAATCGAATTTTTATTTTGTTATTCAATATATAAAAATCAAATTTTTACTTCGCTATTCAATATATAAAAATCAAATTTTTACTTCGCTATTCAATATATAAAAATTAAATTTTTATTTCGCTATTCAAACAATAAAAATTATATTTTTAATCTTCACTTACAATAAAAATTATATTTTTATTCTTCACTTACAATAAAAATTATATTTTTAATCTTCACTTACAATAAAAATTATATTTTTATTCTTCACATACAATAAAAATTATATTTTTATTCGATTAAAAATCAGATCTTTTATCATATAAAAATCAAGCCTCTTCTAAATTAAAAATCAAAAACATTCTATAATTAAAAATCTAAACTTTCTTCATATTAAAAAATAAAACTTTGTTCTATATAATGCATAGAAATCCTAATTTTAATAAACGAATTAAAAATCAAGTTTGGTAAACTAAACAAAATCACATTTTGAAAACTTACAGTGCTTGGAGAAGAGAGGGTGTTGTTTGTCGGAGGGTAGTGCTCTGCCGGGTGGTGCACGGCCTCTCTGGTGGTGGGTGGCTCGCCTCCAACGCGCGACGTGGGGTTGTGGTTTACAGATGAAGGAAAGGGGCGTGAACGAGAAGGGGGAAGGGGATGAGAACGGAGAGAGACGCGAGGGGAAGGGGGTGTTCATCGGAGATGGCGGCGCCTCTGGAGGCGCTCACAGGCAGAGGAGGGAGGAGGGCAGATCGTGGGCGGCGATCGAATTGAAGTGGAGCAGTTTTTCTTTGATTTGGTTTCGGGTTGACTTCTGAAGGAAATAAAATAGAGGGGGGGGGGTTAAGTGTAAGAGGTTTTATATTTTATTATTTTATTTTAATCTCAAAAAGGCGTCTTTAAAGTTCGAACTCAAATTTGAGCCCACCGACTGTCGCCCCTAGCTAATTACCCCCATTCCAAACACAATGGGATATGTTTCGTAGGCCAATTCGGCTGTTACGATCTGTTTCCGTTGAATTTAAAACATAAATCTTTATACATTCAATTTAAATGCACATTTCTATTTACCCAGGCCACATATAGTCCCTAAAAATTCCAGAAAAATTATCTCTAGCTTCGTATTGACAACACGGTCCTAACAAAACTAATTTCGTCGAATTCTGAGACCGTTTGAAAAATGGCCATTTTCCAGTCGATTAAAATCAACTAAAACTGATAAAACGCATTTTCCTTTGCCACGCTCACATACTAATTCGAAAAATTACGAATTTTGGAATCTAGTAATAACTTGACATCTCGGATCCAACAAAAGTGGTTTCGTCGAAAACCGAGGTCGTTTGTAAAATTTCCATTTTTAAGGGACAGAGTTCCATAGCGACTATTCTGAATTTTCGATTGGACGTATCTTTTGATTCCTGCTATGAAATTTTAATTTTTCGGATTCGTTGGAAAGATATTCTCAATTAGATTCAAATATCTTTGGTTTCGCTAAAATCCGATTTATTTTGAATCTTGTACATTCATTTGAAAATTGAAATCGAATTATCGAACTACCGCGCCATTTCTAATTCCTTTTATAATTATAAATAATTATTTATATTCTAACGACGATTCAAAGAAACATATACGTTCGAATTCTATTCAAAATAAATTTCTCGTCGTTATTATTTAAAATAATTCATTTTAAATAATCAAAATTCGCTAAAATTGCCAAAATAAAATTTTTAAATTGGCTCGGATTTCCGGGTTATTACAATCTCCCCCACTTAAAAATTTTCGTCCCCGAAAAGGAACGAAGCCGAAAGTTGTTTAACAAATCAACTCAACTTTCATTATTTTCACTATGGCTTAAGTTCTTCAACTTTTCAGTTTCTAAGAACTTTTCAATTTTTTCAAAAATTTGGCTAACACCCTAAATTTTCGAAAAATTTCGCCATAACCTCTCCTGCATCGGGGACTTCGGGATATTTCATATAGTCTCCCATGGCCTTCTTCAATCCAAAAGAAAAAGAAAAAGCCAAGCGGCTATCCAATCGGCCTACAAAATCGTCCAAAACCCAAGAAATACAATAAACATGTACCTATTTGTCGGGCAAACAATTTTATTCCTCTTCTCTAGCCTCCTTGCTATGACCTGTTAATGTAAGTACATGTATATGCATGCAAATGCGACAAATTTTCAATACAATTCACTATTTGGTTCAATTTGGCTAAAGGTTCAAATTTTAATTAGTCAAACAATAATCAAACAACACAACCATCAATCAATTAGTTGATTATTATTTCAAATTCATAATTTCGATATATAGTCAAAAATCACATTTTTGATGCCAAATCACAACAATAGGCCCTATCTACTTTTGGCTCTCACACTAGTCAATTAGAAATATATAGAGATCTCACTTTCGTCACCCGAATATAAATACTGGCGATGGTGCCCCATCACCAGAATTATCCCCGGGCAACTAGAGTGTGATTCTATAACTATCCGGTACATTAAAACTTCGAATACACGTTTGCAAAACGTACATCCAAATGTTTATATATCGGATTGTCCACATTCAATTTAAAATGAATAATTCAAATAGGTATAAAACTTTAAATTTTCAAAACAAAGTTGGTTTTCATTTGAAAAATATACTCTTCACACTCGTTCTAGGATACTACTGATCCCATCTCTAACGAGTCATTCCCATTGAAAATTACTAATCCAATTTCTGATGAATTCTTTCGTTTGGTTCTAATGTGTTTTATTCTCTGATCTTTGTAAACCAAAGCTCTGATAGCACGATGTAACGACCGGGAATTCCGCTCGATCCAAATCAGTCGCTAAACTGATCAAGACTGTTCGAAACCCTTGATTGTTTTGAGAACACGACATATTAAAACGCAGACAGAAGAACATTTCATTGTATATTACAACAATTTCATCAGATTACAAGAATATAGAGAGTATGAATAAATATAACACAGAAAATATCAGAGATTACAATACCTTACATAGCAGCGGAAAATAATACAACACACAACTGAAATTAATACATGGATACAGAGCTTTCCGAGTATCGTACCAGCTGTAAATCAGGATCCTGTGAATATAAATCTGTAAAACCAAAACTACTAGCTGCCCGTGTCGAAAATAGGGGTACACAGAGTTTATCTTAAAACAATAAACTCCAGGTCAGTCATGGGACAGATGTGAGAACTAAAACAGTTATTAATCTTTATTTGGAAGTTAGGTAAATCAAGGGACCACGCCGTATAACACGGAACGGGTTTCCTCCCAAGAATACCAGTGCATAAAACGAACAGCGCAATGTTAAATAAAGAAAAATGAAGCTATTATAAGACCCAAGTCCCATCACACAATGCAACGCAAGCCGGAGGATAGGGTTTTCTCTTATAATAGCCAAACATGCTTGGTACGTTAAAAACAAATCATTTGATACTATTATAAGTGTATAGTGTCAAAACAATTTCAATCATAAATATCAATCATAGACGGCATAGTATCCCATGCTACTATGTCGTCAATACTAGGCTCTACAATCAAAACCGCAAATATCACATATTGGAAGTGGGATTTCCATCTGTGAACCAAGGAAAAAGATAGTCCTTACCGATTCGAGATGCTCTAGCCCGTGTCTCAGGATCAGAACGCATCAACCCTTTGGATCGTCAGGGCCGGTCCACCGATGTGGATTATTATGCCTGAACACTACGTTTCCCCGCCCTTTGGGGCGTAAATGAGCCAACGAATGACATCATCGGCTTCACATAGTCACCGGTATATCCGAGGCGCCTCGCAATAGCAACAACCACAAAAGTCAAACTCGTCAGGGCATGTAAAACCACTGATGCCACTTCTAGCTAGAAAGAAACGCATGTCCTCCCTGAGGTCCTTCTCCCGTTTCTGGTTCACAACCGGGGTGTGAGGCTCGCGAATCCACGCTACACAAAGCTATGGCCGTGCTTTGATCATCAACCACAAGACTCTGCTTTTCAACAGAAGCCTTGATCATTTCCATCTTAGCATGCCACACAGGCAAACCACTCCATGCAACCAATATCCATCAATCACACAGAATGATATCCAATGTTAGACACATAGTCCATTTACAAGTTCGTTCTGGGTCTGAACGAAACTGGAGGCACCTAGTACCCCGCATATCCATCGATCTCCAAGTACGTCTGGACGACCACCAACTGATTCCCTCCTCTTGGGTGTACGGCCCAATCAAGATCATCAGTAATTATCCAAACGACATGAAGACCTCCGGTCTTCAACCACCGTCTTCATCTTCGGCTCATCGTCGAATCAGTTATTCAAAATGGGATAAAACTGGTCTTTCTAAATAACTCGCGTATATAATAAACAAGTGTTACAAAAACACAACATACGCCTCATTCCAAATCATCAGTCACTTACCGCAAATTAGCAAGAGAATAATCCCCCAAATATTAACCTTGAAGGCCGAAACCAACATCAGATCAATACCCAGGAAACAATTATGCTTAGCTAACCTACAGTTAGTTTCCAAATTTCACATTCTTAAGGGAAGGTTCCCATTGATTTTATCAAAGATAAATTCTTTTAAATTTATTCTTTAATCTTCCTTGGAATATCACTTCAAACTAGTAGGGATTACCGAACCACACCGAAGTAATTATTTATTTTATTTCCCAATCCCAACCTATTCATCCCATGAAGTAAAACTGGTCATACTTCATATCTATCACCACGGTGTTATCGGTAAATTCAATTACCATTTCACGTTCAAATCTAATTAAAGATTTACCTACCGCCTGGAGTAAAACTGGTGATACTCCATTCTCGATCTTTTCAATCTAATTAAAGATTCATTAAAACTCCACTTAGTTTTAATCTTTGACTGGGTTAAAGAATCAGCGTCATTTAAAACGCGGTTCACGATAAACCCAAAATCACATTCCATTCTATCAGCCTTTAACCGTAAAATAGTGAGTGGGCAATTCCCTAAGTATTAACCCCGAAGGCCGAAACCAACATCAAATCAATACCCAAGAAACCATTCAACTTAACTAATCTCCAGTTAGTTTCTGATTTTCTTAACTCAGTTGGGTCTAAGGACAGTATTATTGAAGATACCGTTCACGACAACCCAAAATCACATTCCATTAATTATCGGGTTAAAGAACAAGTGTTATTTAGAACACTGTTCATGATAAACCCAAAAATCAATTCAAATTCAATTCCAATTAAATACCATTTAATTGGTACACTTCATTAAATCTAAATAAAAAGATTTAATCTTTTTCTCAACTAGGTTTAAGGACAATGTTAATGAAGACACCATTCACGACAAACCCAAATCACATTTGATATTAAATACAAGGCTCTAAATCGAAAATATATCGGCTTATATTCAATATCAAATTCTACGACCAACAAATATCGTATTGGAAATAACGATATTAATATATCTTTCAAATTTCCATAACAACATCTGTATAATCACGAAATCCAACATCGAAATACTCCAAAGACAATTTCGATTCAAATCCATTCCAATTCAATTATTGGAAATTCTGGTTTCTTTTAAAACCATTTCAAATCCAATTTATTTACTTAAAAATAAATAAATTATTATTCTAATTCAAAATTAGTTCATTTCGATACAAATCTATTTTTATCTTTTCAAATATGGAGTTTTTCATCCCAATTATTCACAAATCATTTCTTATGATTTTACACAAATTATTACTATTTTTAATAATTTTATCAAGGCCCGTACAATCGATTTCCATCAACGGCCATCGAACTGCACTTACAACGACCTTTTCCAAATTTGATTTGGACATAATTCCAAATCCAACCGTTAGATTTCTAATTTCTCACATTCGTTAGAAAGCTCTTTTCGATACGAACCCAACGGTTCTGGTTTTAGGAGAATCCGACGGTCGGATCTCCCGCAATGTCCATTCGAAGTCAATGGTCGAAATTCGCGAACTGCAGTAGTGCGGTGCGTTCTATTCAGGCCATTATATATATATATATATATATATATATATATATTATATATATATTATATATTTCGTAGATTTCCTTTCAAAACGTATTTTATAAATCGTTTAAATTCGTTTTCAAAACGATTTCAACTTCCTTTTCAAATTCAAATCAAAATTGAATTTTTCAATATAAATGCATTTTAATTTCATTTCAAATCGATTTCAATTCAATTTCATTTTAATTCGAATTTCAATTCATTTCAATTTAATTCGAATTTCAATTCATTTCAATTTAATTCGAATTTCAATTCATTTCAATTTAATTCAAATTTCAATTCATTTCAATTTAATTCGAATTTCAATTCATTTCAATTTAATTCGAATTTTTATTCATTTCAATTTAATTCGAATTTCAATTCATTTCAATTTAATTCAAATTTCAAATCTTTTTCAATATTCATTGAAAAATGAATAAAATCGATATAAATATCATTCACGTCAAAATGGCGTCAATCTAACCAACATGACTTCATATATTTCTATTTTCAAATATTCTGTTTCAAATATTTCTATTCCAATATTTCTATTTCAAATCTGGAATGAGCCCCAATCAATTACCATATAATGTTAATTATACGGATTTTCTACAACACATGTATAAAATAACAACGATAATTAATCAACCATCATCCAGAGTGCACTACACTACTGCATAGGCATTAAATATAAATAATTAACGCTTACACAGTCTGTCAATACATTGATTGACATACAACTAAACAATCGGGATTAGTGTACGTCAAATCTCATCCCAATACCCGTGTGGGGTTTCAAATCAACAATCACAGATTTTATTTGTGCAGTTGGGCGATGTGTAAAATTTATCGGACCAATCAATATTAGTCAAATGTGTGTATATAAACAAATCGTCCAATTTGTTTATATTTATTTCATTTTAAATACACGTTAAAAATTGTATTTTCAACAATAAAATATTTTTAACTATATAAATATTTTATTTCACATCACACAATCAACTACACATCAAAATCAAACAAACAAGCATACAAGCCGTCCATGGTCTGTGGACGACGGGTGTCGGGTGCTACTAAACACCGTCTGCATCCTAGTATATATTTCAAACTAGAAATAAAAATAAAACTGAGGAGTTCTCACCGACTAGCTAAACCAAACGCCTCGACTCTTCATATGTAGAAAATCTCCGCCGTTTCTTCTTTCATCACTTTCGTCATCCGTATTCACTACATATATAAAAATCAAAATTTTATTTCGTTATTCAATATATAAAAATTGAATTTTTACTTCGCTATTCAATATATAAAAATTGAATTTTTACTTCGCTATTCAATATATAAAAATCGAATTTTTATTTCGCTATTCAAACAATAAAAATTATATTTTTAATCTTCACTTACAATAAAAACTATATTTTTATTCTTCACGTACAATAAAAAGTATATTTTTAATCTTCACTTACAATAAAAATTATATTTTTATTCTTTACTTACAATAAAAATTGTATTTTTATTCGATTAAAAATCAGATCTTTTATCATATAAAAATCAAGCCTCTTCTAAATTAAAAATAAAAAACATTCTATAATTAAAAATCTAAACTTTCTTCATATTAAAAATCAAAACTTTGTTCTATATAATGCATAGAAATCCTAATTTTAATAAATGAATTAAAAATCAAGTTTTTTAAACTAAACAAAAATCACATTTTGAAAACTTACAGCGCTTGGAGAAGGGAGGGTGTTGTTTGTCGGAGGGTAGTGCTGCGCCGGGTGGTGCGCGACCTCTCTGGTGTTGGGTGGCTCGCCTCCAGCGCACGACGTGGGGTCGCGGTTTACAGATGAGGGAAAGGGGGCGTGAACGAGAAGGGGGAAGGGGATGAGAACGGAGAGAGACGCGAGGGGAAGGGGGTGTTCATCGGAGATGGCGGCGCCTCTGGAGGCGCTCGCACGCGGAGGAGGGAGGAGGGAGGATCGTGGGCGGCGATCGAATTGAAGTGGAGCGGTTTTTCTTTGATTTGGTTTCGGGTTGACTTCTGAAGGAAATAAAATAGAGGGGGGGGGGGTTAAGTGAAAGAGGTTTTATATTTTATTATAATCTCAAAAAGGCGTCTTTAAAGTTCGAACTCAAAATTGAGCCCACCGACTGTCGCCCCTGGCTAATTACCCCCATTCCAAACACAATGGGATATGTTTCGTAGGCCAATTCGGCTATTACGTTATGTTTCCGTTGAATTTAAAACATAAATCTTTATATATTCAATTTAAACGCACATTTCTATTTACCGGGGCCACATACAATCCCTAAAAATTCTAGAAAAATTATCTTTAGCTTCGTATTGACGACACAGTCCTAAAAAAACTAATTTCGTCGAATTCTGAGACCGTTTGAAAAATAGCCATTTTCTAGTCGATTAAAATCAACTTAAACTGGTAAAACGCATTTTCCTTTTCCACGCTCGCATACTGATTCAAAAAATTACGAATTTTGGAATCTAGCAATAACTTGACCTCACGGATCCAACAAAAGTGGTTTCGTCGAAAACCGAGGTCGTTTGCAAAATTTCCATTTTTAAGGGCCAGAATTCCATAGCGACTATTCTGAATTTTCGATTGGACGTATCTTTTGATTCCCGCTATGAAATTTTAATTTTTCGGATTCATTGGAAAGATATTCTCAATTAGATTCAAATATTTTTGGTTTTGCTAAAATTCGGTTTATTTTGAATCCTGTACATTCATTTGAAATTTGAAATCGAATTATCGAACTACCGCGCCATTTCTAAATCCTTTTATAATTATAAATAATTATTTATATTATAACGACGATTCAAATAAATATACACATTCGAATTCTATTCAAAATAAATTTCTCTTCATTATTATTTAAAATAATTCATTTTAAATAATCAAAATTCGCTAAAATTGCCAAAATAAAATTTTTAAATTGGCTCGGATTTCCGGGTTATTACAATCCTCGACACCATGTCGAATCAGCTATTTAGAATGGGATAAACCCTGTCTTTCTGAATAACTCGCGTATATAATAAACAAGTGTTACACAAACACAACATAGCCTCGTTCCAATTCAGAATATTCTTGTATTCAAATATTCTTACACTTTGGGAAAGGTTCCCATTAATTTTATCAAAGATAAATTCTTTAAATTTATTCTTTACTCTCCTTTTGAATATCAATTCAAACTAGTCGGGATTAGCGAACCACACCGAAGTAATCATTTATTTTATTTCCCAATCCCAACCTATTTATCCCATGAAATAAAACTGGTCAAACTTCATATCTAACACCACGGTGTTATCGGTAAATTCAATTACATTTCACATTCAAATCTAATTAAAGATTTAACTATCGCTTGGAGAAAAATTGGTGATACTCCGTTATCGACCATTTCAATCTAATTTAAGATTCATTAAAACCCTACTTAATTTTAATCTTCACAGAAATCAATATCCTAACTTTAACTGGGTTAAAGAACCAATGTCATTTAAAACACGGTTCATGATAAACCCAAAATCAGATTCTATTAATTATCAGGTTAAAGAACAAGTGTTATTTAAAACACCGTTCATGATAAACCCAAAAATCAATTCAAATTCAATTCCAATTAAGTACCATTTAATTGGTACACTTCATTAAATCTAAATAAAAAGATTTAATCTTTTTCTCAACTGGGTTTAAGGACAGTGTTAATGAAGACACCATTCACGACAAACCCAAATCGCATTTGATATTATATACAAGGCTCTGAATAGAAAATATATCGGCTTATATTCAATATCAAATTCTACGACCAACAAATATCATATTGGAAATAACGATATAAATATATCTTTCAAATTTCCATAACAATATCTGTATAATCACGAAATCCAACATCGAAATATTCCAAAGATAATTTTGATTCAAATCCATTCCAATTCAATTATTGGAAATTCTGGTTACTTTTAAAACCATTTCAAATCCAATTTATTTATTTAAAAATAAATAAATTATTATTCTAGTTCAAAACTAGTTCATTTCGATAAAAATCTACTTTTATCTTCTCAGATTTGGAGTTTTTCATCCCAATTCTTCACAAATCATTTCTTATGATTTTACAAAAATTATTACTATTTTTAATAATTTTATCAAGGCCCGTACAGTCGATTTCCATCAACGGTCATCGAACTGCACTTACATCGACCTTTTTCAAATTTGATTTGGACATAATTCCAAATCCAACCGTTAGATTTTAAATCTCTAATATTCATTAGAAATCTCTTTTCGATACGAACCCAACGGTTCCAGTTTTAGGAGAATCCGACGGTCGGATCTCCTGTAATATCCATTCGAAGTCAATGGTCGAAATTCGCGAACTGCCGCAGCGTGGCGCGTTCTATTCAGGCCATTATATTATATATATATATAATATATACTTCGTCGATTTCCTTTTAGTACGTATTTTATAAATCATTTTAAATTCGGTTTCAAAATGATTTCAACTTCATATTCAATTTCTAATCAAAATTGAATATTCCACATCATCGATATACAAATGATAATATTTTCAAAACGTTATATTTTGAAATCACTTTCTTTTCTATATTCATTATAAAAATGAATAAAATAGATAGAAATATCGTTTACGTCAAAATGGCGTCAATCTAATCAACACGGCTTTTATTCAACACATGAATGTTTATTCTATTCAACACATGAATTTACTTTCTATTCAACACATGAATTTATTTTCTATTCAACGCATGAATTTACTTTCTATTCAACGCATGAATTTACTTTCTATTCAACGCATGAATTTACTTTCTATTCAACCCATGAATTTACTTTCTATTCAACACATGAATTTACTTTCTATTCAACACACGAATTTAGTTTCTATTCAACACATGAATTTACTTTCTATTCAACGCATGAATTTACTTTCTATTCAACGCATGAATTAATTTTCTATTCAACGCATGAATTTATTTTCTATTTAACGCATGAATTTATTTTCTATTCAACACATGAATTTACTTTCTATTCAACACATGAATTTATTTTCTATTCAACACATGAATTTATTTTCTATTCAACACATGAATTTATTTTCTATATTGGAATGAGGCCCAATAAATTACCATATAATGTTAATTATATGGATTTTCTATAACACATGTATATAATAGCAACAATAAATAATCAACCATCATCCAGAGTGCACCACACAACTGTATAAGCATTAAATATAAATAATTAACGCTTACACAGTCTGTCAACCCGTCGATTGACATACAACTAAACAATCAGGATTAGTGTACGTCAAATATCATCCCAATACCAATGTGGGGTTTCAAATCAACAAACACATATTTTATTTGTGTGGTTGGGCGATGTGTAAAATTTATCGTCCCAATCAATATCAGTCAAATCAGTGTATATAAACAATATATATTTTATTTCAACACATGAAATTATTTTTCTTTCAACACAAGAAATTATTTTTCTTTCAACACATGAATATATACTTTTCACATCACAATCAACAGTCAAATTTCACAACACAAACAATCACACAAGTCGTCCATGGTCTGTGGACAACGGGTGTCGGGTGCTGCTAAGCACCGTCTGCATCCTAGTATATATTTCTAACTAGAAAACAAGAATTAAAAGTGAGAAGTTCTCACCTAGAAGCTAAACCAAACGCCGCGACTCTTCATATGAAGAAAATCTTCGCCTTGCATCTTCTTGTCACTTTCATCTACCGTATCCACTACATATATTAAAAATCGCATTTTTATATTGTTGTCATGTATATAAAAATCACATTTTTATTCTTCTCACTATATGAAAATTATATTTTTGATTCACTTCTTATATAAAAATCATATTTTTATTCTTTTTATAATATAAAAACCATTTTTCATATACCGCTACTGTATATATAAAAATTCTATTTTTATACCGCTACTATATAGATAAAAATTCTATTTTTATCTCACTATATTAATAAAAATCATATTTTTATTATCTACATTATATAAAGATCATATTTTTATTATCTACATTATATAAAGATCATATCTTTTCGTTATTCAAAATATAAACTCTCTCTATATAAAAATATAAACTTTTCTTATATAAAAATATTAACTTTTTTATTTATTCAAAACCTATTCTTTATAATAACCTATATAAAATTGAATATATACATATATATATATATATATGTATATTTAATAATACATTAACACTCACGTTTTTCAAGAAGAGGAAGAGATGGCCAAGGTGGAGGATGGCGCCAGCGTCTGGGTGTGGTGCTGGTGGCGCGGAGCAGTCGGAGGCCGTGGAGGGGTGTAGCGGCATTCTTCGCATCGACTGGGGGCTCGATTTGGGGCTTCCGCGCGCTGGAGGGGGAAGAAGGAAGCGGGGTGGTCTTAGGGGATCGGGGTGACGGCCGAGGATGGCGGCAGGCGGCTAGGGCAGTGGCGATTCGAGTGGGTAGGGTGCCGGTTCTTCACGTCGAGGGGGCATCTGAGGAGGGGAAGGGGAAGGAAGGGGCTCGAGGGTGGTGGCGGTTGGCCAGAGGGGGCGCAACGTCCGATCGATGGTGGGGGACCGACGATTTGGGTTTTTTTCTTCTTTAAAACTAACTGACGGGGAGAGAGAAAGAATGGGGATGGGAGGAGAGTTATATATTATATTTAATTATTTTATTTAATTTTTTCCATAAAAGTACACCTTTCGTTTGAACTCCAAATCAAATCCACCAACTATCGCCCCTAGCTAAATACATCTATTCCGAACACAATGGGATATGTTTCGTAACCCCATTCGGCTGTTTCGATCAGTTTTTACTGAAATTAAAATATAAATCTATATATTCAATTTTAAACGTACATTTCAATTTACCGTGACCACATACGGACTCTAAAAATTCCCGAAAAATATTTTCTAGCTTCGTATTGATGATACGGTCCTAACAAAACTAATTTCATCGAATTTTGAGACCATTTAAAAAATGGCCATTTTACAGTCGTTTAAAATCAACTAAAACTGGTCAAACGCATTTTCCTTTGCCACGCTCACATATTGATTCAGAAAATTACGAATTTTGAAACCTAGCAATAACTAGACATCCTGGATCCAAAAAAAGTGGTTTCGTCAAAAACCGAGGTCGTTTGCAAAATTTCCATTTTTAAGGGCCAAAATTTCATAGCGACTATTCTGAAATTTCAACTGGACATATCTTTTTATCCCCGCTATGAAATTTCAATTTTTCGGATTCGTTGGAAAGATATTCTCAATTAGATTCTAATATTTTTGGTTTTGCCAAAATCCGGTTTATTTTGAATCCTGTACGTTCATTTGAAATTTGAAATCGAATTTTCAAACTACCGCGCCATTTTCAATTCCTTTTTTATATATAAATAAATATTTATATTCTAACGACGATTCAAGTAAATATATACGTTCTAATTCTATTCAAAATAAATTTCTCGTCGTTATTATTTAAAATAATTCATTTTAAATATTTTAAATTCACTGAAATTGCCAAAATAAAAATTTTAAATTGGCTCAGATTTTCCGGGTTATGACAATCTCCCCCACTTAAAACTTTTCATCCCCGAAAAGGAACGAAGCCGAAAGTTGTTTAACTAATCAACTCAACTTTCATTATTTTCATTACGGCTTAAGTTCTTCAACCTTTCAGTTTCTAAGAACTTTTCAAAATTTTCAAAAATTTGGCTAACACCCTAAATTTTCGAAAAAATTCGCCATGAACTCCCCTGCACCTGGGACTTCGGGATATTTCAAATAGCCTCCCATGACCCTCACCAATCCAAAAAGAAACAGCCAAACGGCTAGCCAATCGACTCATAAAATCATCCAAAACCAAATAAATTAGTAAACATGTACCTATTTGTCGGGCAAACAATTTTATTCTTCTGCTCTAGCCTCCTTGCTATAACCTGTTTAATGTAAGTACATGTACATGCATGCAAATGCGATAAATTTTCAATACAATCCACTATTTGGTTCAGTTTGGCTAAAAGTTCAACATTTAATTAATCAAACAACACAACCAGCAATCAATTAGTTGATTATCTTTTCAATCACATAACTTTGATATATAGTCTAAAAATCAAATTTTTGATGCCAAATCACAACAATAGACCCTATCTAGCTTTGGTTCTCACACCAGTCAATTGGAAATATATAAATATCACACCTTCGAAACTCGAATACCAATTCTGATGATGTCTAGACTATCATCAGAATCGTCTTCGGGCGACTAGAGTGTGATTTTATATCTATCCAGTATATTAAAATTTCAAATACACGAGGATCAGACGTATATGCAAAATCTTTATATACTAGATTGTCCAAATCAATACAAATAAATATTCAAATACGAATAATTGAATTAAATTTTCAAAATAAAACTTGTTTTCATTTTTATTTTTAAAAACAACACTCTTCACACTCGTTCTAGGATACTACTGATCCCATCTCTAACGAGTCATTCTTATTGGATATTACTAATCCAATTCTGGTGAATTCTTTCATTTGGTTCTAACGTGTCTTGTTCTCGAGCATTGTAAACCAAAGCTCTGGTACCAAATGTAAAGACCCGTAACTTCCCCGGTAAGGAAAGAGCGGATACTTTGAGAACAAGCCACATCAGAACGCAAACAGAAGAACATTTCATTGTATATTACAACAATTCCATCAGAATACAAGAATATACAGAGTATGAATAAATATTATACAACACAAAATATCAGAGATTTAAATTACATTACATAGCAGCGGAAAATATTACAATACACAACTAGAAGTAATACACGAATACAGAGCTTTCCGAGTATCGTTCCAGCTGTAAATCAGGATCCTGTGAATATAAATCTGCAAAACCAAAACTACTAGCTGCCCGTGCAGAAATAGGGGCACCCAGAGTTTAGGTTAAAACAATAAACTCCAGGTATGTCATGGGACTGGTGTGAGAACTAAAACAGTTATTTATCTTTATTTTAAAGTTAGGTAAATCAAGGGACCACGCCGTATAACACAGAACGGGTTTTCTTCCAAGAATACCAGTGCATAAAACAAACAGCGCAATGCTAAATAAAGAAAAATGAATCTATTATAAGACCCAGGTCCCATCACATAATGCAACGCAAGACGGAGGATAGGGTTTTTACCATATAATAGCCAAAGAATGCTTGATACGTTTAAAAACAGATTATTTTGATATTACCATAAGTGTATAGTTTCAAAACAATTTCAATCATTAGTATCAATCATAGACGACATAAGTGCCCCATACCACTATGTCGCCATATATAGATATACCATCAAAACCACAAAGTCACGTATTGGAAGTTGGATTTCCTTCTGTGAACCGAGGCAAAAGATAGTCCTCACCGATTCGAGACTCTTTGGCCCGAGCCTTAGGATCAGAGCTCGAGTGACCCTTGAAGCGACACGGTCGGTCCACCAATGTGGATTAAAATTCCTGAACACTGCGTTTCCCCACCCTTTGGGGCGTAAATGATCCAAATGACTTCATCGGCTCCACACAGTCACCGATATATCCGAGGTGCCTCGCAACAGCAACAACCACATAAGTCAAACTCGTTAGGGCGTGTCAAACCACTGACGCCACTTCTAACTAGAAAGAAACGCATGTCCTCCCTGAGGTCCTCTCCCGTTTCTGGTTCACAACTGAGGTGTGAGGCTCGCGAATCAACGCTACACAAAGCTATGCCACACAGGCCGTGCTTTGATCATCAACCACAAGACTTTGCTTTTCAACAGAAGCCTTGATCATATTGCCACTTAGGCATGCCACACAGGCAATTCACTCCATGCGTTTGATATCCATTAATATATAACCTCTGAGCTCGTACGTCTCAGAGAAGGGCGTTAAGCAAGAGAATAAATTCTCTGCCGCCAAACAAATATATATTTAATAGAAATCAATCACACAGAAAAAAATCCAATGTCAGACACATAGTCCATTTACAAGTTCGTTCTGGGTCTGAACGAAACCGGAGGCACCTTGTACCTCGCATATCCATCGATCTCCAAGTACGTCTAGACGATCACTGACTGATTCCCTCCTCTTGGGTGTACCGCCCAATCAAGATAATCAGTAATCACCCAAACGATGTGAAGACCTCCGGTCTTCAAACACCGTCTTCATCCTCGACACCACGTCGAATCATTTATTCAGAATGGGATAAACCCGGTCTTTCTGAATAACTCGCGTATATAATAAACAAGTGTTACACAAACACAACATACGCCTCGTTCCAATTCAGAATATTCTTGTATTCAAATATTCTTACACTTTGGGAAAGGTTCCCATTAATTTTATCAAAGATAAATTCTATAAATTTATTCTTTACTCTCTTTTTGAATATCAATTCAAACTAGTCGGGATTAGCGAACCACACCGAAGTAATCATTTATTTTATTTCCCAATCCCAACCTATTTATCCCATGAAGTAAAACTGGCCATACTTCATATCTAACACCACGGTGTTATCGGTAAATTCAATTACCATTTCACGTTCAAATCTAATTAAAGATTTAACTATCGTCTGGAGCAAAACTGGTGATACTCCATTCTCGACCATTTCAATCTAATTTAAGATTCATTAAAACCCCACTTAGTTTTAATCTTCACAGAAATCAATATCCTGTCTTTAACTGGGTTAAAGAACCAATGTCATTTAAAACACGGTTCACGATAAACTCAAAATCACATTCTATTAATTATCAGGTTAAAGAACAAGTGTTATTTAAAACACCGTTCACGATAAACCCAAAAATCAATTCAAATTCAATTCAAAATAAATACCATTTAATTGGTACACTTCATTAAATCTAAATAAAAAGATTTAATCTTTTTCTCAACTGGGTTTAAGGACAGTGTTAATGAAGACACCATTCATGACAAACCCAAATCACATTTGATATTATATACAAGGCTCTAAATAGAAAATATATCGGCTTATATTCAATATCAAATTCTACGACCAACAAATATCGTATTGGAAATAACGATATAAATATATCTTTCGAATTTCCATAACAATATCTGTATAATCACGAAATCCAACATCGAAATATTCCAAAAATAATTTCGATTCAAATCCATTCCAATTCAATTATTGAAAATTCTGGTTACTTTTAAAACCATTTCAAATCCAATTTATTTATTTAAAAATAAATAAATTATTATTCTAGTTCAAAACTAGTTCATTTCGATAAATATCTACTTTTATCTTCTGAAATTTGGAGTTTTTCATCCCAATTCTTCACAAATCATCTCTTATAATTTTACACAAATTATTGCTATTTTTAATAATTTTATCAAGGCCCGTACAGTCGATTTCCATCAACGGCCATCGAACTGCACTTACAGCGACCTTTTTCAAATTTGATTTGGACATAATTCCAAATCCAACTGTTAGATTTCAAATCTCTAATATTCATTAGAAAGCTCTTTTCGATACGAACCCAACGGTTCCGGTTTTAGGAGAATCCGACGGTCGGGTCTCCCGTAATATCCATTCGAAGTCAATGGTCGAAATTCGCGAACTACCGCAGCGCGACGCGTTCTATTCAGGCCATTATATTATATATATAATATATACTTCGTCGATTTCCTTTTAGAACGTATTTTATAAATCATTTAAAATTCGTTTTGAAAACGATTTCAACTTTATATTCAATTTCTAATCAAAATTGAATATTCCACATCATCGATATACAAATGATAATATTTTCAAAACGTTATATTTTGAATTCACTTTCTTTTCTATATTCATTATAAAAATGAATAAAATCGATATAAATATCGTTCATGTCAAAATGGCATCAATCTAATCAACACGGCTTTTATTCAACACATGAATGTTTATTCTATTCAACACATGAATTTATTTTCTATTCAACACATGAATTTACTTTCTATTCAACACATGAATTTACTTTCTATTCAACACATGAATTTACTTTCTATTCAACACATGAATTTATTTTCTATTCAACACATGAATTTATTTTCTATTCAACACATGAATTTACTTTCTATTCAACATATGAATTTTTTTTCTATTCAACACATGAATTTATTTTCTATTCAACACATGAATTTACTTTCTATTCAACACATGAATTTACTTTCTATTCAATACATGAATTTATTTTCTATTCAACACATGAATTTATTTTCTATATTGGAATAAGGCCCAATCAATTACCATATAATGTTAATTATATGGATTTTCTACAACACATGTATAGAATAGCAACTATAAATAATCAACCATCATCCAGAGTGCACCACACAACTGCATAAGCATTAAATATAAATAATTAATGCTTACACAGTCTGTCAACCCATCGATTGACATACAACTAAACAATCGGGATTAGTGTACGTCAAATATCATCCCAATACCCGTGTAGGGTTTCAAATCAACAAACACATATTTTATTTGTGTGATTGGCCAATGTGTAAAATTTATCGTCCCAATCAATATCAGTCAAATCATTGTATATAATCAAATCGTCTGATTTGTTTATGAATATATATTTTATTTCAACACATGAAATTATTTTTCTTTTAACACAAGAAATTATTTTTCTTTCAACACAAGAAATTATTTTTCTTTCAACACATGAATATATACTTTTCACATCACAATCAACAGTCAAATTTCACAACACAAATAATCACACAAGTCGTCCATGGTCTGTGGACAACGGGTGTCGGGTGCTGCTAAGCACTGTCTGCATCCTAATATATATTTCTAACTTGAAAACAAGAATTAAAAGTGAGAAGTTCTCACCTAGAAGCTAAACCAAACGCCGCGACTCTTCATATATAGAAAATCTTCGCCTTGCTTCTTCTTGTCACTTTCGTCTACCGTATCCACTACATATATAAAAAATCGCATTTTTATATTGCTGTCATGTATATAAAAATCACATTTTTATTCTTCTCACTATATGAAAATTATATTTTTGATTCAATTCTTATATAAAAATCATATTTTTATTCTTTCTATAATATAAAAATCATTTTTTATACCACTACTGTATATATAAAAATTCTATTTTTATACTGCTACTATATAGATAAAAATTCTATTTTTATCTCACTATATTAATAAAAATCATATTTTTATTATCTACATTATATAAAGATCATATTTTTATTATCTACATTATATAAAGATCATATTTTAATTATCTACATTATATAAAGATCATACCTTTTCGTTATTCAAAATATAAACTCTCTCTATATAAAAATATAAACTTTTTTATATAAAAATATTAACTTTTTTATCTATTCAAAACCTATTCTTTATAATAACCTATATAAAACTGAAATATATATATATTTAATAATACATTAACACTCATGTTTTTCAAGAAGAGGAAGAGATGTCCAAGGTGGAGGATGGCGCCGGCGTCTGGGCGTGGTGCTGGTGGCGCGGAGCAGTCGGAGGCCGTGGAGGGGCGTAGCGGCATTCTTCTCATCGACTGGGGGGCTCGATTTGGGGCTTCCGCGCATTGGAGGGGGAAGAAGGAAGCGGGGTGGTCTCAGGGGATCGGGGTGATGACCGAGGATGGCGGCAGGTGGCTAGGGCAGTGGCAATTTGAGTGGGTAGGGCGCCGGTTCTTCACGTCGAGGGGGCATTTGAGGAGGGGAAGGGGAAGGAAGGGGCTCGAGGGTGGTGGCGGTTGGCCAGAGGGGGCTCGACGTCCGATCGATGGTGGGGGATCGACGATTTGGTTTTTTTTTCTTCTTTAAAACTAACTGATGGGGAGAGAGAAAGAATGGGGAGGGGAGGAGAGTTATATATTATATTAAATTATTTAATTTAATTTTTTCCATAAAATTACACCTTTCGTCTGAACTCCAAATCAAATCCACCAACTGTCGCCCCTAGCTAAATACCCCCATTCCGAACACAATGGGATATGTTTCGTATCCCCATTCGGCTGTTTCGATCAGTTTTCGCTGAAATTAAAATATAAATCTATATATTCAATTTTAAACGTACATTTCAATTTACGGGACCACATATGGACTCTAAAAATTCCCGAAAAATATTTTCTAGCTTCGTATTGACGATACGGTCCTAACAAAACTAATTTCATCGAATTCCGAGACCATTTGAAAATAGCCATTTTCCAGTCGATTAAAATCAACTAAAACTGGTCAAACGCCTTTTTCTTTGCCACGCTCACATATTGATTCAGAAAATTACGAATTTTGAAACCTAGCAATAACTAGACATCCCGGATCCAACAAAAGTGGTTTCGTCGAAAACTGAGGTCATTTGCAAAATTTCCATTTTTAAGGGCCAGAATTCCATAGCGACTGTTCTGAAATTTCAACTGGACATATCTTTTATCCCCGCTATGAAATTTCAATTTTTCGGATTCGTTGGAAAGATATTCTCAATTAGATTCTAATATTTTTGGTTTTGCCAAAATCCGGTTTATTTTGAATCCTGTACGTTCATTTGAAATTTGAAATTGAATTTTCAAACTACCGCGCCAATTTCGATTCCTTTTATATATATAAATAAATATTTATATTCTAACGACGATTCAAGTAAATATATACATTCTAATTCTATTTAAAATAAATTTCTCATCGTTATTATTTAAAATAATTCATTTTAAATATTTTAAATTCACTAAAATTGCCAAAATAATTTTTTTAAATTGGCTCAGATTTTCCGGGTTATTACAGTTTGTTCTCTACCTTATCAATTTCGAGGACGAAATTATTTTAAAGGGGGAAGAATGTAATGTCCCGTATTTTTATGGTAATTTATTTAGTCATTTAAATAGTGATTAGAGGTTTAAATGATCGTTTAATTAAATAATACTGAATATTTAATTAATATAAATAATAGAATAATACATTTAATTTCTGAAATAGTCGAAAATAGTGAAATTCACAATATTGTGTGAATTGGATCATTTATAATATATAATTCAGTTTAGAGCTGAATTATATAAACGACAGTTGAACGTATAATTATATTATAATTATAATGGAGCTCGCAATGGCGCATTTCGTAATTTGGCAATTCGAACTTTAAAAAAATATACAGAATCCGTTTTAAGCTGGATTTTTGTGAAACAAGAAACGTCCGAATCTGTTGAAAGATATTTTTCTAATGGAAAAGAAAATTCGAGATTTCGTCGTGTAGATTTTGATTTATGTCCAAATCAAATTTTCGAAAAGTCGCTATGGAATTCCTTTATAATTTATAGCGATTTATTTATATTTTAAATGGATTTTCAATATAAATTGAATACTGATTTAATCTGGATTTGAAATATCGAGTTATAAATCCCGAAATGTAGCTGTATGATATTCTATGTGAATATATACGATAATATTTATTAAATTTAATTTAATTATTTCTAAATGAATTAATATTTAAAAGGGTTTATTTAGAGCTTTAAAAATAGCCGTTTTTACAAACGACCTCCGTTTTCGACGAAACTATTTTGTTGGATCTGGAATATTAAATTATTGCTAGATTTTAATTTTTGTGATTTTTGAAGTCAGTATGTGGCCATACGGAATTTTAATATGAAAAACAGTGAATTATTTGATTTAAAAATGAGCTGTGTGAGAAAATAAAGTCAGAATTCGACGAAACAAGTTTCGTTGGGTCCGTAATGTCAAGATATAGCTGCATGACCATTTTCATCAAAATTGGGTATTTTATGTGGTCATACGAATTTTTAAACAGTAAATACACATAGCGATTTGTTAAAATTAATATAAAATTCGAATATTAAAATATTTAAAAATTCCTATAAATATACCTTTAAACCTAAAAACCTAATTCTATTCTTTCCACGGTCAAAGAAAATGTGGCCGCCACCCATTTCCTTCTGGAAAACCAAACACGAAGAAACCTTATCTTCAAAAATTCATATAAATTCAAATTGAAATCGATAAATCTCATAAGTCACATATATGTGATCCTAAGGAGAAGCTCTTCAATATGGTGAAGATTATGCAGTGTTCAGTGAACATTTGGTTTGCTCAAAATTTTCCAGTACTTCTATTTA
Organism: Allium sativum; assembly: GCA_030737875.1. Lineage (NCBI taxonomy): Eukaryota > Viridiplantae > Streptophyta > Magnoliopsida > Asparagales > Amaryllidaceae > Allium > Allium sativum. The sequence goes on from CM060910.1 coordinate 110,328,320, forward strand.
GAACCTAGGGTTCGAATTCATTGCTTTTGTGTTAATTATTGGTGGAATTGGAGATGTTAGTTGAGTTCGACTTGTGGAGTAACAGCAGTAGCCTGATTTTGGTGGAAGTTTGGGTTAAAAAGTGACGCAAGGAACTTTACTGTGTGCTTCGGTTACAGTTCGTCGCGAGGTTCTTGGAGGGGTCGAGTAGAGGTTTGATGATATCGGATGGTGGAGGAATTAATGAGAAGCATCGTGATAGTTTTAGTTTGATTTTTCATAAGGAAAAGATGGAGTTTTGTTGAAAATGGTGAGATTGGAGTTCAATATTTCTCCTGTATGGTGCGGTTTTGGTTCCTGATGTCATGGCACAGTGATGCGTGCGAGCTCAAGGGGATTGGTAGGGAAGTGAAGAGGTTGCAATGAGGATTACCCCCGGTGATTTTAGTTTGGTTTCTAACAACATATGGAGGGAGGAATATGCGTGTAGATTATCAGCTTTTGCCATGAAAATGAGGAGCAACAGCTTATGTTCGAACGGGAGAAGAAGGAGTAAATCGGGTCAGGTCCGAATAAAGGGTAGTGGGCCGAATTGGAAAAGAGTGAGGCCCAAACTATTTAAATCATTTAAATTTAAATTATATAGATGTATGTAAACTTATAAAACTCGTAACTTGTGCGTACATTATCAGAATTGGGCGAAACAAGATCCGTTGGGATCGTATGGATGACAGCTACACAATGGAACTGACTGGAAGTGAATTGGAGCTCGTTACAATTTTGTAGCAAAATAAATTGTCTGTCAGAATCAAATGACAATTATCGTTTTTTAACGATAACCGTCCAATGTGAGTAAATCTCACTAACTCTACTCAGTTTATATTTTCATAACGTATTTTTAGAACTGGTAAATATTGGTTGATTGTTGTGTGTTGATTCGTTGGTTGAACTGCTAATTGATTGGTTGAAAATATCGATATAGTTATATAAATATCGTTAATTAAATATTGATTTTGTTGATCAGACTATTTCATATTGAAATGAAATTGATGTTAATTATATTGTTTAACATCCGTGGATGCAGGGGAACAGGTTGGAGGGATCCAACTGGATTCCTTAAATATTTATAATACTGTTTTTCATATATTGCGATATATGATGTGGTATCTAATCTGTTATTAATAATGTGTGTTTGGATGATGATTGGTCCTTTTGATTTGGTATTTTAATTCCATAAGTGATATTGGAATGTAAAAAGGGAATTTTGAAAGTGTATTTTGAAAATAAAATATTTATATAAAATCAATGGATTTTATATAAAAGGAAATATTTATATGAAATAAATATAATTATAAAAGGTAATATTTGTGGAAAATAAATAAAATTACAAAAGGGATTATATAGAAAATAAATAGAATATTATAAAGGAAATATTTATATAAAATAAATAGAATTTTATAAATGAAATATTTATATGAAATAAAGAGAATTATATAAACGAAATATTTGTAAAACAAATAGAATTGAAAAGGGAATATTTGTAAACATTTACAAATAGAATTGAAAAGGGAATATTTGGAATCATTTATAAATATAATTATAAAGGGGATATTTATTCAGAAAATAAATAGGAGTTATAAAGGGAGTATTGTATAAATGAATAGAACTTTATAAAGAAAATAGGTGGGAAATAAATATTAAATGGAAATCTGTTTTTAACAGATGAATGGGAAAGATTTATTTGAAGTAGAATTAAATAGAAATATATTCTGATAGATAAAATGTAGAAGATTAATTTATAAATAATGTTTTATAAATTAAGTAAATAATTTATCATTGGATAAATTGAATATGTAAGACAGAATTTATATATGGAAGTAAAAATCGGTTTTAACATCGATATTTGAGATTGAAATTGGATGTAGCAATTATAAAAGGATTTATAAACGAGATTTAAGTGTTAGAAATAAAAAGGAGATTTCGTATGAATAATTCTATAAATAAAAGTATAAATAGAATTTGGAAATGGGATATTATTTAAAAATACGAAATCAAACTTAATGGGTCATATAAAAGCGGATATTTTCACATTCGATGTGAACAATGGATTAAAATAAATATTGTGTAAATTAAAACATTTATAAAGAAATTGGGTTTTGATTAGGAATTCAAATGGGAATTTGAATGGGAAAGGAATTAGAGTTAATCGAATGTAAGCTAGTCAAATTAGAGTTAATCGAATAGAGTTAATCGATTAGAGTTAATCGAATTAGAGTTAACCGAATATTAGTTATTCGAATTAGAGTTAATCGAATACTAGTTATTGAAATAGAGTTATCGAATATAGTTATTCAAAGGGGAGATTTTCGAATATAGTTATTCGAAGGAGTGATTTTCGAATATAGTTTATTCGAAGGAGAGATTATCGAATATAGTTTATTCGGAAGAGAGTTATTGAATATAGATTTTTCGAGGGTGAATTATGCATTTAAATTCGACTATATCGAATGTAGGAAAGTACTTTTTACTTTTCGATTTTAAATCAAGATTTATTTATGTAATAAATTAGTGGTTTAATTATTTATCCAAATTAAATAAATAAAAGTTACATTTAAGTTATTATATATATATAAATTTCGGAAGTATGGGATTATAACACTATTATTATAATCAAATGAATTCTATAAAGGAAGTGGATTCGTAAATAGAATCCGAGAGTTACGTAAGGAAGGTTGTTAAAGATTTCAAATCTGAACTTTGTCTATTTCGAGTTAGAAATGTTGTTCAGTTAAGGCCTAAGAGGTAATAACACCCCCAACTTGATTGACTTCATTTTTAACTAAGGAATGGTAAAGGTTCGATAGTGAAGGTTAGTTAATTGAATTTAGTTAATAAGTGTCAATGGTTCGAGTTGGCATAGCGATGTTTTATTTAAACATCTGTTTTTGAAGGAGTTTTTGAAATGTTTTCCAAATAAGAATCAGAATTGTTTTCTAATATAGAAAATAAGAAATGAGAGTAAATATGGAAATGTTTTCCAATGATTAATAACGTATATTTCTAAATTTAGAAAATAAGAACTTACGAATATATGGAAACATGAAATGGGTAAATGAATAAATTAATGATAATTTAATATAAAGAGATAAATGTTAATTGATGATTGATCGATCGAATTTGTATCTGGAAATAAGATCGTTGGTTGTGCACATATTTTTCTTTGATAGTTAAATCACCGACTATTGAAGTTTTTGACCATTTTTCCGTCGTCAATACGGAGAGACCGGGATCAGATTCATTTTCTGAAATCCACTCCGTATGGGCATTAGCGTTGCGAATCAAATCTGCTGAAGATAATTGAAAACAGAGTTTATGCAAGGGCTATTCTAAGTATCCTATGTAGAAATTTCCCAAGTTGGATTTACATAATTGTGCCTTCGGTTTATCCAGACCCAGGACAACGTGTATGGATGAATGTCTGACAGAGTATATCTAATGGATCACGTATGTTGATCACTTCAAATGTATCCACGTTTGGTGGCAGAGGAATTCGTTTCTCTTAGCTTTATACCCATGGTATTTTTGTGGAAATCAATTTGTGATTGGGTGGGTATGACGATGTGGAATTCAAAGTAAATGAATGTATGATCTATCAAAAGATACGTTATGACCTCAAGCCTCATCAACCGGGGAAATCGGGTAGGCAGCATGGCTATGGGGTCGCCCCCATTAGGGTGTATTGTCACCATCTAGAGAATATTCATATTTGTTACTTATTTTCGCTTTTGTATATCCCAGGAACGATTATGTTGCTAGAAACCATAGGTGACAATATATTTGATACACTCAAGAGAAATGAGTGGTCAGTCAAGTGTGGGCTGGGTTGCAAGACATTCTTGTTGAACCCAGTGAATTCCTCTCTAGAATCGGTAGGTGGTTCCATACCTTGTCATAGTCGGAATCCAATCTCCAATAAGCGCCTTCGATTTTGATTGTATACTATATATATGTGGAGCGTGAGATGCAAACGTTCTACTAGATTATTAATTATTTGTGATTAGACATTTTTATAATATCAAAAAAGTATTGATTTTGAAAATGTTTTGGGTTATCGTAAGGTAAAAACCATCTGTGTTTATGTGTGGATCTGTCTTATGATTATCATTTCTTTCGAAAATGATTTTTGAAAAGTTTAACCGAATGGTTGGAGTTTACTCACACCAGTCCCATGACTGACCCAGAGTTTATTTTGTGTTGTTTTCCCTAAACTCTTGGGTGCCTAATTTTGTATGGGAAGTCAAGTAGTCGGTACTTTTTAGATATACCAGGAGAAGCATAAAGCAGGAGGCTTCAACATTTGTTATATACAGAGTTAAGTTCTGCTGTGGTGTTATAAGTTGTACTCTGAAATTGTATGTATAGTACAAATACCGTTTTGTGTTTCAAAGTTATGTTATATAATATATTTTATTCATTCCGCTGTGAGATTCGTGTTACTATGATATTGTTGTGTTCTTCTTCTTCTTCTATACTAATTTTCTATCTTATCTACTCTCACCCTCTAATTTCTTTCATGGACTATCCAGTGTTTTCCGATGTCTGAATAGTCGACATTGGTATTTGTGTCAATTTTCGAAGTCGAAAATCCCTGGGTTGTTACATCAACCCAAAACACAGTTATTTCGTTAAATGATTCCAATTACTCCTTCCTTTATATTAATTAATAATATAAATAATTTAAATAATTCCATATACTTGTTTTCTTTAAAAACAATTATTCAACTCTTAACCGTTGGGTTAATTTTCTACTCTCTTACTTATAAATCTGATTAATATCAGAATTTTCTTTATAAAATCAATTAATAATTAATTATAAATTAAAATAATAATTAATTAATAAATATTTATTTACTTTTAACAAACTTTTATTTAAAATAGTAGATTTAAAAATCTATCTTCAGTTATAAAATAAATTTTATAACTTCATTTATATCTATTCGCCTGACGGTAAATCGATATTTATAAAACGATTAATTTATAGGCCATATGCTACCAATTACTCAACCAACATTACCCATTGGTTAATAACAAAACAATTGTTGAATTTAGATTAAATAATCAGGAGTCAAGTCAACCATTCAATCATATGGGCTAAACATTTCATATAATTGAAATATGAAAATAAACAATACATTTGAGTAATCCGGTTGGATCCCTCCAATCTGTTCTTCCCTGTATTCACATTGATTATTTCAAATAATATCATTCAATTCAATTTACCTGATAATTTCGATAACAATAAATAATGACTATTTAAATCACACAATTAGCAAAACAATTCAAACAATTAAATACGTTTATTTTATAAACGTGACCAACAAGGTAAGTTACCTCCGTTGGTTCCAATCATTAAAATAACGATTTGTTATTTCACTGAAATTAAACACATTTAATTTCAGAAATTCAATCAATATATAATTAACAAACAGGCAACCATTAGCAACCATAGCACACAAAATAAAAACCTGACTTATATAAAATAGAAGCGGGAAGAACTGAGTGAGTTTAACTCACCTTGATTTCGTTTGTTGATACGGTTTTTCAGTTAAATTAAACATCGTTTAATTTAACAATAAACTCCAGTAGTCTCCAGTTATGTCACAGTCAGCTCCAAACGTAGTGTTCAACGGCGTGGTCCCAATGCTTTTTGTTTGATCAAATTCTGATAATATATGCATTAGTTACATGCATAAGTATACGTTTTCTTTTAAATAATCAATTTCCTAATTAATTTCTATTTTAAACTAATTACTTCATCTTCTTCTAAAATAAAGTTATCACCGATATCATTCCTTCCAGCTTCACGTCATAGAACAACTCGATATCTCTTTTCGCCCATCATGTTTCCTCTGCTATTGTAAAGAAATCACGAATTTAATCTAACAGTAAATCCTTTAAATAAAAAGTTAATTAACCAATTATATATGGTTAAATTTAACTGGTTCATTGCGTTAATTGCTTTATTTATTATGAACGGTTGATCGATCATTTCCTTGTACGTGACTTTCAGAGCAGCTCTGAACATAGCCTGCACGGTTTTAATTAAATATTAGAGTCCTTAAATCATTTTAAATTGTGAACTAATAAATTATGTTTTATGTATACAGATGGCTGACTTAACTTTTGGTCCCCTTCACTTCCATCCCGTTTCCTTCTTCTTTCAATTGAAACAGTCCTTTGTCCCTTTCAACTATCAAACTCCACGTTTCTACATTTAAAAAGCTTCACCCCTTTGGTTTAAAGCTGCCGACTTGCCTCCATTTACTCCAGACTTTCGAAAATACCCGATTCCCTCTCCTTTTTGTTTCATGAAACCTGCTTCTGTCCATTGTTCTCACAAGATAGAGAACCCATGCTAATCTTCACGCGTTTGTTTTCTATCATTCTGCACCCCTCTGTGTTCCAAAACATAAGTTAACTAACTAATTACTTAATTAAATTATAATTAAGATAATTACGCTTTTAGTGAATAAGAGTTCCTGACCGATACAACACTCCTCATCGCTTTTCACGATAGAACCCACCCAACTCGATTTGAGTTCCCTCCACCGCGCCAAAGACTGGCCACCCGCGGTCGATCTGACAGCATCGCACAACGCCCCTCAGCCTCATTTCACCTCGACGTGAACCCTGAGCCACTCAACGTCCTCCACAACTCCTTACAGCTTTCGAAAACCAATGCCTTCCCGGGCGGATTCTGGCCATCCTACTCCACCAACAACGATCACCACCGCACATATCCAAGCTCACGACTAGGCCTACGATTTTATAGTTATATGTTTTAGGTTTTTATCATTGGATTTCGAAATATTGGAAGATGAATTTTGGAGCATTACATCCGTTCGTGCATTGTAGGGTGGCGGCTCATTTCATTAACTACAAAAGAAGGGTTGCCACAGGGTAAAGGATGTATGTATAGTGTGTTGGATAGATTTAATAATATTTTAATATTACGAAACTTCACGATGAAATATCACCTCAAAACAATTCCATACGACTTCCGTTTTTAACAAAAAATGTTATCCTAGCATAAAAAAATATTCCGGACCCTATGGGACAGGTTTCGTCGAATTCCGAGGTCGTCTGTGAAAAGTTCTTTATAAATATCGATGAAAAATCAAGCATTTAAAATTCCTATAATTACCGAAAAAGTCCAAAAAATCTGAGGCCTTGACATTTTACTAGATCCTTTCCTAATGGATCCAATGTAACTTGTTTCGTTAAATTTGGAGCTTGTTTAGCCAGTCGTTTATTCATTAAAAGTTACCCCTATCTAAATTAACCAAAATAATTAAATAAAATAGAGCCATTTTTGGCTACCGAAGTCACATACGACATCCGTTTGCCACAAAATTTTATTTTATTTTATAATAATTTAACGATGCGGTCCCAATGAAACTAATTTCACCGAAAACTGAGACCGTTTGCAAAAATGGCTATTTTTAACGCTTACATAATATTAATAAAATATTAATTAAATTCCCAGATAATCAAATAAAATAATAATAAATTATTTTTGTCAATATATTATACAACTTCAAATATAAATTATACAACTCAATGTCGTCAATTTCTGAGTTAAACGATTTAAATTTCCCTTTTAAATATATTAAATAAACGTTATATTTTAATAATGATTTTCATAGCAACTATTTTAAAAATTGTATTGGACATAACTAACAATCTGTAGCACGAAATATGAATTTTTCTCTTTCATATGAAAATTATAATCAACAAGATTCAAACGTTTCTTGTTTCACTAAAATCCGACTTATATCGAATCCTGTATATCCAATCAAAGTTCAAAACTCCATATTGCGAACTGCAGCGCTATTTCGGGATCGTTTTGTTTTATATATAAATTTAACATTCAAACTTTGTTATATAATCGAAATATATATTTTAAATCCATTTAAAATTCTAAATAAATATTTAAAATAATAAATTAAATTAAATATTTGACTACCAAAAATATGGGACATTACACCTGAGGCATTTGCTAGAGTGCCTCAAAGCCGGCGAGGAATACATCCCTTGCCTTGACTCATAGATGGAATCCAATTTCCAATTCGTGACATTTCGGTTTTAAATTGCAGAACTTGTATGGCGACATATTAAGATGGGGTACTATGCCGTATATGATTGATACATTTATATTTGAAGTTGTTTTTGACACTATTCACTTATAGTAATATCAAAATGATTTGTTTTAAAATGTACCAAGCATGTTTGGCTATTATAAGGAAAAAATCTATCCTCCGGCTTGTGTTGCATTGTGTGATGGGACCTGAGTCTTATAATAGCTTCATTTTTCGAAAAGCATTGCGTTATTTATTAAATGTTTTATGCACAAGTATTCTTGGGAGAAAACTCGTTCCGTGTTATACGGTGTGGTCCCTTGATTTACATTATATCTAAAGTAAAATTTTAAATAACTGTTTTAGTTCTCACACCAGTCCCATGACTAACCTAGAGTTTATTGTTTTAACCTAAACTCTGTGTGCCCATATTTTCCACACGGGCAGCTAGTAGTTTTGGTTTTTATAGATATTGCTTTCACAGGATCCTGGATTTACAACTAGCAATTTCTACCTAGGATTTGCCAGAACAGCCCTTGCATAAACTCCGTCTTCGATTATCTTCATCATATTTGATTCGCAACGTTAATGCCCATACGGAGTGGTTTTCAGATAATATATCTGATCTCGGTCTCTCCGTATTAACGACGGAAAAATGGTCAAAACTTTGATAGTCGGTTTTTTAACTATCAAAGGAAAACAATTACACACACACACAACGATCGCGTTTCCAAACGGAAATTTTGTCGATCAATCATCAACCAACATTTTTCCATTTTTTAAATTAATTTATCACTAATTTATTCATTTCCACATTTCCCTTTTCCATATATTCATCAATCTTTATTTTCTAAATTTAGAAAATATACGTTATTAACATTGGAAAACATTTCCATTTCAGATTCACGCATCACTATCTTCCCATATCCATCAGTCTCTAACTGCAAACTAGAAAGAGAAAAATTCCCTAAATATAAACCCTAAAGGCCGAAACCAACATCAGGTCGATACTCAGGAAACCATTCAACTTCATTAATTTCCAGTCAATTTCTATTTTCTTTAACTCCGTTTAAATCTTCTTATCAAATCATTGCTTACACAACTCTCATATTAAGTTTACGAATATAATTCTTGTATGAAAAACTTTGGTTATAACGATAGCTTTATAATCCCTTATTCTGAAATATATAATTTTAAATATAAATTTATATCTTAATTTAAATAAACAAATGATTTGTAAATAAATCTTGATTTAAAAACTAGAAAGTAAATAGTACTTCCCTACATTCGATATAGTTGAAATCCATTATATAATTTTTGCTCGAAAATTTCTATTCGATAACTCTCCTTCGAATAATCTATATTCGATTAACTCTCTTCGAATAATCTATATATATTCGATTGATTCTCTTTGAATAATCTATATTCGAATAACTCACTTCGAATAATCTATATTCGATTAACTCCCTTCGAATAATCTATATATACTCGATTAACTCTCTTCGAATATTCTATATTCGATTAACTCTCTTCGAATAATCTATATTCGATTAACTCTCTTTTTAAATTCCTATTTCAAATCCCAGTTTCCTTTATAATATTTTCATTTCGCAAAATATCTACTTAAATCCCTTATTCACATCAAATGTGAAAAACATTTCTTTTATCAAATCAAACAGTTTGATTTCGCATTTAAAAACAATGTTCCAAATTCCAAATTCTATTTATACTTCTATTTATAGACTATTCGTAAAAATCCTATTTATAACTCCCTTTTCGACTGCTACATTAGCATTCAATTTAAAATATCGGTGCTGAAATCGATTTTACTTTTCTATATAATTTTTGGCTTATATATTCCATTTATCAAATAATAAATATTTAATTTAATTTATAAAAATTTTTTTATAAATTAATCTTCTTAATTTATCTGTTAAAACAAATTCTATTTAATATCTACTTTAAATCCATTTTCTTGTAGTTCTTTTATATCTTGCCAATTTCCTTTATAATTCTATTTATTTCCCAGATAATCCCTTTTACAATTCTATTTGTTTTCCAAATATTTCTATTTCAATTCTATTTGTTTTACGAATATTTCCTTTTTCGATTCTATTTGTTTTCCAAATACTACTATTTCAATTCTATTTGTTTTACAAATATTTCTATTTCAATTCTATTTGTTTTGCAAATATTTCCTTTTTCAATTCTATTTGTTTTCCAAATATTTCTATTTCAATTCTATTTGTTTTACAAATATTTCCTTTTCAATTCTATTTGTTTTCCAAATATTTCTACTTCAATTCTATTTGTTTTACAGATATTTCCTTTTTCGTAAAATTCCTTGATTTTATATAAATATTTTATTTCAATATATACTTTGAAAATTTCCTTTATACATTCCAGTATCACTTATGGTATTTAAAATACCAATTAAAAAGACCAGTGTCATCATAATCAATCACAGATTGCATATCACAATATATGAAAACAAACAGTATTATAAATATTGAGGAATCCAGTTGGATCCCTCCAACCTGTTTCCCTGCATCAAGACGTTAAACAATATAAATAACATTAATTTCATTTCAATATGAAATATTCTGATAAATAGAATCAATATTTTATTAATGATATATAGATATATATATCGTTATCTATATTTTCAACCAATTAATCAGCAGTTCAACCAAACAATCATCACACAACAATCAATCGTCATTTATCAATTCTAAAAATACGTTATTAAAATATAAACTGGGCAGAATTAGTGAGTGTTACTCACATTGGTCAGTATATCGTTAAATAACGATAACCGTCATTGATTTAGATCAAGTAATTTATTCTGCTATAAATTGTAACGGGCTCCGAACCTCTCCAAGCCAATTCCATTGTGTTTTTTGCATCCACACGATCCTAATGGATCGTATTATGTCAAATTCGGATAACGTATGAGATAGCTATTAATTTAACAAGTTAAGATACTAACTAAATTAAATTATTTTAAAATTTCTTTTATGTATTTAATAATATTTGTCCTTACTGGTAAAAACTGGTCCAATGCCTTGCCGCTTTTCCCATTCTGTCTTCATCAGTCCCACCAGGTCGCGTCAAGCTCCTCAGGCCTTCATTTCCCCTTTATTAAATTTCAAAACCAAATGCCCATCTCCATAAAGTACACGCAAGTTCCTTCTTTTTATTTTCTTTTTATAAATGTAAAGACTCAAGTCCCATTCGAAATCCTACCTGCACTACTACAGTACTTCCCTTCCAAGAATTTTCACCGCTCCAGTACCTTCATACACAAAAATAAATTGCCACTTCGTTTTCACATCGCTCCTCCGTTATGCTGCTGATCAACTCTTACCACCGAAAGCTTAATTTCCCAACCATTGAACGTACAAGACCCCTCGCGTCCCTCTTCTCTCCCAAACTTCCATCCAGTCACCAGGAAAGGATGGTACCGTTACTTCGTAGCCAAGGCTCAATTAAAGGTAAAGGTATGGATCATGACAGTGGCGTGTGTACAACCGTATAATATTAGATTTTTAGGGTATCGTATTACACAAAATTTATCATATAAGAACCGCTATCGACAAAAATAAATATACCGTTGTAACGAGCAATGTGTCATGATCCCAAAAATAAAATAAAATGGACAGATTAACTTATTATGTGGAATCCCAAAATGTTGATATAGGGTGCAAAATACTTCAAAATAAAAAGTGCTTATTTTTCAAAATAAAAATTATAGAAAAATTCTATAAATTTAATTATAACTACCCCTCAATAATCTTTTCCAAATTCGAAACCAATATTTAATTAAAATTAAATATATCGTTATGGTTTACAAACGATTCCATAGTGACTTTCTGAAAATTTGATTTAATCAAACTCAAATTCTACACGACGAAATCTCGATTTTTCTCTTCCAATAGAAAAATATAGTTTACTAGATCCGAACGTTTCTTGTTTCTCTGAAATCCGGCTTAAAATGGATACTGCATATTCAATTGAAGTTCAAAACTCCATATTATGAACTACCACTACGTTACAGACTCGATTATAATTATATTAAAATAAATATGTTCAACCATCTTTTATTAAATATATTCGCTACTATAATTCAATTCTAAACTGAATTATATCTTATAAATAATCTAATTCACACAATATCGTGAATTCAGCTATTTCCGACTATTTTGGAAACATAATTTATTATTCTATTATTTATGTAAATTAAATATTCAATATTATTTAATTCAAACCATTTAAATCTCTAAATCACTATTTAAATAATTAAATTAATTAATTATTATATCGTAAAAATACAGGATGTTACATTCTTCCCCCTTTAAAATAATTTCATCCTCGAAATTGCTAAAGTAGAAAACAAACCCTATTAACTGGGATAAAAATTATTTGTTTACCTTTTAAGTCCAGTTTCACTGAACCAATTTATTTTAACTAAATTATTAATTCATTTCTATTAACAAAAATTTTTAAAATTCTGAAAATTTTCTAACACTTGAATTTTTAGAAAAATTTCGCCAGCGTCTCCTTTGTACGGCTCAATCGGTACAACTACAACTCGCCTCTCTAGGCCTTCTCCAAACCAAAAGAAAATCAAACAGCCAAGCGGCTTGCCCAATAGGCTCATAAATCACCAAACTCATAAAAACATAAACTTGTACCTTTTTGTCGGGTATATCATTATATTATTTCCATCTCTTACCAACTCAGCATATACCAATGTCATTCCAGTCAAACTCCGATCAATTTAACCTAAAACACAATCATTCGCTTATATCCAAGTCGAATTCCATTCTCAATCTCAAGTACCATTATTGATTTTCAAATTCTTAACTCACCAATCCAATATACTGTAATAACCCGGAAATCTAGGCCAATTTAAAATTTTTATTTTGGCAATTTTAGCGAATTTTGATTATTTAAAATGAATTATTTTAAATAATAACGACGAGAAATTTATTTTGAATATAATTCGAACGTATATATTTATTCGAATCGCCGATAGAATATAAATATTTATTTTAAAATATAAAAGGAATTAAAAATGGCGCGGTAGTTTGATAATTCGATTTCAAACTTCAATTGAATGTACAGGATTCAAAGTAAATCGGATTTTAGTGAAACCAAAAATATTAGATTTTAATTGAGAATATCTTTCCAACGAATCCGAAAAATTGAAATTTCATAGCTGGGATAAAAAGTTATGCCCAGTTGAAAATTCAGAATAGTCGCTATGGAATTCTGGCCCTTAAAAATGGCAATTTTGCAAACGACCTCAGATTTCGACGAAACCACTTTGGTTGGAACCGGGATGTCAAGTTATTGCTAGGTTTCAAAATTCATAATTTTTTGAATCAATATGTGAGCGTGGCAAAGGAAAAAGTGTTTTGTCAATTTTGATCGACTGGAAAATGGCCATTTTTCAAACGGTCTCGGAATTCGACGAAACTTGTTTTGTTAGGACCGTATCGTCAATACGAAGCTAGAAAATATTTTTCGAGAATTTTTAGGGTTAGTATGTGACCCTAGCAAATTGAAATGCGCGTTCAAATTCAATATATAGAGTTATATGTTGATTTTGACGAAAATTGATCGAAACAATCGAATCAGCCTACGATACATATCCCATTGTGTTCAGAATGGGGGTAATTAGCTAGGGGCGATAGTCGGTGGGTTTGATTTCGAGTTCAAAATAAAAAGGTACTTTTTGAAATTAAAAATGAAAAATATATTATATAATAACCTCTCCTTTCCCTTAAAACCCCCTTCCCTCTTCATTATCGGTCAACGCCCAAATTGAATTAAATAAAAAAAATCAACGATCTAAATCCCGTCGCACCCCATTGTGAGCCACCGCACCGGAGCTCCGCCCAGGCCGGCCTCCACCGTGGCATCGCCCCTCCGTTCATCTCCCACCCCCTCTCCTCGTGAAACCCTAGAACCGCCTACGTCTCCGGCCACCAACGGTCTGCTGAATCGATCCAACCCCCAAACCTCCACACAAATCTGTGCCGTAGGCCCACAGCACAGCCTCCGAACCCCTCTTGCTCCGCCTGACCCCCAATACCCCCTCCGACCATCAGCTCCAGTTCGACGCAACAGAGATCGATTAAAGGTGAGTTTTTTATTTATTTATTTATAAAACTAGTTTTTTTATCAGTTTCTTTTATTTATATAAAGCATAGTAAATCTGGTTATACTTTAATTTAAAACATATTTTTTTTATCAGTTTTATTTAGCTATAAAGCATTATCTTTATATCAGTTTTTTATATATATATTTATTTAAAGGTAATGGGTTATATATATACATATAAAATCCGTTTATATATATATAGGTAATAAAATAACAAAAAGATTATATTTTTAATCATGAAAAGCTATGATTTTCACTTATGAAAGTTATGGCTTTCATATATTATAACGTTGGATAAAGACCCGATCTTTAAAGGTATAAAGGAAGGGTTTATAAATAAAAAGATTCGATTTTTATATATGTGGTGGTGAGGTAAAAATAAAATTTTCATGATATTTATAGAGAATATAAAAATATTATTTTTATATATGTAGCGAAAAAAAATATGATTTTTAGTGAAGTAAAAATACGATTTTTATATTATATAACAAATAAAAATTCGATCTTTATATATGAAGTAGAAATATAAAAATATAATTTTTATATAGGAAGAAGCGTTGTAAAGATATATGAAGAAGAAACAAAAATACGATTTTCATTTATTGAAATGAAATAATAAAAATAGAGTTTTTATTATGAACAGCGTAAAAAGGACTTCATTGGAAATTGCAAATAGATCCAGACGGTTCAGCAATCCAGAAAGCAAAGCACGGCGGAGTGGAACCCTCAGTGAGAACTCCTCACTTTTAATTTAATTTTCTAGTTAAAATATATACTAGGATGCAGATGGTGTTTAGTAGCACCCGACACCCGTCGTCCACAGACCATGGACGGCTTGTATGCTTGTTTGTTTGATTTTGATGTGTAGTTGATTGTGTGATGTGATGTAAAAAGAAATAAAATATTTATCTAGTTAAAAATATTTTATAGTTGAAAATGGAATTTTTAACGTGTATTTAAAATAAATTAATATAAACAAATCAAACGATTTGTTTATATACACACAGTTGACTGATATTGATTGGGACAATAAATTTTACACATCGCCCAACTGCACAAATAAAATCTGTGTTTGATTGTTTGAAACCCCACACGGGTATTGGGATGATATATGACATATACTAATCGCAATAATTAGTTGTATGTCGATCGATTGATTGACAGACTATCATAAGCGTTAAATATTTATATTTGATGCTTATACAATGTAGAATGCACTCTGGATGATGGTTATTTTTTATCGTTGTTATTTTATACATGTTTTGTAGAAAATCCATATAATTAACTTCATATGGTAATTGATTGGGCTTCATTCCAGTTTTGAAATAGAAATATTTGAAAAAAAAAAGAAATATTTGAAAAAGAAATATTTGAAATAGAAATATTTGAAATAGAATATTTGAAAATAGAAATATATGAAGCCGTGTTGATTAGATTGACGCAATTTTGACGTGAACGATTTCTGTATCGATTTTATTCATTTTTCAATGAATATTGAAAGTGATTTCAAAATTCGAATTATATTGAAAAGAATTGAAATTCGAATTAAATGGAAAAGAATTGAAATTCGAATCGAAATTGAATAGAAATGAATTCGAATTGAAATTGAATAGAAATGAATTCAAATTGAAATTGAATAGAAATGAATTCCAATTGAAATTGAATAGAATTGAATTCGAATTGAAATGAATTGAAATCGATTTGAAATGAAATTAAAACGAATTTATATTGGAATTTTCAATTTTGATTATAAGTTGATTATGAAGTTGAAACCGTTTTGAAAACGAATTTAAAATGATTTGTAAAATACGTTTTAAAAAGGAAATCGACGAAGTATATATTATATATATCATATATATAATATAATGGTCTGAATAGAACGTGCCGCGCCGCGGCATTTCGTGAATTTCCACCATTGACTTCGAATGGATATTGCGGGAGATCCGACCATCGGATTCTCCTAAAACGGGAACCGTTGGGTTCGTATCGAAAAGAGCTTTCTAACGAATATTAGAAATTTGAAGTCTAACGGTTGGATTTGGAATTATGTCCAAATAAAATTTGGAAAAGGTCGTTGTAAGTGCAGTTCGATGGCCGTTGATGGAAATCGACTGTACGGGCCTTGATAAAATTATTAAAAATAGAAATAATTTGTGTAAAATCATAAAAAATGATTTGGGAAAAATCGGGATGAAAAACTCCATATTTGAAAAGATAAAAATAGATTTTTATCGAAATGAAATAGTTTTGAACTAGAATAATAATTTATTTATTTTTAAAATAAATAAATTGGATTTGAAATGGTTTTAAAAATAACCAGAATTTCCAATAATTGAATTGGAGTGGATTTGAATCGAAATTGTCTTCGGAATATTTTGATGTTGGATTTCGAGATGATACAGATATTGTTATGGGAATTTGAAAGATATATTAATATCGTTATTTCCAATACGATATTTATTGGTCGTAGAATTTGATATTGAATATAAGCCGATATATTTTCTATTCAGAACCTTGTATTTAATATCAAATGTGATTTGGGTTTGTCGTGAATGGTGTCTTCATTAACACTGTTCTTAAACCCAGTTGAGAAAAAAAGATTAAATCTTTTTATTTAGATTTAATGAAGTGCACCAATTAAATGGAATTTAATTGGAATTGAACTTGAATTGATTTTTGGGTTTATAGTGAACCGTGTTTTAAATGACATTGGTTCTTTAACCCAGTTAAAGACAGGATATTGATTTCTGTGAAGATTAAAACTAAGTGGGGTTTTAATAAATCTTTAATTAGATTGAAAAGGTCGAGAATGGAGTATCACCAGTTTTGCTCCAGGCGATAGTTAAATCTTTAATTAGATTTGAATGTGAAATGGTAATTGAATTTACTGAAAACACCGTGGTGTTAGATATGAAGTATGACCTGTTTTACTTCATGGGATGAATAGGTTGGGATTGGGAAATAAATGATTACTTCGGTATGGTTCGCTAATCCGGACTAGTTTGAATTGATATTCAAAGAAGATTAAAGAATAAATTTAAAGAATTTATCTTTGATAAAATTAATGGGAACCTTTCCCTAAGAATATTCTGAATTGGAATGAGGCGTATGTTGTGTTTGTGTAACACTTGTTTAATATATACGTAAGTTATTCAGAAAGACCGTGTTTATCCCATTCTGAATAACTGATTCGACGTGGTGTCGAAGATGAAGACGGTGGTTGAAGACCGGAGGTCTTCACGTCGTTTGGATAATTACTGATGATCTTGATTGGGTCGTACACCCAAGAGGAGGGAATCAGTTGGTGGTAGTCCAGACGTACTTGGAGATCGATGGATATGCGGGGTACTAGGTGCCTCTGGTTTCATTCAGACCCAGAACGAACTTGTAAATGGACTGTGAGTCTGACATTAGATTTTAGTCTGTGTGATTGATATCTATTAAATATATATATGTTTGGCGGCGGAGAATTTATTCTCTTGCTTAACGCCCTTCTCTGAGACGTACGAGCTCAGGTGTTATATATTGATGGATATCAAACGCATGGAGTGAATTGCCTGTGTGGCATGCCTAAGTGGCAAATGATCGAGGCTTTTGTTGAAAAGCAAAGTCTTGTGGTTGATGATCAAAGCATGGCCTGTGTGGCATTGCTTTGTGTAGCGTTGATTCGCGAGCCTCACACCCCGGTTGTGAACCAAAAACGGGAGAGGACATCAAGGAGGGCATGCGTTTCCTTCTAGTTAGAAGTGGCGTCAGTGGTTTTACAAGCCCTGACGAGTTTGACTTATGTGGTTGTTGATGTTGCGAGGCGCCTCAGATATATCGGTGACTATGTGAAGCCGATGGAGTCATTTGTAGACTCATTGACGCCCCAAAGGGCAGGGAAACGTAGTGTTCAGGCATAATAATCCACATCGGTGGACCGGCCCTGATGATCCAAGGGGCAGTTGCGGCTGTTCCTGAGACACGGGCTAGAGCGTCTCGAATCGGTTGAGGACTATCATTTGCCTCGGTTCACAGATGGAAATCCAATTTCCAAATACGTGACTTTGCGGTTTTATTTGTAGAACTAGTATGGCGACATGATATATGGTACCCATGCCGTCTATGATTGATACTTATGATTTGAAATTGTTTTGACACTATACACTTATAATAGTATCAAATGATTTGTTTTAAATGTACCAAGCATGTTTGGCTATTATAAGGGAAAACCCTATCCCCCGGCTTGCGTTGCATTGTGTGATAGGACTTGGGTCTTATAATAGCTTCATTTTTCCAAAAAGCATTGCGCTGTTTTGTTATATGCACTGTATTCTTGGGAGGAAACCCGTTCCGTGTTATACGGCGTGGTCCCTTGTTATACCTGATTTAAAGGAAAGTTTTAAATAACTGTTTTAGTTCTCACACCAGTCCCATGACTGACCTGGAGTTTATTGTTTTAACCTAAACTCTGGGTGCCCTTATTTTGACACGGGCAGCTAGTAGTTTTGGTTTTGCAGATTTATATTCACAGGATCCTGGTTTACAGCTGGAACGATATCCGGAAAGCTTTGTATCCGTATATCTCCTTCAGTTGTGTTTTGTATTATTTTCCGCTGCTCTGTAAATTATTGTAATCTCTGATATTTATCGAATGTATTTTATTCATTCATACTCTATATATTCTTGTATTCTGATGGAATTATTGTTATAAACAATGAAATGTTCTTCTGCCTGTGTTCTAATTTGTTGGGTTATCAAAACAATCAGGCGTTTCGAACGGTCTTGATCGGTTTAGTGACTGATTCAGATCGAGCGAAATTCCTTTTCGTTTCATTTGGTATCTGAGCTTCGGTTTACAAAGCTCAGAGAACAAGACACATTAGAACCAAACGAAAGAATTCATTAGGGATTGGATTAGTAATATCCAATGGGAATGACTCGTTAGAGATGGGATCAGTGGTATCCTAGAACGAGTGAGAAGAGTATTGTAACAACCCGGAAAATCAGGGCCAATTTAAAAAATTTATTCTTAGAAATTTTAATTGAAAATGTGACAGAATTTAAAATTTAAAATTTTAAATAATATTAAAGCCACTGAAAATAGTCAATTTTCAAACGACCTCTGTTTTCGACGAAACCACTTTTGTTGGAACCGGAATGTCGAATTATTGCTAGGTTTCAATTTTTAGAATTTTCCGAGTTAATATGTGAGCATGAAAAAAGAAAATGTGTTTTGTTCAATTCAGTCAAATTTAATCGTTTGAAAAATAGCCATTTTTCAAACGGTCTCAGAATTTGATGAAATTAATTTTGTTAGGACCGTATCGTCAAAACAAAGCTAGAAATAATTTTTCTGTAATTTTTAGAGGTTGTATGTGGCCCCAGCATATTTAAATGTACGGTGGAAATTAAATTATTAATTTAATATTGTAATTTTAATAAAACTCGCAACAGATTTCAGAATTGGGCCACGGGGCTTAGCCCATCGCGTTCAGAAGGCGTCAAAACATTAAGTTTGACACTAACTGCGCCTGAATTGGGGTTAGTATCAAAACGGGCCTTTATTGGGAATTAATTAATAAAATAATATAAATATCTAATTTACCAAAATCCACAAAACCCTAATACCAACTACAGCCGCCGCCCAGCTATGGATCAATGGCCATTCCTTTTCAGAATTCAATCCTCAATTAATCCCAATCCCTCACAAATTAAAACATGAACCCAAAGACAAAATCAAAGATCAACATGCAATCTTTAAATTGGTACAGTGATGATCGTTTCTAGAGTTTTGTGGTGCTCTATTTTTGACCGAGAAGGGCCGAAGCTTGGAGGAGGATTCACGAGGCAGGAGGGGTGCGAGTTGGCCGGGTCTTCAGGTGGTGGCGGCGCATGTGGAGGCGGTGGTCGTGGCGGGTTTGGATCGATGGTCGGGGGTTCCAGGTGGCGTGTGAATTGGGGTTTGACGATGGAGCTTTGGGTTCGAATTCGACTGTAAACCAACGAAGAAGAGGAAGGGAATAACAGTAAGGATTAGGTAAATAAATAAATAATTATTTGAGTTAATTACATTTCTAAATATTCAATTGTTTAAACATTCATATCTCGTTCAAATCAAATCGAAATTCGATGATTTCAGGACCGTTATAATCGTGATAACAAGATCTAGACTTTGGAACTGACCACGACCAAAAACTGAGCAGTTGGAAATTTTGACTGAATTGAACGTACAGTTAAAATAAGCGTTATTCCGACAAAATCAAAGGTGAGATTTATACTAAAAATTTAATTATCTATTTCGATGTGAACTGTATATTTATTTCATGTTGATGTTGTATGTATAGTTGTTGTAATGCTGATTTTTTTTGTGATTGGATGAACCTCCGATTTGCAGTGTGTGTATTCATGTTTGATTAAATAAGATAGTTGAAATTAAAACTATCAGTTTTCTCGTTAGATTGTCAAATTTACATTAAATTGATCACAAATAAAAACATTGATCAACTTTAACATTGAATAGTCAAAATAAAATTTACATTTTGTTATGAACGGTAATGATAGTTAAAAAAAGTACCTTCTGATTTTAAATTGTTGTGTCTAGATTTAAAAACATCGTTCTGTTAATAATGTTCATTTAGATTTAAAAATTGTTATTTTTGTTAAAATGTTCATTTAGAATTTAAGCAGCATTTTTGTTAAAAATGTTTATTTAGATTAATGATATCATTTTTGTTGTAAATGTCGCATTGATATTAAAATAACACTTTTGTTAAAATATTGTATTAGAATAAAAGATAATTTTTATCGTTAAAAAGCACATTTTGTCACCTTTTCTTTTAACATGAAAAGGGTCATTTTTGTCGCTTCTTCTTTTTAACATTAAAAGAACATTTTTCTTTCATTTCTTTTTGGAAATGAAAAAGAATATTTTGTCGCATTTCTTTTTACATATAAAAAGAACTATCTTTGTTGTCGTCTCTTTTTATGTTAAAAAGATCACATTTTTATTTTTATTTCTTTATGGAGATAAAAAGAACACCTTTGTGTTGCATTTCTTTTATAAAAAAAAAAAGAACGGTTCCGTAGTAATAGAATTGTTATTGTTGAATATTTTATTGTCATTTTGAATGCGGTAAAAATAGAATTGTTAATGTTGAATATTTTATCGTCATTTTGAATGCGGTAAAAATAGAATTGTTAATGTTGAATATTTTATCGTCATTTTGAATGCAGTAAAAATAGAATTGTTAATGTTGAATATTTTATCGTCATTTTGAATGCGGTAAAAATAGAATTGTTAATGTTGAATATTTCATCGTCATTTTGAATGTGGTGAAAATAGAATGGTTAATGTTGTCATTTTTATCGACATTTTTGTTGCGATAAAAATAGACAATGTTAGTGATTCATTTTTATCGACATTTTTGTTGCGATAAAAATAGACAATGTTTGTGATTCGTTTTTATCGACATTTTTGTTGCGATAAAAATAGACAATGTTAGTGATTCCTTTTTATCGACATTTTTGTTGCGATAAAAATAGACAATGTTAGTGATTCGTTTTTATCGACATTTTTGTTGCGATAAAAATAGACAATGTTAGTGATTCATTTTTATCGACATTTTTGTTGCGATAAAAATAGACAATGTTAGTGATTCATTTTTATCGACATTTTTGTTGCGATAAAAATTGTAACGACCCGGGGAAAAAGAACGACAATTGAGTTCTCGACAACAATACATAAACTCGTATCACTTGCCAAAAACCCAAGTATCGAACCCCCAGATTGTCATGAGAAAGAATTTAGAGGGTGAGAATAGAAAGAAAGAAGTATTAGAATAGAAGAAAGGAGAAGAACACATCAGAATCTCACAGCGGAACAGATAAAATAAAATATCAAATCTCTTTATACAAAGAACTATATAAAACATACCAATCATCAGAGTACACATACATTAGTCACAGCGGAATAATAACTTTGAATAACTAGCGGTGAAGCCGCCTGCTTCCAGCTCCTGAACTCCAAGCGAAACCTAACCTGGAACATACTCGGTCTGACCCGAGCACATTTGATTTAAAACAAAATACACCGGGTCAGTCTGGAATACTATCAGTGATAAATTCACATAACACACAACTTGTTTAACTTTGCAAAATCCTTTCGAAATCAAAGAATAATAGTAAGACCAATCCACACATAAACACGGATGGTTTTTACCTTACTATAACCCAAAACATTTTTGAAATCAATATCATTCTCTGATATTATCATAATGTCTAAATACAAGTAAATAATAATCTAGAGGAACGCTTGCATCTCACGCTCCCCATATATAGTATACAATCGAAAACCGCGGGCGCTTATTGGATATTGGATTCCAACTTGACAAGGTATGGGTCCACCTTCCGCACGTGTATCTCTAGAGGCGAATACACTGGGTTCAACAAGAACATCTTGCAACCCGGCCCACACATGACCGACCACTCATTTCGCTTGAGTGTATCGAATGTATATCACCGACGGTTGGGATCAGCAACCGCCACCCGAATAGGGTCAGCATCGAATAGATAAAGAAGCAATAGGAATTTCTCTAGATAGGTGATCATACATCCTAATGGGAGCGACCCACATAGCCATGTTGCCTGCCCGATTTTTGTCATTTCCCGGTTGATGAGGCTTGAGGCTAGAATCTCTTTTCAACATCTGGCCACCATTCACTTTGAATGCCACACCGTCAGATCCGCCAGATCACACTTGATTGACGTCCACAAACATACTCTAGCTATTTGGCTAGAGAATAATCATTTCTCCACCGTCAACTATCGTACGTTTGGAGAAATAAACGCATGTAATTCCTTTGGAAATACTCTGTCAGACATCCGTCCATACAAGTCATCCAGGAACAGGATGAACCGAAGGCACTCTCCTACTGCATCTCATATAGGAATCACCCCATGAATCAGTAGCGAGAAGTCCTTGCAACCCGTGGATTTCAATCCCGACAGAATCACAAATCAAAATAACTCTGGCTGCAGGCCAGAGAAATTCAACAAGTAGTCCTTCCGCTTATGAAGATCCACAGTCTTCACTTGCTCCGTCTTCAATCGACGCCTTCACGTATTTGATGGTCGGCATGGTTTTCGAATATAATTCAATCCCGGACTTTCCGAACCAACAATCGGATTGGTCTGGTTTGATAGTCGGTGTTTTAACTATCAATTAACAATAGTGTGAACACAATGAGTTTTCAGCTTCAGTACTTAGCACAACTCGTCCTCTTTTAAAATATATTTAACCAAATTCCCTTTTTACTAACTTTAACTGATTTACTTTGATTGATTAACTCTAACTCGACTAACTCGACTTATTTAACTCGACAAACTTGACTTGATTACTCCTATTAACTAATACTCGATTTAACTCCATTCGCTCGACTCTAGATCGCAGCGATCACAAAGGTTACGCCTGATTCCCTCAGGAAACATCCGACCGCCATAGGCTATCTGCAGCCCTGCGAATTACGCTAGCAGTCGTACACGATGGAACTTTTTCCTAGATAACTTTGTTTGACTAACTCTAACTATATTCGATCAACTCTAATTGACCAACAAATGTTTACTATAATTTGGAAACACATTCTTATTTCTTTTGAACTAATATCGTAATATTATTAAATTTCCAAAAGCCTTGTATCAGGGTTTGATATTCCTCATATAGGATAAAACTCATCTCAACCATTCACTCGTTCCCAACAAATACTATTCTTTGGTAATAGGGAAGCCAACCAAGTTGGGGTATTTTAGTTACCTCTCAGACCTTAGTCGACAACCTTCTCACCTCAGAATAATATTAGTTTAACCACTAACGTCACAACACATTTCCCTTTTTGATTTCCATTTTTGGATTTCAATCCAATTTAAACCCACGCTTTTATCTGAAATCCTCGTTTAAGGTCTTTACTTAATTTACTTTATTTGAGTATACATTCCTTGCAATGCAACTTAATCTTCAAGTATTCTTCCATTTTAAACCCTTTGATTTACACATTTAACCCCTCGTCAAATAGTTTAATCCCATTTATTTGAACCTTCTTATGATAAACTTTTATCGCCATTTTGGCCAAACCTCATCGTCAATTTAATACTTGTTAATTAAATTCCCAATTATAAAACCTTATTGACTTGGATTTACGCTTCTCTTTAATAAAATGCTTACTTAGCATTCAATTGAATTCACTACTTTAAATCATTTAAATTAAAGAGTAATTTGCTTTAATCCCTACTATATTAAAAATATAGTTAACTTTAATCAAAATAGTATTTTTATCGTGTTTACCCGCTTACTCAAAAATAATCCAGGTTATTAAAATAACCAATTCAATTAACCCTTTTTATTTTAGTAAATCAAAGATTCACTAATATCCAACACTATTCGTTAATCTTTAACGAATAATTAAACCCACATTTATTTCCTCTGTCCATTCTACTCTAAACGTTGGATTTACCAACCCTACACATCAGTTAACTATTAACTGAATTCCAATTTGTCATTTCCCTTTCCTTAATAAATTAACTTAATTAATTAAAGTCACTCTTTGTTTTTTTATTTGTTGAAACATTCATTTTCCCTTTTACTAATCTATGGAAAATTCTTGACTTTCCATTTCTCACTGATCTAGTCCATTTATCTAAATATTCTTAATAGCTCGCTTTAATATATTTAATTTTAAATTTCCAATTTAAATATATGTATACAATAATTAAATAACTTTAATTCAGTTATAAATAAATTATAACCTTGAAACCCGTTAATTTCTCTGACGGTAGAACATCGTTAAAACCCTATGACTGGACCATTGCTGCCCATTTCCTTAGTCAACACAAACAGTTGATTTTAACCACAACAACGGTGGTATATATCCCACTATCAACATTCAAAACGGTTTTAGTGTCAGTCGATGTGAACAATCCATATATATGCACGACAATTAAATATACAGTTTATTTGAGGAATCCGGTCGGATCCCTCCAACCTGTCCTTCTCTGCATTACAGATGTCAGTTGATAACAATATACGAGTAAATAAATAAACAACTGCAACCAGTCAAACCATATCAATCAATTTGCATCCATCGCAACCAATCAGCCAATTTAAACTGTTAACTGTAAAATATATTTAACTGTGAGTGTACCACATCACAGTATTCCAGAAGGTGTGAGAATTAACTCACCAGATTATTTGGTTGGCGGTTGACGCGTTTGTCGCTTTTAATCTTGAACGGACGTTCAAAATTAGCTGATTTTTCAATGGTGTCAGATCAGAGCCTAGTCAGTGCCATCGCGTAGAGCTCGTCCCTGCGATCCCAACGCATCTTGTTTCATTAAATTTCGTTAATGTATGAAAGAGTTATCACCAAAATACGTTTTGCAAATTTATCGATTATTATTTAAACTAATTAATAATTTAAATAATTAAGCAATGATTACCTTAATCAACACTAATCAGGCCACGTCATCCTCAGTTTGCTTAAAAACGCATTTCCCCTTTTGAAATTTGTAAAACCCGATCCCTTCTTCCATTTCACGATCCAACCCAAGTACAACTTCCAATTCACCTTGCCGGCGACGCCTCAGTCCGCCTGGGCTCCAACTGACCATCGCCATGCCTCCCTGACACTGAGAGCCGCCTATGCCTGCGATGCCCACCTCCGTAGATGCCCCAGGTCGCCAGATTTCTGTGTTGGACGTTTTCCGTTCAACTACCTTTTTCCGCCACCACAGCCTGTCGTGGTTGACCGGACCACTCCCAAAGCGACCACCTCGCCTCCGCCTTCCGTCCACGTCAGACCCCCGACCCCCGACCCCCTCGATGACAGACTTCACCGGAAAATCCTCATTTCCGTTCGCTCTTGTGAAAAACAGCCCAGAGAAATACACCTCAGTTCATCTACCAATATCTCCGACCACCGGCAACGTTAGGACCTGAGACCACCGCCAAAATAAAGCCTGATCTCCCCTCTTCGAAAGCCCTAAGGCCTCGTCCAACGAAATCGACCATAGCTCTCCAATTTGGGCTGAAAACGAAACTGATTCTTCGTCGTTCCTTGCGAAATCCGGCCACCACAGTCAGCGATACGACCCCAACTTTTTGCTATAGGTAGAGAACCTACCGATCTATCACTTTCGCTTAGGATCCCTTATCAAATTCTTCTCGGATTTGTAGATATAAATAGATTTGTAAAAGTGGACTTTTCTGCAAAATTACATGGAAGAGGATGGAGATGGGCTGAAAATGGCTGGCTTGGGGGTTTATATAGATGGAAAATAATATAGTTTAAGTTGATTTGACGACTGACGCTGACTAACGATTTTTATTTCGTATCTATCGCGTTTTCGAACGTCGTTTATTCGCTGCTGTGCTCACATACGAACCCCGTTCGAGACGCGACTGGACGGCATAGTATATTTTGATGATACGGTCCTAACGAATCTTGTTTCGTCGAATTCCGAGCTCGTATGCTCAAATAGCGTTTGTACACGTCCAATTATATCGATTTATTTTGCATTTTATTTTGCCACGCTCACAGAATAACCCCGATTGACGCGCCGTTTGAAAATCTGGCAATAATTTACTGTTACGGTCACAACAAAATTTGTTTCGTCGAAAACAGAGGTCGTTTGAAAATTGTCCCTTTTGAACTGGCCAATTTTGAATAAAATAACCCAATTTTAAAGTACTTCAATATAATATTATTAAAATATTGCAATTGGCCATACACGACCAGAATTTGATATATTACCAAGGAAAAATATCCCGGGTTGAATTCCAAGCCAATTCGATGTTTAAAATATTTAAAAACCATTATTTTATATAACTGCAGCGCTATATATATAAAAGGAATTCTGGCGCTGCTTTTCCCAAAATTTGATTTGGATATAAAACAAAAATCTACACGACGAAAACTGGATTTTTCTCTGCCGTTGGGAAGATATTGTCAAACTGGTCCCAACGTTTCTTGTTTCGATGAAATCCGACTTATTTTGAACCCGGTACGACCAATTGAAGTTCAAAACGCCAAATCGCGAACTACCGCGCCGCTGCAGCTCGTTATTTAATTAAATTATAAACTATATATATTCGTCGTCGTTTTCAAAACGAATTGTCACTAAAATTTCAGTATAAACAATATTTGACCACTTTAAACTGTCGGATCACAGTATATTTCAATTTCGACAAATTTCCATATTTTGGAAATTAAAATAATATTTATTATTTATTTTAAATAATATATTCACAATATAATCGTTAAATTCGCTTATCCAACCTCAAACCAATATTTTAAATTATTAAAATATTTAAAATAATCCAATTAAATTGGTAGAAAAATACGGGTCGTTACATTCCTTCCCCCTTAAAATAATTTCGTCCTCGAAATTGCTAAGTAGAAGGATGTCGTCTACTATTATCTTTTCCAAAAGGAATTAATTCAAAAATTCGAATTTAATTTCAAACCGACCCAACTGGTTTTAAAACCAATTTATTTCAAGCAAAAGAATTTCCCAAAAATTTTCAAAATTTTTCTAACTCCTTAAATTCTGGGAAAATTTCGGCAGAGTCTCCCCTGTACGGAGGGACATCTGCAATATCGCAGGATCAAGAAATATGTATACCTCGACTCTCATGGTCGGAAAATTCAAAATCAAATCCCAAAATCCAACCAAAATCCAAAATTTCATATTTTCGTAAGCGTACCTTTTGGCGAGCGTTATTATGCAATAAGCGATATATTTTTTCGAGCCTGCTTAATTGATTTTGCAACTCTACTCAACTGGATTCAAATAACTCCAGATTTTCTCCTTTGGTTGGGTTTAAAGCTGAACTGGCACTTTACACCTGTTCTCAACTCAAACAAACTTATCAGTTATCAACAAATGTCAATTATGTTCGATACATCCATATCATTCCACACCAACCAATTTTATACACAGTTCAACCCACACGAGATTATAATTATTTATATCACTTTGCTTATTTCTTAAATTATCCATTCAGATCTGTTAAATTTGGATTGATTACCCAACTTGTTTATTTCATCTTTGGTTTTTCAACCAAGTCTATCTATTTCAAGTTCAGGTTATATTCAAGCAATCAACCATACACTACAAACATATTATACAACCAACATTAACCAATCAAGATGATTGCCCATACTATAATAACTTTTACCTTTATTTTATTATAAAATAAAATGGGGCAAAAATAATCATTAAAAATAATTTTATATCAAATCATAAATACGCTCTCTCGTATATCTACTCAAACTCAATCTAGGGTACTGCTAACCCCATCTCTATTGAGTCACACCACAGAGCCAAGGTTAATCATTAAACCAATAGCTCTGATACCACTGTAACGACCCGGGGAAAAAGAACGACAATTGAGTTCTCGACAACAATACATAAACTCGTATCACTTGCCAAAAACCCAAGTATCGAACCCCCAGATTGTCATGAGAAAGAATTTAGAGGGTGAGAATAGAAAGAAAGAAGTATTAGAATAGAAGAAAGGAGAAGAACACATCAGAATCTCACAGCGGAACAGATAAAATAAAATATCAAATCTCTTTATACAAAGAACTATATAAAACATACCAATCATCAGAGTACACATACATTAGTCACAGCGGAATAATAACTTTGAATAACTAGCGGTGAAGCCGCCTGCTTCCAGCTCCTGAACTCCAAGCGAAACCTAACCTGGAACATACTCGGTCTGACCCGAGCACATTTGATTTAAAACAAAATACACCGGGTCAGTCTGGAATACTATCAGTGATAAATTCACATAACACACAACTTGTTTAACTTTGCAAAATCCTTTCGAAATCAAAGAATAATAGTAAGACCAATCCACACATAAACACGGATGGTTTTTACCTTACTATAACCCAAAACATTTTTGAAATCAATATCATTCTCTGATATTATCATAATGTCTAAATACAAGTAAATAATAATCTAGAGGAACGCTTGCATCTCACGCTCCCCATATATAGTATACAATCGAAAACCGCGGGCGCTTATTGGATATTGGATTCCAACTTGACAAGGTATGGGTCCACCTTCCGCACGTGTATCTCTAGAGGCGAATACACTGGGTTCAACAAGAACATCTTGCAACCCGGCCCACACATGACCGACCACTCATTTCGCTTGAGTGTATCGAATGTATATCACCGACGGTTGGGATCAGCAACCGCCACCCGAATAGGGTCAGCATCGAATAGATAAAGAAGCAATAGGAATTTCTCTAGATAGGTGATCATACATCCTAATGGGAGCGACCCACATAGCCATGTTGCCTGCCCGATTTTTGTCATTTCTCGGTTGATGAGGCTTGAGGCTAGAATCTCTTTTCAACATCTGGCCACCATTCACTTTGAATGCCACACCGTCAGATCCGCCAGATCACACTTGATTGACGTCCACAAACATACTCTAGCTATTTGGCTAGAGAATAACCATTTCTCCACCATCAACTATCGTACGTTTGGAGAAATCAACGCATGTAATTCCTTTGGAAATACTCTGTCAGACATCCGTCCATACAAGTCATCCAAGAACAGGATGAACCGAAGGCACTCTCCTACTGCATCTCATATAGGAATCACCCCATGAATCAGTAGCGAGAAGTCCTTGCAACCCGTGGATTTCAATCCCGACAGAATCACAAATCAAAATAACTCTGGCTGCAGGCCAGAGAAATTCAACAAGTAGTCCTTCCGCTTATGAAGATCCACGGTCTTCACTTGCTCCGTCTTCAATCGACGCCTTCACGTATTTGATGGTCGGCATGGTTTTCGAATATAATTCAATCCCGGACTTTCCGAACCAACAATCGGATTGGTCTGGTTTGATAGTCGGTGTTTTAACTATCAATTAACAATAGTGTGAACACAATGAGTTTTCAGCTTCAGTACTTAGCACAACTCGTCCTCTTTTAAAATATATTTAACCAAATTCCCTTTTTACTAACTTTAACTGATTTACTTTGATTGATTAACTCTAACTCGACTAACTCGACTTATTTAACTCGACAAACTTGACTTGATTACTCCTATTAACTAATACTCGATTTAACTCCATTCGCTCGACTCTAGATCGCAGCGATCACAAAGGTTACGCCTGATTCCCTCAGGAAACATCCGACCGCCATAGGCTATCTGCAGCCCTGCGAATTACGCTAGCAGTCGTACATGATGGAACTTTTTCCTAGATAACTTTGTTTGACTAACTCTAACTATATTCGATCAACTCTAATTGACCAACAAATGTTTACTATAATTTGGAAACACATTCTTATTTCTTTTGAACTAATATCGTAATATTATTAAATTTCCAAAAGCCTTGTATCAGGGTTTGATATTCCTCATATAGGATAAAACTCATCTCAACCATTCACTCGTTCCCAACAAATACTATTCTTTGGTAATAGGGAAGCCAACCAAGTTGGGGTATTTTAGTTACCTCTCAGACCTTAGTCGACAACCTTCTCACCTCAGAATAATATTAGTTTAACCACTAACGTCACAACACATTTCCCTTTTTGATTTCCATTTTTGGATTTCAATCCGGTTTAAACCCACGCTTTTATCTGAAATCCTCGTTTAAGGTCTTTACTTAATTTACTTTATTTGAGTATACATTCCTTGCAATGCAACTTAATCTTCAAGTATTCTTCCATTTTAAACCCTTTGATTTACACATTTAACCCCTCGTCAAATAGTTTAATCCCATTTATTTGAACCTTCTTATGATAAACTTTTATCGCCATTTTGGCCAAACCTCATCGTCAATTTAATACTTGTTAATTAAATTCCCAATTATAAAACCTTATTGACTTGGATTTACGCTTCTCTTTAATAAAATGCTTACTTAGCATTCAATTGAATTCACTACTTTAAATCATTTAAATTAAAGAGTAATTTGCTTTAATCCCTACTATATTAAAAATATAGTTAACTTTAATCAAAATAGTATTTTTATCGTGTTTACCCGCTTACTCAAAAATAATCCAGGTTATTAAAATAACCAATTCAATTAACCCTTTTTATTTTAGTAAATCAAAGATTCACTAATATCCAACACTATTCGTTAATCTTTAACGAATAATTAAACCCACATTTATTTCCTCTGTCCATTCTACTCTAAACGTTGGATTTACCAACCCTACACATCAGTTAACTATTAACTGAATTCCAATTTGTCATTTCCCTTTCCTTAATAAATTAACTTAATTAATTAAAGTCACTCTTTGTTTTTTTATTTGTTGAAACATTCATTTTCCCTTTTACTAATCTATGGAAAATTCTTGACTTTCCATTTCTCACTGATCTAGTCCATTTATCTAAATTTTCTTAATAGCTCGCTTTAATATATTTAATTTTAAATTTCCAATTTAAATATACGTATACAATAATTAAATAACTTTAATTCGGTTATAAATAAATTATAACCTTGAAACCCGTTAATTTCTCTGACGGTAGAACATCGTTAAAACCCTATGACTGGACCATTGCTGCCCATTTCCTTAGTCAACACAAACAGTTGATTTTAACCACAACAACGGTTGTATATATCCCACTATCAACATTCAAAACGGTTTTAGTGTCAGTCGATGTGAACAATCCATATATATGCACGACAATTAAATATACGGTTTATTTGAGGAATCCGGTCGGATCCCTCCAACCTGTCCTTCTCTGCATTACAGATGTCAGTTGATAACAATATACGAGTAAATAAATAAACAACTGCAACCAGTCAAACCATATCAATCAATTTGCATCCATCGCAACCAATCAGCCAATTTAAACTGTTAACTGTAAAATATATTTAACTGTGAGTGTACCACATCACAGTATTCCAGAAGGTGTGAGAATTAACTCACCAGATTATTTGGTTGGCGGTTGACGCGTTTGTCGCTTTTAATCTTGAACGGACATTCAAAATTAGCTGATTTTTCAATGGTATCAGATCAGAGCCTAGTCAGTGCCATCGCGTAGAGCTCGTCCCTGCGATCCCAACGCATCTTGTTTCATTAAATTTCGTTAATGTATGAAAGAGTTATCACCAAAATACGTTTTGCAAATTTATCGTTTATTATTTAAACTAATTAATAATTTAAATAATTAAGCAATGATTACCTTAATCAACACTAATCAGGCCACGTCATCCTCAGTTTGCTCAAAAACGCATTTCCCCTTTTGAAATTTGTAAAACCCGATCCCTTCTTCCATTTCACGATCCAACCCAAGTACAACTTCCAATTCACCTTGCCGGCGACGCCTCAGTCCGCCTGGGCTCCAACTGACCATCGCCATGCCTCCCTGACACTGAGAGCCGCCTATGCCTGCGATGCCCACCTCCGTAGATGCCCCAGGTCGCCAGATTTCTGTGTTGGACGTTTTTCGTTCAACTACCTTTTTCCGCCACCACAGCCTGTCGTGGTTGACCGGACCACTCCCAAAGCGACCACCTCGCCTCCGCCTTCCGTCCACGTCAGACCCCCGACCCCCTCGATGACAGACTTCGCCGGAAAATCCTCATTTTCGTCCGCTCTTGTGAAAAACAGCCCAGAGAAATACACCTCAGTCCATCTACCAATATCTTCGACCACCGGCAACGTTAGGACCTGAGACCACCGCCAAAATAAAGCCTGGTCTCCCCTCTTCGAAAGCCCTAAGGCCTCGTCCAACGAAATCGACCATAGCTCTCCAATTTGGGCTGAAAACGAAACTGATTCTTCGCCGTTCCTTGCGAAATCCGGCCACCACAGTCAGCGATACGACCCCAACTTTTTGCTATAGGTAGAGAACCTCCCGATCTATCACTTTCACTTAGGATCCCTTATCAAATTCTTCTCGGATTTGTAGATATAAATAGATTTGTAAAAGTGGACTTTTCTGCAAAATTACATGGAAGAGGATGGAGATGGGCTGAAAATGGCTGGCTTGGGGGTTTATATAGATGGAAAATAATATAGTTTAAGTTGATTTGACGACTGACGCTGACTAACGATTTTTATTTCGTATCTATCGCGTTTTCGAACGTCGTTTATTCGCTGCTGTGCTCACATACGAACCCCGTTCGAGACGCGACTGGACGGCATAGTATATTTTGATGATACGGTCCTAACGAATCTTGTTTCGTCGAATTCCGAGCTCGTATGCTCAAATAGCGTTTGTACACGTCCAATTATATCGATTTATTTTGCATTTTATTTTGCCACGCTCACAGAATAACCCCGATTGACGCGCCGTTTGAAAATCTGGCAATAATTTACTGTTACGGTCACAACAAAATTTGTTTCGTCGAAAACAGAGGTCGTTTGAAAATTGTCCCTTTTGAACTGGCCAATTTTGAATAAAATAACCCAATTTTAAAGTACTTCAATATAATATTATTAAAATATTGCAATTGGCCATACACGACCAGAATTTGATATATTACCAAGGAAAAATATCCCGGGTTGAATTCCAAGCCAATTCGATGTTTAAAATATTTAAAAACCATTATTTTATATAACTGCAGCGCTATATATATAAAAGGAATTCTGGCGCTGCTTTTCCCAAAATTTGATTTGGACATAAAACAAAAATCTACACGACGAAAACTGGATTTTTCTCTGCCGTTGGGAAGATATTGTCAAACTGGTCCCAACGTTTCTTATTTCAATGAAATCCGACTTATTTTGAACCCGGTACGACCAATTGAAGTTCAAAACGCCAAATCGCGAACTACCGCGCCGCTGCAGCTCGTTATTTAATTAAATTATAAACTATATATATTCGTCGTCGTTTTCAAAACGAATTGTCACTAAAATTTCAGTATAAACAATATTTGACCACTTTAAACTGTCGGATCACAGTATATTTCAATTTCGACAAATTTCCATATTTTGGAAATTAAAATAATATTTATTATTTATTTTAAATAATATATTCACAATATAATCGTTAAATTCGCTTATCCAACCTCAAACCAATATTTTAAATTATTAAAATATTTAAAATAATCCAATTAAATTGGTAGAAAAATACGGGTCGTTACAAAAATAGACAATGTTAGTGATTCATTTTTATCGACATTTTTGTTGCGATAAAAATAGACAATGTTAGTGATTCATTTTTATCGACCTTTTTGATGTGATAAAAAGAGGAATGTTAATATTACATTTTTATCATCATTTTTGATGCGATAAAAAGGAAATATTTTGTGTAACATTTTATTGTCTTTCTAAAGACAATAAAAAGAATAGATTAAAATGTCACATTGGTATTGTCGTGTTAGATTACAATATCATTGTTATTATAAAATGTTATGTCAATTCAAAATATACTATTTTAATTTAATAATGCCATGATAATATATAGACATCATTTTATTTAGATGAAATGTTGATGGCTGCAAACCCCACACAGGTCTTGGGTTGATATCCACACATCGCCCTTGTGATTAGTTATAAGCGTTATTTATTTGACGCTTATACAGTATTAATATTCACTTTGGATGTTTGGATGTTATTAATGATCTTATCATTAGTGTAGAATACATTGCGATGTTTGAAATCCATATAATTAAATTATATGGTAATTATTTTAGGGCTCATTCCAATTTTGAATTAAAAGAATATTTTAATTTAATATTCAGTTAAAGAAATCAAATAATAACTTTGATGTTTTGGAATTCAAAAGATTTTGTTTTGTTGGTTAAAAAGATACAATGGAAAAGGTTGAATTAAAATATGAATTGGGCCATGACATGAGATTAAGCCCAACTTATGGGATAAGTCTGCCCGGAACCAACCGGCATATCCAGCATCCATAAGTCGTAGGCTTAATGTGGGAGGTCTGGCCCAGTATAAAATATAACTGGATAAGAAAATGAATTAGGCTATTTAAATCTGCTTTATATAACAATGCCATTTTAACCCGAACGGGTTATCGATCGATTTAATTCACTTTAAATGAATATAAGAAGTGATTTTCAAAATAGACTATTTTGAGAATGTTAATATTTTAATATGAAAAGAAAATAAAATATTCAATTTAGACTTTAAATTGAAATAAAGTTAAAACTGTTTTGAAACCAATTTATAAATATTTTATAAAGTACGTTTTAAATAGAAAACGACGATACAAAATAATATATATATATATATATATTTATTTAATGGCTTGAATAGAACGCACCGCGCAGCGACCGTTCGCGAATTTCGACCATTAACTTTAAATGGACGTAACGGGAGATCCGACCGTCGGATTCTCCTAAAACCGGAACCGTTGGGTTCGTATCGAAAAGATCCTTCCAACGAATATAAGGACTTTAAAATCTAACGGTTGGTTTTGGGATTATGTTCAAATCAATTTTAGAAAATGTCACTGTAAGTGCAGTTCGGTGGCCATTGTTGGAAACCGCCTGTACGGGCCTTAATAAAATTATTAAAAAAATAGGGTAAAATTATGTAAAATCATAATTAATGATTTAGAAAGATTTTTGGAAAAAAATTTCATATTTGAAAGGATAAAAATATATTTTTATTAAATGAACTTGTTTTTAACTAGAATAAGAATCCAATGAATTAAATAGATTAAATTGGATTTTTGGGTTGTCGTGAATGGTGTCTTAAATAACACTGTTCTTAACCCCAGTTAAGAAAAGAATAAATCTTTTAATTAAGATTTTTAGAGTTTCAATTATATTTAGTAAATGGGAATAAAACGATTTGTGAATTGAGTTTATCGTGAACAATGTATTAAACGACATCTGTTCTTTAACTCAATTTAAAGTGAAAATATAATTTGGAGTTTATAAATCTTTTATTAAGATTTAATAGAGATTTTTTTTCCAAAGTAAAGTTTTCCAATTTAATATATTAAATTGGAATTGAATAGAATTTGAATCAATTATAACCGAGATAAGCTTCTGTAAAAGAAGACTGATACTACATATGGAATTTAAGAGGCTTTGCCGCTATTCCATTTATATTATTGGTCGGATACAGAAATTTATAACAATTATATATTGATTTGATTTCTATAAATATTCCCTATTTTTTGGAAGATGATTTTTGGGTTTACCGTGAACTATGTTTTAAATTACATTAGTTCTTTAACCCAATTAAAGATAAGAATTATTTCTTAAATTTAAATAATCATTGAATAATGATTTTTGGTATTTAAACCTAAATTGGAGTTTTGATAAATCTTTAAAGAAAAGATTTATGGATAAGTTAAAGAATTTATCTTTGATAAGATAATGTGAATATTTGATTTAAAAGAATACTCTGAATTGGAATGAGACGTTGGATGTGTTTTATAGTACTTGATTTTTATTATAAAATACGTGAGTTATTCGAAAAGACCGGGTTTAACCCATTCTGAATAATTTCTACGACGATGAAGAGTCGAAGATGAAGACGGTGGTTGAAGACCGACGATCTTCACATCGAATGGATGTGTTGCTACAGAGACCCTGATGGGAGTAGCTACCTTGAAGGGATTTCAGTAGTGGCCGTCCGGACTATTGTTGATTGTTCAGATTTGGTTTTCGCTCAGACCCAGAGCATAAGCTTGTAAATGGATGCGTGTGTGGCATTGGATTTTGTTCCGTGTGAATTAAATCGATTTCTGTTAATGTATGTCTGTTTGATGGTAAAGGAGTTATCCTCTACTTAACACCTTGGTATATATTAATAGTGATTGATCGCATGGCGTGAATTGTCAATGTGGCACGCTAAGATGCAAATGATCAATGCTTTTGTTGAAAAGCAGGGCCTTGTGGGATGATCAAAGCATAGCCTCTTACGGCATAGCTTTGTGTATATCGTGACTTCGCGAGCCTCACACCCTGGTATGAGTCAAAAACGGGATATGGACCGTAGGGAGTGCATAAGTTTCTTTCTAGCTAGTGGTAGTGTCAGTGCTTTAACACGGCTTGGCATTTTACTTATGTTGATGATGGATTTTGAGGCGCCTCGGATTTTTATAGGCCGATAGTGGTCATATTATAGGTTCAAAGGAACCGGGAAACGTGTGATCAGGCATAACCAATCCACTGCCGATAGGCGGGGACCGGCCCTACCGCTCCAAGGGTTGCCCATAGGTGTGATCCTGAGGCATTTGCTAGAGTGTCTCGAATCGGAGAGGAGCTTGCCCCTAGCCTCGACTCATGATGGAAATCCAATTTCCAATACGACCTTGCGGTTTTGATTGTAGAACTAGTATGGCGATATGATATATGGTACCCATGTCGTATATGATTAATACATTATGATTGAAATGGTTTTTAAAACATATACTCACTAATACTAAATCCGTTTTATCGTATTAAGCATCTCTTGACCATTATAAGGTAAAACCCCATCCTCCGGTTTGCGTTGCATTGTGTGATGGGACTTGGGTCTTATAATGGTTTCATTTTTCTAAAAAGCATTGCGTTGTTTAACGATTTACTTTAAGTTTATGCACTGGCAATCCAATGGAGTAAACCCGTTCCGCGTTAGCGGCATGGTCCTGTGATTAGCCTTATTATTAGGTTAGTTTAGTTAAGATTTCTCATACCAGTCCCATGATTGACCTGTAGTTTGTTTTGCTGGCAAACTCGGGTGCCCATATTTTTCCACACGGGCAATCGAGTAGCTTGTTTTGCAGATATCTATTCTTTTAGAAGGATCCTAGATCGATGCTTAAAGCTGTGTCCAGAGCATAGAAAGTCTTCCATTGTATATTGTATTATTTAGTGTAATTTATCATCCACGATATTTCATTTATCGTTGTACTCTGATATTCTGTACTCTGATGTAACATTACTATAATGTTTATAAAAGTCTTCTGTGATCTGTTCTAATGTATTGTATTCCCAAAGTTAACGTATGCGAGTTTTGAACGGTCTTGGTCGATTTTGCGATTGATTAGGTCCAGGCAAAATCCGTGTCGTTACAGTTGGTATTAGAGCTATGGTTTGCTCAAATCTTTGGGGTACAACTCGTTAGAACTGAAAAAAAGACTCATCAGAGATTGGATTAGTAATATCCAATAAGAATACTCATTAGAGGTAGGATCAGTAGTATCCTAGAATGAGAAGACTCGTTAGAGATGGGATCAGTAGTATCCTAGAATGAGTCCCAAGAGTGTTATTTAATAAATAAAAGCGGTAACAAATTTAGTTTTGAAAATTTATCTTAAATTACGTATTTGAGATATTATTATATTTTAGATTTGGACAATCGAGTATATAGAGATTTTAATATACGCCTTGCAAGTGTGTATAAGAAGCTCCAATATATTAGATAGATATAGAGTCACACTCTAATAGCCCGGAGATGATTCTGATGATGTTGCAACACCATCAGTGTTTATGTTCGAGTTTCGGAGTGCGATATCTATATATTTCCAATTGACTGGTATGAGAACCAAAACTTAGTTAGAACACATTGCTGTGATTTGCACTAAAATATGATTTTTGACTATATATAAAAGTCATATATATTTGAAAAGTTAATCACCTAATTGATTGCTGGTTGTGATGTTTGATTATTAGTTTAACTAATAAAATTATTGAAACCAATAAATAAATTTTTTAATTAAGTTAGCTAATTAAACAACTTTTAGCTACGTTCATCTTCGAGGACAAAAAGATTTTTTTTAGTAGGGGCGATTGTAACAACCCGGAAAATCAGGGCCAATTTAAAATTTTTATTCTTAGAAATTTTAATGGAAAATGTGCCAGAATTTAAAATTTTCAATTTTAAATAATATTAAAGCCACTGAAAATAGTCAATTTTCAAACGACCTCCGTTTTTGACGAAACCACTTTTGTTGGAACTGGAATGTCGAATTATTGCTAGGTTTCAATTTTTAGAATTTTCCGAGTTAATATGTGAGCGTGACAAAAGAAAATGTGTTTTGTTCAATTCAGTCAACTTTAATCGTTTGAAAAATAGCCATTTTTCAAAAGGTCTCAGAATTCGATGAAATTAATTTTGTTAGGACCGTATCGTCAAAACAAAGCTAGAAATAATTTTTCTGTAATTTTTAGAGGTCCTATGTGGCCCCAGCATATTTAAATGTACGGTGGAAATTAATTTATTAATTTAATATTGTAATTTTAATAAAACTCGCAACAGATTTCAGAATTGGGCCACGGGGCTTAGCCCATCGCGTTCAAAAGGCGTCAAAACCTTAAGTTTGACACTAACTGGGCCTGAATTGAGGTTAGTATCAAAACGGGCCTTTATTGGGAATTAATTAATAAAATAATATAAATATCTAATTTACCAAAATCCACAAAACCCTAATACCAACTACAGCCGCCGCCCAACTATGGATCAATGGCCATTCCTTTTCAGAATTCAATCCTCAATTAATCCCAATCCCTCACAAATTAAAACATGAACCCAAAGACAAAATCAAAGATCAACACGCAATCTTTAAATTGGTACGGTGATGATCGTTTCTAGAGTTTTGTGGTGCTCGATTTTTGACCGAGAAGGGTCGACGCTTGGAGGAGGATTCACGAGGCAGGAGGGGTGCGAGTTGGCCGGGTCTTCGAGTGGTGGCGGCACACGTGGAGGCAGTGGTCGTGGCGGGTTTGGATCGATGGCCGGGGGTTCCAGGTGGCGTGCGAATTGGGGTTTGACGATGGAGCTTTGGGTTCGAATTCGACTGTAAACCAACGAAGAAGAGGAAGGGATTAACAGTAAGGATTAGGTAAATAAATAATTAATTATTTGAGTTAATTATATTTCTAAATATTCAAATGTTTAAACATTCATATCTCGTTCAAATCAAATCGGAATTCGATGATTTCAGGACCGTTATAATCATGATAACAAGATCTAGACTTTGGAACTGACCACGAACAAAAACTGGGCAGTTGGAAATTTTGACTGAATTGAACGTACAGTTAAAATAAGCGTTATTCCGACAAAATCAAAGGTGAGATTTCTTTTAAAAATTTAATTATCTATTTCGATGTGAATTGTATATTTATTTCATGTTGATGCTGTATGTATAGTTGTTGTAATGCTGATTTGTTTTGTGATTGGATGAACCTCTGATTTGCAGTGTGTTTATTCATGTTTGATTAAATAAGATAGTTGAAATTAAAACTATCAGTTTGCTCGTTAGATTGTCAAATTTACATTAAATTGATCACAAATAAAAACATTGATCAACTTTAACATTGAATAGTCAAAATAAAATTTACATTTTGTTATGAATGGTAATGATAGTTAAAAAAAGTACCTTCTGATTTTAAATTGTTGTGTCTAGATTTAAAAACATCGTTCTGTTAATAATGTTCATTTAGATTTAAAAATGGTTATTTTTGTTAAAATGTTCATTTAGAATTTAAACAGCATTTTTGTTAAAAATGTTTATTTAGATTAATGATATCATTTTTGTTGTAAATGTCGCATTGATATTAAAATAACACTTTTGTTAAAATATTGTATTAGAATAAAAGATAATTTTTATCATTAAAAAGCATATTTTGTCACCTTTTCTTTTAACATGAAAAGGGTCATTTTTGTCGCTTCTTCTTTTTAACATTAAAAGAACATTTTTCTTTCATTTCTTTTTGGAAATGAAAAAGAATATTTTGTCGCATTTCTTTTCACATATAAAAAGAACTATCTTTGTTGTCGTCTCTTTTTATGTTAAAATGTAGAAACTAGCAACTTCCCCGGTGAGGAAAGCGCGGATAGTTCGAGGACAAGCTACATCAGAACGTAGGCGGAAGAACATTTCATTGTATATTACAACAATTCCATCAGAATACAAGAATATACAGAGTATAAATGAATATTACACAGAAATATCAGAGATTTAAATTACATTTAAATACATAGCAGCGGAAAATAATACAAAATACAACTGAAGGAGATATACGGATACAAAGCTTTCCGGATATCGTTCCAGCTGTAAACCAGGATCCTGTGAATATAAATCTGCAAAACCAAAACTACTAGCTGCCCGTGCGGAAAATAGGGTCACCCAGAGTTTAGGTTAAAACAATAAACTCCAGGTCAGTCATGGGACTGGTGTGAGAACTAAAACAGTTATTAATCTTTATTTTAAAGTTCGGTAAATCAAGGGACCACGCCGTATAACACGGAACGGGTTTCCTCCCAAGAATACCAGTGCATATAACAACAGCGCAATGCTAAATAAAGAAAAATGAAGCTATTATAAGACCCAGGTCCTATCACACAATGCAACGCAGGCCGGGGGATAGGGTTTTTATCTTATAATAGCCAAGAATGCTTGATACGTTTAAAACAAATCATGGCTTATTACTATAAGTGTATAGTGCATAAAACAACTTCAAATCATAAGTATCAATCATAGGCGACATGAGCGTCCCATGCCACTATGTCGCCATATATAGGTTTACAAATAAAACCGCAAAGTAACGTATTTGGAAATTGGATTTCCATCTATGAACCGAGGCAAAAGATATTCCTCAACCGATTCGAGACTGTTTAGCCCGAGCCTCAGGATCAAAACGCATCAACCCTTTGGATCGTCAGGGCCGGTCCACCGATGTAGATTATTATGCCCAAACACTACGTTTCCCCGCCCTTTGGGGCATAAATGAGCCAACGAATGACTCCATCGGTCCCGAATCGACCGACATATCCGAGGCGCCTCGCAACAACAACAACCACATAAGTCAAACTCGTTAGGGAGTGTAAAACCACTGACGCCATTTCTAGCTAGAAAGAAACACATGCCCTCCGTGAGGTCCTCTCCCGTTTTTGGTTCACAACCGAGGTGTGAGGCTCGCGAATCAACGCTACACAACGCTACACCACAAAGGTCGTGCTTTGATCGTCAACCACAAGACTCTGCTTTTCAACAGAAGCCTTGCTCACATTGCCACTTAGGCATGCCACACAGGCAATTCACTCCATGCGTTTGGTATCCATCAATATATAACCCCTGAGCTCGTACGTCTCAGAGAAGGGCGTTAAGCAAGAGAATAAATTCTCCGCCGCCAAACAGATATATTTTTAATAGAAATCAATCACACAGACTAAAATCCAATGTCAGACACACAGTCCATTTACAAGTCCGTTCTGGGTCTGAACGAAACCGGAGGCACCTAGTACCCCGCATATCCATCGATCTCCAAGTACGCCTGGACGATCACCAACTGTTTCCATCTTCTTGGGTGTACGGCCCAATCAAGATCATCAGTAATTATCCAAACGACGTGAAGACCTCCAGTCTTCGACCACCGTCTTCATCTTCGACTTATCGTCGTATCAGTTATTCAGAATGGGATAAACCCGGTCTTTCCGAATAACTCGCGTATATTATAAATAAGTGTTACACAAACACAACATACGCCTCATTCCAATTTATCTGTCACTTACCGTAAATTAACAAGAGAATAATTCCCCAAATATTAACCCCGAAGGTCGAAACCAACATCAGATCAATACCTCTGAAACCATTCAACTTAACTAATCTCCGGTTAGTTTCTGATTTTCTTAACTCCTTCAGGTCTAAGAACAGTATTATTGAAGATACCATTCACGACAACCAAAAATCACGTTCCATTAATTATCGGGTTAAAGAACAAGTGTTATTTAAAACACTATTCACGATAAACCCAAAAATCAATACCAATTCAATTCCAATTAAATATTATTTAATTGGTACACTTCATTAAATCTAAATAAAAAGATTTAATCTTTTTCTCAACTGGGTTCAAGAACAGTGTTAATGAAGGCACCATCCACGACAAACCCAAATCACATTTGATATTAAATACAAGGCTCTGAATAGAAAATATATCGACTTATATTCAATATCAAACTCTACGACTAACAAATATCGTATCGGAAATAACGATATAAATATATCTTTCAAATTTCCATAACAATATATGTGTAATCACGAAATCCAACATCGAAATATTCCACAGACAATTTCGATTCAAATCCATTCCAATTCACTTATTGGAAATTCTGGTTACTTTTTAAAACCCTTTTCAAATCCAATTTATTTATTTAAAAATAAATAGAATTTTAATTCTAGTTCAAAACTAGCTCATCTCGATAAAAATCTATTTTTATCTTTTCAAATATGGAATTTTTCATCCCAATTCTTCACAAATCATTTCTTATGATTTTACACAAATTATTACTATTTTTAATAATTTTATCAAGGCCCGTACAGTCGATTTCCATCAATGGCCATCGAACTGCACTTACACCGACCTTTTCCAAATTTAATTTGGACATAATTCCAAATCCAACCGTTAGATTTCTAATTTCTAATCTTCTTTAGAAAGCTCTTTTCGATACGAACCCAACAGTTCCAGTTTTAGGAGAATCCGACGGTCGGATCTCCCGTAATGTCCATTCGAAGTAAATGGTCGAAATTCGCGAATTGCCGCGGCGCGTTATATTCAGGCCATTATATTATATATATATATATATATATATATATATATAATATATACTTCGTTGATTTCCTTTTAAAACGTTATTTATAAATCGTTTTAAATTCGTTTTCGGAACGATTTCAACTTCCTTTCAAATTCAAATCAAAATTGAATTTCTCCTTATAAATTCGTTTTAAATCCATTTCAAATTGATTTCAATTCAAATCGATTTTTATTTCAATTTCAGTTCGTTTTCAATTCAATTCAATTTCAATTCGAATTCCTTTCTATTCAATTTCAATTCGAATTCACTTCTATTCAATTTCAATTTGAATTCATTTCTATTCAATTTCAATTCGAATTCAATTCTTTTCAAAATATCAGATTTTGAAATCACTTTTGATATTCATTATAAGATGAATAAAATCGATATAAATATCGTTCACATCAAAATGGCGTCAATCTAATCTACACGGCTTCATATATTTCTATTTCAAATATTTCTATTTCAAATGTTTCTTTTTCAAATATTTCTTTTCAAATATTCTATTTCAAATATGGAATGAGGCCCAATCAATTACCATATAATGTTAATTATATGGATTTTCTACCACATGTATCTAACAACAACGATAAATCATCAACCATCATCCAAAGTGCGTTCTACACTGTATAAGCATCAAATATAAATATTTAACGCTTATAACAGTCTGTCAATCAATCGATCGACATACAACTAACTATTGGGATTAGTGTAGGTCATATATCACCCCAATACCCGTGTGCGGTTTTCAAACAATCAAACACAGATTTTATTTGTGCAGTTGGGCGATGTGTAAAATTTATCGTCCCAATCAATATCAGTCAAATGTGTGTATATAAACAAATCGTCCGATTTGTTTAATTTTATTTCATTTTAAATACCCGTAAAAAATTCTATTTTTAACTATAAAATATTTTTAACTATATAAATATTTTATTTCATTTCACATCACACAATCAACTACACATCAAAATCAAACAACCAAGCATACAAGTCGTTCATGGTCTGTGGAAGACGGGTGTCAGGTGCTACTAAACACCGCCTGCATCCTAGTATATATTTATAATTAGTAAAACCAAATTAAAAGGTGAGAAGTTCTCACCAAAGCTATCCCAACTCCACGACACTTCAAATATAGAAGTCTTCGCCGTTCCTTCTTTCCTTACTTTCATCCTCCGTTATCACTACATATATAA
Organism: Allium sativum; assembly: GCA_030737875.1. Taxonomy (NCBI): domain Eukaryota; kingdom Viridiplantae; phylum Streptophyta; class Magnoliopsida; order Asparagales; family Amaryllidaceae; genus Allium; species Allium sativum. The sequence continues at coordinate 110,373,289 of CM060910.1, forward strand.
AAATCACATTTTTACTTCGCTATTAAACATATAAAAATCGAATTTTTACTTTGCTATTCAATATATAAAAAACGAATTTTTTCTTCGCTATTCAATATATAAAAATCAAATTTTTACTTTGCTATTCAATATATAAAAATCGAATTTTTTCTTCGCTATTCAATATATAAAAATCGAATTTTTACTTTGCTATTCAATATATAAAAATCGAATTTTTTCTTCGCTATTCAATATATAAAAATCAAATTTTTATCTTCACTTCGTTATAAAAATTATATTTTTATATTACTCTTCTCCTAATAAAGATCATATTTTTATTACTCTACATGAATAAAAATCATATTTTTAATATGCCACTAGTATAAAAATTATATTTTTAACCTTTCTATATCATAAAAAATATATTTTTAACTTTTCTATATCATAATTTTTTTTAACCTCATAAAAATCGTATATTTTTCAATTTTAAAGATCATATATTTTCGATGCAAAGAAATCATACTTTTAAACAATGATATGATTTAAAAATCATATTTTTACCCACCTAAATAAATAAAACAATAAAATAAATAAATAGAAAGGCTCACCCGGTACATTCAATTGAATTTTGAAATCGAATTATCGAACTACCGCGCCATTTTTAATTCCTTTTATAATTATAAATAATTATTTATATTCTAACGACGATCTATATAAATATATTCGTTCTAATTCAATTCAAAATAAATTTCTCGTCGTTATTATTTAAAATAATTCATTTTAAATAATCAAAATTCGCTAAAATTGCCAAAATAAAAATTTTAAACTGGCCCAGATTTCTGGGTTATTACATAAAAAAGATCACATTTTTATTTTTATTTCTTTTTGTAGATAAAAAGAACACCTTTGTGTTGCATTTCTTTTATAAAAAAAAAAGAACGGTTCCGTAGTAATAGAATTGTTATTGTTGAATATTTTATCGTCAATTTGAATGCGGTAAAAATAGAATTGTTAATGTTGAATATTTATCGTCATTTTGAATGCGGTAAAAATAGAATTGTTAATGTTGAATATTTTATCGTCATTTTGAATGCGGTAAAAATAGAATTGTTAATGTTGAATATTTCATCGTCATTTTGAATGTGGTGAAAATAGAATGGTTAATGTTGTCATTTTTATCGACATTTTTGTTGCGATAAAAATAAACAATGTTAGTGATTCATTTTTATCGACATTTTTGTTGCGATAAAAATGGACAATGTTAGTGATTCATTTTTATCGACATTTTTGTTGCGATAAAAATAGACAATGTTAGTGATTCATTTTATCAACATTTTTGTTGCGATAAAAATAGACAATGTTAGTGATTCATTTTTATCGACATTTTTGTTGCGATAAAAATAGACAATGTTAGTGATTCATTTTTATCGACATTTTTGTTGCGATAAAAATAGACAATGTTAGTGATTTATTTTTATCGACATTTTTGTTGCGATAAAAATAGACAATGTTAGTGATTCATTTTTATCGACCTTTTTGATGTGATAAAAAGAGGAATGTTAATATTACATTTTTATCATCATTTTTGATGTGATAAAAAGGATATATTTTGTGTAACATTTTATTGTCTTTCTAAAGACAATAAAAAGAATAGATTAAAATATCACATTGGTATTGTCATGTTAGATTATAATATCATTGTTATTATAAAATGTTATGTCAATTCAAAATATACTATTTTATTTGAATCATTCCATGATAATATATAGACATCATTTTATTTAGATGAAATGTTGATGGCTGCAAACCCTACACGGGTCTTGGGTTGATATCCACACATCGCCCTTGTGATTAGTTATAAGCGTTATTTATTTGACGCTTATACAGTATTAATATTCACTTTGGATGTTTGGATGTTATTAATGATCTTATCATTAGTGTAGAATACATTGCGATGTTTGAAATCCATATAATTAAATTATATGGTAATTGTTTTGGGGCTCATTCCAATTTTGAATTAAAAGAATATTTTAATTTAATATTCAGTTAAAGAAATCAAATAATAACTTTGATGTTTTGGAATTCAAAAGATTTTGTTTTATTGGTTAAAAAGTTACAATGGAAAAGGTTGAATTAAAATATGAATTGGGCCATGACACGAGATTAAGCCCAACTTATGGGATAAGTCTGCCCGGAACCAACCGGCATATCCAGCATCCATATGTCGCAGGCTTAATGTGGGAGGTCTGGCCCAGTATAAAATGTAACTGGATAAGAAAATGAATTGGGCTATTTAAATCTGCTTTATATAACAATGCCATTTTAAACCGAACGGGTTATCGATCGATTTAATTCACTTTAAATGAATATAAGAAGTGATTTTCAAAATAGATTATTTTGAGAATGTTAATATTTTAATATGAAAAGAAAATAAAATATTCAATTTAGACTTTAAATTGAAATAAAGTTAAAACCGTTTTGAAACCGATTTATAAATATTTTATAAAGTACATTTTAAATAGAAAACGACGATACAATATATATAATATATATATATATTTAATGGCCTGAATAGAAAGCGCCGCGCAGCGACCGTTCGCGAATTTCGACCATTAACTTTAAATGGACGTAACGGGAGATCCGACCGTCGGATTCTCCTAAACCCGGAACCGTTGGGTTCGTATCGAAAAGATCTTTCCAACGAATATAAAGACTTTAAAATCTAACGGTTGGATTTAGGATGATGTCCAAATCAATTTTAGAAAAGGTCGCTGTAAGTGCAGTTCGGTGGCCATTGTTGGAAACCGACTGTACGGGCCTTAATAAAATTATAAAAAAAAATAGGGTAAAATTATGTAAAATCATAATTAATGATTTGGAAAGATTTTTGGATAAAAATTTCATATTTGAAAGGATAAAAGTATATTTTTATCAAATGAACTAGTTTTTAACTAGAATAAGAATCCAATGAATTAAATAGAATAAATTGGATTTTTGGGTTGTCGTGAATGATGTCTTAAATAACACTGTTCTTAACCCCCGTTAAGAAAAGAATAAATCTTTTAATTAAGATTTGTAGAGTTTCAATTATATTTAGTAAATGGGAATAAAATGATTTGTGAATTGAGTTTATCGTGAACAATGTTTTTAACCACATCTGTTCTTTAACTCAATTTAAAGTGAAAAATATAATTTGGAGTTTATAAATCTTTTATTAAGATTTAATAGAGATTTTTTTCCAAAGTAAAGTTTTCCAATTTAATATATTAAATTGGAATTGAATAGAATTTGAATTAATTATAACTGAGATAAGCTTCTGTAAAAGAAGACTGATACTACATATGGAATTTAAGAGGCTTTGCCGCTATTCCATTTATATTATTGGTCGGATATAGAAATTTATAACGATTATATATTGATTTGATTTTTGTAAATATTCCCTATTTTATGGAAGATGATTTTTGGGTTTACCGTGAACTATGTTTTAAATTACATTAGTTCTTTAACCCAGTTAAAGATAAGATTTATTTCTTAAATTTAAATAATCATTGAATAATGATTTTTGGTATTTAAACCTAAATTGGAGTTTTGATAAATCTTTAAAGAAAAGATTTATGGATAAGTTAAAGAATTTATCTTTGATAAGGTAATGTGAATATTTGATTTAAAAGAATACTCTGAATTGGAATGAGACGTTGGATGTGTTTTATAGTACTTGATTTTTATTATAAAATGCGAGAGTTATTCGGAAAGACCGGGTTTAACCCATTCCGAATAATTTCTACGACGATGAATAGTCGAAGATGAAGACGGTGGTTGAAGATCGACGATCTTCACATCGAATGGATGTGTTGCTACAGAGACCCTGATGGGAGTAGCTACCTTGAAGGGATTTCAGTAGTGGCCGTCCGGACTATTGTTGATTGTTCGGATTTGGTTTTCGCTCAGACCCAGAGCATAAGCTAGTAAATGGATGCGTGTCTGACATTGGATTTTGTTCCGTGTGAATTAAATCGATTTCTGTTAATGTATGTCTATTTGATGGTAAAGGAGTTATCCTCTACTTAACACCTTGGTATATATTAATAGTGATTGATCGCATGGCGTGAATTGTCAATGTGGCACGCCAAGATGCAAATGATCAAGGCTTTTGTTGAAAAGTAGGGCCTTGTGGGATGATCAAAGCATAGCCTATTACGGCATAGCTTTGTGTATATCGTGACTTCACGAGCCTCACACCCCGGTATGAGTCAAAAACGGGATATGGACCGTAGGGAGTGCATACGTTTCTTTCTAGCTAGTGATAGTGTCAGTGCTTTAACACGGCCTGGCATTTTACTTATGTGGATGATGGATTTTGAGGCGCCTCGGATTTTTATAGGCCGATAGTGGTCATATTATAGGTTCAAAGGAACCGGGAAACGTGTGTTCAGGCATAACCAATCCACTGCCGATAGGCGGGGACCGGCCCTACCGCTCCAAGGGTTCCCCATAGGTGTGATCCTGAGGCATTTGCTAGAGTGTCTCGATTCGGAGAGGAGCTTGCCCCTAGCCTCGACTCATGATGGAAATCCAATTTCCAATACGACCTTGCGGTTTTGATTGTAGAACTAGTATGGCGACATGATATATGGTACCCATGTCGTCTATGATTAATACATTATGATTGAAATGGTTTTTAAAACATATACTCACTAATAATAAATCCGTTTTATCGTATTAAGCATCTCTTGACCATTATAAGGTAAAACCCTATCCTCCGATTTGCGTTGCATTGTGTGATGGGACTTAGGTCTTATAATGGTTTCATTTTTCTAAAAAGCATTGCGTTGTTTAACGATTTACTTTAAGTTTATGCACTGGCAATCCAATGGAGTAAATCCGTTCCGCGTTAGCGGCGTGGTCCTGTGATTAGCCTTATTATTAGGTTAGTTTAGTTAAGATTTCTCATACCAGTCCCATGACTGACCTGTAGTTTGTTTCGCTGGCAAACTCGGGTGCCCATATTTTTTCACACGGGCAGTCGAGTAGCTTGTTTTGCAGATATCTATTCTTTTAGCAGGATCCTGGATCGAAGCTTAAAGCTGTGTCCAGAGCATAGAAAGTCTTCCGCTGTATATTGTATTATTAAGTGTAATTTATCTTCCACTGTATTTCATTTATCGTTGTACTCTGATATTCTGTACTCTGATGTAACATTACTGTAATGTTTATAAAAGTCTTCTGTGATCTGTTCTAATGTATTGTATTCCCAAAGTTAACGCATGCGAGTTTTGAACGGTCTTGGTCGATTTTGCGATCGATTAGGTCCGGGCAAAATCCGTGCCATTACAAGTATATATTTAAAATGAAAATAATTTTTGTTTTGAAAATTTAAATCAATTATTCGTATTTGATTATTTATTTTATATAGAATTTGGACAACCCAATATATAAAGATTTTGCATATACGCCTTACAAACGTATATTCGAAGTTTTAATATACTGGGTAGATATAGAGTCACACTCTAGTCGCCAGGGTCTGATTCTGATAATGGCGCGCCATCATCAGTGTTTATATTCGAGTGACGAAAGTGAGGTTTCTATATATTTCCATTAGACTGGTGTGAGAACCAAAATTATATAGGGCCTATTGTTGTGATTTGGCATCAAAAATATGATTTTTGACTATGTATCAAAGTTATGTATTTGGAAAGCTAATCAACTAATTGATTGCTGATTGTGTTGTTTGATTATAGTTTGATTAATTAAAATGTTGAACCTATAACCAAATTGAATCAAATAGTGAATTGTATTGGAAATTTATCGCATTTGCATGCATTTACATGTACTTACATTGAACAGGTCATAGCAAGGAGGCTAGAGCAGAAGAATAAAATTTGTTTGCCCAACAAATAGGTACATGTTTACCATAATTTACTGTTTTGTTTGGGTGATGATGATTTTATGAGCCGATTGGCTAGCCCCTTGGCTTTTTCTTTTTCTTTTGGATTGAAGAAGGCCATGGGAGGCTATATGAAATATCCCGAAGTCCCCGGTGCAGGGGAGGTTATGGCGGAATTTTTCGAAAATTTAGGGTGTTAGCCAAATATTTGAAAATTTTGAAAAGTTTTTAGAAACTGAAAAGTTGAAAAACTTAAGCTGTAAAGAAAATACTGGAAGTCAAGTTGATTTATTAAACAACTTTTGGCTTCGTTTCTTTTCGAGGACGAAAAGTTTTAAGTGGGGGAGATTGTAATAACCCGGAAATCTGGGCCAATTTAAAATTTTTATTTTGGCAATTTTAGCGAATTTTCATTATTTTAAATGAATTATTTTAAATAATAACGACGAGAAATTTATTTTGAATAGAATTCGAACGTATATATTTATTCGAATCGCCGATAGAATATAAATATTTATTTTAAAATATAAAAGGAAATGAAAATGGCGCGGTAGTTCGATAATTTGATTTCAAACTTCAATTGAATGTACAGGATTCAAAGTAAATCGGATTTTAGTGAAACCAAAAATATTAGAATCTAATTGAGAATCTTTCCAACGAATCCGAAAAATTGAAATTTCATAGCGGGGATAAAAAGTTATGTCCAGTTGAAAATTCAGAATAGTCGCTATGGAATTCTGGCCCTTAAAAATGGCAATTTTGCAAACGACCTCGGATTTCGACGAAACCACTTTTGTTGGAACCGGGATGTCAAGTTATTGCTAGGATTCAAAATTCATAATTTTTCGAATCAATATGTGAGCGTGGCAAAGGAAAACGTGTCTTGTCAATTTCGATCGACTAGAAAATGGCCATTTTTCAAACGGTCTCGGAATTCGACGAAACTAGTTTTGTTAGGACCGTATCGTCAATACGAAGCTAGAAAATATTTTTCGGGAATTTTTAGGGTTAGTATGTGACCCCAGTAAATTGAAATGCGCGTTCAAATTCAATATATAGAGTTATATGTTGATTTTGACGATAACTGATCGAAACAATTGAATCAGCCTACGATACATATCCCATTGTGTTTGGAATGGGGGTAATTAGCTAGGGGCGACAGTCGGTTGGTTTGATTTCGAGTTCAAAATAAAAAGGTACTTTTTGAAATTAAAAATAAATAAAAAATTATATAATAACCTCTCCTTTCCCTTAAAACCCCCTTCCCTCTTCATTATTGGTCAACGCCCAAATTGAATTAAATAAAAAAAAATCAACGATCTAAATCCCATCGCACCCCATCGTGATCCACCGCACCGGAGCTCCGCCCAGGCCGGCCTCCACCGCGGCATCGCCCCTCCGTTCATCTCGCACCCCCTATCCTCGTGAAACCCTAGAACCGCCCACGTCTCCGGCCACCAACGGTCTGCTGAATCGATCCAACCCCTAAACCTCCACCCAAATCCGCGCCGCAGGCCCACAGCACAGCCTCTGAACCCCTCTTGCTCCGCCTGACCCCTAATACCCCCTCCGACCATCAGCTCTAGTTCGACGCAGCAGAGATCGATTAAAGGTGAGTTTTTTATTTATTTATAAAACTAGTTTTTTTTATCAGTTTCTTTTATTTATATAAAGCATAGTAAATCTGATTATACTTTAATTTAAAACATTTTTTTATCAGTTTTATTTAGGTATAAAGCATTATCTTTAAATCATTTTTTTATATATACATTTATTTAAAGGTAATGGGTTATATATATACATATAAAATCCGTTTTTATATATATAGGTAATAAAATAACAAAAAGATTATATTTTTAATCATGGAAAGCTATGATTTTCACTTATGAAAGTTATGACTTTCATATATTATAACATTGGATAAAGACCCGATCTTTAAAGGTTTGAAGGGTTTATAAATAAAAAGATTCGATTTTTATATATGTGGTGGTGAGGTAAAAATACAATTTTCATGATATGTATAGAGAATATAAAAATATTATCTTTATATATGTAGTGAAATAAAAATATGATTTTTAGTGAAGTAAAAATACGATTTTTATATTATATAACAAATAAAAATTCGATCTTTATATATGAAGTAGAAATATAAAAATATAATTTTTATATAGGAAGAAGCGTTGTAAAGATACATGAAGAAGAAACAAAAATACGATTTTCATTTATTGAAATGAAATAATAAAAATATATTTTTTATTATGAAAAGCGTAAAAAGGACTGCATTGGAATTTGCAAACAGATCTAAACGGTTCAGCAATTCAGAAAGCAAAGCATGGCGGAGTGGAACCTTCAATGAGAACTCCTCACTTTTAATTTAATTTTCTAGTTAAAATATATACTAGGATGCAGACGGTGTTTAGTAGCACCCGACACCCGTCGTCCACAGACCATGGACGGCTTGTATGCTTGTTTGTTTGATTTTGATGTGTAGTTGATTGTGTGATGTGATGTGAACAGAAATAAAATATTTATATAGTTAAAAATATTTTATAGTTGAAAATGGAATTTTTAACGTGTATTTAAAATAAATTAATATAAACAAATCGAACGATTTGTTTATATACACACATTTGACTGATAATTATTGGGACGATAAATTTTACACATCGCCCAAATACACAAATAAAATCTGTGTTTGATTGTTTGAAACCCCACACGGGTATTGGGATGATATATGACATACACTAATCACAATAATTAGTTGTATGTTGAGACGACCCCAAATCCCGTACAAACGGAGACAAGGGTAATCTTTGGAATATAACACAGAAACAGACAATAGAAGAACAGAATTAAATAAATACACCAGATAATGAACAATAGAATATACTGGATAAAAGTAATCATTAGAGTTACACAGTTTACAGGATCATACTTAGTACAAATACAGTTCAACTATACACATATGTCCACAGCGGAAAATAAACATAATGTACAATAGGAGCTGAACAACATAAAAAGAGATAAATGAGAGAATCCATCTTGAGCTCCAGCTATCTAGAAAGAACCAGCTAAACCTGAATACAAGGCTGCCCGTGTAGAAAAAGGGGCACCCGAGTTTGAAAGTGAAACAAACTACGAGTCAGTCATGGGACTGGTATGAGAAATCTACTCAACACATTTCAAATATGGCCAATCACAGGACCACGCCACTTTCGTGGAACGGGTTTACTCCATTGGATTGCCAGTGCTTTTAAAAACAAATCTTTCTTTTAAACATCGCAATGCTTTTTATAAAAATGAAGCCATTATAAGACTCAGTTCCCATCACACAATGCAACGCAAACCGGAGGATAGAGTTTTTACCTTATAATGGCCAAGATATGCTTGATACGAATAAAACAAAAGGCATTTGATATTATTGCTAGTGTTTATATCTTTTGAAACCAATTCCAAATCATAACTATCAATCATAGACGGCATTAATGCCCCATACCACTATGTCGCCATATATAGGTATACAATCAAAACCGCACAGTCACGTATTTGGAAATTGGATTTCCGTCATGAACCAAGGCAAAAGATAGTCCTTACCGTCTTCGAGACAATCTAGCCCATGTCTCAGGCAAGTACCCAGTCAAGCCTTTGGAGCGACAGGGCCGGTCCACCGATGTGGATTAAAATTCCTGAACACTACGTTTCCCCGCCCTATGGGGCATAAATGAGTCAACGAATGACTCCATCGGACCCGGATCGTCCGATCTAACCGAGGCGCCTCGCAACAGCAACAACCAAACAGGTGAAAAGTATATAAATGTCAGGGCTGGTAGGTCACTGACACCACCCTAGCTAGAAAGAAACGCATGCCCTCCCTGAGGTCCTTCTCCCGTTTCTGGTTCATACCGGGGTGTGAGGCTCGCGAATTCACATTATACACAAAGCTACGCCACACAGGCGGTGCTTTGATCATCACCACAAGACTTTGCTTTTCAACAGAAGCCCTGATCATTTGCCACTTAGGCATGCCACACTAGCAATTCATGCCATGCGACTGATGTCCATCGATACACAACCTCTGAGATCGTGCGTCTCAGAGAAGGGCGTTAAGAAAAAGAATAATTTCTCCGCCGCCAAACAGATGTATATTTAATAGAGATCAATCAATACAGAATAAAATCCAATGTCAGACACATAGTCCATTTACAAGTCCGTTCTGGGTCTGAACGAAACCGGAGGCACTAAATACCTCGCAAACCCATCGATCACCATGTACGTCTGGACGATCACCACTGATTATCCATATTTCGGGATGCCTCCCAATCAGGACCTCGGTTACCATCCAAACGAGGTGAAGATCTCCGGTCTTCAACCCCCGTCTTCATCTTCGACTTTCAATCGTCGATCAATTATTTGAAATGAGAATTAACTCGGCCTTTTCAAATAATTCACGTATTTTTAGAATTTCAAATCAACTTATTTCAATGGTTAAATCAATCGACAACAAATTGGTTCTTTAATGTACTTTTTACACCAAACACATTCAACCATCAAAAATCACATAAATCGAGCAAATTCAGTTTATTTCCATTCCATATCGTTTATGATATTTTATAACAATTTATCGCTATTTTTATTTATTTTAAAATAGCCAATTTAGTCAAAACGACGCTTCGGGCCATAACGCGGCCGTGGCACCGTTTTTCTTCAGATTTGATTTACACATATCTGAAAATCTAACCGTTGGATCTTCACACAATTTACATCATTAGAAAGGTCTTTTCAAAACGAATCCAACGGTTCCAGTTTCGGGAAAATCCGACGGTCGGATCTCCCGGTACAATCGTTTGAAGTTTCGATTTCAAAATACGAACTGCAGCGTCGTTATTCGATTAAATATAATTATATATATATATATATATATATATATATATATAAATATAATCGATTCTGGCGCTGTTTTTCTTCAGATTTGAATTAAACATTCCAGACAATCCAACCGTTGGATTTTTACAAAGTTGGTGCCGTTGGAAAGATATTTCCAAAGCGAACCCAACGGTTGCGGTTTCGGGAAAATCCAATGGTCGGATTTCCCGCACTAGTCGTTTGAAATCACGGTTTCAAAACACGAACTGCACGGCCATGTTTCGTTTTAATTTTATTTATATTTATATAAATATAGTTCATTTAACAATTTCAATATCGTTTTCACTTCAAATATTTCACTAACGCCTTTAAATTTTGGAAAATTTCGCCATAACCTCCTTTGTACGGGAGGGGCTGGGAAAATTCCCAAATAGCCACACGGCGTCTCATGTCAAAAAGAAAAAGAACAAGCCCAGCGGCTAGCCAACAGGCTCATAAAATCATCACCCAAACAAAACAGTAAATGTGTACCTATTTGTCGGGCACAAAAATTTTATTCCTCTTCTCTAGCCCCTTTGCTATAACCTGTTCAATAAATATGCATGTACATATATACAGTTCTTATCACTTATCATTTTCCATTCAGCTTCATATTTGATTCCATTTGGTTTAAAAACACCATTCATTCTAATGTTTCATGCATAGGAAAAAATCATATCATTAGCTAATTAATGAATATTTCAACTCATGCATATTTATTTGAGCGAGTGGCTATTTTTAACACTTCACATTTCAAAGATGATAATTTTGGCGAACTAAAACACATTTCAACACATGACTATTTTCTTTAGTTCCTATGCATGTTGAAAATAATATTTATTCTAAAATATTTATTTCAACGTCCGCATATCTTTAGCATATCACATAGATGATAAAAATGATATTTTTATCATTTAAAATATTTATTCGACAAATAGATGTTTTCAACACTTCATAGTTTCAATAAAAATGTAATTTTTATTGTTCGATCTTTTTATTCAACACATGAACTTTTCCACTACACACACACTTCTCAACACATGAGCATTTCCACAAATGGATATTTTATTTATGTTGTTCCTATAAGAAAGATAGAATTTTTGTTGTTGAAACTATTTATATATAAGGCGAATATTTTACGTACTTCATATATATTATAAAAATGTGATTTTTATTGTTTAGACACTTCATTCATTCACAAATGAATTTAATTTTCACACATCACTTTTCAACACATGAACATTTCCACACATGGATGTAGTTTCAACATATGACTTTAATTTCAACACATGAAAATAATTTCAACATATGAAAATTATTCTAACACATAAAGATTATTCAAAATTTCGGCAGCATAACGGCAGGGTAGTTAAAACCGGCACCGTCCCTAGTACGGCTCCTCGCTCTACCTTAAAACCTCACGGTTTTTGACAATGGGGATCATGCATCTAGTTCGCACGCAGGCGGCATGTTTTATTTTTATTTTCACAAATATTTCCAATTCATTTCAATCACCAATGGGTATTTTTCAACCACGATCAACCAATATCAACCACAAACAATCACAACCAACCATTCGCTATCAATCAATTTTCATACCAATCACAATCAATAAATATCGTCCATGGTTTGTGGACGAGGGGCATATGTATATATATATATATATATATAATTATATATAGCAATTCACTTCTATTTCAATACATATATAATTTTTACAACGCATATATATTACTTATACATCGAACGTACAACTTATACAACACTTATACATGAGGTGTACAACGCTTATATAACTCATACATCGACTATATAATTTATACATCGTCGTTTCCATATCGTTTATAAATTAGAAATCTCACATTGGGTTCCACTCCACCAAAAATAGCAGAAGGCTCAGAAAAATACGCGGTCTCTTCTAGAATGTAGAAGGCGTCCACACGGGTCCACTGTCTCTTGTTTCACTGGATTTCGACAAGAAACGAAAAAGATATGATTTTTCAAAGTTTGCAACGGTTTTAAACTGTTAAAAACAGTTTTAATTAAATAGTCGTACCTCTCAGCTGAAAGGTTCAAAACTAGGTCTTCGAATTTCTTCCAATCCGTGGCTCGCGACGAAGATCAGAGGGTACCACCGTGGAGTGCTCCGAACGACGCGCCTGTCAATGGTGGTGGGGTCCAACTCGCGGCGGCGGTGGAGGAAGAATCATGCTCGAAACAGCCGAACTTTGGAGGCTTCAAACTAATGAAATACTCAACGAAAAATTCAGCAATTGGTATGGATTTGAAGAGCTCGGGAAGATCTTCAAAAAGTTCAACTGCAGCACGAGCTAATTCGGCGTGGATTGATCGGAAAATGAGGGGGAAGGTTTGAACTATTTCCGCCGTATATCGTTTAATCGGGGAGAGAGAAAAGAGGTTTTTTTTTTTATAAAAATTCTGATTGGTCGGTGGAGTTTTAAAAGGGGTTTTCTGACACGACCACCAAACTAAACCCAACGACTGTCGTCCCTTGCGTTTTACCCCCATTCTGAACACAATGGGATATGTTTCGTAGGCCCATTCGACTGTTTCAGTCAGTTTTCCTTCAAATATTTCACTAACGCCTTTAAATTTTGGTTTCACTCAAATCCGTTTTGTTTTGCACCCGGTACAGTCCGACAAAGTTTGAATTCAATTTTTGAAACTGCAGCGCCCTTTCAAGCCTTGTTTAAAATTAGAATTAATTATATTCGTTTTCAATTGTCGATTCAAACTCACTTTTCATCGCTATTATTTAAAATATTTACTTTAAATATTTAAAATCCATTATTTTAGCCAATTTAAAAATTTTAAATTGGTTCAGATTTTCTGGGTCGTTACAATCTCCCCCACTTAAAACTTTTCGTCCCCGAAAAGGAACAAAGTCGAAAGTGGTTTGATTAATCAACTCTACGTTCGATCGGGCTTCCATTCTCCAACTTTTCAGTTTCTGAGAATTTTCAAATTCTTCAAAAATTTGGCTAACACCCGGAATTTTCGAAAAATTTCGCCATAATTCTATCGTTGATTAAATTAACTATTGTTTCAATAATTCAATTAATCAAATCTACAGATACCCAACACAACCAAAAATCAATTTTTTTTTCTTCAAAAATATACTAATCAAATCATATATTCCTTTAAAATCAGTCAGAGTATAGAATTAAAAGTGCACATCCATGGAAAGAAAATAACAACAGAATAGAGAACTAATTGGTAATGCAAAGTATGGCAAATGTACCTTGCACCGGAGTCAATCAGAGATATCCACCCGGCATCTAGGATAAGCTTTCTGAATGCTCTCCTCAGTTTCCCAAGTACAATCTCGCAAATCTCCACTCCATTGCAGTTTGACTAAGCGAACCTTCTTGTTCCTCAGCTCTTTGGTTTCTTTGCCGATGATCTTTAGCGGCTCTCTTCTCACAGCTAATTCCGGAGTAATTTCAATATCCTGTTGAGCTGCTTCTTCCACGATCAAGTATGGATCATGAACGTGCTTTCGAAGTTGAGATATATGAAATACCTCATGAACTCCAGGCAACCAATCAGGCAGTTTGACCCTATAAGTGAGAGTTCTGATCCGTTCTAGAATAGGAAACGGACCAATGAATTTGGGCGCCAACTTCCCAGTTTTACCGAACCGGATAACTCCTCTCATCGGCGATACTTTCAAATATACATAGTCGCCAACAGCAAAGGATATATCTCTTCTTCTCCTATCAGCATAGCTCTTTTGTCGGCTTTGAGCGGCGAGTAATCGTTTCTTAATAAAATCGACTTTGTCGGCAGCTTCTCGGATCATATTGGGCCCTAACACAAGTCTATTTCCAGGTTCGACCCAACAAGCAGGAGATCGGCACGGTCTACCATAAATGCTTCGAATGGCGACATTGTCAGACTCGCTTGGTAGCTGTTATTATATGAGAATTCAGCCAAATGCATATGGTCTTCCCATGATCCACCGAAATCTAGAACACAAGCCCGCAATAGATCTTCTAAAATACGATTCACCCTCTCAGTCTGACCGTCTGTCTGAGGATGATAAGCGGTGCCCAAGTTCAACTTTGTTCCCAGCTCTACTTGAAATGCCTCCCAGAATTTACTAGTAAATATTGTGTCTCTATCACTGACTATACTGAGCGGCACTCCATGTAGTCTAACAATTTCCCTGAAGTATATCTGTGCCAGACTCTGAGCAGTTCTGTTTGATCTGACAGGTATAAAATGGGCGGTCTTCGTGAAGCGATCTACGATCACCCAAATACTGTCATTCCCTTTTCTGGTTCTGGGCAGACCATCTATGAAGTCCATTGAAATATGTTCCCACTTCCAACCAGGAACGTCTAGCGGTTGCAACAATCCAGCCAGTTTCTGTTGGTCGCTCTTGACTAGCTGGCAAGTAGGGCATCAACTAACATATATTGAAACGTCTCTTTTCATAGCCTTCCACCAGAATGTTCGCTTGAGATCGTTGTACATTTTGGCTACACCAGGATGGATACTCAGCTTGGACTTGTGACACTCGTCTAACACTTCCCTTTTTAACTCTGGGATGTCAGGAACACAAATCCTTCCTTTCAACCTCAGGGTCTCGTCGTTATCTATTTGAAAACACGAGGGTTCGCCTTTTTGAATCCTTTTGATCATGTCCTTAATAAAATTATCCTCCTTTTGAAGAATAAATATTTTGTAAATCAAGGAAGTCGTAATAATAAAGCTGGCGATCATTACATTCTTTCGGCTTAACGCATCTGCCATGACATTGGCTTTCCCTGGAGTGTATATAATTTCAAAGTCGTATGCTACAAGGAACTCTAGCCAACGTTGTTGCCTCAGATTCAGGTCTTTCTGGGTGAACAAATATTTTAACGACTGGTGATCTGTAAAAAATTCAAATCTCTCACCCAGAAGATAGTGTCTCCAGATCTTCAAAGAGAATATGATAGCCAATAACTCAAGATCATCAGTTACATAGTTTTTCTCGTGCGGCTTCAGTTGACGGCTAGCATAAGCAATCACTTGGCCCCTCTGCATTAACACTGCGCCAAGGCCTTCTCTAGAAGCATCAGTCCAGACTTTCAAATCCTGATTGCCATCGATAATGGTTAACATTGGAGCCGTCGTTAATCTTAACTTTAGCTCTTCAAAAGCCTCTTCACATTCTGGAGTCCACTTGAATTTAGAATGCTTCTTTGTTAGCTTCGTTAAGTGACCAGATATCTTCGAAAAGTCTTTAACGAATTTCCGGTAATAACTAGCCAATCCGAGAAAACTGCGGACTTCTATAGGGGTACTAGGCTGTTTCCAATTTTGAATAGCTGTGATTTTACTTGGATCGACAGCAATTCCTTCTTTCGATACGACGTGGCCGAGAAATTTCACTCCATCTTGGCAGAAGATACATTTGGATAGTTTGGCTTTTAATACATTCCTTCTGAGGATTTCCAGAACCGGTTCCAAATGCTTTTCGTGTTCGGCATTTGATTTAGAGAAGATTAGAATATCGTCAATGAAAACCAGAACCAATTTATTCAAAACCCCTCTGAACACTCTATTCATTAGATCGACGAAGTAAGCTGGAGCGTTACATAAGCTGAACGACATTACTAACCACTCGTAGATTAAGTCGGGACCTCTGAATGCTGTCATTGGAACACACTCTTCGGCAATTTGAAGCTGATGGAAACCTGTAGCTAGGTCCATCCTTGAGAATACTTGTGCGCCATTTAATCGATCCAACAAATCATCAATCCGCGGCAATGGATATTTGTTCTTTATGGTCTGCTTGTTCAAATCACGATAATCCACAGACGTAGAGTATCGTCAGATTTTGGGACAAACACCACTGCTGCTCCCTAATCAGAGAAACTATGCCTGATCAGACCCTTCCATACGAGCTGTCGTGTTTGATTGTCTAATTCCTCTTTCTCTTTCAAGGACATTCTTCGAATAGCGTGAACTACCGGCGTTGCATTCGGAATTAAAGCAATTTTGAAATCTATTTCTCTCTGCGGAGGTAAGCGAACAACTTCTTCAAACACATCCGCATAATTTTTGACGATAGGAATGTCTTTCACTAAGTCGGGGATATCCTCTATGACTACTGGGGTATTTTCTATTTAGGCTGGAGAAACATCCAAAGCTGCCCAGAAGTCCTTTCTATTTGGAGTCGGGCCTTCACATGGTATGGTTATATAATTCCCCAATTGGGCCTTTTCCTTAACAACTCTCTCGGCGCATCTAACCTCTGCCTCATATTTGGTTAACCAATCCAATCCCAGAATAAGATCGAATTCATTAAAATTCATGACAATAGAGATAGTAGGGAATTTATAGCAGGAAAAAGAGACAGGCACCCCACAAACCCAACTGAGATCGATGGAACCCCCAACTGGATTTCAGACAGTCATTGGCTCTTTGAGCTACTTCAATTTCAAATCTAACTTCTTGACTGCACTCTTTGCAATAAAGCTTCGTGACGCACCTGTATCAAACAGTACTTTAACTGGAATGTTCTTGACATTGAGCGTGCCTTCTAAAACATCAGACCTCCCTTGACTATCTGAGGGCTCAGAAGTTTCTACTACTTTATTTATGTGTACCGCCTCAGATTTCTTTGAGAGTTGACACTCCCGTGCAATATGACCTGCTTGACGACACTTATGGCATTTCCTTTCGCCATGTGTGTTCTTTTGCCTCTTCGTAGGTTTGGACCCACTTTTACTTTGCTTCTTTAAAGATCTGCAATTTCCTTGCAAATGCCCTTGCTTATGGCAGTTGTTGCATATGGCGGTCGTTACCGGTTTTTTCCTGGTCTGGCCCTTTTCTGATTGGCCTTAGGCTCCTTACTAACCTTAGACATCGTACTGGCCTCTGGGCGATCTGTAACACCCCGTATGTTGAATAACTTGCTATAATATAAAACAGGGCAGAATTAAAATTTAAAAATCTGAATCAGGGGAAACGGGCTTTGCCATTGCGTTCGTCTCGGAAAAATACGCGAAATAGAGTCCGAGTTTTCGAAAATCGGAGTTCGTATGACCCAGTTAAGGCCCGAAGAAGTTTTCAGAAATTCAAAACAGATTTAAAAACAAAAATTTCACATTTCAGAAGAGGTGGGAAAAATTCCCGCCTAGCAGAGGGATTCGATCCAAGGGTCGACATTGGTGTCGACCCCCTCCCTAGGGGTCGACCCAGGGGTCGACACAGGGGTAGACCCCCCCTGTCGGTCTGTGTGACCTGGGTGCACCATTTTGGCTTTTGGGCTGTGCTGGTGGCTAGTGACGAAATCTGACGGCTCTAATCTGATTTAGGGTTAATCTAATGGCCTAAAACACTTAACTACTCTATAAATACACCCTAAGACTACCCTAATTCATACTAAAATTGGAGACAATGTCGTTATGCCGTCAAAATGCAACTTGAAGGAGCCTCCATCAAATTAAAGAGGAAGATAGCTTCCCAAATCAACCTCTAATCAACGCTAGCAACTTAATCCTCTTTATTGAAGTGCTAATCAACAAGTTGTGAGTTTCTACAGCCTTAATGACCAATTGTTGAAATGATTATGATAAGATATAATGAGGTTATGGCTATGAATGTGGATCAATGCAAATTATGTTATCATATGCTATGTGTTCATGAAGTTATGCAAGTCATATGCTATGTGTTCATGATGTTATGCAAGTTATGCAAGTCATATGTTATGTGATCATGATGTTATGCAAGTTATGCAAGTCATATGCTACATGTTCATGATGTTATGCAAGTTATGCAAGTCATATGTTATATGTTCATGATGTTATGCAAGTTATGCAAGTCATATGCTATGTGACTATGATGTTATGAAAGTCATATGCTATGTGATCATGATGTTATGCAAGTTATGCAAGTTTTAGGCTATGTGTTCATGATGCTAGTTATGCAAATCGCTATGATAAACATTGATCCATTATGACACCATGTTATGCAAGTTTGGTGTATGATTATATGCAAGTTCATATATGATATGTTATGCAAGTTTGGTGTATGATTATATGCAAGTTCATATATGATATGTTATGCAAGTTTGGTGTATGATTATATGCAAGTTCATATATGATATGTTATGCAAGTTTGTTGTATGATTATATGCAAGTTCATATATGATATGTTATGCAAGTTTGGTGTATGATTATATGCAAGTTCATATATGACATGTTATGCAAGTTTGGTGTTTGATTATATGCAAGTAACATGTGCAAGTTTACACCTTTGTATGATATGCATACATATGCAAGTTAACCCCTTTGTATGTCATACATACATATGCAAGTTCACCCCTTTGTATGACATAAGTAACTTATGCAAGTTAACCTCTTTATGACATATGTGATTCATGCAAGTTTGGGTTGATTATTTATACTAGTTGGGTTTGATGCTATATGCATGTTGACACCTTTAAAACCCATGTTGATGCTAATGTTATGCAAGTTGAACCCATTGTATGTGTGATGAATCTTCCCTTTTAAGTATGTCATGTTAGCGAATTACGTGGGGAACGATGGGGTTAATATTCATGTTAATGAAATGGTGTGAAGTTGGTATGATTATGCATACCATAAAGTGGATGGACATAATTGAGTTAATTATGTACATCGTTAAATTTTTAATTAATTAGGGATAATTAATACAAATTATGGGGGTGATTAATTAGGTGTAATTAATCGACTAAGACACGAGGTTGGACCCTTTTATAGCATAAGACTGCCTGGAACCGACCGGTAAATCCAGCGCCTACAAATGATTGGCCCAATGTGAGAGGTCTTAGGCATAAACTAAATACGTGACAAGTGTAAAGACACGAGGTTAGACTCGGTTATGGCGTAAGGCTGCCCGGACCCGACCGGCAAATCCAGCTGCCATAAAAGATAGTCTAATGCGAGAGGTCTTTGCAAAGGTTACGGTCTTAATCAATTAAGAAACACTTAACCAGATAAGCATGTAGTGGGGCATGAGGGGTTAAGTGGGTGCCTTGGGTGACATGTGGAAAAATCTAGTGGTTGCCTTGGGTGGCAATAGAAAATACGACTAGAATACTTAACCAAAGTAGAACATGTAATTAAACATGATTAAAGGGTTAAGTAAGTACCTTGGGTGGCATGGGGAAAATCTAGTGGTTGCCTTGGGTGGCAATAGAAGATAAAATTAGATTACTTAACCAAAGTGGAACATGTAATTAAACATGATTAAAGGGTTAAGTAAGTGCCTTGGGTGGCATGTGGAAATCAAGTAAGTGCCTTGGGTGGCATGTGGAAATCTAGTGGGTGTCTTGAGTGGCAATTAAAATATGATTAGATGACTTAACCAAACTTTAAACATGTAAGTGGACATGATTACTAAAAAGAGTTAAGTGGGATACACTAGAATTGGCAAGCTTAGGTGGGTAGCTTGTGGGGGCCCATTTCAACCAGTAACCCATATGTATCTTATTGGGCTCGACCCATGTCGAGGACGGGACACGCGTACTGGGCTTGACTATAAGAGGCCAAAACGGGTTAGCGGTGGCAACGCAAGTCCAACGGGTTTCATATGCGTGTGTGGACCCGGGCTGGTAGGTAAGACGTTGTTGCATCGTGTAGGTATAAGCCGTGCACCATTGATTGTATCGGGTTGCCACTTTGGGGAGTGATACACCCCACTGTGGGGCCAGCACGGGTATCTACGTTAGGGAGTCGATCGAATGGGAGTAGTGGTTACACCTAGTGGAGATAGGGGCAGACGGCACCTATGTAGTCAGCTAGGGGTACAAGAGACTACTATTAAGATTACTAAGTACAGGGTACACCTAGTGGAGATAGGGGCAGACGGCACCTATGTAGTCAGCTAGGGGTACACGAAACTACTGGGTAAATTTTTCTAAGTCCTTGGGAGGGATCAACCTTTAAGTAGGAATGACTGGTGTGGTGCAGTTAGAAATTTACCCTTGGGTGGGTAGATCTGGGGTGGTGCAGTGTAGTATTTATCCTTGGGTGGATAGGCGCGTCTTTACCGTTATCTTAGTTCATCCTAAGTGTAGTTGGCTGCTTAGTGTAGTCATTTATCCCCAGTCGTACCGTATCAGGTTTATATCATACCCTAATTACTTTAATGGTTGTATTGTTAAAGTTATAGGGATCACTCAGACTTATGTCTGACCCCGTTGTTTTTATCTTTTTCCCAACCCTCAGGTTATCAGAGTGGGCCTAGCACTAGTGGGATTTGATTCAGATTGCTTTATCCATCTTTTGAAGCTTGGACTCTTGAAGTAAAGCTCGGTTATCTTTTCTATTATGGCTATTAGTATGTAGTGGGATTATGTACTTATGTTTTAACGAGATGGATATTTTGTACTTGACTCTTGTTGGTTTTTAATATGTAACCAAACATGTTTACCTTCTGCTGCAATGAAATGATGTTTTTAAATTTCAAGTATCACTTATATCTATCTGTTGTAATTTTTCTGTTCTATATTCACTTAAAATACTCCACCGAAGTTAAGGCATTCCCTTAGTGAGTGACCTTAGCGGGTGTGGGGTGTTACACGTGGTATCAGAGCTTAAGGTTACCAGAACAGATAAAACTTTTAGAAAAACTATTTTTCTAAAACATTTTTTGGAAGAAGTATTTTCAAAAACATGTCTTTTAAGAGAAAAGTTTTTGAAAGAAAAGAACATAATCCCCAAGAGCCATATATCCTTCCTTCAATTCTCCGTTTTGAATCTCTTCCTCTTTCTCTTTTTGAATTTTCCCCTCCGCGTATATATGTCTTTTTAAGATAAATAAGGACTTCCGTATGAAGGACGGAAGAACCACTTCAAGGGACTAAGACGTTTGAAGTTAGTCCAAGGAGGTGGAGGGCTTGTGGGTACCTTTAAGATGGACGAGGGAGGAAGGTTCAAATAGCTATTAGGTAAATAAAGGACGAAACCTCATCGTGGTGGGAGGTCACGAAAGGAGAATGTGAAGGGGAAGGCTAGTTGTTTTGGAGAAATAGGACGCCTTATTAGGATTGTCCAAAGAGGTAAGGACAAAGGACAGGATCTTCTGGAGGGTGGATGTATTCCCTCCCGGCTGGTATACCTGATGGGGGTAGGACCATCTAGGTTGAAATTTGGTTCTCTCGATCATCCTGTTCGAACTTTATTCGATTCTGGCGCACCGCATTCGTTTATCTCATCATCGTTAGTTGAGTCACTACACGTAGACACCAGTCTAGTAGATGATCCCTTGGTCGTTTCAAACCCAATTGGGGGCTCCACTCATTTGTCCATGATATGTTTGGGTTTGAAGATTGTTATACTTAGCTTTGAGTTTAGATGTGATGCTTTTGTTTTGGGCTTCACGGGCTATGGGTTGATTTTGGGCATGGACAGGTTATCCAGTAATGGTGTCGTTCTTGATTGTTAAAGGAGAGTTGTTAGGCTCATGACCCGCTTGGGGAACACTCTCGAGATCTCTTGTAATCCCATAGATTCTGTTATGCTAAGTTATCTTGAATCGCTTGACGCTTCGGTCGAGAGTTTGCGATCTGTTAGAGTGGTCCGGGAATACTCGGATGTGTTTAAGGAGGTAAAGGGCTTACCTCCGAGGCGGGAGATAGACTTCCGAATATATCTGGTGGACAATGCTAAACCAGTATCTTTACCGGTGCGCCACATGGCTTCTCATGAGAGGAGGGAACTCCATAAGCAAGTAGGGGAGTTGCTTGAGAAGGGGTTCATAAGACGAAGTATATCGGAGTGGGGTGCTCCAGTAGTTTTTGCCACGAAGGCGGATGGGTCCCTCAGACTTTGTGTAGACTATAGAGAACTCAACAAGCTCACAAAGAAGAATTGACACCCATTACTGAGGATTGAGGATCTCATTGATCAGATTGGTTGGCGCCTCAGTGTTTTCGCAGTTGGACTTGGCCACGGGGTTTCATCAGTTGGGAGTGGCTGAGGATAGTATAGAGAAGACCGCCTTTAGGACTCCGGATGGTTTCTATGAGTGGCTGGTGATGCCATTTGGTTTGACGAACGCCCCTGCATACTTTGTTGATTTGATGAGTAGGGTGTTCAGGGAGTACCTAAATAACTTCATAGTGGTCTTTGTGGATGACATCTTGGTCTTTTCTAAGAGCGAAATAAGTTTTCGTATGTGCTTAATAGGTTAAGCAAAGCCAGTTATTTGATCAACGGTGGTTTTGGGGCGAGACTGGCAAGGACATCCAGAGTTGGACAAGTGCTTAATTATTTAGCCGTTTTTACTAGTATCATCTCACGTAGGTCGTCTGAATTCGAAGGAGGTATCCCTAGGGTGTTTGTCTGATATTGGTTTAGGCCTTTGGGGCTTGCACTTGGGGGATGTCGAGTTCGACTAGGATGGTCTGCATGAGAGATGGATAGTTGTGACGATTTTTCATGGGAGAATATCCTGGTTTTCTCTAGAGTGGAGAAAAGCATGCCCTACATCTTAGGGAAGTGTTGGAGACTCTTCGAGCGCATAGTCTTAAGACAACAAAGGTGGATGGAGTTCTTAGCATCCTAAGATTTCGAGATAGCGTATACCCCTGGCAAGGGTAACGTGGTGGCGGACGCCTTGAGTAGAAAAAGGTTGTCCTTGAGTCCATTGTTCGTGGAATGACGAAGCTTGGAATTTATCTCGATGTTGGATTTTAGACCTTCCGTTAACTTTGTACCCGGTTTGCTAGCATCCTTAGAGATCAGACCTACTCTTTTGGGACGGCTTGGCGAGGCACAGCGGGACAACCCACAGTTGGTTGAGTTGGTAGAGAGGCTCATAAGGGGGGAGTCATCCAGCCATTTGAGTAGGTACACCCTAGACGATAGGGGGTGGTTGCGTAGAGACGGTAGACTTTGTGTACCGTAAGACGAAGGTTTGAGGAAGGCTATTCTTGATGATGCGCATCGTTCGAAGATGACCATTCATCCCGGTGGGGACAAGATGTAACAAGACATGAAGCGAGTTTTCTTTTGGGCCGGTATGAAGAAAGATGTGGCCGAGTATGTCGCTAGATGCTTGGTGTGCCAACAAGTGAAAGCGGAGCAAAAGAAACCCGGTGGGTTGCTTCACCCATTGGAAGTTCCGCAATGGTAGTGGGATAGCGTCTCGATGGATTTTATTGATGGTTACCGAAATCGAGGAAGGGTAATACGGGAATTTGGGTTGTGGTAGACAGACTTACTAAGAGTGCCCATTTCATACCCGTGAAGAGCGAGAGGACTGCTCCATGGCATATAGAGTGGATTTACCCGAGAGACTTAGTGGGGTACATGACATATTCCATGTGTCACATTTGAGGAAGTGCCTACATGAGACCGCAGAGGTGGTAGAGCCGAGTTTGCTTAGAGAAGTGGAGGTAGAGCGTGATGCGACTATTCGACGAGCTCCTACCCGCATCCTTGGGTCAGAGATTAGGAAGTTGTGAAACAGAGATGTTTGACTAGTCAAAGTGCAATGGGGAGAAGATGAGAGCAATGCTACTTGGGAGACAGAAGCGAAGATTCGTTCATTGTACCCATTCCTTTTTGGAGGGTATGTCTTTTAACTTCTCCTTTATCGTTTGTCTAGTACTTATCTTATCTTTAGTATGTCCTCTCATTAGTACCTTTGACCTTTAGATAGGGTAAACCTATGGTTGAAACATGTGTTTGAGACATGTTATGATTGATGGATGCGAGTGGATGCAAGTGGTTGCTAGTGGTTGCTCGTGGATGCATATACACACACTCTAGGCACTAGATCGGGTCAGTCACTTCATATTGCATATTGCATATAATTGTGTGTAGGTAGCTATATTAATGGATGTATAATGGTTGTGCTATCATATGGATGATGCATTTTGGTGAATGATTGTGCACTCATGTAGAAATAGTATGTGTCGATAGGGTTCTTTTGCATACATATTGGATGCATGGCACTATCATGGTTTGCATTAAGGAGGTCAACTGAATCGGTAGACCGCCTAATTTTGCATTAGACAGGGAACATATACACACACTCTTTGCATATGTTCATACAACATTAGAAATTTTAAGGACAATGGATGCCAGTGTTTGATGGTTTGAGTAGATGGTTGTTTGGAAGGTAGGATACGTTCTTCTTGACTTAGAGATTTTGGGGACGAAATCATTTAAGTAGGGGGAATGTAACACCCCGTATGTTGAATAACTTGCTATAATATAAAACAGGGCAGAATTAAAATTTAAAAATCTGAATCAGGGGAAACGGGCTATGCCATTGCGTTCGTCTCGGAAAAATACGCGAAATAGAGTCCGAGTTTTCGAAAATCGGAGTCTGTATGACCCAGTTAAGGCCCGAAGAAGTTTTCAGAAATTCAAAACAGATTTAAAAACAAAAATTTCACATTTCAGAAGAGGCGGGAAAAATTCCCTCCAGGCAGAGGGAGTCGACCCTAGGGTCGACATGGGTGTCGACCCCCTCCCTAGGGGTCGACCCAGGGGTCGACACAGTGGTCGACACCCCCTGTCGGTCTATGTGACCTGGGTGCACCATTTTGGCTTTTGGGCTGTGCTGGTGGCTAGTGACGAAATCTGACGGCTCTAATCTGATTTAGGGTTAATCTAATGGCCTAAAACACTTAACTACTCTATAAATACACCCTAAGACTACCCTAATTCATACTAAAATTGGAGACAACGTCGTTATGCCGTCAAAATGCAACTTGAAGGAGCCTCCATCAAATTAAAGAGGAAGATAGCTTCTCAAATCAACCTCTAATCAACGCTAGCAACTTAATCCTCTTTATTTAAGTGCTAATCAACAAGTTGTGAGTTTCTATAGCCTTAATGACCAATTGTTGAAATGATTATGATAGGATATAATGAGGTTATGGCTTTGAATGTGGATCAATGCAAGTTATGTTATCATATGCTATGTGTTCATGAAGTTATGCAAGTCATATGCTATGTGTTCATGATGTTATGCAAGTTATGCAAGTCATATGTTATGTGATCATGATGTTATGCAAGTTATGCAAGTCATATGCTATATGTTCATGATGTTATGCAAGTTATGCAAGTCATATGCTATATGTTCATGATGTTATGCAAGTTATGCAAGTCATATGCTATGTGATTATGATGTTATGCAAGTTATGCAAGTCATATGCTATGTGATCATGATGTTATGCAAGTTATGAAAGTTTTAGGCTATGTGTTCATGATGCTAGTTATGCAAATCGCTATGATAAACATTGATCCATTATGACACCATGTTATGCAAGTTTGGTGTATGATTATATGCAAGTTCATATATGATATGTTATGCAAGTTTGGTGTATGATTATATGTAAGTTCATATATGATATGTTATGCAAGTTTGATGTATGATTATATGCAAGTTCATATATGATATGTTATGCAAGTTTGGTGTATGATTATATGCAAGTTCATATATGATATGTTATGCAAGTTTGGTGTATGATTATATGCAAGTTCATATATGACATGTTATGCAAGTTTGGTGTTTGATTATATGCAAGTAACATGTGCAAGTTTACACCTTTGTATGATATGCATACATATGCAAGTTAACCCCTTTGTATGTCATACATACATATGCAAGTTTACCCCTTTGTATGACATAAGTAACTTATGCAAGTTAACCTCTTTATTACATATGTGATTCATGCAAGTTTGGGTTGATTATTTATGCTAGTTGGGTTTGATGCTATATGCATGTTGACACCTTTAAAACCCATGTTGATGCTAATGTTATGCAAGTTGAACCCATTGTATGTGTGATGAATCTTCCCTTTTAAGTATGTCATGTTAGCGAATTACGTGGGGAACGATGGGGTTAATATTCATGTTAATGAAATGGTGTGAAGTTGGTATGATTATGCATACCATAAAGTGGATGGACATAATTGAGTCAATTATGTACATCGTTAAATTTGTAATTAATTAGGGATAATTAATACAAATTATGGGGGTGATTAATTAGGTGTAATTAATCGACTAAGACACGAGGTTGGACCCTTTTGTAGCATAAGACTGCTCGGAACCGACCGGCAAATCCAGCGGCTACAAATGATTGGCCCAATGTGAGAGGTCTTAGGCATAAATTAAATACGTGACAAGTGTAAAGACACGAGGTTAGACTCGGTTATGGCGTAAGGCTGCCCGGACCCGACCGGCAAATCCAGCTTCCATAAAAGATAGTCTAATGTGAGAGGTCTTTGCAAAGGTTATGGTCTTAATCAATTAAGAAACACTTAACCAGATAAGCATGTAGTGGCGCATGAGGGGTTAAGTGGGTGCCTTGGGTGGCATGTGGAAAAATCTAGTGGTTGCCTTGGGTGGCAATTGAAAATACGACTAGAATACTTAACCAAAGTGGAACATGTAGTTAAACATGATTAAAGGGTTAAGTAAGTACCTTGGGTGGCATGGGGAAAATCTAGTGGTTGCCTTGGGTGGCAATAGAAGATAAAATTAGATTACTTAACCAAAGTGGAACATGTAATTAAACATGATTAAATGGTTAAGTAAGTGCCTTGGGTGGCATGTGGAAATCAAGTAAGTGCCTTGGGTGGCATGTGGAAATCTAGTGGGTGCCTTGAGTGGCAATTAAAATATGATTAGATGACTTAACCAAACTTTTACTAAAAAGGGTTAAGTGGGATACACTAGAATTTACAAGCTTAGGTGGGTAGCTTGTGGGGGCCCATTTCAACCAGTAACCCATATGTATCTTATTGGGCTCGACCCATGTCGAGGACGGGACACGCGTACTGGGCTTGACTATAAGAGGCCAAAACGGGTTAGCGGTGGCAACGCAAGTCCAACGGGTTTCATATGCGTGTGTGGACCCGGGCTGGTAGGTAAGACGTTGTTGCATCGTGTAGGTATAAGCCGTGCGCCATTGATTGTATCGGGTTGCCACTTTGTGGAGTGATACACCCCACTGTGGGGCCAGCACGGGTATCTACGTTAGGGAGCCGATCGAATGGGAGTAGTGGTTACACCTAGTGAAGATAGGGGCAGACGGCACCTATGTAGTCAGCTAGGGGTACAAGAGACTACTATTAAGATTACTAAGTACAGGGTACACCTAGTGGAGATAGGGGCAGACGGCACCTATGTAGTCAGCTAGGGGTACACGAAACTACTGGGTAAATTTTTCTAAGTCCTTGGGAGGGATCAACCTTTAAGTAGGAATGACTGGTGTGGTGCAGTTAGAAATTTACCCTTGGGTGGGTACATCTGGGGTGGTGCGGTGTAGTATTTATCCTTGGGTGGATAGGCGCGTCTTTACCGTTATCTTAGTTCATCCTAAGACTAGTTGGCTGCTTAGTGTAGTCATTTATCCCCAGTCGTACCGTACCAGGTTTATATCATACCCTAATTACTTTAATGATTGTATTGTTAAAGTTATAGGGCTCACTCAGACTTATGTCCGACCCCGTTGTTTTTATCTTTTTCCCAACCCTTAGGTTATCAGAGTGGGCCTAGCACTAGTGGGCTTTGATTCAGATTGCTTTATCCATCTTTTGAAGCTTGGACTCTTGAAGTAAAGCTCGGTTATCTTTTCTATTATGGCTATTAGTATGTAGTGGGATTATGTACTTATGTTTTAACGAGATGGATATTTTGTACTTGACTCTTGTTGGTTTTTGATATGTAACCAAACATGTTTACCTTCTGCTGGAATGAAAGGATGTTTTTAAATTTCAAGTATTAATTATATCTGTCTGTTGTAATTTTTCTGTTCTATATTCACTTAAAATACTCCACCGAAGTTAAGGCATTCCCTTAGCGAGTGACCTTAGCGGGTGTAGGGTGTTACACGATCAGTTTCAGACTCACTTTTATTGCTAGAACTGACTTCCTCTTCGTCGTGCAACATGCCTTTCTTATGGAGATCTTCATACTGATAAGCCATATAAATCATTTCTGAAAAAGGAAACTTCACATGCCCCATCACTTTATTCCGGTATTTCCTTTGAAGCCCGTAAATAAATCTCAGATTCTTTCTTTTCGTATTCTGAATTAGATGGGGAGAAAAGTGAGAAAGTTCGTTGAATTTCTTATGATATTCTGGGATGGTCATATCCCCTTGTATCAGATAAGAAAATTCATCGCATAATCGCTCAGTCGCTTCGGGAGGAGTAAATCTTTCCAGGAAAATCACTTTGAATCTATCCCAGGTGATATCACCTTCTGGATTATCCCTAATAACTGAATCCCACCAGAACAAAGCTTCGTCTTTGAGTGCCCAGGATGCCAGTAATCTTTTCTGGTCATCCCTCAGCTTTAATGCTTCTAAGATTTTCTCAGCAGATCGAATCCAAGCTTGTGTCTTCATAATTGATTCTTCACCCGAGAAAGGTTTTCCACCCAGATTTCTATATTTCATAAATAGAGCTTCTATATCCGAGTCAGTATTACTTCTTCTGTTTCTGGCACTCATTTTCTAGAGCGTCTGTAAGTAGCAGATCAAGTGTCAGGCCAACGGAAAAGATATTTCAAAACATAGAGACAAATACTTGAATGTAAATGCGTCTATCTAGGTGTTATTTCATTCTGCTACTCATACTACGATATTACTGATCCTATCTGTAATGAGTTACCCGTCCTAGAACACTACTGGTTCTATTTCTGACGATTTCGTTAATATGTTATATTCCAGAACTAAGCTTAACCAAAGCTCTAATACCAAACTGAGACGACCCCAAATCCCGTACAGACGGAGACAAGGGTAATCTTTGGCATATAACACAGAAACAGATAATAGCAGAACAGAATTAAAATAAATACACTAGATAATGAACAATAGATTATACTGGATAAAAGTAATCATCAGAGTTACACAGTTTACAGGATCATACTTAGTACAAATACAGTTCAACTATAAATATATGTCCACAGCAGAAAATAAACATAATGTACAATAGGAGCTGAACAGCATAAAAAGAGATAAATGAGAGAATCCATCTTCAGCTTCAGCTATCCAGAAAGAACCAGCTAAACCTGAATACAAGGTTGCCCGTGTAGAAAAAGGGGCACCCGAGTTTGAAAGTGAAACAAACTACGATTCAGTCATGGGACTGGTATGAGAAATCTACTCAACACATTTCAAATATGGCCAATCACAGGACCAAGCCACTTTCGTGGAACGGGTTTACTCCACTGGATTGCCAGTGCTTTTAAAAACAAATCTTTCTTTTAAACATCGCAATGCTTTTTATAAAAATGAAGCCATTATAAGACTCAGTTCCCATTACATAATGCAACGCAAACCGGAGGATATAGTTTTTACCTTATAATGGCCAAGATATGCTTGATACGAATAAAACAAAAGGCATTTGATATTATTGCTAGTGTTTATATCTTTTGAAACCAATTCCAAATCATAACTATCAATCATAGACGGCATTAATGCCCCATACCACTATGTCGCCATATATAGGTATACAATCAAAACCGCACAGTCACGTATTTGAAAATTGGATTTCCGTCATGAACCAAGGCAAAAGATAGTCCTTACCGTCTTCGAGACAATCTAGCCCATGTCTCAGGCAAGTACCCATTCAAGCCTTTGGAGCGACAGGGCCGTTCCACCGATGTGGATTAAAATTCCTGAACACTACGTTTCCCCGCCCTATGGGGCATAAATGAGCCAACGAATGACTCCATCGGACCCGGATCGTCCGATCTAACCGAGGCGCCTCGCAACAGCAACAACCACACAGGTGAAAAGTATATAACTGTCAGGGCTGGTAGGTCACTGACACCACCCTAGCTAGAAAGAAACGCATGCCCTCCCTGAGGTCCTTCTCCCGTTTCTGGTTCATACCGGGGTGTGAGGCTCGCGAATTCACATTATACACAAAGCTACGCCACACAGGCGGTGCTTTGATCATCACCACAAGACTTTGCTTTTCAACAGAAGCCCTGATCATTTGCCACTTAGGCATGCCACACTAGCAATTCATGCCATGCGACTGATGTCCATCGATACACAAGCTCTGAGCTTGTGCGTCTCAGAGAAGGGCGTTAAGCAAAAGAATAATTTCTCCGCCGCCAAACAGATGTATATTTAATATAGATCAATCAACAAAGAATAAAATACAATGTCAGACACAGTCCATTTACAAGTCCGTTCTGGGTCTGAACGAAACCGGAGGCACTAAATACCTCGCAAACCCATCGATCACCACGTACGTCTGGACGATCACCACTCATTATCCATATTTTGGGATGCCTCCCAATCAGGACCTCGGTTACCATCCAAACGAGGTGAAGATCTCCGGTCTTCGACCCCCGTCTTCATCTTCGACTTTCAATCGTCGGTCAATTATTTGAAATTAGAATTAACTCGGCCTTTTCAAATAATTCACGTATTTTTAGAATTTCAAATCAACTTATTTCAATGGTTAAATCAATCGACAACACCAATTGGTTCTTTAATGTACTTTTTACACCAAACACATTCAACCATCAAAAATCACATAAATCGAGCAAATTCAGTTTATTTCCATTCCATATCGTTTATGATATTTTATAACAATTTATCGCTATTTTTATTTATTTTAAAATAGCCAATTTAGTCAAAACGACGCTTCGGGCCATAACGCGGCCGTGACGCTGTTTTTCTTCAGATTTGATTTACACATATCTGAAAATCTAACCATTGGATCTTCACAAAATTTACATCATTAGAAAGGTCTTTTCAAAACGAATCCAACGGTTCCTGTTTCGGGAAAATCCGACGGTCGGATCTCCCGGTACAATCATTTGAAGTTTCGATTTCAAAATACGAACTGCAGCGTCGTTATTCGATTAAATATAATTATATATATATATATATATATATATATATATATATAATCGATTATGGCGCTGTTTTTCTTCAGATTTGAATTAAACATTCCAGACAATCGAACCGTTGGATTTTTACAAAGTTGGTGCCATTGGAAAGATATTTCCAAAGCGAACCCAACGGTTGCGGTTTCGGGAAAATCCAATGGTCGGATTTCCCGCACTAGTCGTTTGAAAACACGGTTTCAAAACACGAACTGCACGGCCACGTTTCGTTTTAATTTTATTTATATTTATATATTTATATAAATATAGTTCATTTAACAATTTCAATATCGTTTTCACTTCAAATATTTCACTAACGCCTTTAAATTTTGGAAAATTTCGCCATAACCTCCTTTGTACGGGAGGGGCTGGGAAAATTCCCAAATAGCCACACGGGCGTCTCATGTCAAAAAGAAAAAGAAAAAGCCAAGCGGCTAGACAACAGGCTCATAAAATCATCACCCAAACAAAACAGTAAATGTGTACCTATTTGTCGGGCACAAAATTTTTATTCCTCTTCTATAGCCCCTTTGCTATAACCTGTTCAATAAATATGCATGTACATATATACAGTTCTTATCACTTATCATTTTCCATTCAACTTCATATTTGATTCCATTTGGTTTAAAAACACCATTCATTCTAATGTTGCATGCATAGGCAAAAATCATATCATTAGCTAATTAATGAATATTTCAACTCATGCATATTTATTTGAACGAGTGGCTATTTTTAACACTTCACATTTCAAAGATGATAATTTTGGCGAACTAAAACACATTTCAACACATGACTATTTTCTTTAGTTTCTATGCATGTTGAAAATAATATTTATTCTAAAATATTTATTTCAACGTCCGCATATCTTTAGCATATCACATAGATGATAAAAATGATATTTTTATCATTTAAAATATTTATTCGACAAATAGATGTTTTCAACACTTCATAGTTTCAATAAAAATGTAATTTTTATTGTTCGATCTTTTTATTCAACACATGAACTTTTCCACTACACACACACTTCTCAACACATGAGCATTTCCACAAATGGATATTTTATTTATGTTG